>CM065813.1:41161357-42476857 GCA_033398695.1 Orobanche coerulescens
TCTTTTAACAATATCTCCCCCAGCCTCTTTTTTGCTTCAAACAAGCGCTCAAGCTCTGATACTACTACTGAACTCTCATACCTGCGTATAACAGCCTCGCACTCTCTCATTTCTCGATTCATAGCTTTGCTCAAAACATTAGACCATGAAGTCAAGGCCTCAGCAGTGGTAGTAAGCTGGTCAATAATGTTTATTCCTTGCTCATATGTCCAGCAATTAAAAATGATATTAGGAAGATCTTCCTCCTGTAACCATTTATTCTCAAAATGAAACCTTCTTCTCCGTTGCGTCACTTCTCGGAGTGCAGTCTTCAAAAGAAGGGCTGTATGGTCAGATATAGGAGTGGTAATATTGTCAAGAACGACATTCGGAAATAAACCGAGCCAGCCTGTATTTACCATGCACCTGTCTAGCCTTTCCTCTAACCCTGTCGGTTTACATCTACTGCGAGACCAAGTGTATGGATAGCCTTGAAGTGGTAAATCCCTTAACCCACAATCTTGAACCGCACTTCGGAATCCTGTAAAAAGCCAATTTGGATGATCATGACTGCCTCACTTATCATTAATATTTAGAATATCATTAAAATCTCCTATAATAGCCCACGGGAGCGAACTTGATCTACTGAGGCTTCGCAGCAAATTCCAGGAACTCCTCCTCGTCTTTGTGGAAAACTATAAAAAGCAGTACAATGCCACTCCTTTTCCTCTTTTTGAATTCGTATGTCAATATGATTATTTGAGAAGCTCAATAGATTGCACTCAGCATTGTTTCTCCATAAAACACAGATGCCCCCACTTCTCCCGACACAATCCACAACGAAACACCCTTCAAAACCAATCCGAACATGAACCTCTTTTACTCTTGTCTTATTTGTCAAAGTTTCAAAAAGGAAAACCACATCCGGCTTGTGTGCCTGTGTGAGTTCACATAAGGTAGGAATTGCAAGAGGATGGCCCAAACCCCTACAATTCCAACTTAAAACATTCATGGTTATAAACTGCATCAAGAATCAAGAATAAGACCCATTAGCTCTCAACAATGGAGAGAAAAAAGCAAAGGCTCTCAACAAAGGAGAGAAAATCCAAGGCTCTCAACAATAGGAGAGAAAAAATTACTCAAAACAATCCTGTTACTTCAGACGACTGGCAAGACTTCATGTTCAGGCATTTCATCAAACAGCTGGAGTGCTGTGTGGGTCAAAAGGCTTAATATCATTAGAAGTGAAATGGGTCAGCCCTTGTTCTACTGTACCATAATTCACTTCACAGTTCACACCAAACAGATCTGGCGACTTTAATCTCCGTGAGAAATCGAGCGGCAACCAACGTGGCCAGAAGCAGCTAGTTGCGAGCGGACTCCAGTTTCCGATGAGATTATCAGCGACGGGTGCAGCTAGTGGCGGGAGTACAGTCCGGCGAGGTTAACGGGGACGGGCGCGACTAGCGGCGAGCCTTCAATTTCCTGCGAGGTGGTTTTCTAAAAAAAGGCCCAAGAAGCGTGAACTGAGAAAGTTGACTGATATCCAAATGCATGCAACTTCGAGCTCTGATCGATCTTATCTCTATTCCTCTCTCTCTCGTTTTGCACACTTTTTAACGGCAAGAACGAGCTCTATTTATAGGAATTGAAGATGCACATTTTTCTTCCCCTGTAGCAACCGTATTCATATAAGGTAATCTGTATAGGAGGAGGCGGTCAAATATTGCAGCCACCACTTTGCCATGATTTACGGTGTGCGGATGAAGAATTATTGCTGCTCAAAAGTCTTCATCAATTCTTTTTAAAGTGGCCAAAATCAAAGATTTCTGTAATTTGATCGGTCAAAAATATGGGTTTTGTCCATATGGGTGGACCCCCAACAAAATCACGATAAAATATAAGGCAACTGAACTATGAAGACTTTAATACGAGGAAAGAGGATACATGTTGGCCCAAATTATCTCCAGAAGTAGTTTAGAGTGGTGAAAAGACATAGCAAAATAGGCCCACGCCCGTGGGTCGGGCCAGTCCGTCCGTTTTTGAGCGGGTATTGAGCTCCACATACGGTCCAAAAAAATGGGCTTTTTTTGCTCGGCCCAGTTTTTGTCCACCCGATCAAGCCCGGCCTGCGGGCTGCCCGTCCGGCCCAATTTTTTTTTTAGTTATGAGTAATTATAATATTTAAATTTTTTTACTTATGTATTTTAGTAGATTATATTACATCTATATGTTAATTATTAATGTAATTTTATTTTTTTATGTGACTTTGTGATTACTTTGTAGTATATCACATCAATATATACTATTATTTTATGATTTTTAAAAAAATAGTAATAAATGATATAATGATCAAATAAAAATATTTGTATATTTTTTTTTATTGTGGTAGTGTAGTAAATAATGTAATTATAAAATAAAAATATTTGTACATTTATTTTTTTTATTATGATAGTGTAGTGAATAATATAATGATTAATGATCTAAAATTTTTCGTACATTTATTATGAATATTATATTTCTTATTTTTTTTTAAAAAACATATAATGCCCGCGGGCCGGGCCGGTCCCGTGGGCCAGGCCAGGCCCTCCCCTGGGCGGGCCACGGGCCTAATATTTTAGGCCCAGAAAAACGGGCCTTTTTGGCCCAGCCCAAAAAAGGCCCGCCCATTTTTTGCCCAGCCCGTTTGGGCCGAGCCCGCCCGTTTTCCAAGTCTAGGGGTGAATGAGGTACTTTCTAATTATTATTTTTAAACGTTTCACAGAAGCCTTCAATAAGCGTATTGTATGCAGTCTTGAGAGATTATATACCACGGTTTGCTCAAGTATTCTAGCTTGTACAGGTACAACACAAATACATAGTTCATCCAACTAGTATGTTACAAGTGTTTTATCATAAGTAATATTGCACTTTTAAAATAAATATGCATAAAGTAGAAGACTAAACAATACAAGATTTACATGGGTCGTAATCCTTCTACGTCCATTTGCCTCCATATAGAAAAAGAAAAAAGAATCCATTAGATAATAGGTATTATACAACAATCATATAGTCTAAGAATAGAAGAATACACACATCACAGTTAATATCTTTCTGTACATGTTGTGGTATCTAACAACTGACATATTTCAAAAGTGTACAACTGACATATTTCAAAAGTGTTAAAGGTGGAGTGGAGTATTGGCTTAAATGTCCTCATATGGTCCTTGCTTCCACGTATTCAATTGCTAATATAGATCTAAGCAAAATCCAACTCCAATCAAGTACTTGAGAATACAAGTTTTCTACATAAGATTCCACGTATTCAATTGCTAATATAGATCTAAGCAAAATCCAACTCCAATCAAGTACTTGAGAATACAAGTTTTCTACATAAGATTCCATGTATTCAATTGCTAATATAGATCTAAGCAAAATCCAACTCCAATCAAGTACTTGAGAATACAAGTTTTCTACATAAGATTCCACGTATTCAATTGCTAATATAGATCTAAGCAAAATCCAACTCCAATCAAATACTTTAGAATACAAGTTTTCTACATAAGATCTAATCCGGTGAATACTTTAGGTGACAAGTTTGATTGTTTTCGAACTACTCTCTAAATTATTAAATTCTATCTCTGAAGTGAGATGGTTCTAAGATGAAGATCCATGTGGTCGTATTTCTTTTCCAATTTAAAACTTAACAAAAAATGAAGAAATGATTATGTATAATATAGAGTTTGAGACTAATGAAGTGGGATTGGGGAAGATATATGAAGAAGATGGGTTTGAAACTTTATTTTTGGTAAATAATTTAGTGTATTGACTTGTTTATGTTTATGCGACTTGTTTTGCTAAGAATAATGTGATGAACATTCTTTTTGGATGAGAACATATCCAAATCAGATCTTCCTTTACAATACTTAGATCGTAGAACTTGTGACCATAAGAAATTTGGTTCAGCAAGCATTCGCCATCCTAGTTTAGTAAGAAGAGCCGCATTGGCTTGTCTCATGGATCGAATGCCTAAGACCTCCTTCTTTCCGATCTTTCTGAAGCGTGTTCCATGACAGAAGATGAATCTTTTTCTCCTCATCAGTACCTCCCCAAAAAAACTTTCTAGTCTTCTTATCAATTGAATCACATACTGATCTAGGAATCTTTGCAGTTTGCATCGAGTAATTATCAATAGTAGACAACACCGATTTAGTGAGAGTCTAATACGCGTAATTTTGATTTCCGGTAATTTCCTTTTTTTCGGCGAAAGTCCATTTTGACGACTCGCTCATGACCGTTTCGTCATTCCAAGAATGATTAATTCTGCACTTTTTGTCATCCGAGTTCGTTTCAGTGTTGTTTTGTTGAGTTCCATGCTTTTTGGCGACTTTTCCGCACTTGAGTTCGATTCTTGCGAATCTCGTTCGAAATTGCTGTTTCGAGTTTCTCGTAAGTCCGTTTAACTTTGTTAGACATGTTGCAAGCTTTGGCTTGGTGTTTCGATCGTGTATCGTGTATTTCGGACGTTTTGGGCCGTTTTCGTAATTTCCCAAAGTTTGAGGTAATTACCTTCCATTGTCGAATTTCGAGCCTTCGGGTGGTCGGAATCGTGTGTTATCTTAGTGCTCGAATTCATCTTTGCGAGTACTTCGTAACCGTATCTTCGATTCGTATTCAGGTTTGGGTTTCGGGGTTGTTCGGGCCGTCGGAGTTGGCCCCGGCCGAGTCATGGCCGGCAATGGCCTGTGCCGGCAAGATCGCCGAGTTACGGCCGGTAATGCTCGGCGATACGCACGTAAGGCCGATTCGCACGTAAGCCTTGTCCGATTACGCACGTAACGATGCCGGCAGATTTGGGGCATGACTCTTACATGACGTAAGCCTTGGCGATTACGCACGTAACCTGCCAAGCGGCTATTTAAGGCCCCCGCAATGGATTTTTCGCCCATTTTCTCACTCGTTTTCTTCCCTTCCGCGACTGGAGCTTGGTTAATCATGGAGGGATGTTGTCAGGTGTTAAATCCATGAAGTCTTGGAGTTCATATCATCTATTGTCAGTCCTATAACATCCTTTGATCGAGCGAATCAGGTCAGATTTTCTAGAAATCTAGTTTTGGGGAATTTGGGTATTTTGGTTGATTTCGTCCATTTAATCCGATTTAACTTAGGATTATGATGGATTGATGATTATTTAGATGTATTATATCATTTCCCTTGTTATTCCATGGTTGGATCGTATCGATTCGTTGTTTTGGTCGAGTTCTTAGTCGACGCCTTGAAGGTGTCCGACAAAAGGTCTTAGCGGGGGAATTGGGCGTTGTATGATTATTATCCATCGTACGATTGTTGATTTATCATTGGTATGACTCAGGGACGAAATTCTTGTGAAGAACTCGAGTCGGAACCCTTCCGTTCGTTGCCTTCCTTGGAGTCCGAGCTTCCCGGTCGAACCGTGTTCTTCGGAGCGTTCGGTAGCGGTTAGTGAGGCAAGTATCTTATTATACGACTTGTATCTTGCGACTAATAATCACGTATGATATTTATAATGATTTTGCTTGCCTTTGTAAATATGTTCCGTTTGAATTGGTTGTGTATTCCGCAATTCGAAGGCTTTGTGATAATAGTGTTATTTTGGTATATGTTTTAGTTGTGTGCAATGTATTGCATACCGAACGTGTGTTATGTTGGTTGTGTGTCATTGATTGATGATAGTTGTTGAGAGTGTTGAGATTATGTTATGTGCGTGTGACGTACGATTTTGTGGTGATCAACGTGATTGATTAATTGTGCTCATTGTTGTATGTAATGTGAATGTGAATGTGGTGTGTTGGAATGCTAAGTTCACTCGTGTGGGTCCGACGGGGCCTACGAGGATTCATGGCACAGGTCCATGGATCAGAACTTAGTGTGTGGTGCTGAGGTCCAATCGTGCGGGTCTGACGAGGCCTACGATGATTCATGGCATAGGTCCATTGAATCAGGACACAGTACGTCCAACCGTGCGGGTTCGACGGAACCTACGGTGACACGTGACACAGGTTCACGGGGTCGGGACTGGTTGTTGTGATTGTTGTGTTGGCTCAATCCGTGTGGGTTGTTGAACCTACGGAGACTCGTGGCAAGCGATCACGGAGTCATGAGCATGATTGATTGTTGTGATTGTTGTGTTGGCTCAATCCGTGCGGGTTGTTGAACCTACGGAGACTCGTGGCAAGCGATCACGGAGTCATGAGCATGATTGATTGTTGTGATTTTTGTGATTGGTTAAGTCCGTGCGGGTTGTTGAACCTACGGAGACACGTGACAGGGGATCACGGTGTCACGAATCATGTTTTGTAAATCAAACTTTTTGTAAGAAAGTTTTAAGAAAAGAATGTTGGGCCGAGCCCCACGAGATTTATGGAAATGTTTTCGCATCAGAAATTGTTGAAATACAATTTGAGATTTGGGTTAAGACCCTAAGATTTTGAAAGGTTTTGAAATTCTAAAAATTCTCGAGATGATAATCTTATTTTGAATGCTTCATAGCTTATATTCCCTTGTAAAATCTCCGGGCATATTTTGATATGTGATTGTTATATTTGATTCACGATTATTACTTGCTTGTTACATTTCGTATGATTTGATACTGCACTAGTAAAACAAATGATTTTTACTAACCCCAGTAATCGGGAAGTGGATGTCTGTCTGGAACTTCTGTGTTTTCTACTCTGTCGACTCGTTTATGTTCATTATCATTTTCTGAGCTCGCCCTGTCCCTTTCTTTTGTTGATCGAACGAGGGTGGTATTATTTCGGAATTACTCGTTTGTCGTTGTGACTTTTCAATTGTTATTCCCTTTCTTGTGGATCTTATGTGAGTGCGCATCTTGTTGTCTTCACCGGATCATGTTTTGTCTCGAGTCGAGATGTGAACCTCGGAGTTGTCGGTTGAACCTTATTGTTCTTCGTGATCCGAACATGATTGTTCGATTTTTGTTGTTTCGATCGTTGTGATTCGATCATTGATTGTTCAGTTTTTGTTGACCCCATTTCGTGATTGTTGAGCGTTCAGACTCCTTCATAATTCCCTTAAGTTCGGTAAATTAGTCTCGTTTCGATCTTCCAACCCTTGGGCGGTGGAATTCTGTATTTGTTCAGCGTTTGACTCACGTTTTGATTGATAAACTGTTGGGTTGGTCAATCGTATTGATTTTCGTTCGTTGTGTTTTGTGATTGTTCGGATAATCGACTCGATTGTATTATCTGTTTGATGACGCTTGTCACTTATTGATTTTATTATGTCTCTACCGGTGGCGTCGTGTTGGTCGTCGTGGAGCGTGTTTTCACGCCGTATATTCCGTCGCGTCATTTGTAACGTTTCACCGTTGAGTGTTAGTTACGCATTCTTATGCATCTCATTGAAATATTCCTGGTGGTATATTTCCTCTCCCTACTTGTTTTAAGTTTCGGGACGAAACTTCTTTTAAGGAGGGTAGTGTGTAATACCCGTAATTTCGATTTCCAGTAATTTATTTTTTTTCGGCGAAAGTCTGTTTTGACGACTCGCTCATGACCGTTTCGTCATTCCGAGAATGATTAATTCTGAACATTTTGTCATCCGAGTTCGTTTCGGTGTTGTTTTGTTGAGTTTCGTGCTTTTTGGCGACTTATCCGCACTTGAGTTCGATTCTTGCGAATCTCGTTCAAAATTGCTGTTTCGAGTTTCTCGTAAGTCCGTTTAACTTTGTTAGACGTGTTGCGAGCTTTGGCTTGGTGTTTCGATCGTGTATTGTGTATTTCGGACGTTTTTGGCCGTTTTCGTAATTTCCCAAAGTTTGGGGTAATTACCTTCCATTGTCGAATTTCGAGCCTTCGGGTGGTCGAAATCGTGTGTTCTCTTAGTGCTCGAATTCATCTTTGCAAGTACTTCATAACCGTATCTTCGATTCGTATTCAGGTTCGGGTTTCGGGGTCATTCGGGCCGTCGGAGTTGGCCCCGGCCGAGTCATGGCCGGCACAGGCCCAGCAGACCGCCGAGTTACGGCCGGGAATGCTCGGCAGTTACGTACGTAAGGCCAGTTACGTACGTAAGCCTTGGCCGGTTATGTACGTAACAATGCCGGCAGATTTGGGGCAGTGACTCGGTTACGTACGTAAGCCTTGGCCGGTTACGTACGTAACCCTGCCGGCAGGCAGCCTATTTAAGGCCCTGCAGTCGGATTTTTCACCCATTTTCTCACTCGTTTTCTTCCCTTCCGCGGCTGGAGCTTGGTTAATCATGGAGGGATGTTGTCAGGTGTTAAATCCATGAAGTCTTGGAGTTCATATCATCTATTGTCAGTCCTATAACATCCTTTGATCGAGCGAATCATGTCAGATTTTCTAGAAATCTAGTTTTGGGGAATTTGGGTATTTTGGTTGATTTCGTCCATTTAATCCGATTTAACTTAGGATTATGATGGATTGATGATTATCTAGATGTATTATATCATTTTCCTTGTTATTCCATGGTTGGATCGTATCGATTCGTTGTTTTGGTCGAGTTCTTAGTCGACGCCTTGAAGGTGTCCGACAAAAGGTCTTAGCGGGGGAATTGGGCGTTGTATGATTATTATCCATCGTACGATTGTTGATTTATCATGGGTATGACTTAGGGACGAAATTCTTGTGAAGAACTCGAGTCGGAACCCTTCCGTTCGTTGCCTTCCTTGGAGTCCGAGCTTCCCGATCGAACCGTATTCTTTGGAGCGTTCGGTAGCGGTTAGTGAGGCAAGTATCTTATTATACGACTTGTATCTTGCGACTAATAATCACGTATGAGATTTATAATAATTTTGCTTGCCTTCGTAAATATGTTCCGTTTGAATTGGTTGTGTATTCCGCAATTCGAAGGTTTTGTGATAATAGTGTTATTTTGGTATATGTGTTAGTTGTGTGCAATGTATTGCATACCGAACGTGTGTTATGTTGGTTGTGTGTTGTTGATTGATGATAGTTGTTGAGAGTGTTGAGATTATGTTATGTGCGTGTGACGTACGATTTTGTGGTGATCAACGTGATTGATTAACTGTGCTCATTGTTGTATGTAATGTGAATGTGAATGTGGTGTGTTGGAATGCTAAGTTCACTCGTGTGGGTCCGACGGGGCCTACGAGGATTCATGGCACAGGTCCATGGATCAGAACTTAGTGTGTGGTGCTGAGGTCCAATCGTGCGGGTCTGACGAGGCCTACGATGATTCATGGCATAGGTCCATTGAATCAGGACACAGTACGTCCAACCGTGCGGGTTCGACGGAACCTACGGTGACACGTGACACAGGTTCACGGGGTCGGGACTGGTTGTTGTGATTGTTGTGTTGGCTCAATTCGTGTGGGTTGTTGAACCTACGGAGACTCGTGGCAAGCGATCACGGAGTCATGAGCATGATTGATTGTTGTGATTGTTGTGTTGGCTCAATCCGCGCGGGTTGTTGAACCTACGGAGACTCGTGGCAAGCGATCACGGAGTCATGAGCATGATTGATTGTTGTGATTGTTGTGATTGGTTAAGTCCGTGCGGGTTGTTGAACCTACGGAGACACGTGACAGGGGATCACGGTGTCACGAATCATGTTTTGTAAATCAAACTTTTTGTAAGAAAGTTTTAAGAAAAGAATGTTGGGCCGAGCCCCACGAGATTTATGGAAATGTTTTCGTACTGTAAATTGTTGAAATACAATTTGAGATTTGGGTTAAGACCCTAAGATTTTTGAAAGGTTTTGAAATTCTAAAAATTCTCGAGATGATAATCTTATTTTTGAATGCTTCATAGCTTATATTCCCTTGTAAAAATCTCCCGGGCATATTTTGATATGTGATTGTTATATTTGATTCACGATTATTACTTGCTTGTTACATTTCGTATGATTTGATACTTGCACTAGTAAAACAGTGGAGTTTTACTAACCCCCGAGTAATCGGGGGGGGGGGGGTGGATGTCTGTCTGGAACTTCTGTGTTTTCTACTCTGTCTACTCGTTTATGTTCGTTATCATTTTCTGAGCTCGCCCTGTCCCTTTCTTTTGTTGATCGAACGAGGGTGGTATTATTTCGGAAGTACTCGTTTGTCGTTGTGACTTTTCAATTGTTATTCCCTTTCTTGTGGATCTTATGTGAGTGCGCATCTTGTTGTCTTCACCGGATCATGTTTTGTCTCGAGTCGAGATGTGAACCTCGGAGTTGTCGGTTGAACCTTATTGTTCTTCGTGATCCGAACATGATTGTTCGATTTTTGTTGTCTCGATCGTTATGATTCGATCATTGATTGTTCAGTTTTTGTTGACCCCATTTCGTGATTGTTGAGCGTTCAGACTCCTTCATAATTCCCTTAAGTTCGGTAAATTAGTCTCGTTTCGATCTTCCAACCCTTGGGCGGTGGAATTCTGTATTTGTTCAGCGTTTGACTCACGTTTTGATTGATAAACTGTTGGGTTGGTCAATCGTATTGATTTTCGTTCGTTGTGTTTTGTGATTGTTCGGATAATCGACTCGATTGTATTATCTGTTTGATGACGCTTGTCACTTATTGATTTTATTATGTCTCTACCGGTGGCATCGTGTTGGTCGTCGTGGAGCGTGTTTTCACGCCGTATATTCCGTCGCGTCATTTGTAACGTTTCACCGTTGAGCGTTAGTTACGCATTCTTATGCATCTCATTGAAATATTCCTGGTGGTATATTTCCTCTCCCTACTTGTTTTAAGTTTCGGGACGAAACTTCTTTTAAGGAGGGTAGTGTGTAATACCCGTAATTTCGATTTCCAGTAATTTATTTTTTTTCGGCGAAAGTCTGTTTTGACGACTCGCTCATGACCGTTTCGTTATTCCGAGAATGATTAATTCTGAACTTTTTGTCATCCGAGTTCGTTTCGGTGTTGTTTTGTTGAGTTTCGTGCTTTTTGGCGACTTATCCGCACTTGAGTTCGATTCTTGCGAATCTCGTTCAAAATTGCTGTTTCGAGTTTCTCGTAAGTCCGTTTAACTTTGTTAGACGTGTTGCGAGCTTTGGCTTGGTGTTTCGATCGTGTATTGTGTATTTCGGACGTTTTTGGCCGTTTTTGTAATTTCCCAAAGTTTGGGGTAATTACCTTCCATTGTCGAATTTCGAGCCTTCGGGTGGTCGAAATCGTGTGTTCTCTTAGTGCTCGAATTCATCTTTGCAAGTACTTCATAACCGTATCTTCGATTCCTATTCAGGTTTGGGTTTCGGGGTCATTCGGGCCGTCGGAGTTGGCCGAGTCATGGCCGGCGCCCGGCCTGGCCGATCGCCGAGTTACGGCCGGGAATGCTCGGCAGTTACGTACGTAAGGCCAGTTACGTACGTAAGCCTTGGCCGGTTATGTACGTAACAATGCCGGCAGATTTGGGGCAGTGACTCGGTTACGTACGTAAGCCTTGGCCGGTTACGTACGTAACCTCACGGCAGCACCTATTTAAGGCCCCTGCAATGGATTTTTCACCCATTTTCTCACTCGCTTTCTTCCTTCCGCCCGGAGCTTGGTTAATCATGGTGGGATGTTGTCGTGTTAAATCCATGAAGTCTTGGAGTTCATATCATCTATTGTCACCCTATAACATCCTTTGATCGAGCGAATCATGTCAGATTTTCTAGAAATCTAGTTTTGGGGAATTTGGGTATTTTGGTTGATTTCGTCCATTTAATCCGATTTAACTTAGGATTATGATGGATTGATGATTATCTAGATGTATTATATCATTTTCCTTGTTATTCCATGGTTGGATCGTATCGATTCGTTGTTTTGGTCGAGTTCTTAGTCGACGCCTTGAAGGTGTCCGACAAAAGGTCTTAGCGGGGGAATTGGGCGTTGTATGATTATTATCCATCGTACGATTGTTGATTTATCATGGGTATGACTTAGGGACGAAATTCTTGTGAAGAACTCGAGTCGGAACCCTTCCGTTCGTTGCCTTCCTTGGAGTCCGAGCTTCCCGATCGAACCGTATTCTTTGGAGCGTTCGGTAGCGGTTAGTGAGGCAAGTATCTTATTATACGACTTGTATCTTGCGACTAATAATCACGTATGAGATTTATAATAATTTTGCTTGCCTTCGTAAATATGTTCCGTTTGAATTGGTTGTGTATTCCGCAATTCGAAGGTTTTGTGATAATAGTGTTATTTTGGTATATGTGTTAGTTGTGTGCAATGTATTGCATACCGAACGTGTGTTATGTTGGTTGTGTGTTGTTGATTGATGATAGTTGTTGAGAGTGTTGAGATTATGTTATGTGCGTGTGACGTACGATTTTGTGGTGATCAACGTGATTGATTAACTGTGCTCATTGTTGTATGTCCTGGTGTGATTAGTATCATTGTCCTCCATCTCCTTCCCAGCCAATCCTGTGACTGCTCCCGAGCTGCCAAAACCTGAGCGCATAACAGGCACCCACCCCCCGAAAACTCGGGGGTTAGCAAACTGGAATTTTGCTAGTGCAAGTACATAACACACAAGATATACGAATAATAACAACACAAAACTCAACAGTCGTGAAACCTTAACACGAACCACACATTCAAATGGTCAACACAGAATAGTATTACATACACAAGCTGAAAGATAATCACATTTTCATATTCTCCATACAGAACATAACACCAATAAAACTTTAAACGAGCCCAAGGAGTCAGAGAAATCCCTTTTTTATAAAAGGAAAAGTATTTTGATAAGAAAGTTCGAAAGCATTAATATTGACTCGGGCCATCTAGGGGTTTTGAAATTCAAATGGAAATACTTTATAAAATACTTCAAAAGCTCTCGTCCTTGACCCAACATGTGGAAAACAATTTGCAAGAAAACTATCACAACGTTACTCGGGGTTCTCGACCCAAATGATAAAACACTATCACAAGTGAATCATTACAACATCTCACGGGTTCTCGGCCCAATCCAAATAATATCATCACGAGATCAAATCCTAACATCTCACGGGTCCTCGACCCAATGCACGTAATAATCAACACAAGACAATCAAAAGCACAACCTCTCATTCGACAAATCCCGCTCAAGACCCCGATTAATTAACCCTGAGATCTCACAAATATCCTTAGTTAATTAACCCCGATACCAACATTTAAAACAAATTGGAACGAACTCCGAAACACAATCCGCGGTCTACATCAAGACCAACATTAAAAGCAAGTTGCAAAGATTTTAAATTTCAAAATCATTTGATAACGGGGTCTTAGATATCACTCAAATATCCGTTACCAATAAGCCCGCCAGCGCCTCCTTACACACTGTACCGGCGTTCACTCCACTATATTGGCCGCCCATTGCACATGTCACCGCGCCGGCGTTCACTCCCACAGAGCGCCTGCTCGCGCATTAAGTAACACCGTGTTCACCAATCATATGGAGCCGCTCATTGCACAGACAACAGCCGGAGTGCACGCCCGCCTCGTAGGTACCCGGATATGACGTCTCTCATAACAAGTATTCACATTATTACAAATACCAAGCACATACCAACCGTTGCAACAATTATCAAATCAGTTCATCAATCCAAATAATTTATTCGCAAGTACGCAACTACGCAAAATAAACAATAACTCACACGTTATTCATCAAGACTTAGCACATTAGGCCTTCAACACTATCAATTAATACTACATAATTATCCACACATATCTATATATATATATATATATATAAATACAGATATTCATAACATGATTCATACACTTCAGCAACAATGATTTCACGTAATTATAATTCGTATATCAAGGTACTTGCCTTGGTAATCTCTCGCGAATACTCCGGAAATACAATTGATTGGAACAATCCGTAACTCCAACGAAAACGACGATCGGAGAGGCTCAACACTGGATTATCGTAGGAAATTCGTCCTTATTATCCTATCATAAAATAAACAACCAATCACATAAGGAAAAGCATAAAAAGATGGCCGAACCCTAATCGTTCTCTTCGTAACGTCGTTACACACATACGTAACGCACGTTACGCCCGCACGTTAGCGCACGTAAGCTACAAGGATTAGCGCACGCTAAGCATGCATCGGGATGATTCTTCTCGTTCAGACGATCGCTTGCTCGAGGTATAACGACGTAATGCATAGAGCTTAACGACGTTATATTCACACATATCTCACTCATGTGAATCAATAACCTTATGGTGTTGATGTCTACGAATTCCTTAATCCTCCCATCAAGACTCACTCCAAATATTGATTATAGATCCTCAAAGGTAGTTCGGAAAATCTGAGGTTGTTACCAACATTAAGTCTATGATCATAACGGAAACACCATACAATATGGTTTATTGATCTCAGAATTTACCTTACTTGATTATCATAACAGGAGTCGGACTATAACGTTCTTAACTCGGGTAACTAAAGCATGAACATTCCAACTTCCAAAAACATGGTGTTCGGATAAAAAAAATCATCTATGGAGCTTAATAATCCCGGTGGTATGTTCATAACATCCTTAAGAACACGAATTCAAGGTTGAGGTAGCATTAACATACCTTAATATGAAAGAAACGCAGAGACAAGAGGTAGCATCCAACTTCGATTGCTTGAATGTCAATCCAAGATGTTTCGTAACTTAAATGATCGAGTGTGCATGTTCTATATGTGTTTTAGAGGGTTGGAGACCCTCTAGAAATAGAGGAAAACGAATTACAAGTGAAAGGGACGAAGAGAAATGAAATGGGGTGTTGTCCATATATATAATATCTTGAGATTTACGTACGTTAGCCTTAGCCATTTACGTACGTAATCGACTTAGCGCACGCTACCCTTCGATCTTAGCGTACGCTATCGTTCACTGATAGCTTCATCGCTTCGCTCGTACTAGCTTACGACGCGTTACTCCTATGCATTACGACGTAAGCTACATATTAGCGTCGCTAGTTACAAACCTTAGCGTACGTTAACACCCGTTGACCCTAAAGCTGTCCGTGTTCATCCGCGGAATCTTTCCGAGCCCCACCACCGGCCGGCCCATGTGCTAGCCACTGCTCAATAATTGACCTCCTTACGTACGCTCGCCTAGTTCGTAGCGTCGCTATTTCAGATTCAGAACGCACGTTACGCTTTACTGCTAGTGCGTTACGGCGTAGTTGCATGTGAAGGATTAAAGGTTGATATTATCATGCATGAGTATACGAATACGGAACGGTCGTGCCGATTATTGATAGCACCAATTCGGGTAATACAGGTTCAAATACGTATGAAAATACCTAACAATTTATCCGGATATTACATACTATCCCTCTTAAAAGAAGTTTCGTCCCGAAACTTAAAGTAGAGTGGTGGAACAACCAAGAAAAAGTAACTACTTGCTCAAATTCCAAAACATCATAAGCGATGCGCGAATACAAGGTTCTAAAAATACAATGATTGGACCTAGGAAGTATCAAGCACGTCAATTGAGGCGATAAATTACACGTGAACATGAGAAGTTAGAGTGGAGAAGTAAAAGCTCACTGCATTAAAGAAATTCATAAACGACTCAGACGTACTAAAATCGCGCGTCGAGCTCGACCCACCATATTCAAGTTCATAACACATTGGAAATATTAACCGCACGAGTGGGAACAAATAGTTTCGAACAAAATTTTGTAAAGATTAAGTTCAGATGTGAATAGACCACAATAATTCACGGAGTCTAACAAATCGGTTCTGAATTTCGTTCGACTGACGGTAGGTTCAAGAGAACATGGTAGTTTAAATTGTCAAGAGGGTCACGGATGAATCATCAACAATGAAAGTCTCCCAACACCGAAAATACTAAGAAGAGTATGGGTATTACGTTCCCCATACTAAGAAGACATGTCACCAAACCGAAAACAGTAGGAGTTGGAAACGAAAAGCAATTAAAATGAAAAACGATCAAAGTCGCGATTGTTGGAAACAAAGAACGACTAGAACACAAAGACAAAGTCTTCATTCGCCTATGATAGGCTCTTCACAGAAGACATAAGGTTTTGGGACATTCTCCGCCACTTGCTCGCTCACCGACAGAGTAGCATTCTTTGCCAATTCGGAAATTATCTCACAATGTTTCTCCCAGTGGCCTTCACCCGCACCGATGACAAGTCAAGAGTGGTGAGGGACAGCTTACACGGATGTGTCCCGTGCGGTTGCGGTTGAAGCACACTCTCTTCTTACCGGAGTCACCGATGCCGGTTGGGGATTCCCAATGCTCATTCTTGACCGCGAAGACGATGCATTCGAACGACGTGGGGGTTTGAGAACCTTAGTCTCGTCACCGCCCAAAAATTTTCCGGATGTCCTCGGCCTCTTTTCTCCGCCGTTGGCTCGGTCACTGAGGAGGTTTCATAGGTTATCGTCTGATCTTGATATTCCTTCACCGTAACATGAATCGTTGTCGTACGAACCACCTCACCGCTTCCGCTTCCTACATCACGTCTACGTCCGCCAAGGCTCGTCATGCTAATGTAGATAGTACCGTTTATTGTTATCACATAGTCGGTTGTACGGTATACCACAATTATCAACATAAGGTTTAATTAGCATCCTTAGAATAACGGTAATATCGTAAAGCACGCAATTTTCTGAAATCAACTTCCAGTCCCTCATCTAGGACGATCATTATGCGTATGCTATTAAAAAAAAAGATTTTGAAACAAAAGCCGAATCACGTTGTGCTCAAAACTTGTAAGTACTATCCTTTGTTTTGGAAGAGGAAGTTTATACAATGACTCTAAAAAATTTATTTTCGAGTAATGCCTACAAGAAAATTGAAAATCGAATTGTAACTAATTTGAAATATTTCAAAAGTGTTGAGTCCCAAATACCAAAATTTTGAAAATCCTTCCTCTTCTACCAAAATGTTTATTCGAAAGAACTTTTCATCAAAATATGTGACCATTCGACACGACTACATTAAATCATGAGGTTTACAATGCTAGGAAAATTTCAAAACACTACTTTGAAATGTTCGTAATTCACCGGAAGTATTACATGCCGGGATTCTGCGCTGAACCTACCGTGCTAAAAACCATTTAAAAATCATTTCAAAATATGCCAAAAGCCGATGACGGTAGCATTTTCCAAAACTTACAAAATCATTTGTAAAATATTAAATACCGTCATAAAAATACCGTGAAAATGTGCGAGACTAAAATGCCAAAATGTCAAAAGTCATTTCACAATACTCACGCAATGGATAAAATTAACACTCAAAGATTTATCCTACTAAAATGCGTAAATCGATAAATATGTTCGACCGAAGTATACTACATAACCATTCTCACTGACGCGTATATGCAGTGATATCGTAAAACAATATAATCTCTAACAAGTTCAAACCCTAGGTTCACGTTAAGCACAATATAAAAAAATACGAATGTAATGGGACTTAAGATTCGTGAGGCTTACAATCACGGATTGATTGAATAAGATCTTGTAAACACGATAATAAACACAACTCTGACGCGAGCTACTTACACAAGACATGGACTTGACCAACGGCCTAGGTTTTTCGCAAACCTAAGCTCCGATACCATATTTGTAACACCCCGAATACATCCGGAACGTTACACGCCGTAGCCCTTCTTACAAGGATCTACAAGGCTAAACTCTACTAGACTACAAAATGATTGACCGACCGGTCAATCTAAATACAACGCAGACCGACAAGGTCGTTAAACAATTCAAACAAATGAACTTTACATCTCAATGACAAAAATAAACTTGAACACGTAAAAGAACGACAACTCTATTTTATAAATTAAAACTAGACCCATGCAAGTGTGAATACTAGAACGACCCAGAAATACAGACCAAACAGAAACAAAAGAAAAGACTCTAACTCGTGTGATTAGTATCATTGTCCTCCATCTCCTTCCCACCAATCCTGTTGCTCCCGAGCCGCCAAAACCTGAGCGCATAACAGCACCCACCCCCGAAACTCGGGGTTAGCAAACTGGAATTTTGCTAGTGCAAGTACATAACACACAAGATATATGAATAATAACAACACAAAACTCAACAAATGTGAAACCTTAACACGAACCACACATTCAAATGGTCAACACAGAATAGTATTACATACACAAGGTGAAAGATAATCACATTTTCATATTCTCCATACGTAACATAACACCAATAAAACTTTAAACGAGCCCAAGGAGTCGAGAAATCCGTTTTTATAAAAGGAAAAGTATTTTGATAAGAAAGTTCGAAAGCATTAATATTGACTCGCCATCTAGGGGTTTTGAAATTCAAATGGAAATACTTTAGAAAATACTTCAAAAGCTCTCGGTCCTTGACCCAACATGTGGAAAACAATTTGCAAGAAAACTATCACAACGTTACTCGGGTTCTCGACCCAAATGATAAAACACTATCACAAGTGAATCATTACAACATCTCACGGGTTCTCGGCCCAATCCAAATAATATCATCACGAGATCAAATCCCAACATCTCACGGGGTTCTCGACCCAATGCACGTAATAATCAACACAAGACAATCAAAAGCACAACCTCTCATTCGACAAATCCCGCTCAAGACCTCTGATTAATTAACCTCTGAGATCTCACAAATATCCTTGGTTAATTAACCCCGATACCAACATTTAAAACAAATTGGAACGAACTCCGGAAACACAATCCGCGGTCTACATCAAGACCAACATTAAAAGCAAGTTGCAAAGATTTTAAATTTCAAAATCATTTGATAACGGGGTCTTAGATATCACTCAAATATCCGTTACCAATAAGCTGCCAGCGCCTCCCTTACACACTGTACCGGCGTTCACTCCACTATATTGGCCGCCCATTGCACATGTCACCGCGGCGTTCACTCCCACAGAGCCGCCCTTGCTCGCGCATTAAGTAACACCGTGTTCACCAATCATATGGAGCCGCTCATTGCAGATAACAAAGCCGGAGTGCACGCCCGCCCTCAGGTACCGGATATGACGTCTCTCATAACAAGTATTCACATTATTACAAATACCAAGCACACACCAACCGTTGCAACAATTATCAAATCAGTTCATCAATCCACATAATTTATTCGCCAGTACGCAACTACGCAAAATAAACAATAACTCACACGTTATTCATCAAGACTTAGCACATTAGGCCTTCAACACTATCAATTAATACTACATAATTATCCACACATATCTATATATATATATATATAAATACAGATATTCATAACATGATTCATACACTTCAGCAACAATGATTTCACGTAATTATAATTCGTATATCAAGGTACTTGCCTTGGTAATCTCTCGCGAATACTCCGGAAATACAATTGATTGGAACAATCCAGAACTCCAACGAAAACGACGATCGGAGAAGCTCAACACTGGATTATCGTAGGAAATTCGTCCTTATTATCCTATCATAAAATAAACAACCAATCACACAAGGAAAAGCATAAAAAGATGGCCGAACCCTAAATGTTCTCTTCGTAACGTACGTTACACACATACGTAACGTACGTTACGTCTGCACGTTAGCGCACGTAAGCTACAAGGATTAGCACACGCTAAGCATGCATCGATGCTTCTTCTCGGCCTTGACGATGCCTTGCTCGAGGTATAACGTCGTAATGCATAGAGCTTAACGTTCGTTATATTCACACATATCTCACTCATGTGAATCAGAATAACCTTATTGTGTTGATGTCTACGAATTCCCTGTTAATACTCCCATCAAGTATCACTCCAAATTTTGATTTTAGATCCTCAAAGGTAGTTCCGAAAATCTGAGGTTGTTACCAACATTAAGTCTATGATCATAACGGAAACACCATACAATATGGTTTATTAATCTCGAATTTACCTTACTTGATTATCATAACAAGAGTCGGACTATAACGTTCTTAACTCGGGTAACTAAAGCATGAACATTCCAACTTCCAAAAACATGGTGTTCGGATAAAAAAAATCATCTATGGAGCTTAATAATCCCGGTGGTATGTTCATAACATCCTTAAGAACACGAATTCAAGGTTGAGGTAGCATTAACATACCTTAATATGAAAGAAACGCAGAGACAAGAGGTAGCATCCAATCGCGATTGCTTGAATGTCAATCCAAGATGTTTCGTAACTTAAATGATCGAGTCTGCGTGTTCTATATGTGTTTTAGAGGGTGGAGACCCTCTAGAAATGGAGGAAAAGCAATTACAAGTGAAAGGGACGAAGAGAAATGAAATGGGGTGTTGTCCATATATATAATATCTTGAGATTTACGTCGTTAGCCTTAGCCATTTACGTACGTAATCGACTTAGCGCACGCTACCCTTCGATCTTAGCGTACGCCGCCGCTCACCGATAGCTTCATCGTCTGCTCGTACTAGCTTACGACGTTACTCCCTATGCATTACGACGTAAGCTACACATATTAGCATACGCTAGTTACAAACCTTAGCGTCGTTAACACCCGTTGACCCTAAAAGCTGTCGTGTTCATCCGCTGAATCTTTCCGAGCCCCACCACCCGGCCCATGTGCTAGCCACTGCTCAATAATTGACCTCCTTACGTACGCTCGTCTAGTTCGTAGCGTCGCTATTTCGATTAAGAACGTCGTTAGGCTTACCTGTTAGCGTGCGTTACGACGTAGTTGCATGTGAAGGATTAAAGGTTGATATTATCATGCATGAGGATACGAATACGGGAACGGTCGTACTTCGATTATTGATAGCACCAATTCAGGTAATATAGGGTTCAAATACAGATGAAAATACCCAACAATTTATCCGGATATTACATTAAGACCCTAAGATTTTCGAAAGGTTTTGAAGTTCTAAAAATTCTCGAGATGATAATCTTATTTTTGAATGCTTCATAGCTTATCTTCCCTTGTAAAAACCTCCCGGGGATATTTTGATATTTGATTGTTATATTTGATTCACGATTATTATTTGCTTGTTACATTTCGTATGATTTGATACTTGCACTAGTAAAACAGTGGAGTTTTACAAACCCCCGAGTAATCGGGGGTGGATGTCTGTGTCCAGGTACATGCAGATTCAGGGGAGCAGTCACAGGATTGGCACAAGAGGATGACGAGCTGCGATACTAATAATGAGTCGAGAGTTGTTTGATTTTTGTTGTGTTGTCAGAGTTGATTTCAGTCTTCCGCTGTATTGTATTTCGACCCATGTGTGGGTAAAGTCGTTTAAGTCAGTTTTTTTGATTGGGTTGTGTGACCTCATCGGTCTGTGTATTCACGTGTAAGTGACCATAACGGTCTGTATTATTTTATTGTTTGATCCTGGATGGGCAAGCAGTTGGTCGTTTTGTAAGGTATAGCCTAGTAGATCCTCGTGAAAAGGGGTCTACGGCGTGTAATATTCCCATATGGTTTTGGGGGTGTTACAGAGTCGTCCTTCCCGCAAGGGAGATACACTTTGCCTTCCAACCGCTCAACCTTTTATCAACCTTATCGATAATATTCTGAAATGTGGCCTTGGTTACTCTCCCATTGATGGTTGGCATCCCTAAGTAGTACCCCAAATCGTTAGTGTGATCAATTCCTAAGATTTCACTTATTTCATTCGCACACTCGTGAGGAACATTATTAGAGAAATAAATGCGTGATTTAGGAAATGATACAATCTCCCCTGATGCATCACAAAATCTTTGTAAACAACCCTTAATAACATGAGCTTGATGTGGGGTTGCCTCAGCAAATAAAACAATGTCATCTGCGAAAAACAGGTTTGTAAGTTTTGGACCACCACGATTACAGCAGACTGGCTTCCAATGACCTCCTTTTACAGCTACTTCTATTAAATGATTCAACCGCTCCATACACATGCAAATATTGTTCGACAAGGAACAAGACTCAGTGTGGGTAATGGACGAAGAACTCTATTTTGGGACCATTGTTGGGCTACAGAGACTCCGCTTTCGAGTATGGCAATTTCTCCAATCCCTATTGAAGCTCAAGATAAAACAGTTGAAGAATATTGGAACTCAAATGGTCCTGAAAATGGTGATTGGAAATGGGAGGAGTTATCTACATTTCTCTCTGGTGAAACTCTTAAAATAATTTCATCGCATGCTGTGAACCCGGGTGGTGAAGATGAAGACTCCATGTATTGGGGTGGTTCGAATATTGGTAAGTTTTCTATCAAATCAGCAATAAATTTTATTCGAAATGAAGGTGAGGTGCAACATGACAGAAAATGGGATTTAGTATGGAAAGCTCCGGTCTCTGAACGCATCAGAATGTTCATTTGGTTGGCCCTTCACGATCGTCTTCTCTCGAATGTTCAACGAGTCGCGAGAAGATTATCAGACGACCCTCGATGCACTAGATGTGGGGCAGATGAAGAATCTCTTGATCATATTTTGCGTAGATGTCCATTCTCGTTTATCATTTGGGAAAAGTTAAGTAATCATCCACCCAACTCTTCTTTCTGGACACTCCCCTTATGTGAATGGATCACAGAAAACTTGGAAACAACTCATCTAAACAACGACTACAAGAGGCCAATGATGTTTGCTATCACATTATGGTGGTTGTGGAAGTGACGAAATGTCAAAATATTTGGACGTGACGAGGAAATACCAACTAATCCTGTTGGATTTTTATACACAAAATTAAAAGAGATGGATGGTGCTATAGCTAGAGACAAGTTGAAGAAACAGAGTATGGAAAGGAAAGAGATTTTTATTTCTTGGGTCGCGCCACCAGTAAGCTGGGTTCTCTTGAACATTGATGGAGCCTCGAGAGGGAATCCTGGGGAAGCAGGTGGTGGTGGAATAATGCGAGATGCTCAAGGATACTTCATTCGTGCCTTCGCTGAAAACTATGGTATTTGCACGGTGACGAGGTCAGAGATTCTAGCTCTTCTACGAGGCATTCTTATGGCTAGAGATGCAGGTATCAAAAAGTTAATAATTAAGGTGGACTCTCAGGTTGTTGTTCAATTAATGGAGGGTGAGACTATTCTTTACAGCCCTGCCGTCTTTATTGTGCACAAATGTCGTGAGTTATTGAGATGCTTGGACTGGGAAGTTAAACTTGAACATTGTTATCGGGAAGCTAATAGGGTTGCAGATTGGTTGGCAAATCATGGATGCGAGCAGCAAGAACGAGTGTGTATGTTTGACTCCCCCCTCCAAACCTTGTGTCGATCCTCCTTGATGATGTTAAAGGTGTTGCTTGGCCACGTTATGTAAACTTTAGTTAGTTTTGGGTATTGTCCCTCTACTGCACCAAAAAAAAAAATTATAGTATATTTATTAATGTAGTTAGTGAACAAGTAATTATACACTCCCTCCGTCAACGAAAAGTGTAGTTCAGAGAGGCACGGGTTTTAAGAAAGTAAGTGAAACATTACTTTTTTAGTGTAGAAAGTGGAGAAGAGATATGTAACGCCTCGATTTC
Organism: Orobanche coerulescens; assembly: GCA_033398695.1. Classification (NCBI taxonomy): domain Eukaryota; kingdom Viridiplantae; phylum Streptophyta; class Magnoliopsida; order Lamiales; family Orobanchaceae; genus Orobanche; species Orobanche coerulescens. Next base: position 41,184,708 of record CM065813.1, read on the forward strand.
CCAAGCATTTATTTTGGGGAATAAAAGAATAATCAAAGTATATATTTACATATTTTTTTTTTGAAAATAATTGTACTCGCCTAGAAAATCGAACCGTCACACAAGTGGTACTGAACTTAAATAAGCAATTTATGTCAACGAACTCAAAATATCAAAGTATCAAAATATAATCGGATAAAATTTGCAACGGAATATTAAAACGAATAAATAACAATAAACTCATTTCTCCAATACTTGAATTTAAAAATTGAAATAATAAAATAAATCTTCATCATATGCCTCGTAGCCTCGCAAGTTCGTCCACCACCATTCCAATTAAACTGGGGTTTAACAAAATGAGGTGAGGGTGAGCTTCCTTCAGCTCGTAGGAATTTACACAATATCACAGTAATATACAATCTCATGCAGGCTTAGAATAATAAAAATGCTGTAATAATAAAATCTGAATTCTGACATGTATAACATGAATCGAGCATGCATAACGTAGTATATATTTTGTGATCAACTGCTTGTCACGTATAACATGAATCTAGCATGCATAACATGAACTGATATTACAGTTTTTACCTACACAGTCCAATAAAAGCAATTAAAGTAATAGCGTAAAATTCACACCTGATGTATGCAGCTTGAATTGGATGAAATGCAGAAAGCTCGACTCACAAATTTTTATGCCCGAAAATCCTCGTTATTATCTGAATAAATAATAACGATTCATTACTAAAATAAAATAAATTAATTAAATAATTAATTGAAACATAACTAATTTAAGAAAAGTCAAAGTAATAAAGGGTTTGATTTTATACGTTGAAAGATGTTTGGGTAAAAATCGCAGAAATTAGAAATAAAGGGCTTAAATTGAAAGCAAAGTAAACTGGAGAGAGACTGAAATTAAAGGACTGGAAAATGGCTGAGGTTAAAATCAAAGTATCTAGGAAGTATGAGGTTCAATTGACTAACCTTAAAAAGGGCCGGGTATAAAACCCTTTTTTCTTCCTAACGGTCGGCAGAACTTCTCCTCTCATTTCCTCTCGACTCTCTCTTTAAAATCATGCTGCTTCTCCCTCTCACCCAAATTTCTCCCAGAGAACATACACAAGAAACTCAATATACAAAACGCACTCTCGTACATCCCACACAAGGGAATCGACCAGTGGTTGGACTGAAAGTGGGCGACGGTGGCCCATGGCGGTTGTAATTTTATGCTGAGATCGATTCGATGGTGGAGTCCGGAGCGATAGAGTTTCAGACCGGCCTGGGTTCGCTACTCCAGATTTGAATCAGAGTCAGTTTTGGGTTCCTGATTTATGGTTCAGTCAGTGAATCGACGGGGTATTGGGCTTCAGGTTTGGTCGAAGAAGATGGCTCGGGTCAAGGTATGGCGGGTCGACTGAACGAGTAATGTGGATGGTGACTATTTTAGATGTTTAGTTTTGAGGAGACGGGTTGGGGTTGGCCTCAGTCAGATGGCTGTGATGATTCCGGGTCTGATTTAGGTCGGTTTCGGGCCTCAGGTCAGCAACAGGCTTGGATTAGAAGTGGAGGTGGTATGTGGCGGCAACACAATGGCGAAAGATGTTGCTGTTGTTCTCTTTTTTATCACGCTTTATTTGGTTGTTGTTTGTGAACTGAAGAAATCAAGTTTAATATCTTACTGATTATGAAGAGACTGAGATTTTGTAATTACTATGCAAACGGGAGATGATTTTGCAATAGGATTAGGATTTTGTATCCTTAATATTCATAAAAATTTGTGGTGAGGGATTAGAGTTTCACGATCATATATGTGACACTCATCAGGAAAGGATACGATTGAGATTTGGGTTACGGGTTTCATCCAATGAATTTTTTTGCAGATAAATGTTGAACCGAGCAGAAGAAGGATGAAACGAAATTGAATTGAGGGTATTAAAGTTTAAAGTTTTTACCTTCGTTAGATTGGACGGAGATTGGATAGAATCCTGCTGGAAATCTTGATCGGTTGATGATCGTCGAGATCTGACCACCTTGATTTTCTCGCTTTCTTGCAGTTCTTGGTTTCTCTTTCCTTTTTTTTGTAGAGCAGACTTCTGCTCTGAAGATTTTTTCTTGTGCCGTGAGATGATGTTTAGAGTGTAGAATTTTTTTTTCTTTTTTTTTTTTTTTTGCCGTGATGTGTATGTCGTGGAAGATGAATTATTGTTTTGTTGGAAATTATATTTAAAGGTAGTAGTGTATAGTCCGTCAAAACTCGACGGATAATCACTTTACACTGTAATTTATAAATAAATACCAAAAAATAATTCAATATTTTATTAGGGTTCAGCCGCTTGTAATTATACCGCAGCGGAACACACCAACAAACAGAAATAATGAGTATGAGATTAAGCCACCCGAACTTCTTTACTACTTGTATTCGTCATAAATCCAATTGAAAGATAATTTTGCTATTTATCCAGTTCAAAACTCATATAGTAACACATGAAACAATGAAAGTATGGTATAAATATTCAAATTTGTTTAAAATCTTTATACCCATATTCATCAAGCTCGATTAAAATATGACTTTATCACCCGTTTATATCTCAGACCCTATATAATATACGCTAATTACTCAACGTATTTAAATTTATATAATTTAAATAAGTAAACATAGGTTGTTATAGTAATTGGTTAATCCATCTCAATGAAAACTCAAACATTGTAAAGTAAAGGTTAAGAATAAATATTATAAATAACAAAATATTAGAAGTTAAATTCCCAGTAAAATTTTAGAATTATACAATCAAAATTCTTTACAATTTTTATACCTATACTTTGACGTGGGATATGATATTAGATAAATAATAATAAAAAAATAAAAAACTTCATGTAGAGGGGAGGGTTAACGTGGTACTTCGAATCCATATTGTTATTAAATACTTTATATATTTATTTGTAAGTGAAGAGAATCGAATTTATTAAAAAAATATAAAATATTATTTATGCATATATAAATTTGATACTAAAAAATATAAATATACATATTTGGACCAATGAGGTTTAATTAATAATTTACCAAATTTAATTTTATAATAAGAATAAAATAATTCATTGGGCCAACTCAATAGATGACCAAATTAATGTGGTGGTGAATAATTATGACCAAAATACATATTTATGTTAAATATTTATTTAGTTATTCATTGATCGGCGTGTCATTTAAAATCAAGATGTGATAAAAATTTAAATAAATAAGAATCTAGAATATAAAAATTACCACATGTGAGAGTTAACGCACATTCTGGATGCGAATTCAGTATTATATATAAATAAATAAATAATAAAATCATATTTGTTAATCAAATTTATTAATGCAAAAAACGTGCCAATTATATTTATTAGTTAGCCTCAGCCATTCAGAGTTTCTCACCGCGACAAAAAACAGCGAAAAACCAAAAAGATGAGATAAAGATTCAGCCACTCGAACCCGTTTATAATTTATATAACCGTTCTCATCCGATATCTGACTTAAAAGTAAATTTACTACGCGTTTTCATCCCAAACTCATATAGTGATACCCAAAATAATAAAGATATAGTTCAGCCATTTGAAACTCATTTAGATATTATATACCTATACTCATCTTAAACTCAATTAAAAAATAATTTTAGCAAAAATTTATAAAATATGTGGTGTTTCAAATCTGTAATGCTATTATATATATTTTTAATTATTATAAAATTACTAAATAAAATAGATATGCGATTCAAATTTTAGACAAATAAAATTAATGTAAATTTAATAATTGACCCAATTAAAATTCACTAAAAATTTAAACTATTTATTTGTCCAACTTAATAATTGACCAAATTAAGCACAATAAAAATAATATTCTTAAGCTTGTGTGTAAAATAACTATGTGGTTAAAAATACACATTGAATTCTAGGTATTTATTTAGATTCTCGATTGGTGGTTTTAAATTGATGTGAGATTCAAGATATTGAATTCTATTTTAGGTTGTCCATTGATTAAGTACCATTCTAAATTGATGTGGGATTCAAGATTTTAGATAAATGGAAACCTAGAAATAAGATAATACCACATAGGAGAGAGAATTAATCTAGTGCTTAGAATCCGTAACGCTATTATATATATATATATATATATATATAGGTTTTTAAGTGTTTTGTTTGAATTAGGATTGTATATGGGATGAAGTGAGGAACTGTGGTGAGGTAAGGGGAACGACCGACTACCATGAGAGTTCTTAATCATGGTTAATCTAGTTTAATCATAGTTAGTTAAATTATAACACAAGGTTAAATATAATTGAAATAATAATAATATTAGAAATAATAATAATAAATGTAAAAATAATAATTTGGTTATAATGATAATAATATCGAGAAATGATAATGATAATAATAATAATATTAGTACTAATAAAAATAGTAATAATATTATTAATAATATTAATAATAGTAGTGTTAGTATTATGCTTGAGTAAATAATAACACTATTATAATAATAAATAATGACTAATTGAATATAACTGACAAAATGACTCGGGTTAGAATTTGTGATACGTCGAAATAAATTGGCTACGACTTAACGAGATTACATGAACTAATTTCCATGACATGAAGTTAACTTAAAATAAACGTGAATGAATTAGGCTAGACTAACCCCATGAATTAGTGATATGTAACTGATCGTGCGTATTAATGAATGTTATGAATATGACTGAAATATGCATGAATTAATATTATAATAATATTAATTACATTAATGCATATAAAAAAAGCGGATATTACATTCTACTCGTGTTAATAAAATTTTCGTCCTTGAAAATAAAAGTACCTTGATTGAAGAAGTCAGGATATCGAGCTTGAAGCTCCTCTTCTCGTTCCCATGTGGCTTCGTCTACGCTATGGTTACGCCATTGGGCATTGACGAACACCTTGTCTTTGTTCCTCAGTCGGCGAACTGATCGTTCGAGAATCGCTTCCAGTTGCTCGACATAATTAAGATCTTTATTCACCTCGATAGCAGAATAATTGATGTCATGACTCAGATCGTGCACATACTTCCTTAACATCGACACGTGAAAAACGTTGTGCACTGCTGAGAAGTCGGGAGGTAAAGCCAAACGATAAGCTAAATCTCCAATACGATTGAGAATTTCGAATCACGTATCTCGATCTCAACTTGTTCTTCGGACCAAAACGAACAATTTTCTTGGTAGGAATTACCTTAAAAAACACCTTATCCCCTACAAAGAATTCGAGATCCTTCCGACGCTTGTCGGCATAAGACTTCTGACGATCTTGCGCTATCTTGATTCCCTCTCGAATCTTATCGACAATACCAACTGTCTGCTCGATCATCTCGGGACCTAGAATTTTTCTTTCACCTACTTCGTCCCAATACATAGGTGATCGACACTTCCTACCATACAAAGATTCGTACGGTGCCATACCAATTGTCGCTTGATAGCTATTGTTGTAGGCAAATTCCACCAATGGTAGGAGTCGTTCCCAATTATTACCCATATCCAACACACAAGCACGTAACATATCTTCAAGTATCTGAATTGTCCTCTCAGATTGACCATATGTCTGATGATGATAAGTCGTACTAAAATTCAATTGCGTTCCCAAAGCTTCTTGCAAACTTTCCCAAAAACGCGATGTAAAACGAGTATCTCTATCTGAGACCATAGAGACTGGCACTCCATGTAGTCTGATAATCTCCTTAACAAAGTTGAGCATACTGATTCATTCGAAAATTTATTTTGACGGGAATAAAGTGAGCTGACTTAGTGAGTTGATCCACTACGACCCAAATCGCATGATTGCCCCTTTCCGTTCGGGGTAAACCCACCACGAAGTCCATAGTGATGTGTTCCCATTTCAATTCTGGGATATGAAGCGATTTCAGCAATCCAAAAGGGCGTTGGTGCTATGCTTTCACCTGTTGACAGACTATACATTTTCTGACATAATCTGCCACATCTCTCTTCAAACCTTCCCACCAAAACGCCCTTTTAAGGTCCTGGTACATCTTCGTACCACCGGGGTGGGCTGTATAAGGAGTATTGTGTTTCTCTTAAGATTTCTTCTCTAATCTTGTCCACATTAGGCACACATATTCGCGCTCCATAATATATCATGCCATCATCAGACACAACGAAACCTTTATCTTCTCCAGCTAGTGTACGCTCCCTCATCTTGACCAAAAACTCATCTCGGCCTTAACCTTGATTCTATCTTTCAAAGTTGGTTGTACTACCAAGGCAGTCAATACGGACTCTACCGATTTGGATGGTGTGGCCATCTCAATGTTCAGCTTTGCTAACTCCTTGATCAAACAGGGGTTCTTGGTAAACATACAGCTTAGCTCTCCTCTGGCCTTACGACTCAAAGCATCTGCGACTATATTTGCTTTACCCAGATGGTAAAGAATCTTACAATTGTAGTTCTTAACCAATTCCAACCATCTCCTCTATCTCATGTTGAATTCCTTCTGTGTGAAAAGATACTTCAGACTTTTATGGTCCGAATATATTTCACACTTATCTCCATACATGTAATGTCTCCAAATTTTCAAGGCATGGACTACTGCTGCTAATTCCAAATCATGAGTGGGATAATTCAACTCATGTGGCTTCAGTTGCCTTGAAGCATAAGCTACTACCTTGACTTGCTGCATCAATACACACCCTAAGCCTTGCTTGGATGCGTCATTGTATATGACGAACTCCTTCGTCAGGTCGGGTACAGTTAAAACTGGTGCTGCTGTCAATTTACGTTTGAGTTCTTGGAAACTCTTTTGCATTTCTCATTCCACAAAAACGCTTCTCCTTTCCTCGTCAAACGTGTCATTGGTGCAGCTATCTTGGAGAATCCTTCTATGAATCTTCTATAGTAACCAGCTAACCCCAAGAAACTACGAACTTTGGGGTCCCTGGCACTTTCCAATCATTTATAGCTTCAACCTTTGCCGGATCAACTTCGATTCCTCGAGCAGTGACAATGTGTCCAAGGGATGAAATTCTAACAAGCCAAAAGTCGCAGTTGCTGAACTTTGCATACAACTTCTCCTTGTGAAGTACACTCAAAACCGTTCTCAAATGCTGCTCATGCTCTTTCTTATTCTTTGAATACACTAGTATGTCATCGATAAAAACAATGACAAACTGATCCAAGTAAGGTTGAAAAACTCGGTTCATGAGGTCCATGAATACGGCTGGCGCATTAGTCAAACCGAATGGCATCACCATAAACTCATAGTGTCCATATCATGTTTTAAATGCAGTCTTCGAGATATCATCATCCTTGATCTTCAATTGATGATACCTTGAACGCAACTCTATCTTCGAGAACACTCCAGCTCCTCCGAGCTGATCAAACAATTCCACAATCCTAGGAAGTGGATATTTATTCTTTATCGTGAGTCGATGAACTCAAGTCTATACATATCCTTAAACTTCCATCCCTTTTCTTCACAAAGAGCACCGATGCACCCCATGGCGACAAACTCGGCCGGATAAAACCCGACTCAAGCAACTCTTGAATTTGCATCTTGGGTTCTTGCAATTCCTTGGGCGCCATTCTATAGGGAGCCTTTGATGTCGGTGCTGCACCAGGCACTAGGTCGATCGTGAATTCTACTTGTCGATTCGGTGGAACTCCGGGCAACTCCTCGGAAAAAATGTCCGGGAATTCCCTCACAATAGGAACATCAGCTACCGTCACATCAGAACTCGTTTTTCCCATCATATTTACCAGAAATCCTTGGCATCCCTCATTCCTCAACAACTTCACAGCTTTCATGGCTGAAATCACCTTGAGGGTCCTATTGTACCTCACTCCTTCAAAAAAAATCTTGATACCATCTGAAGGACATAAGGTTACTCTCCTTGCTGCGCAGTCCGCTACAGCCTTGTGCTTACTCAACCAGTCCATTCCCAGGATGACGTCAAAGTCACTCAACTCTACTATGTGCAAATCAGATAAAAGGCTATGTTCATTTATCTCTATCCTTACGTTCTTAGCCATAGTGTCAACATGTACTACATCAGCAACAGGTATGCTAACTATGAGGGATTTTGGTGCACTTCTACTTTCACAACCAATCACCGAGAAGAACTTCTTAACATAATAACTATATAATAAAAATGAACTAAGCTTACGGCTACTCCTCATCATCGCTGCTAATAATCTCTATAATAGGAACATGGGGTCGCGGCTCAATCCACGAAATAACATCATCATCGAACTCAACGTCCGCCATCATAACATCCTTCATGTTCTCCGCGAGGTCTTCCTTTGAGCTCTCATCAGGAACTTCTTCTGGATCTTCCTCGGAAACCTCTTCAGGGTCTTCTTCGAGATCCTCTTCTAGGTCTTCTTCAGGGTCTTCTTCGGGATCCTCCTCCTTTGTAGAAACAGAGCTCCAATTTTGAGCTGGCATCACATCTAGAGTGTACATATCTAACAAACGCCTGGCTACGAACTGGAAATCGTCAGTGGTCTCCCGCTCTTCTGGTGTCCTCTTTATGGACTCTTGCCAAAGCTGGAAAATGCAATAACCCCAATCATCGGGTAACTTTATCATTAGGTGGTTCAACTGTTGCCTTGCAGAACCTTGTTTCCCGGACTGCAACCACTTGTTCAGTCTGTTGATGATATAGTGCAGTGCATTCTCTGGTAAACTAGGCTCGACTATTGAATATAACTGACAAAATAACTCGGGCTAGAATTTGTGATACGTCGAAATAAATTGGCTACGACTTAACGAGATTAAATGAACTAATGTCCATGACATGAAGTTAACGTGAAATAAACGTGAATGAATTAGGCTCGACTAACCCCATGAATTACTGATATGTAACTGATCGTGCGTATTAATGAATGTTATGAATATGATTGAAATATGCATGAATTAATATTATAACAATATTAATTACATTAATGGTATAAAAATAGCGAATATTACAAGATGTGTTGTTGAGTTGAAAAAGGGTAATATTTTAAGTGGTGTCATTTCTATTTATGAAAAAACTAGCCACTTCGTGGACGGCTCAAAAAAGTAATAAGATCACACTTTTCATAGGTGAAGTATAATAAACAATAGAAAATAAACAAACCGCCTAGGTCACGGTCGCTTGTCGAACTAGGCGGTAGGTCGTCACCTACGCCCCAGAACATTGATTTTAAGATTGTGGCGTTAAACTTGAGGGTGTACCAAAGATGGTGGATAGTGGTGGATCACGTGCGCGCACGCATGCGCGCGCACACACACTATATATTTCACTATGAGAAAATTCTTGGAACCGAAAGAAAAGGTCACACCAAACTCGTCTCTGTTGAATCCTACAGCAACAATAGTTTATTTCCTTACCAATTAAAAGAGATGAGGGTTTAATATGGTGGATAATAATGCGATTGAATCAAATTTTCAAAAAAATTACAACATGAAGCGGCCAACACTCAAACGTCCAAACCAATAATAGTTCAACCGGAATCAAATTTATCTTGCAGACCAAAAAAAAGAGTAAACTGTCGAGTACTGTCAATTCAGTTACACTTCATACTAACCTGAAAAAAGAAAACCAAACAATGAGATGCAAATCCCCATCACGCAAGATAACGATATAGTTTTCTATCAGCATTATCCCTCTCCAAGAAATCCCTCTCGATAAGCGACTCAATCCGTTTCTTAATCTCCCCAGGATTAGCCAGAAACCGAGACTGCAATTGTTTCGTGACCTCAGCAATAATATTATTATGATCCAAAACCCTCCTCGATTTCATAATCCTAACTATAGCAGCCTCAATTTGTGGCTTTCTGTCCTCCTCCACCCTCTGCCTCGTCTCTTGCTTTTCCGGCTCCGACTCCTTTTGAGCAACCACAGTTCCTATTTTCACCTTACGGAGTTTGCTCGTAAAACTGTCGTTAACAGAAAACAAATCTTCCTCTCCAATATCTTTGCTCATGGGTTCCTTACGAAGGACATTTTTACCCTTCACGCAAGCCAACGACTGCAAACACCGTTTGAGATCAGATGAAGGTATCCCGGTGGCCTGCTCAATTTCTCTATACGGGATACGATCGGTATTATTGAACAACATTAGGACACACATCTGATAAGTTGAGACATTTAACTCGTACTTCTGCCCGTTTCCGAAAGTCGCCCTCAAATCGGCTGTACCCATATTTGTTTGCCACGATAATCTCCGACCAGTGTGGGTCCCGAGGTAATACGATCGAAATTTCTCGCACAGAGCTGATAATTCGGAAGGCAAATTGCAAGTTTGGCTGGTCTGAGTGGGCCAAGATCCAGTTGTCAAAACCTGGACGACTAACGTAGGGTAATTCGCCAGCTCAGCACCATAGGCTGCGTAAAACCCTTGAGTCGTGTCTTGAGAGGTCTTCATGTCTGTAAACATACCTTCTAATTTAGATGTGAATTGATATCCACATTCAGTCTTCAGTTTCACGATCAGACTTCTCTCGGCGTCATCGGATACCGTTTTTGCCGACAAGAGGCGTTTGGCCAAATGCTGCTTGTAATATTTTTCAAAAACGTCCTTTTCCTGGAGATAGCGGAATAATATCATCACCTTATCAAGAATTGCATCAATATCCTCTTCCTTCACTCCCTTGAGTCCCTTGCGAAGCTTATCGTCAACGAACAACGACAAGTATTCCGGAGAACGAGGGTTCAAATTAATAAAATATTCGAAAGATGAACTTAATGCATTCTGGAAGGTCTTGTCATTGTTGAATGCTAAATTTATGATCTTATCATATTTATCCCTTTTTCCGAGGAGGGTGTCGACAAACTCCACTGGATTCTTCGATTTCTCGGGATCAGATACGAGCTGCTTGCCCGTGTCTCTCATGTGCGACGTCATTACATCTCTAATTGTACAGAGACCATCAGGGACCCGACGAAATAAATTGTATATCCGTCCCAAGTCCTCAATTTTATCATCAAGAAGCATTTTGACCAACCCGGAGTTCTCCATGTGAACTAGTCGAAGCATGTGGTTGGCTATCATCTCTTTCTCGACGACATTAGTGATTTTGGTTTCACTCCTTAAATCCAAGTAGTGCGACACCCTCTCTATTTCTTCATTCAGACGCCTTTCGGCTTTTTTCAGGTAGTCTCCACAATCACTGCACTCGATAAATTCTTGAGATTCTGCTCTGTAGAAATCGGCTGAAACTTCGAGGAATGGTTTTTCGAAATCTTCTTGGTAGACTGAGGATCCTAAATCCATTAGCATTTTGATAATGTTTCTCATGAGGCCCCTATTGATAACTTCACCCGAGCGTTCTCTAAGTATCAGGTCAAGAATTGTGTTCAGAAGACGTGGCTGGATTTTACTCGAGTGAACTATGTTGTCCCTCCAAAGATTTAGCCCGAGCTCGTGGACGGAGGTTTTGCGGGTGGTCGGGATGAAAGTTCTATCCATGTACATTAGTATGTCACGGATCATCTGCAGTGCTTTATTATGATCATTCCATTTTGTATTAAGCTCGTCCAGGAATAACGGACCTTGGGCAGCCTCTATGGTTTTAGACATCGTCTGAAGGTGGAATGTCATTGTTGACACAAGTCCTGAATAAAGCCTCTCCCCATATTTATGCAGTACCATATTGTAGGCATTTCTGGATGCAAAAGAAAGTCCAAATCAGAGACCAAGGCAGCAACGAAATTGTAGCAGACACATATGCCATTGGGAAAACAAAAGGACCTATAATTTCACATCACTGTTCCTACTTACACGACTCATTTGGGACATACTTCCACATCAAAAGATAGCTAACCTAGATATACCATACCCACTCGACAAGAATGTTTTCTTAGAATGTTTTTCTTTCGTATGAAGGTTGTGATAATAAGGGCATCGGGCGTAAAATGCCACTCTACTTATTGCATGAATTTATAGTGTTAACGTATTCAATTGGGATTTTGTGGGATTTTTCTGGATTTTAGAAATCCTAGGGTATTCAATTTGGATTGTTTTGAATCCACTAAAATCTCCAGGTATTCAATTTGGATTTCAGAATGTCATTTAAAATCTTGGTGTATTCAATTAGGATTTCAAAATGTCATTTAAAATCTTGGTGTGTTCAATCTGGATTTAAAACAATCCATTAAAATCTGAGGGTATTCAAAAATCCATGGATTTTTTTGGATTCATTAAAATGGTGGATTTTAATGGATTTGTTAGTGTTTTTTATAAGTTTTGAAATCTCACCAAAATCAATGAAATTTTGAAGGAATTCTAAAATCCATTTGTAAATCCAAAAGACTCTCCATCAACTTTATAAGATTCTACGATGTTATTAATCCATGCATTATTTCTAATCCGCCAAAATCTTTAAAAATCCATGGATTATTACTAATCCATCAAAATCTGAATTGAATACACCCCTCTAACTTTAGACAATTAATTGACACTATAATCTTCATGTCACCGACCCCAACATAGTTGGAATTAAGATCCAGTTGATGATGATGAAGAATCTGTAAATGAGAAATAAGGAAAAAAACATTAATCTTTTTTTTTTAATTTGAGAAACCTACAATACATAATTGATTCTTCTTATCCACTCACTTTGAATTTTCTTACTTCACATTACCCCGAGTCTTCAGGGGAAATTTATTCCCTAAAGTTTAATCATAAACATAATGTGATTGGCCATCAATAGGTAAGGCTCTCTTAAAAATAATCTCGACATAAATTGATATGTTGCAATCCACAGACACCATCACAACAGCTAATGCTGGTACCGTAAAACAGAGACAGACAACTTAAATAAAATTCTACTATCATCAGGACACATGTTTGTATGTTGCAGATACCGAGAAGCTGTCATTATACAAGCAGGTAAAGAAAATTAACCCGTGTTCTTGAAAATTGAAAAAAAAAAAAAAACTATTTCCCAAAGTACTCAATCTCCCGAAGCATGTGCAGCCATTTAGGTGGAATGTTGAACAAAAGTGTCACTAGAGGGATACCTCCCTAATAAGACCATTAGAAACTAGCAGGTTGCAGCAGTGGCATCTTAGTTGCATGCAGTACGAATCGAAAACTGCAATTTGCAATCAACTCATGCCACCACTAAGCGAAAAAAGAAAACTATCACTGGTCCTGTTAAGAATGGTACATACTCAAGCTCAAGCTGGCATGTAACAAATTTCGAAACGTAAATTTACATGGCAGTACAAATTTATTCCCACCGCAATTTCCACTCTCAATCTAAGCATAAGCAGTATATGTGGCAGGATGCCACGTTAACATTTCAAATGAATAGACAAGCTTTTCGATTCTATCAAGCACCTCAGAATTATTCGTTCTACATAAACCATTTCCATTGTGTTCTTCATCTATACTCTTCTCTTGTTCTTAGTTCATATTTCAGAGTAAACCAAAAGAAAAACAGTAGAAATCACACAACAAAGTAACATCCTGCATCCTTATTCCTTATTCACATGACATCATGTCATAAATCCAATCAGTCAAATGCACGCACATCTTCCCAAACTCATGGAATGATATCAACGAGCACGCTAAAAGGAAACAGAAGAATCCCATAAATTATGTGCTATTCAAACTCCTGAAACTGTTGAAACATTACAGGGACATTCATTACAGGCAGCAAAAATGAAATAAAATCATAATAAGCTAGAACTTTGACACCTCCTCAGTGAATATCCCACAGTACGTGAGATGTAAACACGATGATAAAAAAATATAGGTACAGCAGAACCTCGATAAATTAATAACTTCGATTAAATAATACTTTGTTGTTGGTCCTGATCAGTGTTTTTAAACTCGCGTTTTCGCGCGAGTCGTAGCGCAGTTTTTTTAACTCAATGCTCGGGTTGCGCACGCTATATTACCGTGGCGCAGGTAATAGCGTAAATAGCATACGCTATTACGCGAAATAATATATAGCTTACGCTATATGTTCAAAAAGAAAAAACTGCTGGAATTCTTGGATGGCAAGATGGTAAAACCCCAACTTCAGAACTCCAAAATAAAACCCTCACGACACTTCAGAACTCCTCGCGATACTTCAGAACTCCGCGCGACACTTCAACTTTCAGAACTCCAAAAAAAAATTGAGATAATCAACTCTTCAAAACCCTACCTTTCAGATCACAATACTTCAGAACATCCATCGCGACTGCATCGCGATCCTCCGCTGCTCGAGAGTTGATTGTGCTGTGATTCGTCATTTCAGGAGTTTGATTTTTTGCTAATATGAATATTATATATATATATATTATATTATTTTAAATAATTAATTGACATGCTCGAATAGCTTACGCTATGCGCTACGCTATGGTGGAATAAAAACGCTACCCACATGAAAAGCGCTATTGAAAAACACTGGTCCTAATATAAAGGACTTGGTGTTAAATTTACCTCTATTATTCAACAATCCCGATTCGTTAATACTTTTCTCCGGTACTGAGGTTGTTAATTTAAAGAGGTATAAGTGTACTATGCATCTTAACTATAATCAAAATTTTACCATAACTTACTAAATACAAGACTTTAAACCTCAGATAGATGTAAATTATAAGGAGTGATATTCAACTTCATGAAAATGTTAGTTACCAGTTACCACGAGAAAAAAGAAACATCATTTAAAAAACATACCGACATAAAAACGAAAATCAACACAGCTAGAAATAAAAAGCGAACCACTTAGCAACTGCCTGAGAGAGAGAGAAAAAAAAAACAAATACACAAAACAAAGTCACCCGATTAAACCACTAAATCTCATTCCAATTTATTACTTACGGTACATCAATTTAGAAGTAACCAAACTATAAATAAGCCTCAAGAAATCGAGAAAATAAAAGAGCAGCAAAAAAACCTGTATAATTCTTCAAAGCTGAGTCCGCTGGCGTTGTGATTATAAATCTCATGAATTGCATGCTCCAGAATCTTCCAAGTCTTGTCTGCGTACTTGGGATCCACCACTACTTTGTGTTTAAACGCTTCAATCTGAAAATTCTTCTTCTTCTGCCCACTCATCCTTCAAAAATCGGAGGAAAAAAAAAAGATAAATCAGAAAATTGATCCTCCAAACACCGAATGGATAAAGGAATCTCCGAGCCCGAGGGTTTTTGGGACGTCTCTCAATTGATTGATGACGAGAGTGGGTTTAGGGCTCCAATTGGGACGAAGATGCGAATGATGATCAAGCTAACCCCAAAAATGATGAGGGAAACTGAGATGTTTGCTCGAGAGAAAAGAGGTATAATTTCTTTTTTCTGTTAAAATTTTTGCTAAAGAAAATGGTGTTTTTTATGGAAGACAATAGTTCTCAAAGATTTTATTCTTCTTTCTTTTCTTTTTTTTTTTCTTTTCTTTTTTGTGTTAACTGATGGTTGTAGGGTGTGTTTGGGTGGGGAGGAAATGATTTATTACTTTACTAATCTTTAATACTAATATTATCAAGTTCGATGTCACTTATTTTGGTATAATATTATATTAATATAAAATTTATTATATGTTAGATTATATTAATTATATTAATTTTATCAATAATATTTTTAATTACTTGTCTCTAATACTTCATCCGTTCGCTCGAAATGTAACCTTTGGTCCAAAAAAGCATTCCTTTAGAAGTACAACATTTCATCTATATATATAATAGGGTTCGAATTCGAAGCACTAGATTAATTCTCTCTTCTGTGTGGCATTCTCTTAATTTTGGATTCATATTTATGTAAAGTCTTGAATCCCACATCAATTTAAAATGGTACTTAACTGATGAACAACCAAAATAAATAGAATTCAATATATTGAATCTCACATCGATTTAAAATAGAACCCCACCAAAGGAGAATAAATAAATACTTAGAATTTAATGTGTATTTTTCAACCACATAGTTATTTACACAAGCTTAAAAATATCATTTATACTGTGTTTAATTTCAATCATTAAGTTGAACAAATAAATAGTTTAAATTTTTAGTGAAAATTTAATTGAGTCAATTATTAAATTTATATTAATTTCATTTGTCTAAAATTTAAATTCACATCTATTCTATTTAGTAGTTTTATAATAATTGAATATATATATATATATAATTGTTCCGGGAATTATTATTCCCGTGATGTGTCTTACCTAATACTGATTGTAGATACATAGATGGAAGGTTCCAAATCCTTCTAGAGGTAGTAGGATCCTATTAGATGTCTTACCTTATCTAGGAATTCTATGTATGGAAGGACTCTCATTGTAATGCCTATATAAAGGCCCCTCTATCATTGTTATGAATACAATTGATTTCTTTGTCTTTTCTTTCTCAAACACGTTATCAAGACGTAGTATCTCAACCGAGTAGAAAAAAATGCCCGAAATTCAAAAATTCGAAAAAAAAAAAAGCGAAAAATTGAATTTTTCGGGAACCCTAATTTTCGGTCACCTTCTCCACCGATCGCGCCGCCACCCCAACCCGCCGCGAAGCAACCCACCCGGCATCATCTTCCCCGATTGAAAACCTTCTCTCAGTCCCGACCCATCTCCTCAATTCTCTTTCTCTCTCTCGCTCGTGATCTATAAAGATCGCGATTTCAGTGACCTGTGCCGGTTGACGGAAGGTCGGTGAAGACGACTTCACTTGGTTCCACTTGGTCGGCGAAGACGACTTCAGATGTCGCTTCATCGAAGTTGAAGTCCAAATCCAGTCCAGATGCCGGCGGATCCAAGGCAATTCCCGAAGTTGTGATGTAGATATGCAAGGAAATCAATCGAAACGAGAAGGATGCTGCCGAAGAAAAATATGGATCTGAGTCCGGCATTCAACAATCCGATGCTCAAAAAGTCCGATGAAGAATCCGGCGATGCAGTCACCGAGACTCTCGGATTCGACCCTCACCAGACGCGGCGGTCTTCTGCATTCCAGATTCGCCCATTCGCAAACCCACTTTTCGGGCGCCGAACCCGACTCACGATCCAGTCCGGCCTTCGACCCGTTTCGACTGGCGACCCGATTCTTGACGACTGACTCGGCCAAGCGATCTCGTTTTCATCCAAGCCAACTGTTGCCTAAGGCTGCGACCCGATCTGATCGAAGCATCGCCGGATCGTCGAAACGGTTTTATGCACGTGATATTTAATGTTTGAAAACCTAGTGCAATCGAGATAAAACCTATCAAAATCGAAAAAAAAAAGCCGAGAGACGAGAATTTCCGCGTGTGAATTTTCTGCACAGCGCAGTCGTACAAAAATCACGTTTCCCGATTCATTAACTGTCGGATCGGTGTGAAATTTTGGCAGCAGCTTCCCAACACAAATATCTGTATATTAAACGGTGGAGATCGGATTCTGAGTAATATTGACTACTGAATCTGCCGCCGAACAGAAGCAGATTTTTACGAAGAAATTTGGAGATCCGACCTCATCCAATACCGAGCTGCTGCATCGCCGCGCTCGAGTCCTTTTTCGGCCGAATTATCGAGCCCAGTAGCCCTATCCGGGCGTTTCTCAACTCTCCATCTTTTCCTAATTAATGATTCATTTGTTTATTAATTTGTACACTTATGAATCTTACATGTTTATATTTTACGTGTATATAGGAAAATACGTCGCTCATGATGATGAGCACGCTATGGAGAAAAAGCCATATTTATCCCGTTCAAGGATCAAAATAAATATAGAACGGAGTACCCAAGGAAATATGTTGCTCATATGGAGAGAATCTCCCGTTCAAGGATCAAATCATATATGAAACCAAGTACCCGTAAGACTTTATTAAAGTTCTCGTCTTTCAATTCCTCTCATTTGGGAAAATTTTTTGGGGGGAATTGGGTATTTGGGTTCTTTATCTCCCACGCTACTTTGCGGTGGATGAGACAATGAGAGGTGGTATCACTCTCGGATGTCGAAGTAAACTGTGTGACGGTCCTGGGGGAGTCACGGATAATTGTTGAAAGTCGATAGTTGTGGTTGTTGCATACACCACGTTTTGGGTGCGATTTGATGTCGCCGTTTTGTCGATTTTAAACCAACAATTAAATAAAACGAACATTGCCTTAGCAGTAAAGTTATGACTCGTTCATGATTAGTCACGGATTTGTGACATACAAATGGGACAAACATTGATTGCGACGGATATGTCGTGGTTAAAATCGATTTGTGACGGAATTGTCACGTTGAATTGAGCGACCACCACGTTGGTCTTGACCCAATCCCATACTTGGAAAACTTCATCTTTCAGCTTATTAAAAATAAAATATTGCATGTGGGTGTAGACATGTATCGTCTCCTTGCAATATGATATATGGAAGAATGTACGGGTAATTCTCATGAATTTTAACATGTAAGGCAATAGCATATTGCGGTAAATACATGAATTCGTTGACCTCGATTATAGTTCGTATGACTATAGGTCCGAATACTTTTACGAGTATTTGTGAAGGCATGTGCCTTATACATTTGACTATGTTTAGTCGATCTTATTGGATGGTCAAGACGAGTTGGTTATGGTATATTCATTATGTCTCATGGTTTAAAATGCTTAATTATGATGCACCGTTGTATCCATATAACATGGCTATTATGACGTATACTTGCAAATTGAGAATTAAAATACTTGGTTGATTGATGCACTTCGGTGGATTTTGTCTACACTTTTGATCATGACTAGGCGCATCCTTTTTGGTATTTGTTTATGCTTTGAAAGTTCAAACGGAATCAGTGGTTTTTAAACAAATTGCATCTGACATTCCTACTTTCTCTGCAAGTCTACCAAGTTGGAGTTACCGAAAGGATCATTAGTCGAAGATAAGAAATCGAACACCCTGCTGCGTTTAAACGCACATATGGCTGTCATTGCCATGTTTTTGCATCAACACTTATGCCATTGGATATGGTCTCAACCTTGTTTTCTCACTAAACTTGGGAAAAACTAAACAACCAATTAAAACATGCACTGTGATCTGAGTTTAATGATCCGTGTGGTGCACAATATATGGATAGAAAGATACGGAAGTCTAGTTTTCAGAACATCTGACCGTTCGTCCATAGCCTTCCTAACAAGGGAGTTATCGCTGTTTTAGTGAACAAAGGTCAAGCTGCGCGAAATTTTTTTTCCAGCGATTGTGCTAACTTTTGTCCCAACCAACTTGGTTCCCATCTTAAATTTGCAAGTGGTCTTATGACACATATTTTTCAACCTCTTTTTGTCCGAATTTGCCATAGATGATGCAGTTTTTGGTATGCGTTATACGCTAAACTATCATCTTTCAAATGTTGAAAAACAGTTTCATTGGGAAAGCCCAAAATACGCACCCTTGTAAGAAGGTCGAGCGTGTGCATGGTAGTGTTACACCATGCTTGTGTCGTAATTTTGCCCCTTAGGCATATAACCTTGCCATGTTATGCACTCAATATGATAGATCATTTTGATCATATCAAGCATAAAATCTCTATGTTGTTAGAGTATTCGCTATGCTCATGATTATGAAATTTTGCAAGCGAAATTGAGTGCGTATTAAGCTATTTTCAAGGAACATGATATTTTTGGATTTCGGTTTATAAATCCATTGTGACTATGATGAGTAGGTCATCACAATCAATGAGCGGTATGATGCTCAAGTTGCCGAATGGCGTTTTCTAGTCACATATGTTCCGTAACAATTGAACCATGTTATGACCCGATGATATATATACCAAAGTGTATCACTCATAGCATCTCATTGTGATTTGTGAGAAATAAAATCTTATGCATCACTTGTATTGGATATGTGAAAAGGAAGAATATTCATGAGTCAATATGGTCCGGCTTGCATCGGTTTTTGTAACCAGAAGATGTATTGGGACATTGACACATTTAGGCTTTAATAGTCCGGAGTTTGGATAGTTTGATGATCCATATACCACGGTATTTTCATGGATATCATTGAACAAAGAAACTAGTTGGATCAAAGACACCAAAGTACATTGGTGGAGTCGTGAGCAGGGCTCATGACCGATGATGATATTTATGTCATCCGCGTCTTGCTTTCATAAGCATGTGTGACGCCAAAGACCCCCCGATGATCCTTCTTAGCCATGTTCATTTATTTAAGCCTATCCTTTGGCACGATTAGGAGACGACACCCTCCTATGCTAAAGAGAATAATGTAGCGACTCGCATAAGCATGGTGCTGAGTCCTCCCTTTTCACCGAGTCCTTATACATACATGATCATAAGTATTAGCCTGGGTGGCTTATGATGCTATGATGGTGTTCACAAATGGTCGTACTCAAGTAATAACATTTATATGTTATGTGGTTCCTTTGACAATGATTGATAAGTTGATGAAACCTGAGTTATGGTTGTCCAACTTGCGGACCAATCATTGTAAAGGTCGGTTCACCCACTTTTTAGACCAAGTCTTAAAGTGAAATTTTAACGAGTACTTCCTAACATCCAAGGCTACCTTCTCACAAATTTTGGTGCCATTTGGAGACTTGGAAGGAGGTGAACCACTTAAATGAAGTTTTCACATACCACCACCGTCCTATCAACTAGTTCGATGTCATTTCGACCGATTTTTGACCACAAGGTTGATGGTTTTGGAATCCTAAACACCCGTTTATACATGCTCACGAAATTTTGAGGTGTTTGGGGCTGGTGAAGGGAGTGAACTCTTCAAGAAAGCATTAGAGGTTCGATAAAACCAATGGCTATCATCGGTTCAATCGTTTCTTTATGTTCGATCCGGTGGTGCATGGTGGCGGTTTTGTTGAATTCTCAAGACCCGGTAGCTACGGCTATGTAGCATAGGTCAACATGTCATCTTCACCTATACCTATCATCATTCAAATGCTTAGTTACGAGTGTAACCATATGCATTTTGTTAAGCTGGATTGTGTTAACACCAAAACCTTTATCGTCCACATGTTCATGTGCCAAAAGTGCGTCACCACAACGCATTATGACGGGTTATAAATGATGAATATGACATGCGCTTTCACTCATAGTCCGCTTAAAATGTACCTTGGCAGACAATCTCGTAAGTCACTTTGATGAGCCAGTCTTCCCGTCGTTAGGGGGAGATGCGAACGATCATGTTCGAGTAGAACGACTTGGAATTGTCGTAGTTTGTCCCTACTGTGCCTCACCAAGTTCCCAAAAGTGACGAGATTAAATATATGCTGCAAACATGTCTGCAAGGATTGTGTCCGGTTATGGACGTTCGTCACCTATAAATGGTGATATGGTAACACCACAAATTGTGGTAGATGGTGTTACTAGGCCGTGGATCTCATCGAGTATTGGGATGCCACTTGGTTCGATAAATACTCTCGCTAAGAATGTATGCGAGTTTGGTACATGAAAACTTGATCATATGATCAAATGAACTCATCCGTCTCATGTGATTCTGGATTATAGTCATCATTGGGGGACGCCTCAATGAATGCCAATCCATAAAGAGTACTCTATGAATAAAGCCGGTTCATGAGGACGTGGAATGTGAGTTTAATCGAACCATACTTCGTTGAAAATCTACAACGTTGTAGCCTTGGCCTAAAATGGAAACATATGCGACTCTAGTATAAACAAAGTGATAGCCCTTTGTTGAAGTGGTACCGACACTCCAAAGATAAGATCTATCCGTAAACTTTGTTAAAGCGAGTGAGAGAAGGAGTTAAACTCACCTCATGGCGCGAGGTTTCTCATGAACGCATCGAATCGACTACGATGACACGAAACTTAGTTGTGCTATCGTAATGGATGTTATAGCATCCACTATCTTTTCGCTAGATAGTTTCCCAAAACGACGTGCGGCTTGTGGTTAAATCTTATCTTAGTGGGGAACTAAGTTAAGTGATTAAAGGATCTCGTGGTGGATCAGACTCAAATCAAGTGGCTCCTGACCACGGAGCGCGTCGACAAGTGATTGTCGGGAACGCATACTAAGTATATACTTGATTTGGAAGAGATATGAAGCTTTTGCGTGTAAAACTAAGGGTTTATAGTGATGTACTCTTATGAGACTAAGAGATTCCGCTAAATCCAAAGTTAAGAATGAAAGGATCTTGGGACACTTGATGATGCGTATTCATCAATCGGTTTAAGGCAATCTAAGGGACGGTTTCCCTAAGAGACGATAAAGTAATGCATATATGATTCCCAATGACTAGTCGAAGTCATCATAAGACTTGGCTCACTTAAGTGATGATGCAGTCTTAAGAGAAAAGTACGGTATTATGTACTCATGTTTGACTCGATGTACTCATTCGTAATAATCCGGTAAAGCCACTGTGATGATGGCCTAGGATGCGCTCACGCAATGTCTGTGATTGACAAGAAGCTTGAAGCTCGCTCTATCTCGATAAAAGGACACTTGAAAATTGATACCCGAATCTGCCCAGAATGTGTTGGTCTATCTCCCATATGACCTACATGGCAGCTCACTTGATGGAAAATGGTGAAATTGGTACCATTGGAAAGGTTTGTGTCTACTTTCCAAGGAAACCAACCATTTGATCACATCCATCATGTTGAGTGACATATGACTATTGTTGCAAAGTAGGACAAGATGTGTCCGGTAATTTGCTGAGTCAACTTCGATAGAGCTTTGTGATCTGCTCAGGTCGATCTAGGTTACGTACTGTATGTGAATGAAAAGCTATGGGTGTCTAGTTTTCATAAGTTCTTACAGTTTCGTTGATACCTATTGAATCGAAGAAGTTATGACTGATTTAATGCATGAAGGTCAAGACTTTGGAAAACTTGATAAGTCTTTAGCGACTCTGCACTTTGGATGTGTCGCGCTCTTTTTGTCCTTAGACCAAGGTTTGTTTTTTCTCATTGGGTTTTCACTTGGTAAGGTTTTTAACGAGGCGACCTATGAGAACATCCATACAAATGATGCGTTGTACTTCTGTTCAACTTAAACCAAGAGGTATTTTTCCCACTGGGTTTTTCCTTGGTATAGTTGTGAGGGCAACTTGGCATCCGACTCCTATGACTTGAGGTACTCATCAGGGGGAGTCGTTATGTATACATCAGGGGGAGTATACATGACATGTTATGTTGGTGCGTTGCAATCTTTTCCTCATCAAGCCTTTGTTTTTCCCATGGAGTTTTGTTTTGGCTTGGAATAGGTTTTTACGAAGGCAACATCTTCTGCACCATTGTTGTATTAGTGCTCGACACAGGGGGAGTGTTCCGGGAATTATTATTCCCGTGATGTGTCTTACCTAATACTGATTGTAGATACATAGATGGAAGGTTCCAGATCCTTCTAGAGGTAGTAGGATCCTATTAGATGTCTTACCTTATCTAGGAATTCTATGTATGGAAGGACTCTCATTGTAATGCCTATATAAAGGCCCCTCTATCATTGTTATGAATACAATTGATTTGCTGTCTTTTACTTTCTCCTCAAACAATAATAGCATTACGGATATAAAGCACCATATTAACTCTCTCTTATGTGGCATTCCCTTAATTTTGTATTCTTATTTATCTAAAATCTTGCGGTACCACGCTAACTCTCTCTCCTACATGAAGTTTTTTATTCTTTTTATTCTTATTTATCTAAAATCTTGAATCCCACATTAAAATATAGGTATATAAATTGTAAGTATTTTTTGAAAATTGTATAATTCCAAAATTATACTAGAAATTTTACTTGTAATCTTTTATCATTTATAATATTTATTCTTAACTTTTACTTTACAATGCTTGAATTTTCATTCAGATGATTAACCAATTACTATAGCAACTTATGCTTAGTTATTTAAATTATATAAATTTAAATATGTGTAGTAATTAGTGGATATTAAATAGGGTTTTGGGATATAACATGTAATAAAATTATCTTTTAATCGAGTTTGTGATGAATATGGGTATAAAGATTTTAAACAGGTCTGAAAATTTGTGCCATATTTTCACTGTTTTCATGTGTTACTATATAAGTTTTGAAATGGAATAAGTAGTGAAATTATCTTTCAATCGGGTTTTACACGGATACAAGTACATAAATCCTAAATGAGTTTGGATGGTTCAATCTAATCCTCATTATTTTTGTTTATTGGTGTGGTGTTGCGGTACGATTGCAATTGGCTGAACCCTAACGAAATATTAAATTATTTTTAGGTTTTTACTTGTATATTAGAATATAAAGTAATTAACTGTCGAGTTTCGACGCCATATACACTAGTTAAATACCTCAAATCACATCAACAATCACCTTTTACTTTTTATGTCCACCATACACTCACCATCAATACCTTTTATCTTTTAATCTATACCACACACTCACCATCAATACTTACAAAATTTACACGTCTATCACATCCAATCATTCATCTAAAATACACCAAGTTTCTTCCAAATGTTGCACTCGAGCTGGGACAGAGAGAGTATATCATTTTATAGTTATTTTGGTGTAGCATATATTTTTGTGTACCACCATATTAATAATAAAATATATTAAATATTAAATTATAATATATGTTCTCTAATGTAGGAGTCATAGCAACTTTGATATAACATTATTTGTGATAATCTTATACGTCATACTAAATAAGAGTTTTGGAACCTCGTGATTTATGAACTATCTTTTCAGTTTTTAAAACCTAAAAATGCATTAATGATAATAGAATTATAATCAAGAATATTCTTATTTAATACACTTAATAGAACTTATATAATACCCTCAGTTCTCAATTCTTGTAAACAATTTTGTGTGGAACTTCCGGTATGATGTCAACAACAACAATAATAATAATAATAATAATAATAATAATAATAATAATAATAATAATAATAATAATAATAATGATGAATAATCTTATACATTATACGAGATGAAATGTCCAAATTCTATAATTTACAAGCTACTCTTTAAGTTTTTAATATTGAAGAATAAATAAAAATAATAATTAACAATAATAACAATAGTAATAATGAATAATAGTCAAAAATAATTTTTAATATTTTACTCAATAAAACTAATGGAATCACTTAATTTATGAACTACAGTTTTATTTTTAAAACTGAAAATGCATGAATTAAGTATTTAGTAATAATATTTATTTCATCAACAAAGTACCAATTGCAGTATTACAAGGAAAATTATTCTTCATAAAAATATTAGTTTTTAAGTTCTTTTAAAATATAATATACTATATATAATTAGTACATTTCTATGTCAACATAGTCTCGTATATATGATTAGATTGGTTTTGTGCCACACCACTTTGATACAACACTATCATATTGAATAATATCAAATTATGGCATTGGGAAGAGTTGGTGGTCCAGTGGTAGGACGCCTACTCCCAAGACACTCATTTGGGAGAGGTCTTGAGTTCTAACTCCACCAATGAGGTGAAAGGAGAAGTTTTTCTCTTTATGATCCTCTAGCTCCCCGGGGCTAGCTCGAGCGACCGCTAATCAATGTTTAATCTTGCGTCAAGCGGCAGTGTGGGAGTATTTTCTTGCTTGAACCGGAGGTCTTGACTAATCGATGTTTCTCCCAGAAGCTGTCTTTGAGAACTGGCGCATTAATCAGTTAAGGGCTCCTTGTGCGCAGAAGTGTACAGAAAAGGCATTGAGAACCCTGGAATTGCTCGAGCGACTCGCGATTTACTTCTCTCAATGGGTTAGGAATGGGTTCATTGAGGGACTAGGATTAATCCGGCTAAACTGGGATCACCTAGTTATAAAAATAAAAATTATGGCATTAATAATGTCAATAGTTTGTTAGTCGGTCAAGATAACAAAACAATAAAACTAATATAATACGAATAATAACAATAAACAAGAAAAATCTTACACATTATACTAAATAAATTAAACTTAGAAAAGCCCTGTTTTGTAAATTGTACTAAATAACTCTTAAAATCTCATAATATATGAACTATTCTTTGGGTCTAAAAATGCAAATGCATTAACAATAATCTATATATATATATATAAAGTGGTGATGAAAATGAAAGGAGAGACATGCCACATGGGACAAAATCCTAGGTGGCGAATTCCAGCAAAAAATAAATGATTTAAAATAATTTCAATTATATTTTGCCATGCACGTGTTAGTTTGTTGAGTTTTCCATATTTTTAGGCAAAAGCTAAGCTTACTTGAAAAAGATGGACTCTTTTCAATAGCTTACGTGAAGCAGAAAACAGACTACCGAAATTATCATTTGTTGACCTGCTTATCTGTCTGGGTCTTTAAATACTCTCCCCAACTCTGTGCATTTATCATCCGCAACTATGAATATATATCTTGGGGCGAAAGCAGAAAATTACTAATATATTTTCCATATTCAGTTAGATTTATGAGATTCCTTGAGAGCAGAATTTTTATCACAAGAAAAACAGAGTGCTATATAAAAGATTCGAAATGTTTGATTATCTCAAAATGTTTGATTCGAAGAGAAGGATGATTATCCGTAACTACGCAATTACAAATCTGCCACATGATTTAATCATGCGCATTATGGAAAAGCTTGCACGTCAATCAGCCAATGGCTGGGCAAATGCTATCGCCAGGTAATTTGCAGTTTTCTTATGCTCTTCATTCACTGCGCGTTATTGTGTATATATATAAAATTATTGTTTTCTAACCACAAACAATACTATGTTTCCCAGCTGTCGGCTCTTCTATGAGTTGGGTAACACAACAAGCATTTTGCAGCAGCTTAGTTTTGACATGCAACATGATATTTCTCCTTCAATGTTAGATAAACTGGTGGCTTCTAAAAATGCTGAAGCACTATTCAGAAAATCATTGGTAAATTAATATCTAATTAGTTACTAATTATTTTTATCTCATCTTCTCCTAATTTTATTACCATCTCATTTTTTTGTAGTTAAAGTTCTTTGTCGAAGAAAATGAAGACGAAGCATTTGAATTAATGATTATCGCCCTAAACCTCAATCATCATGAAGCCTCATACTGTTTAAACTTCATGAAGTTGTTTAGTGGTGATGAAAAACACAGAGAAGAAGGAATTCATGGGTTGTCGATGTTGGAGGATAATTCTAAGAGCGCATACTATGTGACATCATGCAGATGGCAGCTGAAAAAAAGACTTTCAAAAATGAAATTTAAGCTTCCTAACTACCTTAGTGTTCCACTGTTCTGTAATTCAAGTGACGAAGAATTTCTATCGCATCTAGAAGGGCAACTTCCGCACAACCAGTGCCCTAGATGTGTTGCTGATATTGAAGTGGTCTATATGAATGCTATTAGTACATGCGAGCACAGCACTAAAACCTAGGAGTATTTCAATGTCATTGTAATTGTCTAGATTCACATTACTAAAACAACTTATATTTGTGAGTCATATTCACTTATCTTGGGTTTCAAATTCTCACTTTTCATTTCATGCATGTTTCTATTATTTCAAACATGTTAACCAATTATTTTTATAGATAATGACTTGAAAATTTTAAATGCTCGAATCAAATTGTAAATTATTCTGATCAAAATTATTAACAGTCTTTAATATTTAATAGAATATCACCAATCAGATTTTATTTTAATTGAATAACTAAAATTCGGATAATCTTAACAATTGACACCAAGATCCTGAAAACTCTAGAAAGTTAAAACACGCTGTTTAAACCACTCGAGTATAATGACTTATATAATAAAATATCTATCATCAATCCGATTTTATTTTATTTAAATAACTAAAATTCGGATAATCTTAACAATTCAGCCGTAAAGATCCTGAAAACTCTAGAAAATTAAAATACACTGTTTTATGATAATTTAAAAGACCGCATCAAATTGAAAATTAACTAACTAAAATTCGGATAATCACAACAATACTTGAAAACCATATCCTAAAGTCTTCCACCGAATCAACTTTCTAGAGAACTAAAAATTCGGGATATCAAGTCATTGAAAACCGTATCCTAATAACCCTACAAGTTTAAACCACTCGATTATAATGACTTAGATAATAAAATATCTATCATCAATCCAACTTTATTTTATTTAAATAACTAAAATTCGGGTAATCTAAATCATTTAAAAGACCACATCAAATTGAAAATCATTTCCTAAAGTCTTCCACCTAATCAACTTTCTAGAGACCTAAAAATTCGGGTAATCTAAATCATTTAAAACAATCATCTTATAAAAACCCTACAAGTTTAAAACACTCGATTATAATGACTTAGATAATAAAATATCTATCATCAATCCGATTTTATTCTATCATCAATCCGATTTTATTTTATTTAAATAACTAAAATTCGGGTAATATAAATCATTTAAAAGACCACATCAAATTAAAAGTCTTCCACCAAATCAACTTTCTAGAGACCTAAAAATTCGGATAATTTAAATCATTTAAAACAATAATCTTATAAAAACCCTACAAGTTTAAAACACTCGATTATAATAGCTTAGATAATAAAACATCTATCATCAATCCGATTTTATTTTATTTAATTTAATGTAGAGATAATCAAGTCTTTTGAAAAAGATGGATTGTTTTGATAATTTCGGATAACGACAGAAAGTTCAACGGGTCGTCGTTTTAATAGGCATAAATTAAGATCTGTTCCAAATTAAGACTCCTATAAAATACAATCACTCGAGGCAAGGGCCTGTACTACACTATAAATAACATAGTACATCTAGGTTTTAATAACACACTACAAAGAAAATATTACAGATCTTACAAACATGTCAAATATATTTGTGCGAGGAATTAACAAGGAGACCAGCAACAGGACCATCACAGTGAAGATCTTGCGTTTATGGATTCCAACTGACCAACAAAAGAAACCAGTTTCGATCGAGGCAATTCTTATGGACAGCGAGGTATAAGGACTCCACATTTTTATTATTTCCATTCAATATTTTCATCATAAACTGAAACGCTATATATCATAGGGATCCAAAATACCAGTTTACGTGAAAAGAGGTTTACTATCAAATTTCAAAAAGCAATTAACCGAAGGAGATACAGTGAGTATTTCTGCTTTTGGTGTTGACGACAACCACCAAAGCAAATGGAACAAGGCCAAAGTTGAATGCTCAGTAAAATTGATATTCAACTATATTACAAAAGTGGCCAAGTGCAAGCCATACATGTGGATTCAGTCAAATGGACTCGAACTGATTCCTTTTGATGACATTCCTTCCTTTAATGGAGAATATTTTATTGGTAGGTTGTATGTTATTGTATTTTTATGATCTCTTGATAGATATTATTATGCTGATATATTATCAATATTTTTCAGACGTAATAGGACGCGTTATACGAATTGGCAACATTACTTATGTCGACAAGGCACATGCTCGAAAGTTAGACATCGAAATTCAAGATGAAAGGTGACTTAATTTCGATGTTTTTTCTAATTTGAATAGTTATTTTTAGTATTGCATTTTACCTTAGACTGTATGACATTAATGTAGGAATATTAGCCTAAAGGTAGTGCTATGGGAGTCGTACGCGGACAAGCTGCTAGAAATAGCACCTACCAACGATAAGCTTGAAGACGGGCTTACTATAGCACTGCAGTTTGCACACAAGTCCATTTGGCAAGGTCATCAGCATTTCATACTAATTTTAAAGTACATTTCATTATTTTAAACACATACTAATAAAATCACGCACATTTTAACAGAAGAGCTACGTGTGGAAACTACTATGCATGCCACTAAGATGCTCATAAATGGAGATTTACCGGAGTTTGAGGACTTCAATATGAAGTACTGCAGAGCAGTCTATTATACAAGTGTTTTTTAATTATCGGTTTATGTTTTTTATAGACAAAACATTATTTTTTTAACTCAGCTCGCCATTTTATAGGAAGAAGATGTCCGGAAATGATTCAGTTAGTAGATCAATCACATTACGGAGTGAAATTCGTACACTGAAATCAGAGGAATGGTTGAACATGGACAAACACAGGACAACTTCTCTGATCAAGAAAGAAAGTGAGGTCAATAAATCTACTTTATTTGACTTATAATATCTTTGATTCAATTTAATTAATGTATATTTAACATTTTCCAGCCTGGGTCCTATATTCTCTTTGTCAAGTTCACCGACATTGGAGATACATGGTACTACAATTCGTGTGTGCATTGCAAAACAAAGACCGGAGACAAAAAGGCTGAAGACATCTGTCCAAATATAAAGTGTGGACGCAAAATGGACTCGATTGTACCTAGGTAATCAGGTCAATTTAAGTCATTTATACTTTATATTAGATAAGTTTCTTAGGGATTGATAAAACAGGTTCAGGCTCAAAGTTATAGCAACAGATTCAAAATCAAACAATGAAATTACCGTTGTTTTATTTGAGGATATGGTTGCAAACCTTATAGGCAAATCAGCTGCTGCCGTTCTTGCTTCCCTCATTGAGGTATTTTCTGTTTCAAAAAGTTTTATTATATATAAACGTCTAGGAAATTACTATTCTGACAATGTTTTTTTCCTCACTACAGGAAGGAGATGAAGAAGCACTGCCCATGGACTTTCATCCAATACTTTTCAAATATTATTTGATAAGAATCTGTGTGTCAAGGGAATATAACATTGTAAAGGGTTATAATGACTACAGTGTGGAACATCTAACAACTGATGAGAAAATCATTGGTGAATATTGTGGTCTAGCAATGAACGTGAGATTACTATACCTATTATATTTTTACATTTAAAATTAATACCATTATTTATCAAACCATTAACATATTATAACTAACTATTTTAGGAGGTTGCATCGGAGTCCAAGAGGTTGATTGAAGGCGCCAAAGAGAAATATGTTGGAAAGGGAAAAGAAAAAGTTGACAGTGAATTTAACGATCAGGGCTCTAACGATATTTCCGAAACAGCACTTACTCCTGCTAAGCGTGGCAGAGAGATTGAAATTGATGAAGAAGTCGGTATTATAGATCGCAAAGTTCTTCAACTAAAGTGGTGATAAAGAAGGAGAAAAATATTCCATAATTTAGGACAGTATAGTTTATTTTTTTAGATATCTTTTGTTTTGTTTTATGTTTTGATTCCGTTCATCACAGTATTTTGATATTTGGGACCTTTAGTAGTAATTTCTTAATGATTAATTGCATTTTGTTATCTTCGATTGTCCTCATATAATGATCAATTGCACTTTATTTTCTATGATTGCCTTATATACAAACTTATCCACAACACTATAATTTTACTTTGTAATATTCAAATTAAGGAGCCTAATCAAATCTATTTTTTAAAGTGAGAACTATAACTTAAGAAATAATTAGGCAAACTGAACATAAGAAATAATTAGAGTTAGAAAGAGATATACCTCACCCATACGGATTTGGCGATTTCAGGACCTCATGCATACGGCTTGAGCGATTTCCAGACTCGAATTCGTTACGATAAATAAATTACATATAAATATTTATTTACAATCACAGCCTGCCAAATTACATTCTAGATTTGAATAATACATATTGGAATAAACTTTGTAACGAATTCGAGTCCAGCATATCCAACTTTTCAGCATGATACGAACAACTCCAAGTCCTGTATTGTTGGACGTAATTTAATTGCTGCAATTTTCAGGAAATAATTTAGTGGTATATTTTGATCAGATAATAATTTTTATAATTATCTTAACAAATCTAGAATTTAATACGAGTTGGATATCTATTATTCTTAAGATTTTGCAAATCCACATATTTAAGTTTATCCTATCTAGCATAATATATTCAATATAAATAATAAATAGATAATCAATTTGTTAATTTAGATATTGATTTGTTAGCTAAAATTATGGAATAATCTTGATAATCGATTTATTAAATATGAGTGCAAATATGTATTTTCATCGGATAATAATAATCTACATAATTATCTTAACAAACTAAGAATTGTAAACAGATTGGATAACTATTAATCTTCAGATTTTAAAAATTCAGAGATTTGGGTTTATCCTATAAAGCATATCATATTCAGTATAAATAATAACCAGACAGCCGGTTTAAAATATATCAAGAACGCATCCATTATTATACATATATCCTATGAATTAATACCCCACTACTGAACTGATATTTCAACTTCTATTCATCATCTGCCAATCGTTATAGGGATATTAATATTATTCACGAAAGAACAACAAAGGTAATGAATTGTTATAAGCAATTCTATCTTATCTTATGTATGGTTTAATTATTAAATATTTAACTCTTACTTCTATTTTACTGTCTATCACAGATTGTATTAAAGTTGAGAACAAAAAATCAAGACACCAGTCTCAAAGAGTTAGTTGTTATCAAAGGTACGTAATTTATAATTATTTGTTCGAATATTACAATACCTTTGATGCACATTTTACAGTCCTTTGAATCCACCGTGGATTAAACCATTTGTGTATCTCCGGATTAACCTCGCAATTGATAGTAAAAGAATTTAGTTAGTATCTTAAAAGGATAAACACATAAATCACATTTATTTCTCAAGCAACATAAAAAACTTAAACTGAAAACCAGCTTAGATGTATGATTTTAAGTATAACGTCAGGGCCATGGTATTTTAGTCAGAAAGCAACAGTATTCAAAATATGTTTATAATTTAAAAATCTTCTGCTTAAATTAAAAATTCAATATTTTCGTTTACAAATTTTTTTATTATATTTCCGTTCAATATTTTCATCATAAATAAATAGAGTACTATTCATCAATATTTTTGGACGATTTTTATTAAAAATCAACAGTACTCTTCCGCTTAAATTAAAAATTCAACTTCCAAATAAAAATATCTCTATATTTCTTTTATTATTCGTACAAATCTAAATAAAAATAATTTAATTCATAATTAATAATCACTGAGTTTACTAAAAAAATTAACGAATGTTGTAATCTAAAATAGACTGAATGGAATATAATTCACACATATGGCACATTTGTTGTATTATATAGGTTATACATCAGGACTAAAACTTCGGAGGCATATGAATATGTGGGTATAAAAATGCCGTGTTCAATTTGAAACTGACCTCCTTGAAGTATAGTATATGTCTATTGGGAGAAGTGAGAAATTGAATTGTGATGTTGGTTCTCCCAGATCTGGTCAAGATATGAATAAAAATTTTATAAATAAAAAATTATTAAGTAAATAATATACTAAATTGAGAATGATTTAGCGTAATTAAAACACACAGATCTAGAAATAGAAAGACAAATAGATCTACCTGAAGCTTTGAACTCAAATATTCCCGGAATAATTTACTGAATTCTGTCGTCTTCACATACTCAAATCTTCTACACAATCACCAGATCTAGATCCAGAAATAAACAAAAATTATATAAATCATCGGGTTTGCGCAAGATAATAATTTAGATAGAAAAATAAAAATTAGAAGATGAAAGAAACGTAAGATCTTACCGTTGTAGAGGAACGGCGCCGTAAAAATCAACCGTACGCCCTTATTACCGAACTGAAATGAAAAATTAAATATGTTGAAATAAAGAAAATTTATATAAATCACCGAGTTTGAGTAAGATAATAATATAGATCGTGAAATAAAAGTTAGAAAATAAAAGAAACGCAAGATCTTACCGTCGTAGAAGAACGGCGCCGTGAAAATCAACCGTACACCATATTACCGAATGGGAATGAAAAATCGAATATGTTGATATAAACAAAAATTTTATAAATCATCGGGTTTCAGTAGATCGAGAAATAAAATCAACTGTAAGAACTTATTACAGAACTGAAATGAAAAATTGATTATTATCAATTCTTGATATGGTATGTGATCTGGGAACAAATTATCCGGAGATTAGCAATCGTGCTGAAGGTGAGACGATTCAGGGAAAAAATGGGGCGGGTTGTAAGGAGGAAGACAATAAACATGGATAAGGTATGAAAACAAAGCGGTGGCAAGAGATGAAAACAACAGAGAGAAAAAGTAGGGCTGTGGCAAGAGATGAAAAAAACAGAGAGAAAAAGTAGGGCGGTGGCAAGAGAGAGGGAGAAGAGAAGGTTGAACTCTCGAAGTGGCGGCCGAAATGGGATAGGTCACTCTTATATAGGTAGGGTTTTTTTATATGTGAATGGGATGGGGCGATAAAATGGGCGGTGATAAAATGGGGTATTTAGAAAGGTGTTTTATCTGATATAATTTTAAAAGGTTTGTCCGCAGCCGGTTTTATTACTACTAAAATTACTACTCAAATATCTTATAATAATTGACATTTATACACTTTCATGGAGCAGCTTACGAAGATATGGGTGATCCTACATATGCGTGTGGATTTTGCGGTGCACTTATGTGGTTTGATGAGAGGTTAAAAAAAAGCCCGTTGAGTAGTCCGGAATTTGGTTTGTGTTGTAGTCGTGGTAAAATACAACTTCCTCTTCTGAAAGAACCTCCACGGCTGCTACGCGATCTTTTACAAAATAGGCATATTAAGAGTCGTAATTACATTGAGAACATACGTGCTTATAATATGATGTACGCTTTTACTTCGATGGGTGGGATCCAATATAAAACAGTCAACAATGGACATGGTCCGTATACATACAGGCTTGGTGGAAATAACTATCATCTACTCGGTAGTTTGTTACCTAAAGAAGGCGATTCGCCAAAGTTTTCACAGCTATATATGTATTGTGGCGAGGATGAAACTCAAGACAGAATCGATGTTGTCCGGTATTCATTCTCTTGGATCCATATTAATTCCACTACATATGTATAGTTTTTAAAAATATTCTATATAAATATATTGTTGATTCTCATTATATTTTTTATTTGATTTTGTAGATCAAAAAGTCCTGCTGCGATTGATTCATCAATTGTGGATGATCTAAAGAACATGATAGATGTCGAAAATCCAATTGCGCAAAATTTTCGAATGGTCACGAACGATTCAAGGAGAGCGCCGATATAGATGTAAAGTTATGTCTCATGGGAAGGAGGTCACGCGATGGACGCATGTATAATCTACCTACATGTTCAGAAGTCGCTGCATTAATTGTTGGTATGTTGGGATATCACTATTATTTATCCATGATAAATATATATTCCATAAGTAGTTTAATATATTCTAAATGATTTTATTTCTTAATAATCAGGAGATGATGAGTACGAGATGGATCCCCGCGATATTGTATTGGAACGGAAAAATGGCGATTTTCAAAGAATTTCAGAATTGCATCCAAGTTACCTTCCAATGCAATATCCCCTACTTTTCCCATATGGTGAGGATGGATACCATCCAGAGATTTCGCACTCGGATAAGTCTAAAGGTGTCAGGCACACACTTACAATTAAGGAGTTTTTGGCTTTTAGAATTTTTGACCGTATTGGTGAGGCCTGCATAATATTACTCAGTAGAAAGTTATTCCAACAGTTTATAGTAGATGGCTATATGATGATGGAAGCACAGAGGCTTGCTTTTATAATGAGGAACCAACCATTATTGAGGTCTGATAAGTATAAGTCACTTGATGATGCTATTCGAACAGGTGATATTGATCCATCTGACCCAACAGGAAATGTTGGTAAATGCTTTGTTTTGCCGTCTTCTTTTGTCGGAGGTCCTCGATATATGGTCCAGAACTTCCAAGACACTATGGCCATATGCAAGAGTATAGGATATTCGGAACTATTCATCACATTCACGTGCAACCCCAAGTGGCCTGAGGTAACACGTTTTGTTGAGTCCAAGGGTTTACGACCCGAGGATAGACCTGATGTTATGAGTCGCATTTTCAAGTTGAAGTTGGACCAACTTATAAAAGACTTGAAGACGGAAAATATTTTTGGCAATGCAATTGGAGGTACCACATTATAAGTCTAAGTTCCTTTGTTATTTCAGCTGATCGCTTCATTATTAACTTCACTTCGAGTTGATTGATTTTTATTCTATTTGCTTTGTAGTTGTGTACACTATTGAATTTCAAAAACGCGGACTTCCTCATGCACATATATTGTTGTGGATTGATCGAGCAGATAGAAATATGTCTGCAAATTCTATAGATGATTTCATCAGTGCTGAGATACCAAATAAGGAACTCAATCTGGAGTTGTATTGTAATACCCGATTGTAATTCAGTAATTATCATTCAGTACTTATCACTCAGTAATTGTCACTCAGTAATTTCACTCATTTATGATCATTGTCACTCATTTCAATCATGGTATTCATCATTCAGAGTAATTGTATCGTATATCAATCGTCATTCATCACTAATCTTCATTGGAATTTCGTGCCGTGTTTATCATCATTGTCTTTTTCGTTGTGGGCTGTGCGTGAGGAGTAGCGCACGCTACGTACTCTTGTTAGCGCGCGCTAATTGAGTACAGGTAGCGCACGCTACCACTCAGCATTAGCGCACGCTAATGTTGCTGATCGCATCCGTAAGGTACCGGATCGCAGCGAGTTATATGTAGCGCACGCTACGAGTGGTAAGTAGCGCGCGCTAGTGGGTTGTAGTAGCGCACGCTAAATATGTGGAGTAACGCGCGCTAAGGACGGATCAGGTTGAGTCCAGTGGCTACTGGACTGCACTGGATTAATTCATAGCGCACGCTATGAATGATATTTAGCGCACGCAATCGATATTATAGCGCACGCTAAATATTGGGTGTAGCGCACGCTACCGAGGTCAGATCAGAGGACAGACGGTTTCTGGATTTCAGTACTGGACATCACATAATTCGTTAGCGCACGCTAACAATGGGTTTTAACGCACGCTAGTGGTATGGCCGTAGCGCACGCTACAAAAAGGTACGTAGCGCGCGCTACCGTGTTCGGACAGTGGGTACTGGACTACCCAAATTACCCGTTAGCACACGCTACGCACAAGGGCTAGCGCACGCTAACCTGGATTGGCTATATATTAGACAGTTAGCCTGAGTTCGTCATTTTATCATTCTTTCTCATTCCCTCATCGGTTTCGGGCGATTTCGGGCATTTTAGAGAGTTCTCTTCGAGCCGCTATCATCCATCATCATCTTCAAGGCTTTGAGTTGGATTATCATCACTTCATCATCTCCTTAACATCAAATCAAAGGTATTAATCTCTTGGATCTAGAATTTCGGATTTTTGGGTTTTTCCTTCCGATTTCTTCGTGTAAGCTTGGATTATCATTGGAATATGTTAGATATGGATTATCTACCTTGGATAAATATATTCCTACGGATTTAATGGCTATTTTCGGAATTATTTCAAGAACCCTTGGGGTTGACTTCGGTTAATTGGGGATTTTCCGATTGATGTTATTGTAATCTTGAATTATGGATTCCTAATGGATTATTGATATCATTGAAGTGTTTTGTTAGTTAGAAATACTCTTTTTGGTGTTGGTTTCGATATATTCGGGATTGGATATTTTCGAAGTCGTGTGGTTGGTTACGTATTCGTTAGGATGCCCCTATGAGTTTGATTATCGTTGTTTCGACCTTTGGGTTAGTCGTGTTTTGTTGCTTGATACGTGTATTGAACGGTTGTTAGTAATTATTGTTTTTCAAGGTTGTTCGAGCGACCGGTATTTCGATTAGGACGTGGTTCGTGGAAGGACTTTGTCATCGGTATTGTGTAAGTTGATTCTTACTCGGTTAAAAGGATATTCATTCCTTTTGTTGTTGATCATTCATAATTATAACTCATTCATCATTGTATTAATCATATTGAGACTTGTAATTGTCGAATAATCACTTCATTAACGAGGAACGGCGGTTCCAATCATTTCATTGAAACTATCAATCACTTCATTATCATTTCATCTCGGTGAGTCATTCTTGACTTTGTCAGATTATTATTATTCATTGATATTCATTATGGTCATTCTCGTTCATATGACCTTCTGGGTTCATATTGCGTGGCCGGGTGCGGATGTGTGGAATTTTTAGTCGGGCACATGATGGCCATGTATTGGGAGTGATACATTGGACTGTGCACACGGTAACGATTACCTCCGTGAGACTAATTAGGTACAAGGACGGGTGTGTCCGGTCATCCGTCTTGTACACTTGCACAGAACACTACGGGCGTACTATGATACTCCTCTTCAGTGTAATTCATAACTAAGGATATTTCATAACTTCAGTTTAATCATGATTGTGTATTTTCAACCTTGAGGATTGTTGTTCAGTAATCGACCCGCTGGGGGATTTTGTTTTCGTGTCACGACAAGGCAAAGGCACGGAAGAGCATGTTGACGGCGACGAGTCCTGATGATACTAGTAGGGGGCCCCACCATTCCGTTTGTTTCATCATTTGATTTCATTATTATTTCCACAATTGTATTTTCCGCTGCAAATTCCGTTTGAGATGCTTATTTATTCAGGGTGGTGTATTTTATCTTCATATAAAATATACTAGTATTCGGTATTGTCCTGGTGTGTTGTACTTAAACTCCTTATCGGAGTACTTGGTAATATAATGTGGTTCGGTACTACAATTATATTATTTAATTCATCATTTTCATTTGCCTGGTGGGTCCCAGTCGGGGATTCACGGCACTATAATATCCTCCTAGTTTGGGGTGTTACAGAGTTGGTATCGGAGCGTGGTTTTGAATACTACCCTCCAAGTCATGTCTCATTTGAAATCATCGTCATCGGACTAGTATCATTGGACTTTCGAGTCATGTGTGACCTGTGCAAATGCCGAGCCAATCAGACCAAGAACTGTAAGATTTCTAATGCCATGGTATAATTTCTGGCAAGAATCATTCATTCATACTTCATCAGTTAACAATCCTCAACCATCATTTTCATTTGACCAGGACGGTCATGTCAACTTGTTAATCACTCAATTCATTTCATTATTCAGTTGTTGATCAGGAAGATCAAATCGTTAATCATGTTAACTTGTTCAAGATAATCATGTCACCTCAGTTAATCATTCATGTAATCACTGTGTTAGAACGCGTAAGCTCATTTTCATCATCTCATGTCATAATCATAACGTGTTTTTCATGCGGGGAATATAATCATCATGTGACTTTCCTACTTCAGTATGGAGAGGGCAAGAAGAGGACGTGGAGGACGAGGCCGTGGAGCGGGCCGAATCCCGAGAGCTCGTGTGAATACACGTGCAAACGCGAGAAATAATGCTAATTCATCGAGCAGCGACGCTGCCACTCATTCACCTGGACGCGATCATTCACTATCGGGGAGTCGTACCCGGGACACGGCTCAGTCAGAAGGTGTCCGGGTTGACCCACTCGCTTTTATGCAGGGCATGATGGCCCAAATGACCCAGATGGCATAGCTGATGGAGACTATGCATAACTCCGTCAATAAAAATCAACAGGCTCCTCCGCCGCCACCTCAGAGGCAAGAGAGGAATGTGAGTAATATCATCGGCGATATCTCTCGCCAGAGGCCACCTACTTTTGAGGGCTCGTCTGAGCCGGCGGATATCATTCATTGGCTCGAGCATTTCGAGAAGTTGTTTGCTATGGTAGAGTGTACCGAAGGACACAAAGTTTCTGTTGCGGCTTACTACCTGGGTAAGAGCGCTCATTCTTGGTCGTTGTCGTTGAAGCCCACCGAAGGATCTTGTACTTGGGATCAGTTCAAAACTCTCATGATGGAGAGGTATTATCCGGCCCCACTCAGGGAGGCTAAGCTATCAGAATTACTCACCCCCGACCCCTCAGCAGACGAGGATGTTCTCGCTATTGCCGAGAAATTTCAGGAACTTCTTCCGTTCGCCTCATCTATCATTCATTCCGAGGCAGATAAGATTAAGTATTTCAGCAAGAGGCTGAAACCCCGTATGAGACTACAGTTGCTTAATCATAATTGCACCACGTTGGCCGAATTCATCGAGAAAGCTCTCACCTATGAGCTTACTGCTAAGGAGATTGCTAAGCAGCAACCTTCATCTGCTAGCAAGAAGTCCAAGAACCGTAATCAGTCTGAAGGCGGTCAGACAATCTTCAAGAAACCTCGTGCGGGCTCTGCTTTCTCTGAGCGACCTCCTGTGTCGTCTAAACCTGCGGAATCTCAGTCACGAGCGGCCAGTTCGGCCATCACCTGTTATAACTGTGGGGATCTTGGTCATGTCAGCACCAAGTGTCCGAGACAGTCTGTCACGTGTCATAACTGTGGAATTGTGGGGCATAATGCCCGTTTTTACCGCAGGGACTCCAAACCTACTCAGACGTCATCTCAGGCCCCTAAGCAGTCGGCCGTCCAGAATCAGGCCACTCAATCAGCGTCGTTTAAAACGACAGGAGCGACTAAAGGTGGAGCCTATAGCCAGCAGACGGGAGCGTCTGGTGCCGGGACTAGCAAGCCCCGGATTTATGAGATGAAGAAGACCGATGATCCCGAGGCCCGAATGACCTCAGGTACACTCGATATTTTATCTCAACCTGTGTGTACCCTTTTTGATACTGGTGCATCGCATTCATTCATTTCCGAGTCATGTTTGAGTAGACTACGTCTGGGTAGTGCAACTAGTTGTGAGCCTTATGTCATTGGTCTACCTGATGGTAGACGAATTATCGGTAATCAGGAGATTCAGAATTGTCCGATTCAGCTTCATGGTCGTGTATGGCCAGCGGACCTAATCGTAGTAGATTTGCCGAGGGACGACGTCATCTTGGGTATTGATTGGATGGATCGTCATGATGCCATAATTAGTGTCCGTAAGCGTATGATCACTATCATTTCAGACGATGAGGTTGAATGTGTGTTTCAAGGAGGTAATCCCGGCTGTTCTGGTAAGGTCATTAATTTGATGAAAGCAATAAGATTACTCAATTAGGGATGTGTCGGTTATTGGTGCTATATGGCCAAAACCGAGAAGCCATCAGTAATGTTGACGGATATTCCGGTGGTGAGGGAATATGCCGATGTTTTTCCAGACGAGTTACCTGGTTTGCCTCCACAAAGAGATGTGGAACTCACGATTGAGTTGGAGCCTGGTACATCCCCGATATCGAAGGCACCGTACCGGATGGCCCCGACCAAAATGCAGGAATTAAAGAACCAACTTGAGGAGTTGTTCGAGAAAGGTTATATCCGACCGAGTGCGTCCCCGTGGGGAGCACCAGTGTTGTTTGTCAAGAAGAAGGATGGTTCATTTCGCTTATGTATTGATTATCGGGAGTTGAACAGGGTGACGATCAAGAATAAGTATCCCTTACCCCGTATCGATGATCTTTTAGATCAACTTCAGGGAGCTTCAGTATTTTCCAAGATCGACTTAAGATCTGGATACCATCAGTTACGGATTCGGGAGTCGGATATCGCGAGGACAGCGTTTCGAATGCGCTATGGTCATTATGAGTTCGTAGTTATGCCGTTCGGGCTAACTAACGCACCTGCGGTATTCATGGAGTTAATGAATCGGGTTTTCATCGACTTTTTGGATCAGTTTGTTGTTGTCTTCATCGATGACATTTTGATTTATTCTCGTGACCGAGAGGAACACGAGTTTCACCTTCATCAAGTGCTCGACGTGTTGAGACGAGAACAGCTTTATGGGAAGTTTTCTAAATGTGAGTTCTGGATGTCCGAAGTGACGTTTCTCGGACACATAATTTCACCCGACGGAGTTCGTGTCGATCCTCATAAGACGGAGGCTATTCGAGATTGGCTACCTCCGAAGAATGTTAAGGAAATCCGAAGCTTCCTCGGATTAGCAGGTTATTATCGGCGATTTGTCGAGGGATTTTCTAAAATCGTTCAACCCATGACGAACCTTTTACGGAAGGATAAGAAATACACGTGGTCCGACGCGTGTCAACGGAGTTTTGAGGAACTCAAGAGACGGTTAATGTCAGCACCTGTACTTTCCTTGCCGCAGGGGACGGAAGGATTTGTGGTTTATAGTGATGCGTCCGGACAGGGTCTCGGATGTGTGCTCATGCAGAGTGGAAAGGTTATTGCCTATGCTTCACGGCAATTGAGACCTTACGAGGTTAATTATCCGACCCACGACTTGGAGCTAGCAGCCGTCGTGTTCGCTTTGAAGATTTGGCGTCATTATCTTTATGGCGTTACCTGTCAGATATTCACCGATCATAAGAGTTTAAAGTATATATTTACTCAGAAGGAGTTAAATATGCGACAGAGACGGTGGTTGGAATTAATCAAAGATTATGATATTGAGATCCTTTACCACCCGGGCAAGGCGAACGTTGTCGCCGACGCCTTGAGTCGTAAGTCCGTTCAGGAGCAGATGCTTGCTCGTTTAACGGTTCAGAAGGAGCTTCAACAGGAATTCCTTAGGCCCGAGATCGAGGTCTGGCTTCAGCGAGTTCAGGGACAGCTTTGTATGTTAGAGATCTCATCGTCGCTTGAGGAGGTAATCAGAGAGAATCAGGGTTCAGACCCATCATTGTTACGCATCCGTGAGGATGTGGTTCAGGGGAAAGCCCCTGGATTCGTGGTCCACGAGGATGGGCTTTTGAGATTTAAGAATCGGTTGTGCGTACCGGCGAATGACGAGTTGAAAAACTCGATTTTGAAAGAAGCTCATGCTACCCCTTATTCTGTTCATCCGGGGTCTAGCAACATGTACAAAGACTTGAGACAAAATTACTGGTGGAGTAATATGAAGCGAGAAGTCGCAGAATTTGTTTCGAGGTGCTTAACCTGTCAACAAGTCAAGATTGAACATCAGCGACCGGCGGGTATGCTGAAACCTCTTCCTATTCCCGAATGGAAGTGGGAAGACATTTCTATGGATTTCATCACGAGTTTGCCGATGAGTCGTCGTGGCATGAATACGATCTGGGTGATCGTGGACCGCTTAACCAAATCAGCTCATTTCCTTGAGATCAAGGAAACTTGGGGTCCCGAGAGACTTGCTCAACTGTTCATCAAAGAGATAGTGAGACTGCACGATACTCCTAAAAGTATCGTTTCCGATCGTGACGGACGGTTTGTGTCACATTTTTGGAAATCAGTTCATCGCGCTATGGGAACTCAGCTTAATCTCAGTACCGCCTTTCATCCTCAGTCCGACGGGCAATCAGAGAGTACTATTCAGACATTAGAGGACATGTTGAGGGCATGCGTCCTCGATTGGAAGGACGATTGGGAAGCCCAACTACCCTTGATCGAGTTCACGTATAATAATAGTTGGCATGCTTCGATTAAGATGGCACCTTACGAGGCCTTGTATGGTCGTCGTTGTCGATCTCCGCTGTGTTGGGACGACCTATCAGAATCAATCGGCACCGAGCCCGATATGCTTATAGCCGCCCGTGAGAAGGTAACTTTGATCAGGAGTCGTTTGTTGACCGCTCAGAGTCGATAGAAATCATATGCAGATAACCGTCGTCGACCATTAGAGTTCGAGGCAGGTGACCACGTGTTGGTCAAGGTATCCCTGAGTCGTGGGATCTTCCGTTTTGGGAAGAGGGGTAAGTTGAGTCCGAGATTCATTGGACCGTTTGAGATTTTGGATCGAGTAGGCGAGTTAGCTTACCGATTGGCTTTACCTCCGGCGTTGAGCCGAATTCATAATGTGTTTCACGTCTCTCAGTTGCGGAAGTATGTTGCCGACCCGAGTCACATACTTCAGTTCGACGAAATCGAGATCGCCGACGATCATTCATTTGAGGAGCGTCCTGTGCGAGTTTTAGAGCGACGAATCAAACA
This sequence comes from Orobanche coerulescens, assembly GCA_033398695.1. Lineage (NCBI taxonomy): Eukaryota > Viridiplantae > Streptophyta > Magnoliopsida > Lamiales > Orobanchaceae > Orobanche > Orobanche coerulescens. The sequence goes on from CM065813.1 coordinate 41,228,259, forward strand.
GTTGAGGAATAAGACGATTCCTTTGGTTAAAATTCAGTGGTCTAGACACGGAGTCGAAGAGGCTACATGGGAAACCGAGGATAGTATGCGGGAGAGTTATCCCGAGTTGTTTGACCCTTAGTTTCGGGGACGAAACTCTTTTAAGGGGGGGTGTATGTAATACCCGGTTGTAATTCAGTAATTATCATTCAGTACTTATCACTCAGTAATTTTCACTCAGTAATTTCACTCATTTATGATCATTGTCACTCATTTCAATCATGGTATTCATCATTCAGAGTAATTGTATCGTATATCAATCGTCATTCATCACTAATCTTCATTGGAATTTCGTGCCGTGTTTATCATCATTGTCTTTTTCGTTGTGGGCTGTGCGTGAGGAGTAGCGCACGCTACGTACTCTTGTTAGCGCACGCTAATTGAGTACAGGTAGCGCACGCTACCACTCAGCATTAGCGCACGCTAATGTTGCCCTGACTGCAGTCCAGAAGGTACTGGACTGCAGGCGAGTTATATGTAGCGCACGCTACGAGTGGTAAGTAGCGCGCGCTAGTGGGTTGTAGTAGCGCACGCTAAATATGTGGAGTAGCGCGCGCTAAGGACGGATCAGGTTGAGTCCAGTGGCTACTGGACTGCACTGGATTAATTCATAGCGCACGCTATGAATGATATTTAGCGCACGCAATCGATATTATAGCGCACGCTAAATATTGGGTGTAGCGCACGCTACCGAGGTCAGATCAGAGGACAGACGGTTTCTGGATTCCAGTACTGGACATCACATAATTCGTTAGCGCACGCTAACAATGGGTTTTAACGCACGCTAGTGGTATGGCCGTAGCGCACGCTACAAAAAGGTACGTAGCGCGCGCTACCGTGTTCGGACAGTGGGTACTGGACTACCCAAATTACCCGTTAGCGCACGCTACGCACAAGGGCTAGCGCACGCTAACCTGGATTGGCTATATATTGGACAGTTAGCCTGAGTTCGTTATTTTATCATTCTTTCTCATTCCCTCATCGGTTTCGGGCGATTTCGGGCATTTAAGAGAGTTCTCTTCGAGCCGCTATCATCCATCATCATCTTCAAGGCTTTGAGTTGGATTATCATCACTTCATCATCTCCTTAACATCAAATCAAAGGTATTAATCTCTTGGATCTAGAATTTCGGATTTTTGGGTTTTTCCTTCCGATTTCTTCGTGTAAGCTTGGATTATCATTGGAATATGTTAGATATGGATTATCTACCTTGGATAAATATATTCCTACGGATTTAATGGCTATTTTCGGAATTATTTCAAGAACCCTTGGGGTTGACTTCGGTTAATTGGGGATTTTCCGATTGATGTTATTGTAATCTTGAATTATGAATTCCTAATGGATTATTGATATCATTGAAGTGTTTTGTTAGTTAGAAATACTCTTTTTGGTGTTGGTTTCGATATATTCGGGATTGGATATTTTCGAAGTCGTGTGGTTGGTTACGTATTCGTTAGGATGCCCCTATGAGTTTGATTATCGTTGTTTCGACCTTTGGGTTAGTCGTGTTTTGTTGCTTGATACGTGTATTGAACGGTTGTTAGTAATTATTGTTTTTCAAGGTTGTTCGAGCGACCGGTATTTCGATTAGGACGTGGTTCGTGGAAGGACTTTGTCATCGGTATTGTGTAAGTTGATTCTTACTCGGTTAAAAGGATATTCATTCCTTTTGTTGTTGATCATTCATAATTATAACTCATTCATCATTGTATTAATCATATTGAGACTTGTAATTGTCGAATAATCACTTCATTAACGAGGAACGGCGGTTCCAATCATTTCATTGAAACTATCAATCACTTCATTATCATTTCATCTCGGTGAGTCATTCTTGACTTTGTCAGATTATTATTATTCATTGATATTCATTATGGTCATTCTCGTTCATATGACCTTCTGGGTTCATATTGCGTGGCCGGGTGCGGATGTGTGGAATTTTTAGTCGGGCACATGATGGCCATGTATTGGGAGTGATACATTGGACTGTGCACACGGTAACGATTACCTCCGTGAGACTAATTAGGTACAAGGACGGGTGTGTCCGGTCATCCGTCTTGTACACTTGCACAGAACACTACGGGCGTACTATGATACTCCTCTTCAGTGTAATTCATAACTAAGGATATTTCATAACTTCAGTTTAATCATGATTGTGTATTTTCAACCCTTGAGGATTGTTGTTACGTATAATCGACTCCCGTTGGGGGATTTTGTTTTCAGGTCACGACAAGGCAAAGGCACGGGAAGAGCATGTTGACGGCGACGAGTCCCAGTGATACTAGTAGGGGGCCCCAGTCATTCCGTTTGTTTCAGTCATTTCAGTCATTTCAGTTATTTCCGTCAATTGTATTTTCCGCTGCAAATTCCGTTTGAGATGCTTATTTATTCAGGGTGGTGTATTTTATCTTCATATAAAATATACTAGTATTCGGTATTGTCCTGGTGTGTTGTACTTAAACTCCTTATCGGAGTACTTGGTAATATAATGTGGTTCGGTACTACAATTATATTATTTAATTCATCATTTTCATTTGCCTGGTGGGTCCCAGTCGGGGATTCACGGCACTGTAATATCCGCCTAGTTTGGGGTGTTACATGTACAAGGCTGTCTCTGAGTATATGGTGCATGGTCCATGCGGACCAGTGAATCCGACTTCACCTTGCATGCACGATGGCAAGAAATGTTCTAAGAAATTTCCAAAGTCCTTTAATGAGCGTACTATTTTCGATGGAAATGGCTACCCGGTGTATAAAAGGCGTGACACTGGTGACACTGTCGACAAGAATGGCAATCTCATTGATAACAGGTACAATTTAAAATCATTATTTTAATGTTCATTGTCGCATTATATTTCACTCACCATGATATAAATTAATTGTCATTTATATTCAAAATAATATGAAGTTTTACTTTTTATTTATAGGTTTATTGTTCCGTACAATCCTTTCCTATTGATGAAGTATCAGGCACATATAAACGTTGAATGGTGCAATAAGACAAATTCTATAAAATATCTGTTCAAGTACGTCAACAAGGGGGTTGATAGGATAGGCGCAAAAATAACTGTGGAGAACGAGGTGAAGGATTATGTTGACTGTCGGTACATATCAGCATGTGAGGCTGTGTGGCGTATTATGGGATATGATATACACTACAGAGATCCACCCGTAGAGCGTTTATCATTTCACATGGAGGGTGAACAGTCCGTTACATTCAAAGATGGTGACTTGATTACGGATTTATTGGAGAAGCATACTGTTGCAGAGACAAAGTTCCTTAAATGGATGGAATTCAACAAGCATCATCCCGAAGCACGTAAGTATCTATACGCTGAGTTCCCTAGATATTACGTGTGGGATCCTAGAGGTAAAGTGTGGAGAGACAGGAAGAACTTCAACAACAAAGTTGGAAGAATTTACCATGTTCCAATTAAGACTGGTCCATTATACTTCATGCGGATTATGTTGAATCACATTAGGGGCGCCACTTGCTTTGAAGATTTGCGGACAGTGAATGGTGTTGTTCACCCTACATACCGTGATGCATGTTACTCTTTGGGATTGCTCGATGACGACAAAGAGTATATTCATGCTATAAAGGAAGCCAGTTTTTGGGGTTCCGGTCGTTTCCTTCGACATTTGTTCTCCATGCTTATACAGTCTGACAGTATGTCCAGACCCGTTCATGTTTGGGAAAGTACATGGGAGTATCTATCGGACGACATCCAATACTTTATGTGGCGGAAGTTGAATAATCCTGGTATAAATTTAAGGAACTTTCTTATGTCGGAAATTTTATATGAACATTTATTTGTTATTTACTATGCTAACTTTATATCTAAATATTTCAATATAGGACTGGAACTGAATGAAGAACAGTTGAAGAATATTACTCTTGCTGAGATAGAAGAGTTTCTTTCTAGGAATGGATTTAGCTTGACTCAAATTGAAGGTATGCCCGTTCCCGACAATGTCGTCATAGATAATGGTATGAATTATTTGATTGCCGAAGAAATGTCATACGATATTGATGAGATGAATGAGTTGCATAGCCGTTTGTATCCATGTTTCACGGACGAGCAAAGAAGTGTGTACGATACTATTATGGATGCAGTCGATTCCGGTAATGGTGGAGTTTTTTTTCTATATGGTTACGGTGGCACAGGAAAGACATTTTTGTGGAAGACACTGTGTTCTGCATTACGTGGTAGACGTGATATTGTTCTCCCAGTTGCATCGAGTGGTATAGCTTCTCTACTTCTTCCTGGAGGCCGCACTGCTCACTCTAGGTTTAGTATTCCTTTGCAGGTCGATGAAACAACCATGTGTAGTAGGATAACTCCCAATAGCAATCTGACAGGACTTTTGAAGAGTACAAAGCTAATTATATGGGATGAAGCACCCATGACTAATAAGTTTTGCTTTGAGGCATTGGATCGCAGTCTAAGGGATATGATGAAAGATCATCATGGTGTGGTATCTAACAAGCCGTTTGGTGGATTGGTCGTTGTCTTTGGTGGTGATTACAGACAGATATTGCCCGTCATACCAAAGGGTAGTAGGCAGGATATAGTACATGCATCCCTTTGCTCATCTAAGACAATTTGGAGTTCCTGTCGTGTCCTGAAGCTTACGAAGAACATGCGTCTGCAGGTACTTTTCTAAAATTTTATGCTAGATAATTACTTTTTATATAAATAACTTATTTTAAATGTATATAAATTGTTGACTTTGTGCTATTAAATTACAGCCTGGCGGCTCATATGATGAGACCGAGAGCATCAGGGAGTTTGCTGAGTGGCTGCTGAAGGTTGGAGATGGTGAAATTGGTGTTGATAATGATGGTGAGGTAGAATTCAAACTGCCTGATGATATTCTGATTCGGTCTATTGATGAACCAATTGCTGCAATAGTTAAGAGCACATATCCGAGCATATTAGACCATGTCGGTGATGGTCGGTACTTTCAGGATAGGGCTATTCTTGCTCCCACTAATGAGATCGTCCAGGAAGTAAATGATTATATAATGTCTCTTTTACCTGGAGATGCCACGGAATTCATGAGTTCAGATAGCATATGCCCTGACGAAGATGATACCGTCAATAGAGAAGATGTTTATTCTGTCGAGTTCCTGAACACTATAAGGACTTCTGGGATACCAAATCATATAATTCGACTTAAGGTCGGTTGTCCTATAATGCTTCTTAGAAATATTGACCAGTCTGCCGAACTTTGTAATGGAACTAGATTGATTGTTACTGCGATTGGCAAGCACGTTATTGAGGCTAAAACGATACATGGAAAGAACGCTGGAGTGAAGGTTTTCATACCAAGGATGGTACTTTCACCTTCTGATATTACCAAGTTTCCTATTAGATTTCAACGAAGGCAATTTCCTATATCAGTTTGTTATGCAATGACTATCAATAAGAGTCAAGGACAGTCTTTATCTCATGTTGGGCTCTACCTCCCAAAGTCTGTTTTTAGCCATGGCCAGCTCTATGTTGCATTTTCCAGAGTAACAAGCAGAAAGGGGCTCAAGGTTTTAGCATTGGATGAGGAAGGCAATCCCACCGATACGATCACCAACATTGTATATAAGGAGGTGTTTTCAAAACTTTGAGGTATGTTTTTATCATATTAATACACTTTATGTCTAAAGTAGCAATATACATTTATTTGATTTTGTTATTGCTTACTGATTTGTGCAGATATCGTTTTGCAGGTGGCGATTATTCAGATGTCTACTGTGATTGTACACGTTGACTTTGCATTCTCTTTCATATTTTTCGATGTACTGAACCTTTGATTCTATTTAATATTATTTATTGTGTGGATGATATTTTATTTCACGTATTACTGATTTAAAAAAAATCATGCCGTGGCAACACCACGGGTTAGTACTAGTAATGGAGTAATTATCAAGAATTTGTTATAGAATATTCTACCTTGTATAGATGATGTCTAAACCCTAACCCTAACTCTTGTAGCTCTCTATAAATAGAGGCTTTAGTCCTCATTATTTAACACTTATGAATACACATTATTCTCTCTGCTTCTTCTCTCTACATTATTTATCTCTAGTTTATAACACGTTATCAGCACGATGCTCTAACAGTAGATTTTTTTTCCTTCTGATTTTTGAAATTCGCAAAAAAAAAAACGCGAGCAGATTTTCTACACTGTGAGGCCGCGGGAAAATTGTATTTTCCGCATCGTTAACCGTCGGATCAGATTGAAATTTTGACACTTATGAATACACATTATTCTCTCTACTTATCATCATAACAGTAGATTTTTTTTCCTTCTGATTTTCGAAATTCGCAAAAAAAAAAAAAATAATCCGCGAGCAGATTTTCTGCAGTGTGAGGCCGCGGGAAATTGGGTTTTCCACATCGTTAACCGTCGGATCAGCTTGAAATTTTGACAAAAACTTCCTAACATAAATATCTATATATTTAACGGTGGAGATCGTATTTTGTGTAATATTTCTTACTGAATTTGTCACCGAACAGAAGCAGATTTTTACAAGGAAATTTGAAGATCCGACCTCATACAACACCGAGCTGCTGCACCGCCGCGCCCGAGTCTTTTTTCGGCCAATTATCGAGCCCAGTAGCCCCTTTTACGGGCGTTTCTCAACTCTCCATCTTTTTCTAATTAATGATTCATTTGTCCATTGATTTGTAACTTATGAATCTAACCATGTTTATGTTTACGTGCATATAGGAAATATGTTGCGCATAATAATGTGCATGCTATGGAGAGAAACCATATTTAGTATTCCGTTCAATAATCAAATATCTGTAATTATTTATGGAGTAAGTAAGCATACCAAAGCATTTAATTTTATATATATTGAAATTGATTCATAGCATATTTTAATTTGTGAATATGCTTTGATTTTGTGAATTATGAAAAATATATTTTATTACAAGATGTATTTCATATATCATGTTGTATTGATGTAACAATTGTATTGATGTTGAAATTGACCGTACATTCCGTACGTTAGTCTCCTAACGTACGCTAACATCAATTCCTTACGTACGCTATCATCTGTCAGTAGTTCACTGTCTCATTTTCTGTCCTCCCTAACGTACGTTAACAATACTCTTACGTATGTAATTTGATCAACGTAACATACGTTATTATACCCTTTTAACATATGATATGCTTTGTTGACTTGCTTTGTCAAAAGGTCGTCTAGGTTCACCCGACAGTATCCACCTATGCCTCCACACGCCGATCACACCTTATCTGCTTTGACCTCCTATTACGTACGCTATGCTTCGACTATAACGTACATTATCTGTAGTTCTTAGTGTACGTTATATAAAACTTTTATCGTACGTTAATGTCATGCAGAAGCATGCATGAATTGACTCCACATAATGTGATCATGAATATCGGAATACGAATACGGAAAAATCACACCTCGATTATTGATACGTCATACTCAAATACCACAAGGTTCAAATATAGATAAAAATACACAACAATTATCCGGGTATTACAATAAACGTATCCACTAAGATGTGTATCAAGAATCTGTTGGATATCATAATCCATAGATTCCTTTTCTCAATCCATCCTTGATAAATGCGATTTTATCTTCTCGATTTTTGGATACAAACTCCACAGATTTGCATCGTGTGTCACATGTCCACCGAGCACATTTATAGTATCCACCTAATCTTTTTGCTCTCCGTTTATTTGGAAAACTACTCCTACCTGTACCTGAAATGTACTTAAATAAATTTGAAAATTCACCAGATAATCGAAATTATGCTTCGATCAACCATCGAATATCTTCTAGGATGCCATTTCTCATTAGCACCCTTAATCTTTCGAGTCGAGCTCAATAAATTCTTTTTATGATATTCACTGGAAGAGATGGGTAATATTTGCGAAGATTCAAAAGCATTGAATCCATTATGATAATCAAACTCTCGGTATGGTGATTGAGAATACAGTGATAATCTATTTATAGATTGGAATTACGCGTATGAGATCTGACTCCGCATTTGAATAGTTCATATCCTAAAGCGTATGAACTACGGTACTATATTTGAATAATGAACATAATATAACATGTGTGAGCGGCGACTCCATGTTGATAATGATGTGCAATAATGGCACCAAAAGATGACGTGATATATCGGTAAAATATCTATATGGTGATATAGACACATCATGTCTTCAAAGATTTTTTCTCGATTAATATCACTACTAGCCAATATTGGAAATGAATTACTAATAAATTTTGAATATATTAAGGGGGAGTATGGGCCCACTTCCTCTACATGTGAACTACTATATATTATGGATCCACTAGATAGTCACATGTGTATATGACTCGTAATCGGAAATTTACGACATGATTTGCTCATGGTTTGAGCATATATTCCAGATCATATAAAGCAAGTAATATATTCCAAATAAACTTGAATAGATCTCAGAAAGGATCAAGATATGCACATACAAGTGGGATATTAATTGGCATACTATTCGAAGTCCTCCAGCCAATATCGTGGACATAATATATAAACTCCCATGACTGAAGATGAATACTGAGATACTGGCATATGAGTTTGGTGCTCAAGAAATCTCTTAGCATGGGGGGACTATTAGTAGTCGGAAATATTTGAAATGCCTCACACTATATCCTCACAAATAAAATGAACTTGAAGTTCAAAGATGCATGATAGATTATTAATCTTTGGCACCAACTACAACTGCTTTGATAAATACATAATAATTTTCTGAATATGAATCAAAGCAAATGATAAAATGAGGCATATATTTTTGAGAAGTATATAGACATAACCACAATGTGTACTTCTAATTGATGATTGATAATGAAGTATATTGGCAAGTTATGTTGCTACGGGAAAATATATGTTGAAAAGTGTCGACTCAATATACGCTATGAGGATATTGAAATCCATGATTGTTAAATATGGATATTGGAAATGAGGATATTGAAATCCATCAAAATTGAAATATATGCCCTTATAATAAAATGAAATACACGGGCAACTGAAAGTGACTCCTGAAGAGATTTTAAACATATTATCAGTGCGTGCAGTCACTCAAAATAAGGTGTTGTGAAAGAAAATTATATGTTGTACTCTTTTCCTTGACGAGGTTTTATCCCGTTGGGTTTTCCTAATAAGGTTTTTAACGAGGCAGCTTAATCACAACTAATATGGAATCTCAAAAAAAGATTCGGAATATATTGCAAGGAATATGAGTTCGATATTACAAACTGCACTGAATATGATACTCCTTGGGGGATTATTGAAATGCTGGGGCATATTTGTGTATACGTGTTGCACTCTTTTTCCCTTGACTGAGGTTTTGTCCCATCGAGTTTTCCTAGCAAGGTTTTTAATGAGGCAACACGAATGGCATATTAGAATGAATAATGTACTCTTTTCCCTTCATTATGATTTTTCCATTGGGTTTTTTCTAATAAGGTTTTAACGAGACATATTCATGGCAAAACGAGGAACACTACAAAGATCAAGATTATTCCTCAAAGATTTGAAAACAGAATGAGTAGTTGTACTCTTTTTCCTTCGATCAAGTTTTTCCTACTTGGTTTTCTTGACATGGTTTTAATGAGGCAACACATAGATCCTCCAACAACGAATGATATACATGACAGATTCACTCAGTTTTTGTCCCACGAGGTTTTACTGAGACGGCACAAGAATACTCATACAAGAACTACCAAGATAACGAGGAGCAAATTTACGAGATTACATATTGCTGAAGTTTTATCCAATCGAGATTTCCTACCAACATTATGATGCAACATGATATGATTGCCACAAGCTCCAATACAAACAGTTTGAGAGTTTTTCTCCCATTAGATTTTTTATTTTTTCAAACTAGTTCAGCAAATATTTGTGTAAATAGTAATTCAAGTGGGAGTATTGAAATGCGCACTTCTCGAAGTGCGTAATAAGATAATATATTATAATATGTGAATGACTATATGCCCCTGATGTAATTATGTAATTACGATTGTGCCATCTGAAGTTTTCCTATAAATATGACTTCAGTTATTAATGGAAATCATATATGAGAATCATTCTCTCTATTCTAGGGCTGGGACTTTGGACCCGAATAACCGAAGATCCGAACCGAAATTGACATTTCGGTTCGGTTCGGTTCGGGTTTTAAGAAAAAAAATTATTTATAAATTTCGGGTTCGGGTCCTGCAATAAATTTCAGGTTCGGGTTCGGTTATTGTAATTTTAAAATTTCAATAACCGTACTACCCGAAATTAGTGACAATAACCGAACAAAATTTCGGGTTTTCCGGTTATTTTTGAAAATTTCGGGTTTTCCGGTTATTTCTGAAAATTTCGGTTATTTAAATGTGAAAAAATTTCGGTTCGGTTATTTCAAAATTAATCAAGTATGAGAAAAAATTTCGGGTTTTCCGGTTATTTTCTGAAAATTTCGGGTTGTAAATTTCGGTTCGGTTTTTTCGGTTTTTTGGTAAAATTACTTCGGTTCCTAGAAATTCGGTTCCTGGAGAAAAAAGTCAGGAACCGAACCCGAATTACATAACACATTTGGAACTTCGGTTCCTTGCTTTTTTTTCAAGAAACCGAACTATCCCAGCCCTACTCTATTCCCTCTCTAAATCCTCTCGATAATATTTCGGTTTTATAACATCAACATATTTTTTATATTTTACTTGACTTCTTTATATTGTGATTAATTTTACGCAGTTTGCATCGGAACTAGGTTTCATTTTCATATGCCTTATGGATACTCTTGGAGAGACGACACTTATTAGAATCATAATGGATTATGTCAAGAAATGATAATTTCTACGGGTATCACATTTTGAAGATGAGTCTTCCAGCACCATACTACTATGTGATTATATTCTTAGATGACCAACTATTCGATGTATCCTTTCATTACAATATTAATAAAGCAAATGGAATAATATATAAAATCGAATACTTTTATATTTTACACCGTCAATTTTACTCACGAGTTATGAAAATTCACGAGTTATGCACTAATCTCGCTCTCTCTCACAAGTTTTCATGAGAATAGATTTTGACCATCCATTTAGTCAAGATCTATGAATCAAATTCCTTCATATTCCTTAACTTAAACCTCATTCTCATCGTTATATATATATATATATATATATATATATAAAAATGAATAAATAAAACACACTAACTAAACTTCCCACCTAAATATAAAGATACTTTTACAATTACATAATAGTATAGGGCCCATGAATAAATTTATGGTATAAATATAGCTTTTTATAATAGTATCTATTTTTTTTATATATTTGAAATTTTATATTATTTTCTTTATTAAGTTTTTAATGAAATGATAATGTTAGATAGTTGGTTTGCTAAGAACCTAATTACGTAGTAGTATGATGTTGAAAGAATTATCTTTAAAACGTGATGTTCAAATGCGTTACCAATTTTTGATACAAACTAAATCCAATGCTAGTCATAATGATATCATCTCCTTAAAATAATCGATAGATATGGTAATGAAAATTAGAAAATATGATATTGAGAATTAAATATTTCCATAACGGGCAAATTACATGAAGTGCCCTTATTGTTTGGTCCAATTACATACTAGTAACCATAATTTGAACAATTACATCTACACCAAAATCTCACCTCTGTCATTGACTTTTTGGACGAATTTGTAATTATTCAAACTGCTTGCTGACATGAATGCTTGTTTGAATAATTGAATCTGTAATATCCGCAATTTTCGATTTTCGGTAAATTTCTTTTTTTTTTGGCGGAAGTCCGTTTTGACGACTCGCCCATGACCGTTTCGTCATTTCAAGAATTATTAATTCTGCACTTTTTGTCATCCGAGCTCGTTTCGGTGTCGTTTTGTTGAGTTCCGAGCTTTTTAGCGACTTTTCCGCACTTGAGCTCGATTCTTGCGAATCTCGTCCGAAACTGTTGTTTCGAGTTTCTCATAAGTTCATTTAATGTTATTATTCATGTTGCGAGCTTTGGTTCGGTGTTTCGATCACGTATCGTGATTTCCGGGCGTTTTGGGCCATTTTTGTAATTTCCCAAAGTTTGGGGTAATTACTTCCGTTGTCGAATTCCGACACTTCGGGTGGTCGGAATCGTGTGTTCTCTTAGCGCTTGGATTCGTCTTTGCGAGTACTTCGTAATCGTATCTTCGGTTTTTACTCAGGTTCGGGTTTCGGGGTCGTCCGGGCCGTCGGAGTGTACAGTAAGTCACGGCCGGGCGTGGGCTGGCTGGCCGAGTTACGGCCGTAAGGTGCCGATTACGGCCGTAAGGTGTGCGAGTTACGGCCGTAAGCGTGATCGGCACGGCCGTACGAGCCCGGGCGGATTTGACGAAGGCCGATTACGGCCGTAAGGTGTGCGAAATTCTGGCCGTAAGTGTCCATTTGGTCTTGGCGGATTTTTGACGAATGCGATTACGGCCGTAAGTCCTGCCGAGTACGGCCGTAAGGGACCGAGTTACGGCCGTAAGGTATGCCGATTCTGGCCGTAAGGTAATCTTGCTTCTGGCCAGTAACCTGTAGGCTATATATAGCCTTTGGCTCGGCGATTTCGATTTTACTCGATTTTTCCCTTCTTTCGGCGACGGAGTGCGGCGGAAATGGTGTTCTTGGTCGATCCTACTCAATTCCAAGATGTTTTGGAAGATCCTTGTTGATTATATCAACATCTAATCCGTGTTCTTCGTCGAATCAAGGTATATTTCTTGATTTTCCTTCAAGTTGACTTTTCGGAGATTTGTTCTTGATTTCGATTCTAGTCCGATTTTGATACATCGGTTGGTGTAGTATGATGTTATTAATCGTGTTCTATGGGATGTATATCCATATATCGAGTTTGTTTAACTCGATTGATGATTCGAGTGTTCTTGGGAATTATTGAACATTTAGTGTTCGATTAAATGTCCCAATGAGTTTCCCTTCGATAGTTTGTTGGGATTTCCGTTGTTTTGGCCTTGATTCTCGTCGTAACCATGTGTTATTGTTCCTTCCGGAGGTTTATAGGTGTTCGAGGATTCCGATGTGAATCCCGTTTGGTGATTGATGATTCGTGTGGTGTTATCCCCGTAATACTCGTGGTGCTATCGCGTTCTTGATATTGTTCGGGGGTTCGGGGCTATTCGACCGCGTCCTATCCGTCGTCTCGTTGCGATCGTGATTTCGAGGCAAGTACCTTGACCATACTATTCTTGTTTTGTGAATGTGATAATTGGTGATCGTCTTTATATATTTGTTTGATTGTTTAAAACGAGTTTTCAAAGATTTGGTTAGCCTTGTTAAAGGCCCTCTTTCAAAATCGTGTGTGTTTTGTGATTGGTGTGTTTCTCGAACGAGCATGTGAATCTTATGGACATGTTTGGTGTTGATGATGCACTTGGTATTTGCGTGTGGACGTATATTGTTTCATTTCGGTGCATTGTGGTTGACGTGTTGTTTTACTAAGTGTTTGATGCCTCTGGGTGAATTGTTTGGATATCCTCGGTGTGATATATTACTCGTGTTTGTGATTTGTTTAGCTAGCCAGCGCGGGAGGGTCCTTCGAGGCCTCGGGCGGGAATCAATGATATTACTCTGTTCCCAAGGCGATGCTATGTGTTGTGATTTGTTTAGCTAGCCAGCGCGGGAGGGTCCTTCGAGGCCTCGGGCGGGAATCAATGATATTACTCTGTTCCCAAGGCGATGCTATGTGTTGTGATTTGTTTAGCTAGCCAGCGCGGGAGGGTCCTTCGAGGCCTCGGGCGGGAATCAATGATATTACTCTGTTCCCAAGGCGATGCTATGTGTTGTGATTTGTTTAGCTAGCCAGCGCGGGAGGGTCCTTCGAGGCCTCGGACGGGAATCAATGATATTACTCTGTTCCCAAGGCGATGCTAGGTTTTGTGATAGGTTATTTAGTGAATGTATTTTACTCACCGTGGGTTGGTTCGACGGGGCCACGACGGGAATCCCAATGGGTGAGTCCAGGAATCACGAGTAAAAACTTCACGAGTTGGTATTTGATTTTACGTCCGTCGAGGACACGTGACTTGGGTTTTGCCCCTGTGAACTGTTGTTGGTTTTCTATTTGCGGAAACAAAATCCTTGGGCTGTGACCCTGTTGATTTTTGGAAAGATATGGATTTGATAATCCTAATTTGATTTCTATTAAAACTCCCGAGGTATTTTAAACCATTTTGCAAACCATTCTCTTTATTTGTGATCTTTCGGATTTGGAAAGTTTTACTTAAAATCTTGCCTCGGGAAGTACTTTAGTTACTTTTGGATTTTTGAGGATTTCTGGTTATTGTCATTCGTGGAATGTGAATTGTATGGCTCGTATTTTTGCACTTGTATTTGCACTAGCAAAACAGTGGAGTTTTGCTAACCCCCGAATATTCGGGGGGTGGATGTCTATTTTTGCATTCAGGTTTTGGAGCATAGCACAGGGTCGGCACGAAGGATGATGAAAGATGAACGATACTAATCACACGAGGATCCGTTGATGTCGTATTGGTCTGGTTGTATTTTCTTTTCCGCTGCAGTATCTTTTCCCCGTTGTACGTGAGTTTATTGTATTTTGACCCCTCCGTGGGTATGTGTTTGGAATTGGGTTGTATGTTATTATTGAAAGACCAAGTCGGTCTACTGAGTCATTTTAGCCTTAAAGGCGATGTTTAGATGTTTGATTTTAGTTATCAGCCTGGTAGGTCCTCGAGGAGAGGGTCTACGGCGTGTAATATCCCTGAGTGGATTGGGGGTGTTACAGAATCCACACCCCAATCTCAACTCTGGTGTTGACTTTTGGACGAATTTATAATTGTTCAAATTGCGAGTACTAATCTGATTTGGAGCCATTTAGGAGGGGTGGTATATGTAAATATTTCTTCCCATAAATATTAATATTTATCCTTATAAATCTTACTCAATTAACTAACCTTATTTATTTGAATTTAAATATAAATATGTTCCTCAATAATAATTTATTCTAAAATTATAATATTAAATAAATTGTAAAAATGATATGTTAATTAAAGACTCTCTTTTAATATATAGTAAATTTTAGGGATGTCAATGGGTCGGGTAGGGTACGGATATGCCTCCTTCGTACCCTACCCTATTTGATTTGGATCGGGTTTGAGTATTGGCCATCGGGTAATCGGGTACCCAATGGGTATTCGGGTACCCGTAT
Source organism: Orobanche coerulescens (assembly GCA_033398695.1). Classification (NCBI taxonomy): domain Eukaryota; kingdom Viridiplantae; phylum Streptophyta; class Magnoliopsida; order Lamiales; family Orobanchaceae; genus Orobanche; species Orobanche coerulescens. The sequence continues at coordinate 41,243,529 of CM065813.1, forward strand.
ACCCTATATTTAAAAATATAAATATTTTTTAATATATATCATATATAAATATAATGTAATTAATAAATTCAATTTAGTATAATAAATATATATAATATAAAATAATATTTATGTTTAACATATAATAATAATATATTTATATAATTCAAATGGGTATGCGGGTCGGGTAATCGGGTAATATACTATACTCATACCCTACCCGTACCTGATCATAAAATTTCGGGTTCCGCCGACACCCAACCCCATTTTGGACTTATCCAACGTGTAGGATTGGTACGGATAAAATTGACGTCCCTAATAAATTTGATGCAATATAAATAGAGGTGTTCGGCGGTTCAAAACCGCCGGTTTTTTGAACCGCCGGTTCATGAACCGCCGGTTCCGGTTTGCCAAAAATCGGAACCGAACCGCCTTATAGCGGTTCACGGTTACGGTTTTGAACCGTGAACCGCCGGTTCGAACCGAACGAACCGCGGTTCGCGGTTCGGCGGTTTTTTTTTTTAAATTTTAATTTGAAAAAAATGGGGTAAAAATTGGACTTGAGCTTAATTCAGATATTAAAGTCTAAACTTGAATTTTGTAATTTTAAATATTTGAATTAAGCGCCTACGTATTTGATATCCGTAACTTTAGAGTTTAGGAATCAAAATCAAAGTCCTCGTAGTTCATTTTTAAATTTGTTGGGGGGAAGGAAAAAAAATAAAATGGACTTGAGCTTAATTCAAATATTCAAAGTTAAAATTAAGAATTTCAACTTTAAATATTTGGATTAAGTTGCCTACGTATCCCCTTACCTTAGAAATCAAAGTCCTCGTAGTTCACTTACCTTATACTTACCTTAGGTAGCGGAGGTGGAGGCGGAGAGGAGATGGTTCAATCACCCAAGTCAACCGAATCATTGCTAGATCCGGTATCATATGTATCACTGTCTTCTTGTTCATTATAGTTTGGTTCTTGTTGGCGTAACTCGGCTTTCACCCAATCATTCAATAATGCTTGGGCTTCAAGATTTTGAGGCGTCAATCGAGATCGTCGTTCATCCGTAATGTATCCTCCTACATGAAGGCTTGTTCAGTGGCTGTTGAGGCGGGGGCACTAGTATTTCCTTCGCAATCGTGGCAACTACGGGAAATATTGTAGACCTTTTGCCCACCACTTAAGAAGATTGTTATTACCATCCGAACCACGTTCTAAAGCTCCCAATTCACAAGTAGTTAAATAATTTTCAAGTTCTTGATAAGCATTACTTTGGTACCTTGTTCGTTTTGGATAAATCTTCTTGATAGGCATTCCATTCACTAAGATCCGAATAGCAAAACCAAAAGAAGATGTACTACTACTAGAAGGAATGTGAACAGGAGAAGAAGAACCCGTACCAAGATCAAGACTACCACTATAACTACATGCATATTCACGATAAAGAGTAGATAATAAATTTTTGCATTTTGAACTAACTCGCTAGGATTTGGAGGACTAAAATTAGCAATAGGATTAGGAAATAAAGCATTATAGTAAAGTGAAAGTAATTTTAGCAAACCTTCCTCTCTAACTTGAGGATCTAAAAGTTTAGCAACTAAAAAAACCGGAGGAATGTAGGCGAAATATTTAATCCATTTGTCTCTCATTTCTTTTATACAATTAAATAACTCGGGAACTTTAATTAAAGACTTGAATACAAGTACAATTTTAACACAATGTTCAACAACAAGTGTAGAAGTAGGATAATAAACACCGGACAAAGATTCAGTTGCCTCTTTAAAGATTTTTAAAAGTGCCATTAAACTAGAGCACTTATCCCATTGACTTGGCAATAAGCAAACAGGTACTTGTTCTTCGTTATAAAAATTGCATAATGCAATACGATATTCATAACTATCATTTAACAAATTGTAAGTAGAATTCCAACGATTTGGCACATCTTTTGAAAAAAAATTTGGATGCATATTATTTTTTATGCAATATCTTTTCCATTTTTTACCTAGAGCCGAATGTCTAATTAAATACATTATTGCTTCACGAATAGGAGCATATGCTTCTTGTAAAACAGTTAAACCATCTTGAACACATAAATTAAGAACATGACAAATACACCTAACATGAAAAAATTTACCACCAAGAGATGGCTCACATATTGCAATAAGTGATTCTAAACTAGCTGTATTGGAGCTAGCATTATCAAAAGAAATTGAAAAAAATTTTTGTACTAAATTATATTCAGATAAAATTGTATGAATTTTATGCGAAATATTTTGAGCGGTATGTGGGATATTAAACTCTCTAAAAGCAATTAAACGTTTTTGTATAGTCCAAGAATCATCAATCCAAATACAAGTAATTCCCATATATGAATTTGCTTCCCAATGATCACTCCAAGCATCAGAACATATACAAACTTTATGATCTAAGTTTAAAAACATATTTGCTAAAATTAATTTTGCCTCGCTAGTAGTTTTTCGAATATCACGAGTTACGGTGGAGCGTGAAATTTTTTTACTAGCGGGATTAAAACTTAGTTGAGTGAAATTTTCATACATTTGGTCGTCGGCAAAGTTAAAAGGAAGAGATTTACCACAAACAAACTTAGCTAATTCTTTTCTAGCGGTAATTGGATTAAATTTAAATAAAGTACTATTACCTTGATTGGGGGCATTAGACGACGTCGCCGTGCCTCGAAGTTGGGTTTGATTAGACTTGATGCCAACTTTGTCGGGATGTTGTCTTTGTATATGGCCATTGAGTGTCCCGTAACCTCCTCCTTTTTTAAACTTGTACATTTTATCGCAATAGTTGCACTTGGCCAAGAAATGGCCGGACCGGATGGCGTCGTCCATTTTTGTATAATGGATAGCAAATAATGGAGATTTCAGCTCGGATGGTTTCCTTTGTTTTGGTTTTGTTGGTTGCTCTAGCTCATCATCTTCATGAATCGATTTTGAGGCTTCAAACATTTCGTTGATTTGTTCCTCGGTTAATTCATCGGGAACATAATCTCCAAAATTCGGACTTGGTATAGAATGAGAACTCGGAGTATGAGTAGGAGGAGGAGTACTACCACTAGCACCGCCTCTTCCACATCGAGGAATGCCGGTGATAGTCTTTCCCTTTCCCCGATTGAATTGACCACTTGACATTTTTTCGAATTAAAAGTGTATACTTGATAGTTGAGATAATAGAAATTAGAGAGAAAGTTGATAGTTGGTGTGAGTAAAATGAAGGATGTGAGGGGGGTATTTATAGGTGTAAAAATGTTTAAAAAAAAAAAAAAAATTGAAAATGTGACCGTTGAACCGCCGGTTCCCGGTTGAACCGCCGTTCCGGTTTGAACCGCCGGTTCACAACGGCCACATTTTTGAATTTTTGAATTTTTTTTTTTTTTTTGAAACCGCCGGTTGAACCGCGGTTGAACGCCGGATTGTGATTCGTCATTTGTGACGAACCGAATCTAAAAATGGTTCATGGTTCCGGTTTTGAACCGACCCGCGGTTAACGGTTCAAAACCGGCGGTTCGGCGGTTCGAACCGGAACCGTGAACACCTCTAAATATAAATATATATAGGGAGTAATAAATGCAGGGGCGACTGGACGTGAGCTAGAATAAGATAAGAATAATTATTGTGCTCTTAGAACAAAGACCTAAGAAGCCTCCTTAGCAGCACTATATCAACCACGTGATCCATTTGAAAACATGATCAACCGTTAACATTTAACTTTGATTAAAAAGGGCAAATTAGTAAATGATCTTTCTAGTTATTTGTTCTTTTGAATTTTTTTTATTTTGAATATTCTATTTTTTAATAACTATTAACCTTATGGAATTATAGCCCCATAATTTTCGAAGTTATTAAGATTGCACTTTGATTTTATTTCCTTTTTTTGCCCTTTTATTTGAAACTTGAATTCAAGATCAACATTTATTTCACCAAACCAATATTCCGTAGGCGAATTTCAAAGTAAAAATTAGCAATCTCCTATTTTTTCAAATTGTTTTTTATTCTGAATTCATACAATATTATAAATCTTGCAACACAAAAAAAGACGATTTGCATATCAAAATGGAATACCAGCATAACGGGGCTGACAATAATAAGCGATTCTCCACCATTGACTATCTCCAGTAGTCCAATCATCTGTTCAGGTTTGAATTCTCATTTTTGTTTTTTAATTATGTTAGCATTTTTTGTATTTTATAAATTATATATTGTTTCCACGTGTTTTGATTACAATGATGACAATTTATGTTTTTTGTTACCTGACCTGCTGTCTATATTTGTTACATATTTAATTTGATTTTTTGTTGACTAATACCTTTAATTTTTTATCCGTTGTAGTATATTTGTTTCCACATTTGAGCACAAAGATGATAATATTTCTGAGCAAGCATTTCCCAATTTCTGTTTGAATATGGTGACACAATCTATTTTTATATTGACTTAGTTGCAGTATATTTATTTTCACATGTTATCACATAAATGATAATATTTATACTTGTCCGTCACCAGAGTGTTGGTATACAATGGTGAGACTAGTTTTCTCATTTTTCTCATGCTAGTGTTTCAACACGTATGCATTGTTCTATTGATAATTTTTGTTCAAAAAATTCTATTATTATGTTTACATGTAGTAATATTTTGTGCAAATATTTTCATACTTCTGTATGCATGTGGTGTCACTCATTATTTTCAAATTTATTCAGTTGCAGTATGTTTGTTTTAACATGTTATCCCTTAGATGATAAAAAATTAGAGTTGTTTGTCATCAAATTATTAGTGTATAATAGTGACAATAGTAAGTCTCATTTAGATATGAAAGTATTTTCACAATTATATATTGGGCTGGTGATATGTTTTGCGATTCGAACTTATTGTCATAAATCAATTTTTTTTTGTTCAACTTTTTCACGTGAGTTTGAGAAAAATCCGAATTTTATGACAAAGAACGAAACGAAGACATGAATAAATGAATGACGAAATGAATCAATATGAAATGACAATTAGTATTTTTTGGGGATTGATTGTGTCCAAAATTTAAGATATTTGAATAATTAATGTGGTTAAATCTTCCCTGCTTCAAGTTAATTTGTAAATTTTCTTATTTTGAATTAATTGTACAATTGTAACACTCTTTAAGGAGCCTCCTTAGGAATCATGTTCAAGGAGTTAAATCGGACTTAATTATGGACTAAAACGAATGGGGGTGGGGGTGCACGGGGGAGTTATTTATGTTAGGGTATTTTTTTATTAATATGCTTTATTTCTTTTTTACTATTAAAAAATTAAATGCTTATAATATTTTTACTTCTTATTTGTTTTTCAAAACATACTAAAACTAATTCTATGTCATGATCTTCAATTTGACAATTGTTATCAATATGTAAAAATGTCTCTTTATTAGAATTACACTATTAAAGTTGAATTTTAATTTAATATATATATATATATATATATATATATTGGACTATCAAATTAAAATTCAATGGATTTAATTAGACTTAATAATATGATCCCCCGTCCCATTCAATTTGTCCCAAATGGGACGGGCACGGGGATTAAGAAAAACAGTTTTAGAAGGTTAATGCTGTTATTAGTATAGTATTTTATTGTTGGGGTTAAAGTAGGGTGAGTGGAAAAACACTGTATATAAAGCAAAAAACACTATTCACAGGAGAATTTGGAGCATTCCACCTCCAGCGCCGCCGTCTGAGGGCCTTTCCGCCACCGGCCCAAGGCTCAGTTTCGCAGACTGACGGCGTTTCATCACGGCGGCAAGGAGGCGGCGGATGACAGGTCCTAGGGCGGAATGTGTTCGCTGAAAATTGTATCGATCCGCCACTTCCATCGCGCCAATCCACGCGTCGGTTGCTTCCGCTTGATCCTCGATTTCAGGAACGGGCATCTCGCTCGGATTCACAGTCAGATCGACCGGAGAAAGAGTCAACGGAGGTGGAGATGATGGTGGTGTTTCAGGAACTATAGTGTCTGTGAAATCAAAAGTAGGTGAATCGGGGAAAATCAATTCTTCAAATATCCGCATCATCACAACGAGTAGAATGGGATGAGGTGGAGCCTCGCCGGAGGACGGATGCGACAGTGGGAGGATGAACAGATTTGTAGATGAAGATGAACAATGAGGGTGAGGCGTTGCAGAGAGAATAGAGGAGAGAGGCGGAGAAGGACATAATTTACCGGGATAGGCTTAATTAGTAAAAGTAATTGGGTTAGTTGCTTAATTTTTTACCAAATATAGAAACGGGACAAGTTGAGTGAGACAACTGAAATGGCAAAATGGAACAAGTTGAACGGGACGGAGGGAGTACATGTTAATATTGGATAAAATTTATTAAGTTTTTAAATTTATTTTAATTTATGGACTTTACTCTATTTACCTACTTAATTAAATTGGGCCATATTATATATTTGTATGTGGCAAAATATATATATATTTACTTAATAATTTTAAAACATATTACTCATATTTAATTAGTTAATATCTTATTACTTCAATTTATCATTTATATAATTGCTATTCATATTATTTTCTTATTAAATTTACAATCGAATTTGTTCTTTGTGGTTTTGTATCATTTTTCTTTTTTTTTGCTCAGCGAGATGAAAAGAAACAAAAAAACTAGCATACTAGAGCAGCATTCGTCGGCATATATTCGCTATCCTTCTCAAGTAACGGAACAACCGGAGGTGGGGTTTCTTCTCAAAGGCAAACTCCATCTTCACGCTTCGTAATGATTGATGGTGCACTTTCAAGGCAGACACGACCGTAAACGAGTCGAACTGTATCGAATTTTTACTGGGTTTAATCTGGTTCGAAATTATTCAAACTTAGGGTTCAATTTGGCTCGAAAATTTCGAATCTCAGAATTTGAGGTTCGATTCGGCTCGAAGGCTATTTTTTTTATATAGTTCGATTCGATTCAGCTCGATTTTTCGAACCGTTCGAGTATAGTTCGATTCAGCTCGATTACCGTTCGAATATAGTTCGATTCGGCTCGATTTTTCAAACCGTTGGAATAAAATTACATAGTCTCAGAACTAACAAGTCCAGAATCCAAACTAAAATTATATTCCCCATATGAATTCATAATCCAGAATTAATAAGTCCAGAATCCAAAATAAAATTATATTTCCAAAATAAATAAATTAATAGGAAGGTTATGTCTTTTATTGTTGGACAAAAGCACCGAACCGAGTCGAACGGTTCGGTCCGAACGACGAATCCTATTTTATAGGGTTCAACTCTATGTTTGGTGTCCCGAATCGAGCCTCGAGCCGAGCCTTTTTGAACCGAATATTTCGAACCTAATCGAACCTTCATATTTATTCATGACGCTAAGCCTTATAAAACTTCTACAGTCTTCAAGAATATACTCCAACATGTGACCTATGATGCACGGATTCTTCAAAATTGGGCAGTATGCAGTATCGGATACTGCATGGGTGCGGGTGCGGGTGCGATTCGCGTGGGATTCGCACGGGATTCGCCACGTGGCGAATCCGTGCAAAAAAAAAAAAGGGACTAGCGTATCCTGGGCACAGGATACGCGAGTCCATTTTTTTTTTTTTTTTTTTTTTAGATTTTTTTGTAATTTTTAAAAAGTAAATCAAATAAACTAAAATACAAAAAGTAAATCATTTAATAAGTAATTACTTTTACCTTTAGCAGTATTCACGGACAGCATTAGAAAGCTCCGCTGCTCAAAGCCATTTTGAATTGTTTTTTGTATGACTTGTTTTATGTATTTGAATTGGTTTTATGGTGATATTTGAATTGTTGTTTTTATATTTAACAAGTGTTATATATAATAAAATATAAAATAAACAGACGTATCATTGCCGTATCGCACCCTAACATTTTCAAAAAACCGTATCCCCGCACCCGTATCTGCCCGCACCCGCACCCGCCCCCCGCACCTGTGCAACATAGCATGTGACCCATTGTATCACGTGACATGATAAGTTTATAGATAAACTTCACAGTCCGTCTCTATACTAAACTTCGGAAAAGTCTCTATAAACACAATCAAAGTCACAATTTAAAGTTACCTAAACTACTAAACTTGCATATTATAACTAATCAAATAAAATTGCTGGAAAAAGAAGAGAGTAACAAAATTAATTTAGAGTTGCTGCCAAGTTGGATAGTGGAAATAATCTTGCCCAACTTTAATATTTTAATTACAGAACTGGAAAGTGGAAACAATCTTGCCTAATTTCAATATTTTTTTCATACGCAGACACGCTAATTTTAAATAGATATGTATTTTTTTTCAGTTTTGGACCATGTATTGAGTAGGGGTGGTAAAAAAATAATTTTTTTGGGACCCCTTTTTGGATTGAGCCCTAATCCGGCGCACTCATGGCCTATACTCAGGGCCGGCCCTGCTTCAGAGTAACAATAACATGTGCAAAATTGTTGTATTGTATACAAAAGAGTAATGTGTAATTTCATAATTGCTTTTTTAGACAAATACTATCTATAATTATGTATATGTTAAATTCTATTTTAAGACTTGTCCAAATAAGATTGTATAAAAGCTACTATTATGTACAAAAATTCAATAATAAAACTTATTTGCCAAAAAAATCAATTTTCCCACCCAAAACTTATTTTCTCTTATGAACAAAAATATTCAATTTTTTGTACGAGTGTAAACTACAAGCCCTAACTACAGTCCTTACAATTATAATGAAAATTGTAAAACCTGTTAGCGAATAGCGAATGTTGTAAATTGTAATGATAGATGTGATTTATAGAATCATAACATTTTAATAATATAGCAACAAATCAGAGTGGCGCAGCGGAAGCGTGGTGGGCCCATAACCCACAGGTCACAGGATCGAAACCTGTCTCTGATATTGTTTTCAGTTTATATTTTTTTCCTCCATTTTTTCAGTTTCTTTCAATTTTCCCCCTTTTTTCACGCAACTTTTTTTTTTGGGTACTCAACTACGGGCCGGATCAGGGCCCGCGCCCGCTCCCTGATCCTGCGTTACCGTCAACCTAACGCGCAGTTTTCTCAAACCTATAAATTATCCTGCGCACTTGCAATTGCCAGACTCTTCTTCTTTCAAGTTCGTTTGATAAAATTTTCCATCAGTAATTTGAATCCTAAAAATGCCTGAAGATTTGTGTACTCCGCGTTCTCTATTCGGCGGCACCATCGTCTCCACCTTTCCCCTTCGCTTCGAGGTTTACAACAATTTTTTTTATTTGCATCTCTGTGTAGTTTTTTTTTTTAATTCTAAATTTTTATGCGAGATTACAATTATTTTTTCACTTTTGATGTGTAGGATGTAAGTAACATACGCCAAGTTCCTGATCATCAGGTCAGCCACTACATGAACTTTTTCCTTTGAGTTTTTTTCTTCTAATATATTTGGTGGTTAGTGCTTTTTTTTTTAAAAAATCTTAGTTGATGTGTATGTGTGTGTTTGTTGTAGGAGGTGTTTGTGGATCCAAGGCGCGATGAGAGCTTGATATTTGAGTTGCTGGACTTGAAGACTGACGTGGCAGATCAAGGAAGTGCCACCTGGTTTCTTGAGGACCTCGCTAGGGATCAAGATGCTGAGGGGACTATGGTACAATCAGATTTCTAACAATCGTGTGTGTGTGTGTGTTGGAACTTATCACCAGACCTGGTTGCTTTTGTGTAATTATGGACAACCATTGATGACTATACATTGATGTAATAGTCAGATTTCTAACAATTGTGTGTGTGTGTGTGTTAGAACTTATCACGAGACCTGGTGGCTTTTGTGTAATTATGGACAACCATTCATCATCCACCTTAATTCCAACTATATTGTGGTCGGTGGCATGAAAATTATAGTGCCAATTAATTATTGAAAATTATTTAACACTAGAATTCATGCACAAGACAAAGTGGCAAAGTTTTATGCCGGATGCCCTTCATGTCGCATCCTTCATATGAAGGAGAACTATGGACAACCATTGATGATAATATATTCTCTTGTGGTTGAGGTTTTACTTTGTCTTGTTGCCCCAATTAATTACACGTATTTTCTTTCATGTAAAAAAAAAAAACACTATGAAGTTCATCCTGCTTGCCCTCGTTTTATTTTTTCTTAAGCATAGTCACGAAAAATTCTAGTTGATGATAGTAACTAACAAGCCTCCTGTCTATAATATTATTGGATCAACAATTGTGTGTGTGTGTGTGTGATTTTCTCAATGATGGATAACCTTCCTGTTTCGGAACTTTCTCAATGATGGATAATGTTGCTGCCTCTTTGGTGTGTCGACTCTCATTTGTTTAATAATGTACTAGATGAGTGATTGTGTTATTTAGAAAGCCGACGTATTGAGTTGCGTATATTGATAATAACAGTGCTGTGACCTGTTCATGAAAAAAAAAATTCAGGTGCTTGAGCAGTCCGGGGTGTTTCAGGCTGACGGACTAGGATTTAGAGGCAGTCCCGCTATCATAACAACTGCAGTTGGACAAATGGTTTGTGTCGTTAAAACTTTAAAGTGTTATCAATTTGCTCAAACATGAATTATTTTGTCCCTTCACTAAATACACTTCACCCTTATAGATGTATACTCGAGTAAACATTATCACTCAGACCTGATCCATTCTTATAGATGTAGGAATTGGATCAAATAAATTACACTTAATTTCCTAGTGTCGGTGCCATTGATGACTAAATAATGCTTCAATTTATCCACTTAATTTTGCATACTTTTCCTTTCTAGGGCATATCGAAGGGAAGACAGGGAAGAGATGCACTAAACATAGTTAAGGTAAACTCGAATTTTTATTTTTCCTCTCCTTAAAACCAGTTAAGTTCTTTGGTTAGATTTCAGTTGGTGTTCTTTTTTCTTTTTCAGGTTTATTTAGCAAATTTGCGCCTCAAGGATGTTGGGACGGATGTTCTCATCACTGCTTATGAGCCTATGTTGATAAAGTAAGTTTCAAAAAACTTGTACATGACATCCTATACGAGCTTGAAATTTTCCATTTAATATCTCATTTTTCTTCCTACCTAGACTTTGTTTGATTAGCTCCATTTTTTTTTTTTTTTTGTAGCCCTTTGAGCGAAAGTGCTGCCGCGGTTGGGGCTGGTTGGGCAGTACCCGCTGCGAACTCTGGAAATATGCCAATGGCCGAGGTTTTCAAAAGCGCTGTTACTAATTTCAAGGTGAACGACTGGGGTCTGTTTGGTGCCGCAGCTTGATCAAGGTAATAACCATGTCGGCCGATTCCTGCTTGTCAGTGTGTTGTTATCCGGTTTCAATTTCTTGTCGTAAAGCTATAGTTTTGTTCTTTGTAGAGTAAATTACACTAAACCCCCCTCATCAATAGGTTTTCTGCACTACACCCCACTGAACTCTGTTTTGCTACACCTCACCGTCTAAAGTGTTTTTCTTTTTTTTTTTTACTCTTCATTCGGATACTTGTCACGAAGAGTAGACACATCTCGGTTGTTTATTTGTCCACTCGGCAAAGCGAGACTAAATGCATATTTCTGTGGCAAAAGTGAAAAAAATAGTGGTGAAGTACAAAACCCACATAGTTCAGGGGTATAATGTAATTTACATTCATTTTAGCTCGTTTAAGGTGTGCTTGCGCGCTGCGTGATCGATCGGTTGGATTTGTTTTGCACAGGTATGTGTACACCCAGGGAAGACGGGCCAAAGATTGAGGAGGGTGGCTGCTGCATAGATTGGCCTTCTTTTTTTGTTCCCATTAGTCTGTTTCCGAAGATGATTTATGCCATGTTTATTATTTTATTTGATTCACAAGTAGGTTATTTTGGTTCAGAAGTGGGACTTTGTTGTCACGACTTTAGGCTGCTCGAGTGCGCTTTAATTCTGCCCTTGTCTCTATCTATCAGAGTATCATTGTTTGTGTTTTGTTTTACTTGATTAAATAAATCTGTTGATGATTTTTTGACACTAAATCTGTTGATGATATTCAGTTGTTTTTAGATTGTCATTTTGGAAAGGAAAATATTCTTATTATTACTGATAATTACAATTACCAATTGAAGACTTGGGGGTGATCACCAAATATTAAGAAAATGAGAGGTTATCCTCTTCATATTTGTTTCAGTTTACATTTTGTGTCTTCCTAATCAAAGAATATTTCAAAAAAAAAAAAAATCTAGTATTTATAAAAACACAACAATGACCTCTTAAATTTAAAAATAAAATATTATTTGGAATGACGAATCCTATTAATATTGAACCCCTGTATGATTAGATTATTGGTCATGTATTTAAAGGTTGTATTATTCTTATAAGAATTATTGTTAATTGATTTTAGGTTGCGACATCGATTGTTGTTTGAACCATGGTGTTGTGGTTATGTTGAGGCAGTGGTGAATCACTTTGTTGGATTGTGTTGGTTGGGAGGCAACTATATTGAACTTGAGGTGTTTGATTTTTTTTGGTCATTTTTTTTCTTTAATTTAGATCATAAATTTATGAAAAAATATATTTAATTATGAGGGAAATTATTTTTTTAGGACACTATCTTATTACGTGTTGTAAAAGTAGGACACTTTTTTTACGGGCTTGCAAAAATAGGACACTATCTTCTAATTTTCATCAATTTAGGCCAAATTAAACATATGCGGGCTAAAAATCACGTGGACTGCACATGTGGGCTCAAAGCGGGCTTGGTTTCCAGCGTGGCATTTCAAATCACTTTACTAAATCCTATTCATTTCCACGTAGATAAAAACGTGCAGTAAAAATCGCAAAACCCTAGCTACCAAAAACATGCGCAGCCATCATCCTCTTCATATTTCCATCATCAGATGCCTGCATCAAACTGCATCGGTACCTCATTGATCCGAAAATTACATCTTTTTGCTTTCTTTCTTTTTCTCTTTTCGCGCCTTTGTTGTTCACTGTCAATACGCAGACGACGATCAAATTTCACGATAAAAATGTCTGAATCGGTCGCCTCTTATGTACAATAAGCATTTGAAATCTCAATCTAATGTGGTCGGTATTGCTTTAATTGTTACGATTCAAATTGTCATTTGCGAAATATTTCTGGTTAAAGTGGGGTTATAGTGTGGGGTTATAACTCTAGAAAATGTATGAACTCCAATAACTCATAGCATTTTTCGGATTTAATTTTATTTATGTGACCTTATAAATTTTTTAATTAAATTATTCATTGGGGTTTGTTCAAATTGTGCAGAGCCAATATGTGTGTTGGAATCTGGCTTTCATACACATGTTGCAGGTGAGATAGGTCAGAGCACGGGTGAGATGATGAATGACGACTCTGATGAATTTTATGATAGTGACTACAACATGGATGAAGAGAGTGAAGATGGTGATGACAACCTGTATGACACCAATATCAGCAAAAATGTTGCAGATGGAGATCCTAATAGAAACGATTCTAGTGATAAGGATTCCAGTGAAGAGGATGCAGATGTGGTTCATGAGGATATAGACTTTGATGAGTATAAGCATTCGGATGGAAAAAAAGAGGGTCCACATCATCCTATTTTCAACCCTGAAGTTATATTTGAACCAAATTTTGAGTTGGGGATGATATTTGGTACTAAGATAGAGTTTAAACGAGCTGTGCAGTCTCATGCCATCAAGACTAACAGGTCTTTGAAATTTACAAAGTCTGCCCCGACCAGAATGTATGTAGTTTGTGAGGATAAGAAGTGTAGTTGGAACATCCATCTCAACAAAATGGTTGGTGAGGAAACATTTCAGATTAGACAATACCAACCCAATCACATTTGTGATCCTTCATTTGTAGTAAAAAATGTGAAGTCCAGATGGTTAAGTGAGAGGTTCATGAAAAAAGTTTTTGGTTGAACCTAAGAGGAAAGTCAAAGTGTTATGCCATGGATGAAATAGGTTGTGATATCTCAAAGAATCAAGCTTATAGAGCGAAGAAAATGGCTATGGAAAAACTTGAGGGAAATCCTGACTTGCAGTATTCAAAGCTCTGGGATTATGCTGAAGAGCTGAGATCTAGTAATCCTGGTTCTACTCTGATCGTACACTCTTAAAAAGATGAGAATGGGGATTTTAGATTTGATAGATTTTATCTATGTTTAGATGCAGTAAAGAAAGGGTTTAAGATTTGCAGGCCTATAATTGGAGTAGATGGTTGTCATTTGAAAGGGCCTCACAAGGGAATTTTGTTGACGACTGTGGGTGATGGAAATTGTGAAATTGAGAATGAAGCAGATGAGGAAGTGGATGATGTAAGCAATTTTGAAACTTATAAGTCAACGAATCAGTGTTATTTCAGTTTTAGTACTTATACAATATTTTTATATTATTTCAGTTTTTAACCAGTTGGATGCAAGCGCCTGTTGTACCAGAATCAAATCTACATGATGATGTAAGGTTTTTTTTTTTAAATTTAAGAACCCATTGCACCGATTTGATCTAATTATTAGAACATGCATACCCGGAACTTGTTATATCTTATGCAAGAACCTGCTGTAAAATTACGTGTATGTTCCTTATTTTTTTGGTTATTGTATTTATATATCTAGGGTCAAACTTCTTCGATCCTACCACCCGCACCTTCAATTATTGACGTGTGTGATGAGGAAGAGATTTTACCGCCTTCCATTTCAACACAAGAGTCTCAAGTTCTTATGAAGAACATCCCTGGTCCTTCAATGTACAACCAACTTCAACTAGGGCAAGTGATGGGGCCTCTGCCATCATTGCAGCACACCACCACAAAGCTTCGTTCCTGGCAAAATCCTATTCCTGTTGTGATTCAAGGAGGGAAGAAATTTATCAGCTTGGCTACCTTGCAAAATCAATCAAAGAAGTGAAGTCCTTTTTGTGATGATGTATTGTGACTTTTGATTCCAAATGTTTTGCCAAAAAATGGCTTTTTGTGTCTTTTTGTAAGATATTTGGTGACTTTTTCCCCCTCATTGAATACGTAATGTGGCTATTAGTATGTTTCTTGACTTTTGTGAAGTATCTTTCTATTCTAAAATTTAAGAAATTTCTCATATTTGTTTGTTGTGCTATTTTGAAAATTTTGAAACTAGAAGTTGAAGCAACCAATTAATATGGTTCTATTTTGCACGAAATAAGTTAGATTTATAATTTATATGTTAATTGAGAGAACCTTAATATAATTTTTAAATTGTTTGTAACAGGAGAATTTTTGAATATCTTTGGTCTAATTTTGCTAAATTTTAAAGATATTGTCCTAATTTTGCAAATTCGTAAAAATATGTCTTTTTTTGCGCAACAAGTTAGTGTCCTAAAAATATAATTTTCAAATCTAATAAAATGATTGAGCATCCACCTGGTTGCCACGTTGGAAACCAAGCCCGCTTTGAGCCCACATGTGCGGTTCACGTGATTTTTAGCCCGCATATGTTAAATTTGGCCTAAATTGATAAAAATTAGAAGATAGTGTCCTACTTTTGCAAGCCCGTAAAAAAAGTGTCTTACTTTTGCAACATGTAATAAGATAGTGTCCTAAAAAAAAAATTCCCTAATTATGATGTGACATTAGTGAAACAGTTTTATCATGAAATGTATTTCCTAAAATATTATAATTTTATAATTTTTATAATTATAAAGTTATTGATAATCACGGTCAAATGGCTTGTTTACTTTTTACTTAATCAGCTTAATGCTTAATCAGCTTAATCGATCAGCTATATTTTGCTGTTTACTTTCAACTTAATGATCTTAATAATGTCTTTTTCATTATACCAAAATTACCCTCTCTAATAATAAAAGAATTGAGTATATATAAATTATCATATAATCTTAATTATAATTGAGTATATATAGTATAAATTTAAAATATATATTAATATTATATATTTAAAAGTCATAAAATATAAACTATTTATTGATAAAAAAATTAATATAACTATATATATATATATATATTAAAATATAACTTGATATATTTATAAAAATATTGTTTGATTATTTAAATATACCTGAAAATTATAATATGATTTATGAATATATATTATAATTTAAATTAAAATATATATTTATTTTATATTATATAAATTAATTTTTTTATATTGACTATTAAAAAATTAATATAACTATATATATATTAAAATATAACTTAATATATTTATAAAAATATTATCTGATTATTTAAATATACCTGAAAATTATAATATAATTTATGAATATATATTATAATTTAAATTAAAATATATATTATGTTATATTATATAAATTGATTTTTTTATATTGAATTAAAAAAATAATATAACTATATATATTAAAATTATATAACTTAATATATTTATAAAAATATTGTCTAATTATTTAAATATATCTAAAAATTATAATGATTTATGAATATATATATATATTATAATATAAATTAAAATATATATTATGTTATATTATTTAAATTGATTTTTTTATATTGACTATTAAAAAAATTAATATAACTATATATATTAAAATATAAATTAATGTATTTATAAAAATATTGTCTGATTATTTAAATATACCAGAAAATTATAATATAATTTATGAATATATATTGTAATATAAATTAAAATATATATTATGTTATATTATTTAAATTAATTTTTTATATTGACTATTAAAAAATTAATATAACTATATATATTAAAATATAACTTAGTATATTTATAAAAATATTGTCTGATTATTTAAATATACCTGAAAATTATAATATAATTTATGAATATATATTATATTATAATGTAAAATATATTATGTTATATTATTTAAATTGATTTTTTATATTGACTATTAAAAAAATTAATATAACTATATATATTAAAATATAACTTAATATATTTATAAAAATATTGTCTAATTATTTAAATATATCTAAAAATTATAATATGATTTATGAATATATATTATAATATATTAAAATATATATTATGTTATATTATTTAAATTGATTTTTTTATATTGACTATTAAAAAAATTAATATAACTATATATATTAAAATATAACTTAATGTATTTATAAAAATATTGTCTGATTATTTAAATATACCTGAAAATTATAATATGATTTATGAATATATATTATAATATAAATTAAAATATATATTATGTTATATTATTTAAATTAATTTTTTTATATTGACTATTAAAAAATTAATATAACTATATATATTAAAATATAACTTAATGTATTTATAAAAATATTGTCTGATTATTTAAATATACGTGAAAATTATAATATGATTTATAAATATATATTATAATACAAATTAAAATATATATTATGTTAAATTATTTAAATTGATTTTTTATATTGACTATTAAAAAAATTAATATAACTATATATATATATTAAAATATAACTTAATATATTTATAAAAATATTGTCTGATTGTTTAAATATACTTGAAAATTATAATATGATTTATGAATATATATTATAGTATTAATTAAAATATATATTATGTCATATTATTTAAATTAATTATATAAACTAAAATGCTCAATCCGTCCTTTATCAAAAAGGACTTAATTCATATTGAGGGGTAAAATGGTCATTTCTGTCATTCAGATAGTTCATTCAGAAAAGAAAGAAATAATAAGATATTTTTTCTAATCAGACATATTAATCCACTCAGACAGCTTAATCCATTCAGAGATTAATGGAAAAAAAATAAACAGCCCCAAAGTGTTGTTAATTTGATCAAAAAAAGATGACGCCTCAAGTTCATCGAGACGGAGGGAGTTTCATTGAATTATTGTCATGTGTTTGTTGATAATTGGTATTTGAGTGATTGTGTAGATTGATATTCGTGTGATTGTGATATAAACTTGTGAGATTGTGATGACTTGTGTCCCTATGATTATAATGATTAGTATGTATGTACATATTGCGGTATACTGTTGTGAGTATATTGATTGTAGCGTATGTACACATTGAGATGTACTGTCGTGATTATATTGATCAGTGATTTTGATTTGTATAATTATAAATTATTACGTTATTATTAAATTAGTTGATGAATTGTTAAATGTGTAATGTGAACAATGTGATTGGATGTTTCTTTCGTGTGTTGTACCCACCGTCGATGAGGGTGGAAAAATGAACGCCGATGTTGTGTATGAGCAGTGTGCGGTTCTTGTCGAGAAGGTGTTGCGCCAGTTTCATTATAAGAGCATGTCGATGTGCAGCTTCCTGTTAGGGAGTGTTCGCCGATATGGTGACATGTTCAATGGCCAGCCTCTGGCAGAGAGTGGATGTCGATGCAGGGCTCATGTCAAAGAGCGTCTCCTGATAGGTCTCTAGGCGGAGGAAGAAAATATTTTTAAAAATATTTATGAAAATATTGGTATCAATATCAAGGATATGGCTGAAAATCAAACCAAACTACTCGATGCTCGATTCGAGTCCGACTGGTAAAAAGCTCGTTTGAGCTCGATTTGTTAATATAACGAACATAATTTTTTGTTTGCTAAAATATAAAGCTCTACTCGAGCTCGGCTTGATTTGAATAAAAATTATAAAATACATATAAAAAATCAAACTACTCGAGCTCGATTCGCGTTCAGCTTGATAAAAGCTCGTTCAAGATCAGCTCTATTACTAATCAAATCAAGGTCAAACATAATGCTTAAAGCTCGATAAAATTTCAAACAAGTTTGATCAGGCATACGTTCGGTTCGTTTAGATTGATTTACACTCCTAATCAAGGATCATCCATATGGGGATAGTTTGTCGAGATTTTTGCGGATCCTCTGGCTGAGATTTAGACATGAATTATTGGGTCGAGGGCCTAGATGATTTTTGTATTAGAAAACTGAGATATAGACTCGAAGATCCAAATGGTTTACAATGTTGTGAAGCTGAGATTTTGGGTCAAGGAATGACTTGTTGAGAAAATGAATGTTGGGTTGAGGATTTTAAATAATTTAAAAGTTATTCTGGGATATCCTTCCCTTATTGGTGTCTTGCCTAATACTCGTCATAGGAAGATACATAGATGGAAGGTTCTAGATCCTTCTAGAGATAGTAAGATCCAATTAGATGTCTTACCTTATCTAGGAATCCTTTGTATGGAAGGACTCTCATTGTAATGCCTATATAATGCCCCCTCTATCAGTGTTACGAATACAATTGATTTACTCATATTTACAGCTTTCTTACTTTCTCCTGAAACACGTTATTAGCACATACCTCCAAGAAATTTTCACAAATTCCCACAAAAAAAAAATTGGCCCTTAACCCTAGTCGGACCACCGCCGACCATCGCCGACCACTGCCGGACCACCGCCGGACCCCTGTCGGACCTCCGATCGACCCAGGTCGACCACTGTCGCATCCTTCCGGACCTCCGATCGACACAACGACCACTACCGCATCCTACCGCACGCCGCCGCTTCCAGTCCGCCCAGATCTCTGTCGCGATCGACCGTGATCGATCCTGATCGGTACCAGCCGCACTGATCCAGCCAATCCGCGACCACAGCTCGCCCGTGCCGACCAGATCCTGTTCGGCGCCTGCCGATCCAGCTTAGTCGCGACCACATCTCGCCCGTTCCAGCCTAGCCGCGACCACAGCTCGCCCGTGCCGAATCCCGTTCGGCGTCTGCCGATCCAGCCTAGCCGCGACCACAGCTCGCCCGTGCCGAACATATCCCGTTCGGCGCTTGTCGATCCAGCCTAGCCGCGACCACAGTCCATCCGTGCCGACCCAGCCGTGATCGACCCTGCTCGACACCGGCCGAACACTGCCACCACAGTCCGCTCGTGCCGACCCAGCCGTGATCGACCTTGTTCTGCCGCTGCCGAAAGCAACGACCCGATCCAGCCTATCCATCCAACCCGTTTCAAAGTCTCGGTCCAAAGACACGAACATCGATTTAATTTATTTTCTGAAACCACCAAAATTGCGCCCTCGGCTTCACGTCATCGCATCGAGTACCAATCGGTAGATCGAAGCACACCACCAATTCCTCCATATCACGTGCCTAATTTTATAATCGGGGTAATTATCTAAACTTGTCAGTATTTCAATTCTCTATTTTTGGGGAAAAAAAATTGGGACATGGGTTATTGGATTCTTTATCTCCCATGCTACTTTGCGGTGGATGAGACTGCAAGAGAAGTCGATATCTCTGAGTGCCGAATAAAACTGTGTGACGGTCCTGGGGGAGTCACGGAATTGTTGAAAGTCGATACTTGTGGTTGTTGCATACACCACGTATTTGGGTGCAATTTGATATCGCTGTTTTTGTCGACTTTACTAACAATAATTAAGGAAATTACATCGAGTAACGGTTCTGTTACACGCTTTTAAAAGCATCGGTTATGACTGTTTACATTGTCACTGAAAATTCAATAAGTCTAACTTAATCTTGTTTATATCTTGTAGATGGCACAAAGCTCCAATGTTCACCCGTAGTTCGACATTCTTGACCATGATGGTAAGGAGTATCATAGGTGGATCTCAGACGTTCGCTTGGCGTTCGTGGGTAAGAGATTTACTACCACCATCTTCCCCTCTAATGAGCCTACTGCTCAAGAACCGAGCGAGGAAACCAAGGCTAATGCACTGATGTACTTGCGTAGACATATACATCCGTTGTTGAAAAAGTGTTACATGAATTTGCAAACCCCCAAAGAACTATGGGATACACTCGAACAACGTTTTAATAATGTGCATGATCAGTGCTTCCCCGAATTGCAATTTCAGTGGGAGCAAATTCAGTTTTTGGATTATGCGAATATGGAGGCCTATAATCAAGCCATCCTCTATCTTCGCGCTGATCTTGGTTTTTGTGGTGTCAAGAAGTCTGATCAAGACTTGATCGAGAAGACTCTTAGCGTTTCCCATGGGAGCAAGTGTGATTGCTCATCAGCTGCGCGTTGCCTATGAGGAAGGGAGAATTAAAAATTTTTGTGACCTTATATCCCACCTCGCAAAAAAAAAGCACCATGAGATCATTCTCAACAGCAATGCACATCCAGCTAGTATGAAGCCGATTTCGGAAGTGAATTAGGCTACCCACAAGAAGGCACCACGACAAAATAGATAAGACAATGTTGCTCAGTTTTTACAATCACCACGGGTGCATGACTCGAGCAAGCGCGGGAAAAGACGAGGTCGTCATCCCAATGTGTGGAAGAGGCAAGGTGGCTCGGACACGTGTCCTAGTGGAGCCCAACTATGTGGACCACCTCCTGCCGCCGGGAATGGACCCACTCCAAAGGAAGGCCAAAATTTCTATACTTGCGGTTCAAAGAAGCATATTTACCACAATTGCAAGGCGCCAAAGAACATCCAAGCCTACTACTAGGCATGACATTTTGACCCGACCCGGTGGGGAACCCGGTCGAACCACCCCGACCAGGGCCGGGGATTCCCCTCCAAATCGGGTATCGGGGCCGGGGTCGGGGATACCCGCTCACATGAAACCGGGGCCGGGGCCGGGATGCCTATCCCCCGACCCGCCCCGGCCTTGGTATATATATAATTAGGAATTTTATTTTTTTATATATTTATTAAATATATAAATTTAAGTTATGTAATATTTTATTGTGGATTTTTATGAACTTATGTAATTTTTTACAGTTACTTAATTACTATTTTTATGTGTTTTGACTGAAAAGTCATGAGAAAAATAGCTAAACGTAGCTATAAAAACAACAGCAAATTGGGAGGACCGGGTAAGGACCGGGGATCGGGGTTTGACCGGGGATCAACTGGGGGTTGGCAGGGGTTTGATCGGGGTTTGACCGGGGGTCAACCGGGGTTTGACCGGGGATGTGAACCCCGCCCCATCCCTGCCCCGTTGCCATCCCTACCTACTACAAGCACTATAAACAGTACTTGACTCAAGAGTCAAATTACATGGAGGAAGATAATGAGAATATGGAGGTGAACCATGTTGAGATCCCTCCTCTCACCATTGCGGACAAAGACCAGCATTTGGATGTTGCTGACTTTGACTAGATCATTGTAGTTTGACTAGTTTTTACGCTTTGATTATATTTTGTCTTGTTTCTAGTTTTCTTTTGAGAACTACTTTGGGATTCTCTATGAATGTATTAAAGTTGGCCATGATGAATAAAATTCTTTAATGCTATGATTGTGCAAAAATGAATTCTATTTTTCCCTTCAAAAGCATGTTTGGTTTATTACAAAACAAATGCTCAGTAAGAATTGATTGGTTAATTTGATACATTGGTGGATTTTATCAAAAACTTTTGGTCATGACTAGGCGCATCCTTCTTGGTATTTATTTATGCTTTGAAAGTTCAAACGGAATCAGTGGTTTTTAAACAGCCTTAGTTGTACCGACATTCCTACTTTCTCTGCAAGTCTACCAAGTTGGAGTTACTGAAAGGATCAGTAGTCGAGATTTAAATTGAACATCCCAATACATTTTAAAAATTTTAAACGCTCCTATGGCTATCATTGCCATAGTATTGTATAAACAATAATGCCTTTGAAAAAGGCTTCAACCTTGCTCTATCACTCAACAATAGGGAAATTCCAAAATAGAAACTTGAAACGAGCACTACGATATGAGTTTAATGATCCAGAAAGTGAACGACTTATGGATGGAAATATACGGAAGTCTTGTTTTCAGAACAACTGATCGTTCGTCCAAAGACTTCTTAATGAAGGAGTTATTGTTGTTTTAGTGAACAAAGATCAAGCTGCGCATAAATTATTTCCAGCGATTGTGCTAAACTTTGATCCTAACCAACTTGGTCGAATTTCCCCAAACTCGAAGTTAATGAGTTTTCGCTATGTCTTTCATCACAAGACTAATCGAGTTTCAAGTCTTATTGTAGATATCTCGTGGCGAAATTGAGTGCCTTGCTGGTAGTGGAACAACCCACACTATTCTTCGGAATAGGCAATTATTTAGGGATATTGTGCCATATATATCCTCAGTGACAACAATGATTGGTTCCTCCTAAGTAATTCAAGGGAGGGGACCTGCTCATTTCTTGCTACCAATGGTACGTCTATTAATGTCACAAACGCTCTCTACACCCCAAGAGCAAACCGAACCTTGCTAAGTTTTAAGGACATCCGTGCCAACGGTTATCACCTTCATACACAATGTGGGAATGGGATAGAATTTTTGTGTGTTACTCCGGCATAATGCGGAAGACGCTGCATTCTCGAGAAACTTATGAGTCTAAGTAGTGGTTTATACCAAACTACAATAAGGGTTATTGAATCCTACACTGTGAGTCACGAATTTTGTGATTCCGAAGCATACCAACTATGGCATGACTGACTCGGTCACCCTGGACGCGATATGATGATTCATATTTTGAAAAACTCACATGGTCATCCTTTTTTCAAGTCCAGAATATGATTGGAAGCACCACTCGATATCGGCATTGATGTGAGTGAGTTTGATACCGTATCACCGGGATTGAAGATCGCACGCCCTGATGAGGTTTACGGTGCATCTTTCGTAAATCCCGAGGCTTCCGTGGCAATTTCGAATGCCCATAAATCGTTTTGTAAAGCCTGTTCACTAGCAAAGTTGATACCTTCTCCATCCTTTGCTAAAGACTCAACACAAATATTCGCTTCTTTCAAAAAATTCAAGGGGACATTTGTGGACCTATTCAACCAGAGTGCGGACTAGAGGTGGACTCAGTTCCATTCGGTTCGGTTTTTGACCGAAACCGAGAATCGAACCAAATATTTGGTTTCGGTTTGGTTCGGTTCTTTTTGAAGTTCGGTTCGATTAAGTTCGGTTTTATAAATATTCGGTTCGGTTTTGATTTGGTTTGATGTTTTTTCGGTTCTTCACAATAAATATTATATGCAATAGAATAAGTTATACTTATATATAACAACAAGCCAACAAGAGTTATATATATGTTCAAAATAAAAGCTAGAGTTGCATAGCAATTTCCAAATATCTCAAATATATAACAATCGTAAATCACAGTAGCTCATTCTTAATTGAATCACAAATTCATGAGCATATTATCGGTCCTTGTTGGACCCATGAGGGTCTTACAAAAGGAAAATGAATTATACTAAAATTCGAAACACACCAAAATCACAAAAACAAGGTCATTTTAGTATGTTGAAATTTGACTTCGGTCCATTTCGGTCCGGTTCGGTTCCGCCCGACCCCGAACCGAGAACCGAACCAAATTAGTTCGGTTCGGTTCTGTTTTTTTGTTTTTCGGTTCAGTCTTCTTCGGTTTCATTTGTTCGGTTCTTTTTCAGGTTTTTTCGGTTCGGTTTTCGATTTTCGGTTCTGAAATGCCACCCCTAGTGCGGACCATTCAGATACTTTATGGTTCTGGTTGATGCATCGACGCGATGGTCACACGTCGCTCTGCTATCTAAAAGAAACGCTGCATTTGCTAAACTCCTAGCACAAATTATCAAGTTACGGGCTAACCACCCCGACTTTACAATCTCGTCATTAGGATTGGACAACGCTGCTGAGTTTACGTCAAAGTCCTTTGACGACTATTGCATTTCAATTGGGTTTGAAGTTGAACATCCCATCCCCCATGTTCATTCGCAGAATGGCCTTGCTGAGGCTATGATTAAGCGGTTACATCTTATCGCCCGAGCATTGGTATTGCGCACCAACTTGCCGATTTTTGCCTGGGGTTATGCAATTTTGCATGCAGCTATACTTATTCGCTTTCGACCCACTGCCAATCAACCGTTTAGTGCGTACCAGTAGGTAACTGTATATGAGCCTTATATTTCACACTTACGCATTTTTGGTTGTGCAGTCTATATGCCAATTATGCCTCCACATCGTACTAAAATGGGTCTGCAAATACGATTAGGTGTATACATTAGCTATGAATCGCCTAAAATTATCCAGTATTTGGAATATTTGACAGGAGATCTTTTTACTGCAAAATTTGCAAACTGTCACTTTGATGAGACAAACTTTCCATTGTTAGGGGGAGAGAGGAATCAAACGATTCCAGTTGAATGCCAGGAAATTGTCTGGTGTGCTCCTTGTTTGCCCAATCAAGATACCTACACGGCTCAATCCGAGCTGAAAGTGAAACGTATTCTCAGTCTTCAGAAAGTTGCGGATTCGATGCCCGACAACTGTACTGATACTGCGAAAGTGACAAGATCTACCATTCCCGGTACGGATGTTCCTGCAAGGTTAGAAGTCCCAGTTATAAGGCAAGATTCAGCCTCCCAAAGGAATGATGCCCCCGGCATCGACCTTAGTGGTGGGACAGCTGCTTTGGATGCTCTTATCCCTGCTCGAAAGAGAGGGAGGTAAGTGGGTAGAAAGTATACCGAACCTCGAAAGAGAAGAGGAACGGAGGCACAAAATCC
The DNA here is from genome assembly GCA_033398695.1 of Orobanche coerulescens. Taxonomy (NCBI): domain Eukaryota; kingdom Viridiplantae; phylum Streptophyta; class Magnoliopsida; order Lamiales; family Orobanchaceae; genus Orobanche; species Orobanche coerulescens. Next base: position 41,268,821 of record CM065813.1, read on the forward strand.
TCTCATTATCGACACAGTGACTCCGTCACACGAGATTCTCTCTGACTATGGATATGTACTCGAATTAACAATTGAACAATCGATGGACCCGTCGGAAACTTTCTTGATGTCAGAGAATAAAGAAATCTCGATGTAATGTATGAGTGAATACGTACTATTAGACAGGTAGTCCACGTTAGTCGATGATGCTTTTGCCTACTCCGTCGCTCAAGAAATTATTGAAGATGATGATGCTGAGCCGCACTCGGTTGCTGAATGTCAACGACGAGCCGATTAGCCGAAATGGAAAGATGCAATGCAAGCCGAACTAGACTCAATGGCTAAACGTGAGGTATTTGATCGTATCGAGTCAGTACTCGTGGGCATTAAACCAGTTGGACATAAGTAGGTATTTGTTCGTAAACACAATGATAAGAATGAGTTCATGCGTTACAAAGCGAGACTAGTTGCCCAAGGGCTTTTCGCAGTGCCCTAGAATTGATTACAAGGAGACGTATTCTCCCATTATGGACAGCATCACTTTCCGCTACTTAGTCAGTTTGGTACTGTACGAAAAATTGAATATGCAGCTTATGGATGTGGTTACAACGTATCTTTATGAGGATCTAGATACGGATATTTATATGGAAGTCCCCGAAGGGATTTCATTGCCTAAATCAAGTAGCTCTGAGCCACGGAGCGCTAGGCTGTAAAATTGCGTCGTTCACTGTATGGGTTGAAGCAATCCAGAAGTTTATGGTAAAACCGTCTACGTGAATACTTGATTGGGAAGGGATACAAGAACAGTGATATATGTCCATTCATTTTCATGAAAAGAACAGATACAGAATTCGTGATTGTATCCGTCTATGTAGATGACATGAATGTTATCGGTACCATAGATGAAGTGTAATACCCAAGATTTTCGTTTCCAGTTCTGTTGAATTTTTTTACTGTTTAGTAGATTGTACATTGTTCATGCCTATATGTTCGTGTGACATGCATTGACGCATGTTGGTTGCGATTCATATTTGTGCATGTTTGTCGTTCCGTTGGGTGGTATCGATGTTATGATGAGTTTTGGAGCTATCTGTGCAGTAAGAATAGCGCACGCTACGTGCATGGATAGCGCGCGCTAGTGCAGTGTTGCTAGCGCACGCTAAGGCGCAGTTAGCGCACGCTATCTGGATGTGCAAATACAGTCCAGAAGCTACTGGACTGGGTTGGAGAGTCGATAGCGCACGCTATGTATTAGGCTAGCGCGCGCTAAGGTGCATCAGTAGCGCACGCTACAGAGGGTTTAGCGCACGCTAACTGTAGATGCAGAATCTGTCCAGTAACTACTGGACTGGAATTTGGACTAATTAGCGCACACTAATATTCGTGATTAGCGCACGTTAACTGTGCTTTTTGGACAGATGGTTGCTTCAATAGCGCACGCTAAGCTGTCCAGTATATAAACTGGACAGCAATCGTGTTTTCTCATTTCACCTTCATTTCCTTCTTTCTCCGTGGGTTTGAGACGAGGGCGATTAGGGTTCGAGTTCCTGGCCAGTTTTACTCCATCCAAAGATGTTTTGGAGGGTCCTAAGTGATTATAACATCATCTAATCTATTATTTTTTGTCGGATCGAGGTAATCCTTGGTTTTTCTTCGAGTTGACTTTTTGTAGGTTTTGTTCTTAATTTCAGAATTGATCCAGTTTTGATGAATCGGTTGTCGTAAAAACATTATTTTGAACATGTTTTATGGATTGAATATCCATATCTTCGGTTCGTTCAACCCAATGGGTGATTTTGGTGTTCTTGAAGGGTCGTGAACATTTAATGTTCGATTAAATATTCGAATGAGCTTTCCTTCGATAGTTTGATGTGATTTCCATTGTTATTAGTCCTGATCCTCGTTGTGACCGTATTTTTGTTGTGTCTTGAGGAAGTTGTAGGTATTCGGAGTTTCCCAATCGAGCCGTGTTCATCCGAGTGTTCGATATCGGTTATTGAGGCAAGTATCATGTTTATACGATTTGTGTATTATGAATAGAGGTTACGTGTTATATTTACGATGATTGATTTACCTCGATGAGTATATATATTTCATATGTCGTGATTATAAACCAATTGTAGTAAATATGAGTTATTTGCAATAAATACTCCGTGTTGATTATGTTGTACTTGATTGTTCATACTCTAGAAATCATGATGGTTGCGATGATTGTGTCGGATTTATTTTACGCTTGGACGTGTATTGTTTGTTGTGTTATGTGTGCATGGTTGCGATAATCTTGTTGGTTGGTTGTACACGTGGTTGTGCAATGTGTTGTGTTTCGATCATGAGTTATGCTTGATTTTGTGTTATTGATGTTGATGGTTTGATCGTGAACGTGTTTGTATAATGTGAATGTGAATGATGTGTGCTGTGTTGCTAAGTTCACTCGTGCGGGTTCGACGGGGCCTACGAGGATTCATGGAACAGGTCCATGGGATCAGATCTTAGTATGTGGTGCTGAGGTCCAATCGTGTGGGTATAACGAAGCCTACGATGACACATGGAATAGGTCCATGGCGTCAGGACACAGTACGTCCAACCGTGAGGGTTCGACGGGACCTACGGTGACACGTGACACAGGTTCACGAGGTCAGGACTGGTTGTTATGATTGATGTGTTTGATTCCAACCGTGCGGGTTCAGCAGGAACCTACGGTGACACGTGACACATGTTCATGGGGTTGGGACTAGTTGTTGTGAAGGTTGTGTTGGCTCAATCCGTATGGGTCGTTGAACCTACAGAGACTCGTGGCAAGCTATCACGGGTCATGAGCATGATTGGTTTTGATGTATTGTTGTGTTTGTTTCCTTCCGTATAGGTTGTCGAACCTACAGAGACTCGTGGCAAGCGATCAAGGAGTCATGAATTATGTTTTGTCAACCAAAGTTTTGAAAGAAAGTTTTTATGAAATAAATGTTGGGCCGAGTCCCACGCGATTTGGAAAATATTTCCGTGTGGTAAATTGTTGAGATATGAACTGAGATTTGGGCTAAGACCCTAAGATTTTCGAAAAAGTTTTGAAATTCAGGACTCGAGGTCCTAAAGGCCTTCTAGTCCTAAAACAATCTCCGAGATGAGAATTTTATTTTCAAATACTTCTTTGCTCGTTTTCGAAATTCAAAAACCTCTCGGGAATGTTTTGGTAGTTGATTGTCATATCTGATTCGTGGTTACTATTTTCTTGTTACAATTTGTATAGCATGATACTTGTACTAGCCATTCAAATTCTAACCCCTTAAATGGGGGAAATGCATTTCATGCATTTCAGGACGTGCTAATGCAAGCAAGCTTATCCCCTATGTAGAGAATACTAACAATATGTTAGTTGGAGTTTCTGATGCTGGTTATCTCTCTGACCTGCATAAAGGACGTTCCCAAACTGGTTATGTGTTCACCATCGGGAATACGGCGATATCTTGGCGATCTACCAAGCAGACCCTAGTTGCTACTTCCTCGAACCATGCAGAGACGATTGCATTGCACGAATCCGTAAGGGAGCGTATTTGGCTTCGGTCAGTCATAGACCATATGAGAGGAATTTGTGGATTAGAAACCACTAATTAAACCCCTACTTGCCTCTTTGAGGACAATGCGGCATGCATTGAGAAGATGAAGTTAGGTTTCATTAAGGGTGGCAATACCAAGCATATCTCGCCGAAATTCTTCTACAATCAGCAACAGCATAAATTGCTGAATATCAAAGTGAAACAAGTGAGTTCCGATGGGAATATCGCAGAGTTTTTCACTAAGTCCCTGCGCAAAATCTACATTTGAGAAACATTTGAGGAGCATCGGCATGCGTCGATTATCCGAGCTCAACTAGTGATAGCTCATTGGAATGAATTGTTGTGTATACTTCAGGGGGAGTGTACTTCACATGATTCTGGCATTTGTAGTTGGTGCGTTGTGCTCTTTTTCCTCACCAAGTCTTTGTTTTTCCCACGGGATTTTGTTTGACTTGGAAAGGTTTTTTTACCGAGGCAACATCGTATACACCATGATAATATTAGTGCTCGACACAGGGAGAGTGTTTCGGGATATCATTTCCTTATTGGTGTCTTGCCTAATACTGGTCATAGGAAGATACATAGATAGAAGGTTCCAGATCCGTCTAGAGGTAGTAGGATCCTATTAGATGCCTTATCTTATATAGAAATCATATGTATGGAAGGACTCTCATTGTGATGCCTATATAAGGCTCTATTAGTGTTATGAATAAAATTGATTAACTCATATTTACAGCTTTCTTATTCTCCTGTGTAGGTCAAAAGTCGTCAGGAATAAGTCTAGGGGGGTGAATAGACTTATTAAACTCTTTTCCTGAATCTCAGGTGAGTAACTCAGCTGATATAATATGCAGCCAACAAACCTTAACTGCAGGTGAGTAATGCGGAAGCACAGCTGATGACAATGCAGGTGACTATGTCGTCTGCAGGTGACTTATGTCAACTGTAAAACTTAGTTGTGTGGAATACAGTTGACTGCTAAATGAAACAGTAAATATGAATGCAGCAGATAAGTATGATGTAATGCAGTAAAGCACATAGACACTTATAGTGGTTTCAGAGATGGGGTAATCCTCTACTAATCCACTTCTCTCCAAACCAGTTGGTGATAAATTCACTATAACTGTCAACCAGTGATAAATGTTACAGTAAATTTCCTAGTTACAACAGCTTCCAACCAGTGGAACCCATGGCCATTGCAACTCCCTTTGACTGCCTAACACACTACTACAAAAACAGGCAAAGAGACCCGTCCAAATATGCCTAAGAGACCGCCCCTGGACGAGTCTCTATCTCAGCGGTCTCTTTAATAAAGAGACCGCCTCATTATAGGTGGTCTGTTCTTTAGAACGAAGAGACCCGTTATTAGAGAAATGGGGTCTGTTATATTAGTGGTCGGAATAATAATTATATAGGAAAAGAGACCCGTCATTAGAGAAATGGGGTCTCTTTGCTATATAAAAGAGACCTATCCATAGAGAAATGAGGTCTCTTATTAACTAAATGCAGACCTCGTATTTAAGATAGGCGGTCTCTTTGATATTTAAATTTTTTTATTATTATATCTAAGAGAGCTGTTTTTACACCTAACGGGTCTCTTATCAGTTTTTATTTTTTTTAATCCGCATTACACCTACATCAAACCTGCAATATCTATTCATAAATGACAAATAAATTTACCAAAAATCAATATTAATCCCGCGTAATAATTTCATAATAATTTGTACTACTATACAATAAATTCAACAAAAATCAACATTAATCCCACGTAGTAATTTCATAATAATTCGTACTATTATACAATAGCTCTCACAAATAATTTCAAAATACCTGCCACTTTAAATCAATTAATCTCCAAAAATAAAACCAACTAAAAAATGATAGTTAGGCGACCGTCCCGTTTCTGGTCAACACAAGCAGATTGTTAGGCGACACAGTGAGCAAACCATACCTGTTCAGCCAAAAAAGAAAACCACCCCTGAAGTTTAGTCTAATTACAAAAAAATCCCAACTGTCTTCTAAAATTATAAACAACTGCTTAATATTTGTTCTCAATTATAAATTGCATCTTCAATAGGGGTTTATTTGTCAAGAAAATAAAAATACAAATCAATTTCATGGAAAATGAGATTCATATTACAGCAATGTCATAACTAAACAAACTTACAACTGTCATTTCCCCACTAAGAGCAGCACGTGCAACTTCTAGAGCCATCTATGCACTAAACAAAGTGCTAGAACAAAATAAAGTTAATGCGACTATAAGTAATGAGATCACAACAAAAAGTGTTATTCTTCAAGAACACAATTTACTCAATGTAGAATGTTATCTACGTAGAAATACATAACCACTAAGAGGGTGTGCGTTAAATCTAATAAGAACTTAAAACTAATTAATTCAGCACTTTTTATTACTCCGTATTACTCAGTATTGAGATTCGATTATAATTCAATTTTAACCATTCAATCACTTTAGTCAGACTTCATATTTGAGGTTTCACATTTAACAAACAGGCCCCAAGTTTAACCTAACGGATAGGAGATATTACTAGTAAAGAAGAGGTACGGTTACTTGCAATGGCAAAGATGGTATTTGAAAAAGAAAACAAAAAAATAAGATTACAATAAATGTGAAACTGTAGAGGAGTTTTTGTTTACCTCAAAAATACACATCCAAACAAAAAAAAGTAAGAAAAAAAATCTACCTTGGATATATCGTATGGTACAACTCCGTGGACAAGGTTGCACTTGTTTCCGACCAGAAGCTTGTTTACACACTCAATAGCATATCAGTCAATTTCACTCAACTATTGCTTCACGTTGTTAAAGCTCTCTTGATCAGTCACATTATAGACTATCTGTACAAGGATTGCAAGCGAATTGAGGATTTTTTTTTAAATATAGCTCGTGCTCAATTTAGTATTGAATGTTAAAACAACACGAACAAAACCTACTATAATGCCATGAGCCCCACCATAGTAGCTACTTGTTATAGTCCTGAATTGTTCTTGTCCAGCTTTATCCCACTGCAAATCAGAAAACAAGGTAACTGTTCATGAAGTAAGCTCCATACAGGTCCATCACATTTACATTCCTTCTTTCTATCTTTTAATTTTTTTTCTTATTTTTTATTTTTTTGGTTCGGGGGATGATCATATTCAAGAACCCACATTATTCAGAATGTACAAGATTTAAAAGATAAGTTCCAAAATCAAGTCATGTTGATGAAGGCAAACAAACATATAACGCAAAAACCATAAGTTTTTGCTATTAAATTTCAACATCGAGAAACATCACCATGTCAAAGATAAAAGCACAGAAGAACATATCTTATGACATGGTCATTTGATAACTCCATACTAGTCTCCGGAAATCAAATTGCTTGTTCGAGAATGTGGTTTTCTAGCAAGTAGGGGTTTTTTCCACTCTCCAGTATCATACAGCCAACCAAGTTAAAGAGGTATGGTTTATAGAGGGATGAGAAAATCTGCCATCTAAGGTTCACATTTCACAGGTAACTGAAATATATTAGTGTTTGACAGTGAATTAAAAGAATGAGTAAAAATTAGATGTGATGCTGTAAAAATATAGTTAGATTTTTATAGCACATATTTAAGCAACCAAATTTCACCTCATAATGCCATCATCCTCAGTTTTCGAAACACGTTTGTATAGAGAATCAATCAACTCGTTGAGTATGGACACAAGCCCTATATCAAGAAATTGAAGTCCACTGCCTCCACCTAACAACCTGATAAATTAATCAAAAGCAAGTTTTAAAAGTAAAAGCCTGGACCAGAAAAATGGGAAAACAATCTTATTCAGGCTCAAAATATGAGTGCACATAATTTGGTAGAAGGAGCAGATAATTTGGAAAATAACTTGAGAAATCTATAAAAACTATAAATACCACAGAAAGGGAAGAAGCAAGAGCTCCCCAAGATTCAACCGCCTCCAACACAACTGCAAAGTATTTAACAAACATGGAATCCTTGGAATATAACACGAAATAAGCAATGATATTTTCATCAATAAGACGACTTTGCTACTTGCCAGCAATATAATCCGTCTCAACTTTTAGAGCGAACCAAATACGCATGTAGAATATCTAAGGACAAGGTCCGGAAATCAAACGCATCCATGAAAAAACCCATCTCAACATAAGTAGAAATGCATCAACAAGTAGTAATAGTATTTGGGGACTTCTCCTAAACGTAAGATAAGTGCACGAGCTGCAGCCAAAATCAAACATAGTAGAAATATCCAAAAAAAATACTTATTCGTCTTATTCAATGACCACAGTGCCTAATCCCTTCAACCCTCCCTTCAACAGTGCTGGATCCCTTCAACAGTATCTTCAGATTTAGCTGCTGTGATGGTTCAACATATATCTCGTATAGTAAAAACTTCGAGCAAGAACACCTATACTCATAGAATGCCTAAACCAATCAATACCATAAAACCAATCCAGACAATCGAGCAATTATTTCTAAGAGGAGTGATGCAAAAAAGGAGAATAACATAGAAAAATACACCTTGTATATATGTCGGCGCTGGTGGTAGGTAAATCGACGATGATGGGATGGGTAAATCTTCGATCGGCTGTTGGTACGAGGTCACCGAACGTTCCTATAGTTGCCCTAGCTTAGTCGCCTGTGAATGATCGAGGAAGAAGAAAAGAAAAAAACACAATACATACTGGCCCAACTGATTTGGTAAAGAAGGAATCAAAGAGACCGCATATATTAGACAACGGGTCTTTAATACCAAAAAAAAAAACCAGGGGTCTTTATTTCATACACATTAAAGACCCGTTGGATCAAATAATGGGTCTCTTATTTCTTACACATTAGAGACCTGTTACCTTAAATAACTGGTCTTTAGTTTATCTATAAAAAAATAGTGGACTCCTTTAACACATTAGAGACCTGTTATTTCTAATATTGGGTCTCTTATACCAAAGAGACCCGTTGTCTGAATCAACGGGTCTATTATCAAGGGTTTCTTTGCTTGTTCTTGTAGTAGTGACACCTCCTGATTGAAAACCCGTGGATGCCTCAACAACTCGCAAGCTGTCTATCACCTTCCAATCAAGAACCCGTGGATGTCTTATCAGCCTCGAAACTTCTGAGAACCTCGTTCAAAGAAGTACCCCATACTCAAACTTAAAGACAAGAGTATTGTCTTCTCCAACTCAAGAGCTTCTCAGTATATGAACTTTGGAAACTGGCTCTTCACGATGCTATAGTTCGCTTTGATTGCTTAGATTGATTTGAATGCTTTGTTCGCTTGTAAATGTTGTTCGCATCGTACTTTGACCAAATCCGTCTTTAGATATTTATAGTACGAATCTTTAGCTTCTTCATATCCGTTGCCTCTCTTGTACCAAATCCGTCCGTTGGAGAGTAGACTTCTTTGTTTATTTGTCATCTCTTTGCACGGCTTGTCTCTTTCTTCAAATATGTCCATTTGAAGAATATTCCCGTTCCGCTGCTTTTTTGGATTACTATATTAGGAAAGTCTTTTGGGCGCCAATCTCTAGGAATAAATTATTTCTTAACTTCCGGGAATTACTCACTTTGTCTCCTTGAATTTACGTCTGCATGTGTCTTGCCTTGTTGACTTTTCAATGCTTGCTGATGTGGACTGAGCTTCTTTTTTGACACTTTAAACTTGGCTTGCAGATATATTTTGGTCAACCTCCTCTAATATTTTGTTTGACCGAAAACCTCAATTGATAAAGTACTCGTCTGTAGTCAACCTACAGCTGATGTGCCTTTTGACCGAATCTTGCCTGATAACTTGTCTGATGATATCTCATTTGTGGTCAAATCTCAGCTGATGTTTTGTGTTGACCGACCTCCTTTGTTAATAAGTCGTTTGCGGTCAACCTTCTCTGTTATACTCTGTTGACCAGAAATCGCCTGATATGTCGCTTGATTATATCTCGTTTGTGGTCAAACTTCTCTGATATACTCTGTTGACCAGAACTCGCCTGATATGTCGCCTGATTATATCTCGTCTGTGGTCAACCTTCTCTAATCTGTTGAGTTGACCAAAACTCGGCTGAATTTATCTCGCCTCATGAATACTTGTCTGAACCTCGGCTGCTACAGTGTTTTGGTCAAACCTCTCTATTATTACAGTTGACCAATAATCGGCTGATAATTACCTCATCTGACTTTTTGACATTTCTATACTTAGCCGATTTTCTACTGATTAACTCTTTGATCAAACTTAGCCTATTCAATGGCTTATAGAAGATACTCATTTGGTTTTTGTTTACAAGGCTAAGTACTTAGTGCATACATTTGAATAAACCATGAATACAGGGATGACATCATCAAAATCTAACAATTATTCCTAACAATTTTCCCCTATTTTGATGATGGCAAAACTTAAGCATTCAAATATAAAGAAGTCTGCACAAAGGTAAAGTGCAAGATAAAAATTAAAATCAGTCTTTTTGAGATAACTAGCGGTTGTCATTCAAGTTGACTGTTATAAACTTTCAGAGTTACATATTACATTACAGTCCTTGAATGAAAAATACAAGTAAAAATGAAGATTACAAGTATAAAAAAAATACAAGTAAACTGAAAAATTACAAGTAATATTATAATGACAATTCATCTCCCTCCTCCTCTGCCTCTTCCTATGGTCCTTGCTTGAGGGAGTATCTTCAAAGGTTTTGATCCTATGGGTCTTTTTGTAACTGGAGCTAACCCATACTTCTTCTTGACAATATATGAGGCAAACTGTTGTTGGTTTGGAGATGAGAATTTATTTTCAATTCATACCTTTTAAATTTTTTTCTAAAGAGCAATCTCATCCAGTTCTCCATTCATAAGAGTATGTGCTTCTTCAGGTCTGAAGTTTGGTATCATGGGGTATGCATTGAATTCCCTTTCTGCATAATTCTTCAAAATCTCCCAAAGGTTGGGGTAATTCATCTTCATGAAGTTTATGAAAATTTCTTGTGGGGAACAGTCCTTGTCTTGAATTATTTCCCAAAGGTAGTATTTCTCTATGAACTGTTTTCTTGCTTTTCCCCACATAGGTTCTACTTCAACAGGCAAGAATTCCTCAACATGTTGGAGCTTTTTTCCTTCCCATTGTAATGGTACAACATGATCTTGTCTAGTTCTTTTCCTTTTGGCTGCAGGTTCTTCAGATGGTGCAGCTGACTCTTTTATCTTCAGGCTTGAGATTCCTGCCTGAATCAGTGGAAGGTCTTGTTTTCTTTTTGATTTTATTTCTTCTTTCTCTTCCTCCTTATTCATATCTTCCCCCTTTTTGCCAGCATCAATGACTTTTGCTAGTTGTTCCTCCACCCTTAGCATTAAGTCAGTCATGCCAAGAGGCATTCTTGAGTTTGTGAGTGGTGGTGAGGGTTCCTTCCGATTGATCAGAATATCTATCTTTTCATTGATAGACCTCAGCTCTGGTTTGACATCAGTTGCCAAAATTTTCGCAACTGTCTCTTTAACAATTCCTCTGACCAGGGCAGTGAAGTTTGGAGGCAGATGATATGTAGGAGCTTGATCAACATTCTCTTCTGATTCCTCCTCTGCAGTTGGTCTTTTAGCAACGGATTTCCTAGATGAGAGTTGCCTGTCAACTGGTTGCTGATCAGATGATGTTGGATCAGGGGTCCCTGATTTGTCTGAGAGGTCCTCATCTGCAGGTGACTTGCTCTTCTTTTTCTCTGCAGAGGACTACTTTTCTGCAGAGGACTTCTTCTCTGCAGATGATTTCTTCTTTGAGGGGGTATCCTCAGGTTATTTCCCCTAGTGTTCTGCTTCCTCAGCTTAATCAGGATGTGCTAAACTAGGGGCCTGATCAAGTGACTTCTGATCACGGTCCTCATCATGCTCTTTTCTGTCCTCTTCTTTTTCTTCCTGCTTCTCTTCATCTTCTTTCTCATCTTTCTCTTCCACATCCTCCTTTTCCTCATCTTCCTTCTTTTCTTCTTCCTCCTCCTTTTCAACTCCTTCTTTTGCACTTTCTTCTTCTTTTTCAACTTCTTTAATGATAACTCCTTTTTCTTTCGTATTTTCTTCTCCTTCTATATCTTCTTTCTTCTTTTCTACTTTTTCCTCCTCACCAGGGGTTTCACCTTGTGATACACCTTTCATAACTTGAAAGACAATCTGGCCCATATTTTGTTTAAAATGAGAAATGAACCAGTTCTCCTTTAACAACAAGTTCACATCTGTCTTTTGACAGAAGAACATAATTAGATGTTCAGTGGCTATGGGGTGATCCCAGGTACTCCTTTCAACAAATTCTCTTAATTGAGATAAGGTAAGTGTTTTCAATTCCTTCCATTCTTCATAAATATTGACAAAAGAGAATTTGAGGGATTGTTGCTTTACCAATTTCAGTTGATCCTTGGTAAGGTTAAGGGGGTTGTTCTACTTGAGGTTGGAGGAGTATCCAGCTTCTGGTACCTCAATGGTTCTTCTACCTCTTCTTCTTCGGTAACACTTGGAAGTGTTAGGATGGGAATTACTTCTGCTATCAGCTCATAGGAATGAGCAGGTTGATCTTCAAGTAATGCTGGTGCATGTGAGATGATTATCTATATTCGATCTGGTTGTTCTTCAACAGGTGGGGGTGCAGGTGATATCCCAATCTGCATCTCATCCTCTTCTTCAGATGAGTAGTCCACCAGGCCTTTATGTCTATTGGGGGACTGATCAGGTGAGGATTTGACATGGACAACCTCATCTGGTTCATGTGACTTTCTTTTGAATATCTTGTACAGAGATAGGTTGTCACTGTCAGAGTCATCTGCAGGTACCACTGCAGGTGCATGTGACTTTTGTATAATCTCAGCTGCAGAGGAAGCTGATGTCATCTCCTCTGCAATCATCTCATGTGGGTTTTGAGCAGGTGCATCAGATTGGACTTCGTCTGAGTCCGAAGGTCCTCTGTAAGGGGAAGTGCCACTAGTCATTTTCCTAAGTATCTCAGCTGCTTTCATCTTCTTATCTCCAAGCTTCTTTAATGTATCTTGGTCCAGGTGACCAAGTCTTTTACTGGTGTTGTGCGGCGATTAATACGCCTCAATGGCGATCGGCCTAAATGATCAGAGAGCCAACCATAGAATACATACCCTGGGCAGACGCCCAGCGATCGGCACATACGGCGATCGTCTTTTGGTACGCAGCGATCGTCTTTTGATACGCAGCGATCGTCTTTTGATATCTGGAGATCGTCTTTGATGACCGAACCAGAGACGATCGTCTCGTGCCACGTATGGATCCAACATCCGTCAAAGTCGTCGAAGACCGAATCTTGGATGGTGGCCCACGTGCAGATCCAAAAAGGACGTCGACAGATAGGACCTTTGACCCCAGCCTGTCACCTGCCTCACCTACCGACAGGGCCGCCGAAAGGTACAAAGTGGGTCCTCCCCGGACAGCGACCCAGGACGCGTGCTGGCTTCCCATTGGCTCGCCATACTGCCACCAAGCGACCCAGACTTTAAGGAACAAACGGCCCACGTGGACGGACGATCGGCCATCTTATTATAATACAGAAAACGGCGGTCGCCCGCGATCGCCGGAGAGGGCCCAGCAACCTTGCCTCCTATAAATAAGAGACAAACAACAGTGGCCAAGGGGACGCGATTATTACCGTGAATACAGTGCAAAATACCCACATAAAGAGAATCAAAGATTCATCTGGCAATCACTTATACATTCATAGTGATATTCATATACATTTATCATACATCCCAAGCAAGAACTCACAGATCTACATATCTGGTTCTTCCGGCAATCTACACGCTCTACAACTTAGATAACTAGAAGTCTTTACACTCATTGTAATAGATTCTAACATTAATATTTATACTCGTCAGTATATTTATTAATAACATCTCGCGAGAGCATTCAAGCCCGGGATTAACAACCCCGGCAAATCTTGTGTTATCTATTTTCTCACAGAAGTGTTCTCGTATTTGTTTGTTACTCAATCATTCCAGCAATACTATATTCGGATAATATTTTGGGTAACAACAATTGGCGCTAGAGGAAGGACATCTAAACCTTCATTTCTATTCCTACCGTCTCGAAGAACACTCACTGTTCTCCGGACATATACTTGAAGAAACACTCACTGTTCTTCAACAGAAAAGCCTTCAGAAAAATGACGTCTGCTACGACTTCCAAGAGAGCCACCCTAAGATCCGTCGGAAATCTCATTCCGGCCCGGACCAAATCCCAACCCACGGCGGAAGGCGACCGTGGCGACGCTAGGCTCTCACTCCCGCCCCCGAGGGACGGTTCTAGCCTCTCACTCGATCAGTTCCAGACCGCGGAACAGATTGAGGAGGCTATAGCCATCCTCAGGGAGCGACGGAGGGCCTACGACTCGCCCACCATCACTCCATCGGCCATCCGCCGGGCAGGCAAGCGGAAGCTTAAGGGGATCTATGTTGAGAAATCGACAGAAAGCCCCGAGCCGCAGGAGAAGGCTCTCGTGAGGCAGGACAATTCCATCTTCAGCCGCCTAGGGAGCGATCCCTCATGGCAACCCGGGCACTCAAGCCCCAGCCGGGAGACATCGGAGTCCGAATCCTTTACCAAGAGTTCGGCATATCCGACTCCCAGGAGACAAGCCGGTCAACGAGCCCCCGCTCGCCCAAGAAATGAACCCACTGGCAGGGAGCTCATCGTCCACCATGGAGCCAGGGGATCTGTGCACGATCGCCTCGGCTCGCGCTCCGGGAGCCAATCAGCGATCGAGGCGGCAAGCATAATGGCCGCCATGCAGCGCCAGCTCGATGAGATGAAGGCGCTCCTGGAAACTGGGGCAGGCGCCAGGAGATCGATCGCTGGGCTAAATAAACCACTCGCGGTTCAGATTGAGCTCGGCCCAGTTCAACCAAAGATCGCTCCCCCACAAACGCCTCTATATGAGGGGAGGTCAGATCCGGAGACCCACTTGAGCAAATTTTGGATCTACATGACCGGATGCGGAGCATCAGATGCGACGAAATGTCGAATGTTCCCGTTAACTCTGGGCGACCTCGCCCACAGGTGGTACATCTCACTACCACCTCGCTCAATCAATTGCTTTGAGAATCTGGCGAACGACTTCACGTCGTACTTCGCCGCCAAAGTCGCTCGCCTGGAAGGTCCCCACCGCATGATGAAAATCATACAGGGGAAGGACGAATCAGATGAGGATTACATCGACCGGGTAGACGAGATAGTCCTCATCGGCGAGCCCATCAGCGACGAGCTCGCCCTTTAATCAGTCCTGGGGGATTCTGCGGCCACTCACCCATGTTCAGGCACCTCACAAAGGATATCCCCCCGACCTACACGGTCTTCCGCGTCAGAGCCGCCGATTTCCTGGCCAGGCAGAGGATGTTCTCCCTCCGCTTAGGCGAGGAACCCTCCGAAGAACGGAAGGAGCCTTCCCATGTCCAGAAGAAGGCGGTCTCCAAGCCCATAAAGGCGGTCGCCAAGCCGTCTGGCGAGTTCAAAGCCTTCGAGGATGTGGAGGTCCACCTTCTCCACAACCTCAACTTATCTCCGGCCTACATATTCAACGCAATTAAGGGGCGCGAATGGCTTTCCAAACCAAAGCCGATAAGGGACCACGGTCATCTAGACCGTAGCAAATTCTGTGCCTACCACAAGAGTCCCGGCCACAACACCAGCCAATGCCGCGACCTCCTCAGACAACTCTGGCGACTGTTTGAGGAAGGAAAATTGGACAACTTGGTCACCAAGCCAGAACCGAGGATAGAGAGGACCAGAGGGCGCGAGCGCCGACAAAATGAAAGGACCCCTCCCAATCCGGTCGCCAGGATCGAGCATGAGCCGGAGTACTCTGATGAATCGATCCCTCCGATCAACCTTGGCGGTCGGATTAATATGCTTCAAGCAGGAGGTGGAAACCTCGGGGGCCTTTCCCCGGTTTCCACCATGTCAAACAGGAAGCGAAAGGCCGAACTAAGGGCGTTTGCCGGGATCCATGTCGTGGTACCTCCAGAGCCGACCATCTCTAAAGACGCGCTCATCACCTTCTACCACAAGGACAGAGAGGGAGTACAATGCCCCAAAGAGGATGCATTGGTGATCTCTACTTGTATCCTTGGAAAGATGGTCGATCGCGTATTGGTTGACAATGGGAGCTTCTGCAACATAATATTCAAATCCGCCCTAGACCAGCTCGGTAACTTGACCAAATTCATCAAGCCATTCGACACCGTGCTCCAAGGGTTCGGCGACAACACAGTCCAAGCCTACGGAAGGATCAAGCTCTCTGTCGAGCTAATATGCTTTTACGATCCCAAGGTTAGGATTACTAGGAACCTAAATTTTGTAATCATAGATAGGCCTAGCATCTATAATGGGTTCCTAGGTCGCCCCTTTCTAGAAACCTTTGAGGCGGTCGCCTCGTCTTTCTTTTACTGTATCAAATTCCCCACTGCCGATGGGACGGTCGGTACTGTAAAAGGAGATCAGCTAATGGCAAAAAGATGTTTGAATTACTCCTATGTCGTTACTTCTTTCAATACTTCCCATGCTATGTATAACATTGAAACGATCGGCGATCAACCCATGGAGATCGACGAGCCAAGCACATCGTACCAACCCTACTCAGAGGACGCCATCTCGGTTCGATTAACGGACGACATCGAGCCAAGGATCGGTTTCGAGCCAAGTCTCGACATTGATCCAAGGATCGAGTCCGGAAATCGTTCCAAACGAGAGGTGACCATCCCCGTCGAAGAGTTGGAGAGTATAACGATAGATCCGACTCATCCAGAACGGGAAGTACAGATCGGCGCAAGCATCAACAGCGAATTAAAAGGGGATCTGATCAATTTGCTACGTAAGAACATCGGAGTCTTTGCCTGGTCGCATCAAGATATGGTTGGCATAAGTCCTGAGCACGCTTGCCACTATCTAAAGATCGACTCGGCAATGAAGCCTGTTCACCAAAAACGTAGGAAATTCGGTCCCGAGAAATACGCAGCGCTCGACATAGAAGTCCAAAAGTTACTCAACAACAAATTAATCGGGGTAGCTACAGACGAACCACAATGGGTCGCCAATGCAGTACTCGTCAAAAAGCCAACTGGTTCCTGGAGGTTATGCATCGACTTCACCGACCTCAACGCGACATGTCTAAAAGATCACTTTCCGATGCTTCATATTGATCACTTGGTCGATAGTATAGCAGGTTGCGAAATGATGTCATTTATGGATGCCTTCGCCGGATATCATCAAATCCCAATGGCGGAGAAAGACATAAAACACACATCTTTCCACACGGAAAAAGACATATACTTTTGGGTCCGAATGCCGTTCGGCTTGAAAAATGCAGGGGCAACCTACCAGCGACTAGTCAACAGAACGTTCGCCAATCAGATCGGCAAGACCATGGAGGTCTACATTGACGACATCGTGATCAAAAGCCTCAAGAAGGAAGACCACCTCAATGATCTCGCCGAGATGTTGTAACACCCCTGATATATTCAGGAATATTACAGCGCCGTAAATCCTTTACATCAGGATTTACAAGGCTAAAGAGTTGAAAAGGCATTAACAGGTACCAACGAATGAAAATAACGAAGTTAAGATACAACAGTTCTGACCAAATACTGAAAATACAAATGTTCAACAGAAATTATTAATACATCACCAAATTCAAATTCATCAAAAACGACTACGTACTCGAGTACTTATTGATATAACTAACAAACAACAAACAAGTAAACCCGGCTAGAACATCACTCTGCACCCCCATCGTCATGCAGCTCCAGTGGTTGTTTCCCCGCTCTCCTGGATCCTGAACATAAACAAAATGTTCACCCCTGAAGGGGTTAGCACAATGATGCTAGTACAAGTACCACAACATATTATTCAACATCTCACGTAGAATAATAATACGTAATTGACAAAAATACCAACGAGTCTTCTCCTACGAGAAACTCAATAAGTAACATACACATCTGATAATCACAACATGATATCATAACAAACACATGGTAATTCCGACGATCCAGCGTTCACTGCCTAGAACCCACGATGATCCCGTCAGACCAACCCGTGGTGGAAAAACCCGTCCGATGATCCAGCGCACGCTAGCATAGATCCCCCGATGATCCCGTCGGACCAACACGAGGTGGACATACAACAACGACATACGCACGCGACAATATGTATAACATCAATACATAAAACAAATAAGGTACTTGTCTCGATTCAAGACAAGAACAAAACTTCCACGAAACGAAACACTCAAGGTCGCCCTTCAATCAATCACGTTGCTAAGCTTGAACCTTAACAAAATAAGTAATATAGATTTCATTTATAGTCGTACTAACATCTAATAATCCAAATAACGGTCGGAAGTTCTTAAAATGTAACCTCATCAGGCGAGTCAATAGTCACCTCGATCGGTAGTCAAAGTCAACATCGATCGGTAGAGTCAAAGTCAACCTCACTGATCAGCCGAGTCAAAAGTCAACCTCTCTGATCAGCCGAGTCCCGTCGAGACGATCGTTTTAAAATAAAATTCATCCGAATCCGAGTTCGTATGAAGAAGTTATGACCCAAAAGTCACCTCGCTGATCAGCCGAGTCAAAAGTCAACCTCGCTGATCAGCCGAGTCAACCTAGCTGATCAGCCGAGTCAACCTCTCTGATCAGACGAGTCAAAAGTAAACCTCGAGACGATCGTTTTAAAATAAAATTCATCCGAATCCGAGTTCGTATGAAGAAGTTATGACCCAAAAGTCACCTCGCTGATCAGCCGACGTCAAAAGTCAACCTCGCTGATCAGCCGAGTCAACCTAGCTGATCAGCCGAGTCAACCTCTCTGATCAGCCGAGTCAAAAGTCAACCTCTAGACGATCGTTTTAAAATAAAATTCATCCGAATCCGAGTTCGTATGAAGAAGTTATGACCGTTCGAAGGACAATTAAATAGACGGATCATATTGTGCCACGTGTCAACACCCGATTGAACCGGAAATTCGACCTCGCTGATCAGTCGAGTCAACCTCTCTGATCAGCCGAGTCAACCTAGCTGATAAGCCGAGTCAACCTCGCTGATCAGCCGAGTCAAAAGTCAACCTCGCCGATCAGCCGACTTGACTCGCCTAGTTGATGACAGTAGGGTATTGGGTAGAAAACTGAACATACGAAATTCTCAGGTGAAGTTGGGTGATCCAAGATTGATGTGTTAGATTCCAATATCATCATTATATCCAGAAAACATCTAACAAATCCAACTTATATGGAAGGATATAACCTCTGATGATTTATTCATAAGTATAAACATCCCAATTTCTAAAACATGATGATGCTTGGATGATTCTATCAGTGGAACTCAATATCTTGACAGCATACTTCTATCATATCCTTGATAACACGAATCCAAGTAGGAATTAGTATTAACATACCTTAAGATGAAGAAAACACCGAGGCAATAAGTAGAATCCAACTCCGGTTGCTTGCTTGCCAGATCAAGATGTTTCTCCACTTCAATGATCAATCACCAAAGTGACACCCAATCTTCAAAGTTCACAAAGGGGTGGTCTAAATGTGTTTAAGAGTTAGGAAAACCCTCTGGACTTTCAGAAATTAAGAACAGTGAAGGAAGATGAAAACCAAATGAAATGAGGTGATGTCCTTTATAAAATGTTTCGACCCCGTGCTCAATAATTCTACGCTAGATTCCAAAGTCCGTGCTTAATAATTAAAAGCATCCGAGACCATGTCTTTGGCCTCCACCCAACTCCATAATTGATTACTTTACTTATAATATGCGGCCATACTCAATAATTTGTATTATTGAGTATTTGTATGGGACAAGTAATATCTTGCCATACTCATGCACGAAAATACAAATACGGTAAATACCATATTCCACTTATTGATATCACAATTCCAACTAATACGGGGTTCAAATACAGTGAAATACTCATTAATTAATCTGGATATTACATACTCTCCTACTAAAAGGAGTTTCGTCCGAAACTCAAGACGAAAATAATCCTGGATATATGGACTTCATACTTTCTTCTCGCTTCCCAAGTGGCTTATTCCACTCGTGGCGCGACCACGAACCTTGACCAATGCGATCGGTTTGTTTCTCAACCGCTTAACTCGACTCTCGAGTATCCCGACGGTTTCTCTTCAAACGTGCCATCTTGAGCGACTTGATCTCGCCGAGATCAATGACATGACTAGGATCCGGTATATACTTCCATAATTGGGATACGTGGAACACGTTATGAACATGGCTCAATGACGGCGTAATGCCAATCATGCCAACTCTCCAACTCTCTCAAGGATTTCGAACGTCCGATATATCTCGGACTCAATTTTCCCCTTCTTCCAAAACGGAAAATTCCCGAGTAGGAGAAACCTTTAAAAGTACGTGGTCTCCAAAGATTGAACTCCAAAGGGCGACGACGTATGTCTCGCGTAAGATTTCGCGACTGGGCGTAAATGACCTTTCACGAATCAAGGCTATCTTCTCTCGAGTCCGTACGATCAACTCTGGTTCGTCTCCGATTAAGTCGATGAATCGTCCCAACATAAGGGCGATCTACATCTCCTCCCGTATAATGCCTCAAACGGTGCCATCTTAATGGAAGCATGCCAACTATTGTTGTAGGTAAATTCAATCAACGGTAGATGAATTTCCCAATCGTTTGACCAATCTAAGGATCAAGCCCTTAGCATGTCTTCCACCGTTTGAATGGTCCTCTCGGATTGTCCGTCAGTCTGCGGGTGATAAGTCAGATCAAGTTCAATTCTCGTCCCCAAGGCCTTATGAATCGCTTTCCAAAAATGAGACACAAAACGGCCGCCTCGATTAGAAACAATGGTCTTCGGCCCATGCAATCGAACTATCTCTCGAAATAAATACTCGTACAACCTTTATGGTCCCCACGTGTCCTTAATGATTAGAAAATGAGCTGATTTGGTTAAACGATCAACTATAACACAAATCATGTTCATTCCTGTCTTGGTTCTAGGCATACTAGTTATAAAGTCCATCGATATTTCCTCCCACTTCAATTCAGGAATCGGGAGTGTTTTCTTCATTACGGCAGGTCGTTGATGCTCGATTTTAACTCACGACAAGTCAAGCATTTCGAAACGTAGTCCGTTACATCTTTCTTCATGTTGCCCCACCAGAAATTCTGTTTCAAGTCCTTATACATTTTACTGGTGCCCGGGTGGATAGAATAGGGCGAACTATGAGCTTCCTTCATAATTGTCTGTTTCAGAACATCGACATCGGGTACACAGAGTCGGTTCTGAAATCTCAAAACTCCATCATCTTGGATTACGAATCCGGGGGCCTTCCCCTTGATTATTTCATCACGTAACCGAATCATTAGAGGATCATCCGCCTGTCTAGATTTGATTTCTTCGGTTAATGATGAAGTTATTTCCATCATGCACAGTTGTCCTTGGACTCTTTGTAACCATACTTCAATTCCTTCTCGAATAATCTCTCGTTGAAGGCTAAGTTGGGAGGTCAGAGTCTCCAGCATATGAATAGAAACAGGCTTGCGGCTGAGGGCATCGGCCACTACATTCGCTTTCCCTGGATGATACAAAATCTCCAAGTCGTAGTCCTTAATCAGCTCTAACCATCTCCTTTGCCGCATGTTCAACTCTTTCTGACTGAAGATGTATTTGAGACTCTTGTGATCCGTAAAGATCTGATAGTGAGTCCCGTACAGATAATGCCTCCAGATCTTCAAAGCAAAAACTACTGCCGCTAGCTCCAAATCATGTGTTGGGTAATTAACTTCATAAGGTTTCAGCTGTCGCGACGCGTAAGCGATCACCTTGTCATTCTGCATTAATACGCATCCGAGTCCTTGATTCGAAGCATCATCAGAAACTATAAATCCTCCTGCTCTCGTGGAAGTGAAAGAATTGGTGCCGTCGCCAATCTCTTCTTCAATTCATCAAAGCTAACGACACAACTCATTCCACTCAAACTTTTGAGTTTTCTCAGAGTCGAGTAAGTGGACGGGAAATTTTGGAAAATCCTTCCACGAACCGACGATAATACCCAGCAAGTCCTAAGAAACTTCGGACTTCTTTCACGTTCTTAGGAGGCTTCCAATCCAAAACCGCTTCAATCTTCTGAGGATCTACTCGGACTCCTTTAGCTGATACCACATGACGGAGGAACATTACTTCCTTTAGCCAGAATTCACACTTAGAGAGTTTGGCGTACAGTTGCTCGCTTCTTAAAAGTTCTAATACAATCCGCAAATGCTGTGCATGCTCTTCCGGGTTCTTAGAATACACTAGAATGTCATCAATGAACACGACCACAAATTTATCCAAATATTCGATGAACACTCGGTTCATCAACTGCATGAATACAGAGGTGCATTAGTGAGACCAAACGGCATCACTACAAACTCATAGTGTCCGTAGCGAGTTCTAAACGCTGATTTCGGAACATCTGATTCTTTAATCCTTAGCTGATGATATCCTGATCTCAGATCAATTTTAGAGAATACTGTTGCTCCTTGCAACTGGTCAAATAAATCATCAATCCGTGGCAACGGATATTTGTTCTTAATCGTCATCTTGTTCAGCTCTTGATAGTCGATACACAAGTGATCCATCCTTCTTTCGACAAAAAGAACCGGCGCTCCTGTGGCAAAACGCTTGGTCAATATAGCCTTTGTCCAAGAACTCCTCCATTGCTTTTTCTTCATACATCTCAAGAGGTGCCATACGATATGGCGCCTTAGAAATTGGTGTAGCTCCGGTTCCAATTCAATGGTAAATTCTACATCCCTTCGTGGAGGTAGTCCAGTAACTCGTCAGAAATACATCCGGAAATTCGCTCACAACAGAATGGATGAAAATTCCACAATTTCGTCTTCTTTCTTCATTGCATAACACCGAAGATCCTGTACAACCTGTTTCAACAATTTGTGACTTTCATCGCTTTGATCAACTTTCCGAGCTTCCCGGTTTCCATCCCTCAAACAAGATTTTGGAACCATCGTCGCCGATCGGAAGTTATTCCTTCTTCGGTAGTTTACAATAGCTCCATATCGATTAAGCCAATCGTCCGAGTATCGATCGTCCCCTTGCATTTCTATTACAATCGATTTGAGAGCCACTCTGCCTCCAAATGATACAGGAAATCTCTAGTTTCTAAGTTTCCAACAATCCTCTCTCCACTCGGTAAACCAACAATATAAGGTTCACAATTATGAAAACCGAAACATTCAAACGATTTACACAAGACAAGGATATAAAAGAATGTGTAGCTCTGTATCGAATAAAACGCTAACTCGGGAAAGGATCTCGATAAGACTGATGCGGCAAAGACAGATCTCGATCGTCTGTCCTCCTCATCTCGCATAAACGTGGGGAACAGATCCGCACTCGATGTACCCTTTCCGCCCCACTCTCCTCTCGCCTCGCCTGCTGCCAAAATTCCGAGGCATCTCGAACACTTTGCTGCGTTTGTTGGATACGGCTTCTTCTCGATCGGCCGTGGTGTACGGGCTCTAAAAGACTTTGCGGCCTCTTCACGTAACACCGCACGATGTCCTCTCGACCACAATCAAAACAAGTCACGGTAGGGGGCAATTCCGCCGATAGTGTCCGTCTGGCGCAGCTAAAGCATTTCCGATAACATCACCATAGTTGATGTCGCCCGAAGTTCTTTCCGCTCCTAATCGGGTGCGGAGGTTTCTTTAAAGAATGAAAAGATGATCGGGCCTTGCGGGGCCCGCTGTTCTTGTGCTCGTAAAAGTACCGAGACTTTCGCTTCTTGGATTCCGTAAATTTCTCCATAGCCGCTTCCTTGATCTCATACGCCAATGCCTTATCCTGGTATTGACGAGTGTGGTACATTCAAAACCGGACATGTACCTCTGGATTTCTCGGTTTCATCCTCATATCAAAATGGATCATCATTTCTCGCATCCTGCTCGACCGGATGTCGAACAAATGCCACCGGTTAAACGCCTTAATTGCACGAGATACTGCACATCTCAAGGCCGAGCGAGAAAACTCCCGAACCTTAGCTTCCTTCACAGACGAGGGCGATCGAGCTTCCATCATCAATTTAAACTTTGTCCAATCAAGATCATGGTCTATAGGCGGATGGCTTCCCACCATTCGGACGCTTCCCTATCGTAAAGTATTGAGCGATAGAGGCTCTCCTGGCCATCTCGGCGCTTAATTCCGCAAAGATTTTATCCAGCTTCCTTCAACCAATGGTCCCAAGTGGGAGTCTCGGAAATACCATCGAATTTGGGTGGCCGCATCTTCGCCACCTCTTGCACCCACCGGCCACCTCGATTTCCCATGTCCGGATTCCTTGTCCCTCTCCCTCGCCGTAGTCCCACCGCCACTTGCATTCGGTCCACGACTGGCGAATCGAGTCATCCGGTTCACCACCCGACGAAGGATTTCTGCACAAGCAGTTCTGTTCGTTATTGATAGATCTTTGTGGCTCGCGGAGCTATGATCGGCCTCGATTAGAAGGCGACGCTTCTCTTTCGGATTCCTTCGTCAAGGCCCGCGACCGCGACCACGTCCACGTCCGCCTCTCAACATA
Organism: Orobanche coerulescens; assembly: GCA_033398695.1. NCBI lineage: Eukaryota > Viridiplantae > Streptophyta > Magnoliopsida > Lamiales > Orobanchaceae > Orobanche > Orobanche coerulescens. The sequence goes on from CM065813.1 coordinate 41,292,953, forward strand.
CTGTAAGCATAATTACTCAATATACAGGAAACAATATCGTTCAAATGCTCAAGTATAAGGAAATGTAACATGCAAAGGATGAGATAGAGTTTAGGAACTTACAACCACCGCCCGCACGACGACGTAGGCAGTACAATGATGTTATTCCCGGCCGGTTACCTCAAAAGACATAAACGACCCTATTTTAACCCAACGGCCAAGATATCCATAATCTTTTCTCCGATACCATATTCTGTAACACCCCTGATATATTCAGGAATATTACAGCGCCGTAAATCCTTTACATCAGGATTTACAAGGCTAAAGAGTTGAAAAGGCATTAACAAAATTAAATAATGAAAATAACGAAATTAAGATACAACAGTTCTGACCAAATACTGAAAATACAAATGTTCAAAAGAAATTATTAATACATCACCAAATTCAAATTCATCAAAAACGACTACGTACTCGAGTACTTATTGAAATAACTAACAAACAACAAACAAGTAAACCCGGCTAGAAGATCACTCTGCACCCCCATCGTCATGCAGCTCCAGTGGTTGTTTCCCCGCCCTCCTGGATCCTGAACATAAACAAAATGTTTACCCCTGAAGGGGTTAGCACAATGATGCTAGTACAAGTACCACAACATATTATTCAACATCTCACGTAGAATAATAATACGTAATTGACAAAAATACCAACGAGTCTTCTCCTACGAGAAACTCAATAAGTAACATACACACCTGATAATCACAACATGATATCATAACAAACACATGGTAATTCCGACGATCCAGCGTTCACTGCCTAGAACCCACGATGCTCCCGTCAGACCAACCCGTGGTGGAAAAACCCGTCCGATGATCCAGCGCACGCTAGCATAGATCCCCCGATGATCCCGTCGGACCAACACGAGGTGGACATACAACAACGACATACACGCACGACAATAGGTATAACATCAATACATAAAACAAATAAGGTACTTGCCTCGATTCGAAGACAAGAACAAAACTTCCACGAAAACGAAACACTCGAAGGTCGCCCCTTCAATCAATCACGTTGCTAAGCTTGAACCTTAACAAAATAAGTAATATAGATTTCATTTATAGTCGTACTAACATCTAATAATCCAAATCACGGTCGGAAGTTCATAAAATGTAACCTAATCAGTCGAGTCAAAAGTCACCTCGCTGATCAGCCGAGTCAAAAGTCAACATCGCTGATCAGCCGAGTCAAAAGTCAACCTCACTGATCAGCCGAGTCAAAAGTCAACCTCTCTGATCAGCCGAGTCCCGTCGAGACGATCGTTTTAAAATAAAATTCATCCGAATCCGAGTTCGTATGAAGAAGTTATGACCCAAAAGTTACCTCGCTGATCAGCCGAGTCAAAAGTCAACCTCGCTGATCAGCCGAGTCAACCTAGCTGATCAGCCGAGTCAACCTCTCTGATTAGACGAGTCAAAAGTCAACCTCGAGACGATCGTTTTAAAATAAAATTCATCCGAATCCGAGTTCGTATGAAGAAGTTATGACCCAAAAGTCACCTCGCTGATCAGCCGACGTCAAAAGTCAACCTCGCTGATCAGCCGAGTCAACCTAGCTGATCAGCCGAGTCAACCTCTCTGATCAGCCAAGTCAAAAGTCAACCTCGAGACGATCGTTTTAAAATAAAATTCATCCGAAGCCGAGTTCGTATGAAGAAGTTATGACCGTTCAAAGGACAATTAAATAGACGGATCATATTGTGCCACGTGTCAACACCCGATTGAACCGGAAATTCGACCTCGCTGATCAGTCGAGTCAACTTCTCTGATCAGCCGAGTCAACCTAGCTGATAAGCCGAGTCAACCTCGCTGATCAGCCGAGTCAAAAGTCAACCTCGCCGATCAGCCGACTTGACTTGCCTAGTTGATGACAGTAGGGTATTGGGTAGAAAACTGAACATACGAAATTCTTAGGTGAAGTTGGGTGATCCAAGATTGATGTGTTAGATTCCAATATCATCATTATATCCAGAAAACATCTAACAAATCCAACTTATATGGAAGGATATAACCTCTGATGATTTATTCATAAGTATAAACATCCCAATTTCTAAAACATGATGATGCTTGGATGATTCTATCAGTGGAACTCAATATCTTGACCGCATACTTCTATCATATCCTTGATAACACGAATCCAAGTAGGAATTAGTATTAACATACCTTAAGATGAAGAAAACACCGAGGCAATAAGTAGAATCCAACTCCGGTTGCTTGCTTGCCAGATCAAGATGTTTCTCCACTTCAATGATCAATCACCAGTGACACCCAATCTTCAAAGTTCACAAAATGGGTGGTCTAAATGTGTTTAAGAGTTAGGGAAAACCCTCTGGACTTTCAGGAAATTAAGAACAGGTGAAGGAAGATGAAAACCAAATGAAATGAGGTGATGTCCTTTATAAAATGTTTCTGGACCCCTGTGCTCAATAATTCCTACGCTAGATTCCAAAGTCAGTCTGTGCTTAATAATTAAAAACTGTCCAGGACCATGTGCTGGCCTCCACCCAACTCCATAATTGATTACTTTACTTATAATATGCAGCCATACTCAATAATTTGTATTATTGAGTATTTGTATGGGACAAGTAATATGCTGCCATACTCATGCACGAAAATACAAATATGGTAAATACCATATTCCACTTATTGATATCACAATTCCAACTAATACAAGGTTCAAATACAGGTGAAATACTCGGTAATTAATCTGGATATTACAGATGTTCGCCATCCTCGAGAAGTTCAACATGAAACTGAACCCCAATAAATGCAACTTCGGGGTGGGCTCTGGAAAATTCCTGGGGCACATCGTGAGCCAAAGGGGGATCGAGGCGAACCCCACCAAGATTCAGGCGATCCTTGACATGCAGGAGCCGCGGAACGTCAAGCAGGTGCAACGCCTCACAGGTTGTCTAGCCGCCCTCAACCGTTTCATATCTCGGCTCGGCGATAAAAGCAAGCCTTTCTTTGCAACCATCAAGAATAAAAAGTTCGCATGGACGAAGAAAAGTCAGATAGCGTTCGCCAAAATAAAGGAATATCTATCTAACCCCCAGATCCTGGCAAAGCCGATCCCCGGTGAGAAACTATTCCTTTACCTGGCAGCCTTGGAGGTCGCACTGAGTGCCGTTTTGATGCGAGCGGAGGGACAAGTCCACTTGCCGATCTACTATGTTAGTCAAGCGTTCCATGACGCTGAGACACGTTATACACCATTGGAGAAGATCGCCTACGCCCTTGTCATGAGTGTTCGTAAGCTAAGGGCTTATTTCTTCGAACATCAAGTGGAAGTCCTGAAAACTCTACCTCTAAGGCAAGTTCTACACCGACCAGACACCAACGGGCGACTCCTCAAGTGGTCACTGGAGATCGCCCAATACGGTATCACATACGCTCCTCGCACAGCGATCAAAGGTCAAGCTATGGCAGACTTCGTGGTGGAACTAACGTTCCCACACAGTCCAACCCAGATCGGCCGACCTGCCTGGAAGCTATATGTGGATGGCTCGGCGACCAATTCGCGAGCAGGGACAGGGATTTTCCTCATCAGTCCCGACGGACAAAGTTTCACAAATACTGTGCGTTTCGGTTTTTGTGCAACCAACAATGAAGTCGAATACGAAGCCTTGGTAGGCGGGCTCGATCTAGCCCTCGCCCTGGATGTTCGTCGCCTCCATATCTTCATGGACTCCCTCTTGGTCGTGAACCAAGTCAAGGGAGAATATGAGGCACGCAGCGAACAGATGGTTAAATACCAAGAGCTGGTCGCCGAAATGTGCACGAAATTTGAGGAAGTGCTAATCGAACAAGTCCCGAGAGAGCACAACTCTCAGGCCGATGCCCTATCCAAGCTAGCGTCATCAGATGGGGCAGCCGATTTCTCTAATATCCAGATTACAAAATCAGCAAGGTCGGTGATCGACAGAAGCCTGGTTACCACGGTTGCTGTTGCTAAGGAGAACTGGATGACTCCGTTCATCAAACACTTAAAGGACGGAACAGTCCCTGACGACCGTGTTAAAGCTTCGCCAACTCCAGCTCCGTGCGACCAGATACACCCTATTGGACGACCGGCTTTACAAGCGAGCTTTCAGTCTCCCCCTCCCCAAGTGTATTACACCGGAGGAAGGTCGGCTCGTCTTAGCCGAAATCCATGATGGGATCTGCGGAAACCATGCTGGAGGACGAGCTCTCATCCATAAAACTGTTGGGTACCGCTTCGGATATTTGCGCCGTTTGCGGAAGCATAAATAAAAGGTGCGGAAAATAAAGGACACGAGGATATATAGAGGTTCGGCTATAATCGAGCCTACGTCCTCTCTCGGTAACTTTTTCTATAGGATCAAGATAAAAACCTCTACGCCTCTCTTCTATCGGTCGAGGTATAACCGTTACAATCACGTCTTCTATTGGTCCGTGATAAACCACTCGTACTTGTCTTTGCGTCGGTCCAAGTTAAACCGTTTTCCTTTTCTATCGGTCAAGGAATCAACCGCTCTAGCTTTCTATGGGTACTAGATAAACCTCACGAAGATAGCGATTGCGATTCTAACAATGCCGGATCCTTGATCCTAATAACACCGAATCCAATCGTATCTTTTCTTTTACCACTCGTGTATGTTTTCGTGAATTCTCACTCAAACACTTACAATTAAGCTCAATATCAACAACAAGAATGTGTAATAATATCACAAGAATAGACAATTTGCTCAAGGTTGTTGTACTCAAACAATACCATAGGGATGGTATTTATAGGCTCCATCTTCAAACTAGCCGTTAGTCATTGCACACCGCATTACGACGCTATCACATTCATATTACGTACGTAAGCTTCATTACGACGTTAACCATGGCTGGTTACGACGTTAGCATCTTCACAAATCACCGGTGAGTTTCATCATTTGAGTTACGACGCTAGCATAGACCTCGTTACGACGTTAACATTACATCACCGATGACGCCATATATCCGCTGGATGCTTTTCCGACTTTGACTCCTCCAACGCTCATCCGGTTGAACTACATTACGACGTTATATTACTCGCTACGCACGTAAGATCGTTTTCATTTACGACGTTAATCATGCCGAGTTACGACGCGTTTGTCTTTTCCAACTTTTCGCACTTCTTTTTCTTCGATGCTTGGCTTCGCCTTCGTTGTTTTGTTTTGCTTATCAACATTAATCATCAAAACACTTTTAATTTATGTATGGAACAAAATGTTCCAACAATCTCCCCTTTTGATGATTACAAAACAACACTTCACAATGGGATTTTCCCGCAAAATACAAGTATATGTATATGTTTATAGACCAAAGTTTTTGTCTTTGTCCGTTTCGTTAGATTCTTCTCGCTTTTCTTTTCGACTCCTTCTTTCTTTTCTCCTTTTCTTTTAACTTTTCAATTTTTCGAATTTTTCATCGTCTTTTCGACGTCTCCTCATTTTTCAACTCCTTCGCTTTCTCCCCTTTGTGGTAAATCCCATTTTTCTTATTTTCCTCCTTTCTCTCCCCTTTTTGTTTTCATCAAAAAGTAAAAAAAAATAGCAATTGAATTTAATGATACCAAAAGTAGAATATGCACGATATCAATTTATGATAAATAAATGCATAAAGGGTAAAAACTCCCCCTAAGAATAATATCTCCCTTAAACAAAAATACTCCCCCTGAGTAAAATACAAAAATCAATTTTTGGGGATCCAACCTATAGTTAGTTTTTGTTTAGAAACGTAGACGATATTTGAAACGATTGTTCCTTTAGGAACCCAAATTTTCTTAATTTTTATCGTCCGTCTCGGGCTTTTGCAACTTGAAATATGATGCCCGATTTTCAAACACTTTTCGCAATGGGGTATTTTAAGATTAACGGATTCGTTTTTCGAACGTGGTTTGAATCCTAACCCCTCTTTATTCAAAGTAAATTTTTGAACACCAAGCATTTGTTCAAATTTCTCGTTTCCGCACGAGAATTTCTTTGTCAAAGATTTAAGCTCGGTTTGAATTTTGGCGAGATCATCCTTCAAAATATTTTCATTTTCAATACACTTTGAATGATCGATTTCAACAAATTTTCCCTTCTTGATAATTTTGGAATTTTCAATTTCCAAAGATTTAATTTTAGACTTAAGGGATTTGATTTCCGATAAAGCATTTTGGAAATCCGTATGTAATAACTCAAATGCATCAAATAATTCATCACGGGAGGATGTTCTAACTCGCTTTCGACGTCGCTGTCGTCGAACGAACTTCGGGCCATGAGAGCGAGATTATTTTGATTGATGAAATCATCTTCTTCGTCTTCATCGCTCCATGTTGCCACGAGGACCTCCTTCTTGGGTTTGGCACGGCAATGCTTAGCGAAGTGGCCTGGTTTTCCACATAGTCGACAAGAATTGTCGAACTTCTTAGATTCGCTCGAGATATCCTTCTTCCTCCGCTTAATAAAGTTTGGAATTTATTAATATTCTTGGCATAATATGCCGCTTCTTCGACGCTTTCCTCCACCGGGATTTCTTCTTTCTTTTTCGACATCTTAGCCTTCATGGCTAACGATTTTTCTTTCGGTTTCGGCTTGACACTTCGTGATTTTAACACGATCTCATAATTAATTAGCGAACCAACGAGGGCGCTAAAATCAAGCGTGTTGAGATCTTTAGATTCCATAATTGCGGTCACGGTGCCGTCCCATTCGCTAGGTAGTGATCGTAAAATTTTCTTAACTTTTTCACTACTAGATAATGGTTTTCCGAACGAAGCAAGTCCATTAGTGATGACCGAAAATCGGTCGAGCATATTGGTGATGGACTCGTCACCCTTCATCATGAATAGCTCGTAGTCATGGAGAAGCATATTGATCTTCGTCTCCTTGACTTGAGTCGTCCCTTCGTGTGTGATTTCTAGAATTTTCCATATTTCTTTCGCATTCTCACACGATGAGATTCGATTGACCTCTTCCGGATTTAAGGCACAAAATAAGAGTTGAGTAGCCTTACAATTTAGATGGTCATTTTTCCAATCGGCATCGTCGTATTCTTCAAAGATTTGAGCGTACTGGCCGGATTTGATTGGAACTTTCGCCAAGGCAAATAATCTTCCAAATTTCGATGTCGTATGCTCGGATGAATATCGACATCTTCTTCTTCCATGTCAAATAATTTGAGCCATCAAAGAATGGTGGTCGGTTGAGAGCAAGGCCTTCGACGGAGCCATTTGAAAAGCCATTTCGATCTTCTCCTCGGATGTTAAGTCGCGTATTGGAGTACCGCCCGATACCAATTGTTGGGTACCGCTTCGATATTTGCGCCGCTTATGGAAGCGTAAATAAAAGGTGCGGAAAATAAAGGACACGAGGATATATAGAGGTTCGCTATAATCGAGCCTACGCCCTCTCTCGGTATCTTTTTCTATAGGATCAAGATAAAACCTCTACGCCTCTCTTCTATCGGTCGAGGTATAACCGCTACAATCACGTCTTCTATTGGTCCGTGATAAACCACTACTTGTCTTTGCGTCGGTCCAAGTTAAACCGTTTTCCTTTTCTATCGGTCAAGGAATCAACCGCTCTAGCTTTCTATGGGTACTAGATAAACCTCACGAAGATAGCGATTGCGATTCTAACAATGCCGGATCCTTGATCCTAATAACACCGAATCCAATCGTATCTTTTCTTTTACCACTCGTGTATGTTTTCGTGAATTCTCACTCAAACACTTACAATTAAGCTCAATATCAACAACAAGAATGTGTGTAATAATATCACAAGAATAGACAATTTGCTCAAGGTTGTTGTACTCAAACAATACCATAGGGATGGTATTTATAGGCTCCATCTTCAAACTAGCCGTTAGAATCAGCACACTGCATTACGTACGCTATCACATTCATATTACGTACGTAAGCTTCATTACGTACGTTAACCATGGCTGGTTACGTACGTTAGCATCTTCACAAATCAGTCCAGTGAGTTTCATCATTTGAGTTACGTACGCTAGCATAGACCTCGTTACGTACGTTAACATTACATCACTGATGACGTCATATATCCGTTGGATGCTTTTCTGACTTTGACTCCTCCAACGTTCATCTGGGTTGAACTACATTACGTACGTTATATTACTTCCGTTACGTACGTAAGACTGCTTCATTTACGTACGTTAATCATGCTGAGTTACGTACGTTAAGCTTGTCTTTTTCCAGCTTTTTGCACTTCTTTTTCTTCGATGCTTGGCTTCGCCTCTTCGTTGTTTTGTTTTACTTATCAACATTAATCATCAAAACACTTTTAATTTATGTATGGAACAAAATGTTCCAACAATCTCCCCCTTTTTGATGATTACAAAACAACACTTCGTCAATGGGATTTTCCTGCAAAAATACAAGTATATGTATATGTTTATAGACCAAAGTTTTTGACTTTGTCCGTTTCGTTAGAATCTTCTCCCATTTCTTTTTCGACTCCTTCTTTTCTTTTCTCCTTTTCTTTTAACTTTTCGAATTTTTCGAATTTTTCATCGTCTTTTCGACGTCTCCTCATTTTTCAACTCCTTCGTTTCTCCCCCTTTTAGGGTAAATCCCATTTTTCTTATTTTCCTCCTTTCTCTCCCCCTTTTTGTTTTCATCAAAAAGTAAAAAAAAATAGCAATTGAATTTAATGATACCAAAAGTAGAATATGCACGATATCAATTTATGATAAATAAATGCATAAAGGGTAAAAACTCCCCCTAAGAATAATATCTCCCTTAAACAAAAATACTCCCCCTGAGTAAAATACAAAAATCAATTTTTGGGGATCCAACCTATAGTTAGTTTTTGTTTAGAAACGTAGACGATATTTGAAACGATTGTTCCTTTAGGAACCCAAATTTTCTTAATTTTTATCGTCCGTCTCGGGCTTTTGCAACTTGAAATATGATGCCCGATTTTCAAACACTTTTCGGCCTGCCCCAGGCCATCATCTCCGACAATGGAAAGCAGTTCGACGGCTTAGAAGTCATGCAATTCTGTGAGAAGTAGGGAATCAAAAGGTTGTTCTCGGCTCCCTATCACCCTCAGACGAACGGGCAGGTAGAGGCTGTTAACAAGATCCTCAAACACACAATTAAAGCGCGACTCGAATCCAGGCTAGGACGATGGGCAAGCGAGCTCCTAGACGTTTTGTGGTCTTAACGACGACCCGTAATTCAACCAGCGAAACCCCATTCGCCCTCGCCTTCGGAACAGAAGCGGTGATTCCCCCGGAGATCGCCGTCCTCAGCCATCGAACCGAACAAGAGATGACGACCGACAACGATGTGGCCCGACGGATCGACCTCGACATGCTCGAAGAACGACGACTGACCTCAGAAATGAGGAACACAATCCACAAAAGGAGATCCGAGAAGTTCTTCAATTCGAAGGTCAAGGAGAGAAGGTTTCAGGTGGGCGATCTCGTCCTAAAAAATATCCGAGATGGATAAAATGCAGCCATGGTCCTGGAGGTCGATGGAACTGACATCTTCGCCCATGCCAGGTTCCTTTGGGCTGAGATCGACCGCCCTTCGTTTAAACACGAGGCCGGCGTAGCCGAAGGACCCTCCAAACTAATCAGTGGACACGATCGCCCGCCCTCAAAGGTTCATCATCTAACATGGTGAACCCGGACAATGCGACGCGTCCCTACCCCGTCACAACGTATACCGTCGAGGGTCGACATCCAACATGCCGACCCGAGGTAGAAAAGTGCTTACAAAGCCGCGGACGTGGAGTCGAATAAACCGACGACGCCCGTGCAAGGACTCCTACAGACCAAGATCGCCCTCCTTTTCATCTAAATACAAGGCAGGCGCAGCCTAACGGAGGACCCTCACAATAAAGTGAGTCGCGGGATAGGCAATGTCCCTCGCACACAAATACACGGTTGTACAGGTCGGTCCATCGAACTCCGCGACCGTGCACGATTCCTCAAAATCAGCAAACTGAGGATAGCTCACCAAACATACTATTTTTGCTCCCTTACTTACAATAAGTAAACAAAAACAAGGGGCAAAGAAGGGGAGCTAGTCCTAAATGCGACCGAAAGGAAGGAACCGTACCCGATCGGCTTCGCTCAAACACACGCAGGACGATCGGAATTGTTCGACAAAATTTACAAGTAAGAATTTCCAAACATGTCAATACATTCAAACATTCAGACAATCGGTCGGATAAACAAGACTTCGGAAGCAATCATACACATACTTGTAAAAATTCGCATGCAAACATTAAAAGGCGATCGTACAAGAAAAGACACAAAGTGCGAAAAAAGAGTATTTTATTCGTAACAAAGGGTTCATACATTACAAAGCCCGAAGGCAATACAAAGAGAAAGCAAAAACTACAAGTGAAAGAAAACAAAGAGATCTCTCAGGGCCCCGCCGGCTGGTCTTCACCCTCAGGTGGCGGATCGGCACGAGCTCCCCCATCGGCCTCAGGATAAGTGAGTTTGTCCGGGAAAGGATACCAACTCAAGTCGATCCCCAAGTCGACGAGGTCAAGGATAGGCAGGGAGAACTCCGGGTGCAGAGGGTGCTCGAGTGCATAGACTTTGAAGCTCTCCATCAAAGGACCAATTTCGATCCCTACCTTTTTTGCGGCTCGGGCAGCATCGGCATAGGCCACGTAATAAGCGAACTTGCCAACGAGTGCAACATTGAGGTAGGGATCGGTCTCGATCGCCTTTAGCTGCCCTCTCAGCTCAGCGGTCGTCTTCTCAGCTTCTGCCAATTCGACCACCTTAGCGGCCGTCTCCCCCTTGGCTTTCTCCAGCTCTCCTTTCGCCGCCTCCAGCTCACGGGTGAGCCGATCTACCGTCGCCTTCAGTCCGACCGCCTCCTCCTGCGAAGCCGCATGCTTCCGGCAAGCTTCTTTCTCCTGGTCACGGAACCGATCGGCCGCTTCCTTGTAGCGGCTCAGCTCTTGCTTCAGTTGGTCGACGTCCTGTTTAGCTCGTTTGGCCGTCTCTATGTACTCCTTCTCCATAGACTGGATCCGGTTGGCGTATTCAATGTTTGTGTTCCGGGCGGCTTCGAGGTCGCTATGGAGGCGAGCAGTGGAGGGTCGCCCCTCAAAATCCCTGGCAGCTTGTACGGCCATCGTCGCCGTCTGGAGAGCCAGGGCGATGGTCGCCTGCATAGTATCTCCAGATCGCCGACGAGCGATCGCATCGAGATCGGTCGTCCAAGCCGTGGGCAGTGGGGTGATGGCTTTCTGGACGTAAGTAGGTACATCGAGGGACTTTTGCGGAGCCTTACTCGACAAGAAATCCAGCACCATAGGAGCGACGTCCGGGTCAGCAAGACGGACCCTGCAGCACAAAAAAAGAGACCAAGGAGTTAGCCCATACCTTACTCAAAATGCCTAACTTGGAAAGTTCAATCCAATCTAACCTGTTGACCAGCTCGGGATCGCGGCCAAAATAAGGCTTGCCCCGAGGAGTTTCAGCCTCGGCGATCACCACCTTTTTCGAGAAGCCGCCCGATGACCTGGAGCCGGACGCCGAGGGCCTAGAGCCTGATCCCTCCATCATCGGAACGGCGGAGATAGGAGCCGCGGCAACCGGAGGATCCAGAATAGACACGTCCGCCTCAGTGGTCGGTAGGGGCTCCTCCGGCCTTTGCCTCTTGCGGCGCTGGAGTTGTTCCCCTCCTTGAATTTCTGGCTCGGCGACCAGCACCACAGCGGGCCTCACCACCAGAACAGGGCGAGACATCATCGTAGGAACACGACCAGTCTTCTTACCCTGGCGAAGGCGATCGATGAGTCCTGGTTTAGACATGGCGATCTCTGGTGGTGGCTCGGCAAAAAGGGGAAAGTGAATCTCTGTCAAAGAAGAAGTACAAACAAGTTAAACAACTACCTAGACGTTACGACCTCCTGGAGACGATCGTCAAGCAAGGAAGAAGAAATAAAATTTATACCTGGAACTCTCAGATGACGTGGGAAGCGAAATAATCGAGCCCCCAACCGGTGAACTTCATGACCAAGTGAGCGAACGTCTATGAAGGAATCCGGCAAGGCACGAATCCGCTCCCAAACGATCAAGAAATCGAAAGGGAGATCACCGATCGCTGGCACTAGAGGTCCTGCAAAAAGGAAACGAAATTAGATCAGTCCAAGACAAGTCCGATCAAAGGGAGAGTTAAAACCCTTACTCGGATTCCTCTCCCGAAAATTGGTGGGAATCTCCAACTCCTCCTCCGGCCTGTCACTCGATGCCGATCGCCACGCTCCGCCGACCCAGCACCATTTTGCCAGGTCGCCCTTGGTCTTGTTCGGCACACCAAGGACCACTCTTCCCATTCGACCCTGGATGTGATTACCACTGATCGACCCTTTTTGCGCAGCCAGCTTGAAGAGATAGTTCATCTCCATCGCAGAAAGAAGCTGGAACAACCGGTGACCGCCGAAGAGTGTCAAAGTGCAGATGACCTGTAGCCAGGCGTTCGGCGTCAGTTGGATCGGTGCCAAATTCCAGGCGACCAATAAGTAGGAGACGGCGAACGGCAAAGGGAATCGCAGACCGGCCTCCATGATCATTTCACTAATGGCGACCATACCCTCGGGAGGCTGGTCGGCACGTTCATTCTCGGAGGGCACGTGCAGCAACACATCAGAGGGAATATGATATTTGGCCCTCCAGCGGGTCAAGTCTTTCTGGGTCGTCGAACTCCGGATCTGACCAAGAGTCCATTGAGACGGGTCGGCAGCCCGAAACACCGTCCGCTTCACATGTTTGTAGGGATGAGCGGCGGAGTAAGCTTCGAAATCAAACTCTGGACAGGGCCCGGCAATCCTCTCCATAAGCTTAGCGAAAGCCATATAAGCGGGGCCGAAGATGCTATCCTTTTCCCAGGACAACCGCATCAGTTCGTCTTCTTCCACCAGCGATCCCCCTCACTCCACCGCCGCCGCAGATCTCGCCACTTCGGCCTCGTTGAAAAGCTCCTCAAGCTCTGCGGGTTCAATCCCCGCACGAATAGACTCAACGGCCGTCTCCATAGGTATTCCCACGGGAATCTCCTCCCGGTCCGGCGAAGCCGCGGCGGCAGAAGTGCTTCCGATCTCGAAGGTCTTAGATCCTCCCGACATATTCTTAAAAAGTAAAGGGAGAAAGAAGATTGGTTTTTCTTAGCTAAAGAAAGGAAGACGATCGGCGCAAGAAGCTTCGGAAATTTCTGCAGATTTTCGGCTAGAATTCAAGGGTGCGTGAAGAATGAAAATGAAGAAGACCTAGCCCCTTTTATAGGCAGGAGCAGGGGTCTCTGTGCAAATAGGCGAAATTCCGAGGGCTGGAGTGCAACCGTCAGTGGGGGGACACATTAAATGCAGCCCTCGAATCCCGCATACGCGTCTTTTCGAGGGCACGCCAGGCAACAAAGTCTGACAGACCGTCGGACTCCCCCAATGGTAGCCCGACGCGTGTCTTTGCAACGTTTCGAGAGCCCGCCTTCGTTTCCCGCTGCTCCCAGCATAAAAGGAGATCGTCCAAATTTGAAATCAGATCGCCTGATCGTCTAAACATTGGCGATCGCCAACAGTACCACCTCACCCCGTGTTTTCAACATCGAAGCGAGCTGGGGGGTAATTGTTGTGCGGCGATTAATACGCCTCAATGGCGATCGGCCTAAACGATCAGAGAGCCAACCATAGAAGACATACCCTGGGCAGACGCCCAGCGATCGGCACATACGGCGATCGTCTTTTGGTACGCAGCGATCGTATTTTGATACGCAACGATCGTCTTTTGATATGTGGCGACCGTCTTTGATGACCGAACTAGAGACGATCGTCTCGTGCCACGTATGGATCCAACATCCGTCAAAGTCGTCGAAGACCGAATCTTGGATGGTGGCCCACGTGCAGATCCACAAAGGACGCCGACAGATAGGACCTTTAACCCCAGCCTGTCACCTGCCTCACCTACCGACAGGGCCGCCGAAAGGTACAAAGTGGGTCCTCCTGACAAATACCCAGACGCGTGGCCGGCTTCCCATCGCTCGCACACTGCCACCAGCAGCAGTCCCAGACTTTAAGGGAACAGCCCCACATGACGGGACGATCGGCCATCTTATTACAATACAAAAAACGACGGTCGCCCGCGATCGCCGGATAGGGCCCAGCAACCTTGCCTCCTATAAATAAGAGACAAACAACAGTGGCCAAGGGGACGCGATTATTACCGTGAATACAGTGCAAAATACCCACAGAAATAGAATCAAAGATTCATCTGGCAATCACTTATACATTCATAGTGATATTCATATACACTTATCATACATCCCAAGCAAGAACTCACAGATCTACATATCTGGTTCTTCCGGCAATCTACACGCTCTACAGCTTAGATAACTAGATGTCTTTACACTCATTGTAATAGATTCTAACATTAATAATTGTACTCGTCAGTATATTTATTAATAACATCTCGCGAGAGCATTCAAGCCCGGGATTAACAACCCCGGCAAATCTTGTGTTATCTATTTTCTCACGGAAGTGTTCTCGTATTTGTTTGTTACTCAATCATTCTAACAATACTATCTTCGGATAATATTTTGGGTAACAACAACTGGCATGAAAAGTATCTGCTTTTCCTTCAGCGTTCCCAAGGAACTCCAAAATCCAACTAATCTGAGTTCCATAAGCCAAATTTTGTCTGAACTTCTTCTCATGATCATCCCAACTGGCTTTGTTGACTTCACGGACTAACTGCCTGTAAATATAATCAGGCCAGTTAATCCTCTCCCGCTGGATCATGGCTCCCATCACAATATATTTGGCAGATGATAGTTGATCGAAACTTCCTGCCATGCCCATGACAGTTTTGTTGGTAATGACTAGGACATATTTGTACTCCTTCTTTAGGTCTCCCTTTTTGGTCGTGAATTTGACCTTCATTAGCTGTTGTGGTAACTTGACTTCATGCCAAGTATCTGTCGGACTCTGATTCATGGACTCAACTGCTATGCCTCTGTTTCCATCTTGAAGGCGTCGGTGATGGTTTGCTATGTTATGGTGACTTCTTCTCCAAAGATCGAACTTACGATGCAGTGCTCCTTGACCCATGCTTCCTTGAAGAAGCAGATGACAGCTTCCTTGAAGAGCTGCGAAGGGTTGATATCCAAATAATGGTAGATGGCATTCTTCTTCATCCTTCGAATTACGTGTGCCATCTCCGCCGTGTTGTTTGATTCCAGCAATCCTTCAAAATTGACGATGATGCTAAAGATGATTTGTTCTTTCACTAGCTTTAGGTTGACGCCTTATAAATAGGTAGTTGAGTCCATTTCTTCAAAAGACAGTGTTTCGATTTAGTGTAGTGAATATTCTAGGGTTCTTTTATTTTTTAGAGAAATTAGGGTTTCCAGAACTTGAAGACGATAAGGTTTTTCTGAAATGATTTTCAACCGTCTTAAATAGTCAGTTGAAAATACATTTTAGAATTTATTAATTAAATAAAGAATGGCGGTTGGAATGGATTGATTGGACCTCGTGAAGTAAATGTGGAGATAGTGTGATCGTGTGTTTTTAGCCACGTGTGATAAAATTAAGTATTTAAAGAAACAGAAAACTTAGCTGGTTGACTGTTCGACTTATGATGCAACTGTGATTTCAATTCCTTATCTGCTCTTATCAGGGGACATTTCTTGTATGTGCTTCTGATCAGTTTGCTTTTCTTCGTCTGTCCTTATCTGCTTCTGCATCAGGTGAGGTATGTCACCTGTAGTTGATATCAGCTAGTTTTTCCTTGTCTGTGCTTTGGATCCTTGTCTGCTCTGGTCAGGTGGCTTCCTTATCTGGATCAGCTCAGGTGACTTCTCTTCGTCTCTCGTCTACTTTAGGTCAATTGACTTTTATCATCTATTTTTCAGCAAAGTATTAGATTCCCAATCTAGTAGTCCAAGATCCCTCCTTAGTTCCATAAACATTTCTTCTAGTAAAGGCTTTGTGAATATGTCAGCAATTTGATACTATGTGCTGACTCTTTCCACTATTGTTCTTTTGTTGAGCACATGATCTATGATAAAGTGATGTTTGACAGCTATGTACTTTGTTCTTGAATGTAAGACTGGATTGTTGGTTATAGCAATTGCATTATTATTTTCACACCAGATAAGAACTTCATTTGTTGTGATATTGTAATTCCTTAGTTGTTGTCTGATCCACAAAATTTGAGCACAACAGCTACCTGCAGCTAGGTATTCTGACTTAATTGTGGATATTGAGTTAGATACTTGCTTCTTAGTGAACCATGATATAAGTCTGGTTCTAAGGAATTGACACGTTCCACTGGTGCTTTTTCTGTCGATCTTGCATCCTGCAAAGTCTGCATCTGAATATCCTGAAAGTTTGAAGTTGTCATCCTTTGGATACCATAAACCAACAATGATTGTGGACTTAAGGTATCTGATTATCTTATTAGCTGCTTCCTGGTGAGACTGCTTCGGCTTGGACTGGAATCTTGCACACACTCCTACTGCATATGAAATGTCAGGTCTGCTTGCAGTGAGGTATAGAAGTGAGCCAATTAGTCCTCTGTAGTTTGTTGGATCCACTGGAATGCCTCCTTCATCTGCAGTAATGTGTAGGGATGTGCTCATAGGAAATCTCAGTGGTTTGGCTGAGCCCATGCCAAATCTTTTGATTAATTCCCTTGTATACTTTGTTTGGTTGATGAAAATTCCATTGTCAACTTGTTTGACTTGCAAACCAAGAAAGAAATTTAGCTTGCCCATCATAATCATATCAAATTCTCCTTGCATGAGATTTGAGAACTTCTCACACAGCTCAGGGTTGGTTGATCCAAATATAATGTCATCCACATATATTTGAACAAGTAATATGTGGTCTTCATGTTCAATTTTACGAGTGTCTTGTCCACCGTTCCTTTGCTAAATCCATTTTTCTCCAGAAATACAGATAGAGTCTCATACCATGCTCTTGGTGCCTGCTTGAGTCCATATAGAGCTTTCAGAAGATTGTATACTTTGTCTCCTTTGACAAATCCATGGGGTTGCTCCACATAGACTTCTTCTTCTGGTACTCTATTGAGAAATGCACTTTTCACGTCCATTTGGTAGACTTCAAAATCCTTGAATGCTGCATATACAAGGAATAATCTGATAGCCTCCAGTCTTGCTACAGGTGCATATGTTTCATCAAAATCTATTCCCTCATACTGAGCATATCCTTTTGCAACTAATCTGGCTTTATTCTTAACAACAGCTCCATCTTCATCACACTTGTTTTTGTACACCCATTTGGTGCCTATGACTTTCTTGTGATCTGGTCTATCTATTAGTTCCCAGGTATGTTTCTCTCCATTTGGTTTAGCTCCTCTTGCATTGCAATTACCCATGTGTAGTCATCCAGGGCTTGATCTGTTGTTTTGGGTTCCATCTGAGACATGAACCATGAGAACATTGCCATTCCTGCTGGTTCTATAGATTGCCTGGTTTTGACTCCATCAGTTAAGTTTCTAATGATTTATTGAATGGGATGTTCTCTGAGCCATTTGGGGGTATCATCTTCAGGGTTTGTTCCCCATGTTGAGTTGCTTTGATGGACTTCGTCTCTCTCTGCATCAGCTTGATTTTGGCCTTCTTGAACTGCATCTGGTTCTGCTGCAGTTTTGTCAGCTGCAGATGGGGATCCTGTCTGCTCTGCAGTTGTGTCTTCATCAGCTGCAGTTGGAACAGGTACAGTTGGAGATCCTAGCTGATCTGCAGTTGGGTCTCCTGTCTGATCTGCAGTTGGGCCTCCTGTCTGATCTGCAGTTGGGTCTTCAGTTTGATCTGCAGTTGGGTCTTCAGTTGAGTCCATCATTCCTGTTTCATTGATGATAATTTCCTCCAGGGAGGCGGATTTGAGCTTTTTCTCAATTGATTCCACCTATTTCCTGTGCTAAATAGTAGATCATCAAACACAACATGGAGTGTTTCTTCCACAACTAATGTTCTTTTGTTAAATTCTCTGTATGCCTTTCTTATTTGTGAGTATCCCATAAAGAGACCATCATCGGTTTAGCATTAAAGGCATTCGGTTGGGTTTTACCATTATTGTGGATGAAACATTTACAACCATATATGAAAGTAAGCAACAGTTGGTGCTCTGCCATTCCAAACCTCATAGGGAGTTTTGCCATGTCTCTCTACTATCATACTCCTATTCTGAGTATGACATGCTGTATTAACAGCTTTAGCCCAGAACCTTTTTGGCAGGTTAGCTTCAGCAATCATTGACCTGGCTGCTTCCTTCAGGATTTTGTTTCTTCTTTCAGCTACACCATTTTGTTGTGGTGTTCTTTCTGCAGAAACTTCATGCTGAATTCCATTCTCCTCCTCCGTCTGATCTGATCTTTATGATTGAGAGAGATTTCTCATTCTGAATTTTCCTCAGCAGTTCAGGTAGTTTTGTTAGTGTTTCACTCTTTCTATAGAGAAAAACGACCCATGTATATTTGGAGTAGTCATCCACTACTACTAAGGAATGTTTCCTTCCACTTAATGTCCTTGGCTTGATGGGGCCAAAGAGATCCATATGAAGTAGATCCAAAATTCTGGTGGTGAGTGTGGTAGGCTGAACTGATTTCAAAGTAGCTTTGGTTTGCTTTCCCTTCTGGCATGCATCACAAATAGCATCTTGCTTGAATACTTCTTCTGGAAGTCCTCTGACCAACTTTTGAGAGCTGATTTTGTTGATGGCATTGAAATTCATGTGACATAATCTTTTGTGCCATAACCATCCATTCTCAGCAATTGTTTTTGATAGAAAACAGGTGTTTGGAGTGCCTGTATTCTAGTCTATCATGTAAACGTCTCTTCTTCTGAATCCTTGTAGTTTCACTTCTCAAGATAGGATATCAATCACCATGCATTTCCAAATAGTGAAAACTACTATATTCTTTTCATCACAAAATTGACTTATGCTCAACATATTGTATTTGAGCCCTTTGACATACTGCACTTTTGATATGATTATGTTTTCTCTATGCAGCTCCCCATATCCTTTTGTTTGGCCTCACGAACTATCTTCAAAAGTTACATCAGGACCTTTTTCTTTGATGTAGTTTGTCAGCACCTTCTTATTTCCTGTAATGTGCCTTGAGCATCCTGAATCCACAAAACATTCTTCACCTCTTATTGTTGAACTTGAGGTGACATAATGGTAGTCCTCCCACCTTTTTTGCAATCATACAAGCAGAGATTTAGGTACCCAAATTTGAGTGGGTCCTTTGGGGTTATTGGGCTTCCTGGAGAATTGATTTCTCCTGGTGTTTTGAAAATGTTGGTTATTCCTATGAGGTGCATGGTGTCTTGGTCTATATCCTTGATTTGGTTTGTATATAGGATATGATTGAAAATGGTTTTGGTGTGAGCCATTTCTAAATCTTGGCTGAGACCATTTATTAAAATTTTGAGGTCTCCACACCTGTTCATTTTGAAAATTTGGATAACCTTGAACTTTCCATTTACCTTTGCTATTTTGAAATCTGTTTTTAGGGAGTCTTTGGTAATAAGCAGAATAATGTTTTGACTGCTGCTTCTGCCTTGGCCATTGTCTAGTCTCCTGTCTAGGTGTCTGCCTTGTATGTTAGGGTTGTATACGTCAAAGCATACTTTATGCTTGTATTACCTAATTTCCCGGTCTTTATCTATGAGAATATTTAATTCATTTATCACATGTTTTGCATATTTATTCATGCTATGGTTATGCAAATGCAGTCTAAATTACTTTATATTGTAGATAATGTGGTGTGTCGTGTCACACAGAAGATCACATTATCGGTTCCTTATATAGTAATATTTAGTTCACAACCTATATAACATTAGACAGTTATGTGAGAGGTTGTAGTATATGCTTGAGATTGGTTGGTCTTGACCATTAGCATATATTAGCGTATTCGTTATACGTTGAACAGGATCGATGTGAGATAGATTCTTCTGTACTTACTATAAGAAGAACGTACATCTCGGATAATTATTATTTCTTAATTCTAGTGATTAATATTTAATTATATATATTTAATATTTATTTCTTTGATTTATCATGGGTGAGAGCCACAATGATTGACTCAATATGCTCGATATTTTGGGAAATATTATTATTTATATGATAATTAATATTATAGCTAGAAATCGTGTCCCGACTAGTCGGGTTGATCATGTCCCTTGAGGCACTCGAAAGGATTATTATATTAAACTCTGCAGGTGGAATTAATTTTTCGATATAATAATAAAGGTCGAGTGGTATACTCATGTATAACACATTAATTAATTAAAAGCTGTCAGTAGCTTAAATTAATTAATGGACATGGAATATCTTAAACACGGGAAATAATTAATTTAAAAAGGAGCCTAATTTCGTAATTTGGGATTTTGGTAGGAAGTGCAATATTAACTTATTAGTGGACTAAGTTGATATTAATAGAGTCTTCATATTAGGAAGAGTCTTAATAATGGAAGGAAGATATCTATTGGGAGTCCTTACCATATCCTCCTTAAGGTCCCTAGAGTAGCCCAAAATACCTATAAATACATGCTTAAGGGTGGCCGATTTTTCCAACTCATAATTGCCCAAGAAATCTATTTTTTGTGTGTGTTTTAATTGTGGATCTTGACTTGTGTCTTGGATTCCACAATTTGGTTAACACAATATTTTTCTAAAATACTCAAAATATTCAAGAAAAATAGAGAGAACAAAAATCGTAAGTTTCTTGAGAGGAAAGTTTCGGCCGATCCCTTTGCAGTCCAAGTAGTCCGGTAGATTGTTGCCCACACGACATCCGGACGTAGGCGGGATATACTCTAGAACATCTTGAGGTAGAAATACAAGAAGATTGGAGAGGAACACGAAGATGACATTAATCGATCAAGAAGGAATTTTTCTACCACTTCGCGTCAAAGGTAAAAATTACCGACTCCCATGCATAAATATGTTTATTTAATTGTTTATTAATTTGTTTAGTTAATTAGTTGACAAGCCTAAATAGATCCGGTTTTTGTGTTGGTTAGTTTATAAAACCTTTTATTAAATTATCACCACCAACTTGCTTCCGCTGCGTTTTATATTCCAACATTTGGTATCGGAGCCGGTCTTTAGGTTCTGTTCAATTTAATTAATTTGGTGATTAATATGCTAGCAATTAAATATTCATATAGTATGAATTTTTGGAATATTTTGCGAGAATTTGTCTTGCAGGAAAATATGATCCAATTATCATGGCTATGTGATGATTCTTTTTATTTACGCATTTTGGTAATTTAGCCCGTTTTTGTGGCATGTATAAGTTTTTCCCGTGAGAAAATACACGGGTAGAATAGGATTTATTTTTCTTGTAATTTGATGTAAATTCGATGTATTTTATTTCGAATAAAATTGTAATCGAATTGGAACACACAAAGTACGAAAGAGAAAGAAGTCAAGTGCGAAGAGAAGTCCCGATCGGACGAACCAACCAGGACCAGCAAGGAGCCGATCGGCGGCTCGGCCAGCAGCACAGTCCGGGCAGGTCGGTCAGCTTGGGCAGCTCGGGCAGCTTGGGCAGCCGGGCAGCGGGTCAGGCAGTTCGGGCAGTCGGGCAACCGGGCAGCGAGCAGCAGGCCCAGTTGTCCAGTTCGGGTCGTTCGATTCGTTTTTCCGCGAGATGCTTGAAGCGGTGGGAGCAAACGAGTCGAAGATTTTCTCGTTATTCAAAACGATGAATAAAAAGCCATGATAATTGGATATAATTGTCCAATTTTATTATTTATTGGTTTTTATTATTTTGATGTATGGCATGTATGGATGTATGCGTGATATGTTTCCTTGCATGTTAGGACGAGAAAATTAAAAACCTTAATTTTTCAAAATAACTAAGTGATTTTAAATTGATTTTTCAAAATCAAATTGGCCTCCATAATTGGTTTAAATTGTGAAATAATTAGCATGCGCGTTGACATTAGAGTCTTCCTCCACATCGGATGTGCTAAATTATTGGCTCACTGGTTTTAAACTTCAAATTTGATAACAAAAAGATGAATATTATTTTTTATGATAGGATCTCTCCATCTGTAGGACTATTATCATTAAATAATATTCTAAGGTTTGTTAAATTATGGTGTTCACTTAGGTGTATTAATTAATAAGCTCCCCATCGGAGTCTATGTTAATTTAATACATGGCCAAGAGGAACCAACTATTAATTTTACTTGTCAAAACGCATCTTGACTAGATAGTAAAATTAAAGACGTTAAAATCTACTTGAAAATGTATGTGTAAACGTCCACACTATCGTGGCCTGCATGTGCGGTTTTTTGAGGTATTGGTTGATTGCATATATATATTGTTTTAAGGTTTTTCAATATATTTTGCGTCGAATTTTGTGATGAATGGTGTTTTTAATTTTATTCTCAGATGTCTTTCAATCCACTAGCTGTTATTCTCAAAGAAAACAAACTTGATGGCACTAACTTTGCCGACTGGAAAAGAAATCTTGATATTGTCTTGACTGCCGAGGGGCATAAATTTGTTTTAACTGAGGAGAGTCCATTGGAACCAGAACCGGATGCCACTCCTGAAGAGTTGGCTGAATTCCGGAAATGAAAAAAGTCTGATGAGATGGCTCGCTGTTACATTTTGGCTTCATTGACAAATGTATTGCAAGACGCGATCGACGATGGGCTCGGCCGCGGAAATGATGAAAATCTCACCGAGATGTTTGGTCATCGAACCAGGCGGCTAGGCAAAATGCAATGAGGGTTTTGATGACAACCCAAATGTCTCAAGGGACTCCGATGAGGATCACGTTCTTAAAATGATGTCTTATTTGAACGAACTGAGCATACTGGGGGCCACTATCGATGCGGAGTCGCAGGTCGATATTATCTTGGGCAGTTTACCAAGAAGCTTTGAGCAGTTCCGCCTCAACTGCAATATGAATCGTAGGACTTACACATTGGCGGAACTTCTGACAGAGCTTCAGTCTACCAAAGGTCTCTTCAAACAAGGTTATCATCAAATTCTTGCGGCAACCGATGCTGCTTATTCAAAACCCAAATGGGGAAAGAATAAAAAGTAGGTTGGCCATAAGCAAGTGGCAACCTTCAAAGCTAAGGGCAAGGCTCCTCAGTCAAAAGCTCCTCAGTCGGAAGCGAACAAAAAGCCGAAGGGCAAATGCTTCAACTGCGGTCTGAAAGGGCATTTCAAGAGTGACTGCCCTAAGAAAGGTACGTCTCATGCACTAGTAGTCAAAACATGTTTGGATGCCTGTTCCATCACTTCGTGGATAGGGATTCAGGCTCCACTGATCATGTTTGTTATGACTCGCAGGGGTTCCAAGTAACCAAGGTACTTAGTGCGGATGAGATTACAATAAGCTAGGGCAACTATTCCAGGCTGAAATCTGTTGCAGTGGGAGTCGTGCAGCTAAAAGTTGATGATAGGATTTTAGAATGAATTTGATTTCAGTTTCTAAATTGCGTCGTGATGGATATTCAGTTTCTCTTGAAGATAATGCAGTTATTAAAAGAAACGGTGAATATGTTTGCACGAGTACTTATAATGAAGGACTTTATATCATTAGTGCTGCACCAGCTCCCTTGCATACTTATAAATCACTTAATTCTTTGACTAATCCTAATAAAAGAAAAGAGCCTTCGAGCATAAATCCAACATATTTGTGGCATTTACGATTGGGTCATATTAACCTTAGAATGATTCAAAGATTGGTGAGCGATGGCCCATTGGATTCGCTCCAAGTTGAGTCATTTCCAACCTGCGAATCCTGTCTGGAAGCTAAAATGACTAAAAGGGCTTTTCAAAGCAAAGGAAATCGTACACAAAAAGTATTGGAATTGGTTCATACCGATGTATGTGGTCCAATGAACATCCAGGCTAAGGGTGGCTTCGAATACTTCATCACGTTTATAGATGATTATTCGAGATATGGATACATCTATTTGATGCGATGTAAGTCTGAATCTTTTGATAAGTTCAAAGAATTCAAGGCTGAAACGGAGAAGCGTCATGGGCAGAGTATCAAGTCACTACGATCTGATCGTGGTGGCGAATACCTTAGTGGAGAGTTTTTGGATTTCTTGGCACATGAGGGGATTACTTCCCGACCACGGTGCACAGTACACCACAACAAAATGGTGTTGCTGAATGAAGGAATCGTACTTTATTAGAGATGGTTAGGTCAATGATGAGTTATTCTGATTTGCCTATTTCGTTTTGGGGATACGCCTTGGAAACAGCGGCGTACATTCTAAACTTGGTGCCTTCGAAATCAGTTCCAAAAACACCCACAAAGCTATGGAATGGGCGCAAGCTCAGTCTAGGACATGTTCCGATTTGGGGTTCTCCAGCACACGTGCTGAATAAGGAAGCTGATAAGTTGGCATCTCGTACATAAGTACGAGTATTTGTAGGATATCCTAAGGGAACGAAGGGTGGCTTATTTTATAGTCCTAAAGACCAGAAGATCATTGTTAGCACCAATGCCCGGTTCTTAGAGGAGGACTATGTGATAAGCCACAAGCCTAGGAGTGAGGTCATTCTAGAATAACTTAGGGGCGAGATTTCGACAATACCAATTGTACAAACACCTAGTGTACCACGTATCGACACTATTGTGGATACACAAACTAAGGACACGCCTCGTCGTAGTGGGAGGGTTGTTCGTCAACCTGAACGTTTCATCGGTGTGGGAGCGTCTTCGGACCACTCCCCGGACCAGGATGAAACGGATCCATGTACGTACAAACAGGCAGTTCAAGACAAGGATGCTGAATCCTGGAAAACAGCAATGGAATCCGAAATGGGATCTATGGATTCTAACTAAGTGTGGGAGCTAGTAGAACTACCCAATGGGGTAAAACCCATTGGAAGTAAGTGGGTCTATAAGCGTAAGAGAGGATCGAAGGGGAAGGTTGAAACCTTCAAAGCAAGGCTTGTTGCGAAAGGTTACACTCAGAAAGAGGGCATCGCTACGATGAGACCTTTTCACCAGTAGCCATGCTTAAATCGATCCGGATTCTCTTGGCTATAGCTGCGCATTTGGATATGGAGATTTGGTAGATGGATGTCAAGACTGCATTCTTGAACGGGAGTCTTGATAAGTAAATCTATATGCGCCAACCTGAAGGATTCATTGCTGAAGGAGAGGAGTACTTAGTGTGCAAGCTTAAGAGAGCCATTTATGGTCTTAAGCAAGCATCAAGGTCTTGGAACATGCGATTTGATGAGGTCATTCAATCGTATGGTTTTGAACAGTGTCCTAGTGGGGTTTGTGTATACAAGAAGTGCGATGGAAACGTACTGGTGTTTCTTGTACTATACGTAGATGATATACTTCTAATTGGAAACAATGTGAAGGTATTATCAGACGTAAGAGTATGGCTATCTGAGCAGTTCGATATGAAGGATTTGGGAGAAGCTGGGCACATCCTTGGTATTAAGATCTTTCGAGATCGCAAGAAAAGGATGTTGTGCTTATCTCAGGCATCCTATATCGATACGGTGCTAAAGAGGTTCAACATGGAGAATTCCAAGAAAGGTTTCTTACCTTACAGACATGGAATTCAGCTATCTAAGGCTATGTGTCCTAAGACACAGAAGGAGATAGATGACATGAAGCTGGTCCCTTATGCTTCGGCAGTGGGAAGCCTCATGTATGCTATGCTTTGCACTAGGCCTGATATCTGTCAAGCTGTAGGCATGGTGGCGAGATATTAGTCGAACCCAGGACCGGGACATTGGATTGCTGTCAAGCATATACTCAAGTACCTGAGAAGGACTAGGGAGCATATGCTTGTATATCAATCAGATACACTTTGTCCTTTGGGTTACACTGACTCAGATTTCAGTGCGGACAAAGAAAAGTCGAAATCAACTTCCGGATATGTTTTCACTTTGGGAGGTGGAGCCATCAGTTGGAGGAGTGTGAATCAGAAATACATAGCGGACTCTACCATGGAAGCCGAATATGTAGCAGCCTCAGAGGCAGCTAAAGAGGCGGTATGGCTCAAGTACTTCCTAAAAGATTTGGGTGTGATTCCTAATTTGCCCAGGAGTATTACACTGTATTGTGATAATACCGGTGCTGTTGCAAATTCGAAGGAACCACGGGCCCACAAAGCAAGCAAACATATCAAGCGCAAATATCATATCATTCGAGATTTTATGAAGAGAAGGAAGATCATTGTCTCCAATATAGCACCTGAAGACAACCTAGCTGATCCTTTCACGAAAGGGTTGCCCTCAAAGTCATTTGAAGGGCATGTGGAAGGAATGGGGTTGAGATGTATGGCAGCATTGCTTTGAGTATAAGTGGGAGATAGATAGACATAGTCTAGATAGTATACTTCAAAAGCATGCTTTGAGTATAAGTGGGAGATTGTTAGGGTTGTATACGTCAAAGCATACTTTATGCTTGTATTACCTAATTTCCCGGTCTTTATCTATGAGAATATTTCATTCATTTATCACATGTTTTGCATATTTATTCACGCTATGGTTATGCAAATGCAGTCTATATTACTTTATATTGTAGATAATGTGGTGTGTCGTGTCACACAGAAGATCACATTATCGGTTCCTTATATAGTAATATTTAGTTCACAACCTATATAACATTAGACAGTTATGTGAGAGGTTGTAGTATATGCTTGAGATTGGTTGGTCTTGACCATTAGCATATATTAGCGTATTCGTTATACGTTGAACAGGATCGAGGTGAGATAGATTCTTCCGCATCGACTATAAGAAGAACGTACATCTCAGATAATTATTATTTCTTAATTCTAGTGATTAATATTTAATTATATATATTTAATATTTATTTCTTTGATTTATCATGGGTGAGAGCCACAATGATTGACTCAATATGCTCGATATTTTGGGCAATATTATTATTTATATGATAATTAATATTATAGCTAGAAATCGTGTCCCGACCAGTCGGGTTGATCATGTCCCTTGAGGCACTCGAAAGGATTATTATATTAAACCATGCAGGTGGAATTAATTTTCCGATATAATAATAAAGGTCGAGTGGTATACTCATGTATAACACATTAATTAATTAAAAGCTGTCAGTAGCTTAAATTAATTAATGGACATAAAATATCTTAAACACGGGAAATAATTAATTTAAAAAGGAGCCCAATTTCATAATTTGGGATTTTGGTAGGAAGTGCAATATTAACTTATTAGTAGACTAAGTTGATATTAATAGAGTCTTCATATTAGGAAGAGTCTTAATAATAGAAGGAAGATATCTATTGGGAGTCCTTACCATATCCTCCTTAAGGTCCCTAGAGTAGCCCAAAACACCTATAAATACATGCTTAAGGGTGGCCGATTTTTCCAAATCATAATTGCCCAAGAAATCAATTTTTTGTGTGTGTTTTAATTGTGGATCTTGACTTGTGTCTTGGATTCCACAATTTGGTTAACACAATATTTTTCTAAAATACTCAAAATATTCAAGAAAAATAGAGAGAACAAAAATCGTAAGTTTCTTGAGAGGAAAGTTTCGGCCGATCCCTTTGCAGTCCAAGTAGTCCGATAGATTGTTGCCCATACGACATCCGGACGTAGGCGGGATATACTCTAGAAGATCTTGAGGTAGAAATACAAGAAGATCGGAGAGGAACACGAATAGGACATTAATCGATCAAGAAGGGATTTTTCTACCACTTCGCGTCAAAGGTAAAAATTACCGAATCCCATGCGTAAATATGCTTATTTAATTATTTATTAATCTATTTAGTTAATTAGATGACAAGCCGAAATAGATCCGGTTTTTGTGTTGGATAGTTTATAAAATCTTTTATTAAATTATCACCACCAACTTGCTTACGCTGCGTTTTATATTCCATCATTGTAAACCTAGGTTGCTGCCTAAACTTTTAACTGGGTTGCTGCCTATTTTGAGATACATGTTTGTTTATAGGATCAGCAGTCTGGACATAAGTTTCTCCCTTGATAAAATTGGTTTTTGAGATAGAGGGATTGTTGGGGTCATATCCAAGGCCTGATTTTAAATAAAGTGGCCTCTGGTTTATACACAATCCATCAAGAGTTATGGATGCTTTCAGAGATGTTATCTCTTTAGCTTATGCACTGTTTAGCTGTTTCAACTTAGAGAGCTCAGTTTTGATATGAGCACGTGCAGCTGACTTTTCATTATTTAAAACAGTCAGCTTATGAACCTCAACTGTGGCATTTTCAGCTGAGTTTTTCAAAGTGTTTTCAGCTTGTTTTTCAAACTCAGCTATAATGTTTTCAAATTTTGCTGAATCTTGGCTGAGTTTGTCAAAATCATTTTTCAGCTGGACTTTCTCATTCTTCAGCTGTGCATTTTCAGTTGTAACAGTCAGGTGAGCTGATTTTAAGGTTTCAAAATCTTTTATAAGCTGATTTACAGATTTATGAATATCAATGTCTTCAGACATGTCAGAACTAAAACTTTCTGAAGTTTGAGGTTTAGATGTTACCTCTTCATCAGCCAAATTAGCCATCAAGCAGTTGTAATCATCATCGTCGTCTGAAAAGAATCCACTGCTTGATTCAACTCTTTCTTAATCTTCACCAATGAGAGATTTCCTTTTATCATCCTTTTCTGCCCATGTCCTTCTTGCTTTCATCCTTCTTGAGTTCAGGGCAGTCAAATTGGATATATCCTGTTTTGTGACAGTTGTAGCATTCTACTTTCCAGTTTCCGGCTTTTTGGTTTCTTCTTGGGTTCTCTTTGAAGTTCTTCTTATACTTTGAATAGTTTTTCCTGAAGTTGCTGAACCTCTGCATAATAAATGCCATCTCTTCTTCAAAATTCAGAGGACTGTGGGGACTGAATTCAACTTGACTCTTTGCAGGTGATTCTGCTGCAAAAGCTATCCCTTTCTCAACTGGCTCATTAGTTGATGAGTAGGGCAGCTCAAACTTGAATGCTTTGAGGTCTGACAAAATTTCTTGGATCTGTATTTTATTAAGATCTATACATTCCCTCATAGCTACGGCCTTCATGCTCCATTATGGAGTGAGATATCTTAGAACCTTTAGAGCCATCTATCAGTTGCCATAGGTTTTACCAAGAGAGTTTATTTCGTTTGTGATCTCTGCGGATCTTGTATTCCACCTGGTCAATTATTTCACCATTCTTCATTTTGAAGTTGTCATACTTCTGAGTGGCAATTGACAGTTTGTTCTCTTTGATAAGCTCAGTTCCCTCACACATTACGGCTAGTGTGTCCCATATTTCCTTGGCATTCTGGCAGTTCTTGATTTTAACCATGGTTGCCTTGTCAAGGGTCTGGTATAATACATCTCTGGTCCGGTTGTCAAGATTGGCCAGCTTCCTTTCTTCAGAGGACATTTCAGTTCTCTTTTTGGGAATCTTCTCTGGCTTCCCAGCTGCCATTTCTTCTGCTGTGTTCTCATTCAGGAAGATGAATGGTCCATACTCAATTATACACCACATGTCATCATGTATGGATGACAGATGAGCCTGCATTCTTATTTTACAGAGGTCATATTCATCGACAGAAAATACAGGCAATCTAGAGTGCATGTGTTGCATGTGTTCCATTATAATGAGAGATTATATATGCTCAGATATATGGATCTGGTTTTGTAAAATTAAACCAATCTCTCTGATACCACTTGTAGGTCACAAGCCGTCTGGAATAAGTCTAGAGGAGGGATGAATAGACTTATTAAACTTTTTTCCTGAATCTCAGGTGAGTAACTCAGCTGATATAATATGCAGCCAACAAACCTTAGCTGCAGGTGAGTAATGCGGAAGCACAGCTGATGACAATGCAGGTGACTATGTCGTCTGCATGTGACTTATGTCAACTGTAAAACATAGTTATGCGGAATACAGTTGACTGTTAAATGGAACAGTAAATATGAATGCAGCAGATAAGTATGATGTAATGCAGTAAAGCACATAGACACTTATAGTGGTTTCAGAGGTGGGGTAATCCTCTACTAATCCACTTCTCTCTAAACCAGTTGGTGATAAATTCACTATAACTGTCAACCGGTGATAAATGTTACAGTAAATTTCCTAGTTACAACGGCTTCCAACCAGTGGAAATCCATGGCCATTGCAACTCCCTTTGACTGCCTAACACCTCTGATTGAAAACCCGTGGATGCCTCAACAACTCGCAAGCAGTCTATCACCTTCCAATCAAGAACCCGTGGATGCCTTATCAGCCTCAAAACTTCTGAGAACCTCGTTCAAAGAAGTACCCCGTACTCAAACTTAAAGACAAGAGTATTGTCTTCTCCAACTCAAGAGCTTCTCAGTATATGAACTTTGGAAACTGGCTCTTCACGATGCTATAGTTCGCTTTGATTGCTTAGATTGCTTTGAATGCTTTGTTCGATTGTGAATGTTGTTCGCATCGTACTTTGCTCAAATCTGTCTTTAGATATTTATAGTACGAATCTTGAGCTTCTTCATATCCATTGCATCTCTTATAGCAAATCCGTCCGTTGGAGAGTAGACTTCTTTGTTTATTCGTTCATCTCTTTGCACGGCTTGTCTCTTTATTCAAATATGTCCACTTGAAGAATCTTCCCGTTGCGCCGCTTTTCTGGATTACTATATTTGGAAAGTCTTTCGGGCGCCAATCTCTAGGAATAAATTATTCCGTAACTTCCAGAAATTACTCACTTTGTCTCCTTGAATTTACGTCCGCATATGTCTTGCCGTCATAGTTGATTTTTCAATGCTTGCTGACGTGGACTGAGCTTCTTCTCTGACACTTTAAACTTGGCTTGTAGATATAGTTTGGTCAACCTCCTATAATATTCTGTTTGACCGAAAACCTCGATTGATAAAGTACTCATTTGCAGTCAGCCTACAGTAGATGTTCCTTTTGATCGAATCTTGCCTGATAACTTGTATGACGATATCTCATTTGTGGCCAAACCTCAGCTGATGTTTTGTGTTGACCAGACCTTCTCTATTAATAAGTCGTCTGTGGTCAAACTTCTCTGATATACTCTGTTGACCAGAACTCGCCTGATATGTCGCTTGATTATATCTCGTTTGTGGTCAAACTTCTCTGATATACTCTGTTGACTAGAACTCGCCTGATATGTCGCCTGATTATATCTCGTTTATGGTCAACCTTCTATGATTCGTTGAGTTGACCAAAACTCGGCTGGATTTATCTCGCCTGATGATTACTCGTCTGAACCTCGGCTATTACAGTGTTTTGGTTAAACCTCTCTGTTATTATAGTTGACCAAAACTCGGCTGATAATTAACTCATCTGATTTTTTGATAGTTCTATACTTAGCCGATTTTATACTGATTAACTATTTGATCAAACTTAGCCTATTCAATGGCTTATAGAAGATACTCATTTGGTTCTTCTTTACAATGCCAAGTACTTAGTGTCTACATTCGAATAAATCATGAATACAGGGATGACATCATCAAAATCTAACAAGTATTCCTAACATCCTCAAACAAAAATGATATTATTGCATACTTTGGGTTGTGAACTAGAGAGGTTATGGGTTTGTAAAATTACGATGTATTTAAATTGTTTTCAAAACTTGTTTTACATTATATTTCAAATCTCAAGGATTTTGAGTTTTTTTAGTAATCTTGAATATCTTTCGGGATTTTTGAAATTTTCCTTTGGTAATTGGCTTGTTTATCGCCAGTACGAAATATATTTTGTATATCTATTGTACTTATATGTTTAGGTTTATGTGGTCCAGTGGACCAAATACAGGGTCGAAAACGCGGATGATGAGCTGCAACTATACTAAGTGTCGAGAGTTCGGTATTCAATTTATAGTTGTTGTCGAGTTCAATTGTATCACTACTGGAGACTGTTTATATTTCTTATGTCATATTGGGTCCTTATATAGGTACTTTTTTTGAGTTTTCTAATCTCTGGTATACTTCGAAGATGTTTTTATTGGTTGATCTTGTTGGCCAATAATATGTCGTTGTGAGTTAAAATTAGCCTATTAACTCTTTGTGGAAGTGGACACGGTGCTGCAATAATTTTGAGTGAATTGAGGTACTACATTATACTGGTTATATTAAGTAGATCACATAACCTAATCTGCACGTGAGATGATCTGAATATACTTATTGTCTTCCTTGAGCAGTCGGCAGTTGAACATCCTAAACATGACCACCTTAGCACCTCAGACCGGGTCAAGTCTTCGATGGCCTATGTTTGGATGGGACCCGAATGTTTCTAGGACGTTAACTGTTAGCCAACACTACTAAGGCTAGTAGGCAATGTGACTACACCTTCACCATACACATCAGCGCCACATCAGCTTTCTCTCTCCTCTCACTTCCCTTCACCACTCTTCACCTTTTAGAGGGCAAGGGAACATCTAACTTTACTTTTCATTAAATACCCACTTTATAAAAATATACCCCACTAAATACCCCACACACACTCACACACAAAATAAAGAAATAATAAAACAAGTGAGATGGGATAGAGAAATGGGGGTGGGGCCCATTTTTTCAGCCTTTTTAATTAGTGAATGTTTCACCGATTCTTGTTTCGGTAGTTGTGCCTCGTGCGTGAATGGGAATGGAGGGCAAGGAAGATGGCGCGTGATGTGGGGCCCCTAGGTGAAGGTTTCACCTCCTTGACAACCAGCCTAAAATTAGATAGATGAAAGCCTATTGGTTGTTGCCTAGCTTAGACTATGTTTATCACCAACCACCCCAACCATCCAAGCACTTTAATATTTAATTAATTTTCCTCTCTTCCATATATCATCAATATTCATCCCAACCCAACCACCTATATTTTTTAGTAGTTTATCAATGACCACTTCAACCATTCAACCACCCAATTACAATATTATATAAAACTATTCTCCTATTATTTTTAATTTTGATAATTGTTTTAATATTAATTTTAAATTAAATAATTAAAAATTTATAAAATATCAAAAAGGTAACAAACTAATAAAAATTGAAAATACTACAAAATAAGAACATAAATTACAACAATGGAAAAATAAAATTGAAAATAAACAATCAATACTAAGCACTCAAGTACGATCACCTAATCTTTACCATAATTTTGAGAATTATGGAACGAGTTATTGTCTCCATCCATTGCAAAAGAGAGTAGAAAATAATAGATGTTATAAAAAAGAAGAGAATTCAAAGGTGTAGTAAAATAGATCAAAATTGGTCTCTATTTATAGAAAATAAAAAAATATAAATTTTGATATATTTTTCAAAAAATTTTAAAAACATATTATTAAAAAATATCATAACTTTAAACATCTATCGAAATAAAATTTGACTAGCCAATAGAAAGGAGACAATGTCTTAATTCTATTGGCTAGCCAAATATAGAGAGAGAAAGACCATGTGGTCTGTTATTTCATTATATCGTTTACTTCATCCGTAACTTTCATTTTTTAAATTTTTTATAATTAGGTTGTTCGACCAAGTTGGCCAAATTTAGACCGATATACATGGTCGTAGCCTCGTAGGAACTTGAGATCACCACAAATGGGTTAATAAGCTAAAATATCACTGAACTCTTGACAAACTTGCAGCTAGGTCACTGAACTCAAAAAGCTTGCTTGTAGATAACAGAACTAAATATAGCTTGCAATGAAGTCACTCGAAAATTAAAAAAAATCATGACCGTTAACTTTTCTTTGACTTTAACGGTGCTCCGTTAATTTGTGACAAATCACCATCCACGTAGGCTGCCAGGTATATAAAACCCAATTTATTTGAACCGATTCATTAACCTGATCCATCACTATAATTTAACCCGATACATCACTATACAAATCATATATACAGTGTCGTGTGTATATTTTAACAATAAATCACATAAAAATGAAATTGGGGATAAAACGGAGCTGTGCTAGGGGTTTGAATATCGATTCAGTCCCTTCAGTTGCCTTATTAATCAAATGGATTCATCAATGTAAGTCGTTCTTTTCAAAATTTTGTGCATCTTAAGTGTAGTTTCAGAAGACCCCTTTATGCTTATGTAAAAAAACTGCATCTTTAGGGTGATTTGTGTGCATATATTTGCAGGAGTGATCTTTATACTGATGATGATGGAGAATTTGAGGGAGATGATGATGTTAGTGACATGGATGATGCTAATGCTAGTGATGAAGAGCTCATTGAGATTAGGAGAAAGAGTAGGGCTGAAAAGAAACAAATAGAGGAATATTATAATCAGTATGATAATGAAGGTGAGATTGATAAATGTGATGAAGACTCAAACAGTGGAGGGTCTATGAATGGTTATACTAGTGAAGAAATTGATGAAGAATATTGTTATGCTGAGCCTACCAGTGGCAAAAGGAATAAAACAATTGAGGAGGTCTTTAATATAAATACACCAGCCAAAGACATCAAATGGAAGGTGGGGCTAATATTTGCATCTAAAAAGTTTAAAAATGCTGCCAGGGTAAATTAAATGGCTACGGGTAGGCCATTTAATTATTTAGTTGATGACTTGGTTAGAATGCAAGTTGTATGTGCAAAGAGATGCCCCTCTAACATGTGGGCTAGTTATATTAAAGATAGTGAAGCATGGCAAATAAAGACAGTCATAAATGAGCATAACAGGGAGGTTTGGAAATAGAATAAGAAAAAATCCTAACTGGAAATTACCTGAGATACAGGGAGGAATAAAAAGAGTTCTTAAAGTTGATGTGTGTGAAGACAAGTGCTGCAGGGTAAGACAAAGAGCTTTGAGGGGTGTAGAAGACAAAATGGTTGAACATTATGCAAATTTGATAGAGTTTGGGGGTGAGATTTTAATGAGTAACAGAGAGAACACAGTCAAGATCAGTACTATTGGGCGATAAGAAGGTGATGCATCGAGATTTCATAGGATGTATGTTTGTTATGGTTCTTTGAAGAAATCATGGAGAGAAGTTTGTAGGCCAATACTTGGTTTTGATGGCTGTTTTATAAAGACTGTATGAGGTGGACAACTTTTTTCAGCTCTTGGTAGATATGGTAACAACTGCATATTTCCAGTAGCAATGGTTGTGGTGGAGAGCGAAAATTATGAGAGTTGGAAATGGTTTCTACAGATACTCATAGATGAACTTGATCTTCAGTAGGGTGCGCACAAAAAATCAAAATCCCGATCCCATCCCGGTCCCGTCCCAAAATTACCCGGGATGGGATGGGATCCAAAATTAAAAACACTAGGCCCGTCCGGTCCCGTCCCATTAGAGTAACTGCGGGACGGGATACGGGACAAAAAATTTGAGGCCCGTAAGGCCCGTCCCGTCCCGCTAAGTTTTTAACCCTTTTTAAAACCATATATTTTTATTATTTGTAACCCTTTTTTAATTAATTTTTAATAATAAACTATTTTTATTTTTTACTATCTATATTTTATAATTATACACAAATCTAATCAACCGATATAAAGTTAGTAACTGGTATTTTTTCAAAAAAATGGATATGTTGTATTCAATGTTAATAATTGTTATTTTAAAAGTTAATTTAGGCTATTAAATTAGTTTGTTGGATATTTTTCCGAATTTAGATGTATAAAATTATAGATTTTCTTACTTTTTTCTAATTTATATTTTGAACTTTTTTATGCGGGACTAAACCCGTCCCGTCCCGTTTCGTCCCATCCCAACCGGGATAAGGCCCGCGCGGGATGAAATTTTGAAATCACCAATCCCGTCCCGTCCCGTCCCGCTTGTTATAACACGGGACGGGGCGTGGAATGACCCCAGGCCCGTCCCATCCCGTCCCATGCCCACCCCTAATCTTCAGGAATGCTATGCAAGACACTGATATCTGATCAACAAAAGGTATCATCCTATACTCGTATCTTATTCATATGTGTCATTTAATATAAGCTTGTTATATTAATGTGTGTGATTCATAATGCTTGTAGGGTTTGGTCAAAGCTATAAAAGAACTGATGCCTCATGTAGAACATAGATTATGCATAAAGCATCTTTATTCAAATTTAAGGAAGACATATCCATCAACTATAGTGAGGGGTTGTTTATGGAATTCTTGCACTGCAACTCATCCCCAAGATTTCAAGTCTGCTATGAAGGAGACGGAAAGGGCTTCAAAGGGAGATGCAGGGAAGATGAACCAGTTAGAGCCTAAGTTGTGGTCTAAGGCTTATTTTCCAATTCATTCCATGGCAGATAGTACTGAAAACAACATGAGTGAATGCTTCTACTCATAGATTCTCAAATCCAGGTATATGCCCATCATTGACATGCTTACTGAAATGCATGATATGGTTATGACTAGGCTTCGCCAGAAAAGAGATGCAATGGTAAAAAAATGATTGTATTGTAGTACCTAGAATAAGGAAGGTGCTAGATGAGGCTGTCAGAGATAGTTCAGGTTTCACTATTTTATGGCATGGGAGGGAGAATTATGCGGTTAAATGGAAGGGTAGTTCTATGTGTGTAAACCTCAAAAATAGGACTTGTAGTTGCAGAGTGTGGGACTTGACAAGGGTACCCTGTTGTCATGCTATGACAGCTATACAAGAGTTTACACAAAATTCAATGGACTTTGTGGCTAAATGATTTACAAAGGAGGCATATATGCACACTTACTCGAATAGGTTAGAGGTTTTGAAAGGTGAGTAGTTTTGGGAGGATGTAGAAGGTGAAGCAGTGTTGCCTCCACTAATTGTCAAAAAACTTAAGGACATACCTAAAAAGCTTAGGAGGAGAGAAGATTGGGAGGGTAGTGTGTCAAGTGGAAATTATCACAGAATGACTAAAAGGGGGAGGGTGATGCACTGTGGTTATTGTAGACAGAAAGGGGATTACGTTAATAAGTGCCCTACTAAACTAGAAAACTATCAGTAAGTTCAACCTAAGAAAAGAGGTAGGAAAAGAAGGAATAATATGGATAATGCAAGTGAAGAACAACTTATGGATGAACTTGTGGATGAAGTGTTGAGAGGGATTATGGATGATGGCTTACAGACACAACCACCACAAATACAAGACACACAAATACATGACACACCTTTGTCTGGGCAAACACAAGAAAATGCAATGGCTGTGGTGAAATTTGTGAGTATTTTGTATCTTGTTACTTCAATTTTCCATGTTATATTTAATATATAATAACTAAAGTTGGTTGTAATATCTTGTTTATGATAGATGCCTACTCTACACTTTGGTGCACTACAACACATTGGCACTGGAGGCACCCCACCAGCATCAACATCTCTACATGGGAGCAAAAAAATGAAGGTCAGCTCTATGTCACGGAAGGTAATTGTATCTTCAGGGAGCAAAGTGAAGCCATTTGCAGAAGACCAAAAAAATAGTTTTATTTTATTCGTGATGGCTGATGGATTAAGACATATTGAAACTGGTCACTCCTTTTCATAAAGTTGGTGGATTTACTTTAAGTATTATATATGCTAAGCTATGCTATGGATCAAATGTGATTTTATGAGATTTTGTACTGTTCTGGATGGATTTTATGGTACAACTACTATTTTTTATTTTATTTATATTGACAATTTAGTTTTCTGTACTCTAAAGGAACACAGTCATGAGCAAAACGAAAAAGCTTGTCATATATTACATATTCAACAGTACAAAAGCATAAGTAATTGACAATTGAAACTATAACAGATCTTTGCTTTGCATTTCTAATTGTTATTACAAATAAAACCAACCAAAAAGATCACAATTGAGAGCATCAAATTCAGCAGCATCTTAAACTTGGCCAGCATTTTCTCCTTGTGTGTCAATAAATCAGCAAGTTCTTTGTTCTTCTTCTCAGTATTTTGTAATTCATCCTTTCAAGCAGATCCTTGGCTGAATATTCCACTTTTGACCATCTTGTGAGCTCAACAACCATGTATTTTATTTGGGAGTCAATGATCTAAAAATTAAGACATGCATGGGAGATCAAGTGTGAATCAAATACCATAGAAAAAATCAAGGTACTACAACACATTTCTTGAATTAAATAATCTACAGTATTCTTAAAAATCACCTATAAAAGGACACCTTCATCCATGAAAAAAAATCACTCCTCTTTTTGCCAAGAAATATCTTTTCTTTAGCAAGACATCTGTAATACCCAGTTGTAACTCAGTAATTATCATTCAGTATTTATCATTCAGTAATTGATACTCAGTAATTTCATTCATTATTGATCATTTGTCACTCAGATTCAGTCATGGTATTCATCATTCAGAGTAATTGTATCGAGTATCGATCGTCATTCATCATTAATCTGATTGGAGTTTCGTGCCGTGTTATCATCATTGTCATTTTCGTTGCGAACTGTGCGTGAGGAGTAGCGCACGCTACGTACTCATTTTAGCGTACGCTAATTGAGTATAGGTAGCGCACGCTACTACTCAGCCTTAGCGCACGCTAAGGCTACCTTGGCTGCAGTCCAGAAGGTACTGGACTGCAGGTGAGATTATTTGTAGCGCACGCTACGAGTGGTAAGTAGCGCGCGCTAACGGGTTGTAGTAGCGCACGCTATATGTGTGGAGTAGCGCGCGCTAAGGACGGATCGAGTTGAGTCCGGTGGCTACCGGATCGCATCGATTAATTCATAGCGCACGCTATGCATTGTTGTTAGCGTACGCAACCGATATATTAGCGCACGCTAAATAATGGTTGTAGCGCACGCTATCGAGGTTAGACTGCAGGGCGATGGTTTTCTCGACTCGCATCAAGGGCGTCAAATATTTCGCTAGCGCACGCTAACAATGGAGCTTAGAGCACGCTAGTAGTATTACCGTACCCCACGCTACAAAGATTTACGAAGCGCGCTACCGTGTTCTGGACAAGGTACTGGACTACCCAAATTACTCGTTAGCGCACGCTATGCATGGCGGCTAGCGCACGCTAACCTGGACTGAGTATAAATTGGACAGTTAGTCAGACTTCTTCATTTGTTCATCTCATTTCACTTCTTCGGTATTTTTGGGCGATTTCGAGCGATTCGGAGAGGGTTCTTCGCGGTGTAATCATCAATCATCATCTTCAAGCCCATATTTCGGATTGATCATCATTTCATCATCTTCATCACATCGAATCAAAGGTATTAATCTCTTGGATCTAGAATTTTGGATTTTTGGGTTTTTCCTTCCGATTTCTTCGTGTAAGCTTGGATTATCATTGGAATATGTTAGTTATGGATTATCTAACTTGTATAAATATATTCCTACGGAGTTAATGGTTATTTTCGGAATTGTTTTCAAGAACCCTTGGGGTTGACTTCGGTTAATTGGGGATTTTCCGATTGATGTCGTTATAATCACGAATTATGGATTCCTAATGGATTATTGATATCCTTGAAGTGTTTTGTTTGTTCGAAATACTCATTTTGGTGTGGGTTTCGACATATTCGGGATTGGATATTTCCGAAGTTGTGCGGTCGGTTATGTATTCGTTGGAATGCCTATGAGTTTGATTATCGTTGTTTCGACCCTTGGGTTAGTCGTGTTTTGTGGTTTGATACGTGTATTGAACGATTGTTGGTAATTATTGTTATTCAAGGTTGTTCGAGCGATCGGTATCTTGGTTAGGACGTTGTTCGTGGACGGACATTCTTCATCGGTATTGTGTAAGTTAAATCTTACTCGGTTAAAAGGATACTCATTCCTTTTGTTGTTGATTGCTCATAACCATAATTCATTCATCATAATATTAATCATTTTGAGACTTGTAAGTGTCGAATAATCATTTCATTCACGAGGAACGACGGTTCCAAATCTTTTCATTGGTTTATCAATCACGTCATTATTACCTTCATATCAGTGAGTCATCTTGGTCTTGTCTAATTATTATTCATTGGTTTTCATCATGGTCATTCTCGTTCATGTGACCTTCCGGGTTCATATTGCGTGGCCGGGTGTGGCTGTGTGGAATTTTTAGTCGGGCACATGATGGTCATGTATTGGGTTCACCGATACATCGGACCGTGCACACGGTAACGCTTACCTCCGTGAGACTAATTAGGTACAAGGACGGGTGTGTCCGGACATTCGTCTTGTACACTTGCACAGGACATTACGGGCATACTATGATGCTCCTCTTCAGCGTAATTCATAATTAAGAATATTTCATCACTTCAGTTAATTCATGATTGTGTAATTTCAACTCTTGAGAATTGTTGTTCTCGTATCGACCCGTTGGGGATTTTGTTTTCGTGTCACGGCAAGGCAAAGGCACGGGAAGAGCATGTTGACGGCGATTTAGTCCTGATGATACTAGTAGGGGCCCTATTGCTCATCATTTATTCATCATTTGTGTTTCCTTTATTTATTCCTTGCAGACATTCCGTTTGAATGCTCATTTCATTCATGTTGTGTATTTTATCGTCACATAAAATACACATGTATTCTATTTTATCCAGGTGTGTTGTATAAAACTCCTCATCGGAGTAATTGATGTTGTAATGTGGTTCGGTACTACATTTACTGTGTAATTCATTCATTTTCATTCG
Source organism: Orobanche coerulescens (assembly GCA_033398695.1). Classification (NCBI taxonomy): domain Eukaryota; kingdom Viridiplantae; phylum Streptophyta; class Magnoliopsida; order Lamiales; family Orobanchaceae; genus Orobanche; species Orobanche coerulescens. The sequence goes on from CM065813.1 coordinate 41,333,463, forward strand.
CCCGGTGGGTCCCGATGGGGTCCACAGACCGTAATATCCGCCTAGTTTGGGGTGTTACAGAGTTGGTATCGGAGCGTGGTTTTGAATACTACCCTCCAAGTCATGTCTCATTTGAAATCATCGTCATCGGACTAGTATCATTAGACTTTCGCCACGTGTGACTGTGCAAATGCCGAGCCAATCGTATCAAGAATCGTAAGATTTCTAATGCCATGGTATAATTTCGCATTAATCATTCATTCATAATTCATCGATTAACAATCCTCAATCATCATTGTCACTTTGACCAGACGGTCGTGTTAACTCATTAATCAGTCAATTCATTTCATTGTTCAGTTGTTGATCAGGAAGATCGAATCATTAATCTTGTTAACTCATTCAAGATAATCATTTCAGTAACTTCATCGGATAATCATGTCACGTCAATTAATCATTCATGTAATCGCTGTATTTGAGCGCGTATGCTCATTTTCATCATTTCATAATATAATCATAATATGATACTCATGCGAGACATATAATCATCATATGACTTTCCACTTCAGTATGGAAAGGGCTGGCAGAGGACGTGGAGGACGAGGCCGTGGAGCGGGCCGAATCCCGAGAACTCGTGCGAATACCCGCGCAAATGCCAGGAATAATGCTAATTCAGCGAGCAGCGACGCTGCCACTCATTCACCTGGACGCGATCATTCATTATCGGAGTCGCACTGGACACGGCTCGGTCGGAGGGTGTCCGGTTGATCCACTCGCATTTATGCAGGCATGATGGCCCAAATGACTCGAGATGGCTCATTGATGGAGACGATGCATAACTCCGTCAATCGAATCGGCAGGCTCCTCCGCCGCCACCTCGAGGCAAGAGAGAAATGTGAATAACATCATCGGCGATATCTCTCGCGAGGCCACCTACTTTTGAGGGCCTGCCCGAGCCGGCAGATATCATTCATTGGCTCGAGCATTTCGAGAAGTTGTTTGCTATGGTGGAGTGTCCCGAGGGACACAAGGTTTCAGTTGCGGCTTACTATCTCGGTAAGAGCGCTCATTCATGGTGGTTATCGTTGAAGCCCACAGATGGATCATGTACTTGGGATCAGTTCAAGACTCTCATGATGGAGAGGTATTATCCGGCCCCACTCGAGAGGCCAAGTCTGCCGAATTGCTCACCCCCGACCCTCAACAGACGAGGATGTTCTCGCCATTGCCGAAATTTCAGAACTTCTTCCGTCGCCTCATCTATCATTCACTCGTGCGGACAAGATCAAGTATTTCAAAGAAGAGGTCAAACCCCGTATGAGACTTCGATTTAATCATAATTGCACCACGTTGGCCGAGTTCATTGAGAAAGCTCTCACCTACGAGCTTACTGCTAAAGAAATTGCTAAGCAGCAACCTTCGTCTACTAGCAAGAAGTCCAGGAATCGTAATCAGTCTGACGGGAGTCAGGCCACTTTCAAGAAACCCCGTGCGGGCTCCGCTTTTTCTGAGCGACCTCCTGTGTCGTCTAAACCCGCGGAATCTCAGTCTCGAGCGGCCAGTTCGGCCATCACTGTTATAATCGCTGGGAACTTGGTCACCTCGTACCAAGTGTCCGGCGTACTATCACATGTCATAATTGTGGAATTGCGGGCATAAGGCCCGTTTTGCCGTAGGGACTCCAAACCTACTCGGACGTCATCTCGTGCCCCTAAGCAACACTGCCTGTAACTGTGCCACTCAATCGGCGTCGTTAAAACGCAGGGGCGACTAAAGGTGGAGCTTTTAGCCAGCAGACGGGAGCGTCCGGTGCCGGGACTAGCAAGCCCCGGATTTATGAGATGAAGAAGACCGATGATCCAGAGGCCCGAATGATCTCAGGTACACTCGATATTCTATCTCAACCTGTGTGTACTCTTTTCGATATTGGTGCATCGCATTCATTCATTTCCGAGTCATGTTTGAGTAGACTACGTCTGGGTAGTGCTACTAGTTGTGAGCCTTATGTCATTGGCCTACCTGATGGTAGACGAATTATCGGTAATCGTGAGATTCAGAATTGTCCGATTCGGCCATGGTCGTGTATGGCCAGCGGACCTAATCGTGGTAGATTTGCCGAGGGACGACGTCATCTTGGGTATTGATTGGATGGATCGTCATGATGCCATCATTAATGTCCGTAAGCGTATGGTCACTATCATTTCGCATTTATGGAGTTGAATGTGTGCTTCAGTGAGGTAATCCTACTGCTCGTAAGGTCATTAATTTGATGAAAGCAGTAAGATTACTCAATCAGGGATGTGTCGGTTATTGGTGCTATATGGCCAAAACCGAGAAGTCATCAGTAATGTTGACGGATATTCCGGTGGTGAGGGAATATGCCGATGTTTTTCCAAACGAGTTACCTGGTTTGCCTCCACAGAGGGATGTGGAATTCACGATTGAGTTGGAGCCTGGTACGTCCCCGATATCGAAGACACCGTACCGGATGGCCCCGACCGAAATGCAGGAGTTAAAGAACCAACTTGAAGAGTTATTCGAGAAAGGTTATATCCGACCGAGTGCGTTCCCGTGGGGAGCACCAGTGTTGTTTGTCAGGAAGAAGGATGGTTCATTCCGCTTATGTATTGATTATCGGGAGTTGAACAGGGTGACGATCAAGAATAAGTATCCCTTACCCCGTATTGACGATCTCCTAGATCAACTTCAGGGAGCTTCAGTATTTTCCAAGATCGACTTAAGGTCTGGATATCATCAGTTGCGGATCCGAGAGTCGGACATTGCGAGGACGGCGTTTCGAACACGCTATGGTCACTATGAGTTTGTGGTTATGCCGTTCGGATTGACTAATGCACCTGCGGTATTCATGGAGTTAATGAATCGGGTCTTCATCGACTTTTTGGATCGGTTTGTTGTTGTCTTCATCGATGACATTTTGATTTATTCTCGTGACCGGGAGGAACACGAGTTTCACCTTCATCAAGTGCTCGACGTGTTGAGACGAGAACAACTTTTTGGGAAGTTTTCCAAATGTGAGTTACGGATGTCCAAGTGACTTTTCTCGGACATGTAATTTCATCGACGGAGTTCGTGTCGATCCTCGAAGACGGAGGCTATTCGAGATTGGCTACCTCCGAAGAACGTTAAGGAAATCCAAGTTTCCTCGGATTAGCGGGTTATTATCGGCGATTTGTAGAGGGATTTTCTCGAATCGCTCAACCCTTAACGAACCTTTGCGGAAGGATAAGAAATACACGTGGTCCGACGCGTGTCAACGGAGTTTTGAGGAACTCAAGAGCCGGTTAATGTCAAGACTGCACTTTCCTTGCCGCAGGGACGGAAGGATTTGTAGTTTATAGTGATGCATCCGGACAGGTCTCGATGTGTACTCATGCGAACGGGAAGGTTATCGCCTATGCTTCACGGCAATTGAGACCTTACGAGGTTAATTATCCGACCCACGACCTGGAGCTAGCAGCCGTGGTGTTCGCTTTGAAGATTTGGCGTCATTACCTTTATGGCGTCACCTGTCAGATATTCACCGATCATAAGAGCTTAAAGTATATATTTACTCAGAAGGAGTTAAATATGCGTCAGAGACGGTGGTTGGAGTTAATCAAAGATTATGATATTGAGATTCTCTACCACCCGGGCAAGGCGAACGTTGTCGCCGACGCCTTGAGTCGTAAGTCCGTTCAGGAGCAGATGCTTGCCCGCTAACAGATTCAAGGAGCTTCAGAATTCCTTAGACCCGAGATCGAGGTCCGTCAGCGAGTTCGGGCAGCTTTGTATGTTAGAGATTTCATCATCACTCGAGGAGGCAATTCGAGAGAATCAGGGTTCGGACCCATCATTGTTGCGCATCCGAGAGGATGTGGCTCAAGGGAAAGCCCCTGGATTTGTGGTCCACGAGGATGGACTTTTGAGGTTTAAGAATCGGTTGTGCGTACCGGCGAATGACGAGTTGAAAAACTCGATTTTGAAAGAAGCTCATGCTACCCCTTATTCCGCTCATCCGGTCTAGCAAGATGTACAAGGACTTGAAACAAAATTACCGGTGGAGTAATATGAAGCGAGAAGTCGCAGAATTTGTTTCGAGATGCTTAACTCACAACAAGTTAAGATTGAACATCAGCGACCAGCGGGTATGTTGAAACCTCTTCCTATTCCCGAATGGAAGTGGGAAGACATTTCTATGGATTTCATCACGAGTTTGCCGACGAGTCGTCGTGGCATGAATACGATCTGGGTGATCGTGGACCGCTTAACCAAATCAGCTCATTTCCTTGAGATCAAGGAGACGTGGGTCCCGAGAGGCTTGCGCAACTGCTCATCAAAGAGATAGTCGATCGCACGGTACTCCTAAAAGTATCGCTTTCCGATCGTGACGGACGGTTTGTGTCGCATTTTTGGAAATCACCATCGTGCTATGGGAACTCGGCTTAATCTCGATCGCTTTTCATCCTCGGTCAGACGGACAATCGTGAGAGGACCATTCGGACATTAGAGGACATGTTGAGAGCATGCGTCCTCGATTGGAAAGACGATGGGAAGCCCAACTACCTTTGATCGAGTTCACGATAATAATAGTTGGCATGCTTCGATCAAGATGGCACCTTACGAGGCCTTGTATCGTCGCCGTTGTCGATCTCCGTTGTGTTGGGACGACTTATCGAATCAATCGGCACCGAGCCCGATATGCTTATAGCCGCCCGTGAGAAGGTAGCTTTGATCGAGTCGTTTGTTGACCGCCGAGTCGGCGAAATCATATGCGTATAACCGTGCCGACCATTAGAGTTCGAGGCTGGTGACCATGTGTTGGTCAAGGTATCCCCGAGTCGTGGTATCTTCCGTTTTGGGAAGAGGGGAAAGTTGAGTCCGAGATTCATTGGACCGTTTGAGATTTTGGATCGAGTGGGCGAGTTAGCTTATCGATTGGCTTTACCTCCGGCGTTGAGCCGAATTCATAATGTGTTTCATGTCTCTCAGTTGCGGAAGTATGTCGCCGACCCGAGTCACATACTTCAGTTCGATGAAATCGAGATTGCCGATGATCATTCATATGAGGAACGTCCTATACGAGTTTTAGAGCGGCGAATCAAACAGTTGAGGAATAAGACGATTCCTTTGGTTAAAATTCAGTGGTCTAGACACGGAGTCTAAGAGGCTACATGGGAAACCGAGGTTAGTATGCGGGAGAGTTATCCCGAGTTGTTTGACCCTTAGTTTCGGGGACGAAACTCTTTTAAGGGGGGGTGTATGTAATACCCAGTTGTAACTCAGTAATTATCATTCAGTATTTATCATTCAGTAATTGATACTCAGTAATTTCATTCATTATTGATCATTTGTCACTCAGATTCAGTCATGGTATTCATCATTCAGAGTAATTATATCGAGTATCGATCGTCATTCATCATTAATCTGATTGGAGTTTCGTGCCGTGTTATCATCATTGTCATTTTCGTTGCGAACTGTGCGTGAGGAGTAGCGCACGCTACGTACTCATTTTAGCGTACGCTAATTGAGTATAGGTAGCGCACGCTACTACTCAGCCTTAGCGCACGCTAAGGCTACCTTGGCTGCAGTCCAGAAGGTACTGGACTGCAGGTGAGATTATTTGTAGCGCACGCTACGAGTGGTAAGTAGCGCGCGCTAACGGGTTGTAGTAGCGCACGCTATATGTGTGGAGTAGCGCGCGCTAAGGACGGATCAGGTTGAGTCCAGTGGCTACTGGACTGCACTGGATTAATTCATAGCGCACGCTATGCATTGTTGTTAGCGTACGCAACCGATATATTAGCGCACGCTAAATAATGGTTGTAGCGCACGCTATCGAGGTTAGATCAGAGGGCAGATGGTTTTCTGGACTCCAGTACTGGGCGTCAAATATTTCGCTAGCGCACGCTAACAATGGATATTAGCGCACGCTAGTAGTATGACCGTAGCGCACGCTACAAAGAGGTACGTAGCGCGCTACCGTGTTCGGACAAAGGTACTGGACTACCCAAATTACTCGTTAGCGCACGCTATGCACAAGGGCTAGCGCACGCTAACCTGGACTGAGTATAAATTGGACAGTTAGTCAGACTTCTTCATTTGTTCATCTCATTTCACTTCTTCGGTATTTTTGGGCGATTTCGAGCGATTCGGAGAGGGTTCTTCGCGGTGTAATCATCAATCATCATCTTCAAGCCCATCTTTCGGATTGATCATCATTTCATCATCTTCATCACATCGAATCAAAGGTATTAATCTCTTGGATCTAGAATTTCGGATTTTTGGGTTTTTCCTTCCGATTTCTTCGTGTAAGCTTGGATTATCATTGGAATATGTTAGTTATGGATTATCTAACTTGTATAAATATATTCCTACGGAGTTAATGGTTATTTTCGGAATTGTTTTCAAGAACCCTTGGGGTTGACTTCGGTTAATTGGGGATTTTCCGATTGATGTCGTTATAATCACGAATTATGGATTCCTAATGGATTATTGATATCCTTGAAGTGTTTTGTTTGTTCGAAATACTCATTTTGGTGTGGGTTTCGACATATTCGGGATTGGATATTTCCGAAGTTGTGCGGTCGGTTATGTATTCGTTGGAATGCCTATGAGTTTGATTATCGTTGTTTCGACCCTTGGGTTAGTCGTGTTTTGTGGTTTGATACGTGTATTGAACGATTGTTGGTAATTATTGTTATTCAAGGTTGTTCGAGCGATCGGTATCTTGGTTAGGACGTTGTTCGTGGACGGACATTCTTCATCGGTATTGTGTAAGTTAAATCTTACTCGGTTAAAAGGATACTCATTCCTTTTGTTGTTGATTGCTCATAACCATAATTCATTCATCATAATATTAATCATTTTGAGACTTGTAAGTGTCGAATAATCATTTCATTCACGAGGAACGACGGTTCCAAATCTTTTCATTGGTTTATCAATCACGTCATTATTACCTTCATATCAGTGAGTCATCTTGGTCTTGTCTAATTATTATTCATTGGTTTTCATCATGGTCATTCTCGTTCATGTGACCTTCCGGGTTCATATTGCGTGGCCGGGTGTGGCTGTGTGGAATTTTTAGTCGGGCACATGATGGTCATGTATTGGGTTCACCGATACATCGGACTGCACACCTGTAACGCTTACCTCCGTGAGACTAATTAGGTACAAGGACGGGTGTGTCCGGACATTCGTCTTGTACACTTGCACAGACATTACGGGCATACTATGATGCTCCTCTTCACGTAATTCATAATTAAGAATATTTCATCACTTCATTAATTCATGATTGTGTAATTTCAACTCTTGAGAATTGTTGTTCTCAGTAATCGATTCCCGCTGGGGATTTTGTTTTCGTGTCACGGCAAGGCAAAGGCACGGAAGAGCATGTTGACGGCGATTTAGTCCTGATGATACTAGTAGGGGGCCCCACTGCTCACCATTTATTCAGTCATTTGTGTTTCCTTTATTTATTCCGCTGCAGATATTCCGTTTGAATGCTCATTTCATTCAGTGTTGTGTATTTTATCGTCACATAAAATACACATGTATTCTATTTTATCCTGGGTGTGTTGTATAAAACTCCTCATCGGAGTAATTGATGTTGTAATGTGGTTCGGTACTACATTTACCTGTGTAATTCATTCATTTTCATTCGCCTGGTGGGTCCCAGTCGGGGGTCCACGGCACTGTAATATCCGCCTAGTTTGGGGTGTTACAACATCTCTCCGTATAAAAGAACTCTACTATAGTTTTGTATCCATTTTATTTTTGATAGTTCGAAGTTGTTCTTTTATTTAATTTGTAATTGAAACGTGCTTGATCAATAAGTACTTAGTATCTTACTTCATAGTTTGTAACTTTTGGAATCAAGTTCGAAGTTGTATTTCAGAGATTGTTTCTTGCACTTTGATACATCACATTCAAGTATGTTTTCATCTATTGTTATTAAGTTCTAGTTATTAAAAGCTTTATACATTATGTATATTAATCAATTCTATTTTAATTATAATACGTATAAATCGATGAGTAGTTAATCTTTCGTCCTAGGAGAATGTGGATTTCTATTAGGTTATATATAAAGTATTTCAAAAATAAATTTGTTTCTTCAACCATCTTCAAATCGTTCCTCAAAACTGAAGCTTCATCACTTCGAGTTCCTAATTTGTACTTCATCTCTTGGATCACCTCTCTTGCTCTCTCTGTATATGCCAGTTCAGCCCATTCAAAAAATTTGCAGGTTTCCTTCGGATTCTAACATGACAAAAAAGGAGTATTTCATTAATTATATCTTGAATTATCTGATTATTAACTAACAAATAGTTATTTTATACCTTGTAATTGCTACACCCAAAGAATCTTCTTCCTGGGTCTTGTGTTCCAGGTTTTCACGTTTCCCAACATGGAGCCCAAATTCCACACATACATTTCACAGTTCTGTAAAACTTGTTTGTTCCATAGCTAAAATGACTGTTTGAGTTTGAGCTTGAGCCACTCATGGTGGAGCTTGAGGCACTCATGGGGTTCAGCCCTAATTCTTCCAGATCGAATATGTATATGCTGCTTCACTTTCTTTTTTTATGGCGGTCGTGACGGAAATGAAAGAAAAACGAGATGAACGTGCTATTTTCAAATTGATTGATAGATAGCCAATTTCGTTATGATAGATCGAAAGAGATAGAGATGGAATCTACCAAGAATAAGGTTTGGAACCCTATTTCTATCTATTAGATGGGTTTATGGGTAGAGAATGGGTATAATGGATAGATCCAAATATGTTGGATCAGTGCCACACTCTTAAAAAAAATTAAAACACATCACGTCATTTTTGCGTCCAGATTTCCAATTTTCTAACGTTCGAAACCCACTTGAAAGTTTTTATTTGTCCTTGACTGTAAGCTTTTTGAGTTAACTGCAAGTTGGTCAAGAGTTCAGTGATATTTTAGCCTATTAACCCCGCCACAAATGAACTGAAGTTACCTTTTGGATTGGCTCACCAAAAGGAGGAATGACTAACAAAACGGGCCTGGCTAAACCCATATACATTAACCAGACACGTTGGGCTTGTCCTTCCAAGAGAGATATATATTGATATCTTCCTTATCTCATGGATATGCAAGACAAATAATTGGCTCCAAAGGTAGAGTTGTCCAAGCAAACGAGTTGCTGAGGACTGAACCAAAAGAGAAAAAAGAAAAAAAAAAGAAAGAGACCTAAAAACAAGAAAGATCTTGATGTAGTTGCTACCGATGTGGGCAAATTTTATTTCGAACTCCAAAAACACCTAGTTAGGTGTTCTGTTATTATATGACGGTCTGACAAGTATATGACAAGTTTTGAGTTTATGATAAATATGACGAATGTATATGTAAAATGTTTATGTGGAGCTTGATATACATCCTGTCGATGCGAGTACAATGGATGCAATGGAAGCTGAATTTACGAAGCTGGACATTACGTCTCTCGAAGATGCATTTCTAGAAAATGATGACATCATTCGGAATCTGATTTGTAGTTGTTACATTATCGGAGCTTCGTATCTTTATATTTGTTGTAACATTGTAAAATAATTAGGGCCGTAAAGGAATTGAATAGATCTGAATATTGACTTATCGAACTTGAGTTCCACTTATTTTTTTTATCGAACCAAGCCGAGCTCGATAAACTTATCATACAAAATTGTTTATTCGAACTCGAACTCGTTTTTTTTATCGAACCGAGTGACAAGATGAGTGGAGCTCATCAACTTCGAATTCTTTTTCAGCTTAGAATCGAACCGAGTCGGGTTTTGGCTTATCAAACTCGAGTTTGGGCTTTTTTTCTGTCAAACAGAGCTGAACTCGATAAATTTATCTAAAAATTATTTTGTTCCAACTCGAAATTTTTTTCTTCTCGAACCAAGTCGAGTCAAACTTATTGACTTCACTCTTGAGCTTCTTATTGAACGGCTCTATTTGTTTACAACTTCTAAATTGATAGTTGAAATATACGTGTTGAAGTATAAACGTGAAATTATAATCATTGAAATATGAACATTAATAGGGATTGAAATTTAAGAACTTTTCAACCAAGTGTGATTTTTATTAATATAATATGAACTGAAAAGTAACCACACAACGCGTGAAAAAGTAACAATGAACTAAAGTAATCTAAAACCTAGGCCCTGTTCTCTTTGCTGTTTTGAGGTCATTTTTTGTTTTTATTTTCGAAAATACTAAAAACGCGTTCTTTTTATCATTTTGAAAACGATTTTAAAAACAAAAATATTCAGACACAAAACGCAAAATGCTCAAAACCTCGTTTTGAGCGTTTTGTGTGTATTTCAACAAAAAATCTTCAAAATGCTCAAAATGCATTTTGAGTTTTTTTTTTGGATTATCCTAATTTGAAACTAAGTCTAAAATAAAGATTTATGAATTTCATATTAATATTACAAAAAAAATATTTTGCAAAATAAATTTAACAGAACGTGTTTTCAACAACTTTGAAAACAAAAATAAAAATAGAAAACATAAAACATTTTGCAAAATGAAAATACAAAATAAAATACAAACAGAACGCCCTAGGTTTCCTGTCTCTTCATCAAATGTTTAGTCTTTGTACTAAAATCAATTATTTTATGGAAAGCAAATATTTCAAACACTCGAATGTTTATAATGTTAAAGAGAAATGATATACCAACACCATACTATCAACATCCCTACAATACCCTGCTTTGCAGGATTGTACCGGATGCTTTATATATTTTTTAGTATAATATTAATTAATATTATTTAAAACTCCTACTACCTATAAAGCACCCGGTACTATCCAGTAAAGCAGAACGTTGTAGGGGTGTTGATAGTAAGAGTGTTGGTGTATCATCCCTCAATGTTAAATAACATCATGCTTTCACACTTGATTAGTTTTTAACCTCATTGTTTTTTTACCAGTTCTTTTTTTTTTTTTTTTTGAAGGAGAGACGAGAAACTCTCCCACCTCACCTGTATCAGAGGTCCCTTGATCAGGCGGGTGTTAAATCGACGAATGTGCACTAATAACAGCCTTGCAAAGGAGAGGACCAACGAGACACGAACCCAAAAAAAGATTCGACTCATTTTAATTGGGAGTGAGAGAACAAAAAAAATTAAGAAAGATAGAGAAAAATTAAAATGATAGGAGCTTTCACAATCTCAAAAATACGTCTGCTTATATTTGTGAATATGTTTGTGAATAGATAAAAAAAGTTATTTTTCCAGCTGTCTTAATAATTTTAAGAGTTAATTACATAAATCGTCCTCGTGGTTTGTCAGGTTTTACAGGTTTAGTCCCTATACTTTTTTTTAGCGGGTCATGTCCTTGTGATTTTTGATCCGTTATGGGTTTAGTCCTTGTGGTTTGTCGGGTTTCACAGGTTAGTCCCTATACTTTTTTTTCAGCGGGGTCATGTCCTTGTGGTTTTTGATCCGTTACGAGTTTAGTCATTGTGGTTTGTCGGGTTTCACAGGTTTAGTCTCTATAATGCCCAAATACTTCGAGAGTTTACACATCCGATCGACATTCGAATGGTGGATGTAAAACAAAGGGTCATACCCCGCGGAGTAGAAGTTACACATGTCCTCATTATTAGGATTTGACGAGTCACCAACCCATCTTTGCACAGCGGTGTGAGTCCAGCTTCGACCGATCCAATCGACTTGGCACCATTTGCAACAGGCGCATCCCCAACTACATATGTTTCATGGGTTTTTGTAACAACCAACCGCCATATAAGATAAGATAAGATAGATAAAATTTTACCAATCAAACATGTTGTGCTTATTTTCAGTAATTCAAGTCTTTAATATCAATTCGGATGTGTGGCAAGCTAAAGAAATGTATGTGTTATTTATAGGCCTCATTCCATGTAACTTATGAATGATTGTAATTAACTATCCTCAATTAATAAGGAAATGAAACTCTTAACCTATCATGTTCCAATCGTTTGGTTATTTGTGTTTTATGGTCTTTGGTTTTCTTGTATTGATGGTTGTGTATTAAATTCGGATGTTAAAGATAATGAGTTGAAGCTTTAAGACTCTATAATAATTAAGAGGTTAATAGGCTAAAACATCACTGAACTCTTCACCAACTTGCAGTTGGGTCACTGAACTCAAAAAGTTTGCAGTCAACTCATTGGACAAATAAAAACTTTCAAGTGGGTTTCGGGCGTTAGAAAAAATGAATTTTGGACGGAAAAATGACGTGGCATGCTGATGTGTTTTAATTTTTTAACGGTGATTTGTCACAAATTAACGGAGCACCGTTAAAGTCAAAGAAAAGTTAAGGATCATGAAATTTTTTAATTGTTGAGTGATTTCATTGCAAACTATATTTAGTTCTGTTATCTACAAGCAAACTTTTTGAGTTCAGTGACCCAACTGCAAGTTGGTGAAGAGTTCAGTGATGTTTTAGCCTATTAGCCCAATAATTAAGACATAAAAATTGGAGTCATTAAGACTCCACGATAAATTTAAGGACTCGATCTTTATATGTATAAGAAGATAATCATAAAATAAAGAGCTAATTACAACGTACTCAAATAATAATAATAATTAAAAAAAATATGAAAAGACGAAAATACCCTTCAAATTAACGATCAACTAACAGAATTATTGGTCGAAGGACTAAACCCGTAACGGATCAACAACTACAAGGACATGACCCGCTGAAAAAAAAGTATAGGGACTAAACCTGTAAAACCCGATAAACCACAATTTAAACTCAGAATTGGATCAAAACCACAGGATACGATCCAAAAAAAGATAGTGACTAAACTCTTAAATCCGACAAACCATGCCGACGATTTATGTAATTAACTCTAATTTTAAATTTTTATATTTTGGTGTTCCGGTAACTATTATATTATTCAATTTCGGTCCTATAAATGTAACAATTGCTTAATTTTGGATTAAGAACACATGGAATTATATCGTTTTCTAGCATGTTGCGCATCCGCCGGCCAAAAAGCCATTTAGTGTTGAGAATATAATTTTTCAAAAATTTGATATTTTAATTTATTATTTTTTTTCTAATTTTTTAATTCTTTTTATTGAATTTTTCAGTTATTTTATATTTTATTAGGTTTTTAATTTTTTGAACGAGAACCCAATTTTGGCCGGCACATGCACCGCATTGCCATGAAACAACGTCGTTTCATGGCCAAAGTTATCCTAGAAGTGAATAATTTTCTGACGAAACAAAAATTTGAAAATAAAATAATTAGTAAGACTAATATTCAAAACATTAAAGTTACTGGGACAAAAAATGAAAAGTGAAATACCGATGGTAGCGACTAACTTTTTGCTCTTGTAAATATGTTACTCGTTAAATGTTCTTGTTATTATTGGTTGCTTATGTTTATTAATTTTATTGATTATATGTCATTGATTATTTTAAAAAAGAAATACTTATATTTTATTCTCACTATTCCTAATACGATCTATTTATGTTATTATTTAATGTAATGCTTATTTACTTCCAATGTTAATCAAACAAACACAAATAGTGTTTCAAGATAAAACTCAGTCGGTTGGGTCGGGTCGATTTACGTAGTACCCTACAAACTAACCAAATTAATAGGATTTCTAATTTATGCAACAATTTAATAAAATATACTCCCTCCGTCCCAGAGCATTTTGCACAGCTGACTGGGCACGGAGATTAAGTAAATGCACTTTTTGAAGAGTCGACCCATTTAAAGGAATGATATATAAGGTAACTCATGTGTAAGTGAAGTAAAAGTGTGTTAATTGAGTTGAAAAAGTAATGGCAATTGTGTAAATAATTGTGTATAGTGGAGGTGTTAAAACAATCTTTTTTACCATTTATGAGTATGCAAACTTTTGTGGAACGGACAAATAAGACAAGTATGTAAACAGGAGTAGCAAAATACTCATACTTTTACTTTACATGAATAATTTTTATTATTTGTTTCTTAAAAGGGGATGTATTGTCCATATTAGTCAAAAATCGGTGCCCTCTTTCTTGGTGAAAACCATAACTTTGGCTCTTATGTTTCTTTCTAAAACACCTTTTATTGGGAGTTATTTATTGTGTATTTATAAAATATATTTACCTTTTTAGTGTAGTTTTGAACATATTTATCATTTAGGTGTTGTTTTCAATTTAAATGGGTTCTTTTTTTATTTTTTTTTCAATTTAATATTTTTTACTGTGAATTACCTCTGTCCTAAATATTTTTTACTGCTTTTTATAAAGAGTGATTTACCAAAGGGGTGTAGTTTTTTAAAATATATTTATATTATGGGTGTACTTTCAAATATATTTACCAAATAGGTATAGTTTTATATTTAAGTGGTTACCAAATAGGTATAGTTTTATATTTAAGTGGGTTTTTATTGTTTTTTTTTACTTTTTTAAAATCATTATTTTTTCTGCTTTTTTTCAACTGTTTTTACTGCTTTTTTAAACTATTTTTTTAAGAAAATAATATTTGTAATATTAATATTAAAAGCCGAAAGTTCTTATTAAAATTCGTAAATAAAAAAAAAAGTGAAATTTTTTTTTTTGAAATTTATTTGTAAATTGTTTTGATAAAAAAACTGGAATATTATTCTACATGAAGAAATAAAAAGTTGAATAATTTTTTTAAAACCTGCTAGTTTATTTTCATAAAAAACTGTTATGTTCTTAAAAAAAATCTAAAAATCTAAAAAACAGACAAATTAAGATTTTTTTACTGGTTTTTTAACTGGTTTTTAATGCCTTTACTAAATTATTTTTTTACTGTCTTTTTTTACTGATTTTTATTATTTTTTTAAACTATGCTAACAATATAAAATTGTTTGAACAATGCTAACAAAAAAAAAAAAATTAAAACCAACATCATCACAAAGAAGAAATATTGTTCAAACAATTTTTTTTTTTGAATAATTTTTTTATTGTTAGCATTGTTCAAATAATTTTTTATTGTTAGCATAGTTTAAAAAACAGTAAAAATCAATAAAAAAAAGCAGTAAAAAAACAATTTAGTAAAGGCATTAAAAACCAATAAAAAAATCTTAATCTGTCTGTTTTTTAGATTTTTAATTTTTTTTTAAGAACATAACAATTTTTTATGAAAATAAACTAGCAGGTTTTAAAAAAATTATTCAACTTTTTATTTCTTCATGTAGAATAATATTCCAATTTTTTATTAAAATAGTTTACAAATTAATTTCAAAATCTTTTTTTTCAATTTATTTTTATTTACGAATTTTAAATAAGAAATTCCGGATTTTAATATTAATATTACAAATATTTTTTCTTAAAAAAAAACAGTTTAAAAAAGCAGTAAAAAACAGTTGAAAAAAGCATAAAAATAATGATTTTAAAAAAGTAAAATAAAAATAAAAATCCACTTAAATATAAAACTATACATATTTGGTAAATATGTTTGAAAGTACACCTATAATGTAAATATATTTTAAAACTACACCCCTTTGGTAAATCACTCTTTATAAAAAGCAGTAAAAAATATTTAGGGCAGAGGTAATTCACAGTGAAAAGCATTAAATTGAAAAAAATAAAACAAAAATCCATTTAAATTGAAAACAACACCTAAATGGTAAATATATTCAAAACTACACCTAAAAAGTAAATATATTTTATAAATACACCTATTTAGTAAATAACTCCTTTTATTGGTATAATTTCTAAGTTCACTTTTTTTTTTTTATTAAAGTAACTTTTAGACCAGGAAACATGCACAGATAAGTTATTGCATTTACACTTAACAGCCACTACTTATTATTAGTACCAATCTTCCAAGCTAGAAATCCATCACAAATCGAGAGAGAGAGAGAGAGAGAGAGAGAGAGAGAGAGAGAGAGAGAGAGAGAGAGAGAGAGAATGGGTGGCTCTAGAGATAATAATCTCTTCACAGTTGTAGCAAAGAACATTGATGTTATTGCAATGTAAGAATTATGTTTTTTTTTTTCCAAATGATTTCTTCATTGTTAGGTTTTTAGCATTGTGCTGATGTTGTACTTCTTAACTTGACCCTCAGGCCTGTGGTTTCTCTTCTTTATCCTCTGTAAGTTACATTTTTTTTTTCCTTTTTTCTCTTCTGCAAGGGAATTAATAATTATGATTTTTGAATATATATATATATATTTATTGAAATATTTGACAGATATTGTTCCATCAAGGCCATCGAGACCAGATCCCGGATGGATGACCGGCAATGGCTAACATATTGGGTTCTTTACTCTTTCATTACCTTGTTTGAGCTCACATTTTCCAAAGTACTTGAATGGTACGTATATATGCTTCACTAACCTTGTTTTTTTCTAAATTAATCTTAGGCTCGTTTGGGACGGCTTAATTTTAAAAATAATTAGTTTTTGGTTAACTTTTAAATTTGACAGTGTTTGGTAGTTCGAAAAAAAGTAGATTTTCTTAAATTTATGAGTCACTTGCAGCAGATCTTGGAAGCATCATTAGGGTTGCGTTAAAAGCTGTCGTCGTGAAAACACTGCAAACTAATATTTTTTCATCTTAAAAATACTTTTAAAAAAAATATTTACCACACAAATCTATTTAAATTCGTAGCTGATTATTTTCACGTCACAACTGTAACAATTTTATTTTAAGTTAACAATAACAAACCACACCTCACAGAAATATATATATATATATATATATATATATATATGGGTGGGCTCAAGTGAGAATGCAATTTAACATAAGAAATAAGAATAAATTTTATCCATACATCTTGATAAATGGATGGCCTAGATTTATTCTCACAAAAATTTGATGCATATAATGTAATATTTTGATGAATCGATATTTTGATGCACTGCAATTTTGATGCACGAAATGCATATATTTCATGCATAATTAGTACAAAACTCATGATCATGCATATTCGCAATTCGCAGGATAAGAACTATTCTCATTTGATTCTAAATATATATATATATATATATAGTGAGGAAGACGGAGAGAGAAGTTCAAATGAGAATTTTTCTTTGCGATGGAACTAAACACTACTATGCTATAATACATTATGCATGTTGCTAATTTACCATGTACACTTTTATTATATATCAACATCACATATTATAAGTTATGTGAGAAATATATTATTTCTTATTAGCATTTTACATCAACGATAGACACTATATATATCATTATGAATATACTTCATTTATACATATTACATACGTTCTTTACAAGCACAAACATTATTTTAAAGATATATCATATACATCACTGTGATTATAAATATACATTACTCATGCACACCATGTATATCACTTTAACAATAAATTCATATTATTGATCTACATTATGTGCATCCCCGTGATTATAAATAATATATCACATACACATACACTAAGTAAATCACTGTAATTCTAAATATATATCACTACACAGGGATAAAGTCTTTTTTGGTCCCATAATTTTTTGCCTTTACCAAAAATGTCCCAAGAAATTTCGTTTAGCCAATTACATCCCAATTTTTTCTCAAGTGTACAATTTACATCCCAATACTCGTCGGAGTTGAGAAAACGGCGTTGTTTCCCCCCATGTGACCCGCCGTGACTTTTAATTTGGGGATTTTTATCTCCGGCGTGATGTGGACAATATGTGGAAGGGATAAAGTCTTTTTTGGTCCCATAACTTTTCGCCTTTACCAAAAATGTCCCAAGAAATTTCGTTTAGCCAATTACATCCCAATTTTTTCTCAAAGCGTGACCATTGAACTTTTACCTAAGCGATTGGTTTGTTCCTCAACTGCTTAACTCGACTCTCGAGTATCCTGACCGGTCTTTCTTCAAACGTTCCATCCTGAGCGATTTCGATCTCGCCAAAATCAATGACATGACTAGGATCCAGATATATCTCCAGAATCGGGATACGTGGAACACGTTATGAACATGGCTTAGTGACGGCGGTAATGCCAATCTGTATGCCAACTCTCCAACTCTCTCGAGGATCTCGAATGGTCCGATATATCTCGGACTCAGCTTTCCTTTTCTCCCAAAATGAAAGATTCCCCGAGTAGGAGAAACTTTTAAAAGTACGTGATCTCCAATACTGAACTTTAATGGACGACGACGTACATCTGCATAAGATTTCTGTCGACTCTGGGCGGTCAACAGCCTTTCGTGAATCAAAGCTATCTTCTCTCGAGTTTGCACGATCAATTCTGGTTCCGTTCCGACCAAATCTGATGAATCGTTCCAACATAGGGGCGATTTGCATCTTCTCCCGTATAATGCCTCAAACGGTGCCATCTTAATAGAAGCATGCCAACTATTGTTGTAGGTAAATTCAATCAACGGTAGATGAACTTCCCAAATCAGTTGACTAATCTAAGGCACAAGCCTCAAAGATATCTTCCACTGTTTGAATAGTCCTCTCGGATTGTCCATCTGTATGCGGGTGATAAGCTGTGCTGAAGTTCAATTCGGTCCCCAAGACTTTATGAACTGCTTTCCAAAAATGAGACAAAAAACGACCGTCTCGATCAGAAATAATGGTCTTCGGTGTACCATGCAATCGGACTATCTCTGAAATAAATACTCGTGCCAACCTCTCTGGTCCCCACGTGTCCTTAATGCCTAGAAATGAGCTGATTTGGTTAAACAATCAACTATCACCCAAATCATGCTCATTCCTGTCTTGGTTCTCGGTATACTAGTGATAAAGTCCATCGATATGTCCTCCCACTTCCATTCAGGAATCGGGAGAGGCTTCAGCATTCCGTCAGACCGTTGATGCTCGACCTTAACCTGCTGACAAGTCAAACACTTCGAGACATACTCCGCTACATCTTTCTTCATGTTTCCCCACCAAAAGTTCTGTTTCAGATCCTTATACATCTGATGTTTCAAGTATTGGGATGTAATTGTGATGTAAATTGTACACTTGAGAAAATATTGGGATGTAATTGGCTAAACGAAATTTCTTGGGACATTTTTGGTAAAGGCAAAAAGTTATGGGACCAAAAAAGACTTTATCTCTTCCACGTATTGTCCACATCACGCCGGAGATAAAAATCCCCAAATTAAAAGTCACGGGCGGGTCACATGGGGGGAAACGATGCCGTTTTCTCAACTCCGACGAGTATTGGGATGTAAATTGTACACTTAAGAAAAAATTGGGATGTAATTAGCTAAACGAAATTTCTTGAGACATTTTTGGTAAAGGCGAAAAGTTATGGGACCAAAAAATACTTTATCCCTCACTACACACAATCTACATCACTGTAATTGTTAGTATACATCACTTACGCACACCAATGTACATCAATGCGAATGGCAATATATATCAAACACATCCAATCCAATGTACATCACTACAAATCTCTCTCTCTCTCTCTCTCTCTCTCTCTCTCTCTCTCTCTCTCTCTCTCTCTCTCTCTCTCTCTCTCTCTCTCTCTCTCTCTCTCTCTCTCTCTCCATTTAAAAGCGATAACTCGTGCCATAATGAAACAGTGACAGTTATATTATTTAATTAATATATATCGATTTTCAAAATCTACCGGCGCTCGGCAGACCTTTGCCATTTGAAAAAAAAAATTGGCCAGCCGGCGAATCTGGCGTAAAAAAAAACGGTCGGCTGCCGGCGGTAGCCCGCCGACGGCCTGGTGTTTTTTTTTAAAAAAAAAGACCGACTGCCGTAGGTCCGTCAGAAAATAGGTCGGGGCCCCGGCATTTAAAAAAAATTGACCGACCGGCGAAGGTATGCTGGAAATTAAGCAGGCCGGCGGGTCTCGCAAAAAAAAATGACCGACCACCGGAGGTCTGCCGGCGACTGGTCGGCCCTGTTGGAAAAACTGATCGGTTGGAGGTTCATCGGAGATTCCCTTTATTTTTTTTGAAAATTATTTGGCCCTTTAATTTAATTTAATTCCACTCTGAGGGTGTTTTTTAAAATTTATTATTGTTCAACATTTGATATTATTGTTATTATTAAATTTAACACAATGTGAAGAGAAGGACCTGGATCCTCTGCAGGTGCAAGACTGCCGTCAGATCGTGCATCGGATCGGCCACGCACACACACACACCCATGCGGGTGTGTGTAATCAAATGGCTGTGCACGCACAGCACGGTGCTGTGCACAGCAGAGGATCCAAGTCCGTGAAGAAAAGGAGAGGGAAAAGATAGAATAGTTTTTTCAAGTACATAATACAATCCAAAAACATCGTAAATATACATTACTAAATCCATATTATATACACATCAATGTGAGTCTGTAATTATAAACACATCACTTATATATTGCATACATCATTATAACTAGGGCTGCAAACGAGCCGAACTGTACCGAACCTTCACAGGGTTTGACTCGGCTCGAACTTATTCGAACCTTAGGTTAGATTCGGCTCAAAACTTTCGAACATCAAAATTTGAGGTTCGATTCGACTCGAAGGCTATTTTTTTTTATAGTTCGATTCGATTCGGCTCGAATTTTCGAACCATTCGAATATAGTTCTATTCGGCTCGTGTTAAAGTCAAGTATAACTCCATAAGTCAAGTATAGTTCGAATATAGTTCGGTCCAATTCGCCGAAGTCGAATGGTTCGGCCTGGATGGGAAGAGTTTATGTCTTGGGTCAAAGCCCCTCGAATCGAGCCGGACCGAATCCTATTTTATAGGGTTCGATTCTACGTTTGATGTCTCGAATCGAGCCACGAACCGAACTTTTTCGAGCCGAATCCTTCGAACCGAATCGAACTTTTAAATTGTTTGCCGTCCTAATTATAACTATAAATATACATCACATGCGCACTATATACATGGCCATCGCCTTAAACATGCATCATTTACGATATAACATGATGTGTGTGCGTGTGTATCAAAATATCAAAAACCGACACATCATCCATCATTTGTTTATTTTTCACTCAACTAAATGTTCTCCGGTGCGATACACCGCATAAGATATTCTCTTATTAGAAAATAATTCTCGATCTTTAAATTTATTTTTGATAATTTTCGACATGAGTATCATATTAGCGTAATATTAATAAAAGACTTATTGAGTGTATTATGAGGTGTAATATAATTCAAGAAAGAGTACCACATTAGCGGAGTGTTAAATCAATTAGTGTCCATTACATGAACAAATTTTTTGGACATACCGAAAAAAAAGTAGGAATAAATTTTGGGGACGAAAGTAATATGTGATTAAGTTTTAATATATGTGTGTGTGTGTGTGCAGTGTGTGTTTTATTATTTTTAGTTATTATAATTAAATAAATATCATAATTTATTTTTTATGTAAGCAATAAATGAGTTAATATATTTTTATTTTGCATCAATTAATTTTACTGAAAATAAATATTCATATTTTTCTAATATTCTTTTTGTGCAATCGGTCATTATTGTAAATTCATCAAATTTATTATATTCATATGGACGTCTAGTTGAAAATTGTGAAATAAAAATTAATTTGATATATTTTTCATTAAAAATAAACTTGATTTAAAAAATTATAAACATTTAAAATTTTAAGCTAAAAAAATAAAGGAAGGATTTTTTTATTGTAGATGAGTGTAAGTTGTGGAATAAAACTCCCACAATACATATCTAGATTTTTTTTTTTGGAAATTTAAGAATACATCTCTATATATAAACTTTGTTTTAAAATAAAAAATCAAAAAACTTACAACGTGACATGTGTCACGACTCTCTTTTAATAGAAGTATAGATGTAAGGAATAAATGAGTTAATATATTTTTATTTTGCATCAATTAATTTTTTCATATTTTTCTAATATTTTTTTGCGTAATCGGCCATTATTGTAAATCCATCAAATTTATTATATTCATATGGACGTCTAGTTGAAAATTGTGAAATAAAAATTAATTTGATATATTTTTCATTAAAAATAAACTTGATTTAAAAAATTATAAACTTTTAAAATTTTAAGCTAAAAAAATAAAGGATTTTTTTATTGTAGATGAGTGTAAGTTGTGGACTAAAACTCCCACAATACATATCTAGAATTTTTTTTTTTGGAAATTTAAGAATACATCTCTATATATAAACTTTGTTTTAAAATAAAAATAAAAAAACTTACAAAGTGACATGTGTCACGACTCTCTTTTAATAGAAGTATAGATGTATTATTTTGTCTTTTTTTTTTCTATTGTAATGAAATTAAACAAGGGCCCTTAATCGCCCTTGAATGTGATTGGCTTTTTTTGTTACAGGTTTCCAATTTGGTCCTACGCGAAGCTGATATGCGTCTGCTGGTTGGTGTTGCCTTATTTTAATGGGGCATCATATGTGTATGGGAATTTTGTCAGGCCTTTCGTCGCAAATCCACAAGTTCGAATGTCGCGCGCTCAGCCTAGGGCAAAGGCCGAAACATACTACGTACAAGAACATCATCAACACTTTGGAGGGACCGTTGCCCGACGAAACATTTTAGATCGGGTGAGTCGGAATATAAGTATTTTCTCTCTTCTTTTTTTCATGAGGGACTTGTTAATATTTTGAAAATATAAGAAAAATAGTTTGGAATTTTTTTTAGTATTTATTTCAAATTATTTATCTAAACTTATACTAACTTATAAGCGCAATTTTGGTGCTATTAAGTTCTAGTTTCGTGACATCAGACGGAAAAACTCTCTCTCTATCCCATAAATTTTGTTTTTCTTCGACTTTTTCTAACTATTAAGAAAATCGTTAAATAGGTAAATAAAATGACCGACATTATTTTTATTTCATATTTACTCTTGCTTTCTAATTGAAATCTGAAGTACTAATTACTAAAATTAAGGGCGAAACAAGAATTTTGTAGCAAATGTGAGGCTTGGTTACTAATCGCGACAAACCATTTAGAAAAAAAAAAATGTCGGATAGAGGGTGTATAATTTACAGGACTAAAATTTGCACCAAAAAAAAATCCGGAGCTGAATCTCTATATAGATATTACTTACAAGATCAAATATTCCACTTCTATATTTACATGACCAAGATTGAAAGTAAAAAGTAAAAAAAAAAATAATTTAGTATAATTATATGAGCAGATGAGCTACCTATTATACTAATATTGACTAAAATTGCAATTTATATTATATATTGCTGATTTTATATTTTTATAATATATTTTTGGATTGTAGGATGATAGAGGAGCAAGTGAAGCAGTACGCTTGAGGAGTCGATATCCTGGTGATCATCAACAATATTATTATTGAAGTAATTGCAAGCTTATTTGTGTGGCTATGGGGATTGAACTTACACTAATATTTGCATCGAAACCTTTTAGATTCGTTGTTTTTCTTTCTACGGTCTTTCACGATGCGCCATTGATGCTTCTGTCGGGGACGGGATATTTAACGGCGCACATCCATGCACATTAAAACCCCTCAATGCGTGCCTTTAAAGGCGGTTCAAACGTCATATGTATGTTGTTAAAATATCGACGGTTATTGTGTCTGTTTTGGCCGTTTCTAGCAAAAATAACTAGAAGCCAACAACAGTTGATTTCTTTTCAAAAACTGATTCTTTGATCAATACGTCCAACTCACACATGACACATCCATCACATGGATCCAAAATATTTATTTATATATATTAGGCTCGATTAATGTACTCATATATAAAATAAAACAAAGTAAAATCGTATAGTACATTTCAAAAAAATCATATAACTTTATGTAACGTGCATCATTTGAAATAAACATAACCATAAAAACTCAAGGGCGGAGCCAAGGCCCGCCCTCCCCGGACTACAGCCCGGGACTCTTTTTTTCTTTTTAGTTTTTTTATTGTATTTTTTTAAATTTTTTAATACATATATGGTTCAAGTCGGTCTCATCTTTTTTTGTTTGAAGTTTAACACACTTCATTCTACTTTATTGTCTCATAAATATATTCACTCTTTATTTTTCAAGATTTACTAAATATACTCTCGATTACTTACTAATTTTTGTCATTTCACCAATACACAACTCGTTTTAAACCATCTATTCCCATTTACTTTTTATTTATTTTACAAGCAACTAATATTATAATTATATAACAGAAAAACTTTAATTTTAAGGAATAATATATAAATTTAGATAATAAATTTTGTTTCGAAAGTACTCTCTTCAGATATGACAATATCATGTTTTGCAGAAATTAAAATAGGATTTAGTTTTGAAGTTTGCTGAAAATTTAAAATCTTAATGAAAATTAAATTTGTTTGCTTCGAGTTTGGTGGTTTGAATGAGAATTTGTGGTTGTTTGATAACTTTTTTTGAAACTTATATGGAACCGTAAAATTTATCTTGTGGCTTTTGAAATGGTTGTCTTTTCAAACATTTATTCACCGCGCATCCACATGATTTATATAATATAGGAGTATATCATCAACTGCATCTTAATCTCAACTATGTCGGAGTTTGTGCCATGAAGATTATGGTTGTGTTTAGCACTGGCTTATCAGTTAGTTTATAAGTTTCAGAAGCTTATTTGACCATTGACTAAAAAAAAGATCGTTTCGTAAACGACTAGCTTCTCAAATCAGCTAGCTGATTGATAAGCTAATTTTTCAAGCTTATGAAAAAAAGAAGCTAACTTCTCATCTTTATATATTCCATATATGCTCGTGACCTAAATAAAAACATAGGGTTTTTTTACATAAACATCCCTGAGTAATTGACATATTACAAATAAACACACCACCCGTTAACTTTTCAAAAAAAAATTGAGGCTTCATATGAGTGGTGGACGCGAAAAATTATGGTTAGTCTGATCATCACTCTATTACACTTGCTAATGAATTACTTTGTTATAAATATAATACAATAATTTTGTGTTCAATTTATCTTTTATATTTTACGGAATCTTTTTGATACCTATTGTTGTTGTGAACTTGTTCGTAACTAAAATTATAAACACAAGTCCTATTCAGCGGCAATTTTAAACTATCAAAAATAAATTATCAATGAGTTTTCAAAGTGACATTGAACTGTGAATAGTACATATGTGTAATTTAGAGGTAGTATATATTAAAATAATAATAGACAAAAATATCATTTATTTTATTTTATAACAATTATTGTTAAAATATAATGAGAAAGTTTAAAAATTAATAGAAAAATAAAAGTGATGTCATTTTATGTAATTTTATAAAAAAAACCACCTAGCTTATCAGCTAGTTTGCTAAACATCTACATTAAAATCAACTAGCTTATCAGCTACCTAATCAGTTACATAATCAGCTATACAATCAACTATCAGTTAGCTTATCAGCTACCAACTAGCTTATCAGCTATCACCCAGCTTATCAGCTAGTTTTGCTAAACACAACCTATAATGCCAATTAATTGTCTAAAATATATATAGTGACAAATTAGTAGGAATGTGAGTATATCGATGGAAATATCAATATATCCGGAGGATAATAAATAGATATATCGATGAATATTTTTATTCTGATCTAGAAAATACTACGAAATAAAAAAAAAAAAGTAGCCCGAGCAGCTAGTAATTCCTGGCTCGGCCACTGACCATAACCATATAACATATGAAACAACTCAAATAAATATGAAGCTGCAAGTCAGGCCAACTAATTAACATGTCTGAACACCTACAAAAAACAGTAATAATTTTTGAAGTCACAACTCAGAAAATTGAAACAACAAAAACAACGTTAAAACCCGTTCGTAAAGAACACTACTACTATATCCAAGTACATCCATATGCAAGAAAACCCCACATTTAATCATAACTGCTACTATCACTTTCCATTTTTTTTTAGTTGAAGCAGATATAAAATACTTCCTCCGTTCTTTTATTATTACAACGTGTTGACTATCACACTGTTCACATACTGTCTTTTGACCATCTTTTGTGATTCATACATATGAAAAAATATAGTCATGTGAGATATTGTTAGATTCACCACGAAATATATTTTCAAAATATCAAATTTTTATAATTTTTAAAAATAAAGAATTAAAGATATTAATAGTTAAAATTGTGCATCGGCAAGCGTAAAAGTTCAGATGGTGCAATTATAGTAGAAGAGAGTAGTATAAAACAAAGCAATACTCTATAATCCTCAGCAGACATATTAACAACAAACGAAATCAATTGATCTTAAATATGTTATACTACCCCAATGGCCAATGGGTAAAGGTGCCCATTCAGGGTTCGGATTCGGTCTGGATCCAACCCGACGGGTCCATGGGTCGACCGGCCAGGACCGGGATTCCACCCCGTACATATGAAATGTACGGATCAGCGGGTTCACGGCTCGGTCACGAGTCCGACCCATGATTTTTTTTTTTTTTGAAAAGTATTTTCAAAATTTTAATTACTATCATTCTATACACGAAAAAACAACTAATGAACATAAGGAAATAACTGGAAAAAATGAACTTGTATTTAATTTTAAGTTGAGAGATAGATAGAATAGATTGAGAATGAGTGTGAAAAATGAGAAGTTGGGGGTATTTATAGATACATTTTTTGATTTTTTTTTTAATTTTGAATTTTTTTCATTGGATCGGCCAGTGTCGATTTTATAATGTGGGTCGAAAAAACAAAAATAACTTTTTTAGCAATTTGTGGGACGGTGATTGACAACTCTGAACCTCATTTCCTTCTAGAGCCAATATGTGGGACCAAAATTGAATTTTTCCCAATACTTTGTTAATAAGGCACTTAAATATTATTGAAACGAGACATCATGGCCCGTGCGATGCACGGGCTTTATTCACCTAAAGCACGGGTACTTTATTTTCGATAATATCGAATATCATATTTATATTACATATTATTTCAAGGCCTGAACATTCACAGTTTTTGTTTTTCGAGTGAAATTATTCTAAGTTAAAACATCGTATTTTTATATAATGTATTTAATATCAAGTATGGCTACTGTTCTGTTATTGTGAGTTAAATGACTTGTACTCAAAATGTGCAACATATTTATCCATGATACTAACACCATAAAAATTACATGTGTATTTCTTAAGATGGATTATATCTCACCAAGAAAATATTTGTTTGTGTTTAAATCAATACGAACTACTTTTTAATTAGTAGCATCGAACTATCATATATAGCTTATTCGCCGGTGCATCCTAGCGTCAATATGTGGGATAATATATGAGGTTGATTTCAAACAATGGGTTCATATATAACATATTAAGATATCGAATTGATATCTATATAGTCAAGTTACCAAACATGTATGATCATCTAAAATGAATGATTCGTTGCCATTTAATCAAACGCTTATTACGCCTACGATGCTACGTATTTGAATTAATTTTTCTCACACATTTTTATACTTTAAAATCCTTATGGCAAATATTATGAATTTTATTACATATTTCACTCTTACTCCTTAGTTGTTTATATTTTTTAGATGTAAAAAAATTGCACTCTTAGTTGTTCATAGAGTATTTTTTATGGAAATAATGTTATTTTGTGTCATGTGCATATAATATGTGGTATGTGTGTTCTCAAAACTGTATAACCTCAAATTTTTAAATTTGTAAATTTTTAAAATTAGTTAAAACCATCTTTATTTTCCTGGGATATAATCAAAAAAAATTTAATGCCTATCATCTTTGCATTGCCTTCCATTTGAATTGACAGACTTGAATTTACTATCCTTTAAAATTAGAGTTAACTACATTTTTAATCCTTGTGGTTTGCGGAGTATTTTATTTTCAATCCAAATTTTGAAAAAGTTTTAGATTTGGTCCAAAAGTGAAAGGATAATTTCATATTTACCCAATCTGAAAATCAAAATACCATATTTCCCCAAAACACAAATTTTTAGTGCATAAGTATAATGCCTTTAAAGAATTTGTTAAAGAAATGTGAAATTATTATGTTTAAGTTAAGTATATATAGAATTGCTTAATTGTAGATATCTCATAGTTTGTAGGTATCTGTAGACTATTTTGAATAGAAACGTTTTAGTTGTTTAATTGTTTATAAGAAAATTGTTTGAGATTTCAAGTTTGGTATGTCGGCAGTAACCACTAAAACAACAACGAAACCACCCAAGCTCAAACACTACCTATGAATTAATATTTGGTGGTGTCAAGTGAAGCATTGATATTGGCGTGTTCCGATGGTCGTGGCTAGGGGTGTTCAAAATACCCGACCCAACTACCCTACTAACTACCCGATGACCCGAACTAAATATTCCTGTATTTTTAAAATTTTTAAATTTTTTTTTGGTACACCACCCGAAAAAGTCCTATAATCGGGCCGGGTCATGGGCCGACTTGTTGCGTAAATTCG
This sequence comes from Orobanche coerulescens, assembly GCA_033398695.1. Lineage (NCBI taxonomy): Eukaryota > Viridiplantae > Streptophyta > Magnoliopsida > Lamiales > Orobanchaceae > Orobanche > Orobanche coerulescens. The sequence goes on from CM065813.1 coordinate 41,361,686, forward strand.
GGTACCCAAAAACCCGATTATTTTTTAATAATTAGTTTTTTTTATAAATTTAATTATTTAATTTGCAATGATATGAAATTTTATCTTTCAACTAATATGAAATATATTTAATATGAGAATCCATGTTAATGTATTTTCACTCATGGTATTTATTCTCACTAGTTTGAAATTTATAAAATCTTTAAATAAAAAATAATATATTCTCTCATATATATAATTAAATATTGAACTAAGCATAATTATATAATAAAAAAATGATATATATAAAAAATTTAGTTAGTTTGAAATTTACTTATTGTACGGAAAATATTTATAATGTATTTAGTACTCGGGGAATTAATTTATATAATAAATTTTAAAATAAATTTATTAAAATTACAAATTATTTATAAAAATTTAAAATTAGTGGTATTAAATTTTGGGTACCACTTATGACCTGACCCAAAAATAGGGTACCCGCTGCACCCGACTTTTCGGTCGGGTCACGGGCCGATTTTTCATTACTCGAAAACCGGCACCAGAATTCGCACCAAAACCGGTACTCGGTTATGAACACCCCTAGCTGTGGCGGCAGAAGAATCTGTTTTACGGAAGATGGTGGGTGTGACCTGTTTTGTGGGTGAGTTGTGTGACTTTTTGGTTGTTTATAAGGGAGTATAAATATATCAAAGAAGAAGTTGAAAGAGTTAAACAATAAACATGCTTTGTGTGGTATGACTATAGAAATTCTTAAAATTTAATAATGAGACTTTGATATGTTTTAGTTGGTTGAATTAATTTAACTTATGACAATGAACAGTTATGCATACGTTTTTCTATTCTTGCATTTTTTTAATTGTGATTTGTAAAAGCTCTTTAAAGCTTTTAAAAAAAAACTTTAAAGATTAGCAATATTTCAATTGATATGAATGACTATAGCTTATGACATTAATGCTTACATTAATACATGGAACTCAATTTTTATATATAAGTAAAAGCTCTTTAAAGCTTTTTAAAAAAAAAACTTTAATGATTAACAATATTTCAATTGATATGAATGACTATAGCTTATGACATTAATGCTTACATTAATACATGGAACTCAATTTATATATATATATATATAAGTAATATGCTAGTGGTAGTGATCATGTAATGTTACTATGGTAATTCTAAAGGTAGAAATTAGACTCATAGAGATGTGGAGCAAAAAGACTAATATTCTTTGGGCGGTAATATTAGAGTGGTGGTAGTTAGGGGTGTTCAAAACCGGATATCCGAAATTTCGGATATCCGAAAATTTGGATAGTAGATTTTGATATCCGATATTCGGAAAAAATACGAATTATGTTCGGATATGCATATATTCGAAAAAAATATTCGGATTTGGATATCGGATATCCGAATATCCGAAAAAAACTTCGGATATGGATATCGGATATCCGAATATCCGAATAACTTATATTATTTAAAATATAAAAAAATAAAAATTTTAATATTTTTCGGATATTTCGGATATTCGAATATCCGATTTTTCTGAAAAGTACTATCCAATATCCGAATCCGAAGTTCCGGATATCCGAATTTTCGGATATCCGGAACTTTAAATTTTCGGATATTTTGGATCAAATATCGGATATTTTTTAACACCCCTAGTGGTAGTAGTGTTGGGGTGGTGAAATGATTTGTTTTTTATTACCAAGATAGTCAATAGTAATTCTATTTAGTTAGGTAATAGTACTAATGGGGCAATTCTGAAACCATTAATTTGTTGAAGTAAGATCGGTATATGCGTCCTGTTGTGGAACCATAAATTAAATATGCGGAAATAAAACGATACAAAGATTTATAGTGGTTCAGCTATAATCGAGCCTACTCCTTTCTCGGTATTTTTTTCTATAGGTTGAAGATAAAAACCTCTGCACCTCTCTTCTATCGGTCGAGGGATAACCGTTACAATCACGTCTTCTATTGATCCGTGATAAACCACTCGTACTTATCTTTGTGTCGGTCCAAGTTAAATCGTTTTTCTTTTCTATTGGACAAGGAAACAACAACTATAGCTTTCTATGGGTACTAGATAAACCTCACTAAGATAGCGATTGCGGTTCTAATAATGCCGGATCCTTGATCCTAATAACACCGAATCTAATCGTATCTTTTCTTTTACCTCTCGTGTATATGTTGAATGTATAAACACTCAAACTAACAATATAAGCTTAATATCACAACAACAATGTAAGTATATCAATCTCTGATGAATGAATGTTTTGCTTGAAGTTGTTGTAGTGAAACAATACCATAGAAATAGTATTTATAGCCTCCAAAGCCTTACTAGCCGTTAGCTCCCTGTGCATTGATTACGGCCGCTACCATCACTGTATTACATACGCTACAATGGTTACGTACGTTATATAGATTTCGTTACGTACGTTACCAAGTACCAGTTTTAGTCCAGTAGCCTTCGTCTTGAACATTACATACGTTATCAACCCCGGTATTACGTACGTTAACGATACGTCATTGCTGACGTCATATATATGTTGCCGCCTTTTTTACTTTGATACGTCCAACGTTCTTTTGGTTTGAACTCTCAAACATCACATTACGTAAACAACTACCATTACGTACGTTAATCTGCCCATCTTACCTACGCTATGAGTATCTTATTACGTACGTTAAGCTTGTAAAATTCCAGCTTTTTGCACTTCATTTCCTTCGATGCTTTGTTTCGTCTTTTTGTTATTTTATTTTGTTTAACAACTTAAATCATCAAAATAGTATGATAGCATGTATGGAACAAAATGTTCCAACATAACTTTGGTGCTTAATCAAGCCGGTCCAATGGTTTTGGATGCCCTGGGCGAAGAGTAAAAAATATGCCCTTAATCTGATGGACTAACAACACAAATTTTTAAGGGGTTTGGAACCTAGTCAAGCTAGGTAGCTCATCCCCACTGTTTAGATATTTCAAATATTTAGCCTATGTTTGTTTAAATGCTTTCTGTTAAGACTTTTACTTGTTAATTTGTTCGAAAGTGTTAAACTATGGTTGTTTGTTTGAAATTATTACCTATTGAATGCTTTTGTTATGTTGGAATGCTTTTGCCTAACTAGTTTTTATCTAATTCTAACCTTTTCCTTAGATCCTCCATCTTTTAAAAGCATTCCCCAAGTCTTCTCTTAGTCGAGGTAACAAACTTGAGATCACCTCCAAATTTTTAGTTCTTGGATCTGGTTTTATATTTACTGCATCAACCATTTTGATTTTGTAAAAATCTTTAAGTTAACTTTCAAATTATCAACTTCTTTGAAATACTAAATGTTGCTCATTCATCTACATTGCACTCTTTCCACCGATTGTTGCACATAGACCAATATCGAATAGAAATCACCAATTCCAATTTCCAAATATGCAATAATGCAAACAACAAATAACTAATTACCAAGCAAATATGAAATTAAATAACCAAGATTATGAGGCTTCTGAGCAAAATCAGAAGGAAAACACTTGGGACTTGGGAGAAAAATGCAAAATCAGAATCTGAGTTGCTCCTACAAAATCCCTGTCGTGCTCCGTCCCAAAATCAGAAGAGAAACCGTCGTGGACCAGTGGTTCTCGTTCCAAAATCAGAAGGTTCTTGTTCATGACTACGTGTGGTTCGTGGACAGTGGACTGATTTGAAAGCGAGCAGCAAGGGTTTTGAGTCGACGACTGAGAGAGTTGACTGATTTGAGAGCGAGGGTTTGAGAGAGCGAGGGTTTTGAGTCGACGCTTGAATTGAGAGAGTCGCCTGATTTGAGAGCGAGGGTTTGAGAAAGTCTGGGTAAGAAAAAAAATATTTTTTTAGGAAACACCCCTACGAAAGGTGATATGTACTTGAGCCTGTGATTCCCCTTGGGTTGCGTTGCCCTGGGCCGTCGCCCACTACCTGGGCTGGGCTTGTTCTTAACAGTCGGTTCGGCGGTTCGAATCGAAATCCTGAAGAGCAATCATTGAGGAATGACTGGACTCGATGGGAACCTGCGACTGGATAGATTGGGTCCAGTATGAAACAATTACTTAGTGGAAAATTCCTTGTACTTGATAGTTGAAGATATTTAAGAACTAGGTATCCAGATAGATATCTCGCGATTATTAGTAGCGGTTTTGAAGAGCAGAGCTGTTGTCCGGTGGAATAGTCAAGTGTAAACTTAAAATATCGATATAAATTACTCCCTCCGTCCCATTCATCTTGAGTATTTGATTTTCGGCACGAGATTTACGAAAAGTTGAAAAGTAGTGTATAAAGTGATGGTATGTATATATATTATTTAAAGTTGTGTGAGATAAAAGTGTCTTAAAAAAGAAATGACCAAATATCTTGGAACGACCTAAAAAAAATATGAACAAAGATCGGTGAGAGCAGGGAACACAAGATTCTCGCGTGAACATATAAAGATACTTTGAAATTCGTAAAATGGAGATTGGACACAAAGTGATAATTATTTATTTCCATCCTCGGACTGTTGGACAGAATGTATTTTCTTTTTGTCTTTGTTTGTCAAACAAATAGAAAATGGTAAAAGAGAAAATCGAATATCCTCTCCCGCCCCAGATACACAAACTGACTTTCAGTCGGTGACATGGAATTTTCGCCGAAACCTAAGGGAATGTTGAGAAATAGAAATGTACAGAAAGAGAAAAACAAGAAAACGCGAAAAAAAAAAATAAAGAAAAATCTCCAGGAGGGTCTCACCCTGAAAATTTCCTTCACAAAAAAAAAAAGTTGGATTTTGATTTCAAGAACCAAATTTTTTATTCCTTCTTGAGATATTTTTTCCCCATTTACGGCCCGAAATTAGGTTGTGAGCCCACGAAGAAAAAATTTGTCCTAATGCTGTCCCCTTTTGCAAGAATTTGTGGATTCCTAGAAAGAAATAGGTAGGGATTTTTTTTTTCGTCCGCATGTCTGCAAATTAAAATTCAAGAAATTTTTAGGGTTCAAGATTTCATCTTGACAAGTGGGGCAGCTGTTTTTGAGCTGAAAAAAAGACGCTAAACTTTGAGACCCTCTGTTTTTGTTTTATTTTTGGTGTTTTTCTTTTTAAAAAAATGGGGTAGATGAAGAAAATCGAATTCTGGTTCTTTTTTTTTATTTTTTTTTATTTAAGATCAGAGTCTATGGTATATGGAGCATCACAGGAGGGAAACAACATTAGTTTTTGATTATTCAAATGGGTTTTGGTTCAACTGTTGGGTTGGTGCACTTGGTCACATTGCAACTTGAATGGCTGATTTGCAGAGGCCCAGTCTTGTGGAAAGGGACATTGACCAGGTACTTTACTTGTATTAACTGTTGCGATTTTGTGATTAAATAAAGCGTGTTTCGTAAGTAGTCATTTTTGTATATTCCTTGTGAGAAATTCCTTATGGATATGTTATATTCTTCATGGAAAAGTTGCAAATGATAGCATGTTTGGGAGAAATTTATATTCTTATGAACTCTTTGCATCTTTTAGGCCATTACAGCCCTTAAGAAAGGGGCGCACTTGTTGAAGTACGGTCGAAGAGGGAAGCCAAAGTTTTGCCCGTTTCGACTTTCCACCGTAAGTTGTTTTTCCATGAATGTTAATTATGAATTTGTGATTGTAACGATATGTTAAGCTATTTTATATTGGGAACCTGAGAAATGATTAGTCTTCTTGGTTTCATGCTCGTTTTTCGAGTATTTTGATGATTTTCCTGGTACTTCTTTTATGTTGAATGAGTCGGGATATGATGCTTAAGTTCTTTTAACCAATAAAAAGTTGCATATTTCTTAGCTTCTTAATGGTGCTTGTGGATAAATGTTCAGGATGAGTCTACCTTGATATGGTATTATGGAAAAGATGAGAAGCAGCTCGATTTGCGGCATGTTTCGAGGATAATTCCTGGACAGAGGACTGTAAGTATGGTCAATGATTTTCTCCATCTTAGGAGAATGAGGTGTTTGTCCCATCTTTGATTATTTTCCTTATTCACTTCGTCTACCCCAACAAAAAAAGAAACTCAATGGAAAGAACTTGGATATCCCACTTAATGGGTTAAATTTAGGGCTGGCAATTCGTGCGTCGGGTCGTTATCGGGTCGACACGATAACGACACGACACGATAAGGCCAAACACGAACACGACCCGTTAAGTATATGCCCGACACGAACACGAACACGAACATGACACGAAAAGTTGAAACACGGACACGACACGAACACGATATGACACGATATGACTCGTGTTGACACGACACGATAACGACACGATACGACACGAATCGATAAATTCAAATAAAAAAATTAGAAAATAAACTAAAAATATTTAAAATGATAATAAAATTAATGCTAAAAATATATAAATATTATCGGGTTACACGAACACGACACGACACGGATACAAAAGTTATCCTGTTACACGAGCACGACACAAACCCAACACGAACACGACACGAACACGATAAGGCCAAACACTAACCCATTAATTTCGTGGTGTTCGTGTCGGGTTATCGTGTCGTGTCGGAAATTGCCAGCCCTAGTTAAATTAAATGTTCATGTTTCCAATTTTGAATGTAAGCAGCATGCAGCCCCACCGAAAAGTAATAGTAGTTATTATTATTTTAATCATATTCCCACAAAGAGAGTCAAGGCAAATATTGTTCCCACTATTTGTCAATGAATTGTTGTTAAATGCATTTTCTTTTTTGGCTTATAGCTTGATAATCCCATGTTGTTGATGACAGTTACATTCAAAGCAACTGATATTACTTTTTTTCTCTTTTCAGTCGATATTTCAGCGTTATCCCCGCCCTGAAAAGGAATACCAATCATTTTCTCTTATATATAACGATAGATCCTTGGATTTGGTGAGTTTCTGGCTGTTCTCTTATTATGTCACAACTGTGCATGGATCTGACGTTTTTATTGTTCTTTTTATTTTTACATGTGTGTCAACCATGCACGACTCTAAATGTTTTGAACATGTCAAATTGGAAAATTACTGGATTTATGATTATCAATCTGCTACATTTTATTTTACAGATATGTAAAGATAAGGATGAAGCTGAAGTTTGGTTTGTTGGTTTAAAAGCTCTGATTGCACGTGGTAGCAATAGAAAGCAAAGAAATGAGTCGAGAAGTGAAAATGCATTACCAGAGAGTCCACGTGGTCGGAGGGTTACCCCTTCAAATTCATCCGTGAGTACCGTTAGTTTTTTTGGTTCATTTTACTTGAAAATAATCGATCTTATTGGCAAATAATTTAGGTTGCATTTGGATTGAGAGATTTGAAATCCAGTCATTTCACGTTTTTTGTTGGTGTGTAATGTGGATTTGTGAAGAGAGTGACTTAATGTGTAGTATATTTGAAATTCTTTGATTAGATTTTTCTACCCAAACATGTTAAGTGCATTTGATAATTTCAAATCCTCAATCCAACGGGGTTTTCAGGAACGCGCTCTGAGCGAGATATACTGGGTATGTTTGGTTTGGTTTGGTTTCAAGTTAAACAGTCTTATTGTCTAACTCCTCTTCATTTTCATCCATCTAATGCAGTTTCCACAGGATCAGGGACTCACCCAATCCCAACCACGACCCGAAAATGCTTCCCAAAGCCGATTGGGAAAAGCTTTTGCCGACGTTTTATCATACACCGCAACAACCAAGAACCTTCAATTGGCTGAGTCCACTTCGATTTCATGCCCTCCTCCCTCTTCACAGCCAAACGGGGTCGTCGAAAGCTCAGCCGCCCGAACATCCGGAGCTGATACAGTTCGTGTTAGCTTGTCCAGCGCCGTAAGTTCGTCAAGTCAGGGCTCTTGTTTCGAGGATTTTGATAACTTGGGCGATGTTTTCATTTGGGGTGAAGGCATCGGCGATGGCGTGATGGGAGGTGGCCTAATTCGAGCCGACCGATCGCCTAACATGAAAATCGATGCTCTATTGCCAAAAGCTTTGGAGTCGACTGTGGTGCTCGACGTGCACCGTATTGCGTGCGGTCGATGGCACGCGATTTTGGTCACCAAACAAGGTGAGATATTTAGTTGGGGCGAAGAGGACGGAGGCCGGCTGGGCCACGGTGTCGAATCTGATTTTTCGCACCCGAAGCTCGTTCAGGCTCTGACCGGCAAAAGCATTGAGGCGGTGGCGTGCGGCGAGCATCATTCTTGTGCGGTTACACTTTCTGGTGATTTGTATACATGGGGGGATGCGTCTCTGAGTGGGCCTAGCAATTGGATCCCGAAAAAGGTCGGCGGGCCGATCGACGGCTTGCAGGTGTCGTCCGTCTCTTGTGGGCCGTGGCATACAGCCCTAGTTACGTCGGCTGGCCGCCTGTTTACATTCGGGGACGGGACTTTCGGCGCGCTAGGGCACGGAGATTGTGGTGGGACTAATGTCCCACGGGAAGTCGAGGCTTTGAAGGGATTAACGACGATGAAGGTCGCTTGTGGCGTATGGCACACTGCGGCAGTGGTTGAGGTAACGTCTAATTCGGAGCAGTCGCCCAATCAAATTCTTGCTGGGAAGCTATTCACGTGGGGGGATGGGGATAAAGGTCAACTCGGCCATGGGGATAGTAAACCGAGACTAGTTCCCGAGTGCGTTGCTTCGTTGGTCGATACTGATTTTTCTCAGGTAGTGTTTTTTTCTCTTGGGGGATGAATTACGAAAACTACCCATGTGTTTTGTGGTAATTACGAAAAAGTCCTGGAGAAGTTTCAAACTTGCAAAAAAAAAAAAGTGACACTGTTCGATTGTCGTAAAAAAAGTGACAATTGTTGGTAATTCTAACAAATGTGATGAATATATGAATGTTTTTTGCTTATAAAGAGGGCAAGTGTAGTAATAATTTTCAAAAACCTCAGCTTTGTAATTCACCTTTTTTTATTTTTGTTCAACCCCTTTAACAAATTGGACAACTGGGGTGGGGAGGGATTGAACCACCAAACTCCTAGTAGTGGAAGCCAAGTGCCCGAGTACCCATCTTTCCTCATGAGATCTCATCATAATCTTTTGTCTCAGGTAGCCTGCGGGAACAATCTTACGGTAGCTTTGACTACGTCGGGACGAGTGTACACCATGGGAAGTATTATTCACGGACAACAAGGGAGTTGTTTGGCGGACGGAAAGATTCCCATTTGCGTGAGAGGTAACATTGCCGACAGCTGTGTTGAGGAGATTGCTTGTGGTTCTCATCACGTAGCGGTATTGACTTCGAAATCCGAGGTCTACACGTGGGGTAAGGGCTCAAATGGTCAACTAGGCCATGGTGATCATGATGACCGGAATATCCCTACGCTCGTTGCCTTTTTGAAAGATAAGCAAGTGAAGAGCGTAGCATGCGGTTCGAATTTCACAGCCATTATATGTCTTCATAAGTGGATATCGACCACTGATAATTCCATCTGCTCCGGATGCCATAACCCGTTTAATTTCATACGAAAACGGCACAATTGTTACAACTGCGGGCTCGTTTTCTGCAAAGGGTGTAGCGCTAGGAAATCGCTTAAAGCCTCGTTGGCCCCGAGCACGAACAAGCCGTACCGCGTTTGTGACGATTGTTTTCTCAAATTACAAAAGTTGATAGATTCAGCTTCTAGTCTCCGAATTCCGAACGTCAAAACAAACGGGGGTTTACTAAATAAGCCGAGTGAAATGACGGAAAAGGATGGCGGTGTTAATAAAGGAAACATTCCGAGACTGTCGTCTGCCGAATCTTTCAAGTCCGATCGAAATTGTCCCCTCAATGTGAAATTGGAGTCGAGTGATAACCGTGTTTTTCCTATCCTGAATGGGAATGGTAGTACTAGGAGGCCGAGTACCTCTTCGAAATCTCCGACTAGCCCGTTTGGATCTTCCCAAAATTTTCTCTCCTTTTTTGTTCCGGATTCCAGAAGGATTTCCAGATCACCGTCGCCTGTACCAGGAAAGACGCCTAGGAGGTCGGCTACACCATCGCCGTCTATGTCTCTTTCGTTTCGTACGTCGGAAGCGAATTTGGATGATGTCAAGAGTAGCACTGATGCTCTAACCTTGGAGATTAAAAGTTTAAGGGCACAGGTAAGATTATCTGCAATTTGTAGAAAACAAGAACAAGTATTTGTTTTGGATAATTACAAAAACTACTCCTGAATTTTTAGCCATAATTACAAAAACAAACCATTTATGTTTCAAAACTACAAATAACCCCCCCCCCCCCCCCCCCCACCCGACATTTATTTTTGTCTTACTAAAGGTGTCTTATTCTGAAATATGGGATTCTACTGATATTTGCTTCATGCGTTTCAGGTAGAAAATCTAACTAGCAAATCCCAACTTGTCGAAGCTGAACTGGAAAGAAAAACAAAGCAACTTAAGGAGATGACTGTACGCGCAGCGGATGAAGCTGAAAAAGCCAAAGCTGCAAAAGAAGTGATCAAGTCTCTAACTGCTCAGGTTCAGTTTTATTTAATATAATATACATATATGGATTCGTTCAAATGGAAACTAGTCTTTAAAATGGGAACGTGAGTTGGGTGTATATTTAGTATGGATTCACTAGTAATGCATATTCATTTTTTCGGATTCACCGCACACATTTAGCACGGACTCGCTGTGCATTAGAGAAACCAAATGTATATGCATTACAACATACTATGTGTGCAGGGACTCCGTAGTATATATGCACGGATCCATGTTCCGGTTATAAGGACTGGTTCCCATTTGAACCAATCCATATATATATTTCCGAAATTTTAATACCAGAACTTATAAGAGTAGAATTTAATCGGTATCTCTCCGTTCGACGTTTCCTTGTGTTCAGTTGGATTGACTTAAAACGAGAGTCCCATAAAAACGAGAGATTCTGATTTTTCTGTTTGGTCCTTGCAGTTAAAAGAGATGGCCGAAAAGGTGCATGAGGAACAAGTGGATGCAAATTACCAAATTACGAATGATCCTAACCGTCCATCCAATGGGAGCAGTGTGACGAGCATAACCTCTCCTAAGAGCGAGTCTAGCGACAACAATTCAAACACACCACAATTACTACCAAATGGAACTAAGCCTAAACTGCATAAATCAAAACGGATTGTACAAGACGAGCCTGGAGTGTACATAACTCTTGTCACCATGCCGAATGGTGTAAATGAACTAAGACGAGTTCGTTTCAGGTAACTGTTTTTCCTTTTTTTTTTTTTGTCTTTGTTTCTTGCATCTAATTTTTCCCTAAGAGAAATATATTACATCACGTACGTTGAGAATAGAAAAATACTAAAAACTGATCCTAAGCGTTGGAATCGAGCAGCTACGACAATGTAGGTTACTATTTCGATCTTTTTTTCATTTATGTCTTGTCACCCAACAGTAGGAAACGTTTCACGGAGGACGCCGCCGAAAAATGGTGGGCTGAAAACGGGACGAGGGTGTGCGAGCGACACAATATCACAACTCTGCAATAGAGGAGCTTTGCTAAGAAAACTCGAGAAAAGAAAAACCTGATGTGGTAACTGTAAATCTTTTCTCAGCTTTGATTTTGTTAGGAGTGTAATTTTTTTTTTTTTACCACCAATTTCTTTCTTGCTTGTATTTAGATAATTAATAGTGCCAGATGTATTATAACATGAGAGGTATTAATATTATTTTTTTTCTTCAGATTAGTCATGTGCACTTAAATGAATTTTGGCCTAAATACCAAGGAAAAAAAAATGAATTTGGGCCAGTTTAAATTTCAAATACTGCAGTTTTTTCATTCATGCCGGCTTTGCCATTTAGGGTGAAAAATCACAACACGAAGGTAACTCACTATCTATGCATGTGATTTTTCACGTATATTTTTTTATATTACTTTCTTATTCTTTTCATTTATATGGAAAAAAATGCTATTTTTAATTAACTTTGAAAAATATATAATTTAATTTTGCATATATATTTTTGGAATATCCCACCATAATCTCTTTTCTACACATATTCAATATTTATTATTTTTTTTTTGCAAAATTTTAAGATCATGCAATATTATAATCATATCAGATTAAAATCACAAATATTAAAATTACATAATATAAAATAACATAACATTAGTATTTAAACTAAATTAGAAATTGAAACTTTTAAAACATTAATTTTATTTTCAATAAAAAATATCCGAAATTAATATTCGGATAAGTAGCGAAATTAATTGATAATAATCGGATTAATTTCGATAATAATCACTTAATTGTGCACTATCCTAATCTGAAAATTTCGGATTAATTTAATGAGGCTGTTAGCAAATAAAATTGCAGTAAAAATATAACTTCGAGATGTCTAGACATTTTGCCCAAATTGCTCTTCGACCTAACCCAAGTCGAGACGAGCCGTCAGGTCGGACGTACGGCGGCGACGTGTGTGTGTGTGTGCTCGAGAACCGCTCAGTCACACATCCACTCATATATCCACTAGTTGTGAACTAATATTTGTGCATATAGGCTGCGTTTAGCAAAACTAGCTGATAAGCTAACTGATAGCTGATTGGGTAGCTGATAAGCTAGCTGATTATGTAGCTAATTAGGTAGCTGATAAGCTAGCTCATTTTAATGTAGATGTTTAGCAAATTAGCTGATAAGCTAGCTATTTTTTTTATAAAATTACATAAAGTGACATCACTTTTATTTTTCTATTATTTTTTAAACTTTCTCATTATATTTTAACAATAATTGTTATAAAATAAAATAAATGATATTTTTGTCTATTATTATTTTAATATATACTACCTCTAAACTACACATATGTACTATTCACAGTTCACTCTCACTTTGAAAAGTCATTGATAATTTGTTTTTGATGGTTTAAAATTGCCGCTTAATAGGACTTGTGTGTATAATTTTAGTTACGAACAAGTTCACAACAACAATATGTATCAAAAAGGTTCTGTAAAATATAAAAGATAAAACGAACACACAATTATTGTATTATATTTATGACAAAGCATTTCATTAGCAAGTGTAATAGAGTGATGATCAGACTAACCATAATTTTTCGTGTCCACCACTCATCCGAAGCCTCAATTTTTCCTGAAAAGTTAACTGATGGTGGGTTTATTTGTAATATGTCAATTATTCAGGGGGTGTTTATGTAAAAAATCCTATGTTTTTATTTAGGTCAGGACATATACGGAATATAGAAAGATGAGAAGCTAGCTTATTTTTTTTCATAAGCTTGAAAAATTAGCTTATCAATCACCTAGCTTATAAGCTACCTGATAAGCTAGCCGATTTGAGAAACTAGTCGTTTACGAAACGAGCTTTTTTTTTAGTCAATGGTCAAATAAGCTCCTGAAGCTTATAAGCTAGCTTATAATCTAGCTGATAAGCTAGTGCTAAACACAGTCATATCCTTATATGCACAATAATCTTTCTACTCTTTTCCAATGTGGGACAAAGTCCCACACCCATTTCCAAGGAACTTACTTTGATGCATTAGTGCTCATTCATCCCTCCTCCATTTTGAGTGTTTTTGCATGTTTTGGAAATCTTGCGGAGCACTATATATTCCAAATAAATCTCGATGTTGTTTCATCGTTGAGCCTACTCAAAATGTTGCCTCAAATCGGACTTTAAATAGTCCTTATAAGTCAATTTTCCAACAACCCCCCACATGAATAAGATTGATGATCCAACAGCACATATCTGACATGGAGTTTGATTCGGTGATAGTTATTGCGGTTAGACATTGCATAGGACATGTAGAGTATGCTCTTTGAACCTTCCCTCAAAAAGATATACCTTACTGGCTAGACAGTGTGACCAGATACCCTTGAACTGTCCTACAGTTTGTGTAAGCGATGATATATCCCTCACAAGGCCTTTCCTCATTTATTATGTTCTCATTATTGTGTCTATTTTGGCCGTGGACACCGTTCTGATTCTACCAGAGATTCTGAAGAACTGTGATTATAATTCTTCTTTGAAGCGGCCCTTCTTCTCTCCAACATAAGTGATTCTTTCGAGTGTCGAATAAACTCATATTTTACTCCACTCGACCTTACATTTTCATGATAAGAATCATTAAAAGCAAAGCTTTTATCCTCTTCCTACGGGTATCACTGTATTCATCCCAAGAATAGGTAGGTTTGGAGTGAATCCCCCACATACACTGATTGTACTCCAGTTTTATGAATTGTTTGTCCCTTTAAACCTAGATCTTGAGATCTATAATCATCTTAGGTTGGGTATCCTCTATAAAACCATTAGCTCATGGCAATAAACCCATTCATTATGATGATTTTTTAACAAGGTCTTTTGATAACCTTTTGATTAGCGGATCCGCAATATTATCCTTTGACGGTACATTGTTTGTGGTAATAACCCATGTTGTTATCAACTGTCTAATGGTATTATGTCTTCGTCGTATATGACGAGACTTACCATTATACATTGTGCTTTGTGCTCTACCAATAGCAGATTGACTGTAGCAATGAATGCAGACTGTAGTCGCAGGCTTTTTGACCATTTAGGAATATCTTCTAGAAATTATCGCAACCATTCCGCCTCTTCAACACATTAATCTAATGCTATAAACTCTGATTCCATCATGGATCGAGCTATAACTGTCTGTTTGTGAAAATTCCATGCCCCTGCTGCACCAGCTAGTGTGAATACATAACCACTTGTAGACTTAGAGTCTTTTATGTCAGATATCCAATTCGCATAAGTATATCCTTCAAGTACTGCTGGATATCGGGTATAGTGCGACACATACTCAAGAGAACCCCTAAAGTACCTAAGGACCCTTGTGATCACTTTCCAGTGATCCTTCCCCGGATTACTCATGTACCTACTTAGTATACTAACTGAGTAAGCTATGTCTGGCTATGTCTGGTCTTGTACAACTCATTAGGTATATCAGACTTTCAATTATCCGGGAGTACTCTAGTTGAGATACTCTTTCACCCTTCTTCTTGGATAGTCTCAATCTCCTATCCAATGGGGTTTTAACCATGTTAAGATCATCCTTATTAAATCTTTCAAGAATTTTATCCACATAGTGAGTTTGACTTAGCATGAGACCTTTCGGTGTTCGTGTGATTTCAATCCCTAGAATCACATCTGTGTAATACCCGGTTGTAATTCAGTCATTATCATTCAGTAATTTCATTCGGTGATTGTCACCCAGTGTATATTCACTCGATTATAATCATTCACCAATCATATTCATTCACCGTGTTCACCGTTCGAAAAAACTTCGAGTGGTGTATCGTTATTGTTCATTGTTTCAACTTTCCTCATATGAGTTCGACTTTGTTAGATCACCATTAATTTTTGGTAACTCCAAAAATTCTAAATCTTTGCAATATTATAGAGCATCGAGTTAGCTTTCCAATGGTTCAAACGGTGAGTCAATCGGAGTCCGGACGAGGGAGTTATGGTCGTTTTAGCTCAACCGCTCATTGGCCGATCACTGCCGAACGAACTCGCCGTGTCGTCCGACACGGCCCGTGCTGCACTCGTCCGGAAAGTGCCGGCAGTTCGCCTCGTGACCCGACCGTGTCGCCTGCACGGCCGAGTCGCACCCTTCCGGATAAGCCGTAACCGATCGCCAAAGACGCCCGACCGTGTCGCTCGCACGGCCGAGTCATGCCGAAGCCGTCATTGTCGGACGGAGTCATCGGGGAGGCCCTCCGCGCCGCGACCGTGTCGGCAGACACGGTCGAGTCACTGTCGGCCAACCGTCGGCCAGGTATGCGACACGACCGTGCCGATCGGCACGGCCGTGTCCCGGCAGCATCGACTCCCTATAAATTCATTTTTTTCAAGATTTCACCCATTTTTCTTCCTTTTCTTCACCTTCAACCGAGAGTTAAGGCTTGAGGGAGGGTTTTTCCTTCACAAATCATTTGGGTGTTTGATTTTTTTTCATCTCCTTTCGATCGTGAAGCCCGGATAATCAATCTAACGCGTGTTCTTCGGATTAAAGCACTTGGATCATCAAGAGGTAATTCCTTCAACACTTTGGACTTCGATTTTGTGTTGAAATAGGATGTTTTGGACGTTATAATCATGATATATGAAGGGATATGTATATGATTATGAGTTTGTATAAGGATTCATTGGATTATTGAGGGTTTATTCAAGAACACTTTGAATATCGAGTTGGAATTGGGGATTTTCGACTAATTGTTGTTATAATCACATTTTGGATATTCATAACGGATTATTGATCGTATTGGAGATGTTTTGTTGGTTTGAAACACTTCTTGGGGATTTTGATATTGGGATATCGAGGTTTGATTGTAAACAATCGGAGTTTGGATACAACGTATTCGATATAATGCCCCAATGAACTTAGTTTAATCGTATCGACGCTTTAAGTTCGTTATATTCGTGTTTAATTCGTATATTGATCGGATTGTCGGTAATTGTATTGAATTAAGGTTGTTCGTGACCGACACTTCATTTAGGGCGTTGTTCGTGGACGGACATTCTTCATCGGTGTTGAGTAAGTTAATTCTTACTCGGTTAAAAGGATATTCATACCTTTTGTTGTTGATCATTCATAATCATAACTCATTCATCATTGTATTAATCATATTAAAACTTGTTATTGTCAATTAATCACTTGATCATAAGGAACGACTTCCAATCTTTTCGTTGAGCTATCATTCATTTCATTATTACTCTCATCTCGGTGAGTCATTCTTGGCCTTGTCTAATTATTATTCATTGATATTCATTATGGTCATTCTCGTTCATGTGACCTTCTCGGGTTCATATTGCGTGGCCGGGTGTGTCTGTGTGGAATTTTTAGTCGGGCACACGATGGTTATTGTATTGGGTTCACTAATACATTAGACCGTGCACACGGGTCATATTGTCTCGTGAGACTAATTAGGTACACGGACGGGTGTTGTACACTTGCACGTAACATTACGCGTACTATGATACTCCTCTTCGCCGTAATTCATAACTAAGAATATTTCTTAACTTCGATTAAATCATGATTGTGTATTTTTCAACCCTTGAGGATTGTTGTTCTTTATGAATCGACCCGTTTGGGGATTTTGTTTTTCGTGTCATGGCAAGGCAAACGCACGGAATAGCATGTTGATGTCGAGGAGTCCTAGTGATACTAGTAGGGGCCCCGATCTTTCATTATTCATGTTATTGTCCTTTATTTTCCGCAAACTTTCATTTGAATACTCCGTTTCATTCGGTGTTGTGTATTTTATCTTCATATAAAATACACTAGTATTCGTATTATCCTGGTGTGTTGTAACTAAACTCCTCATCGGAGTAATTATTGTTGTAATGTAGTTCGACTACATTTATCTTGTGTAATTCATTCATTTTCATTTGCAGTGGGTCCTGGTTGGGGATCTACGACCGTAATATCCGCCTAGTTTGGGGTGTTACGAGTTGGTATCGGAGAGTGGTTTTGAATACTACCTTCCGAGTCATGTCTTATTTGAAATCATCGTCATCGACTAGTATCATTGGACTTTCGCCACGTGTGACTGTGCAAATGCCGATCCAATCGACCTAAGAAATGTAAGATTTCTAACGCCATGGTATAATTTCTCGCAATAGTCATTCATTCATCATTCATCAATTAACAATCCTCAAACATCATCATTCATTGTGATTAGACAATCATGTTAACTCATTAATCACTTAATTCATTTCATTACTCGATTAATAATCGTGACGATCATGTTAACTCATTAATTACCGAATTCATTTCATTACTCGGTTGTCAACTGGATAATCATATTATCAATCTTGTTAAGTTATTCAAGATAATCATTTCAAGAATTTCATCGTATAATCATGTAACTTCAAGAAATCATTCATATAATCATTAAGTTAGAGCATGTATACTCATTTTCATCATCTCATGACATAATCATAACGTGCTAATCATGCGGGTAATATAATCATTATGCGACCTTCCTACTTCAAGATGGAGAGAGTCGAGGGATGCACGGGGAGAGAGGCAGTGCGGACCGAAATCCGAGAAATAATCACTCCGCCGAAATCGTGCCCAGGACTCGGCTCGATCAGAATATGTTCGGGTTGATCCACTCACTTTTATGCAGGCCATGATGACCCATGTGCAGTTGCTCAATCATCATTGCGCCACTCTGACCGGATTAATCGAGAGAACTCTCCCGTACGAGCCAGCTGCTAAGGAAATTGCTGAGCAGCAACCTGCATATGTCAACAGGAAATCAACGAAGCGTAATCAACCCAAAGGCGGTCAGTCAACCTTCAAGAAGCCTCGTGTGAGCCCTATCGTTTCTGAGCGACCTTCTACGGCGCATAATCGTGCGGGATCTCATTCCCGAGTGGCCAGTTCGGTCATCACCTGTTTCAATTGTGGAACGCCGGGTCATTTCAGCACTGAGTGTCTGAAACCGTCTATCACGTGCTATAATTGTGGGAATTTTGGGCATAAGGCCCGTTTTTGCCGAAAGGACTCCAAGTCAACTCCGGCGGCATCTCAGCCCCGAAGCAACCAAAGATTTCGTAATCGGGATCGCCTTGTCATCGTCGTTTAAGACAATGGAAGCAAATAGAGTTGGAGCTCGTATTTATCGACGGGAGCGTACGGTTCGGGGACCAGCAAGTCCTGCATTCATATGATGAGGAGGATCGACGATCCGGTGGTCCGAACGATTTCGTATACTCGTAATTTTATTTCAACTTGTGTGTACCTTTGATGTGGTACACCGCATTCATTCATTTTCGAATCATGCTTGAATAGACTTATTTCGGTATAGTCCTACTTAATGACCGCGATTGGTTGATGGATCTAATCGTGGTGAATTTATCTTAGACGATGTAATTTTCGGTATTAGTTGGTTTGATCGTCTCGATACTATCCTCGGTGTTTGTTAGCGTTTAGTCGCTATCTTCCGTCGTTGGTTGTCGAATGTGTGCTTCAGGAAGTAATCCCCGTTGTTCCAGAGAATTTTTATTATGGCGAAGCGAGAAATTCCGCAATCGAACTATTCAATCATTCATTATATCATTTTCATCGATCGCCTTTCTAAGGCAATCGAGTTATTCATCATTCCTTATATCATTTCCATCGATCGCTTTTCTAAGACAATCGAGTCATTCAATCATTCATCAGTATCATTTTCATCGATTGGCCTTTCTAAGGCAATCGAGTTATTCAATCATTCATTGTATTATTTTCGCCGATTGTCCTTTCAAAGGCAATCGAGTTATTCAAACATTCATCAGATCATCTTCATCGATCGCCTTTCTAAGGCAATCGAGTTGTTCAATCATTATTGGTATCTCTTTTATCAATTGACCATTCTAGGCAATCGAAATGTTCAATCGTTCGTGGTATCATTGTCATCGATTGACGATGTATTTCCGTGCAAGTTATCTAGTTGCCTTCACATAGAGTAAGGGAATTCAGAGTGAGTCGAGCCAGACGCCCCTTTATCGAAGGCACCGATCGGATGGCCCCGACTGTAATGCAGGAGTTGAAGATTCAACTTGAGGAGTAGTTCGAGAAAGGTCATCTCCGACCGATTGCGTCCCCGTGAGGAGCACCGTGTGATCTCAAGGAGAAGGATGGCTCGTCTCGTGTGTGTATTAATTACCAAGAGTTGAACAGCAGGCGATGATCAAAAGTAGTACCTTTACCTCGTATTGATGATCTTTTAGATCAACTTCGTGGAGCTTCGATTTTCCAAGATCGACTTAAGATCTGGATATCACAAGTTGCGGATTCGAGAGTCTGATATCGCGAGACAGCGTTTCATACACGCTATGGTCATTGTGAGCTCGTAGTTATGCCGCTCGGGCTAACTATCGCACTGTGGTATTCATGGAGTTAATGAATCGGGTTTTCATCGACTTTTTAGATCGCTTGTTGTTGTCTTCATCGACGACATTTTGATTTATTCTCTTAGCCGAGAGGAACACGAGGTTCATTTTCTTCAAGTTCTCGACGTGTTGAGACGAGAGCAACTTTATGGAAAGTTTTCCAAATGTGAGTTCGAGGTCCGAAATGACTTTCTCGGGCATGTAATTTCATCTCGCTGAGTTCTTGTCGACCCTCGAAGACGGAGGCTATCCGAGATTTGCAACCTCCGTAAGATATTAAGTAAATCCGATGTTTCTGATTAGCCGGT
The DNA here is from genome assembly GCA_033398695.1 of Orobanche coerulescens. Taxonomy (NCBI): domain Eukaryota; kingdom Viridiplantae; phylum Streptophyta; class Magnoliopsida; order Lamiales; family Orobanchaceae; genus Orobanche; species Orobanche coerulescens. The sequence continues at coordinate 41,381,786 of CM065813.1, forward strand.
TAATTATCCAACCCACGGCTGAGCTAGTAACCGTGGTTTTCGCGCTGGAATTTTGGCCGTTACCTTTATGGAATCACTTGTCGATCTTCACCAATCACAAGAGTTGAACTATATATTTACTCACAAGGAGTTAAATATGCATGTGGACGGTGGTTGGAACTAATCAAAGATTTTGATATCGAGATCCTTTACCACCGGCAAGGCGAACGTTGTCGCCGACGCCTTGAGTCGTAAGTCCGTTCGGGAGCAGATGCATGCTCGTTTAACAGCCTGTAGGAGCTTCAACAGAATTCCTTAGACCCGAGATCGAGGTCCGGCTTCAGCGAGTTCAGTGGACACTTTGTATGTTAGAGATTTCATCATCTCGAGGATGCAATCGTGAGAATCGTGGTTCGGACTCGCATTGTTGCGCATTCGTGAAGATGTGGCCTGTGGAAAGCCCTCGATTCGTGGTCCACGAGGATGGACTTTTGAGGTTTAAGAACCGGTTGTGCGTATCGCGAATGACGAGTTGAAAAACTCTATTTTGAGAGGAGCTCATGCTATCCCTTATTCTGCTCATCCGGGGTCCAAAGAAGATTTACAAAGACTTGAAACAAAATTACCGGTGGAGTAATATGAAGCGAGAAGTCGCAGAATTTGTTTCGAGATGCTTAACTCACAACAAGTCAAGATGGAACCTCTCATGACCGCGAGTATGCCGATACCGCTCCCTATTCCTAATGGAAGTGGGAAGACATTTCTATGGATTTCATCACGAGATTGCCGACGAGTCATCGTGGCATAAATACGATTCGAGTGATCGCGACCGCTTAACTAAATCAACTCATTTCCTTGAGATCAAGGATTTGTGGAGTCCCAAGAGATCGCCCAGCTTGTTCATCAAGGAGATAGTGAGACCGCACGGTACTCCTAAAAGTATTGTTTCCGATCGTGACGGACGGGTTGTGTCACATTTTGGAAATCAGTTCATCGTGCTATGGGAACTCCTTAATCTCAAGATCGCTTTTCATCCTCAAACTGACGGACAATCGAGAGGACTATTCAGACATTAGAGGATATGTTGAGGGCATGCGTCCTCGATTAGTAGACGATGGGGAAGCCCAATTACCGTTGTTTAAGTCCACGTACAAGATAGTTGGCATGCCTCCATTAAGATGGCACCTTACGAGGCCTTGTGCGGTCGTCTTTGTCGATCTCCTTTGTGTTAGGATGACTTGTTAGAATCAATCGCACCGAGCCCGATATGCTTATAGCCGTCCGGGAGAAGGTAGCTTTGATCAAGAGTCGTATGTTGACAAATCGTAGTCGGCGTAAATCGTATGCGGATAATCGTCGCCGACCACTAGAGTTCGAGACGGTGACCATGTTTTGGTCAAGATATCCCCGAAGTCGAGGTATTTTTCCGCTTCGGAAAATGGGGGAAGTTGAGCCCAAGATTCATCGACCGCTTGAAATTTTGGATCGAGTAGGCGAGTTAGCTTATCGATTGGCGTTACCTCCGCTTTGAGCAGATTCATAATGTGTTTCACGCCTCTGCGGAAGTATGTTGCCGACCCGAGTCACATACTTCGCCGACGAAATCGAGATCGCGGATGATCATTCGTACGAGGAGCGCCCGTACGAGTGTTAGAGCGGCGAATCAAACAGCTTGAGGAACAAGACGATCCCTTTGGTCAAGATTCAGTGGTCTAGACACGGAGTCGAAGAGGCCACTTGGGAAACCGAGGAGAATATGCGGAGTGTTATCCCGAGTTGTTTGACCCTTAGTTTCGGGGACGAAACTCTTTTAAGGGGGTGTATGTAATACCCGGTTGTAATTCACCATTATCATTCAAGAATTTCATTCGGTGATTGTCACCCAAAGGTATATTCACTCGATTATAATCATTCACCAATCATATTCATTCACCGTGTTCACCGCTCAAAACTTCGAGTGGTGTATCGTTATTGTTCATTGTTTCAACTTTCCTCATATGAGTTCGACTTTGTTAGATCACCATTAATTTTTGGTAACTCCAAAATTCTAAATCTTTGCAATATTATAGAGCATCGAGTTAGCTTTCCAATGGTTCAAACGGTGAGTCAATCGAGTCCTGACGAGGGAGTTATGGTCGCTTTAGCTCAACCGCTCATTGGCCGATCATCGCCGAACGAACTCGGCCGTGTCGTCCGACACGCCCGTGCCGCATTTCGTCCGGAAAGTGCCGAAGTGTTCGCCAGACCCGACTGTCGCTCGCACGGCCGAGTCGCACTTTCGGATAAGCCGTAACCGATCGCCAAAGACGCCCGACCGTGTCGCCCGCACGGCCGAGTCATGCCGAAGTCATTGCCGGACGGGTCATCGCCGGGAGGCCTTCGCGCCGCGACCGTGTCGAGGTGACACGGCCGAGTCATCGCCGCCAACCGTCGGCCATTGCGACACGACCGTGCCGATCGCACGGCCGCGGTCCTGGCAGCACCAACTCCCTATAAATTCATTTTTTTCAAGATTTCACCATTTTTCTTCCTTTTCTTCACCTTCAACCGAGAGTTAAGGCTTGAGGGAGGGTTTTTCCTTCACAAATCATTTGGGTGTTTGATTTTTTCATCTCCTTTCGATCGTGAAGCCCTGATAATCAATCTAACGCGTGTTCTTCTGATTAAAGCACTGGATCATCAAGAGGTAATTCCTTCAACACTTCGACTTCAATTTTGTGTTGAAATAGGATGTTTTGACGTTATAATCATGATATATGAAGGGATATGTATATGATTATGAGTTTGTATAAGGATTCATGGATTATTGAGGGTTTATTCAAGAACACTTTGAATATCGAGTTGGAATTGGGGATTTTCGACAAATTGTTGTTATAATAACAGTTTAGGATAATCATAACGCATTATGGATCGTATTGGAAAAGTTTAGTTGGTTTGAAACAAATCTTTGGTATTTTGATATTTGGATGTGGATGTTTGATTGTAAACAATCGGAGTTTGGATACAACGATTCGATATAATGCCCCAATGAACTTAGTTTAATCGTATCGACGCTTTAAGTTCGTTATATTCGTGTTTAATTCGTATATTGATCGGATTGTCGGTAATTGTATTGAATTAAGGTTGTTCGTATGACCGACACTTCATTTAGACGTTGTTCGTGGACTGACATTCTTCATCGGTTTTGTGTAAGTTAATTCTTACTCGTTTAAAAGGATATTAATACCTTTTGTTTTTGTTCATTCATAATCATTACTCATTCATAATTATTATCATATTAAAACTGTTTATTGTCAATTAATCACTTCACCATAAGGAACGACGGTTCCAATCTTTTCGTTGAGCTATCATTCATTTCATTATTACTCTCATCTCGGTGAGTCATTCTTGGCCTTGTCTAATTATTATTCATTGATATTCATTATGGTCATTCTCGCTCATGTGACCTTCTCGGGTTCATATTGCGTGACCGGGTGTGTCTCAGGTGGAATTTTTAGTCGGGCACACGATGGTTATCAGATTAGGTTCACTAATACATTAGACCGTGCACACGGGTCATATTGTCTCGTGAGACTAATTAGGTACACTGACGGGTGTTGTACACTTGCACGTAACATTACGGGCGTACTATGATACTCCTCTTCAGCGTAATTCATAACTAAGAATATTTCTTAACTTCGCTTAAATCATGATTGTGTATTTTTCAACCCTTGAGGATTGTTGTTCTTTGTAATCGACCGCTTTGGGGATTTTGTTTTTCGTGTCATGGCAAGGCAAACGCACGGAATAGCATGTTGATGTCGAGGAGTCCTAGTGATACTAGTAGGGGGCCCCGATCTTTCAGTTATTCATGTTATTGTCCTTTATTTTCCGCTGCAAACTTTCATTTGAATACTCCGTTTCATTCAGTGTTGTGTATTTTATCTTCATATAAAATACACTAGTATTCGGTATTATCCTGGTGTGTTGTAACTAAACTCCTCATCGGAGTAATTATTGTTGTAATGTAGTTCGGTACTACATTTATCTTGTGTAATTCATTCATTTTCATTTGCCAGGTGGGTCCCAGTTGGGGATCTACGGCACTGTAATATCCGCCTAGTTTGGGGTGTTACAATCTGCTAGTTCCATAACTTTCAAGTCAAATCTCGATCTCAACATGTCTTTTGCAGACTGGATTATTCCCTCATTACTCCCAGCAGTGACTAAATCATCTACATACAGACACAAAATGACAGCCATTTTATGTGTCTTTCACATAAACACACTTATCACATTCATTAATCTTGAATCTATTACTCAACATAGCAGGGTCATGCCACTGTTTTGACGCCTACTTCAGTCCGTACAAAGACTTTACCAACTTACAAACTTTCTTTCTTGTCCAGTGGCAGAAAACCCCTCGGGTTGATCCACATATATTTCCTCATCTAAGTTCCCATTGAGAAAGGCAGTCTTAACATACATTTGATGAACTTTTAAACTTTGCAGTGAAGCAATAGCAAGTATCATCCTGATGGAGTATGTATCAAAATAGTCTAGGCCTTCACATTGTTTGTAATCCTTGATTACAAGCATAGCATTATACCTATCAACAGTTCCATCCTTCATTTTCTTCGTGAAAATCCGTCTATATCCTAAGGGTTTACATTTTGGAGGCAAATCTACTAGTTCCCACGTATGATTCTGCAATATAGAATCAATTTTATCTTTGATCGTCTCCTTACATAGAGGTCCCTCATTTGAGTTCACAACCTCCTTAAAGGTTGGAGGTCCCTTTTCGAGCAAATAGGTGAAGAAATTTGGTCCATAAGATTTCTCCTCCTTTGTCGTTTGCTCATTATTGGTTCATCCTCAATTTACACCCATTGCTCTTCATTATCTTCATCCACTGACTCACAAGTCTGCTTGAATGAGATAGGGTGTTCAATTGCAGTTTTACAAGGAAATATATTCTCGAATAATGATGCATTCCTGGACTCGATAATTGTGTTCTTATGAATCTGAGGCACTTTAGATTCATACATAAGAAATCGATAGGCATTGCTGTTCTGCGCATATCCAATGAAGATACAGTCAACTGTTTTGGGCCTTTACTTTCTTCGGTGTAGGTATAAGCACTTTTGCTAGACTTTCATGTAATTGTAGGAATGGTTGACTCTCTTTCATAATTCATAAGGGATTTTATCCTACTTTTTACGAATTATCTTGTTTAAAAGATAATTAGCCGATAAGATGGCTCCCCCCTACATATTTCGTGAAAGCCCTGAGTTTAGCAGCATCACATTCGTCATTTCTTTTAGAGTTTGAAGTGACCTCATTAATAATGCCTGTTGGGAACAGTATTCACCGAATGGTTCAGCCAGGCCCGGGGTGCGACGGCCCAGGGCCCAAGTTGGAAAGGGGCCCATATTTTTTTTTTAAAAATCCTTATATATATATATATATTACTGCCAAAAAAATCCGTTCATATCTTCCCCCAAATCTTTGAAATACGCATGAACTTTTCATCTTGCCACTCTCAATGTTCTTCTATTAATTATTGTTCAGTCTCTTCAGTTCCCAAAAAAATGATAGGAGATTGTTCTCTTAATTATTATTTGATCTCTTGTTCCCAGAAAAAATATAATTATATAAATCTTATTCACATCAGAGATCAACCCCTTCTTTTATTTCACTACATTTGAGGAAAATAAAAATTGCAAGAACGTCTTATTCACATCTGCTAAATCATCGGCCAAGAAGTCAAGAACATTGTTTGGAGTTGTCTTATTTTACAAGATTATTTGGAGTTGCCTTTGACAAAGGTATGCGCTATTTCTGATTTCATTTCTATTAACCTTTTCAATTTTTTTTAAAGATTGTTTAGATTAATTTCTCACTACCTTATAATGTTTACTCTTTGTTTACTGTTCCGTTCTTTTTTTTTTACAGAACAATTGCTGAGGGAGAAAAGTTTGTTCAAATTGAGAAAATTGGCGTTGGATTGTCCGTAAGTTATATATATTAATATTTTCTTCTTACTTATTTTGATTTTATTTATTTTACAAATTATTTATTGGAGGTGTTCTTTTTTTTTTTTTACAGAATAATTGTAGGGAGAAAAGTTTATTTTTCTGGACGGAAACAAGACACATTGGTGGAGAAAAGTTTGTTTTTCTGGACAGAACAGGTGCTATTGTTCACTTTCTAGCGTGTTTTTTTTACATCTATTACATCTTATTTATTACTATGTTGCCTAAAAAACATTTATCCGGTAGTGAAAAACGAAAAAAAAGAAAACGAACTGAAGAGCTAATAAAATCACTATTGTAAATCTGTTGACAAAGTATATTGTTTTTGTTGCAAGTTATTTAAATCTTCTAGTAACTCGTGTTTGCTAGCAAATGAGGGCTTAAGTGATTGGAAACATATTAGCCAAAGACTCAAACAACATGAAAATAGTGTCGAACATATGATTAATATGAATACTTGGAATGAATTGAGAGTAAGATTAGACAAAAATCAAACAATTGATAAACATTTGCAAGAATAAATAATGAAAGAAAAAGAGCGCTGGAGACAAGTTTTACGAAGAATATTTTCTGTTGTGAAATGTCTTGCTAAGAATAATCTTGCCTTTCGAGGATCCAATGAAAAATTGTATCAAGATAGCAATGGCAATTTTCTTGGATTGATTGAAATGATTGCGAAATTTGATTTGATAATGCAAGATCATGAGATGGATTCAGGATCGTGAAATTCATTATCATTATCTTGGACATAAAATTCAAAATGAGTTTATTTCTCTTTTGTCCCAAAGTGTTAAAAGGTCAATCATTAAAATTATTAAAGAGGCAAAATATTCTTGATTGTACCCCTGATGTGAGCCATCAAGAACAAATGACTCTTATAATTCGTTGTGTTAATATGTCAAGTAATAAAATAAAACTTGAGGAGTTCTTTCTAGAATTTCTAAAAGTTGATGATACTTCTGGTTTAAGATTGCTTAATGAATTACTAGATGTTTTAAAGGCTCTTGATCTTAATGTTAATGATGTGAGGGGTCAAGGTTATGATAATGTTTCCAATATGAAAGGAAAGCACCAAGGTGTTCAAATGAGATTTCTTAAAATAAACCCTAGAGCATTATACCTGTCATGTGCTTGTCATAGTCTTAATCTTACTCTTGGTGATATGACACATTCTTGTGTTAAGGCTATTTCATTTTTTGGAATTATCCAACGTTTATATTCGTTGTTTTCGGGATCTACAAAAGATGGAAATTTTTGCTTGATAATGTTCCTGGTTTGACTATGAAATATTTGTCTAATACTCGGTGAGAAAGTCGAATTAAAAGTGTTAAAGCTATTAGATTTCAATGTCCTCAAATAAGACGTACTTTGTCAGAATTATATAAATCTTGTGATAATGATGCAAAGACAAAGAGTGAAGTAGAGAGTTTGATCAATGCACTTGAAAATTTTGAGTTTTTGCTTGGTATGGTTATTCGGTATGATATTTTGTTTGCTATAATATGGTTAGTAAAACATTACAGTCTAAGTCTATGTGTATCGACACTACCATAAAGCAATTGTGTATGTTCATATTTTGAGAATTATAGAGTGGAAGGCTTTAAAAAAAGTTTGGATGCTGCAAAAGAGGTTGCACTTGAAATGGATGTTGAGCCTATCTTTCCAATAAAACGTCGTGTGATTAGAAAAAAAACTTTTGGGGAGAATAATGAGGATGACGAAAATCATTCACCAGAAGAATCATTTAGGATGAATTATTTCTTATTGTTGTTGACATGGCAATTCTTTCTTTGAAAAATAGATTTGAGGAATTGAAGACATTTGAAAGTATTTTTGGATTTTTATATAATTCTCAAAAGTTAAAGTCATTTGATGATAATGAATTGAAAGAATGTTGTGTTAAATTTCACAAAACCTTTACTCACGGACATTTATCGGATGTTAATGTAAATGATCTTTTCTCTGAATTGAAAGTGTTACAATTCACTTTGCCAACGGAAACAATGTCTGCTATTGATATTCTTAAATTTGTCAAATCTGCAGATTGTTATCTGAATGTAGCAATTGCTTATAGAATTTTATTGACGGTGTCCGTGACTGTAGCATCAGCAGAAAGAAGTTTTTCAAAATTGAAGTTGATAAAGACTGACTCAAGGTCATCAATGTCACAAGAGAGGTTGAATGGTTTGGCAACATTATCGATTGAGAAGAATATGTTGGAAGATGTTGATACTGATGTAATTATAAATGATTTTGCATATCAAAACGCTCGAAGGAATCGATTTTAGTAGTTTTCTAAAATAGCTAGTCCATTTGATCTTTTTCATCCGGTCTATTGGTGTAGTTTTGATGAAGTGTTTATAGTTTTCTTTGTATTTTGGGCAATACATTTTCAATAAAATCTTCCTTTCCTGATTAAAAAAAATATCTATATAAATATAATTCAATGCAAGGGGCCGATTTCTAATATTTTGCCAAGGCCCCCTAAAATGCCAGGAACGGGGATGGGTTCAGCATATTGACCTCCACGGTCACTCTTTTTCATTTTTATCTTTGCATTCAATTGATTCTCAACTTTTGTTTTATAAAGAATGAATTTCTTTATAGCTTCATCTTTGATTTTAAGCAAATATACATATCAATATTTAGTACTATCATCCACGAAAGTAACAAAATATTTGTTTCCACCTCTAGTTTGAGAAAATTCCAAATCACATAGGTCACTATGTATTCGCTCTAAAAGTTTGGTGTTTCTTTCCACATGTCGGAATGATGATCGAGTTAATTTTGCCTCTACACAAGTTTCACACTTGTGGTTTTAATCAATTTTAAACTTTGGTATGTGTTCCAATACAATTAGTCTCCTCATTGTATTGGAATTAATGTGTCCTAATCTAGAATGCCATAAATTAGAAGACTCAAGCAAGTAAGCAGAAGAATTCTTCATTTCATTAATATCTTGTTTCACGATCATGACATTGAGCTTAAACAGCCCATCACTCTCATAACTCTTGCCTACAACATACCAATCTTAGACAAAACAACTACATCTGACTAAAAAACTAATCTTAAACCATGCTTATTCAACAAGGAACCAGAATTAAGGTTCTTGCGAATATCAGGCACATACAATACATGCTTAAGTGTCTGTTGGGATTCGGTCCAGCATCTTGCCAGCATGGGCTTAAAAAATGCGCGAGGCGCGGCTTGCGATTCGACCTGTGAGATCTGCTCTAGAAAGTGGTTAAATGAATTGATTTGGACTACTCATACCAACAAGATGCATCTTCTTTTCTCGTATCCATCTCATAGAAACTCTAAAGTTAAGCGTGCTTGGCCTGGAGTAGTTATGGGATGGGTGACCCCTTGGAAAGTTTCCCAGGTGCGCGTGAGTGAGGAAAAAGCACGCTAGAAAAGACTCGTGTTGGTACAGTGAGGATAGTCTTCATCATTCTTGGGACCAACAATGTCACTTCTTTTCTCGACATCAATTTCCGAATCACCGTGCCTTCATCTAAAATAGTTGAAGTTGCAGAATTTCCCATGAACAACTTTTCACCAGCATCTATCTCTTCGAAGGAGGAGAACATGGTCTTGTTGGCACACATATGCCTAGTTGATCCAGTATCGACCCACCACTTTTTGGTACTTGAACCAACCCAACTTCGATTCAGAAATCACAACACATAAATTGATATTTGCCACCCCGTCAGTAATCACATGCACTGCACCATCTTTCCTTTTTGGTTTCTTTAACAGCCTGCAGTCAGCTGCCCTAGGAGCCATCTTCTCATAATTTAAGTATTTTCCCAAGAACTTCTCTTTCTTCTTTGAAATTTCTCCTTTAGGTGGCAGCTTGGATATATTTCTATTGATGCCTTTCTTGGAAGCATGTCCCACTTCCACAACATTAGCCTTGGCCGCAACAGTAACCTTCTTTTCTGATCATATGTTGTCTTCTTCAATTCGAAGTCTAAGAATCATATCCTCCATGCTCATCTCCTTGCACTTGAACTTGAGATAGTTCTTGAAATCTTTCTAAGTTGAAGGCAGTTTTTCGATCACAACAGCCACTTGGAAGAATTCACTAATGATCATTCCTTCAGCATGGATCTTATGAATGATCACCTACGTTGTACCTGACTAACCACAGTCTTGGAGTCCACCATCTTAAAATCCAGGAACTGCCCAACGATCCAACTTTTGGCGCCGGCATCCTCGATCTTATATTTCCAAATAATCACATAATGCCTTAACTGATTTAGTAGTGCTATACACATTGTATAGTGAATCGACAAGGACATTCATTACCTAATTCCGTCATAAACAGTTAGTAGTTTTCCAAGCATCAATGGCCATCAAGGTTTTGTTGATCACTGTCTCCTCATCATACTTCGGCGCCTCTTTTTTGAGGAATCGGAATAGGCCTAGAATGGTCAGATAAAACATCATTTTCTGTTGCCATCTCTTAAAATTCGTGTCATTTAATTTTTCCCGTTTCTCAGCATGATTCACGGACCTGAAACACCATGGTTGATTGAAACCGAACCAGAAGTCTTCCTGGACTCGAATTATTATTCAGAGGCGCACCTCCAGAATCATTTCTAGACACTAGGGGAGTTTGAAGCATCCATTTTATTAAATTCATAAATACCTGTTTAATCAAGTAAAGACAAAAAATTTGTTTTAAGATTATTGGAAAGCTTCACTTGAATAAACTAACGTAAAACACGAATTAAAATATAAACATGAAAAACAAACGTTAATTTCCTAACCGGACAAAATTTATCGAAAATCGACGGATTGATGTATATCGATGTTGAGTTCAGAAGATATGTCTTCTTAAAGCAAATTTGCCCTCATCACTGTGTAGCGTCTGCTTCGCAGGATAAAATAATACCTCGATGCACTGATATATTGATCACTTCACCCTCAGCAAACTAAAATAAACGTGCACTATCACCGCGCAAGAACGAGAGAAAATGAAAAATGTTATTAATGCTACTAGAGAAGAAATTTGTGAAGCAAAAAGCAGTTGAAAAATCGGACCCCTTTGGCGTCTGTTTTTATAAGGAGGACGAGAGAGAGAAGTGTTCTGGAGGAACTCTCCAACATATTAGTAGTTGTATAATAATACTTATCCTATATTAATTCCATTATTATTGATTAATTCAGTACTTATCCGAATATTAATTCGATAATAATCACTTAATTTGGCACTTATCCTAATTCGAAAATTTCGAATTAATTTAATGAGGCGGTTAGCAAATAAAATTACAGTAAAACGATAACTTCGAGCCGCTTCGCCCAAATCGCCACTCGACCCACCTCGACCCGAGACGAGTCGGACAGACGGACGGCGACGATGCGCGGGTGTGTGTGTGCGTGCGAGGACTACCCAGTCACACATCCACTCATGTCTCCACTAGTTGTTGTGACCTAGTATTTGTGCATATAGTCTTATATGTATAATAATCTTTCTATTCTTTTCCAATGTGGGACAAAGCCCCACACCTATTTCCAAAGAGCTTATTTTGGAGCATTAATTCTCATTCATCCCTCCTCCATTTTGAGTTTTTTTACATGTTTTTGGAAAGCTCTTGCAAAGCACTGCATATTCCAAACAAGTCCCGACATTGTTTGATCGTCGAGCCTACTCAAAATGATGCCTCAAATCGAACTTTAAATAGTCCTTATAAGTCCATTTTCCAAAAATTATAACTAGGGGTAGGCATAAAAAAATAAAATTCCGATCCCATCCCGGTCCCGTCCCAAAATTACCCGGGATGGGACAGGATCCAAAATTAAAAATACTAGGTCTGTCCCATCCCGTCCCATTAGAGTAAGTACGGGACGGGACACGGGACTAAAAATCTGAGGCCTGTAATGTAACACCCCCAAGTTATTCAGGGTATATTACAGCGCCGTGAGCCCCGCCGTGGGACCCACAAGGCTAATTATACGCGGAACTATAAATCTTGACCGAAAAGGTCCAAATACAATGAAATCAAAGACATTACAAAGGGTATTCAAACCCTATTCAATGTATCCAAATACATCACAACACAAAATCAATACCTCGGCAACACAGGCCGGGACATCAAGGAAACTGAAAAACAATACTCGAGTATTTAATAACCATTCCAGTACAACAACACTGATTGGAGGAACACAAAATATAACCGGAGATGAGACACAGTATCACGTTTGCCCATCATCTTCATGCTTACCCGATACCTGCCTGTCCACTCTCCTGGAACCTGAAATACATAAAAAGTATTTCCCCCATAAAGGGGTTAGCCGTCGAATAGCTAGTGCAAGTCTATTGAATATGAAATACAATACTCCTCGACAATAAAGTAAAAGTGACCGTCAATTCATCATTTCAAGACTAGTATTCCGGAATAACTAAATCTCGTAGCATCACATTATTACATACATGATCAAAAATCGCACCAGAGGCTATGGAACCGTCGGTCCGTCCCAGAGTGGTTAACTCATATTATCCGTGGAATCACACCAGAGGCTACGAAACCCTCAGAGGACCCGTAGGCCCGTCCCAGAGTGGATATAAACAAACATGCCATTCATATATCTTACTTTCATAGTCGAGAACGTACAACCATAAATATATACTTGCCTTTGAGACATCGAGAAATCGAACGGAAAAGAGTATGAGTTCGGTAGGTCCAAGAACACACTTTCGGTACCTAAACGATTCGCAAGGGATATGATAATCAATAATCCATACTCATAACTCATGAAGAAACTCCCAAAACCCGTCTACGATTCACGAAACTACAAGGGTAAACAACTTAGAGGTTGGAAAAAAATCACCCAAACCCTCAGAAGTCCGAACACGGAACAAACCAATCCGTAAATCGTAAGGGAAACGTAGATACGGGGTAGATAAATCATAATATCAAAGTTCTCAAGCTTCACAATGGATAAATCAGACGAATCTAAGAAAAACCCCAAAATTCCAAAAATTAGGGTGCTAAGGATTCTTAACTTGATTTGGAAGATAGAATGGATTGGATGTTATGAAATCTTTGTTATCCAACCAAAGATGTTGATATCTGAAGAAGGATCGCCTCCAAACTCCCCGAAATGCCTAAATCCCGCTGCTCCCGATCAGAAAAGTGAGAAGGATGAAAAAATGACGAAATGGAAGTCAACTGTCCAATATATACTTGCCCAGTCTAGCGCACGCTACGCCTCAGTATTAGTGTGCGCTAGCGGGGTCACCGGGTAGTCCAGTGGCTTCTGCCAGCCTCGTTAGCGTACGTTAGGTAAAACCGTTGCGTGCACTAATCGCCTTCCTTTAGCGTGCGCTAGCCGAAGGTTAGCGTGCGCTACCTAGGAGTTGGTGTCCAGAAATTGGAGTCTAAAACCTACTGTCCTCTGCCCTGCTCGAGTCTTAGTGTGCGCTATTGTGATAGCTTAGCATGCGCTATGCAACACTTATAGCGTGAGCTAGCCGAAGCCTACCGTACGTTACCTGATAGTCCAGACAACCTGACAATCTCACTGCCTCTACCGACCCAGCTCGTTAGCGTACGCTACGGACGTGTTAGCGCGCGCTACTGATCACGAATAACATGCGCTAACTAATTCCTAGCATGCGCTAACTACAGTCCAGAGAGCAGAATTAGCTACTGTCTCTGCCCTGTCTGGTCCCTTAGCGCGCGCTACGGCTCAAAGCTAGCGTATGCTACTCAAGAAGAATTAGCGTGCGTTAGCCTAGGCCTAGCGTGCGCTCTCTCTAACCCAGAACACTTCCGCAAGGTCTAAACAACACGATCATGATCCAAACAAGGTACGAATATCGACAACATCACAAAGAGTTTACATAGCGACAAAAATAGGAAGAACGGCAAGGTCAAATAGTTAATAAAAGTACGAGTATTACATTCTCCCCCTCTAAAAAGAAGTTTCGTCACGAAACTTAAGAAATAAAAAGTTTGGGGTACTCCGACCGTATCTTCTCTTCCGTCTCCCAAGTCGCCTCCTCGACTCCATGTCTCGACCATTGTACTTTAACCAACGGAATGGTTTTATGCCGAAGTTGTTTCTCACGATGTTCAAGGATCTTCACTGGTCTCTCCGGAAAAGTAATATCCTCAGCTACGTCAATCTCACTATAGTCGATAACATGGCTCAAATCCGGCATATACTTTCTCAACTAAGACACATGAAAAACACTATGGATGTGACTCAAAGTTGGGGGCAACGCCAAGCGATAAGCTAAATCTCCAACCCTGTCCATAATCTCGAAAGGTCCGATATACCTTGGACTAAGTTTCCCCTTTTTCCCAAAGCGTAAAACCCCTCTGGTCAGCGACACCTTGAGTAGGACATGATCCCCCACTTCGAATTCCAAGGGTCGACGACGAGTATAAGCATAAGATTTCTGACGGCTCTGGGTAGTCAGCAACCGGTCCCGGATAATAGAAATCTTTTTCTTAGTCTCCATTAACATATCCAGCTCCATTCCGATTAGCTCCGAAGCCTCGTCCCAACATAATGGCGACCTACATTGCCTACCATAAAGTGCCTCGAACGGTGCCATTTTGATCGACGCATGCCAACTATTATTGTAGGCAAACTCGATCAACGGTAAATGAAGCTCCCAATCATTACTCCAGCTAGGGCACAAGCCCGCAACATATCTTCCAATGTCTGAATCGTCCTCTCTGTATGGCCGTCTGACTGAAGATGAAAGGACGTGATCAATCTCAACTCAGTACCCAAAGCCTGATGAACGACCTGCCAAAAATGCGATACGAAACGACCATCTCGATCAGAAACAATGGTCTTGGGGGCACCGTGCAATCTCACGATCTCGGCTAAAAAAGTTCAAGCCAATCTCTCCGGTCCCCAAGTATCCTTAATACCCAAGAAGTGTGCAGACTTGGTCAACCGATCGACGATTACTCAAATCATATTTATTCCGGCTCTAGTTCTCGGCATGCCAGTGATAAAGTCCATAGAGATGTCTTCCCACTTCCACTCGGGAATGGGAAGCAGCTTCAACTACCCCGCCGGTCGTTGATGTTCGATCTTGACTTGTTGACACGTCAATCACCATATTACGAATTCCGTGACATCTTTCTTCATGTTATTCCACCAAAAATTTCGCTTCAAGTCTTTGTAATCTTACTCGTTCCGGGGTGGATTGAGTAAGGTGTAGCATGGGCTTCTCGGAGAATTCTCTGCCTTAACTCTAGATCATTCGGGATACAAAGCCTGCCCTGGAATCTCAAAATACTATCCTCGTGAACCATAAAGCCAGGGGCTTTTCCTTTAATTACATCTTCCTTGAGTGAAGAGATCATTGAGTCACTCCACTGTTTCCCTTTGATGTCGTCAACCAAGGACGAAGTAATTTCGAGAGTGCACAATTGTCCTTGTACTCGTTGAAGCAAAACTTCTATTCCTTGCTCAATTAAATTCTAACAAATCTTCGTCTGAGATGTAAGAACCTCGACCATTTGAAGCGATGTCGATTTGCGGCTCAAAGCATCCGCGACGACATTGGATTTTCCTGGGTGGTAAAGAATTTCCAAATCGTAATCCTTTATCAACTCTAACCAACGTCTCTGTCTCATATTTAGCTCTTTCTGACTGAAAATATACTCCAGGCTCTTGTGATCAGTATAAATCCGACACGAAGAACCATACAAATAGTGTCACCAAATCTTGAGTGCGAAGACAATTACGGCCAACTCTAAATCGTGAGTAGGATAGTTCATCTCGTACGGCTTCAGTTGTCGTGACACAAAAGTTATCATCTTATCATGTTGCATAAGCACACATCCAAGACCTTAACCCGAAGCGTCACTATAAACTGCAAATCCATCACTACCATGCGGTAAAGCTAGAATCGGCGCTGAGGTCAAACATCTCTTCAGCTCATCGAAGCTCTGTTGTCTCTCAGCCGTCCAAACAAACTTTTTTGTCTTCTGGAGTAATTTCGTAAGCGGCCGAGCGAGTTTTGAGAACCCCTCGACAAACCAATGGTAAAACCCAGCAAGGCCCAAAAAGCTACGAACTTCCTTAACATTTTTAGGTGGTGCCTAATCTAGCACTGCCTCAATATTTTGCGGGTATATACGAACCCCTTCGGCCGAAATCACATGGCCGAGAAACATAACTTCTTCCAACCAGAACTCACATTTCGAGAATTTTGCATAGAGGTGCTCGCTTCTCAAAATATCTAATACCAGACGCAAGTGTCGAGCATGTTCCTCCTTATCTCGAGAATAGATCAAAATGTCGTCAATAAAGACGACTACAAACCTATCGAGGTACTCGATGAATATCTTGTTCATTAACTGCATGAATACTGCCGGTGCATTAGTAAATCCAAAAGGCATAACTACAAATTCATAATGCCCGTATCTCGCATTTAAATGCGCTTTCTAACGCTTCTGACTCACACCGAAATGATAGTACCCTGATCTCAAATCAATTTTCGAGAAGACTGCAGCCCCCTGCAACTGATCAAATAAATCGTCTATACGAGGCAAATGATACTTGTTCTTGATGGTCACTTTGTTCAGCTCACGGTAGTCGATGCATAAACGTAGTGAACCATCCTTCTTTCTCACAAAAAGAACAGGCGCGCCTCAAGGTGAAGCGCTTGGTCTGATGTACCCTTTTTCCAATAATTCTCCCAGTTGATTCTTTAATTGTTGCATCTCGGAAGGTGCCATACGATAAGTTGCCTTAGAAATCGGAGCCACATCAAGCTCTAAATCCACAGAAAATTCTATCTCTCGATCTGGCGGTAATCCCGGGAGGTCATCCGGGAAAACATCGGAATACTCGTTAACAATCGGAATTGAAGAGAAATTGACTTCGTTCCCTTCCGTCTTCAAAGCATAACACCAATAGCCCGTGCAACCTTTATTCAAAAGTTTTACGACCTTCATGGCGCTGATAAGCAACTTAGAATGGTCTGACTTACGTCCCAAAAATGAGTATTCGGATCCGTCTTTAGTCATCATGGTGATAACCTTAGTACGGTAATTTATAATCGCTTGGTGACTATCAAGCCAATCCTCACCTAGGATCACATCCTCGCCTTCCATATCAACTACAATCAAATTCGATAACCAATCTATACCGGCTATAATCACCGGAAAATCTCTAATCTCCTAGTTTCCCACAATTTTATCCCCGCTAAGTAGTTTCACAATGAAAGGATCGCAAGCAGTCATACAAGTTATATTCACACGGCGTACACACTCCAAGGAAATAAAAGAATGTGTAGCACCCGTATCAAAAAGTACACGAACTGGATGAGATAAAATATGAATGGTACCTGAGGCCACCGCCGCGTCGGGTTCGTCTGTTCGACGCATCTCATAGATTCGTGGTTGTACCGAACCGATGCTAGAGTTTCCCCCTCCAGCGTTCTGACCCCGTTCCTGGCCCCTGCCGTAATTCTGCTGAGATTGACCAAAAGATTGCCGCTGATTCACGCCTTGATCAAGTGGCGCTTGGGCAGAAGCCCGAGTGTCCAGAGTCTGATTTGGTTCGGAACAATAAGTCGCTCTATGTCCCATCTGTCCGCAAGTGTGACACTTCAAAGGTGGGAAATTGCATTCCAAATTAAAGTGGCCTGGACGTCCACAATTATAGCAAGTCACCGGGCGAGCTGAGGTGCCCTTGATAATTTAATTATTTTAATCTAATTATTGCTTCGCCGTCATACCATTATAACACGAGTTATCTCTAGTCTATAATATAAAGAACAACAATATTTTTTTGGTCATGGTAGTGCACCTGAAAAGACCACTTTACCCCTCCATTCCCTCCGTGTTAAATTTAAGATCATATTAAAGATTCGAGAACAATAAACTTCCAAAAAAACTAAGAAGATTAAATTAAATGGACAACTAACCTCTGTTTTTTTATTCTCACGTGATCGATCAGTTTTTTTTCGACCGACTGTCGGACTGTTCTCCTATGGACCGCCGACAACAGATCATTTTTTTTTCACACGATTGCCATATTGTCTCCGGCATCTAGTCATTTTTTTTTGCCGCCTGCCGGACTATGTTAAGGAGGATCGCCGACCGGCCAACCTCTCTGACTGGCCAATTTTCTCTTTTAATTTACCGTTCACAGACTCGCGGACCTCTGATGATTGGTCATTTTTATTTTGGTCGACGGACCTCCATTGACCGAGTTTTGTCTATGTTGGCCAACATGTTTTTTCTAGATATGTAATCTAGTATTTGATAATATTAATCAACTTATGTCATCACTACCGTGCCATTGTGGCACGAGTTATCTCTAGTCTATAAGACAAATGACAATAGTGTTTGGTCGCAGTGTATACTTGAAAGACCAATATATCCCTCCATGTTAAAAAAAAACTAATTCTAAACTTCTGAAAGAACTTTATGTTGAATTACATGACAACTAATCTTCTATTTTTTTCGTTCCTGACGGTTCTTTGGGGAACCTCCGAGTTGTAACACTCTGACTCGATTGAGAATATTATAACGTCGTAGAACATTCTCACAAGGATATACCAGACTGAATACCAATGACAAACCATAATATTTGACCTACAAGATCAAGCAGTAAGAAAGACTAACAAAGTCGAAAAACTAAATAAATGGGCTACAAGGTCACAAACATGAAAATACATTCCAAACCCAAATAGAATATTAGTACATTAATCATTACAACACATAACCATAAAATACAACACAATATTAAGATAATATAGTTCAAACTCTCAAATGATTGTTATCGCAATTTGTCCTTTGTGTCGATCCTGTGACGGCTTCCTCAAACCACGAACACTTGAAATACATAAATGACATACATCCCAAATAAGAAGTTAGCGATGAGGATATATAGCGCTAGCGCAAATTACAAACTATATGTAATATATTACATAGACATTTACTAAGTTCCGGAAAAAAAATACACATTTAGAAAAGTGTACATATCTTTGAAAATGAAGGTCTTTGGGATTTGAAATTCTTAGTTGAAAAACCATTAAGGTCTCAACCAAAAATTTATTTCCACATAGCAAGTCTGAGAATAAAAACTCATAAATTATCTGGTCCCGTACTTGCAAGCATGTACCCTGGAGACCCGTCATAACATACCTAGTTGGATAGTCCAAGGTCAACACTGTTCATACTACAAGTCACGAATTTCAGAAGTCTCGTTATTCTTAAATTCGAGGATGAAACTTTATTTAGTGGGGTAGAATGTACACTCGTGATTTTTGTTTCTGACTCCATGCGGATCTACAAACTACAACGACCGAGCATTTGTTTTTTCTGCAGTCGTTTACCATCCTACTTTCTGGCGGCCACCTGTAGACGTCGAACCTCCAGCAACCGGTCAATTTTTTTTCGTTGTTTCCATGAGGCAACATATTTTTTCTAACAATATAATCTGGTGATCTCATAATTTTAATTCATGACCCATATTTTTTTCTAACAAAGTGATTTGGTAGTCCCATAATTTTAATTTAATTATGGCATTACCATCATATCATTACGATAGAGTACATCATTGTATCCATATAAGTAAGAATATGAAATATAAAATAAATAGAAGTATGACCTTATATTAGTAAAATCATTTCATAGTGAATATATAGTTTTCATGTGGAATGAAGAGAATAATCAGCAACTCACTTTAGATTCTGTAATATTTGGTGTTTTTTATTCTCCTTAAAAGAAATTTTTTGACTTGATACAGATGAAAATAGGGGTGGAGGTGTCGAACCCGAATGTAATCCCTAGTATAGGGAACCCGTAATTATTGGGCTATCACAATAGTTATATATGTTGTTTTAGGTTCATATACCCAAACTAAGGAATTGAACTTTATTAATGTAATCTTATTAAAAATATCTTACTTTTTTCTTAATTTTATTTTCTTTTCTCATACTTTTTTGTGTTACGTGATGAGGAACTTTCAAGTTTCAACGGCTCCGTCCATGGAGCATCCCCACGTAGTGCATCCCCTGCTGGTTTCGAAAATAATTCAATGGGCTAGAATGCCGAAAAATTTTAGGTAATTACACAGAACAATATAGCGCCGTGGGCCCCGTGTCGGAACCCACCAGGCTAAAAACCATTTATAAAAATGCCAAGAAGGCCGATGACGGTAATATTTCAAAAAAAAAAAAGTCACAAAATCCATTTACAAAATACTAAATACCGTCATAAGAATTTCGCCAAAACGATCAAGGCCATAATGCCAAAAACTCGGCTAAGGGAATCGGTTTCGAAATAAAACTCAGTCGGTAAAATACCGAAAGCCATTACAAAAGAACTCACGCAGCTTATAAAAGAAATACAGTCCAACATGCACAATCCAGCAACACTACTCCTCATATGAATGAAATATGAGAGTCAAATAACCACATATCACGAAATCAAAATCCATAAGAGGATTCCGTCAACTAACTCATAATACCTGTAACTCGCATCAGACGAGGCACAAACATAAAGAAGGGAGACTTACATCCACAAGTCGCACGAAGATGATGATCGCCCCACGATACTAATCACGACAAACCAACTCAGACGACGCGTCGCGACATGACTTAGTCAGACAAAATCTGACGAGACAAAGCTCAACAGACACCACTGACCCGACAGCATAAGTTTCCACAACCTAAGCTCCGATACCATTTATGTAACACCCCCAATCCGCTCAGGAATATTACACGCCGTAGAACCTTTCCTCAAGGATCTACCAGGCTGGTAACAACATAGAACAACTCAACAATGCCTTTAAGGCTAAAATGACTCAGTAGACCGATTTGGTCTTTCAATAAATACATACAACTCAAACTCATTACATGCCCACACAGGGGTCGAATACAACACACTCCCATACAACGAGAAAGAATACTGCAGTGGAAAATAAACTATAACTAAACCAATGACATCATACAGATCCTCGTGTGATTAGTATCGTTAATTTTTCATCACCCTTCGTGCCGACCATGTGTTATGCTCCCAAACTTGAATGCAAAAACAGACATCCACCCCCCGAATACTCGGGGGTTAGCAAAACTCCACTGTTTTGCTAGTGCAAGAACAAAGTGCAAATACGAGCCATACAATTCACATTCCACGAATAACAATAACTAGGAATCCTCAAAAATCCAAACGTAACAAAAAGTACTTCCCGAGGCATGAGTTTGGTAAAACATTCCAAAACCAAAAGATCACAAATCAAGGGAAACAATTTATAAAACAGTTTAAAATGCCATCGAGAGTTTTAATAGAAAACAATTTAGGATTTCCGAATCCTTCTCTTTCCAAAAATCAACAGGGGTCACAGCCCAAAGGTTTTGTTTTCGCAAATAGAAAACCGACAACAGTTCACAGGGCCAGAGCCCAACATCACGTGTCCTCGACGGACATAAAAATCAACACAACGTAATCACGCACGCGCATCGCCTAGGACCGGGACGAAGCCACAAATCCCACTCAAGGCCTCGAAGGACTCTCCCGAGCTGGCTAGCGAAACAAATCACACACATCTCACGGTTGGATCAATCGCTTGTTGCATCCTGGACACATGATCGCATGCCATGTGCCACCGTAGATTATCTTTGGCGCTCACGGTTGGATCAATCACTTGTTGCATCCTGGCCACATGATCGCATGCCATGTCCCACCGTAGTTTTTATTAGGCTCTCACGGTTGGACCAATCGCTTGTTGCATCCTGGCCACATGATCGCATGACATGTGCCACCGTAGGCCCCACCCACATCCATACATTCACACACAGCACAATACAACACATATATTCAAACAATTCACCCAGAGGCATCAAATACTTAGCAAAACACCACGTCAAACCACAACGCACCGAAATGAAATAATATACGTCCACACGCAATACCAAGTGCAACATCAACACCAAACATATCCATAGAATTCACATAGTTATTCACAAACCACACCATTCACAAAACACACGCGTTTTGAAAGCAAGCCCTTTAACAAGGCTAAACCGAATCTTTTGAAAGTTCAATTCAAACGACCAAACAACCACATTTAGACGATCACTAATTATCATATCCATAAAACAAGAATTATATGGACAAGGTACTTGCCTCGAAATCGGTACGCAAGTATTCCGACGAACACGGCTCAACCCGAAAGCTTCGAAACGCCCGATGCTATCGAAAAGGAAGACGACAACGAACGGAAGGGTTCAACTCAGTTTCTTCGCAAGAAACTCGATCCTAATAACATATAATTAATAAATCAACGATCATAAGAGGAAGAATAATCATAGAACGTCCGAAAACCCCTCAATGACATTCTACCGGACACCTTCAAGACGTCGATCAAGAACTCGACCAAAACAACGAATCGATGTATTGTACACCTGAAAACACAATTTTATTCTCCTCTCCCATATATGTTGACATTAATAATAATAATATCAAATGTTAAACAACAATAAAGTTAAAAAAATACTCTTAGAAGATTAAATTAAATGGACAACTACCATTCAGAAAAATGAAAAAATATTTCCTAACATGGTTCTCCGAAGGCCTTCGGTGGGTCAATGGCCGACCAATTTTTCCGACAGGGTCACCAGACGCTGGCAAACATCCAATGACCGATTAGCTTTTTTATATGTCAGGCCCGCTGACCTACTTTTCGACGGGCCGCCTCCGGCCGTCCAGTTTTTTTCTAAAAGGCAGGTCCCCCTGCTGCCCGTATGTAACACCCCCAAGATATTTAGGGCATATTACAGCGTTATAAGCCCCTCTGTGGGATCCACAAGGCTATACATATATGTAACCATAAACTTTGACCGACAAATAATCAAATGAAAGACAATAATAATCTACGTCCAAAGTAATATTCAAGATCAACGGACAAAAGTCATTGGGAATTAGACCTAGAACAAGAAAGTAGAAACAAGAAGAAAAACTCCCATAGCACTCGAGTACTAAAAATTATTTAACGTACAACAACTCAGATAGAAAAAATAAATAGTACAAACAAGAAAAACACATAGCATCACTCTTGCCCATCATCTCCACGCCGACCCGGTACCCGCTTATCTGATCGCCTGGACCCTGAAGTACATGAAACATATTTTTCTCGAATGAGGTTAGTCGTGGAATAGCTAGTGCAAGTACACTGATTATGAAAACAATATTTCTTAAAGGAATAAAGTAAGCATAACATCATTTCATCAAACTCAATACTAGTATTTCGGAATAACTAAATCTCATAACATATCACGTTTCAAGTATATACTGTTAGGAATATCCTCGAATGCCACTAAGAGGATGAAAAAGTGAGAGCATTGTATTGTAAATTATGAAACATTAATTAAAGAGAGGAGTAGGAATGTAGCCATATGGACCTCTTAGACTACAAATTATGTCATGCAACTTAATATTGTCAAATTCTAGCCAATTTTACAACTTGTGGACGATTTTACCCTTCAACCCACCTACTTTTATATCATCCTTTTCTTTTCATTTATTATTTTTCTCTCTCCTCTCTTTTCACCTTTCTCCTCTCCGTTTTCTATCTCCTCCTTTTTCACTCTCCCCTCCTTTTCCATCTTTTCATTCCACCCTTCACTTTCTCATTTCCTCTCCTCTCATCTTTCTCTCTCCATTTCTTTCTCTTTCTCTATCTAGAAATAGTCAAAATCTCGCTGGAAACCATCGCCGCCGCTGCTACTCCACAAACCACCATGGAGCTCATAATATTCTCGACAGAACTCAAGGTTCGGGATCTTCCCTACTCTCTCTTTCGATTTTATTTCTCTTTCTCAATCTTTCTCTCTGTAGAAAAATCTTAGATCTAGCTTGAAATAATGTTATTTTCGTATTTATTTTTGATGATTTACAAGTTTTCATATGATTCCTGGTGATTCATGGTATATTTGGGGTGATTTCCGACCGATTTATATGTATTGGTGTTTGAGATCTAGTTTTCCGCATGTTTGCATACGTGGTTACGAATTTACAGTTGTTACGATTTATTGATTTCGTACTGGGTTACCATGTTACAATATTGTCATTTCGTATCACTATGCCTTGATTTACTGTTAAGATTTTATCATTTCGTATCAGTATGAAGTTACGAAATTCGAATTTCATAACACATTTGTGCCGATTTGATATTTTCGTATTGGAGATTTGGTATACATGTTACGAATTCGTAATTATTACGATTGGTGATTGATACGATTTATGGTTGAACTGATAGGTGAATTCATACGAATCTTGTTATTATCACCTGTTTTTCTCAGATCTGTTACACATATTACGAAAAATTCAATTTCGTATTGAATATTCTGATACGATTTTACATTTTCGTATTGAAGTAATGGTATGAAAAACAAGAATAAATGATACGAAATGTGATTTCATAATAAGGTTATAACTCTGTTACGAATTTAGAATTTAGTATTGGATATTTTGTATCCCTGTTACGAAATTCGTATTTGTTATCGTCATTTTTATGCTTATTGGGTTTTTTGTGCGATTTAGTAACACTGTTAATTATGTTGTTATGAAATTCGTATTTCGTAACAAATATTACCAATTTCGTAACAGATGTTACGAATTTCGAAATTCGTAACTAATTCTGTTGTGTGAGATCTGGTTACGAAGTTACGAAATTTAAATTTCGTAACACATTTGGGGTAATGATACGAAAAGCAAGAATAAGTAATACGAAATGTGATTTTCATAATAAGGTTATAACTTTGTTACGAATTTCGAATTTCATATTGGATATTTTGTATCCTGTTAAGAATTTCGTAATTCGTATGGTCATTTTTAAGCTTATTGGGTTTTTTGTGAGATTTAGTAACACTATTAATTATGCTGTTACGAATTTTGTATTTCGTAACAAATGTTTATTAATTTCCTAACATATGTTACGAATTTCAAATTCATAACTAATTCTGCCGTTGGAGATGTTGTTACGAAGTTACAAAATTTAAATTCCGTAACACATTTGTGCGATGTACATATTTTTGTCCTGTTTTTTAACCCGGTTAAGAAGTATAATTTCGTAACACTTATTGTTGATACGAATTTCGTAACATTGTACTCCTTTGATTTTGTTGTGAATTCTTGTTACGCCGTAACTAATTCTGATCAGTTACGAAATTATAAAATCGTAACATGTTATTTTTTGTAACTATGTTACGAATTATAATTTTGTTACATAGTTTGCTATTTCGTAACATTATTTACATATTCCGAATTTTTGATTTGATTTTATTGTTTGTTTATTGTAGAACAAATGAACTTTTAGTCGAAAGAATCTGGCATCAGAAGACCACCGGATTATGCTAACTGGTGGGGAGAACACAGCAAAGGATATCCGCTGAAATCAACACTTGGAGCCTTCATGAAACTCCCCGACATTGTCTCAAGATCCGAAAAAGCACTCCATTACATCATGACTTATTTCTCTATTACGAATTATAATTTTTTTATTTCGTATCAACATGACTTGTTTCTCTATTACGAATTTACGATTTTGTATCAGTTTGTCATTATTCTATGTTACGAATTTTACAGTTCATATAAATATGCCTTGTTTCTCTGTTACGAATTTATGATTTCATATCACTTTGTCATAATTCCATGTTACGATTTTATGAATTCGTATCAGTTTGTCATAATTCCATGTTACGAATTCAATATTTCATATCAGTGCGATGTATATATTTTTAAACTTAAAAATCTACAAAATACAAAATAATACCTCAAAATCGACTTCAAGTCGCGAAATCAGAAAAAGGAAAAGAAAAAAAAAATGAAGAAGAAAAAAAAGCAAGAAAAAAAGGTGAAGAAGAAAGAGAGAGAAAAGAGAAAAATGAAGAAATGAAGAGTGGAGAGAATATTTGTCGAGAAAGAGAGAGAGAGAAAGAGAGAGAGAGAGAGAGAGAGAGAGAGAGAGAGAGAGAGAGAGAAAGAGAAAAGAGAAGATAGAAAATAAATGAAGAAAAAAGAATGGGAAAAAATAAAGAGAAAATAGGGGAAACGTGAAAAGTAAGGGTAAAATGGTCCAAAAACACTCAAATTGGCTAGAATTTGTCCATATAAAGTTCCTTGACAAATATTGTAGTCCACCTAGTCAAAGTGGCTATTTGGTTGTATTACCTCTTAATTAAATAAGGCATTCATTATTGCTATACTATTGTATGTCACTCGCTTCATGATTTAGTATATAGAATATTAGTTCTTGCATTTGAAAGCAAACATTTCACTCCTTATGGAGGTAAGGAGATAGGCACTAGAAGTATTCAGGGTTCGAATGCTTAACTGGTTTGCAAGTCAATAAAGTTTAATTGGGCAGTAAGATTAGACATGACTTATAAAACGTGCACTTTGACATGAAGAGTGTCTGTCTTCACTAAAGGTTAGTGAGAGGACACGGTACTCGTATGATAATGGGATTAGTGTACTTGAACACGACTCACCCCGATTCGATTATAGGGATATCACTGTAGGATTGTCAATGAATGAATCGAAAGGTTGTGATAGGTACACATGGACCTTTGATTTGAGGTTTCAGTAGGAGATGTGCTTGTGAAATTAATAAAGTCATTAGAGTAGTTCGATCCAATCATCGGTTGGTGGGGTCAACCTCTAAATGAAACTTAGTGGGCAAGTAGTAGTCTCTACTGAATACCAATAGAATTCTTTCTCGTGTAAGTGAGCATGTAAAGGTCCTATGCAATTAATGGAAATTGAGATCACAAGTCTTTGGCCAAAGCATTTAGAGTTAGTTGTATGTGATACACGAGAGCTTGCATAGAGTCAAGTTATAATAGGGTTTGACTTTACCGTAACCCTAATATTTGACCGGGACATATGATTGAAGGGTTCATACATATACAGTATTCATGAAATAATGATTTTGGAATGATTCGATCATTCGTTCTTAGTTGGGTTACGGTACAGAGCACTAGACTGGCTAAGTATTACCCGTACTCCTTGGTTTCTCCCATTGCCGACTAAGACGGACCTATGAGATCGCGCACAAGGATTTTTGATGGATAAAATATGTATTTATTATCTCTTCATTAATATTGGATATTGGATATCTAATTTGATTTATTTGATAAATCATTGTGGTCTTGTGAAATGAAATACTGGGTGATTAAAATAATTTATAAATAATTATTTCTTGAAAATATATTATTATAATTTTGTATTTCATAAAATTAATTAATTGTATTAATTAATTAAGTATACAAACATATGAGATAAAACAAAGTGTACATAACGGACTAGACATGCGAACGTCCGGTACACGACCCAAGTGGCTCGGTTTGTTTTTTCAGCAAAACACCATGTGGCCGCCCCTCCCCTTTGTCCTTACCTTCCATGTTGTTCGGCCGAACCTTCTTGTTCTTGTGAGTCACTCGATTTTTCTTTGCTTTCAAGTATTATGTAAACACTCTTAGAAAATTGATGTGTTATCTAAGTTGTAGAATCAAAGACACAAGTCAAGATCTACAATTAAACACATAAAAAAAATCGAACTCTCAAGCATTTAGAAGACCTCACAGCCGAACCCCCATAAGTCTTATTTATAGGCTTTTGGACTACTCTAGGGATCTTAAGAAGGATTAGGGTTAGGACTCCTAGTGCAACCCAACTTTCCATATTAAGCCCTTCCTAATATGGTTGAGTTCACTAATATCAATTCAATCTACTAAAAAATTAATATTGCACTTGAAACCCAAATTCCAATTTACGAAATCGGGCTCCTTATTTAAATATATTATTTCCCGTATTTAAGATATCGAATGCCCATTAATTAATTTAAGCTAGTGATAGCTTTAATTAATTAATTTTTTTATCCAAGAGTAGTACCACTAGAACCTTATTATTATATCAGAATTAAATTCACCTACAAGATTTAATATAATTGTAATATCCGCAATTTTCGATTTTTGGTAAATTTCTTTTTTCGGCCGGAGTCCGTTTTGACGGCTCGCTCATGACCGTTTCGTCGTCCTGAGAATGATTAATTCTACACTTTTTGTCGTCCGAGTTCGTTTGGGTGTTGTTTTGTTGAGTTCTGTGCTTTTTAGCGACTCTTTCGCACTTGAGTTCGATTCTGGCGAATCTCGTCCGAAGCTATTGTTTCAATTTCCCAAGTCCGTTTAACTTTGTTAGACGTGTTGTGAACTTCGGTTTGATTATTCGATCACGTATCGTGATTTCCGGGCGTTTTGGGCCATTTTGTAATTCTTGGAAGTTACGGGTATCCATATCTGTATTTGTCATCTTGACCCTTTTCTTGGTCGCGTATGATTAATTATTGCATTACGTTTTCATCTCGAGTTGTTGATGTCGTCGCGAACTTTTCGCCGTGTTCGTTGCGGCGTTTTCGAAATCGAGGCATCGGGTCGTGGCGGTGGACGGTGGCCGGGCCGGTGCGGCCTTTGTCGGAAGTCTTGAGCCGCAGCGAGGCCAGTGTAATATGTCGAACAAATCAGTCGTGTGCGCGGCACACCCATCCGCGGCCGGCGCCGAGCAGTGCCGCGGCACACTGTCGGTGCCGCGGCACACTCTTGTGTCTTCCGCGACCATAACCCAGATCAGTGTGCGCACACGCAGCCGTGCCGCGGCACAATGCCAAAACACAGGAGTAAATTTTCGGCTGTGCCGCGGCACACTTTAGCTGTCAGCGGCACACGAAGCGGCCAATCAGTGCGCGTCTTTATTAGACGAAATCGGGCGTCGTCTTCTTCATTTTCACCGCATCGCGAGAGAGAGTGAGAGAGAGGGAAGGAGTTCTTCATCCTTATCCATTGGGGTCGATTTTCACCATTTTTCTTCGGTAGTGAAGCCCGCAATCAATCTAACGCGTGTTCTACGGATCTTGGTACTTGAATCTCCTAAGGTAATATTCTAAAACCCTATTTTCGATTTATTTGGGGGTTTTGGGTTTTCTTCCGATTCGTTCCGTTTTGTTGGTGGATTCATGATGTATACGATTAATATTGTTAGTATTTTTAGTTTTCCTACGGATTCATGGATATTTTGTGGATTTTTACGGAATCGAGAGGGTTTGGTTGCGGTCCGCCCTCGTTGTTATTTTGGTACGAATATACATGAATCGTAGGCGGGTTTCCGGTGTATTCCATTTCCATAATCGTTTAGAAGTGGTTGTGATTGTGCTATTCAATCGTTAGGTTCATTTTCGCGGTTCCTCGCGGTCGTGCTTGATTCTTCCGCTCCGCTCGTTGTCGTCTCCCTTTTTGTTAGCATCGGGCGTTCGAAGCTTCCGGTTGAGCCGTATCCGTTCGTGGTTCCGTGCTCGTGGTATCGAGGCAAGTACCTTGCCCATACTTTTCTCGTTTATGTATATGATGATCGGTGGTCGTCTTGATGTGTTTGTTTGGTTATTTGAAATGAAGTTTCAAAAGGATTTGATTTGGCCTCGTTAAAGGCTTTCTTTCAAAACGCGTGTGTTTTGTGAACGGTGTTTTGAGAATTGATTATGATTTGATTATCTTGAACGTTGAAGGATTTTATGAGGATACTCTCTTGTTTAAAAGTTATGGAATCGTGTATTCCGTATTTAAGCTTGTTATTGTATTTTTGAAGAGTTTGGTAATGGTGTCGAGTTAATGGCCATCTCTAGTGAGTATTCTTAATGAACTTACATTCTTAGCATGTTAGTATTGCATGAGTAACGTGTGTGTGTGTATGCTCACTACGGGTTAGATCCGACGGGTCTCGGTAGGGCTCCACGAAGCCGTGGACCGCGAGCTTGCTTTTAACCACGTGGGTTAGATCCGACGGGGTCTCGGCGAGGATCCACGAAGGCGTGGGTCCGCGGTTAATTGTGGTGCATTTTTACAAATGTGATTCGATATTGGCATTTCCGGAAATGAGTGCTTTTGAACGGTCTTCATGATTGCATGCATTGACTAAGTGTGTAAGAGGTAAGTTGTTCGTTTGGCCTACTTGGCTAGGATGGCTCTAGAGTAATTTGTGGTTTATGTTTTAAATCCTTTATTTGTGGATTTTGATGGTGGGATACGAACCTCGTGGTCGTTCTTGTGTACTGTGAGTTGATGAGATTTGGGGCTAAAATCCCAAGGGTTTTTGTAAAAGTCGTTTTACGGATTTGGGGCTAAAATCCCAACGTTTTGGTTAATGTCATTTTCCAGAAAGTAAACTTTTGGGGTGGCGACCCCTTTGTCTTTTGGATTTTTGAAAAGTAGGATTTGATAATCCTAAATTGTTTTCTATTAAAACTCTCGATGGCATTCTAAACCGTTTTATAAATTATTCCCATTGATTTATGATATTTCGTTTTTGTAATGTTTCCTCAAACCCTTGCCTCGGGAAGTACTTTTCGCTTCGTTTGGATCTTTGAGGATCCTCGGTTATTGTTATTCGTGGAATGTGAATTGTATGGCTCGTATTTGCACTTTGTATTTGCACTAGCAAAATAGTGGAGTTTGCTAACCCCAGAGTATTCGGGGTGGATGTCTGTTTGCATTCGGGTTTTGGAGCATAACACGTGGTCGGCCACGAAGGATGATGAAAGATGATCGATACTAATCACATGAGGAATCGTATATCGTGTGTTGGATTAGTTGTACTTTATTTTCATTCTTTGTATTGTTCCGTTATGCGGGTGTAGTTGTATTTTGGTCCCTGCGTGGGCATGAGTTGTATTTGAGTTGTATGTATTTGTGGAAAGACCAAATCGGTCTCTTGAGTCGATGTAGCCTTGAAGGCATTGTCGAGATGTTAAATGTTGATTACGGCTGGTAGATCCTCGAGGAGAGGGTCTACGGCGTGTAATATCCCCGAGTGGATTGGGGTGTTACATAAATGGTATCGAGCTTAGGTTGTGAAAACCTAGGCTGTCGGGTCAGTGGTGTCTATTGAGTTTTGTCTCGTCGGATTTAGTCTGACTGAGTCGTGTCGCGACGCGTCGTTTGAGTTTGTTGGTCGTGATTAGTATCGTGGGGCGATCATCATCTTCGTGCGACCCGTGGAAGTAAGTCTCCCTTCTTTGCGTTGTGCCTCGTGTGACACGAGCTATTTTTATGATTATTTGTTAAGTGGTGGAATCCTTATGTGAATTTTGATTTCACGATATGTATTTAGTCGACTTTCGTATTTGATTTATACGAGGAGTGTCGTCGCTTGTGATGTCTTTTTATTGTTGTTTTTCTCCGTTGTTGATGATTTTCGAATCGATTTGCACGTTTTACAAGTTCTATTGTGGAAGCTTTGTGCTTATACGCGTTCGACTTGTTCACTAGCCGCCATGGAGATTTTATTATCAGAGGTTTTGTTCTAAATGTGGTATTTTATCGTTGATTTCCGTTTAAAGACATATATTGTCTTCATGTTAAACGTTTTGGTGCGTGTGCTAGGAGTTGTTTTAGTGAACATCGATATGTGTGAGTTTTGGGCATTCTGGCCTATTGAATTTTTGAAAACCTTGAGTATCTTAGAAAAAAATTTCGAGACATACTTTTCAAATGAGTTATTTTCTTGTGGTACATCCTAGATGCCGCAATATATTTCAAAATTTTTCTACCTCGAGGACCAAAATGTTTCGAGATATTTTCAACACTTTTATTTAGACCCGAGGGTCGAATATTCTGAAAGTTTCCACTAAGAGAAAGTGTCCTCATTTTTATCAAACGCGAAATGGTTTTCCCAAAGTCTCGATAACGACGTTTCACGTTTGTACTATTTGAAAGGTGATACTCAAGGTCAACCAGTATTCTTCAAATTATTTTCAAAATGAGGTTTTCATTTTTTTTTTAAACCTATCCATTCCCGTTTGAGGGCTAGGTATGTATGTGTGACATTCGCGTTGTCATTTTGATACTTTCTCCCGAGTATGATCGAATTGGCGGTGTGAGCATTGAGTCGCTTTCCACACATTGGTTGTGCTAGCCCCTGTGAGAGGCGGAATGTTGGTATTGAATGTTGTCGCCTCGTGGCGATTTCTGCGTTGTCGAGGATGTGCGAGCTGTTAGAGCTTGGTATGGTATGACCGTGTGCATCGGTGATCGCCCGTTATGTGTCGGTTGTTTAATGTCTTGTTACCTTGCCCCGTTTTGTGAATTTCGTGGACGGGCCTGAGGTAATGCCCGTATTATTTTGACTCCTGTATTTTCTCTTTCTCCAGTCTATCGATTCGCTCATGTTCGTTGGCACTTTGTGAACTTGTTTTGTATTTCGGTTTCATCGTTCGAGCAAGCCGTGATCTTGTTGTGGGCCGATCCGGTTATCGATGTGACTTTTTCGAGTTCGGTTCGATTCTTGTGAACCTTGTTCGGGAGTGGCGTCATCTGGTTCTATTAGTTCTTTTATTCGAAGTGGATCGGATTTGGAACTCTTGTGTTTTCGACTTTGTCGACTCATCATGTTCATTGACCTTTTCTGAGTTTGTCCTCCCCCTTGCCTTTGTTGATCGAACGAGGGTGGTATTATTTTGGAATTTCTCGTTCGTCATTGTGACCTTTCAATCGTTACTCCCAATTCTGTGGAACACGTGCGAGTGTGCATCTTGTTGTTTTCATCGGATCATGTTTTGTCTCGAGTCGAGGTGTGAACCTCGGAGTTGCCGGTTGAACCTTATTGTTCTTCGTGATCCGAACATGATCGTTCGATTTTTTTTTGTTGTCTCGATCTTTGTGGTTTGATCGTCTGATTGTTCGGTTTTTTGTCAATCTCGTTTCGTGATTGTTGAACATTCAGACTCCTTCGAAATTTCCTTAAGTTCGGGAAATTAGTCTCGTTTTCGATCTTCCAACCTTTGGGCGGTGGAATTTCGTATTTGTTCAGCGTGTGGCTCATGTTTTGATCAATGTACCGTTAGGTTAGTCAATCGTATCGATTTTCGTTCGTTGTGTTTTGTGATTGTCGGATAATTGACTTGGCTATATTATCCGTTTGATGAC
The DNA here is from genome assembly GCA_033398695.1 of Orobanche coerulescens. Lineage (NCBI taxonomy): Eukaryota > Viridiplantae > Streptophyta > Magnoliopsida > Lamiales > Orobanchaceae > Orobanche > Orobanche coerulescens. Next base: position 41,414,744 of record CM065813.1, read on the forward strand.
GCTTGTCGTTTGTTGGTTTTATTATATCCCTAACGGCGAAGTCGTGTTGGTCGCCGTGGAGCGTGTTTACACGCCGTATATTCTTTCGCGTTGTTTGTAACATTTCGCCGTTGGGCGTTAGTTGCGCATTCTTGTGTATCTCGTTGAGTTTTTCATGGCGGAATATTTCTTCTCCCTACTTGTTTTAAGTTTCGGGACGAAACTTCTTTTAAGGAGGGTAGAATGTAATATCCGCAATTTTCGATTTTTGGTAAATTTCTTTTTTCGGCCGGAGTCCGTTTTGACGGCTCGCTCATGACCGTTTCGTCGTCCTGAGAATGATTAATTCTACACTTTTTGTCGTCCGAGTTCGTTTGGGTGTTGTTTTGTTGAGTTCTGTGCTTTTTAGCGACTCTTTCGCACTTGAGTTCGATTCTGGCGAATCTCGTCCGAATCATTGCTTCAATTTCCCGCAAGTCCGTTTAACTTTGTTAGACGTGTTGTGAACTTCGGTTTGATTATTCGATCACGTATCGTGATTTCCGCGCTTTGGGCCATTTTGTAATTCTTGGAAGTTACGGTATCCATATCTCAGTATTTGTCATCTTGACCCTTTTCTTGGTCGCGTATGATTAATTATTGCATTACGTTTTCATCTCGAGTTGTTGATGTCGCCCGCGAACTTTTCGCCGTGTTCGTTACGGCGCTTTCGAAATCGAGGCATCGGGTCGTGGCGGCCGAGCAAATGCCGGACGGGCGGCAATCGCTTGGAGGCACCGCCGAAAGGTGCCCAGTGTAATATGTCGAACAAATCAGATCGTGCCGCGGCACACCCATCCGTGCCGCGCACGCAGCCAGTGCCGCGCACACTGTCCCGGCAAGCCGCGGCACACTCTTGTGTCTTCCGCGACCATAACCCAATCAGACTGCAGCCGCGACACGCAGCCGCTGCGGCACAATGCCAAAACCACAGGAGTAAATTTTCGGCTGTGTGCTGCACACTTTAGCCGTGCCGCGCACACGGCGGTCAATCAGGCGATTCGTCTTTATTAGACGAAATCGGGCGTCGTCTTCTTCATTTTCACCGCATCGCGAGAGAGAGTGAGAGAGAGGGAAGGAGTTCTTCATCCTTATCCATGGGGTCGATTTTCACCATTTTTCTTCTAGTGAAGCCCGCAATCAATCTAACGCGTGTTCTACGGATCTTGGTACTTGAATCTCCTAAGGTAATATTCTAAAACCCTATTTTCGATTTATTTGGGGTTTTGGGTTTTTCTTCCGATTCGCTCCGTTTTGTTGGTGGATTCATGATGTATACGATTAATATTGTTAGTATTTTTAGTTTTCCTACGGATTCATGGATATTTTGTGGATTTTTACGGAATCGAGAGGGTTTGGTTGCGGTCCGCCCTCGTTGTTATTTTGGTACGAATATACATGAATCGTAGGCGGGTTTCCGGTGTATTCCATTTCCATAATCGTTTAGAAGTGGTTGTGATTGTGCTATTCGAATCGTTAGGTTCATTTTCGCTTCCTCGCGGTCGTGCTTGATTCTTCCGCTCCGCTCGTTGTCGCTCTCCTTTTGTTAGCATCGGCCCAAGCTTCCCGTTGAGCCGTATCCGTTCGTGGTTCCGTGCTCGTGGTATCGAGGCAAGTACCTTGCCCATACTTTTCTCGTTTATGTATATGATGATCGGTGGTCGTCTTGATGTGTTTGTTTGGTTATTTGAAATGAAGTTTCAAAAGGATTTCGGTTTGGCCTCGTTAAAGGCTTTCTTTCAAAACGCGTGTGTTTTGTGAACGGTGTTTTGAGAATTGATTATGATTTGATTATCTTGAACGTTGAAGGATTTTATGAGGATACTCTCTTGTTTAAAAGTTATGGAATCGTGTATTCCGTATTTAAGCTTGTTATTGTATTTTTGAAGAGTTTGGTAATGGTGTCGAGTTAATGGCCATCTCTAGTGAGTATTCTTAATGAACTTACATTCTTAGCATGTTAGTATTGCATGAGTAACGTGTGTGTGTGTATGCTCACTACGGGTTAGATCCGACGGGGTCTCGGTAGGGCTCCACGGCCGTGGACCGCGAGCTTGCTTTTAACCACGTGGGTTAGATCCGACGGGGTCTCGGCAGGATCCACGGCCGTGGGTCCGCGGTTAATTGTGGTGCATTTTTACAAATGTGATTCGATATTGGCATTTCCTAAATGAGTGCTTTTGAACGGTCTTCATGATTGCATGCATTGACTAAGTGTGTAAGAGGTAAGTTGTTCGTTTGGCCTACTTGGCTAGGATGGCTCTAGAGTAATTTGTGGTTTATGTTTTAAATCCTTTATTTGTGGATTTTGATGTTGGGATACGAACCTCGTGGTCGCTCTTGTGTACCGTGAGTTGATGAGATTTGGGGCTAAAATCCCAAGGGTTTTGTAAAAGTCGCTTACGGATTTGGGGCTAAAATCCCAACGCTTTGGTTAATGTCATTTTCCGTAAAGTAAACTTTTGGGGTGGCGACCCCTTTGTCTTTCGATTTTTGAAAAGTAGGATTTGATAATCCTAAATTGTTTTCTATTAAAACTCTCGATGGCATTCTAAACCGTTTAATAAATTATTCCAATTGATATATGATATTTCGTTTTTGTAATGTTTCCTCAAACCCTTGCCTCGGGAAGTACTTTTCGTTTCGTTTGGATCTTTGAGGATCCTCGGTTATTGTTATTCGTGGAATGTGAATTGTATGGCTCGTATTTGCACTTTGTATTTGCACTAGCAAAATAGTGGAGTTTTGCTAACCCCCGAGTATTCGGGGTGGATGTCTGTTTGCATTCAGGTTTTGGAGCATAACACAGGGTCGGCACGAAGGATGATGAAAGATGATCGATACTAATCACATGAGGAATCGTATATCGTGTGTTGGATTAGTTGTACTTTATTTTCCGCTGCTGTATTGTTCCCGTTGTACGGGTGTAGTTGTATTTTGGTCCCCTGCGTGGGCATGAGTTGTATTTGAGTTGTATGTATTTGTGGAAAGACCAAATCGGTCTACTGAGTCAGTGTAGCCTTGAAGGCATTGTCGAGATGTTAAATGTTGATTACCAGCCTGGTAGATCCTCGAGGAGAGGGTCTACGGCGTGTAATATCCCTGAGTGGATTGGGGGTGTTACAATAATAATCATTATCGAGCTCCTTAAGGGACATCATCAACTCGCACAAGTCGGGACACGATTTCTAGTTTTAATAATAATTATCATATAAATAATATTATTGCCCAAGATACGAAGCATATCGAGTCAACCATTGCGACTCTCACTCATGGTAAATCAAAGCAATAAATATTATAAATACATAATTAAATATTAAATACTTAGAATTAAGAAATAATAATTTTCTCAGATTTACGTTCTTCTTACAGTCGGTACAGAAGACACTATCTCACTGCGATCCAGTTCAATGTATGCAAATACGCTAATGCATGCTAATAGTCAACACCAACTAATATCAAGCATATATTACAACATTTCATATAATTTGTTTAGTAATTATATAGGCAGTGAACTATTATATTATTTTATAAGGCACCGATAGTGTAATATTCTGTGTGACACCAACACACCACATTATCTATAATATAAAATAATTAGACATTACATTTGCATAACCATAACGTGAATAAATATGCAAAACATGTAATTAAATGTAATTAATATTCTCATAAGTATTTAGAGGGAAATAAGGTAATACAAGCATAAAGTATGCTTTGCAGTATACAACCCTAACATCAACAACCCGCTGGTGGTCGATGCTCGATTTTGACGTATTAACAAGTTAAACACTGCAATACAAACTCTTTGACATCCTTCTTCATATTATTCCACCAAAAATTTCGCTTCATATCTTTGTACATCTTACTCGTTCCAAGATGGATTGAGTTGTTGGGATTCGATGATTAAAATCGAGTTACACAGTGGAAAGTAAACCAGTCTAACTGGATAAAAACCAAACCCCAAAATGGATCGATCAAGCATCGTACAAATGAATTTAAATTGACGAAGATAAACTTAAGAAGTCATACCTTCATAGACCTTTGATAATATATTCTCGAAGGAAAAATTGGAGCCAAACTTTTTTAGGTCACCAACACGTACAAGAAACCTATTCGTTCAAACTTGATGAATGATCAAACACTGAATATGCCGAGTGTCTCTACCTTACCACGCATCAGATATTGATCGGAAAAATTATATATCAATTCATTCTCAAAGAACACGGCTAGGAATTGATATAGTATTTTTCTTCTCTTGTCTTCTTCCATTTCTTTTTCTCTAAGATGAACAGGAAATCAAGAAAAAATTTCTTCTCCCTTCCTTCTATTCATTTAAGCTGAATGGTAAGTGGTGTGTGTGTGTGTGTGTGTGTGTGTGTATATGTGTGTGTGTGTGTGTGTGTGTATGTGTGTGTGTGTGTGTGTGTGTGTGTGTTTCAACTAGTTATGTTGTGTAAGACTTGCACATTATATAAATCAAGAATAAGATCAAATGATGAGATATCATATCTCATCCATTTGTCTTCATCTCCACATGACAACTTCCAAGTGAGAGGGGCCCCCCACTTGAGATTGGTGAGAAAACAAGTCGAGCCACTCGGTTCGTGTACCGGACGTTCGCATGTCTAGTCCGTTAAGTACACTTCGCTTTATCTCAAATGTATTTATACTTAATTAATTAATCTAATTAATTTTATCAAATACAAAAAATTATAATAATATATTTCCAATAAATAATTATTTATGAATTAATTTAATCACCCGGTAATTAATTTAATTTCACAAGGCTGCATGATTTATCAAATAAATCAAATTAGATATCTAATATCCAATATTAATGAAGAGATTATAAATACATACTTTATCCATCAAATATCCTTGTGCACGACTCCATAGGTCCATCTTAGTCGGCAATGGGAGGAACCAAGGAGTACGGGTAATACTTAGTCAGTCCAGTGCACCGTATCGTAACCCAACTAAGAACGAATGATCCGATCATTCCAAGACTATTATGTCATGAATACTGTATACGTATAAACCCTTCAATCATATGTCCCGGTCAAGTATTAGGGTCACGATAAAGTCAAACCCTATTTTAACTTGACTCTTTGCATCTTGTTAATGCAACCGAGATCACCGAGATCTCGTGTATAAAATACAACTAGCTTTAATTGCTTTGGCCAAAGAAATCTCATTTTCCATTAACCGCATAGAACATTTACCTGCTCACTAACAAGAGAAAGAATCATATTTTGGTATTCAGTAGCAGTCTACTTGTCCACTAAGTTGCATTTCGAGGTTGACCCCACCAACTAGCAATTGGATCAAACTACTCTAATGACTAATTTAATGTCACAAGCACATCTTCTACTCAAACCTCAAGTCAAAAGTCCACGTATACCTATCACAACCTTTCGATTCAGTCACTGACAATCCCTGAGTGATATCCATGTGGCTGAATAGAGGTGAATCGTGTTCGAATACACTAATCCCATTAGCATACCTATAACGTGTGCAGCTACTAATCCTTAGTGAAGACAGACACTCTACATGTCAAAGTACACGTTATACAAGTCTTGTCTAAACTTACTGTCCAATTAAGTTTTATTGACTTGCGAACCAATTAAGCTTTCGAGCCCTAAACACTTCCACTGCCTATTTCCTTATCTCCATAAGGAGTGGAATGTTTCTCTCAAATGCAAGGACTATTATTCTGTATACTAAATCACAATGCCCGTGATATACAATAATATAGAAATAATAAATGCCTTATTTAACTAATGTTTATAATTACAATATAATGATCTCACTCTCACATCCTTTGAGTGACATTCGAGGGCATATTCCTAACAATCTACAAATTACACTCAATGCCACAAACTATGGTATCCAATTACCCATACTCTGCAGATGTCGCTCTAAGACCATATGAGATAGTGGCTTGGTAAGTGGATCAGCAACATTCTTTGCTGTGTCTACTCTCTGAAGTATAACATTCCCTTTCTGAACCATTTCTATAACAAAAAGATATTTTCACTTAATATATCTGGTGTTGTGGTGAGCCATAGGATCCTTAGCCTGTGCAACAGTCCCGTCGTCGTCGCAAAATAGCATCACGGGATTATCTGCATTAGGAACCACTTGAAGTTCCTAAGTGAACTTCTTAATCTAAAAAGCTTCTTTAGCAGCCTCCGTGGCTGCCTGATATTCGGCTTGACATGTAGAGATTGCAGTCGCGCTTTGCTTATCACTTCTCCAAGATACTACTCCACCATTCAAAGTAAAGATATACCTTGGAGTGGATATCTTCGCATCCATGCCTCCAAAAAACTCTGCTCCGCTATTAGTTCTCCACCGCCGTATGTAAGAACCAAGTCTTTATTCCTCTTCAGGTACTTAAGAATATTCTTTACAGTTGTCCAATGTTCCTCCCCTGGATTTGACTGAAACCAACTTACTATGCTCACAGCAAAGGCAATGTCTGGTCTGGTGAAAATCATAGCATACATGAGGCTACCCACTGCAGAAGCATAGGTCATCTTACTCATTTGCTTTCTGTCTTCCTCACTTTAAGTACACATTTCTAAGAAAAATTTCATGCCATGTCGCATAGGTAGGAACCCTCTCTTAAAATCTTCCATCATCGCTTCAGGATCTTTTCTATATAGAGGGCTTGGAAAAAACCTAACATTTTTATCGCTCTATCCTGATAGATGTAATACCGGATAATTATTGTGTATTTCATCTGTATTTGAAACTGGTAGCATTTGATTATGTGGTATTAATAATCAAAGTGTGATTTTTCCATATTCGTATTCCTACACTCATAATTATATTATGAATAGCTTCCAAGTTCATGCATGCATCTGCACGTCATAACGTACGCTAACAGTTGAACATAGTGTACGTAACGAGCTGCAAATAACGTACGCTATGGACGAAGCATAGCGTACGTAATAGGCAGTCAATGGCAGATAAGGTGTGGTCGGCGTGCGGGACCAGATGGGGATATTTTCAGATTCCCCACGTGTATTTGGACAACTTTTGTTAAAGCAGGTCAACGAGCATAACGTACGTTATGGAAGGCAGATAACGTATGCAATGTCGTTGAGCTTACATACATAAAGGTATGTTAACGTACGTTATGGAGAATGGAAAATGAGACAGTGAACTACGTCAGACGATAGCGTACGTAAAGGATTTGTAGTTAACGTACATTAGAAGGCTAACGTACGTAATGCTTCATGGATAACGTACGTAATGTATAAAACTCTATTTATAGACACCAACCCCCTTTCATTTCACCTCCACCCTTGTCCGATTTTCTGCAAGTTTAGGAGTTCCCCCCCCTCTATAATTCCCTTCTATCAGCCTCCCAAATTGGTTTAGAAGATCATAGAGCTTTGTGGATTGGTGTTCAATCTTTCGGTGTTGAGTTGCACCAAGTGTTTCGTCGTTCTCCTCTATATTAAGGTATGTTGATCCTTCACCAACTGGAATTCATGTTCTTAATGGCGTTATGAGCCTGTTACTGAGATTACTGAGCTTGCTACTATCATAATGAATCGAACACCACATTTTAGGAAGATTGGCTTTGGTTATACTTCGGTTTTCTTTCATTGTCAAGAGAATAAATTGAGCCTTGTTGGGATTGAACCCCAGGATGCGGTTTTTCTGAGATTGTTACTGATTTTTTAACATGATTTTGAATAAGTTTTCTCATATTATTAGGGGTTTTCACCGAGATTAGTTCATGTTGTAAGAGGTGCTTGAATTGATAACCTTCTTCGTATTCATGGTTAGAATGGATCAATTATGTTGGTGATAATAGAATTGAACCCGGAGCACTATTGTATCATCCCCATTCAAAGCATGTTTTGGTATTCTTATATCTTGAATCACACCTTTGATATGAATGTAAGATTAGCCGAACCATGTATTGGAAGTTGTAAATCGAGATTGAAGTTTGGATTGTGATGGCATGCATATCCTTGAAATTCATAGACGTCGATATTTCATCTTCGTTATGGTCATTTGATTCATATAAAGTATGTCATTAGTTTGACTTAGCGTTCGTCGGGTATTTGAACCATGGAACGGACATACGTGAATGTTAACTCGGACATAACTTAGTACATTGGATGTTCATATGTTAGCTTTGTAACGTAAGTTGAATTCTTTGTTATTTCTTTTTGAATAAGGTCCGAGCTTTGCGAACGGTTGATCGAAGGGGCGTCCTTCGAGTTGTTGAAGTCGTTGAAGTATTTATCTTTTGTCATCTTTCAAAGGCAAGTACCTTAATTATGTTTATCCTTGTTGAGGTCGGTTATGTTGTTATGTGTCGTGCATATGTATCGTGATTGTTTTGTCCATCATGCGTTGGTCCGATGGAATCATCATGGGAATCTATAGCTGTGTATGTTGGATTGTTGGACGAGTACTTCCACCATGTGTTGGTCTAACGAGATCATCATGGGAATCTATATTCTGTGCGCTGGATCGTTGTAATACCACGAGTATGTTGAGATTGATATGTTTTGTTGTGCGTTGTCTTGTGATGGTTTCTCGCTGGGGAAACTTGTTGTTATCATTGTTGATATTATTGATGTTATTGTTCAGGGGTCGCTGAATAGACCATTGTCGTATAATTATTGTACTTGTACTAGCATCGTTGTGCTAACCTCTTTGGGGGTGGACATTTATTTATGTTCAGGATACAGGAGGGCACGGAAACAACCACTAGAGCTGCATGATGATGAGGGTGCAGAGTGATGTTACGGTCGGGATGGTTTGTCAGTTGTGTTGTATTTTAAAAAAAGTACTCGAGTACGTTGTCGTTAGGTTTGTCTTTTGAAGTTTGTATTCGGATGTTGGCCGATTCGTACTTTTCATTTCTCGTGATGTAATAATAAATTTTCGGTTGGTATTTACTAATGTTGTTTTTAAATTCTTAGCCTAGTAAATCCTTCTATCAAGAATTTACGGCGCTGTTACAATCCTGAATATCTCGGGGTGTTACAGAATATGGTGTCGGAGCTAAGATTATGGATATCTTGGCCGTTGGGTTAAATTAGGGTTCATATGTGTCTTTTCGGAGTTAACCGACCGCGAATAACATCACTGTATAGCCTACATCTTCATGTGAGCGGTGGTTGTAAGTTTCCAAACTCTATCTTGTCCTTCACATGTTATGTCATTTTTTATAATTAAACGTTAGAACGATATTGTTTCCTGTATATTGAGTATGTATACTTACAATATGTTGAGAGGAGGACGTGGACACGGTAGCGGTCGTGGACGCGGACGTAGAAATACCGAGAGGGAAGCTTCACCCTATGTTCCTGATTCGCTGTCAGATCAGGCTAACTACAGTTCTGGCGAACAACAAGAGTCCGTCAACAATGAACGAGATCAAACCATGGAAACAAATGCCGAAGCTGCCGTTCCCGACATCCTTCATCAAGTGGTCAACCAAATGACCCAATTTGTTCAAGTTATGGACAACATACAAGTGGCAGTAAGATTGCAGATGGGGGAGAGACAACAGGGCATCCCAGACTCGGGAAATCGAGGAGATAAATGGCTACAGGAGGTGGCAAAGATGCACCCACCAAAGTTCGATGGTTTTTCTGAGATGCTGACGTGGGATCACCGGCTAAGAGAGATGGAGAAGGTATTTGCAGGGATTAACTGCCCAGACGACCGAAGAGCCCCCATTGCTCAGTATTTATTGATGGGAGAAGCGTCTGAATAGTGGGAAGCTATCCGACCTATCGATCATGATGCCGATTAGGGAGAGTTCAAACTGATGATAGAAGCCCAATACTGCCCCCGTCCGGTGAGGGAAGCTAAAGTTCGAGAGTTCTTCTCCGCACAACCGATGGACGAATCTGTAGCCCAAACGATTAAGACATTTAATCAACAACTGGCGTTTGTTAGACACCTGATCAGAACTGATACGGAAATGATGATCCATTTTGATATGAGAATGAAGCCGGAGATACAGAGGCACATGTCAGGATTCGAATGCACCACTCTCCGCCAGTATCAAGACAAAGCGTTGGCATACGAAATAAAAGTAGCAGCTATGGAAAAGTTTTCTAAATCCAAGAAGCAAAAGGTCACTGGTGGTTTTTCAGAACATAAGAGTAGTGGACCCCGCAAGGCTCAGTCATCTTTCCACTCATTTAAGAAGCCTCCGCAACCATCCAAAGGCAGAAGGAGCCCCAGATTTGTACCAGCTTTTAATGATGCAGCAAAACAATGTTTTAACTGTGGTCACCCAGGACACTTGTGGCGTGACTATTTTCATTCTCTGATGACATGTTACGAATGCGGACAGGAAGGGCATCGAGCGATGCTTTGCAAGGATGCCACTAAATTATTTAGAGCTCGTACTTCACAGCCGGCCCAGAAAGAGATGAGTGCCCCGCAGACACAGCAGAGTGTCCAGTCGCCCCAGAGTTTTGGATGAGGAAGAGGCAGAGGATAGTTCGACCGAAAGGGAGCATCGAGTTCTGGATCCGCTCTTCCACGCATTTATGAGATGAGGAGGGCAGATGATCAGAATGCAGCTGTCACATTAGGTACCGTCCAGATCCTTTCACAACCAGTTAGTATTTTGTTCGATACAGGGGCTACACACTCATTTATATCTTTATCTTGTGTTAACCATTTGAACATCTCCTATTTTCATGAGTGTGAACCTTATATTGTGGGTTTACCAAGTGGGGAGAGAATTGTGGGGAATTTAGAAACTACAGATTTTCCTGTAACAATTGGAGGCAAAAAGTGGCCCTCAAATCTGATTGTAGTAGAGATACAAGGAGACGATCTGATTCTTGGAGACGATTGGCTTAGCCGTTATGGAGCTATTATGAACTACCGAAGGAGGAATATCTCGATGATAGCCGAATATGGATCTGAATTATTATTCGAATGATGGAGACCAGGAAGTTCAGGAAAAGTGATCAATGCTATGAAAGCGATCAAACTACTAAAACATGGCTGTACTGGATACTGGTGTTATGCGATGAAGAAAAAAGAAGGAAAAGTAAAGCTTTCATCCATTCATGTTGTGAATGAATTTCCGGACGTGTTCCCTGACGAATTACCTGGATTACCTCCACGACGAGATGTAGAGTTTACCATTGAGCTAGAACCGGGAGCTATGCTGATTTCTAAGGTGTCGTATCATATGGCACCTACCGAGATGTATGAATTGAATAAGCAAACGGAAAAATTGTTGGACAAAGGTTATATTCAGCCAAGTGTTTCGCCCTGGGGTGCGTCAGTTCTTTTTGTTCAAAATAAAGATGGATCGCTTCGATTGTGTATTGACTACCGAGAGCTAAACAGGATGACGGTCAAGAATAAGTACCCATTGCCACGGATTGATGATTTTCGACAAGTTGCAAGGAGCGATAGTGTTTTCAAAGATCGATTTGAGATCGGGATATCATCAGCTGAGGATTAAAGAATCCGATGTCTCGGAATCAGCATTCAGAACTCGCTACGAACACTATGAGTTTGTAGTGATGCCGTTTGGTCTCACTAATGCGCCTGCTATGTTTATTCAATTAATGAATCGAGTGTTCATAGAGTACTTGGACAAATTCGTAGTTGTGTTTATCGATGATATTTTGGTTTATTCCAAGAGTCCGGAAGAGCATGCGCATCACTTATGGATCATTTTTGAACCTCTTGAGAAGCGAGCTATTATATGCCAAACTTTCTAAGTGTGAATTCTAGCTAAAAGAAGTGATGTTCCTTGGTCACGTGGTATCAGCGGAAGGGGTCCGAGTAGATCCCCAGAAATTTGAGGCAATTTTGGAATGGAAGTCTCCGAAGAACGTGGAGAAAGTCAAAAGTTTCTTAGGACTTGCTGGATATTATCGACGGTTCATGGAAGGGTTTTCCAAAATTACCCGTCCACTTACTCGATTACTACAGAAAACCAAAAAGTTCGAATGGGACGAGAAGTGTCAGGCCAGTTTTAACGAACTTAAGAAGAGACTGACGACGACTCCAATTCTAACATTACCACAAGGAATTGAAGGATTCATGGTTTACAGTGACGCTTCAAATCAAGGTCTCGGTTGTGTACTGATGCAGAATAAGAAGGTGATTGCCTACACTTCACGATAGCTGAAGCCATATGAAGTAAATTCTCCAACTCATGATTTGGAACTAACAGCTATTGTTTTTGCCCTGAAGATATGGAGACACTATCTGCACGGGACTCACTGTCAAATCTTCACAGATCATAAGACTCTTAAATACATCTTCAGTCAGAAGGAGTTGAAGACAGAGGAGATGGCTAGAATTGATTAAAGACTATGACTTGGAAATTCTTTATCATCCAGGAAAAGGGAACATAGTGGCTGATGCACTGAGATGAAAACCCGTTTCTATTAGAATGCTGGAAACACTCACACCCGAATCCAGCATTCAATGAGAATTGATTCGTGAAGGAATTGAAGTATGGTTGCAAGGAGTCCAAGGACAACTGTTTGTGATGGAATTAACTTCATCGTTAATTGAAGAAATAAAATCTAAGCAATTAGGTGACCCTCTGATGATTCAGTTACGTGATTAAGTGGGCAAGGGAAGGCCCCAGGATTTACAATTCATGAAGACAGAGTTTTGAGATTTCAAAGTCGACTTTGTGTTCCCGATCTTGATGTTTTGAAGTAGATAATCATGAAGGAAGCTCACAGTACACCCTATTATATTCACCCAGGCACCAGTAAGATGTATAAGGATCTGAAGCAGAATTTTTGGTGGGGCAACATGAAGAAAGATGTGGCGGAATACGTCTCAAAGTGTTTAACTTGTCAGTAGGTTAAAACTGAACATCAACGACCTGCCAAAATGTTGAAGCCACTTTCGATTCCTGAATGGAAGTGAGAAGATATATCGATGGACTTTATCACTAATATGCCAAAGACCAGAACAGGGATGAATGTGATTTGGGTGATAGTTGATCGTCTAACAAAGACAGCTCATTTTCTGGCAATTAAGGATACTTGGGGCCAGATAAGTTGGCACGAGTGTTTATTGCAGAGATAGTCTGATTGCATGGTACACCGAAAACCATTATTTCAGATCGGGATGGTCGCTTCGTGTCACATTTTTGGAAAGCGGTTCATAGAGCCTTGGGAACCGATATGAACTTTAGCACAACTTATCATCCTCAAATCGATGGACAGTCCGAGAGGACTATTCAGACAGTGGAAGACATGTTGAGAGCTTGTGCCTTAGATTGGCCGACTGATTGGAAAATTCACATGCCGCTGATTGAATTCAATTACAACAATAGTTGGAATGCTTCCATTAAGATGGCACCTTTTGAAGCATTGTACGGAAGAAGATGCAGATCACCCCTGTGTTGGGATGATTCGTCTGGCTTAATTGAGACGGAACCAGAGTTGATAGTACAGACTCAAGAGAAGGTAGCTCTGATTCGTGAAAGGCTATTGGCTGCCCAGAGTTGGCAGAAGTCTTATGCCGATGTGCGCCGTCGACTGTTAGAATTTGGAATTGGCGATCATGTACTTCTGAAAGTTTCTCCTACCCGAGGAATTTTTCATCTTGGGAGGAAAGGAAAGTTGAGTCCGAGATATATCGGACCATTCAAGGTTCTTGAAAGAGTTGGAGAATTGGCATACAGATTGGCTTTACCTCTATGATTGAGTCACGTACATAATGTGTTTCACGTATCTCAGTTACGGAAATATATACCGGATCCCAATCATGTCAACGATTTCGGCGAGATTGAAGTAGCTAATGATGGCACGTTCGAGGAGAAGCCAATTAAGATACTCGAGATTCGAGTCAAGCAATTGAGGAATAAACCCATCTCCTTGGTTAAAGTTTAATGGTCACGACATGGAGTCGAAAAAGCAACTTGGGAGACTTAAGATAGTACGAAGTCGAGATAACCGTAATTATTTTCATCTTAAGTTTCGGGACGAAACTTCTTTTTCGAGGGAGAGTATGTAATACCCGGATAATTATTGTGTATTTCATCTGTATTTGAAACTAGTAGCATTTAATTATGTGATATTAATAAACAAAGTGTGATTTTCCCATATTCGTATTCCTACACTCATAATCATATTATGAATAGGTTCCAAATTCATGCATGCATCTGCACGTCATAACGTACACTAACAGTTGAACATAGCGTACGTAATGAGCTGCAAATAACGTACGCTATGGACGAAGCATAGCGTATGTAACACGCAATCAATGACAGATAAGGTGTGGTCGGCATGCGGGGACAGATGGGGATATTGTCGGATTCCCCACGTGTATCTAGACAACTTTTGTTAAAGCAGGTCAACGAGCATAACGTACGTTATGGAGGGAAGATAACGTATGCTATGTCATTGAGATTATGTACGTAAAGGTATGTTAACGTACGTTATGGAGGATGGAAAATGAGATAGTGAACTATGTCAGACGATAGCGTACGTAAGGGATTTGTAGTTAACGTACGTTAGAAGGCTAACATACGTAATGCTTCATGGATAATGTAGTTAATGTATAAAACTCTATTTATAGACACCAACCCCCTTTCATTTCACCTCCACCCTTGTCCGATTTTCTGCAAGTTTGAGAGTTCCCCCCCTATAATTCCCTTCTATGAGCCTCCCAACTTAGTTTAGAAGATCATAGAGCTTTGTGCATTGGTGTTCAAGCTTTCGGTGTTGAGTTGCACCAAGTGTTTCGTCGTTCTCCTCTATATTAAGGTATGTTGATCCTTCACCGACTAGAATTTATGTTCTTAATGACGTTGTGAGCCTGTTACCGAGATTACCAAGTTTTCTACTATCATAATGAATCAAACACCACGTTTAGGAAGATTGGCTTTGGTTATACTTTGATTTTCCTTCATTGTTAAGAGAATAAATTGAGCCTTGTTGGGATTGACCCCTAGGATGTGGTTTTTCTGAGATTGTTACTGATTTTGAACATGATTTTGAATAAGTTCTTTGAGATTATTAGGGGTTTTCACCGAGATTAGTTCATGTTATAAGAGGTGCTTGAATTGATAACCTTCTTCGTATTCATGGTTAGAATCGATCAATTATGTTGGTGATAATAGAATTGAACCCAGAGCACGGTTGTATCATCCCCCTTCAAAGCATGTTTTGGTATTCTTATATCTTGAATCATACCTTTGATATGAATTGTAAGATTAGCCGAACCATATATTGGAAGTTGTAAATCGCGATTGAAGTTTGGATTGTGATGCCATGTATATCCTTGAAATTCGTAGACGTCGACATTTCATCTCCGTTATGGTCATTTGATTAGTATGAAGTATGTCATTAGTTCGACTTAGTATTCGTCGGGTAGTTGAACCGTGGAACGGCCATACGTGAATGTTAACTCGGACATAACTTAGGACGTTGTATGTTCATACGTTAGCTATGTAACATAAGTTGAAATCTTTGTTATTTCTTTTTGAATAAGGTCCGAGCTTTGCGAACGGTTGGGGCTTTGCCCCCTTACTTTTTTGAACCATTGGGGCTTTGCCCTTATCTTTATGTACCCCACCTTTTGTCTTGAACTGTTTCTTACCTTTCTTCTTATTGTTCTTAGAGCTCCAAGGCCCAGAAGAATTTAAAAGAGCAGCCTCCTTCAGCCTAGTCTTCATCTGAGTTGTGTCGTGCACAGTTTGTTCATTAGCCCAGCTAAATTACACACAATCTCATTGCAGTTGAAGTTCATGACAAATTGAGAGAAAGAGTTAGGAAGTGATTGTTGAATGAGGTCAGTCTAGAGAGAAACATGCACACTAAAATCAAGAGCCTCCAATCTCTCGATCATAGATATCATTTTGAGGACGTGGTCCCAACTTTATCTCCTTCATTCATTCGAGCACTAAATAACAGTTTTGATATCTCATACCGAGCAGTTCAACTGTGCTCCCCATAAAGTTCAGTTAGATGTGCCAGAATCGCCGTTGAAGAGGGAATTTTCTCATGGGCCCTCTGAAGCTCATTGTTCATAGAGGCCATCATGAAACCACGGACCCTGACATCATTTTTAACCCATTTCTCATGGGCATCAACTTCTTCCTAATTTGCCCTAGTCCTTGCAGGAGCCGGTGGAAAGTCCGCCTTTAGACGTATCCCAGCATCTCCATACTGAGGACTATCCTTAGATTCCAGAGCCAGTCCATAAAGTTGGGTCCAGTTAGAGTGTACTTTTCGAGTAGAACTGTGAGTGGGTTAATTGTCATTTTGAGAGATGATTGTTAACTGCAGAGTATAATTTAAGATTCATTAATGATTGTTTAATTATGATCCAAGTAAAGAATTTATGTATTTTCTTTATTCATAACTCGGCTCCCACTATTTTATCGATACTTACATACTCCCATGTGAAATCCGGAAGTCACGGTTGACTTCATAGTGGTGATCGAGTTCTTTACAAGGTTTAATAGCGGAAAACCTATTCGGTTTCTATTCTATCATTTTTATAAAGTGGTGTCTAACACCAACCCATCTAATGTATGATTCGATCTTGTTTTACCCCTAGTTCACTTGCCCTCAACCCATACAGTTTTTATAGCTCGCTTAACTATCTAAGTTTAAACCGTTAACTCCTATTACTCTGACAATTGAATCTCACCCAGCAACCCATACGATTTCTAGGGGTTTGATTTGTCACAATCAAAGGCATCTAATGCACTCTAGGAATTTATCAACCTTCCCCAAAAATATTACCCCAACTGTTGGCCACTAAGTATACAGAATACAGCTTGGAAAGTGTTTAAGCAACAAGCTGTACGATTTTCAAATAGGAGTGCGTAGTGGAAGTCTTGAAACAGTAAGTTGCTGCAAATACAGCAATTAGGTTTTCTCCTGTTTGCTTGATGCGTACAGGGTATGTAGTGTATACTTGTAAAATAATTACAGTAATGAAAACAATGAGTTGCAGAAGGTAAATAACACGAAGTTTAAAGTGGTTCGAGGTAAACCCCTCTACGTCCACTGGTCCTCCACGCAGGAGTGAAATGTTTATTATAAACACTACGTACATAACTACGTGTCTATAATCAAACCTGTCCTTGTATCGTTCACACAGATTGATACAAAGACCGTCGCTTTCAACCGTTCACACAGATTGGTCAAAGCTTTCACTTGACTAGCTTCTTCACACACAGTTCCGAAGCTTCGTCTCTTCAATGCAGATCCGTCACACACAGTTCAGAAAAAGCAAGGCTTTTTCAGTCAACACAGGGCTGATGGTTTTCTTCAATGTAAGAATAATGGTTGAACAACAACTTGACTTTCTTGAAATTTGAGCTGATGATGTGTTGTTCAAGGATGAGCACTTGTGTATTTCTTCTCTCAGGATTGGCAGTATGCTTAAAGAAACATGTTTGCCCTTGATATACTGTTCTTGAGATGTTCACGATTGCATCTCAGTATATCTCAGTTTGCTCAGTTCTCAGATCTTGAATATTCGTATGAGTTCGTGTATATTCTCTTATATGATCGTCTATTCGTGTCTGTCTGATCTTCAAACTTCGGGATATATATTGCCTTTGGAATACATCCGTTGAGCAAGGAGTCCATTCCAACGGGTTGATTGACTTGCACAGAACAAGATCTGAATTTTGTTCCTTGTCTGAAGATCTTTGTCGGCTTAGTATTTAAATACTTATCCAGTCAGTATTTAACTACTTGTTTTCAAGCGGAGGTTTGACTTTAGCGTATAAAGCATATTCCGTTCCAATGGTCTTCAGTCTTGTTTGGATAAGTGTTGAAGATCTCAACACTTACAGCTTGTATGTTGTATCCAACATGTTTCGTTTACGATGCTGTAGCTGTAGGCTCCAACGATGTAGGCTATCTTAGGACTGCTGTATGGAAAGATGCTGTATGAATATTCCAGGACATCTTCCATACTTGGTATCATACCGACTGATGAGCTTCTTGCTGTACGATGGCACTTTATACTTTTGTTGTATGTTGGCACTTTATCAAAACGCACATCTTGCTATATGATTGACTTCGGGACAGCAGCTTGCTGTATGTTGGGACTTTATCAAAACTCGATATAGGATTGTTTATCCCAACACCAACATACTCAGAAGAATAATATTTCGGTTTAAATTTTAATTTTCCATGAGTTTGACGGAGGGTAGAAAACCTCGTAAACTTTATAACTTAATGTTTGTAAGTGGGAGTTTAACGCGATTATATATTACACTTTGCACATTAATCTATTTATAAGCGCGGTTTGTCCGCTTGTTTGTTTGTCATGAAATATGAAAACATACACAACCTAAATCTAACAACATGCAGTTCATGGACCGTTCCTAAGTATCAAGTCATCCCCGACTCGATAAAAATACAAGTAATTTAATTACAAGTCTTGAATCTTCATCTTCATGGCGGTTCATCCTCGGCTCTTCGTCATAGCTAATTTATTACATTAATAAACTTTGCACCCTATACAAATTTACTAAAAGAAAATAAATTGGCTCAAAACGGCCATTACAACCCCTGTCGAATAAAGATCCAATAAACTAAGTCCATGAACTACATCACCATTCAAATAATAATGCAACCATTACATTAAAATAAATGGCAAAATAATTAATCTAAAAATTGATCCCATCAATATAAAATTAATTCATCTCTTAGAATTAATCCAATTAATTCACACAACCATTAATATTAATTTATCCCGGACAAAAATAAATATTTCATTTAATTAATTTCTTTAAAAAATAAAATTACCATATTATATTTTAGTCAAATTAAATCCAATTTAATTTGCGAAAAATTAATTTACTGAACGAAATATAAAAAAATGAGTCGGAAAACACAAGGCCCGGGCCAAGCCCGCGACTCGGCAGGGGCTGCCCTATAACACCCCGGATATATTCAGGAATATTACAGCACCGTAAATCCTTTACATAAGGATTTACAAGGCTGAAGAAATGAAAAGACAATAATAGATACCAACATATGAAAGTAACTGAAATAAAATACAACCGTTCTGGACCAATACCGAAAATACAAAAAACTAAATGAAGAATATTAATACATCACCAAATCCAACATCA
The DNA here is from genome assembly GCA_033398695.1 of Orobanche coerulescens. Lineage (NCBI taxonomy): Eukaryota > Viridiplantae > Streptophyta > Magnoliopsida > Lamiales > Orobanchaceae > Orobanche > Orobanche coerulescens. Next base: position 41,433,861 of record CM065813.1, read on the forward strand.
CAAATGACGACGTACTCGAGTACTTATTAAAAACAACACAAATAACAGACAATTAAATCCGGCCGGAACATCACTCTGCACCCTCGTCGTCATGCAGCTCCAGTGGTTGTTTCCCTACTCTCCTGGATCCTGAACATAAACAAATGTTCACACCCGAAGAGTTTAGCACAACGATGCTAGTACAAGTACCACAACATATTATTCAACATCTCACGAAGAATAATAATAACATAAATGACAAAATACCAACGAGTCTCCTCCTACGAGAAACTCATAAATAACATACACAAATGATAATCAAAACATGATATCACAACATGATATCACAACATACACATGGTAATTTCGACGATCCAGCGCACACTAGCATAGATCCCAAGATGATCCCGTCGGTCCAACACGAGGTGGACATACAACAATGACACATATGCACGACAATATGTATAACATCAACACGTAAAAAATAAATAAGGTACTTGCCTCGAATCGATGACAAGGATAAAACTCCGATGAATATCAATACACTCGAAGCTCGCCCCTTCTATTAATCACGTTGAAAATCTCGAACCTTAAACAGAAGAGAATAATATAGAATTCATCTCACGTCTTACGAACATATAACAATCCAAATTACGGTCGAAAGTTCATAAAACATATCCTGTCTGACCTGCATAACGTACGTTACAAACCCTTTGTAGCATAAGTTAAGCCTACTCATTAGCGTACGTAAGCTACAAAGTCTAGCGTACGCTAACCATGCATCGACAATTCCTCTCTGATCAGTCGACTGACTCGTCTGATGATATAACGTACGTTACGTGCCAAACGTAGCGTACATTAATTCTGCCCGTTAGCGTACGTAAGCTACAGAGCCTAGCGCACGCTAAACACACATATGACAGTTTCTCACTGAGCAGACGACTGTCTCGATTGGTGATGTAGCGTACGAAATCATCAGTGATTAACGTACGTTATCCTCATACATATCATGCTCATATAATTATGAATGATCTAACAGATTAAAACATCTTTGAACTCAAGGATACGTATATCATCTCAACACTATATTCAATCTTGATTACAATCCTCATGTGAAGTTCGGGTGATCTAAGGTTGATGCGCTTGTTTCCAATATCATTATTACATTCAAACTTTATCTTAAAGATGAACTAACAAATCCAACTTATAAGAAAGGATACTACATTCGATGATTCTTTCTTAAGTCCGTTTAGCAAAAGTGATATCAACTCCAAGTCTACGATCAATATGGCAACACCATTCAATATGGATTATCCAACTCATAACACTACTCTTATTGTTTGACGAAGCAAGGTTCCAACTATAATGTTCTCAACAAAGGTAACTTAAGCATAATCATTCCAACTTCCTAAACATGATGTTTTGTTGAATAAATCATCTATGGAACTTAATATCCTTGGTAGCATGATCAACACATCCTTAAGAATATGAATTCAAGCTTGGAGATAGCATAACATACCTTAATATGAAGAAAATGCTGAGACAATAGGTAGAATCCAATTCCGGTTGCTTGTGTGCCAATCCAAGATGTTCTTCAACTTCAATGATCAAGTAATAGTGATATCCAATCTTCAATGATCAATTAAAGGTGTTCTAAAGGTGTATAAGGTGGCTGGGAACTCTCTAGACATGAAGTATGTTGAAGGCTAAGTGAAACAAACGAACTAAAATGAAATGGGGTGATGTCTTATTTATAACTTTCTAACCTTAACGTACGTTAAGCCTTCATGCATAACGTACGTTAGCCGCTTAGCATACGCTACCCAGTATACTTAGCGTACGCTATCATACACTGATAGTTAACTGTTGTTATTCTGTACTCGATTACGTACACTACACCATCAGGTTACGTACATATGCAACACCAGTTAGCGTATGCCAGACACATACCTTAGCGTACGTTAACACTCGTTGACTTCAAAACTGTCCAGGTTCATCTGCGGGAATCTTATCCGGACCCATCGTCCGGCTGGCGCATGTGCTAGCTGCCCAGCTCAATTATTAGTTGCTTAACGTACGCTATGCTACATTCGTAGTGTACGCTAACTTTGGCAGATAACGTACGTTAAGCTTCATTCTTAGCGTACGTTATTACGTATTTGCATGAGAAAATTTACATGTTGCCATAATAATGTACAAGGATACAAATACAAGAAATATCATACTTCGATTTTCGATATCACAATTCTGAATAATACAGGGTTCAATTACAGATGAAATAATCAATAATTAATTCGGATATTACATACTCTCATACTAAAAAGGAGTTTCGTCCCAAAACTCAAGATGAAAATAACTCTGGATATCTGGACCTCATACTATCTTCCGTTTCCCAAGTGGCTTCCTCCACTCCGTGGCGCAACCACTGAACCTTAACTAAAACGATCGGTTTGTTTCTCAGTTCCTTAACTCGACTCTCGAGTATCCTGATCGGTCTCTCTTCAAACGTGACATCCTTAGCAACTTCGATCTCGCCTAAATCAATGACATGACTAGGATCTGGTATATACTTCCGTAATTGGGATACGTGGAACACGTTATGAACATGGCCCAATGACGGTGGTAATGCCAATCTGTATGCCAACTCTCCAACTCTCTCAAGAATCTCGAATGGTCCGATATCTCGGACTCAACTTTCCCTTTCTTCCGAAATGAAAGATTCCCCGAGTAGGAGAAACCTTTAAAAATACGTGATCTCCAGTACTGAATTCTAATGGCCGACGACACACGTCTGCGTAAGATTTCTGTCGACTCTGGGCGGTCAACAGTCTTTCGTAAATAAAGGCTATCTTCTCTCGTATTTGTACGATCAATTCCGGTTCCATCCCGATCAAGTCTGATGAATCGTCCCATCATAGGGGTGATCTACATCTCCTCCCGTATAATCCTTAAAATGGTGTCATCTTAATGGAAGCATGCCAACTATTGTTGTAGGTGAATTCAATCAACGGTAGATGAACTTTCCAATCAGTTGACCAATCTAAGGCACAAGCCCTCAACATGTCTTCTACTATTTGAATAGTCCTTTCGCATTATCTGTCTGTCTGTGGATGATAAGCTGTGCTGAAGTTCAATTCGGTTCCCAAGGCTTTGTGAACTGCCTTCCAAAAATGAGACACAAAGCGACCATCTCGGTCAGAAATAATGGTTTTTGGCGTACCATGCAATCGGACTATTTCTGAAATAAATACTCGTGCCAACTTCTCGGGTCCCCAAGTGTCCTTAATGCCTAGAAAATGAGCTGATTTGGTTAAACGGTCAACTATCACCCAAATCATGTTCATCCCTGTTCTGGTCTTCGGCATATTAGTGATAAAGTCCATCGATATGTCCTCCCACTTCCATTCAGGAATCGGGAGCAGCTTCAGCATCCCAACAGGTTGTTGATGCTCGATCTTAGCCTGCTGACAAACCAAACATTTCGAGATGTAATCGGCTATGTCTTTCTTCATGTTGCCCCACCAGAAATTCTGCTTCAGATCCTTATACATTTTACTGGTGCCCGGGTGGATAGAATAGGGCGTACTGTGAGCTTCCTTCAGAATTTTTTGCCTCAAAACATTGATATCGGGAACATAAAGTCGGTTCTGAGATCTCAAGACTCCATCATCATGAATTACAAATCCTGGGGCTTTTCCCTTGCCCACTTCGTCGCGTAACAGAATCATCAGAGGTGTAATATCCGGATTAATTACCGAGTATTTCACCTGTATTTGAACCCTGTATTAGTTGGAATTGTGATATCAATAAGTGGAATATGGTATTTACCGTATTTGTATTTTTGTGCATGAGTATGGCAGCATATTACTTGTCTCATACAAATACTCAATAATACAAATTATTGAGTATGGCTGCATATTATAAGTGAAGTAATCAATTATGGAGTTGGGTGGAGGCCAGCACATGGTCCTGGACAGTTTTTAATTATTAAGCCTGGACAGCTTTGGAATCTAGCGTAGGAAATTATTGAGCACAGGGGTCCAGAAACATTTTATATAGGACAACACCTCATTTCATTTTGTTTTCATCTTCCTTCACCTGTTCTTAATTCCCTGAAAGTCCAGAGGGTTTTCCCTACCTCTTAAACACATTTAGACCACCCCTTTTGTGATCTTTTAAGATTGGGTGTCACTGGTGTTTGATCATTGAAAGTGGAGAAACATCTTGATCTGGCAAGCAAGCAACCGGAGTTGGATTCTACTTATTGTCTTGGTGTTTTCTTCATCTTAAGGTATGTTAATACTAATTCCTACTTGGATTCGTGTTATCAAGGATATGATAGAAGTATGCTGTCAAGATATTGAGTTCCACTGATAAAATCATCCAAGCATCATCATGTTTTAGAAATTGGGATGTTTATACTTATGAATAAATCATCAGAGGTTATATCCTTCCATATAAGTTGGATTTGTTAGATGTTTTCTGGATATAATGATGATATTGGAATCTAACACATCAATCTTGGATCACCCAACTTCACCTGAGAATTTCGTATGTTCAGTTTTCTACCCAGTACCCTACTGTCATCAACTAGGCGAGTCAAGTCGGCTGATCGGCGAGGTTGACTTCTGACTCGGCTGATCAGCGAGGTTGACTCGGCTGATCAGCTAGGTTGACTCGGCTGATCAGCGAGGTTGACTCGGCTGATCAGCGAGGTTGAATTTCCGGTCCAATCGGGTATTGACACGTGGCACAATATGATCCGTCTATTTAATTGTCCTTCGAACGGTCATAACTTCTTCATACGAACTCGGATTTGGATGAATTTTTTTTTAAAAGATCGTCTCGACGGGACAAATAGATTCGGCTGATCAGTGAGGTTGACTTTTGACTCGGCTGATCAGCGAGGTTGACTTTTGACTCGGCTGATCAGCGAGGTGACTTTTGAGTCATAACTTCTTCATACGAACTCGGATTCGGATGAATTTTTTTTTAAAACGATCGTCTCGACGGGACTCGGCTGATCAGTGAGGTTGACTTTTGACTCGGCTGATCAGCGAGGTTGACTTTTGACTCGGCTGATCAGCGATGTTGACTTTTGACTCGGCTGATCAGCGAGGTGACTTTTGACTCGACTGATTAGGTTACATTTTATGAAATTCCGACCGTGATTTGGATTGTTAGATGTTAAATGCATCGTAAATGAAATCTATATTACTTATTTTGTTAAGGTCCGAGCTTAGCAACGTGATTGATTGAAGGGGCGACCTTCGAGTGTTTCGTTTTCGTAGAAGTTTTGTTCTTGTCTTCGAATCGAGGCAAGTACCTTATTTGTTTTATGTATTGTTGTTATACATATTGTCGTGCATGTATGTCGTTATTGTATGTCCACCTCGTGTTGGTCCGACGGGATCATCGGGGGATCTATGCTAGCGTGCGCTGGATCATCGGACGGGTTTTTCCACCACGGGTTGGTCTGACGGGATCATCATGGGTTCTAGGCAGTGAACGCTGGATCGTCGGAATTACCATGTGTATGTTATGATATCATGTTGTGATTATCAGTTGTGTATATTATTTATTGAGTTTCTCGTAGGAGAAGACTCGTTGGTATTTTTGTCAATTACGTATTATTATTCTGCGTGAGATGTTGAATAATACGTTGTGGTACTTGTACTAGCATCGCTGTGCTAACCCCTTCGGGGGTGAACATTTTTGTTTATGTTCAGGATCCAGGAGAGCGGGGAAACAACCACTGGAGCTGCATGACGACGGGGGTGCAGAGTGATGTTCTGGCCGGGTTTACTTGTCTGATGTTTGTTAGTTATTTCAATAAGTACTCGAGTACGTAGTCATTTATGATGAATTTGAATTTGGTGGTGTATTAATAATTTCTGTTGAACATTTGTATTTTCAGTATTTGGTCAGAACTGTTGTATCTTAATTTCGTTATTTCCATTCGTTGGTACCTGTTAATGCCTTTTCAACTCTTTAGCCTTGTAAATCCTGATGTAAAGGATTTACGGTGCTGTATTATTCCTGAATATATCAGGGGTGTTATAGAATATGGCATCGGAGCTAAGATTATGGATATCTTGGCCGTTGGGTTAAAATAGGGGTCATTTATGTCTTTTGAAGTAACCGGCCGCGAATAACATCACTGTACTGCCTACGTCTTCGTGCGGGCGGTGGTTGTAAGTTCCTAAACTCTATCTCGTCCTTTACATGTTATATTTCCTTGTATTTGAGCATTCTAACGATATTGTTTCCTGTATATTGAATAATTATGCTTACAGTATGTTGAGAGGCGGACGTGGACGTGGTCGCGGTCGCGGACGCGGATGAAGGAATGCTGAAAGGGAAGCGTCGCCTTCTAATCAAAGCGATCATAGCTCAAAGTAGCCACCGAGATCTATCAATAACGAACCAGAACCTGCTGTACGAGAAATCCTTCGTCAGGTGGTGAACCAGATGACTCAGTTCGCCCAGGTCGTGGACCGAATGCAAGTGGCGGTGGGACTACAGCAGGGAGAGAGACAGCAAGGAATCCCGGACATGGGAAATCGAGGTGACCGGTGGCTGCAAGAGGTGGCGAAGATGCAACCACCCAAATTCGACGGTATTTCTGAGACTCCCACCTGGGACCATTGGTTGAAGGAACTGGAGAAAATCTTTGCCGGAATTAACTGCCCAGATGACCGGAGAGCCTCTATCGCTCAATACTTTCTGATAGGGGAAGCGTCCGAATGGTGGGAAGCCATCCGGCCTATAGACCATGATGCTGATTGGACAGAGTTTAAATTGATGATGGAAGCTCAGTACTGCCCTCGTCCTGTGAAGGAAGCTAATGTTCGGGAGTTTTTCTCCGCTCAGCCTTAAGATGTGCCAGTATCTCAGGCAATTAAGACGTTTAACCAGCAGCTGGCATTTGTTCGACATCTGGTCAGAACAGATGCAGAAATGATGATCCATTTTGATATGAGGATGAAACCAGAAATCCAGAGGTACATGTCCGATTTTAAATGTACCACACTCCGTCAATACCAGGATAAGGCATTGGCGTATGAGATCAAGGAAGCAACTATGGAGAAATTTACGGAATCCAAGAAGCAGAAAGTCTCTGGTACTTTTACAGAGCACAAGAACAGCGGGCCCCGAAAGGCCCGGTCATCTTTTCATTCTTTCAAGAAACCTCCGCACCCAGTTAGGAGCGGAAAGAACTTCGGAGCGACATCAACTATGACTGATGTTATCAGGAAATGCTTTAACTGCGCCCAGACGGGACACTATCGACGGAATTGCCCCCTACCTGCCGTGACTTGTTTTGATTGTGGTCGAGAGGGACATCGTGCGGTGTTCTGTGAAGAGGCTGCAAAGTCTTTTAGAGCCCGTACACCACAGCCAATCCAGAAGGAAGCCAGTATCCAACAAACGCAGCAAAGTGTTCAGATGCCTCAGAATTTTGGCCGCGGGCGAGGCAGAGGACAGTGGGACGGAAAGGGTAAATCGAGTGCCGGATCTGTTCCCCCATGTTTGTACGAGATGAGGAGGACAAACGATCGTGATGTCTTTGCCGCATCGTGCATCGGCCCAGATCCTTTCCCGGGCCGATTAGCGTTTTATTCGATACAGGAGCTACGCATTCTTTTATATCCTTGTCTTGTGTAAATCGTTTGAATGTTTCTGGTTTTTATAATTGTGAACCTTATGTTGTTGGTTTACCGAGTGGAGAGAGGATTGTTGGAAACTTAGAAACTAGAGATTTCCCTGTATCATTTGGAGGCAGAGAGTGGCTCTCAAATCTGATTGTAATAGAAATGCAAGGGGATGATATGATACTCGGAGACGATTGGCTTAATCGATATGGAGCTATTGTAAACTACCGAAGGAGGAATATCTCGCTGATCGCTGACGATGGTTCCGAAATACTGTTTGAGGGATGCAAACCGGGAAGCTCAGGAAAGTTGATCAAAGCGATGAAAGCTGTCAAATTGTTGAAACAGGGCTGTACCGGATACTGGTGTTATGCAATGAAGAAAGAAGACGAAATTGTGGAACTTTCATCCATTCCTGTTGTGAACGAATTTCCAGATGTATTTCCTGACGAGTTACCTGGACTACCTCCACGAAGGGATGTAGAATTTACCATTGAACTGGAACCCGGAGCTATATCAATTTCTAAGGCGCCGTATCGTATGGCACCTACTGATATGTATGAACTGAAAAAGCAACTGGAGGAGTTACTGGACAAAGGCTATATTCAGCCAAGCGTTTCGCCCTGGGGAGCTCCGGTTCTTTTTGTCCGAAAGAAGGATGGATCACTTCGACTGTGTATCGACTATCGAGAGCTAAACAAGATGACGATTAAGAACAAATATCCGTTGCCACAGATTGATGATTTATTTGACCAGTTGCAAGGAGCAACAGTATTCTCTAAAATTGACATGAGATCAGGATATCATCAGCTAAGGATTAAAGAATCAGATGTTCCGAAATCAGCGTTCAGAACTCGCTACGGACACTATGAGTTTGTAGTGATGCCGTTTGGTCTCACTAATGCACCTGCTGTATTCATGCAGTTGATGAACCCAGTGTTCATCGAATATTTGGATAAATTTGCGGTCGTGTTCATTGATGACATTCTAGTGTATTCTAAGAACCCGGAAGAGCATGCACAACATTTGCGGATTGTATTAGAACTTTTAAGAAGCGAGCAACTGTACGCCAAACTCTCTAAGGGTGAATTAAGCTAAAGGAAGTAATGTTCCTCGGTCATGTGGTATCAGCTAAAGGAGTCCGAGTAGATCCTCAGAAGATTGAAGCGGTTTTGGATTGGAAGCCTCCTAAGAACGTGAAAGAAGTCCGAAGTTTCTTAGGACTTGCTGGGTATTATCGTCGATTCGTGGAAGGGTTTTCCAAAATTTCCCGCCCACTTACTCGACTCCTGCAGAAAACTCAAAAGTTTGAGTGGAATGAGTTGTGTCAGGTTAGCTTTGATGAATTGAAGAAGAGATTGACGACGGTACCAATTCTATCACTTCCACAGGGAACATGAGGATTTATAGTTTACAGTGATGCTTTGAACCAAGGACTCGGATGCGTATTAATGCAGAATGACAAGGTGATCGCTTACGCATCGCGACAGTTGAAACCTTATGAAGTTAATTACCCAACACATGATTTGGAGCTAGCGGCAGTAGTTTTTGCTTTGAAGATCTGGAGGCATTATCTGTACGGGACTCACTGTCAGATCTTTACGGATCACAAGAGTCTCAAATACATCTTCAGTCAAAAAGAGTTGAACATGCGGCAAAGGAGATGGTTAGAGCTGATTAAGGACTACGACTTGGAAATTTTGTATCATCCAGGCAAAGCGAATGTAGTGGCCGACGCCCTCAGCCGCAAGCCTGTTTTTATTCAGATGCTGGAGACTCTGACCTCCCAACTTAGCCTTCAACGAGAGATTATTCGAGAAGGAATTGAAGTATGGTTACAAAGAGTCCAAGGACAACTGTGCATGATGGAAATAACTTCATCATTAACCGAAGAAATCAAATCTAGAAAGGCGGATGATCCTTTGATGATTCGGTTACGTGATGAAGTAATCAAGGGGAAAGCCCCCGGATTTGTAATTCATGATGATGGAGTTTTGAAATTTCAGAACCGACTCTGCATTCCCGATGTCGATGTTCTGAAACAGACGATTCTGAAGGAAGCTCACAGTTCACCCTATTCTATCCACCCGGGCACCAGTAAGATGTATAAGGACTTGAAGCAGAATTTCTAGTGGGGCAACATGAAGAAAGATGTAGCGGACTACGTTTCGAAATGCTTGACTTGTCAGCAGGTTAAGATCGAGCATCAACGACCTGCCAGAATGTTGAAACCACTCCCGATTCCTGAATGGAAGTGGGAGGACATATCGATGGACTTTATCACTAGTATGCCGAGAACCAAGACAGGAATGAACATGATTTGGGTGATAGTTGATCGTTTAACCAAATCAGCTCATTTTCTAAGCATTAAGGACACGTGGGGACCATAAAGGTTGGCACGAGTATTTATTTCGGAAATAGTTCGATTGCATGGAACGCCGAAGACCATTGTTTCTGATCGACACGGCCGTTTTGTGTCTCATTTTTGGAAAGCAGTTCATAAGGCCTTGGGGACAGAATTGAACTTCAGTACAGCTTATCACCCGCAGACTGACGGATAATCCGAGAGGACCATTCAAACGGTGGAAGACATGCTAAGGGCCTGTGCCTTAGATTGGTCAAACGATTGGGAAATTCATCTACTGTTGATTGAATTTACCTATAACAATAGTTGGCATGCTTCCATTAAGATGGCACCGTTTGAGGCATTATACGGGAGGAGATGTAGATCGCCCCTGTGTTGGGACGATTCATCAGACTTAATCGGGACAGAACCAGAGTTGATCGTACAGACTCGAGAGAAGATAGCCTTGATTCGTGAAAGGTCACACGCCAGAGTCGCCAGAAATCTTACGCAGACATACGTCGTCGCCCTTTGGAGTTCAGTACTGGAGACCACATACTTTTAAAGGTTTCTCCTACTCGGGGAATTTTCCGTTTTGGAAGAAGGGGAAAACTGAGTCCGAGATATATCGGACCATTCGAAATCCTTGAGAGAGTTGGAGAGTTGGCATACAGATTGGCATTACCGCCGTCATTGAGCCATGTTCATAACGTGTTCCACGTATCCCAATTACGGAAGTATATACTAGATCCTAGTCATGTCATTGATTTCGGCGAGATCGAAGTCGCTCAAGATGGCACGTTTGAAGAGAAACCGATCAGGATACTCGAGAGTCGAGTTAAGCAGTTGAGAAACAAACCGATCGCATTGGTCAAGGTTCAATGGTCGCGCCACGGAGTGGAAGAAGCCACTTGGGAAAAAAGAAAGAAAGTATGAAGTCCATATATCCAGGATTATTTTCATCTTGAGTTTTGGGACGAAACTCCTTTTTAGTAGGAGAGTATGTAATATCCGGATTAATTTCCGAGTATTTCACCTGTATTTGAACCCTGTATTAGTTGGAATTGTGATATCAATAAGTGGAATATGGTATTTACCGTATTTGTATTTTCGTGCATGAGTATGGCAGCATATTACTTGTCTCATACAAATACTCAATAATACAAATTATTGAGTATGGCTGCATATTATAAGTGAAGTAATCAATTATAGAGTTGGGTGGAGGCCAGCACATGGTCCTGGACAGTTTTTAATTATTAAGCCTGGATAGCTTTGGAATCTAGCGTAGGAAATTATTGAGCACAGGGGTCCAGAAACATTTTATATAGGACAGCACCTCATTTCATTTGGTTTTCATCTTCCTTCACCTGTTCTTAATTCCCTGAAAGTCCAGAGGGTTTTCCCTACATCTTAAACACATTTAGACCACCCCTTTTGTGATCTTTGAAGATTGGGTGTCACTGGTGATTGATCATTGAAAGTGGAGAAACATCTTGATCTGGCAAGCAAGCAACCGGAGTTGGATTCTACTTATCGTCTCAGTGTTTTCTTCATCTTAAGGTATGTTAATACTAATTCCTACTTGGATTCGTGTTATCAAGGATATGATAGAAGTATGCTGTCAAAATATTGAGTTCCACTGATAAAATCATCCAAGCATCATCATGTTTTAGAAATTGGGATGTTTATACTTATGAATAAATCATCAGAGGTTATATCCTTCCATATAAGTTGGATTTGTTAGATGTTTTCTGGATATAATGATGATATTGGAATCTAACACATCAATCTTGGATCACCCAACTTCACCTGAGAATTTCGTATGTTCAGTTTTCTACCCAGTACCCTACTGTCATCAACTAGGCGAGTCAAGTCGGCTGATCGACGAGGCTGACTTCTGACTCGGCTGATCAGCGAGGTTGACTCGGCTAATCAGCTAGGTTGAATCGGCTGATCATCGAGGTTGACTCGGCTGATCAGCGAGGTTGAATTTCCGGTCCAATCGGGTATTGACATGTGGCACAATATGATCCGTCTATTTAATTGTCCTTCGAACGGTCATAACTTCTTCATACGAACTCGGATTTGGATGAATTTTTTTTTAAAACGATCGTCTAGACGGGACAAATAGACTCGGCTGATCAGCGAGGTTGACTTTTGACTCGGCTGATCAGCGAGGTTGACTTTTGAGTCGGCTGATCAGCGAGGTGACTTTTGAGTCATAACTTCTTCATACGAACTCGGATTCGGATGATTTTTTTTTTAAAACGATCGTCTCGACGGGACTCGGATGATCAGCGAGGTTGATTTTTGACTCGGCTGATCAGCGAGGTTGACTTTTGACTCGGCTGATCAGCGATGTTGACTTTTGACTCGGCTGATCAGCGAGGTGACTTTTGACTCGACTGATTAGGTTACATTTTATGAACTTCCGACCATGATTTAGATTGTTAGATGTTCGTACGACTGTAAATGAAATCTGTATTACTTATTTTGTTAAGGTCCGAGCTTAGCAACGTGATTGATTGAAGGGGCGACCTTCGAGTGTTTCGTTTTCGTGGAAGTTTTGTTCTTGTCTTCGAATCGAGGCAAGTACCTTATTTGTTTTATGTATTGTTGTTGTACATATTGTCGTGCATGTATGTCGTTATTGTATGCCCACCTCGTGTTGGTCCGACGGGATCATCGGGGGATCTATGCTAGCGTGCGCTGGATCATCGGACGGGTTTTTCCACCACGGGTTGGTCTGACGGGATCATCGTGGGTTCTAGGCAGTGAACGCTGGATCGTCGGAATTACCATGTGTATGTTATGATATCATGTTGTGATTATCAGTTGTGTATATTATTTATTGAGTTTCTCGTAGGAGAAGACTCGTTGGTATTTTTGTCAATTACGTATTATTCTCGTGAGATGTTGAATAATACGTTGTGGTACTTGTACTAGCATCGTTGTGCTAACCCTTCTGGGGTGAACATTTTGTTTATGTTCGGGATCCGGGAGAGCGGAAAACAACCACTGGAGCCGCATGACGACGGGGTGCGAGTGATGTTCGCCGGGTTTACTTGTCGATGTTTGTTAGTTATTTCAATAAGTACTCGAGTACGAAGTCGTTTTAGATGAATTTTAATTTGGTGATGTATTAATAATTTCGTTGAACATTTGTATTTTCGATTTGGTCAGAACTGTTGTATCTTAATTTCGTTATTTTCATTCGTTGGTACCTGTTAATGCCTTTTCAACTCTTTAGCCTTGTAAATCCTAATGTAAAGGATTTACGGCGCTGTAATATTCCTGAATATATCAGGGGTGTTACAAGAGGATCATCCAATTGCTTATATATGATTTCTTCGGTTAACGATGAAGTTATTTCCATCACACACAATTGTCCTTGGACTCTTTGCAACCATATTTCAATTCCTTCACGAATCAATTCCCGTTGAATGCTAGTCTGGGAGGTCAGAGTCTCTGGCATCTGAATAGAAATAGGCTTGCGGCTAAGTGCATCAGCCACTACATTTGCTTTGCCTGGATGATAAGGAATCTCCAAGTCATAGTCCTTAATCAGTTCTAGCCATCTCCTTTGCCGCATATTCAACTCCTTCTGACTGAAGATGTATTTGAGACTCTTATGATTCGTGAGGATCTGACAGTGAGTCCCGTACAAGTAATGTCTCCAGATTTTCAAAGCAAAAACTACCGCTGCCAGCTCCAAATCGTGCGTTGGGTAATTCACTTCATAAGTCTCACAATTATGAAAACCAGAAATATTCAAACGATTTACACAAGACAAAGATATAAATGAATGTGTAGCTCCTGTATAGAATAAAACGCTAACTGGCTGTGAAAGAATCTGAACAGTACTTGATGCGACAGCAGCATCCTGATCGTCTACCCTCCTCATCTCGTATAGGCGTGGAGGAACGGATCCGGCACTCGACGTCCCCTTTCGATCGAATTGTCCTCTGCCTCGTCCGTGACCAAAATTTTGGGGCAGCTGAACACTCTGCTGCGTCTGCTGAATACTTGCTTCCTTCTGAGCTGGATGTGATGTACGGGCTCTAAAATATTTTCCAACCTCTTCATAGAACACCGCACGATGTCCCTCTCGACCACAATCAAAACAAGTCACGGCAGGAAATGAGCAATCTCGTTGATAATGCCCTATCCGACCACAGTTAAAGCACTTCCTTGTCACATCTGTCGTGGCTGATACTGCTCCGAAGTTCTTTCCACTCTTGGATGGGTGTGGATGTTTCTTGAACGAATGAAAAGATGACTGGGCCTTGCGGGGCCCACTGCTCTTGTGCTCTGTGAAACTACCAGAGACTTTCTGCTTCTTGGATTCTGCAAACTTTTCCATTGCTGCTTCTTTGATTTCATACGCCAATGCTTTATCCTGATACTGATGGAGAGTGGTACATTCAAAACCGGACATGTGCCTCTGAATCTCTAGTTTCATTCTCATACCAAAATGGATCATCATTTCGGTATCTGTTCTGACCAGATGTCGAACAAATGCCAGCTGCTGGTTAAACGTCTTAATCGCCTGCGATACTGGCACATCCGAGGGCTGCACGGAGAAAAACTCCCAAACTTTGGCTTCCCTCACCGGACGAGGGCAGTACTGAGCTTCCATCATCAATTTAAATTCTCCCCAGTCGGCATCATGATCTACAGGCCGGATGGATTCCCACCACTCGGACGCTTCCCCTATCAGAAAGTACTGAGCAATAGAGGCTCTCCGATCGTATGGGCAATTTATCCCGGCAAATATTTTCTCGAATTCTTTTAACCAATGATCCCACATCGGTGTCTCAGAAAAGCCTTCGAATTTGGGTGGTTGTATCTTCGCCATCTATTGCAGCCATCGGCCGCCTCGATTTCCCATGTCTGGGATACCTTGCTGTCTATCTCCCTATTGTAATCCTACTGTCACCTGCATTCGGTCCACGACCTGAGCAAACTGAGTCATCTGGCTAACCACCTGACGAAGGATTTCGGGCACAACATGTTCTGGTTCATTGTTAATAGATCTTTGTGGCTCGCCTGAGCTATGGCTGGCCTGATTAGAAGGCGAAGCCTCTCTTTCAGCATTCCTTCGTCCGCGTCCGCGACCACGTCCACGTCCACCCCTCAACATACTGTAACCATAAATACTCAATATACAGGAAACAATATCGTTCTAATGTTCAAGTATAAAGAGGTATAACATGTAAAGGACGAGATAGAGTTTAGAAACTTACAACCACCGTTCGCACGAAGACGTAGGCAGTACAGTGATGTTATTCACGACCGGTTACCTCAAAAGACACATATGACCCCTATTTTAACCCAATGGCCAAGATATCCATAATCTTAGCTCTGATACCATATTCTGTAACACACCCGATATATCACAACATGATATCACAACATATACATGGTAATTCCGACGATCCAATGTTCACTGCCTAGATCCCAAGACGGACCAACACGAGGTGGAAAAACCTGTCCGATGATCCAACGCACGCTAGCATAGATCCCAAGATGATCCCGTCGGACCAACACGAGGTGGACATACAAAAATGACACGTATGCACAACAATATGTATAACATCAACACGTAAAACATAAATAAGATACTTGCCTCGAATCGATGACAAAGGATAAAACTCCGACGAATATCAATACACTCGAAGCTCGCCCCTTCTATTAATCACGTTGCAAATCTCGAACCTTAAACAGAAGAAAATAATATGGAATTCATCTTACGTCGTACGAACATCTAACAATCCAAATTACGGTCGAAAGTTCATAAAACATATCCTGTCTGACTTGCATAACGTATGTTACAAACCCTTTGTAGCATAAGTTAAGCCTACTCGTTAGCGGACGTAAGCTACAAAGTCTAGCGTACGCTAACCATGCATCGACAATTCCTCTCTGATCAATCGACTGACTCGTCTAATGATATAACGTACGTTACGTGCCAAACGTAGTGTACATTAATTCTGCCCGTTAGCGTACGTAAGCTACAGAGCCTAGTGCACGCTAAACACACATATGGCAGTTTCTCACTGATCAGACGACTGTCTCGATTGGTGATGTAGCGTACGAAATCCTCAGTGATTAACATACGTTATCCTCATACATATCATGCTCATATTATTATGAATGATCTTACGGATTAAAACATATTTGAACTCAAGGATACGTATATCATCTTAACACTATATTCAATCTTGATTACAATCCTCATGTGAAGTTCGGGTAATCTAAGGTTGATGCGCTTGTTTCCAATATCATCATTACATTCAAACTTTATCTTAAAGATGAACTAACAAATCCAACTTATAAGAAAGGATACTACATTCGATAATTCTTTCTTAAGTCCGTTTAGCAAAAGTGATATCAACTCCAAGTCTACGATCAATATGGCAACACCATTCAATATGGATTATCCAACTCATAACACTACTCTTCTTGTTTGACGAAGAAAGGTTCCAACTATAATGTTCTCAACAAAGGTAACTTAAGCATAATCATCCCAACTTCCTAAACATGATGTTTGGTTGAATAAATCATCTATGGAACTTAATATCCCTGGTATCATGATCAACACATCCTTAAGAATATGAATTCAAGCTTAGATATAGCATAACATACCTTAATATGAAGAAAATGCTGAGACAATAGGTATAATCCAATTCCGGTTGCTTGTGTGCCAATCCAAGATGTTCTTCAACTTCAATGATCAAGTAATAGTGATATCCAATCTTCAATGTGTAACACCCCCAATCCGCTCAGGGATATTACACGCCGTAGAACCTTTCCTCAAGGATCTACCAGGCTAGTAACAACATGAAACATCTCGACAATGCCTTTAAGGCTAAAATGACTCAGTAGACCGATTTGGCCTTTCAATAAAAACATACAACTCGATTACAACTCATGCCCACGTAGGGGTCAAAACACAACCACACCCGTACAACGGGAAAAATATAGCAGCGGAAAATAAAGTACAACTGAACCAATACACGATGTACGGTTCCTCATGTGATTAGCATCGATCATCTTTCATCATCCTTCATGCTGACCCTGTGTTATGCTCCAAAACCTGAATGCAAAAACAGACATCCACCCCCCGAATACTCGGGGGTTAGCAAAATTCCACTGTTTTGCTAGTGCAAGAACAAAGTGCAAATACGAGCCATACAATTCACATTCCACGAATAACAATAACCAGGAATCCTCAAAGATCCAAACGAAACGAAAAGTACTTCTCGAGGCAAGAGTTTGAGAAAACCTTTCAAAATCGAAATATCATAAATCAATGGAAATAATTTATAAAACGGTTTAGAATGCCATCGAGAGTTTTAATAGAAAACAATTTAGGATTATCAAATCCTACTTTTCAAAATCCAAAAGACAAAAGGGGTCACCGCCCCAAAGGTTTACTTTCCGAAAAAAATGACATTTACCAAACCGTTGGGATTTTAGCCCCAATTCCATAAAATGACTTTTACAAAACCATTAGGATTTTAGCCCCAAATCTCATCAACTCACAGTATACAAGAACGACCACAAGGTTCGTCTTAAAACGTCAAAATCCACAATTAAAGGATTTAACACAAACAACAAAATACTCTAGAGCCATCCTAGCCAAGTAGGCCAAACGAACAACTTACCTCTTACACACTTAGTCAATGCATGCAATCATGAAAACTGTTCAAAAACACTCATTTTCGGAAATGCCATAATCAAATCACATTTGCAAAATGCACCACAATTAACCGTCGATCCAAGTCTCTGTGGACCCCTACCGAGACCCCGTCGGATCTAACCCGTAGTGGTTAAAAGCAAGCTCGTCGATCCACGTCTCTTGTGGACCCCTACCGAGACCCCGTCGGATCTAACCCATAGTGAGCATACACACACACGTTACTCATGCAATACTAACATGCTAAAAATGTAAGTTCATTAAGAATACTCACTAGAGATGGCCATTAACTCGACACCATTATCAAACTCTTCAAAACACAATAACAAGATTAAATACGGAATACACGACTCCATAACTTTAAACAATAGGAGTATCATCATCAAATCCTTCAACGTTCAAAATAATCAAATCATAATCAATTCCCAAACACACCGTTCACAAAACACACACGCGTTTTGAAAGAGAGCCTTTAACGAGGCCAAACCGAAATCTTTTGAAGCTTCATTTCAAACAACCAAACAAACACACCAAGACGATCACCGATCATCATATCCATAAAATAAGAAAAGTATGGGCAAGGTACTTGCCTCGAATAAGAACAACGCGAAGGATCGACCGAAGTAGGTTGACACGAACCGACTACGAACCCGCCGACTCCAACGATCGCCAACTCGCATTCATAAACTACGAAGGACAATAACAACAATAAAATGAATTCCATAGCACGACTCAAAGCCGTTGAATTCAAAGAACGAATGACGAAAGTTCAAGTGTTTTCCCCAAAACGGCCAAGAACACGATTCGTCCCGACAAAACACGAAAATGGAATTCCAAGTTGAAATATGGATATAAAATCCATAGAATGTGTTTAACAACATCATTTAACAATAATTGATCCATCAAAAACGGATGAAAAACGAGATCGGGGACAAATCCCCCAAAAAGTCGATTCGAAGGAAATCAAGAAATATACTTCGATTCGACAAAGAACAATGGATTAAATGATGTTAAACACAAGAATACTACCAAGATTAATCATACCCATCATGAATTAATCAATAATACGGAACGAATCGGACAAAAACGCAAAAACCCCAAAATTCAAGAAACTAGAGTTCTAAGAAAGATTACCTTGATTCGCTGGATCAAAGGACGATATAAGATGATTGATTGATGTTATGAACTCAAGAACTTCGTGGATTTGTTGTTAAACAACATGGCTCCATGATAAGAACACCCTCAGCCGCGGAAGAGAAGGAGAAGAAGGAGAAAAATGGCCAAAAACCCGTCTGCAGGGCCATAAATAGGCTGCACAGTGTGCCGCGGCCCAGCGGGAGTGTGCCGCGGCACAGGGCCAAATCTGCGCCCAGTGATCGGCAGTGTGCCGCGGCCCGGCCGACATGTGCCGCGGCACCAGGTACAGACGGTTTGGCCGAAAAAATGCACGAGTGTGCCGCGGCCCTGCCGGCATGTGCCGCGGCCCACGGTACGGCCTGCTCGGCCAGAAGCTGCCGAGCACTACCGGCCGTAACTCGGCCAGTGCCGGCCTGGGCCCAGATTGCCCGGCCATGACTCGGCCGGGGCCAACTCCGACGGCCCGAACGACCCCGAAACCCGAACCTGAATACGAATCGATGATACGGTTACGACGTACTCGCAAAGACGAATCTAAGAGCTAAGAGAACACACAATTCCGACCACCCGAAGGCTCGGAATTCGACAACGGAAGTAATTACCCAAAACTTTGGGAAATTACGAAAATGGCCCAAAACGTCCGAAAATCACGATACGCGATCGAAACACCAAACCAAAGCTCGCAACATGAATAACATTAAATAAACTTACGAGAAACTCGAAACAATAGTTTCGGACGAGATTCGCAAGAATCGAACTCAAGTGCGGAAAAGTCGCTAAAAAGCTCGGAACTCAACAAAACGATACCGAAACGAACTCGGATGACAAAAAGTGCAGAATTAATCATTCTCGAAATGACGAAACGGTCATGAGCGAGTCGTCAAAACGGACTCCGGCCGAAAAAAGAAATTTACCGAAAATCGAAAATTGCGGATATTACATTCTACCCTCCTTAAAAGAAGTTTCGGCCCGAAACTTAAAACAAGTAGGGAGAAGCAATATCCCTCCAGGAAAACTCAACGAGATACGCAAGGAAACGCGTAACTTACGCCCATCGGCGAAACGTTACAAGCAACGCAAGGAATATACGACGTGAAAACACGCTTCACGACGACCAACACAACGTCGCCGTTAGGGATATAATAAAACCAACAAGTGACAAGCGTCATCAAATGAATAATACAATCAAGTCAATTATCCGAACAATCACAAAACACAACGAACGAAAATCAATACGATTGACCAACCCAACGGTGCATCAATCAAAACGCGAGCCAAACGCTGAACAAATACGAAATTCCATTGCCCAAGGGATGGAAGATCGAAAACGAGACTAATTTCCCGAACTTAAGGGAATTAGGAAGGAGCCTGAACGCTCAACAATCACAAAACGAGAACAAAAACCGAACAAACAAACGATCGAGACAACAAAAATCGAACAATCATGTCCGAAACACGAAGGATAATAAAACTCAAACAACAACTCACAGGATGATCTGGTGAGAACTACAAGACATGCATTCCCATAAGATCCACAGGAAAGGGAATAGCGATTGAAAAGTCACAGCGACAAACGAGTTATTCCAAAACAATACCACACTCGTTCGATCAACAAAAGCAAGGGGCAGGACAAGCTCAGAAATGTCAACGAACATAAATGAGTCGACGAAGTCGAAAACACAAGAGTTCCAAATCCGATCTACTTCGAATAAAAGAACTAATAGAACCAGATGATGTCACTCTTGAACAAGGTTCACAAGAATAGAACCGAACTCGAAAAAGTCATAGTGATAACCAGGTCGACCCACAACAAGATCACAGTTCGTTCGGACGATGAAACCGAAATACAGAACAAGTTCATAAAGTGTCAACGAGCATGAGCGAATCGATGGACTGGAGAAAGAGAAAATACAGAAGTCGAAATAGTACGGTATTACCTCCGACCTCGTCCACGAAATTCACAAAAACGGGAGCAAGGTAACAAGACATTAAACAACCGACACATAACGGAACCATCACCGATGCACACGGTCATACCAAACCAAGCTCTAACAGCTCGCACATGCGCGACAATGCAGAAATCACTACGAGGCGACAATATTCAATACTAACATCCCACCTCTCACGGAGGGCTAACACAACAATTGTGTGGAAAACGACTAAACGCTCACACCGCCAATTCGATCATACTCGGGAGCAAATATCAAAATGACAATGCGAACATCATACATACATACCCAGCCCTCAAACGGGAATGGATAGGTTAAAAAAAACGAAAACCTCATTTTGAAAATAATTTAGAAGAACACCGGTTGATCTTGAGTATCACCTTTCAAAAGTACAAACGTGAAACATCGTTATCGAGACTTTGGAGAACCATTTCGCATTTGATAAAAATGAGGACACTTTCTCTTAGTGAAAACTTTCAGAATATTCGACCCTCGGGTCTAAATAAAAGTGTTTCTAAAACATTGAAAATATCTCAAAGCATTTTGGTCCTCGAAGTAGAAAATTTTTGAAAAATATTGTGGCACCCAGGATGTACCACAAGAAAATAACTCATCTGAAAAGTATGTCTCGAAATTTATTTTTCTAAGATACTCAAGGTTTTCAAAAATCCAATAGGCCAGAATGCCCAAAACTCACACATATCGACGTTCACTAAAACAACTCCTAGTACACGCATCAAAACGTTTAAAATCAAGACAATACATGTCTTTAAACAGAAATAAATGAAAAAAAATACCACATTCAAAACAAAACCACTGACCCCATTCGAGGCCTCTAAGGACCCTCCCGCACTGGCTAGTGAACAAGTCGAACGCGTATAAGCACAAAGCCTCCACAAGAGAACTTGTAAAACGTGCAAATCGATTCGAAAATCATCAGCAACGGACAAAAACAACAATAAAAGACATCACAAGCGACGGCACTCATCGTATAAATCAAATATGAGAGTCGACTAAATACATATCGTGAAATCAAAATTCACATAAGGATTCCATTACTTAACAAATAATCCTAAAAAAAATAGCTCGTGTCACACGAGGCACAACACAAAGAAGGGAGACTTACTTCCACAGGTCGCACAAAGATGATGATCGCCCCACGATACTAATCACGACCAACAAACGCAAACGACGCGTCGCGACACGACTCATTCAGATAAAATCTGACGAAACAAGACTCAAACAACACAACTTGACCCGACAGCCTAGGTTTCCTCAACCTAAGCTCTGATACCATTTATGTAACACCCCCAATCCGCTCAGGGATATTACACGCCGTAGAACCTTTCCTCAAGGATCTACCAGGCTAGTAACAACATGAAACATCTCGACAATGCCTTTAAGGCTAAAATAACTCAGTAGACCGATTTGGCCTTTCAATAAAAACATACAACTCGATTACAACTCATGCCCGCGCAGGGGTCAAAACACAACCACACCCGTACAACGGGAAAAATATAGCAGCGAAAAATAAAGTACAACTGAACCAATACACGATGTACGGTTCCTCATGTGATTAGTATCGATCATCTTTCATCATCCTTCGTGGCCACTCGTGTTATGCTCCAAAACCTGAATGCAAAAACAGACATCCACCCCCCGAATACTCGGGGGTTAGCAAAACTCCACTGTTTTGCTAGTGCAAGAACAAAGTGTAAATACGAGCCATACAATTCACATTCCACGAATAACAATAACCAGGAATCCTCAAAGATCCAAACGAAACGAAAAGTACTTCTCGAGGCAAGAGTTTGAGAAAACCTTTCAAAATCGAAATATCATAAATCAATGGAAATAATTTATAAAACGGTTTAGAATGCCATCGAGAGTTTTAATAGAAAACAATTTAGGATTATCAAATCCTACTTTTCAAAATCCAAAAGACAAAAGGGGTCACCGCCCCAAAGGTTTACTTTCCGAAAAAAATGACATTTACCAAACCGTTGGGATTTTAGCCCCAATTCCATAAAATGACTTTTACAAAACCATTGGGATTTTAGCCCCAAATCTCATCAACTCACAGTATACAAGAACGACCACAAGGTTCGTCTTCCAACGTCAAAATCCACAATTAAAGGATTTAACACAAACAACAAAATACTCTAGAGACATCCTAGCCAAGTAGGCCAAACGAACAACTTACCTCTTACACACTTAGTCAATGCATGCAATCATGAAAACCGTTCAAAAGCACTCATTTCCGGAAATGCCATAATCAAATCACATTTGCAAAATGCACCACAATTAACCGTCGATCCACGTCTCCGTGGACCCCTACCGAGACCCCGTCGGATCTAACCTGTAGTGGTTAAAAGCAAGCTCGTCGATCCACGTATCTTGTGGACCCTGTTGTTACCCAGAATATTATCCAGAGATAGTATTGCTGGAATGATCGAGTAACAAACAAATGCGAGAACACTTCCGTGAGAAAATAGATAACACAAGATTTGCCGGGGTTGTTAATCCCGGGCTTGAATGCTCTCGCGAGATGTTATTAATAAATATACTGTCGAGTACAATACTAATGTTAGAATCTATTACAAGGAGTGTAAAGACTTCTAGTTATCTAGGCTGTAGAGCGCGTAGATTGCCGGAAGAACCAGATGGGTAAATCTGTGAGTTCTTGCTTGGGATATATGATAAATGTGTATGAATATCACTATGAATGTATAAGTGGTTGCCAGAGGAGTCTTTGATTCTCTTTTTGTGTGTATTTTGCACTAAATTCACAGTCAAATCGCGTCCCTTTTGGCCACTGTAGTGAGTTCTCTATTTATAGGGGACAAGGTAGTTGGGACCCCTCAGGCGATCGCGGGCGACCGCCGTTTTCTATATTATAATAAGGTGGCCGATCGTCCCGTCACGTGGGGCTGTTACCTTAAAGTCTGGGGCCGCTGCTGGTGGCCAGCTGTGCGAGCCAATGGGAGGCCAGCACGCGTCCTGGGTAGCTGTCCGGGGAGGACCCATTTTGTACCTTTCGGCGGCCTTGTCGGTAGGTGTGGTAGGTGACAGGCTGGGGTCAAAGGTCCTATCTGTCGGCGCCCTTTGAAGATCCGCACGTGGGCCACCGTCCAAGATTCGGTCTTCGACGACTTTGACGGATGTTGGATCCACACGTGGCACGAGACGATCGCCTCTGGTTCGCTCATTAAAGACGATCGCCAGATATCAAAAGACGATCGCTGGGTACCAAAAGACGGTCGCCGTATTGTGCCGATCGCTGGGTGTTTGCCTAGAGTATGTCTTCTATGGTTGGCTTTTCTGATCGTGATGCCGATCGCCTATCGAGGCGTATTAATCGCCGCACAACAATTGCCCCCCAGCTCGCCTCGATGTTGAAAACACGGGGTGAGGTGGCACTGTTGGCGATCGCCGATGTTTAGACGATCAGGCGATCTGCTTTCAACTTTGGACGATCTCTTTTTGCGCTGGGAGTAGCGGAAAATGAAAGTGGGCTCTCGAAACGTCGCAAGGACACGCGTCGCGCTACTGTTGGGGGAGTCCGACGGTTTGTCAGACTTTGTCACCTGGTGTGCCCTCGAAAAGACGTGTCCGCGGGATTCGAGTGTAACACCCCCAGATTTAACCGGAAATATTACAGCGCCGTGGGCCCCGATATGGAACCCACAAGGCTAAATGAAATTTTCGCAAACATTTACAAATGCCAAGAGGCCAACGACGGTACTATCTGTAAAAATTCACAAAGACTTATAAAAATCCATTTATCAAAAACCGTCGGAAAAACTCATTTGAAATAACAAGGCCAAACAGCCGACACTCAAAAGTTTAGAAAATGATTTCCAAAGTAACCTAAGTTACTAGATACCAAAAGAGCATTTCAAAATACTCACGCAGCGGAAAAAGACCAACCATGAAGATACTCTAGCAGCGGAATACAAGAACCAATCAAGAAACTCAATGCACAGAACATGTCCTAGCCAGTATCCTCCGGGAAGCTCATCTCTTCACGACCGCTACAAGCTCGATACTCCAAGGACCTAAAAGAAATCCCACGACGGGGTCAGCCATAATATCCAACAATGATAACCGTCACATCACATCAATAATTACATACCAATGAGAATACAAAATAAGAGTACGACCAATGTGATCTTACCGCCATAACTTTGCTTACTCAAGTAATTCTCATCAGAATAACCATTATCACATTTCACGTCCCATCGCTAACGAATAAACTCGAACATAATATCTGTATTGCACCTCAAACAATACTCCAGATTCTCAAACTATCATCACCAACTTACGATACGGAAATATACTATTTCTGACCAATACGATCCATCGAATAACATCATCAAATCCCAAAACGATAACCGATTGTCCATCAAAGACAAATACCAAAGGAAATACGGAACATACCTCAAGATATGAAGTGCCACGACAATCATATCGATAATCCGAGATCGTAACAATGCAATACGGACACGGTCCTAACACAAGACCTACAAATGCATACTCATATGACCACGTCAATATGATCACAACAATAACAATCATGTATACTCAATGAAAATCCGACGATCCAGCGCCCTCAGCATAGATCCCTTTGTTGATCCTATCAGATCAGCATAAGGTGGATAACCAACAATACACATATGAACAATAGCACATGATAAAATCAATGATGCGAATTCACAAGATTCCATCAACACAATACTGGTAATCCAACGATCCAGCGCCCTCAGCATAGATCCCCATGATGATCCCGTCGAACCAACGCATGGTGGAAAACCTGTCCAACGATCCAGCACCCTCAGCATAGATCCCCATGATGATCCCGTCGAACCAACGCATGGTGGACATTCGATCCAGCGCCCTCAGCATAGATCCTCATAATCCCATCGGATTATTTACACAACATAAACAACACAATATGCATACACATATGCAAATCAACACGTTCATCAACATGAACAACATAACATGCATGACAACATGACAATTTACTAGGACGACTTCATGTTCAACAACATGAAAGAAAGTGTACGAGACCAAAATAAATAACTTTAAACCATAATCAATATGGAATACTTGCCCCGAGTCCTTCGGGGGAAATCTTGATATAAAACCATCACCGACGATTATCCGCAATGCTCGGCGATCCAAACGTACCATGAACTACAAATACTCATATCCTCGTCTATACCATAATGTAACCTCAATCCCCAAATATGCCAAAAACCGAAATAAATCATATACATTATGATTTAACTCCCAGAATCGGAATGACAACATATAATCATTGCTATATGCATTATAAACGAAATGAAACTGAAACCATTCATTAAACATTATAACTGAGCAAGTAATAACTTGCCTCGATACCGATACGATGATGATGAAGCCGCTACCAGTCACAATGCCTTCATCTACGGGCTCCTCGGCCCCGACTGAAGCACTTCACGAACATACTCGAACATGACCGCAACATACGGTTATACTCACCGATCAATAATCTCAACCTATTGAAATAATCGATTAACATACAATCCGATAACAATCAATAACCGACATAGCCAACCAATCAAACTCAACGGCTCAACAATACCTCAATCATACACAAAACCAAACAATACAACTCAAACCAATCAGACACGAATTCAAGACAACACTACGATTCCACATTCAATCTTAAATATTTACAAGTTTCCTCCTTGTATATTCGTAATAAAACCAATTACCCATTATCATCATCAATCCGGACAATCCGATTAATTATAGACAATCATATTCCAAGAGTTCCACAACTTATTCCGAAATCACATTCAAAGTCCCCAAAACGGCATAATCCGGTGTGTTCTAACATCTAAACAATCCTTATTCACAATTCAAGGTGTATGTAATCATGTTCTTCAACATATACACTTCTCATAACATCATGGATTACAACAAACTATCAAGAACATTGAGATTACTACGATTCCATAATCATAACGACATAATCAAGGTATTTGATCATCAATTCATTATCTTCCCTTAACAAAATTCCCATAATTACCAAGAATAATCATAACACAATCAATTCCATCACCATTCATACGAAAACATGTAGAATTTCCCAAGTTATACTCATTGAGGCATTTCATCGAACACTTTGAAGGCATAATCCAAATCAATCATTTTAACGAAGAAATACTCGAATTTGTTCCACAAAACTTCAAGGATAATGTATAATCTCAAGAATACAACAAGGTTCCATCAATAATCGAGTTAAAACGAATCCATTCGGCCAAATCATCAAGAAACTCCAAAACTATCCAAAACCAAGTGTTTAGGTGTTCTTACCTTCGATCCGGATGGAAGATGATGTTAATCCATGATTCCAACTTCCAAAACATGTTGCTACATGATGTTATTACTCAAATCCATCAACTTTGCTGAAGAAATCGCGAGAGGAACGAAGAAAAATGAAAAATGCCGGATATGACTCGGTCCAGGCCTTAAATAGCCGGACACTGCCGGACGCTTACGTACGTAACCGGCCGGGCCCTTACGTACGTAACCGGCCATGGCCGAAGTCTCTGCCCAGAAATGCCGGCATCGTTACGTACGTAACCGGTCGGTACCTTACGTACGTTATCGGCCAGTCCTAGCCCCCAGCGAGTCACTGCCGACCGCGATCGGCCATCCATGCGAGTCACTGCCGACCATGCTCGGCCACTGCAGGTCCTCTCGGCCACGACTCGGCCAGCCGCCCCGTAACGTACGTAACACTAATTCCGTTGCGTACGTAATACGTACGTTGACTTGCTACAGTATTATGGTCATGTTACGTACGTAACACGTCCTGTATAACGTACGTAACACGTACGTTGACTCACCTGTCAACATCCTCCGCCAAAAGTTGCCGACACTGGGTCCCACCTGCCGACCATGACTCGGTCTTGTCCGATGCCCTCGTTACGTACGTAATACCTTAGCCTTAACGTACGTAACCGTGCCAATCTTACGTATGTTAGCTCACCTTGTTAACGTACGTAATAATTTCATACTTAGCCAATTTCAATCTATTCTGCTTTGTCTCGACATACCGAAAACACATACAAACATACTGAATACATATACTGGATCCAATAACATTCTTATACGATATACTCTATATCGAAAGTACGATAATCTGATACACGATATCCTCAAATGCAACTGTCGACCAGATACGATAATTATACCAATACTGACATCTCAGTCCTTTATTTATTTTATCCATACTGTACAGATTCCACGCTGTACAATATAACTTTGATAAAATAATATCAAACAACAATAGTAGAAATTCCGGATATTATATTCTACACCACTTAAAATAAGTTTCGGCCTCGAAACTTGCAATCCTTCATAAAAACAAACAAACATACGGTTCAACCAAAATATCCCAAAACCATCACGACAACGATCAATCATCATCATTCTAAATAGCCAAACCGCATACTTACAAATACGCAGGTCGACGATCTCCGGAGATACTAGCAAGCGATCTCACTGTATAGCCTCAATACGCTTACAATCATAATTCCATGAGTCTCAACAAAATTATATCATCGTCAGATGAAATAATCTATCTGTGACAAATCCTGTTTGCCTGATCGCATGATCAAGTTCCAATTTCGATAAGACAAATAATATCCGATATATCTGTGAAACAACTGTCCAAAATAATGACAACCAATCTCAAAACATCGACACAAAATTCGAACACTCAGATGATCACCAACAATGATCAACAATCAACCGAATTTATCATCGACATGATAAATTCCAATATGACCAACCAGAGGTCAAAACACAATCGAGAATATCATCAACGTGATAAACTCCAATATTACCAACGAACGATCAACGAAAATCGAGAATACCTTCACACGGTAAACTCCAACACGATCAACACGTAACCACGTAAATGGATATACGAAAGAATAACATTCTCAAAACGACAAATCAATCACGTACAGTAGATCTCAATAAACATACCCAACTGGCGAACATTTCCCTCGGCATACGAACAACCAATCAAGTCGACGAAAATAACCAATCATACCTGGAGTAGAAACGACCGCTCAACATCTAAAACAACCAACATGGGGTCACCATCCCCAAATCTACAAAAGAAATCATTCAAAATCATTTATGGTAAGATTGCGCTACTACCGCACCCATGGACTCACATAGCACGTATGTCCCGGTTTTACAAAGTCCAAAGTTCCAAAATTATATTATGTGTATGATTCTACAACACACGACATATTTTTCTTATCCGATAAATCAATCGATCATCCATGCATAACCAAAGACCATACCAAAGTTCGGATCCCTATTCCTCGTTCCACATTGATATATTATCCAGTTCGTGAGTCACACTCACAACTTCACCATGATATGTAATATACACTAAATGCGTATGGTTATTAATCATATTTTCAAAACCAGTTTGAAATCATATAGCCTCGTCAAGAAGAGAAATTTTCGAAAATTCTTTCAAAATTTTCAGAGCTCAAAACATAAATTTTTGGTAAGACTGCAAAATCAATTTTCGAACCAACCGGCTCGCTCGTGTCAAGTTCTTGATAAAAATTCTTTTCAAATACACACGATTAAATAAAATGGGATTTATGCAAATGCTTGACCATATCCATACTCCTGTATACCAATTCAGCTCGTCACCAATATCCACTGATATTCCATCAGAAAACCACACGATAGAGTTCCAAAATCTCAAATATATAGACTCTGATAAAACTCCTCTCCACATACTACTCGCAACGTAAATCCTTAATCCATCCTGGATCACCTCAAATATGATATGGCAAAACATTGAAACAAATCAACAAATCAAACACAACGAAAGACTTCCCGAGAAGTTCCATTTGAACAAGTAAACCAAAAACCTCAAAAGGTAGGAACAAAATAGATAAACGATTGATAAAGAGTTTTACAAATCTCGGGAGTTTTAGAAAACAGAAAAGCTTTCTTTTGAAACATTAGGGTCTCAGCCCGTATCTTGTTCCGCATTACAAGAAGTTTAAAAAGTAGAAAACTCTTTTCGGACTCCAAGTCCTGAGTTACAAAACTATTTCAAAATCTATTGGGTCTCGGCCCAAAAATCATTTTCCGTAAAACATCCGTGAAATATTCATTTTGAAAAGTATATTTTCAAATGCTCAAAAGCAGTTCATATATCTCAAAATGAATTAACATGCTACATGTTCTTCTCAACCATGCACAATATTTCTCCCCAAATGCACAATTCCGTTCCAAAATCTAACCAACATACTGATTTCCAAAATCATAGTTTCTCAAGATCATCAATCCTGTCTCACTCTGACATCTCATACTGTAATGCATGATATCTGCTGAATCTCAAAACATATCAACTTAGAATGGCAATAAATCTCAATGAAATTCAAAAACCCAAATACTTACAGATCGTGAAGCCGATGATTCCCCGTGATACTGGCACATGTCTCGACTCTAGAAAATACTCGACATGGATATTATCAAAACACACGTTTGCCAAATCAGTTCGACTCGAGAACACAATACATCTCATTCCAGAGAATCTCGTTAACACCATTTAGAAAAGTTATAACAAGCCCAGTACGATACTGGTAAATCTGATGACGCACAAGCCTGAGTGAACAACAAAGACTCACGGCTCTAATATTTGTCAATCGACAACTCGAATGACGCAACAAAAACACGACCCAACTCGACCCAAATGCCTAGGTTTTCTCAACCTAAGCTCCGATACCATATTCTGTAACACCCCCAGATTTAACCGGAAATATTACAGCGCCGTGGGCCCCGATATGGAACCCACAAGGCTAAATGAAATTTTCGCAAACATTTACAAATGCCAAGAGGCCAACGACGGTACTATCTGTAAAAATTCACAAAGACTTATAAAAATCCATTTATCAAAAACCGTCGGAAAAACTCATTTGAAATAACAAGGCCAAACAGCCGACACTCAAAAGTTTAGAAAACGATTTCCAAAGTAACCTAAGTTACTAGATACCAAAAGAGCATTTCAAAATACTCACGCAGCGGAAAAAGACCAACCATAAAGATACTCTAGCAGCGGAATACAAGAACCAATCAAGAAACTCAATGCACAGAACATGTCCTAGCCAGTATCCTCCGGGAAGCTCATCTCTTCACGACCGCTACAAGCTCGATACTCCAAGGACCTAAAAGAAATCCCACGACGGGGTCAGCCATAATATCCAACAATGATAACCGTCACATCACATCAATAATTACATACCAATGAGAATACAAAATAAGAGTACGACCAATGTGATCTTACCGCCATAACTTTGCTTACTCAAGTAATTCTCATCAGAATAACCATTATCACATTTCACGTCCTGTACTCGCTTAACGAATAAACTCGAACATAATATCTGTATTGTACCTCAAACAATACTCCAGATTCTCAAACTATCATCACCAACTTACGATACGGAGATATACTATTTCTGACCAATACGATCCATCGAATAACATCATCAAATCCCAAAACGATAACCGATTGTCCATCAAAGACAAATACCAAAGGAAATACGGAACATACCTCAAGATATGAAGTGCCACGACAATCATATCAGTCTAATCCGAGATCAGAACAATGCAATACGGACACGGTCCTAACACAAGACCTACAAATGCATACTCATATGACCACGTCAATATGATCACAACAATAACAATCATGTATACTCAATGAAAATCCGACGATCCAGCGCCCTTAGCATAGATCCCTTTGTTGATCCTATTAGATCAGCATAAGGTGGATAATCAACAATACACATATGAACAATAGCACATGATAAAATCAATGATGCGAATTCACAAGATTCCATCAACACAATACTGGTAATCCAACGATCCAGCGCCCTCAGCATAGATCCCCATGATGATCCCGTCGAACCAACGCATGGTGGAAAACCTGTCCAACGATCCAGCGCCCTCAGCATAGATCCCCATGATGATCCCGTCGAACCAACGCATGGTGGACATTCGATCCAGCGCCCTCAGCATAGATCCTCATAATCCCATCGGATTATTTACACAACATAAACAACACAATATGCATACACATATGCAAATCAACACGTTCATCAACATGAACAACATAACATACACGACAACATGACAATTTACTAGGACGACTTCATGTTCAACAACATGAAAGAAAGTGTACGAGACCAAAATAAATAACTTTAAACCATAATCAATATGGAATACTTGCCCCGAGTCCTTCGGGGGAAATCTTGATATAAAACCATCACCGACGATTATCCGCAATGCTCGGCGATCCAAACGTACCATGAACTACAGATACTCATATCCTCGTCTATACCATAATGTAACCTCAATCCCCAAATATGCCAAAAACCGAAATAAATCATATACATTATTATTTAACTCCCAGAATCGGAATGACAACATATAATCATTGCTATATGCATTATAAACGAAATGAAACTGAAACCATTCATTAAACATTATAACTGAGCAAGTAATAACTTGCCTCGATACCGATACGATTATGATGAAGCCGCTACCAGTCACAATGCCTTCATCTACGGGCTCCTCGGCCCCGACCGAAGCACTTCACGAACATACTCGAACATGACCGCAACATACGGTTATACTCACCGATCAATAATCTCAACCTATTGAAATAATCGATTATCATACAATCCGATAACAATCAATAACCGACATAGCCAACCAATCAAACTCAACGGCTCAACAATACCTCAATCATACACAAAACCAAACAATACAACTCAAACCAATCAGACACGAATTCAAGACAACACTACGATTCCACATTCAATCTTAAATATTTACAAGTTTCCTCCTTGTATATTCGTAATAAAACCAATTACCCATTATCATCATCAATCCGGACAATCCGATTAATTATAGACAATCATATTCCAAGAGTTCCACAACTTATTCCGAAATCACATTCAAAGTCCCCAAAACGGCATAATCCGGTGTGTTCTAACATCTAAACAATCCTTATTCACAATTCAAGGTGTATGTAATCATGTTCTTCAACATATACACTTCTCATAACATCATGGATTACAACAAACTGTCAAGAACATTGAGATTACTACGATTCCATAATCATAACGACATAATCAAGGTATTTGATCATCAATTCATTATCTTCCCTTAACAAAATTCCCATAATTACCAAGAATAATCATAACACAATCAATTCCATCACCATTCATACGAAAACATGTAGAATTTCCCAAGTTCTACTCATTGAGGCATTTCATCGAACACTTTGAAGGCATAATCCAAATCAATCATTTTAACGAAGAAATACTCGAATTTGTTCCACAAAACTTCAAGGATAATGTATAATCTCAAGAATACAACAAGGTTCCATCAATAATCTGAGTTAAAACGAATCCATTCGGCCAAATCATCAAGAAACTCCAAAACTATCCAAAACCAAGTGTTTAGGTGTTCTTACCTTCGATCCGGATGGAAGATGATGTTAATCCATGATTCCAACTTCCAAAACATGTTGCTACATGATGTTATTACTCAAATCCATCAACTTTGCTGAAGAAATCGCGAGAGGAACGAAGAAAAATGAAAAATGCCGGATATGACTCGGTCCAGGCCTTAAATAGCCGGACACTGCCGGACGCTTACGTACGTAACCGGCCGGGCCCTTACGTACGTAATCGCCATGGCGAAGTCTCGCCGAAATGCCGGCATCGTTACGTGCGTAACCGGTCGGTACCTTACGTGCGTTATCGGCGATCCTAGCCCCCGAGTCACTGCCGACCGCGATCGGCCATCCATGCGAGTCACCGCCGACCATGCTCGGCACTGCAGTCCTCTCGGCCACGACTTCGGCGGCCGCCCGTAACGTCGTAACACTTATTCCGTTGCGTCGTAATACGACGTTGACTTGCTACTGATATTATGGTCATGTTACGTCGTAACACGTCTGTATAACGTCACGTAACGACGTTGACTCACTGTCAACATCCTCCGCCGAAAGTTGCCGACACCGGTCCCACTGCCACCATGACTCGGTCTTGTCCGATGCCCTCGTTACGTCGTAATACCTTAGCCTTAACGTGCGTAACCATGCCAATCTTACGTCGTTAGCTCACCTTGTT
This sequence comes from Orobanche coerulescens, assembly GCA_033398695.1. NCBI lineage: Eukaryota > Viridiplantae > Streptophyta > Magnoliopsida > Lamiales > Orobanchaceae > Orobanche > Orobanche coerulescens. The sequence goes on from CM065813.1 coordinate 41,467,868, forward strand.
AACGTGCGTAATAATTTCATACTTAGCCAATTTCAATCAATTACCGCTTTGTCTCGACATACCGAAAACACATACAAACATACTGAATACATATACTGGATCCAATAACATTCTTATACGATATACTCTATATCGAAAGTACGATAATCTGATACACGATATCCTCAAATGCAACTGTCGACCAGATACGATAATTATACCGATACTGACATCTCAGTCCTTTATTTATTTTATCCATACTGTACAGATTCCACGCTGTACAATATAACTTTGATAAAATAATATCAAACAACAATAGTAGAAATTCCGGATATTACATCGAGGGCAGCATTTAATGCGTCCCCACTATGACGGTTGCGATCCAGCCCTCGAGATTTCACCTATTTGCACTTAGACCCCCGCCTCCATCTATAAAAGGGCTAGGGCTTCTTCTCTTTCACTCTTTACGCATCCTTGCATCCATAGCCGAAACTCTGCAAAAATTTCTGGAGCTTCTTGTGCCGATCTTCTTCTTTTCTCTAGGTAAGAAAAATCAATCTTCTATCTCCCTTTTCTTTTTATAATATGTCGGGAGGATCCAAGACCTTCGAGGCTGGAAGTTCTTCTGCCGCCGCGGCTTCGCCTGACCAGGAGGAGATTCCCGTCGGAGTCGACATGGAAATGGCCGTTGAGGCCATTCGCGCGGGGATTGCACCCGCAGAACTCGAAGAGCTTTTCAACGAGGCCGCAGTGGCGAAGACGGTGGCGAAGGCGGAGCAGGGGGGCTCGCCGGCGGATGAGGACGAACTGGAGCGGCTAACTTGGGAACGACAGAGTGTTTTTGGCCCCGCCTATATGGCCTTTTCCAAGATTATGGAGAGGATCGCCGGACCCTGTCCGGAAATTGACTTCGAAGCCTACTCTGCCGCTCATCCTTATGAACATGTGAAGCGGACGGTTTTTCGGGCCGCCGACCCATCTCCGTGGACTCTCGGAAAGATCCGGAGTATGGCGACCAAGAAAGACCTGAGCCGTTGGAGGGCCAAATATCACATCCCCTCTGACGTTTCCTTGCACGTGCCCTCGGAGAATGAACGTGCCGATCAACCGCCCGAGGATATGGTTGCCGTCAGCGAGATGATTATGGAGGCCGGCCTGCGATTCCCTCTGCCATTCGCCGTCTCCTACTTGTTGATCGCCTGGAATTTGGCGCCGCTTCAACTGACGCCGAACGCTTGGCTACAGGTCATCTGCACGTTGACACTGTTTGGCATTCACCGGTTATTCCGCCTCCTTACTGCGCTGGAGAGGAATTATCTGTTTAAACTGGCCGCGCAGAAAGGGTCGATCGGCGGCAATCATATTCAAGGCCGAATGGGGAGAGTGGTCCTTGGTGTGCCGAACAAGACCAAGGGCGACCTGGCTAAATGGTGCTGGGTCGGCGGAGCGTAGCGATCGGCATCGAGTGACAGGCCGAATGAGGAGTTGGAGATCCCCACCACTTTTCGGGACAGGAATCCGAGTAAGGATTTTAACTCTCCCCTTGATTGAGCTTGTCTTGGACTGATCTAATTTTGTTTTCTTTTTGCAGGACCTCTCGTTCCAGCGATCGGCGATCTCCCTTTCGATTTCTTGATCGTTTGGGAGCGGATTCGTGCCTTGACGGATTCCTTCATTGACGTTCGCTCGCTTGGTAACGAACTTCATCGGTTGGGGCTCGACTGTTTCGTTTCCCTCGTCACTTGAGAGTTCCGGGTACGAACTTAAGTGGTGCTTTCTTGCCTGTCGATCGTCTCTAGGAGGTCGCATCGTTTAAGTTGTTGTCTAACTTATTTGTACTTCTTCTTTGACAGAGGTTCATTTTCCCCGACTTGCCGAGCCACCACCCGAGATTGCCATGTCGAATCCAGGACTCATCGGTCGCCTTCACTTGGGTAAGAAGACTGGTCGCGTTCATGCGGCAGCGTCTCGCCTGTTCGGTGATGAGGCTGCTTTGAGGTGATCGCCGAGCCGGTAGTTCAGGGAGAGGAACAACTTCAGCGCCGCAAGAGGCGGAGGTCGGAGGAGTCCCTGCCGATTATTGAGGCGGATGTGTCCATTCTTGAGCCTCCGGTTGCTGCGGCTCCTATTTCTGCCATCCCGATGACGGAGGGATCAGGCCCTAGGCCCTCGGCATCCGGCTCCCGATCATCGGGCGGCCCCACGAAGAAGGTGGCGATCGCTGAGGCGGAAACCTCTCGGGGCAAGCCTTATTTTGGTCGCGATCCCGAGCTGGTCAACAGGTAAGAGAGGATCGAAATTTCCGAGTTAGGCATTCTGAGTAAGGTATAGGCTAACTCCTTGGTCTCTTTGGTTTGTGCTGCAGGGTCCATCTTGCTGACCCGGACGTCGCTCCTATGGTGTTGGACTTCTTGTCGAGTAAGGCTCCGCAAAAGTCCCTCGACATCCCTACTTACGTCCAGCAGGCTATCTCCTCTCTGTCCAAGGCTTGGACAACCGATCTTGATGCGATCGCTCGTCGGCGATCTGGAGATACCATGCAGGCGACCATTGCCCTGGCTCTCCAGACGGCGACGATGGCCGTCCAAGCTGCTAGGGATTTTGAGGGGCGACCCTCCACTGCTCGTCTCCATAGTGACCTCGAAGCCGCCCGGAATAAAAACATTGAGTTTGCCAACCGGATCCAATCTATGGAGAAGGAGTATGTGGAGACGGCTAAAAGGGCTAAACAGGACGTCGACCGATTGAAGCAGGAGCTGAGCCGCTCCAAGGAGGCTGCCGACCGGTTCTGTGATCAGGAGAAGGAAACCTGCCGGAAGCATGCGGCTTCACAGGAGGAGGCGGCCGGGCTGAAGGCGGCGGTGGATCGGCTCAGCGGTGAGCTGGAGGCGGCGAAGAAGGAGCTGGAGAAGGCCAAGGGGGAGAACGCCGCCAAGGTGGTCGAGCTGGCGGAGGCTGAGAAGACGACCGTGGAATTGAAAGGGCAGCTGAAGGCGATCGAGACCGATCCCTATCTCAATGTGGCACTCGTAGGCGAGTTCGCCTATTATCTAGCCTACGCCGATGCTGTCAGAGCCGCCAAGAAGGTAGGGATCGAGATCGGTCCCTTGATGGAGAGCTTCAAAGCCTATGCGCTCGAGCACCCTCTGCACCCGGAGTTCTCTTTGCCGATCCTTGACCTTGTCGACTTTGGGATCGACTTGAGTTGGTATACTAGCAAACTCATTCATCCTGAGGCCGATGGGGGGGCCCAAGCCGATCCGCAACCTTAGGGCGATGACCAGTCGGCGGGGCCTTGAGAGATATTTTTGTTTTCCTTTGTAACTTGTATTTTTCTGCTTTCCCTTTGTATTGCCTTCGGGCTTCATGTTGTATGAACTCCTTTTGATAATGAATGAAATATTCCTTTTTTGCACTGTGTCTTTTTTTCTATGTACGGTCGCTCTTGAATGTTTGCGTGCAATTTTTACAAGTATGTGTATGATTGCATCCGATGTCTTGTTCGTCCGACTGGTTGTTTGAATGTCGAATGTATTGACATGTTTCGAATCGAAATTCTTACTTGTAGATATTGTTTGAACAATGTCGATCGTCCTGCGTGTATTTGAGCGAAGCCGATCGGGTGCGATGTCTTTCTTTCGATCGAATTTAGGACTAGCTCCCCTATTCTTACTTGTAGATATTGTTTGAACAATGTCGATCGTCCTGCGTGTATTTGAGCGAATCCGATCGGGTGCGATGTCTTTCTTTCGATCGAATTTAGGACTAGCTCCCCTATTCACCCTGCCCCCTTGTTTTTATTTACTTATCGTAAGTAAGGGTACAAAAACAAGTTTGTTAGGCGAGCTATCTTTAGTTTTGCCGACTCTGAGGGATTGTGCACGGTCGCGGAGTTCGATGGACCGATCTCCACAACCGTGTCTTTGTATGCGAGGGACATTGCCTATCCCGCGAATCACTTTATTGTGAGGGTCCTCCGTTAGGCTGCGCCTGCCTTGTATTTAAACGAAAGGTAGGCGATCTTGGTCTGGAGGAGTCCTTGCACGGGGCGTCGTCGGTTTATTCGACTCCACGTCTGCAGATTTGTAAGCACCTTTCTACCTCGGGTCGACACGTTAAATGACGACCCTCGACGGTATACGTTGTGACGGGGTAGGGACGCGTCGCCTTGTCCGAGTACATCATGTTAGATGACGTAATTTGAGGACGTGCGAACGTGTCCCCTGATCATTTTGGAGGGTCCTTTGGCTACGCCGGCCTCGTATTTAAATGAAGGGCGGGCGATCTCAGCCCGAAGGAACCTTGCATGGGCGAAGCTGTCGGTTCCATCGACCTCCAGGACCATGGCTGCATTTATTCTACCTCGGATCGTCATGATCAACGATCGTCGGCGGTATGCGATATGCCTGGTGGGGCGATCGCCAGAATAGATGGGATAGGAAAAAATCTCATTATATTCCTTGTACATTGGGCAGTTGAAATTGAATACAAAATTTTCACTGGTAGTATTTTTTCAGATGCACGGCGTTCCAGGGGTATTGATCCGGGGTACCGTCAGGATGTTCGAGTTCGTAGGCTCCCTTAGTCAGCCATTTAGATATCCTAAAAGGTCCTTCCCAGTTCGGACCAAAAACGCCTGTGTGGGTTTGAATCTTCTTGAGGACGAGATCGCCCACTTGAAACCTTCTTTCTTTGACCTTTGAATTGAAGAACTTCTCGGCTCTCCTTTTGTGGATTGTGTTCTTCATTTCTGAGGTCAGCCGTCATTCTTCGATCATGTCTAGGTCGATTCGTCGGGACACATCGTTGTCGGTCGTCATCTCCTGTTCGGTTCGATGGCTGAGGACGGCGATCTCCGAAGGAATCACCGCTTCTGTTCCGAAGGCGAGGGCGAATGGGGTTTCGCCGGTTGAATTACGGGTCGTCATTCGATAAGACCACAAAACATCTGGAAGCTCGCTCGCCCATCGCCCTTGCCTGGATTCGAGTCGCGCTTTAATTTTGTGTTTGAGGATCTTGTTCTGACCTCTACTGTCCGTTAAATGCGAGGGTGATAGGGTGCTGAAAACAATCTTTTGATTCCCCATTTCTCACAGAATTGCATGACTTCTAAGCCATCGAACTGCTTTCCGTTGTCGGAGATGATGGCCTGGGGCAGACCGAATCGGCATACGACGTTTCTCCATATAAACTTGATCACTTGCTCTTGGACGATCTTATTGAGCGGTTCGGCCTCAGCCAATTTGGTGAAATAGTCGACCCCTACGATGGCGAACTTACAGCCCCCTGGAGCCGTCGGCAAGGGACCTATAAGGTCGATGCCCCATTGCGCAAATGGCCAAGGGTTATACATGGAGGTGAGCTGTTCGGGGGATAGTTTAATGTTGGGGCCCATTACCTGACACCTATGACACGATCTGGCATAGGCGATCGCATCCTTCTGAAGTGATGGCCAGAAAAAACCTTGCCTGGTTATCTTATGGATGAGAGCTCGCCCGCCCGCATGGTTTCCACAAATTCCGTCATGGATCTCGGCTAAAACGAGCCGACCTTCCTCCGGTGTAATACACTTGAGGAGGGGAAGGCTGAAGGCTCGCTTGTAAAGCTGGTCGTCCAATAGGGTATATCTGGTCGCACGGAGCTGGAGTTGGCGAGCTTTAACACGGTCGTCAGGGACCGTTCCGTCCTTTAAGTATTTGATGAACGGAGTCATCCAGTTCTCCTTGGCGATGGCGACCATGGTAACCAGGCTTCTGTCGATCGCCGGCCTTGCTGACTTTGTGATTTGGATATTGGAGAAGTCGGCTGCCCCATCCGATGATGCTAGTTTGGAAAGTGCATCGGGCTGGGAGTTGTGCTCTCTCGGGACTTGTTCGATTAGTACTTCTTCAAATTTTGTGCACATTTCGGCGACCAGCTCTTGGTATTTGACCATCTACATTGCGCCGCGCCTCATATTCTCCCTTAACTTGGTTCACAACCAAAAGGGAGTCCATGAAGATATGGAGGCGACGATCATCTAGGGCGAGGGCTAGATCGAGCCCGCCTACCAAGGCTTCGTATTCGGCTTCATTGTTGGTCGCACGAAAGCTGAAACGCACAGCATTAGTGAAACTTTGTCCGTCGGGACTGATGAGGACAATCCACCTTTGCTCTCGGGTGGTCGCGAGCCATCCACATATAACTTCAGGCGGGTCGGGTGGCACTGGTTGGACTGTGAGGGAACGTCAGTTCCACCATGAAGTCAGTCAGAGCTTGGCCTTTGATCGCCGTGCGAGGGGCGTAAGTGATACCGTATTGGGCGATCTCCAGCGACCACTTGAGGAGTCTTCCGTTGGTGTCTGGTCGATGTAGAACTTGTCTTAGAGGTAGAGTTGTCAGGACTTCCACTTGATGTTCGAAGAAATAAGCCCTTAGTTTACGGACACTCATGACAAGGGCGTAGGCGATCTTCTCCAATGGTGTATAGCGTGTTTCAGCGTCGTGGAGCGCTTGACTAACATAGTACATCGGCAAGTGGGCTTGTCCCTCCGCTCGCACCAGAACGGCACTTAGTGCGACCTCCAAAGCTGCCAGGTAAAGGAATAGTTTCTCACCGGGGATCGGCTTTGCCAGGATCTGGGGGTTAGATAGATATTCCTTTATTTTGGCGAACGCTATCTGACTTTCCTTCGTCCATGCGAACTTCTTGTTCTTGATGGTCGTGAAGAAAGGCTTGCTTTTATCGCTGAGTCGAGATATGAAACGGTTGAGGGCGGCTAGACAACCTGTAAGGCGTTGTACCTGCTTGATGTTTCGCGGCTCCTGCATGTCAAGGATCGCCTGTATCTTGGTGGGGTTCGCCTCGATCCCCCTTTGGCTCACAATGTGCCCCAGGAATTTCCCGGAGCCCACCCCGAAGTTGCATTTCTTGGGGTTTAGCCTCATGTTGAATCTTTCGAGGATGGCGAACGTCTCGGCGAGATCATTGAGGTGATCTTCCTCCTTAAGGCTTTTGACCACGATGTCGTCAATGTAGACCTCCATGATCTTGCCGATCTGGTTGGCGAACATTCTGTTGACTAGTCGCTGGTAGGTTGCCCCTGTGTTTTTCAAGCCGAACGGCATTCGGACCCAAAAGTATATGTCTTTTTCCGTGGGGAAAGATGTGTGTTTTATGTCTTTCTCCGCCATTGGGATTTGATGATATCCGGCGAAGGCATCCATAAACGACATCATTTCGCAACCTGCTGTGCTATCGACCAAGTGATCAATATGAGGCATCGGAAAGTGATCTTTGGACATGCCGCGTTGAGGTCGGTGAAGTCGATGCATAACCTCCAGGAACCAATTGGCTTCTTGACAAGTACCGCGTTGGCGACCCATTGTGGTTCGTCTGTACCTACCCCGATTAATTTGTTGTTGAGTAATTTTTGGACTTCTACGTTGAGCGCCGCGTATTTTTCGGGACCGAATTTCCTACGTTTTTGGTGAACAAGCTTCATTGCCGGGTCGATCTTTAGATAGTGGCAAGCGTGCTCAGGACTTATGCCGACCATATCTTGATGCGACCAGGCAAAGACTCTGATGTTCTTACGTAGCAAATTGATCAGATCCCCTTTTAGTTCGCGGTCGATGCTCGCGCCGATCTGTACTTCCCGTTATGGATGATCCGGATCTATCGTTATACTCTCCAACTCTTCGATGGGGACGGTCGCCTCTCGTTTGGAAAGATTTCCGGACTCGATTCTTGGATCGATATCGAGACTTGGCTCGAAACCAATCCTTGGCTCGATGTCGTCCGTTAACCGAACCGAGATGGCGTCCCCTGAGTCGGGTTGGTATGATGCGCTCGGCTCGTCGATCTCCATGGGTTGATCATCGATCGCTTCAATGTTACACATATTATGGGAAGTATTGAAAGCAGTAACGACATAGGAGTAACTCAAACATCTTTTTGCCATTAGCTGATCTCCTTTTACAGTACCGACCGTCCCATCGGGAGTGGGGAATTTGATACAGTAAAAGAAAGACGAGGCGAGGTTTCTAAAAAGGGGCGACCTAGGAACCCATTATAGATGCTGGGCCTATCTATGATTACAAAACTTAGGTTCCTAGTAATCCTAACCTTGGGATCATAAAAGCATATTAGCTCGACGGAGAGCTTGATCCTCCCATAGGCTTGGACTATGTTGTCGCCGAACCCTTGGAGCACGGTGTCGAACGGCTTAATGAATTTGATTAAGTTGCCGAGTTGGTCTAGGGCGGATTTGAATATGATGTTGCAGAAACTCCCATTGTCGACCAGCACGCGATCGACCGTCTTCCCAAGGATACAGGCGGAGATCACCAGTGCATCCTCTTTGGGGCATTGCACTCCCTCCCTGTCTTTGTTGGAGAAGGTGATGAGTGCGTCTTTAGAGATGGTCAGCTCCGTAGGTACCACGACATGGACCCCGGCGAACGTTCTCAGCTCGGCCTTTCACTTCCTGTTTGACATGGTGGAAACCGGGGAAAGGCCCCCGAGGTTTCCACCTCCTGCTTGAAGCATGTTGATCCGACCGCCAGGATTGATCGGAGGGACCGATTCATCAGAGTACTCCGGCTCATGCTCGATTCTGGCAACCGGATTGGGAGGAGTTCTCTCGTGTTGTCGGCGCTCGCGCCCTCTGGTCCTTTCCGTCCTAGGCTCTGGCTTGGTGACCAAGTTGTCCAGTTTGCCCTCCTCAAACAGTCGCCAGAGTTGTCTGAGGAGGTCGCGACATTGACTGGTGTTGTGGTCGGGACTCTTGTGGTAGGCACAGAATTTGCTACGGTCTAGATGTCCGTGGTCCCTTATCGGCTTTGGTTTGGAGAGCCACTCGCGACCCTTGATTGCGTTGAAGATGTGGGCCGGAGATAAGTTGAGGTTGTGGAGAAGGTGGACCTCTACATCCTCGAAGGCTTTGAACTCGCCAGGCAGCTTGGCGACCGCCTTTCTGGGCTTGGCGACTGCCTTCTTCTGGACATGGGATGGCGTCTTTCCTTCTTCGGACGGTCCCTCGTCTAAGTGGAGGGAGAGCATCCTCTGCCTGGACAAGAAGTCGGCGACTCTGATGCGGAAGACCGAGTAGGTCGGGGGGATATCCTTTGTGATGTGCCTGAACATGGGCGAGTGTCCGTGGAATCCACTCATGACTGAGTGGAGAGCGAGCTCGTCGCTGATGGGCTCGCCGGTGAGGACTATCTCGTCTACCCGGTCGATGTAATCTTCGTCTGATTCGTCCTTCCCTTGCTTGATTTTCATCATGCGGTGGGGGCCTTCAGGGCGAGCGACTTTGGCGGCGAAGTACGACGTGAAGTCTTTCGCCAGCTTCTCAAAGTAGTTGATTGAGCGAGGTGGTAGTGAGACGTACCACCTGTGGGCGAGGTCGCCCAGTGTTAATGGGAACATTCGACACTTGGTCGCATCTGATGCTCCACATCCGGTCATGTAGATCCGGAATTTGCTCAAGTGGGTTTCCGGATCCGATCTCCCCTAATATAGAGGTGTTTGTGGGGGATTGATCGTTGGTTGGACTGGGGCGAGCTCGATCTGAGTCGTGAGTGGTTCGCTTGGTCCAATGATCGATCTCCTAACGCCTGCCCCATTTTCCAGGAGTGCCTTCATCTCGTCGAGCTGGCGTTGCATGGCGGCCATCGCCGTCGCCTGACTGCTCGCCGATTGGCTCTCAGAGCGCGAACCAAGGCGATCGTGTACTGATCCCCTAGCCCCATGGTGAATGAAGAGCTCCCCGCCAGTGGGTTCCTTCCTAGGGCGAGTAGGGGATCGCTGACCGACCTGTCTCCTGGGAGTCGGATATGCCGAACTCCTGGTAAAGGATTCGGATACCGATGTCTCCCGGATAGGGCCTGAGTGCCCGGGTCGCCATGAGGGATCGCTCCCCAGGCGGCTGAAGACGGAATCGTCCCGCCTTACGAGAGCCTTCTCCTGTGGCTCGGGGCTTTCTGTCGATTTCTCAACATAAATCCCCTTGAGCTTCCGTTTGCTTGTCCGGCGGATGGTTGACGGAGTGATGGTGGGCGAGCCATTGGCCTTCTGTCGCTCCCTGAGGATGGATATAGCCTCCTCAATCTGTTCCGTGGCCTGGAACTGATTGAGTGAGAGGCTAGAACCGTCCCTCGGGGGTGGGAGTGAGAGCCTAGCATCGCCACGGTCGCCTTCCGCCGTGGGCTGGGATTCGGTCCGGGCCGGAATGAGGTTTCTGGTAGATCTTAGGGTGGTTCTCTTGGAGGTCGTTGCAGATGTCATTTTTCTGAAGGCTTTTCTATTGAAGAACAATGAGTGTTTCTTCAATTGTATGTCCAGAGAACAGTGAGTGTTCTTCGAGACGGTAGAAACAAAAAGGTTTAGATACCCCTCCTTCTAGCGCCAATTGTTGTTACCCAGAATATTATCCGGAGATAGTATTGCTGGAATGATCGAGTAACAAACAAATGCGAGAACACTTCCGTGAGAAAATAGATAACACAAGATTTGTCGGGGTTGTTAATCCCGGGCTTGAATGCTCTCGCGAGATGTTATTAATAAATATCTTGTCAGTACAAATATTAATGTTAGAATCTATTACAAGGAGTGTAAAGACTTCTAGTTATCTAGGCTGTAGAGCGCGTAGATTGCCGGAAGAACCAGATGGGTAAATCTGTGAGTTCTTGCTTGGGATATATGATAAATGTGTATGAATATCACTATGAATGTATAAGTGGTTGCCAGAGGAGTCTTTGATTCTCTTTTTGTGTGTATTTTGCACTGAATTCACACTCAAATCGCGTCCCTTTTGGCTACTGTAGTGAGTTCTCTATTTATAGGGGACAAGGTAGTTGGGACCCCTCAGGCGATCGCGGGTGACCGCCGTTTTCTATATTATAATAAGGTGGTCGATCGTCCCGTCACGTGGGGCTGTTCCCTTAAAGTATGGGGCCGCTGCTGGTGGCCAGTGTGCGCGAGCAATGGGAGGCTGACACGTCTGGTAGCCGTCCAGGAGGACCCACTTTGTACCTTTCGGCGGCCTTGTCGGTAGGTGTGGTAGGTGACAGGCTGGGGTCAAAGGTCCTATCTGTCGGCGCCCTTTGAAGATCCGCACGTGGACCACCGTCCAAGATTCGGTCTTCGACGACTTTCACGGATGTTGGATCCACACGTGGCACGAGAAGATCGCCTCTGGTTCGCTCATTAAAGACGATCGCCAGATATCAAAAGACGATCGCTGGGTACCAAAAGACGGTCGCCGTATTGTGCCGATCGCTGGGCGTTTACCCAGAGTATGTCTTCTATGGTTGGCTTTTCTGATCGTGATGCCGATCGCCTATCGAGGCGTATTAATTGCCGCACAACAGACCCCTACCGAGACCCCTTCGGATCTAACCCGTAGTGAGCATACACACACACGTTACTCATGCAATACTAACATGCTAAGAATGTAAGTTCATTAAGAATACTCACTAGAGATGGCCATTAACTCGACACCATTATCAAACTCTTAAAACACAATAACAAGATTAAATACGGAATACACGACTCCATAACTTTAAACAATAGGAGTATCATCATCAAATCCTTCAACGTTCAAAATAATCAAATCATAATCAATTCCCAAACACACCGTTCACAAAACACACGCGCATTTTGAAAGAGAGCCTTTAACGAGGCCAAACCGAAATCTTTTGAAACTTCATTTCAAACAACCAAACAAACACACCAAGACGATCGCCGATCATCATATCCATAAAATAAGAAAAGTATGGGCAAGGTACTTGCCTCGAATAAGAACAACGCGAAGGATCGACCGAAGTAGGTTGACACGAACCGACTACGAACCCGCCGACTCCAACGATCGCCAACTCGCATTCATAAACTACGAAGGACAATAAAAACAATAAAATGAATTCCATAGCACGACTCAAAGCCGTTGAATTCAAAGAACGAATGACGAAAGTTCAAGTATTTTCCCCAAAACGGCCAAGAACACGATTCGTCCCGACAAAATACGAAAACGGAATTCCAAGTTGAAATATGGATATACAATCCATAGAATGTGTTTAACAACATCATTTAACCATAATCGATCCATCAAAAACGGATGAAAAACGAGATCGAGGACAAATCCCCCAAAAAGTCGATTCGAAGGAAATCAAGAAATATACTTCGATTCGACGAAGAACAATGGATTAAATGATGTTAAACACAAGAATACTACCAAGATTAATCATACCCATCACGAATTAATCAATAATACGGAACGAATCGGACAAAAACGCAAAAACCCCAAAATTCAAGAAACTAGGGTTCTAAGAAAGATTACCTTGATTCGCTGGATCAAAGGACGATATAGGATGATTGATTGATGTTATGAACTCAAGAACTTCGTGGATTTGTTGTTAAACAACATGGCTCCATGATAAGCACACCCTCAGCCGCAGAAGAGAAGGAGAAGAAGGAGAAAAATGGCCAAAAACCCGTCTGCAGGGCCATAAATAGGCTGCACAGTGTGCCGCGGCACAGGGCCAAATTTGCGCCCAGTGATCGGCAGTGTGCCGCGGCCCGGCCGACATGTGCCGGCACAGTGCTGACGGTTTGGCGAAAAAATGCACGAGTGTGCAGCGGCCTGCCGGCATGTGCCGCGGCCCATGGTACGGCTGCTCGGCGGAAGGCTGCCGAGCACTACCGGCCGTAACTCGGCGATCTCGGCTGGGCCCAGTGCCCGACCATGACTCGGCGGGGCCAACTCCGACGGCCGACGACCCCGAAACCCGAACCTGAATACGAATCGATGATACGGTTACGACGTACTCGCAAAGACGAATCTAAGAGCTAAGAGAACACACAATTCCGACCACCCGAAGGCTCGGAATTCGACAACGGAAGTAATTACCCAACACTTAGGGAAATTACGAAAATGGCCCAAAACGGCCGAAAATCACGATACGCGATCGAAACACCAAACCAAAGTTCGCAACATGAATAATAACATTAAATGAACTTACGAGAAACTCGAAACAACAGTTTCGGACGAGATTCGCAAGAATCGAACTCAAGTGCGGAAAAGTCGCTAAAAAGCTCGGAACTCAACAAAACGATACCGAAACGAACTCGGATGACAAAAAGTGCAGAATTAATCATTCTCGAAATGACGAAACGGTCATGAGCGAGTCGTCAAAACGGACTCCGGCCGAAAATTTTTTTTTACCGAAAATTGAAAATTGCGGATATTACACAATGATCAATTAAAGGTGTTCTAAAGGTGTATAAGGTGGCTGGGAACTCTCTGGGCACGAAGTATGTTGAAGGCTAACTGAAATAAACGAACTGAAATGAACTGGGGTGATGTCTTATTTATAACTTTCTAACCTTAACGTACGTTAGCCTTCATGTATAACGTACGTTAGCCGCTTAGCGTACGCTACTCAGTATACTTAGCGTACGCTATCGTACACTGATAGTTAACTGTTCTTATTCTGTACTCGATTACGTACGCTACACCATCAGGTTACGTACGTAAGCAACACCAATTAGCGTACGCTAGACACATACCTTAGCGTACGTTAACACTCGTTGACTTCAAAACTGTCCAGGTTCATCCGCGGGAATCTTATCCGGACCCGTCGTCCGGCTGGCGCATGTGCTCAATTATTGGCTGCTTAATGTACGCTACGCTACATTCGTAGCGTACGCTAACTTTGGCGGATAACATACGTTATGCTTCCTTCTTAGCGTACGTTATTACGTATTTGCATGAGAAAATTTATATGTTGCCATAATCATGTACATGGATACAAATACGAGAAATATCATACTTCGATTATCGATATCACAATTCCGAATAATACAGGGTTCAATTACAGATGAAATACTCAATAATTAATCCGGATATTACATGCCCACCACAGCTAAGCGATCGAGCATCTTTGTTCGGCTCTTTGCTCTCGTGACGACTTCTTTGCGGGTTCGGTCACTTTTTCAGCTCGTCTTTTCATCCTGAATCCAAAAATAATATTTTTTTTTTATTTTTATATTGCATATACAAATCAGTTTTTCAAAAGAAAAAAAGATTTATATTATAACATAAAATCATGAAAAAGTATATTTTTAGACGATCAATTAAATATTAACAATTAAAACAATTATGATTCTAAATCATAAAAATACATAACCAAGCATTCCAAATACAAATATCGAATATACGATCGCATAGACCTTGCTCCGATACCACTGTTGGGATTCGGTGATTATAATCAAGTTACGCAGTGGAAAATAAACCGGTCTAACCGGATAAAAATCAAACCCCAAAGACGGATCGATCAAGCATCGTATAAACGAAGATAAAATTAAGAAGTCATACCCTCGTAGGCCTTTGATAATATCTTCTCAAAGGAAAAATCCGACCCATGTTTTTTTCGGTCACCAACACGTACATGAATCATATTCGTTCAAATTTGATGGATGATCAAACACTGAATATGCTGAGTGTCTTTACGTTATCACGCGTAGGATATTGATCGGAAAAATTATATATCAATTTGTTCTCAAAGAATATGGCTAGGAATTGATATAATATTTTTCTTCTCTTCTCTTCTTCCTATTCTTTTTCTCTAAGATGAACAAGAAATAAAGAAAAAATTTCTTCTCCTTTCCCTCTATTCAGTTTGGCCGAATGGTAAGTGGGGCGTGTGTGTGTGCGTTTTTCATCTAGTTATGGTGTGTAAGACTTGCACATTATAAAAATAAAGAATAAGATCAAATGATGAGATATCATATCTCGTCCATTTGTCCTCAATAATATAAGTCTAACACACCCCACACACCACATGACAACTTCCAAGAAAGAGAGAGGGGGCTACTTGAGGTTGGTGAGGAAACGAGCGGAGCCACTCTGTCCGTGTACCGAACATTCGTGTGTCTAGTCCGTTAAGTACACTTCAATTTATCTCAAATGTATTTATACTTAATTAATTAATCTAATTAATTAATTTTATCAAATACAAAAAATTATAATAATATATTTCCGAGAAATAATTATTTATGAAGTAAATTAGTCACCTGGTAATTAATTTCAATTCACAAGATCGCATTATTTATCAAATAAATCAAATTAGATCCATCAAATATTAACGAAGAGTTAATCAACACATATTTTATCCATCAAATATCCTTGTGCGCGACTCCATAGGTCTGTCTTAGTCGGCAATGGGAGGAACCAAGGAGTACGGGTAACACTTAACCAGTCTAGATGGCATTCGAGGGCATATTCCTAACATGAGTAAGTCGTAGTATGGACTTATCGAAGTTATCTCTGTCTCAACTCCAAATCATTTAGAACACAAAGTCTGTCCTGGAGTCTCAAAATACTATCCTCATGAACCATAAAACCAGGGGCTTTCACTTTACTTACATCTTACTTCAGTTGACTAATCATCGGGTTACTCCATTGCTTTCCTTTGATGTCATCAACCAAAGACGAATTAATTTTGAGGACACACAACTATCCTTGCACTCTCTGAAGCCAAACTTCTATTCCCTATTCGATCAATTCTTTTCGAATCTTTGCTTGAGGTGTAGGACCTCTAACATCTGAAGTGATGCCGGTTTTCGGCTCAATGCATTTGTGACAACATTGGCCTTTCCCAGATCCTTTATTAATTCCCACCAACGGCGTTGCCTCATATTCAACTCTTTTTGACTGAAATATATTTTAAACTCTTGTGATCAGTATAGATCCAAGACGAAGAGCCATACAAATAATGCCGCTAAATCATTAGTAAAAAAATGACTACGGCCAACTCCAAGTCTTGAGTAGGATAATTCATTTCATACTGCTTCAACTAACGTGATGCAAATGTTATTGTCTTATCATGTTGCATAAGCACACACCCGAGTCCCTGACCTGAAGCGTTACTAT
Source organism: Orobanche coerulescens (assembly GCA_033398695.1). Lineage (NCBI taxonomy): Eukaryota > Viridiplantae > Streptophyta > Magnoliopsida > Lamiales > Orobanchaceae > Orobanche > Orobanche coerulescens. The sequence goes on from CM065813.1 coordinate 41,483,761, forward strand.
ATAGTACATACCCTCGTTACCTTGCAGTAAAGCCAAAATCCGCGCTGATGTCAAACGCATCTTCAATTCATCAAAGTGTTGCTGTCTCTCAACAATGCAAACAAACTTTCCCATATTCTGGAGTAATTGTGTAAGCGACCGAGCGAGTTTAGAGTATCCCTTGACAAATCGATGATAATACGCAGCAAGACCCAAAAAACTACGAACTTCCTTTACATTTTTAGTCGTGCCCAATCTAACATCACCTCAATCTTCTGCAGGTTCACACGAACCCCTTCGGCCGAGATCACATAGTCGAGAAACATAACCTACTTCATCCATAATTCACATTTTGAGAACTTCGCATATAGATGCTGAGCTCTCAAAATGTCTAATACTAAATGCAAGTGCTGGGCATGCTCTTCCCCATCTAGAGAATACATCAAAATATCATCAATGAAGACGACCACACATTTATTAAGGTACTCGATAAATGTCTTTTTCATCAACTGCATGAATACTGCTGGCGCATTGATCTATCCGAAGGCATGACCACAAACTCATAATGTATGTATCTTGTCTGAAAAACAGTCTTCGGAATGTCAAACTCTTTCACTCGAAACTGATAGTATCCCGATCTCAAATCGATCTTTGAGAATACTATAGCTCCCAGCAACTGGTCGAACAAGTCATCTATACAAGGTAACGGATACTTTTTCTTGATGGTCACTTTGTTTAGCCCACGGTAATCGATGCATAAATGCAAATAAACCATCATTCTTCCTCACAAATAGGACCGGCGCGCCCCAAGGCAAAACGTCGGGTCGAATGTACCCCTTATCCAACAACTTTTCCAACTGATTCTTCAATTCCTGCATTTCCGAAGGTGCCATGTGATAAGGTGCCTTAGAAATCAGAGTCGCATCAGGCTCTAAATCAACAGAAATTTCTATCTCTCGATCTGGCGGTAATCCTGGAAGGTCATCTGGAAAAACATCTGAATACTCATTAACAAGTGGAGTTGAAGAAAAATCGACTCCACCCTCCTACGATTTCAAAGCATAACACTAATAGCCCATGCAACCCTTATTCAGGAGTCTCACGCCGTCATGACACTGATAAGCAATTTATGCTTATCTAGTTTACGGCGCACAAAAGAGTACTCAAAACCACCCCTAGTCATCATAGTGATAACCTTAGTGCGATAGTTCATAATCGCTCCCTAACTCTCAAGCCAATCATCACCGAGGATCAAGTCCTTGCCCTCTATATCAACCATAATCAAATTCGATGACCAATCTACACCTGTTATGATCACTGAATAACCTCTAATCTCTTGATTACCCGCGATTCTATCCCAACTAGGTAATTTCACAATAAAAGGCTCACAATCAGTCATACAATCAATACTCAAACGGATTAATCAAGGGAGATCAGATAATGCGTAGCACCAGAATCAAATAACACTCGAACTGGATAAGATAGAATGTGAACAGTACCTGAGGCCACCGCTGCATCGGGATCATTTGCTCGGTGCATCTCGTAAACTCATGGATTTGCCGAACCAGAGCTAGAATCTCCCCCTCTAATGGGCTAACCCCATCCCCAGCCTCTACCGTAACTCTGCTGTGGTTGGCTAGCTGAGTGCCGCTGCTGATTCACACTCGGATCCGTGAGTACTTGGGCGGAAGCTTGGGTATCAAAGGTCTTATCCCCTCCAGTACAGTAAATTGCTCTATGTCACATTTGGCTGCAAGTTTTACATCTCATATGTGCCAGTATGGTTACAATTAAAGCATGTCACTTCGCGAGTCGAGGTGCCTCGAGTAGAACAAAAACTCTTTCCGGCCTTAAAGAACGTGATGACTGCCTGACAGAACGGTTAGCCGACTAAAATCTTTGAAAGTTACCACCCTTACTCTAGAATAGCTGTCGGTGATCTTCTTCTTCTTCGGCTCACTAGTAGTATCCGTATTAGAACACAATGTATCATACGCCATAGCCCTGTCTTGGTACTCTTTAAGGACAGTGCATGCAAACCCGGACATGTTACGCCATATATCTATATTCAAAGTGACGGACCTTCTCACGCTCAGCTCGCACCCGATTCTTCACGTGAATCAGCTGCTGGTTGAACTCCACTATTGCTTGAGACACTAAAATATTCTGCAGTTTAGCCTAAATAAAGCCCGAATCCTACTTTCTTGTATTGGCCAAGAACAAAACTCAACCCCAATAGGTCTATGAATTCGTCCCATGAAGCAGCATGATCTTGGGGTTTAATAGTCTGCCACCAAGTAGCGGCTTCCTTAACGAGAAAGTACTAAGCGATGGGTACTCTTTGTAATACCGGTTGTAAAGTCATTTATTATCATTCAGTAATTGACACTCAATAATTTTTTCTTTCTTTTCACTCTTTAATAATCATTCATCATTCATGTTCATTCATTTGTGTTCATCGTTCGGCGTATCCTTGATCCGTTTATCAGTTATCATTCGTTGTCCAACCATGTTTGGGAATCGAGACGAGAGTATTATCATAATCATTGTGATTGGTAGCCTTGTGTTGGAAGTATCATTATTGTGTAGGATTGGACTTAATCATACTCATGCAAGTTATTTGCGTCGGATCATTCATCATTCATATCGAGGAGGCATAGTTTTTACATTTCTTTTCCAGCTGAGAGTTATGGCTGTAACCTATCAAGCATTACGGCCGTAACATGCATTCGTTGGTTTCATGGTTTTTGGACGAGGATGTCTTACGACCGTCAGTCTCGCTTGATACGGCCGTAAGAAGAGGAAGGTACGGACGTAAGAAGAGTCAGGCTATGACCGTACAATCGAGTACTGGGTTTGGGGTTGTCTCGCCGAAGGATGCTTACGGCCGTAAGGGATTTCTAGTTACGGCCGTAAGTCGAGGATTTCGGTCGACAGGATTGTTCGATGAAGTGAAGTTACGGCCGTAGAGGCCGAAGTGTTACGGCCGTAAAGCCGTTGACTTGTAAAGTTACGGCTGTAAGGTGGAAGAGTTATGGCCGTAACTCTGCGCAGTATATAATGATCGGGACGGATCTTTCAGCCTCATTTCTTCATTTCTCCACTTTTGGCCGAGAGGGAGAGTCTTGGGAGAGATTTTTCATCATCATATCACTTGTGTATTCATGTTCTAATCACCTACCTTCGGTTGTGGAGCTTAGATAGTCGATTAACTCGAGTTTCGACAGATTGAAGGGTTTGGATCTTCAATAGTAATTTCTTTAAAATCTTAGATTTCGATTTTGAGATGGAGTATAATGTTTTGGATGTTATAATCATGATATGTGAAGGGATATACATATGAATGTGAGTTTCTATGAATTATTATTAGATTGTTGGAGAATTAATCAAGAACTTTCCGAATGTTGATTTTGGAATTGGGGATTCCGATTAGATGTTGTCGTAATCTCGAATTGTGTATTTCTATGAGAATATTGATTGTATATAAGATGTTTTGTTGGATTGAATCATTCATTGGAGGTTTGGTATTGTTGGGATAACAATCCCTGTATCGAAAGATCTTGATAGAGTATTTTGACAATTTGCCAATCCAGCATACAACAAGCTGCTGTATCGACAAAGTCCGATCGAAGTTGCTGATCCTGTATCGAAGACTTATCATCATGCCATCATACAGCAACAAGAGTCTAAGAGCGCCAAGTATGGAAGTTGTCCCTTCATACACCAAACATTCCATACAGTGACTTCTTCTCTATAGCCTACAGCACTAATGGATACAACATTCAAGCTGTGAAGTATTGAGACCTTCAATACACATCGAAACAGGACTGAAGACTGTTTGGAAAAGAATCTTTAGTATTCGCTAAAGTCAAGTCCCGTTTGATAAAAAAGTATTTAAATACTGATAGGATAAAGTAATTAAATACTAAAGCCGATAGAGATCTTCAAACCACGCAATATCCGGATCTTAGTCTATTCAAGTCAACTATTTAGTTGTCACGGAATCTTGCTCAACGGATCTTTCACAACGGATATATTTCAGAAGGCTATATATATATATATATCTCCAAGAGTTTGAAGATACATATACATATACACGAAGATAACTGAGCAACAACAACCAACAAGTGCTTACACGAATAAATAGAGCAAACATATTTCTTCAAGTATACTGCATATTCTGAGAGAAGAAATATTCAAAGTGCTCAACCTTGAACAACACATTATCAGCTGAAGATCGAGATAGTCAAGTTGTTGTTCAAACCATCGTTCTATCATTGAACAAACTCATCAGCCCTGTGTGGACTGAGAAAGCATTGCTTTTCCCGAACTGTGTGTGACGGATCTGCATTGAAGAGACAAAGCTTCAGATCTGTATGTGAAGAAGTTAGTCAAGTGAAAGCCTAAACCAATCTGTGTGAAGGGTTGAAAGCTTCGATCATTGTATCAATCTGTATGAACGATATGTTGATAGGTATGATTATACGTAGTTGTGTACATAGTATTTATAATAACTTTTTAACTCCTGTGTGGAGGACCAGTGGACATAGAGGGGTTTACCTCGAACTACTTTAATTACCGTGTCAATTACCTTCTGCATTTACTGTTTTAATATTTGTGATTATCTTTAAGTATACACTTCATATCTAGTTGCTGTATTTACAGCAACTTACTTTAACAAGACTTTCGCTATGCACTCAGATTTGAAAATTGTACACCTTGTTGTTTAAAACACTTTCTAAGCTATATTCTGTATACTTAGTGGCCAACAAGTGGTATCAGAGTGGTTGATTCTAAAAAGAATTAGTCGTATTTTTAATTGAATCAGATCCTTAAATCACTTATTTTTGTAAAACAGTGTTTTTCTTCCTTATATTATCATATGGATACATCAATGATCAATAAAGTTCTTATGTTTTCTATTAACGAATTTGATGATTGGAGAATTAGGATGGAGGCTCATCTTGCAGCAATGCACGAAGAGATGATTTTCGTCATACATGATGGCCCTATAAAGATCACGAAGGTAAATCTGGCCCCAAGAATTGAAGGCCAGGATCATGCAGAGATGCTCGAGAAAAAGCGCGAACAATGGACTTCTGATGATAGAAAGCGCGCCAACCTCGACAATGTTGCTAAGAACGCATTATTTATCACTCTTGATAAAGGCACGTTCTCAAAGGTAAAAAGCTGTAAAACAGCCAAAGGATATCTGGGATAAACCCAAGTTAATTTGTGAGGGAACTGAGCTCTCAAAATAAAACAAGATTTCAAAATTAACTCAGCAATTTGAATCTTTTGAAATGAAACCAACTGAAACACTTGAGGAACTTGACCTCAGATTCACTGGCATTGATGGTGAACTTGAAACATTAGGCAAGATTCATACCCAAAGGGAGAAAAACCTAAAAATTTTCAGATCTCTCCCTGCCCGATGGGACATTAAGACCACATCTATGCACGTGTCATGCAATCTTAGTGAAATATCTACTTTTGATCTCTTTTCTAACCTCAAAGCATTTGAGTACGATATAGACACGAGAGAGAAAGCTAAAGAATCTCCCGCCAAGACTACAGCCTTAGCTGCTGTATCCAACCGAAGATACAGCATGTCGAGTTCATCAAAGCCCACTCATAAGAATGCTGACAGCGACGATGACATCCTGTCACAAGACGAAATGGTGCTCCTCTTGCATAAGTTCAAGAAGTTTATCAAGCAGTCGGTAAAGACTCCATACAGGCCCAAACCTGTTCATAAGGTAAGTACCGAAACTTCCTCTGGTGATGCTAACATGTGTTATAATTGCAGGAAACCATGACATTATGCAAATAAATGTCCTCATTCCAAAGTTCAAAGGTTGCCAGAAGCCAAGCAACAAGAAAAGGATGAAAGAAGACGTGCTTGGAAAAATAAGCTCAAGGCCCTGATTGGTGAATCAGAAGCCTCCCCTGCTCCATATAAATCCTAAGAATGTCTTCAGGTAATTTCTGACAGTGATTCATCTGATGATGATTTCAAAGATAAAGCCTATATGTGCTTTATGGCCAAGGACATTCCGGAAGATGAAGATAGCGATGATGAAGTAAGCTCAACCTTAGCTATTCCTTCCAATGCATCTCATACTTTTGCAAACATGATGTTTAAGAACATTCAAAGGCCCATGAGACATTGAAAAATGGAAATATGCAGTTCCAACTTTCGAACTTAGAGCTGAAAGAAGAAAACGACTTGCTGAAAGTAAATTACGAAAATATGTCTGTTGATTGTGAAAATAGCAAAGTCGAGTATGAAAACTCATGGAGAGCAATCATTAACTTGCTCATGAACTAAGTGAGACTAAATATCATAGTGAGAGCAATACAAATGATTTTGTTCTACTTCAAGCAAAAGTAAAAACTCTCGAAAAACAAGAGGCAGAACTTGAGACCATTCTAAAATCTTTCGAAAAATCATATAAAAGAATGGAAGAAATTCTAAGCACTGGGCAACATGCTCATGATAAAAGTGGCTTAGGATACAGCTCATTTTCCAATAAAGAGAAAACTAGTACTGTGTTCGTCAGGGGTGTGGAAACCATTCCTGTATCGGAAGAAGTTCTGAGTCCTGTGAAGGAACCTGTGGCACCACGAACAGCAAAAGTTGCCATTCCTCCACCACAGTCATATTCCAGACAGCGGAATCACCAGCCATTCAGACCTGTAAGGCGTAACCAATAGGATGATCCCCGAGCATATCAACAGCGCCAACAGCCGTTCAGAAAGAAGGTTGTATCCAAATATCAAAGGCCCGCACGGTAGTACTTTCAGTACAGCATGCCTAGGTATTGGATACAGGAGCCGCGGTATCCCTCGCGAAAGCAAGTATCCTCATAGTATCAAAAACAGCTTTGGGAATCCAACTGGAGACCCAGAAGGCAAGCTGTAAGGCCGAAGAAAATGGCTCCACCTCCAAGACGGCATTTGTACTGGACTAATAATAATTCTGAATTTTACATGCATAATAATTATCATGGTTATAGCAACTACGTACATGCCCCAGGTAGAAATCGCAACTACGGACCTAAAACATCCTACAGTAAACCTATTGCTATCAGGAAAATATGGGTACCTAAAGGCACTAACATTCATGGACCCAACAATCAAATGGGACCTAAATCTACCTAATTTGTTTGCATACAGGACATTTTGGAGGACATATGGTACTTCGACAGCGGATGTTTCTGGCACATGACAGGAGATAAAAGCAAGTTGCCAGATTACGTAGAAGGTCGCGGTCCAAAAGTGCGCTTCGGTGATAAATCTAAAGGAAGAACAAGAGGGAAGGGAACCCTACTTGTAGGAAAATTCAAAGTCACCGATGTAGCTTATGTTGAAGGCTTACAGTACAATCTACTTAGTATTAGCCAGTTCTGTGACAAATAGTTCTCGGTGAAGTTTTATATAGATCACTGTAGAGTCAAGAACATCCTGACCAAAGAAGTTGTGCTCACAGGTTGAAGATAAGGTAATATGTATATTGCTGACTGGATGCCTACGAGCTCCACAATTTCTTGTTTTGTTGCCAAAGGCACTGCAAATCTAAGCTGGATATGGCACAAGAGGATGTCACACGTCAACTTCAAGACTATCAACAAACTCTCCAGACAGGGAATGGTTAGATGATTGCCAAATGTTTCATTCCAAAAAGACAGCGTATGTGGACCCTGTCAGTAAGGCAAGAAAATCAAGACCACCCTGAAAAGCAAATCCTAACTTTCCACCCACAGAGTTTTGGAAATGCTACATATGGATCTCTATGGTTCTGTAGACCCGGTAAGTTTAGGAGGTAAGAAATACTGTCTCATTATTGTTGATGATTATTCCAGGCATGCTTGGACAATTTTCCTAAGCAAGAAGAAGAAAACAACATCAAAGCTGTCCGAGCACCTGAGAAAGCTTCAAAATGAAAAAGGATCGAGTATCGTGTCCATTCGTTCCGACAGAGGTACAGAATTCACTAACCGCTTTATAGAGCAATACTGTTCGTAAAAGGGATACAGCATGAATATTCAGCTGCCCGTACACCTCAACAAAATGGTGTTGCCGAGCAAAAGAATAGGACGCTGAAGGAAGCAACAAGGACAATGATTGTTGCTAGAAAATTGCCACAGCGTTTCTGGGGCGAAGCCACCAATACAGCGTGCTATACACAAAACCGCTGTATCATCAACAAGCATCACAACAAAACAGCATACGAGGTATGGAACAACAAAACTCCGCTAGTTTCGTACTTTCACATTTTTGGATGTAGGTGTTACATTTTGAACAACGGTAAGGATCAACTTAGAACCTTCGATGAGAAATCGGATGAAGGGATATTTTTAGGATATTCCTTTGTTAGCAAAGCTTACAGGGTCTTCAATAAAAGGAAGCTAACAATTGAGGAACCAGTTCATGTAGTGTTCGGTGAACCTCACCATGATCCTACAGGAGTAGAAGACATTTCTCAGAACATCCAACAACTTTCCATCGTTGATCCACCAACTCTTATAGAACCTGTCGTTAACCTAGAAATCAACCCCGCAACTATAAGAAGCGACGTAGATAAATCCGATGATGTACCGAAACTACAACAACTCAAGATATAGTACGGGACCCCAAATTAGAACCCGACAGAAGATGGTTGAGAGATCACCCCCAAGAGTTGATCATAGGAAACATTGATTCTGGTGTTTCTACCCGTAGGAAAATACAGAGTACACATGGAAATGTACTATGTGCGCAAGAAGACCCCGAGTCAGAGATATCTCCATTTCCTGAATGGAAATCTCAATATGAGCTTAGAAGACTTAATATGTGCACTATTGCTGTATTCTTATCCCAATCCGAACCTATTTCTACCAAAGAAGCTCTCAACAACTCTCATTGGATTACTTCTATGGAAGAAGAGCTTAACGGTTTCGAAATAAACAACGTATGGTATCTTGTACCCAGACCTACTCATCAATCCGTAATTGGAACAAAATGGGTATTTAGAAACAAGAAGGATAGAAATGGACTCATTATCAGGAATAAATCCCGACTAGTCGCCCAAGGCTACAGACAGGAAGAAGGCATAGACTACGATGAGACATTTGCCCCTATAGCCAGAGTAGAATCCATTAGGATATTTTTAGCCTTTGCTGCCCATAAGAGCTTCATTGTATACCAAATGGATGTCAAAAGTGCATTCCTGAATGGAGACCTTGCTGAAGAAGTATATGCTGAAAAACCACCAGGGTTTGTCAATCCATAAGGCGAAGACCTAGTATACAAGCTAAGGAAAGCGTTGTATGGACTTAAGCAAGCCCCTAGAGCATGGTATGAGACTCTGTCCCAGTATCTAACCGGTAATGGATTCGAGAAAGGTGTTGTGGACAAGACCTTATTCAAAATATAGGAAGGTGATGACCTTATGATGGTTCAAATATATGTAGACGATATAATATTTGGTTCAACTAACCTTGCTTTGTGCCAAGGGTTCTCTCATCTCATGCAAAGTAAATTTGAAATGAGTATGATGGGAGAACTCAGTTATTTCCTAGGATTGCAGGTAAAGCAAATGCTTTACGTGGATTTTCATCAACCAGGAAAAATACAGCAAGGAGCTTCTCAACAAGTTTGGAATGAATACTTCCAAATCATCGTCAACCCCCATGAGTACTTCCGTGCAAATTAGTGCTGATGAAGCTGGAAAGTCGGTTGATCAATCACTCTACATGAAGCTTATTAGCTCACTCCTGTACCTAACGGCTAGCAGGCCTGATATCCAGTTTGCTGTAGGAGTGTGTGCGCGATATCAAGTAGCACCTAAAGAATCACACTTCGCAACAGCCAAACGAATCCTGAAATTCGTCAAAAGAACAGTCGATGTAGGACTGTGGTATCCTAAAGAAAGCGGATTCGATTTAGTTGGCTACAGCGACTTGGATCTCGGAGGTTGCAATCTAGATAGGAAGAGTACAAGTGGAACTTGTCACTTTCTTGGACCTAGACTTGTGTCCTGGTTTAGCAAGAAACAATTGGCAAACTCGCTTTCAACAGCTGAATCAGAATACTTGCTGCTGGTAGTTGTCGTATACAGATCTTTTGGATGCAACAACAGCTATCAGACTATGGAATTGAAGCCAAAGAAACGCCAATGAAGTCACTATGTAGTGAATATAATTTATTAGTACTGTCTTTTGAGGTTGAACATGAAACTTGAGGTTTAGAGTTGTTTACTCTATTAATTATTATGATAATATTTATTAATATATTGTACAATTTAACATATTGATATAAAAAGTGAAGAAACAAAACAAATTTTGAAAACATATTTGTATAAATAATAATAATTCGTAAATGTGTATATATATATATATATATATAAATAAAACTAAAACTAAAGATAAATCTAAAACTTGAAATTTAAAATAAATAATAAAAAATACGTTTCGGAACCGGAACCGTGAAACTATCTAGCCGGTTCGAATTCGGTTCCAAAAATGTGAAACCGGAACTGAGAACATCTCTAATGATAATGGCTCCAAGAGCTGATACCAGATGAGTTTACTTTTCTTTTTTGCCCCTTAGACGAATACTCTTTTCTCTGTAAGGTGTTCTTTTCCACTTGATTTTCGCCTTATAGGTTTTAATAAGGCTCGGGTCAATTGAGTCGCCTGTTACGTCCATTGATTTTAGGTTAAGATTTTGGCTATAAAAATAACTTGATATCATACATAAAAGGGGATCACTTTTGGAGGCTAATACTTTCTCTCTCTCTACAATTATGCTTTAATTTTTTAGCTTGTTCTTCGACTCTTGGCTCGATTCTATCCTGCAAAATACATATTTGTAGATGAGATCAATTCTGGCCTCATCCCTACTTTTAAGCTCAATTAACCAACTAAATAATTGGGAGTAAGAATAGTCATGGTTGATTTTCGATCAAAACCTTCATGTCCTAACAAGTCAAAGCTCATTTATTTATTTATCCGACATTATTAGAATCGCAATCGATATCTACGTGAGGTTTGCCTAGTACCCATAGAAAGCTAGATTGGTTGAGAGGCTCTATATGGTTGAGTGCAAAATGAAATTTTGTTGTTTGATAACTGGTCTGAATGGTAACTTTGAATTACAACAAATTACCATTTTAACCCTACATATCATTTTTATTTATTTTAACCCTATGTGTCATTTTAACCCTGCATTTGTTAGGAATATGCCCTCGAATACCACTCAGGGGCGAGAGAGTAGGGGCATTGTACTTGTAATTATGGAATAATTAAAACAAGGCAATACGATTCATTCACTGTTTATTGTATTTCAAATGCATTCTTGATTTGGTAAATATTGAAGTGAAGTCCACGTAAATAAATCGAACATTCTATTCTCGTTATCGGATAAGAGAAAATGCACTGGAAGTGTTTAAAAAGTTTATTCACGTAAACTGTTCGCAAGTCAATAAACTTAAATGGGCATTAAGTACTTATTAAAAACAACATAAACAATAGACAATTGAACCCGGTCGGAACATCACTTTGCACCCTCGTCGTCATGCAGTTCCATTGGTTGTTTTCCTGCTCTCCTGGATCGTGAACATAAACAAATGTTCACCCCAAAGGGGTTAGTACAACGATTCTAGTACAAGTACCACAACATATTATTCAACGATTTACGAAGAACAGAACTAACATAATGACAAAATACTAACGAGCCTCTTCCTGCGAGAAACTCATAAATATCATACACAAATGATAATCATAACATGACATCACAACATATACATGGTAATTCCGATGATCCAGCGTTCACTGCCTAAATCCCATGATGATCCCGTCAGACCAACCCGTGGTGGAAAAACCTATCCGATTATCCAGCGCACGCTAGCATAGATCCCCCGATGATCCCGTCGGACCAACACGAGGTAGACATACAACAACGACATATATGCACGACAATATGTATAACATCAATACATAAAACAATTAAAGTATTTGCCTCGACTTGATGACAAGAATAAAACTTCGACGAATATCAATACACTCGAAGGTCGCCCCTTCGATCAATCACGTAGTAAGATTCGGACCTAAAACACAAGAAATAATATAGAGTTCATCTTACATCGAGTAATTAACGTACGAACATCTAGCAATCTAAACTACGGCCGAAAGTTCAACAAAATGTATCCTGCCTGGTCTGCGTAACGTACGTTACGTACCTAACGTAGCGTACGTTAACCCTGCTTGTTAGCGTACGTAAGCTACGAAGTCTATCATACGCTAATCATGTATTGACAGTTCCTCTCTGATCAGACGACTGACTCGTCTGATGATATAACGCGTTACCTACCCAACGTAGCATACGTTAATTCTGCCTGTTAGCGTACGTAAGCTACAGAGCCTAGCGCACACTAAACATGCATCTGGCAGTATCCTCCCTGATCAGACGACTGACTTGTCGTACGAAATTCTCAGAGTTTAACGTACGTTGACTTCATACATGTTACACTCATGTAAACTTGAATGATCTAATGATGTTCAATGTCTTCCAACTTCAAGGATAAGCATATCATCATGATGTCATACTCCAATCTTGATTACAAATTCTCTTACGTAATTCGGTTAATCTGAGGTTGATACACTAGTTACCAATATCATCAATATATTCCAACTTCATCATGAAGATTAATTTACCAATTCAACTTCAACCTTCGGTGATCCTTCATCTAATTCCGTTTAGAAAAAGTGATACCACTACTTAGTCTACGATCATTATGGCAACACCATTTAATACGGATTATCAATCTCAGAACACTACTCTTATCATTTGACGTAACAAGATTCCAACTATGATGTTCTCAACAATGATAACTTAAGCATAATCATCCCAACTTCTAAACATGACGTTTGGTTGAAATAAGTCATCTATGAAACCTAATATTCTTGGTAGTATGATAATAACATCCTTATGAATACGAATCCAAGGCTAGAGGTAGCATAACATACCTTAAGATGAAGAAAACACCGAGATAATAGGTAGAGTCCAACTCCGGTTGCTTGTGTGCCAATCCAAGATGTTTCTCCACTTCAATGATCAAGAAAAAGTGATGTCCAATATACAATGATTAAGTGTAGAGGGTCTATGGGTGTTTATGTAGAAGGGGAAGGCTCTCTGGACTCCAAGGAAGTGAAGGACAAGTGAAGAAAACGTAAACAAAATGAAATGGGGTGTTGTCCCATTTATAATGTTTCTGACTTCACATACGTTAGCCTTCATGCATAACGTACGTAATCCTCTTAGCGCATGCTATCCGTTCTCCTTAGCGCACGCTATCGTCCAATGATAGCTTACTGTCTTGTTCTATACTCGATTACGTACACTACACCATCAGGTTACGTACATAAGCGACACCCATTAGTGTACGATAGACACATACCTTAGCGTACGTTAACACCCGTTGACTTAAAAACAGCCCAAGTTCATGCCATGAGAATCTGGTGAGGATATGGCCGGGCCCACCACTAGCTGGCTCATGTGCTAGCCGCCCTGCTCAATTATTGGCTGCCTTACGTATGCTACGCTTCATTCGTAGCGTATGCTAACCTTGGCAGATAACGTACGTTAAGCTCTCTTATTAGCGTACGTTATCACGTAATTGCATGTGAAAATTTACATGTTGATATTATCATGCACACGGATACAAATACGAGAAAGGTCATACTTCAATTATTGACATCACAAATTCGAATAATACAGGGTTCAATACAGATGAAATACTCAACAATTTAGTTTGTCATTAGAGTAGTTAGACTCATTTGCTTAATTGCTGAGTCAACCTCGAAGTGAGTACTATACGGGCAGGTAGCAGTCTTTACTGTACACCAAGAAACAATTTTATCTCCTGTTAGTGAGCAGGTGAATGTCCTATACGGTTAATGGCAAATAAGATCATAAGTCTTTGGCCAAAGCATTCTGATCTAGTCGTATTAGATACACTAGTGATGAGTCGGTCTTGATTTGCATCAACACATGTATAATGTCTAGTCAACAGTAGGGTTTGGCTTTACCATGACCCGAAGAATTGACCGGGACATCTGATGAAAGGTATATACGTATATGGTATTCACGACATAATGGTTCTGGAATGATCCATTCATTCGTTCTCAGTCGGGATTTACAATGTGGCCCGCTAGGCTGGCTGTGTTGCCCGCACTCATTGGTTCCTCCCAATGCCGTCGCGCATTAGGAGCATTGTTGGATAAATATGAACTTATTATCTCTCTAATAATATTTGATATTGCATATCTAATTATGATTTATTGGATAAATCAAATAACGGAATTATGAATTGAAATTAAGTTACCGGGTAATTAATTGAATTCATAAATAATATTTCTTAGTGAAATATATTTTGTATTTGATATAATTAATTAATTGGATTAATTAATTTATATAAATACATTGGAGATTAAACGGTGTGTATTTAATGGAGTCGTTTGACGGACGTCCGGTACACGAGCCGAGTGACTCGGCTCGTTTCCTAGAAAACTCCTAGTAGCCCCCCCCCCCCACCACCACCACCACCACCACCACCACTTCCCCTCACATTGAATTTTTTCCATCTTGCACGTGTTGGCTTGTCTTGTTGTGATTATGATACGTGGAGATTCTTTTCCATGTTATATCATTATCACCATTATATGGTGTAATAATATAACATATCATAACATTACAATATAACATACACTTCACCTTTATTCATGGAATGTTCGGCTGAAGCATAAGGTGAGAGGAAGTGAGAATTTTTTTCTTGTTCAATTCATCATCTTGGAGGTGAGAAAAAGATAAGAAAATAAAGAGAGAAAAAAAATTCCTACAAGTTTCCCTAGCCGTGTTCTTGTAGAACGGAGTCTTGTAGAATTTTCCGAGCAATTTCCGACGCGTGGTGACGTAGAGACATCGTACTTTCGGTGCTTGGAATGAAGAAAATTCGTGTTCGTGACCGGGTTCGTGAACAACATCAACTTACGAAGATATTATCAAAGGCTTCAAGGGTATGGGACTTTGATCCTTTTTCTTCATCTTTTCATTTTCATATATACGTTACTTGATCGATCCTGTTTGGGATTCGTTTTTATTATTCTGATGCTTATTTCGTTTTGTATCCGGAATCCCAACAGTGGTATCATAGCGAGGTCAATGATACCGTATATACGATTTTTTGTGCATTTCGAATGCTTCTAGTTGATGTTTATGATTTAAAATCATTTTTGGTATAATCGAAGATATTTAAATTGTTCGCTGTAACATCACGTTTTTTAAAACGAGCCGAAAATCAAGAAAACGAGGGTCACGGCATGGTGCCGATAAAGATCGTCTGGCGGCCAGTGAAGCCGCCGAGAGTGTCTCGGCCTGACTGCCGAGAGTGTCTCGGCCTGACTGCCCATGCCATATCTCGGGTTTTGGCCCGATTTTGAATCGAGCCGCGGGCTGGGCCTAATACCGGATAGTCCGGGACTCCGTTTTCAGTTTATATTTCATTGTAATTATTTCCGAAATGTAAATTGGATTTTAATTTGACTAAATTAATATTTGGAATATTTTTGAGTTAAGGAAAATTAATTAAACGAGAATATTATTTTTGATTGGATTACTTCGAACGACTTAAAATGACGATTATTAGTATTAATTGGATTAATATCGTTGAAATTGAATAGATTAATTTTATATTGATTGGATTAATATATCAATTGATTATTTAATTTTAATGTCATTAAATATTAATTGGATTAATATACTAGAAATTGAATAGATTAATTTTATAGATTAATTGGATTAATTTATACTAAAATTAATTGTTTAATTTCATTGCCGTTACGTGTTGTATGGAATCTTTATGTGATGGTGATATAGCTCGTGGACTTAGTTTTGATTTGTTCGATTCAATTGGGTTGTAAAGGCCATTTTGAGCCTATTTATTTTTACTAGAAAATTTGTATGGGATGCATTTTTCTATGATATAATTATTAATTTGGCTATGACGAAGACCGAAGACAACCAACCGAGAAGACGAAGAATCGGAGACTATATTTTTTTTATTGGCTCATTCGCTTTGCCCAGTACTTTGGAAAAGGTCCATGAGCTATATGTTGGTAATAACTAGGTTGCTATTTATTGTTTTTCATTGTGAATGATTGACAAACCAATGCGCTTATAAATGAATTAATGTGCAAAGTATAACATTAATCGCGAAATTCTCCCGAAAACAAAGAGACTAAGTTTGAAAAAGGTTACGAGGTTTCCTACCCTTCATCTAACTCGTAGAAAATTGATACCCGAGCTGGTGTGCTATGCTTCCGAGTTATCGGGATAGTACATTTGGTAGAGGTTGAAAAATTCTTGAGTGCATTAGATGCTTTCGGTTGGTGATAAATTTCGCCCCTAGAAACCTGATAGGTTGCCAGGTGAGATTCAATAGTCAAACTGATAGACGTTGATGGTCAACAACTTAGATAGTATGGATTGCCAAGAAACCTGATAGGTTGAGTGCATGAAGACTAAGGGTAAAAAAAGATCAAATCATCCGTTGGACGGGTTGGTGTTAGACACCACTTTACAGAAATTAATTGGCAAGAAACTTGATAGGTTGCGTCTGTTAAAATTTGTAAAGAACTTGATCACCACTAAGAAGTCGATCTTACCGTGACTTCTGGATTATAACATGGGAGTGTATAATTCCGATAAAATTAGTGGGAGCCGAGACAAGAATTATACAAGCCCTTAAATTCTATACTCGATCATAATAAAACAAGTCACTAATTCAATATTGTCTAAATCTATGCAGAAAAACGAAACTATATATCTCTAAAATGGCCAAGAACCCACTTGCAATATTATTTGAAAAGAATCTCCTAACTGGTCCCAACTTTGTTGACTGGTTGCGGAATCTGATGATTGTACTCAACATGGAGTCTCTGGGATACGTCTTGGAGGCGGACATTCCACCGACTCCAATCCGGACTAGGGGTACTTAGGAAGAGATTGACGTCCATGAAAAATGGGTCAAGGATGACGTGATGGTCCGTGGTTTTATGATGGGCTCAATGACTAATGAGCTGCAGAGAGCACATGAGAAAATGACTTCTGCTTGGAAAATTCTCGCACACTTGACCGAACTTTATGGAGAGCACAGTAGGACTGCTAGATATGAGATATCAAAGCAGTTATTCAGTGCTAGGATGAAGGAAGGAGAGAAGGTGGGAGACCATATCCTCAAGATGATCTCTATTATTGAGAGGCTCGAGGTGCTCAACTTTAATATAGATTTATCCCTTCAAATTGATATCATCCTTCAATCTCTCCCTGACATGAAGATTTAACCGAGGGAGACTGCTCTTGTGATTTCTTCTGGGCCTCGGAGGTCCAAGAACAAGAAGAAAAAGACCTACGAGCAGTATAAACCCAAGAAAGGGGTGTAAAAAGAGAAAGGGCAAGGCCCTAAAGGTTCAAAAGGTAGGTGGTCCAAAATCTACGGACAAATGTCTTGAATGCGGTGAGATGGGCCACTAGCGTAGGACTTGTCCTAAGATTAATGGCGCATCAGGTATGGAACTTTTTGTCTTTTAAACCAATTGTTCCGCTATTGTATATTCTACTTCATGGATTCTGGATTCAGGTGCTACTTCTCATATTTGTACTATGAATCAGGATCTGGAACGAAGTAGGCAACTTGAAGCTGGGGAAGTAATGATCACTGTCGAAATCGGATAAAGTGTTGAGGCAATTGATATTGGATCACTCCTACTGGGTTTAGAATCTGGTTTTATTTTGACAGTAGATGAAGTACTTGTTTTGCCCAAGGGGCATAAAAACATTATATCCATTCCAGTCTTGGACCGGAAAGGATTCTATTTCTTCATTGGCAACGGTAGTTGTAAAATTTATTTTCGAAATAAATTGGTTAGCATAACTACATTGTTGAATAGTTTATATCATCTGAACTTACAAAATAAAACAGCAGTGAACACTATAACTAGGAAACGTGGCAGGCAAGATACTAATCAAGCTATTAAGTGGCACCTTAGACTTGGTCACGCTGGTCAGACCAAGGTTCAGAAAATGGAGAAAGATGGACTTTTAAGTCCATTGGGTGCAGAACCCTATTCAACTTGTGAATCTTGCCTTAGAGGCAAAATGACTAAGTCCCCCTTCACAGGGACATTTGAAAGGGCTCCTGAAAAACTTGGGTTGGTACATATCGACATTTGTGGTGCTTTAGAAGCAGCCTGAGATGGATATCAATATTTTATAACGTTCACAGATGATCATACTAGATATGGAATTGTGTACTTAATGAAACATAAATCTGAAGCATTTACTAAATTTAAAGAATTTAAGGCCCTAGTTGAAAAACAGACTGGATGTCATATCAAAGCACTTCGGTCGGACCGAGGTGGCGAATATATGAGCACAGAGTTTGATGAGTTCCTTAAGGGACATGGAATAGTTTCACAATTCACGCCACCAGGAACCCTACAGTTAAATGGTGTTTCAGAAAGGAGAAATCGGACTTTGTTGGACATGGTCCGCTCCATGTTGAATTACAGTGATTTACCAATTTACCTATGGGGGTACGCCTTACTTACCGCTGCCTATATCCTAAATAGATGTCCTTCCAAATCCGTTCCTATCACTCCGCATGAGATGTGGAAGGGTAAGAAACCAAGTCTTAATCATATAGGGATTTGGGGATGTCCAGCCTATGTCAAGGAGGCTAAGGTGGACAAACTGGTAGCAAGGTCCATCAAGGGATGTTTCATTGGATACCCAGAGGACTCGATGGGTTATCTATTCTACATGCCAGAAGACCATAGGGTCGTTGTGGCTATACAAGCGCACTTCCTTGAGGATGAGTTCATTCAGGAAGGTGGCTCGGGCATAAATATCTCTTTGGAAGAGCATAATGAAAGTCCTAAGGAGACATCTGATCAGGGATCAGGAACCGAACCTATTGTAACACAAACTCCACTTCGAAGGTCTGATAGGGTGTCTCACTTACCTGAGACGTATATCTATACACATGTCGAGGAACTGGGTCTCCACGACACACCTGATAGCAGTGAGGACGACCCTGTTACCTATGACCAAGCGATAGTGGATGTAGACTCCGATAAATAGAAAGAAGCAATGGAAGCTGAGATAGACTCGATGCATACCAATCAGGTCTGGACTCTAGTAGATCTACCAACTGGCATGAGGACAATTGAAAATAAATGGATCTATAAGAGAAAGGCTGGTGGGGATGGCAAGGTTGACGCCTATAAGGCCAGGATTGTGGCAAAAGGTTATACCCAAAGAGAAGGGATCGATATCATGATACCTTCTCGCCCGTAGCTATGATCAAGTCGATTCACATGATGCTTGCCATTGTTGCCTATTACGATTATGAAATATGGCAAATGGACGTCAAAACGGCTTTTCTAAATGAATACCTCGAGGAGGAAATCTATATGGAACAGCCTAAGGGTTTTGTGTCCAAAGCTAATATTCATAAGGTGTGTAAGCTACAACGATCCATTTATGGGCCGAAGCAAACTTCTCGGAGTTGGAACCTTCGATTTGACGAAGCAGTCAAGGACTTTGACTTTGTGCGAATGAGGAAGAACCATGTGTTTACAAAAAGGTCAGTGGGAGCAACATTGCATTCTTAGTACCACTATAAGAATAAACGTCAAAGACTTCGGATAATATCTGAAGTAAAAATATTATAATTACCGAAGTCTATGTTCGTATAGTAAAATGTATACTTTAGACTTCGCTTTTTATGCGAAGTCTAATATCCTAATAACCGAAGTCTATCTCGTTTTTTTTCTAATTATGATCCAAATATGGGGGGTAAGTGAAGTAAAAGAATGCCTTTAACTTCGGTTATTTTATAATTGGCGTAGTAAATAAAGAACTTTTTACTTCAGTTATTGTATAATATATATTAGTATTTTCTGCAGTAATATATATTAATATTTCACATTTCAATTTAAAATTCATTGCCAAAATCTACATTCAATTATAACTAACCATCAACCACAAGAGCTCAATAATATAAGAACCAACAATTTCATATCATCCCATCTTAAAAAAATAACATGCGTTCCAACCAATTCATAACCAGATACATATCATAACAAAGACAAAGAATGTGTAATAAGATTCTATCTATTTCATCATGAACACCACAAATAAGACAAAAATGATTAAAAACGATCATATACTTAGAATCGACAAAGTCTCTCTTTAGCATATTATTGCTTTTCATCAGACGATCATACTTCTTGTTCATGAAATCGTCTTCTCATCAACTTTCTTCTTCAAATCTTCAACATCGGCACATGAAGCAAACAAATCCACATCTCTTTGTTGCTGGTTTAACAAATCTTCTTTCCCAATAAAGAAATTACAAGGTTTTGCCTGAAAGCCACAATTATATTACCAACTAAAACATATTAGCATAATGTGTCGTAACAAACATACTACAACATTATCAAAGAGTCAAAAATAATTTCTACAAAGTGTAACAACAAGAAAAAAGATTTTAGTTGGTAAGAGTAGGAGAAGGAAAAAAGATCATAAGCAACTCACATCAGCCTGGTATTGGAGATCCTTCTTCAGTTTTCCACATATATGATCTCACACCTAAAGAGCACCAAGATTATCAAGCGGTACTTTAAACCAAATGGAATCACAAAATCAGATACTTAATAAGTAACCTCGACAAATCCATCAACTGTACAAGAAATGAGAAATTGCCCAACTGGAGAGAACCGAGCGCATTCGGGATGACTGTTCTTCCCAAACTGCAGTCAATAAGCATCAATAAAAAATAAGTCTCGGAGGTTTTCATCACATATATGGTAATACGACGAAAAGATCGAGAATAACACAACTATTTAGATGTAAATTCTGTTTCCATATTGGTAAAAGGCATACTATCAAGCCATTGATAACACAAGAAAAGATACAATGAAATATTCTTCCCATGGTTGAACATGTTCATTAAAATTTTTAAATACTGCATATAGTACAGGATAGGTGTACAAATACTGCATATAGAAAATACTGCATATAGAAAATAACAAAGCCTAAAATGTGAAGGCCGAAATGCCAACCACACAAAAAAAAAGACTTGCAAAAGGAAATTAAACACTTCATGAGCATGACATGAGTGCATAAAAAAATGAACCTACACACAGCAAAGCTGTTCTACAAAAACATCATATACCTTTATAGTGTGTCGAATTGTTGTCGGGTACATATCTTCTACATCTTGTTTCATAGCTGTTGTGCCTCTGAACAAATCAAATTGTGTTCCAGCAAGAAGTAAACTTGGCCACAAAAAAATTGAGGTCAGAACTCATAAATGTCTAACAGGTTCCACAAACTTGACCAGAATAACTGTAGAAACATCAGAAATCCTTATGACAGGCGTTTTGTAAAATATGGTGACATGTTAAGCAGATATTTCCAAGGATAAAGAATGATATGCACGCTTGAAATATCTGTTAGGAATACTTGTTAGATTTTGATAATGTCATTAATGTAATTCAAATGTTTATTACTTGGCAAAAATGTAAGGAAGAACTAAATGAGTATCTTCCATAGGCCAAATTATGTTAAGTTTAATACTTGGCAAAATGTAAAGAAGAACCAAATGAGTATCTTCTATAGGCCAAAATAAGTTAGGCTAAAATCGGCTAAGTACAAAAGTACAGCTAAGTTCATCATAGAAATACAGCCGAGTCAAGTCAGAGAAGTTTTGGTCAACAAAAATTCATCAGAAATGTTTGACCAGACTGCAGTCAAGTGACCTCAGACAAGCCATCTGATCAGGCAAGTCTCAAACAGTCACCATCAGAGAAGTCCAAACTGCAGAGAAGATGACTGTACATCATCCAACTTGAGATCAGCCAAGTACTCCAAGTCCACGTCAGCATGCGTTGAATAGTCAAATATTACGGAAAGTCACATGCAAGCGTGAAGAGACATATTGGAGAGATTCCCGCAAGGATATGAATTAAATAATTCATCCAGACCTACCACTGAAGACTTTAATCTTTTATATTCAAAAGATGCAACACCTCACATGCAAAGTCTTCACAACGGTCGAACGATGGATTAAAATATGAGAATCCAGCCTTGCAACGTTCAGAAAAATAAACAAAGAAGTCTATTTCTCCAACAGACAGATTTGTTACAAGATTTGCATCGACTATGAAGAATGCTCAAAGGATCAACACCTATATATATCCGAAGATTTGAAGTTGAGCAAACACCGGTGCGAACAAAATCACAAGCAATAAAAGCATTCAAATCAATCAAAAAGCGAACTATAGCATCGTGAAAAGAGCAGTTCTCAAAAGTTCATATTTGAAGAAGCTCTTAGTTGGAGAAGACAAAAACTCGTGTCTTTAATCCTGAGTTCGGGGTACTTCACTAGTTGAAGTTCGAGACTATAAAGGCATCCAAGGATCGTGGATCAAGAGGTGCAAGGCAGTCAAGGAAGTTGCAACTGCAAGGATTTCCATTGGTTGGAAGCTGTTGTAATTTGGTTGAATCACTGTAATCTTTATCACTGGTTGACAATTATAGTGAATTCATCTCCAACTGGTTTGGAGAAAAGTGGATTAGTAGAGGATTACCCCACCTCTGAGACCACTATAACTGCCTGCGTATTTTACTGTTTTATAGCATCATACTTTAACTGCTGCATTCATTGTTAAGTGTTTCATTAGTTGTTTTGTATTCGTCGTCAACTGACTTCCGCACGTATTGAGTACAAACGACTCTTAAGTCATTTGCATATCTATCAGCTGAGAAACTCACTCTTTGTGAAAAAGAGTTTAAGAGTTTCAATAAGTCTATTCACCCCTCCCCCCCCTCTAGACTTATTCCTGGATGACTTGTGACCTACAAGTGGTATCAGAGAGGTTGGTTTATTCATTTCACGAACCAGATCCATATATCGAGGATATATATTTTTTTTAAACTCTCACTATAAAATGGAACACATGCATTCTAGATTACCTGTGTTTTCAGTTGACGAGTATGATCTTTGGAAGATAAGGATGCAGGCACACTTATCTTCAATCCATGATGACATGTGGTGCATCATAGAGGACGGTCCATTCACCTTTGAGAAGGACAACACTCCCGAGGAGATTGCAGCAGGGAAGCCAGAGAAGATCCCAAAGAAGAGGACAGAGCTGACCCCCGAAGAAAGAAAGTTGGCCAACCTTGACAACCGGGACAGAGACGTGCTGTATCAAACTCTTGACAAATCAACAATGGTCAAGATCAAAAACTGCAAAAACGCCAAGGAAATCTGGGACACATTAGCCTTAATGTGTGAGGGAACAGAGCTGATCAAGGAGAACAAGTTGTCAATTGCTACTCAAAAATTTGACAACTTCAAAATGAAGAATGGCGAATCAATAGACCAAGTGTACACAAGGTTCACTGAGATCATCAATGAGATCAACTCCCTTGGTAAATCTTATGGCAACAGGGAAATGGTGCTGAAGGTCCTAAGATCTCTCAATCCTGAATGGAGCATGAAGGCAATGGCCATGAGAGAATATAAGGGTCTTAATAAAATAAAGATCCAAGAGCTGTTCTCCGACCTGAAGGCTTATGAGTTCGAGCTCCCAAGTTCATCATCAACCGAGCCTGCAGAGAAGGGAATAGCCTTTGCAGCCGAGTCCTCCGCCAAGAGCTTATCTGATGTAAAGCCTCCAAATCCATTAGATTTTGAGGAAGAAATGGCGTTCATAATGCAGAGGTTCAGCAACTTCCGGAAGAACTACTCCAAATACAAGAAGAATTATAAGGAGAATCCCAGAAGAAACCAGAAAGCCGGAAGCTGGAAGGTAGAGTGTTACAACTGCCATAAGACAGGACACATTCAAATCGACTGTCCTCATCTTAAGAAGGACAAGAGCAAGAAGGAGGTTAGCAGAAAATAAGACCGAAGGAAGGCCCTCATCGGAGAAGATCAAGAGCGTGTAGAGTCAAGCAGCGGATTCTTCTCTGATGATGATGAAGAGTATGATTGCCTGATGGCCAACCTAGCTGATGAAGAGGTAACATCAAAACCCTCTGTTTCAAATAATAGTTCAGCCATGTCACAAGATATGGACTTGCACGAATCTGTAAATCAGCTACTTAAGGATTTTGAGACACTAAAATCTGCACATCTATCTGTATCAGCCGAGAAGACTCAGCTGCAAGATGAGAATAGGCAGCTGAAAAATGATTTTGAAAAACTCAGCCTAGAATTGAATAAAGTAAAATCTGATCTTGAAAACGAGGCTGCAGTTAATTTGAAAAACCAGGCTGATGTCACTACAGCTGAGATACAATGATTAACTATTTTGAATAGTGAAAAATCAGCTGCACTTGCTCATGTCAAAGCCGAATTTACTAAACTGACTGAGGTAAATAAGACTCAGGCGCAGGAAATAACCTCCCTGAAGGCGTCTCTAACTCTGGACGAACTGTGTACTAATAAGAGGCCACTATATTCCATATCAGGCCTTGGATATGATCCTCACACTCCCTCTAGTTCTAAAACCACTTTCATCAAGGGAGAAACAATTGTCTCATCTGCTGAGCCTATATACAAACCGGTATTTCAAAATAGGCAACAACCGAGTCACAAGTCTGGGCTGCAGCCAGGGTTCACAAGGCAGCCACCTAGACAAGTGACTAGGCAATGGCCAAGGCAGAAGCAGCAACCCAGACAACATGCCTATTATTACCAAAAACTCCCCAAAAACAGATTTCAAAATGGGAGGGGTAGATGGAAACCTCAAGGTTATCCTAACTTTTAAAATGAACAAGTGTGGAGACCTCAAAGATTTAATAAATGATCTCAGCCAAGGTTTAGAAATGGCCCACACTACCAATATTATAAGGAATATCCGGTATACAATCCTAACAGAGGATACAGACCCAGGTCTTACGCACCTTATAAGGGTAATAATAACAATTTTCACAATCCAAGGAGAAATCAATTCTCCAGGAAACCATCTAACCCTAGAGGACCCACACAGATTTGGGTACCTAAATCTCTGCTTGTATGATTGCAGAAAAGGTGGAAGGACTACTACCACATCTCCACAAATTCAAACTTTGGAGGTGAAGAGTGGTTTATAGATTCCAGATGCTCGAGGCACATGACCGGGAACAATAAGATGCTATCAAAATACACCAAAGAAAGAGGTCCTGACGTAACCTTTGGAGATAGCTCTAGAGGACAAACAAAGGGCTTTGGAGAGCTGCACCAAGGAAACATCATTATATCCAAAGTTCACTATGTCAAAGGGCTCAAATATAATCTCCTGAGCATAAGCCAGTTTTGCAATGAGAAGAATCTAGTATTCTTCACCATTTGGAAATGTATGGTGATAGATATCCTATCTGGAGAGGTGAAGCTACAAGGATTCAGAAGGAGAGATATCTATATGATAGACTGGAACACAGGAACTCCTAATACCTGTTTTCTATCTAAGACAATAGCTGAGAACGGATGGATGTGGCACAAAAGATTATGTCACCTGAACTTCAAAGCCATCAACAAGATTAGTTCTCAGAAGCTGGTCAGAGGACTTCCAGAGGAAGCATTCAAGAAGGAAGCTCTTTGTGATGCGTGTCAGAAAGGAAAGCAGACCAGAACATCATTCAAGCCAGTCCAGCCTACAACCATCACATCGAGGACCTTAGATCTACTCCATATGGATTTATTTGGTCCTATCAAGCCGAGGACTCTAAGTGGCAGAAAACATGCAGTAGTAGTAGTGGATGACTATTCAAGGTACACATGGATTATCTTCTTGTATAAGAAGAGTGAAACCTTGACCAAGCTAACTGAGCTGCTGAGAAGGATCCAGAATGAGAAATCCCTCTCAATCATCAAGATCAGATCAGATAGAGGAGGAGAATTTCTCAACAAGGCGATCACTGATTACAGCGATCAGAATGGGATCCAGCATGAGCTCTCTGCAGCCAGGACCCCCCAACAGAATGGTGTTGCCGAAAGAAGAAACAGAACCCTAAAGGAAGTAGCCAGGTCCATGATTGCAGAAGCAGACCTGCCCAATAGGTTCTGGGCTGAAGCTGTCAACACAGCTTGCCATATTCAGAACAGGAGTATGATAGTAGGGAGACATGGCAAAACTCCCTAGGGGGTTTGGAATAACAGAACACCTACTGTTGCTTACTTTCATATTGTAAGTGTTTCATCCACAACAACGGTAAAACCCAACTAAATGCCTTTGATGCTAAAACTGATGATGGTCTCTTTATGGGATACTCACAAAGGAGCAAGGCATATAGAGTCTTTAACAAAAGAACCTTAGTTGTGGAGGAAACACCCCATGTTGTATTTGATGAATCTACTGTTGAGTACAGGAAACAAGTTGAGCTAATTCAGAATAAGCTCAAATCAGCAACCCTCGAAGAAGTCATTGTACATGACACAGGAATGGTGGACTCATCTGCAGATCAGCCTGAAGACCCAACTGTAGTTGTTGAAGACCCAACTGCAGATTAGACAGGAACACCAAACCTACTTGATCCGATTTGCAGTATGAAGACCCATCTCATGGCGTAAAGACTCATCTACGAGACTGCACTGATCCCAACCTGCAGATGACAAGACGGTAGCTGATCCAGTTGCAGACCAAGGAGACCAGATCCAAGCTGATGCAGACAGAGATGAATTCCACCAGAGCATATCTACAGGGGGAACAGACCCTGAAGAAGAAGATATCCCCAAGTGGCTGAAAGACCACCCAATCCAACAAATCATTGGAAAGTTGACTGGTGGATTTAAGACAAGACAGTCTACTCTACCCGCAGGAATGACAATGTTCTCTTGCTTCATGTCCCAGATAGAACCCAAGACAACAGAACAAGACTTGGAAGCTTACTCTTGGATCAATGCCATGCAAGAGGAGCCGGAACAGATGGAAAGGAACAATGTTTGGATACTAACAGACAGTCTACTCTACCCGCAGGAATGACAATGTTCTCTTGCTTCATGTCCCAGATAGAACCCAAGACAACAGAACAAGCCTTGGAAGCTTACTCTTGGATCAATGCCATGAAAGAGGAGCTGGAACAGATGGAAAGGAACAATGTTTGGATACTAACAGACAGACCAGATCATAAGAAGGTTATTGGCACCAAATGAGTGTACAAAAACAAGAGCGACAAAGATGGAGCTGTTGTTAGGAATAAAGCCAGACTTGTTGCTAAAGGATATGCACAGTGTGAAGGGATAGATTTTGATAAAACCTATGCACATGTTGCAAGATTAGAAGCCATCAGACTATTCCTCGCATATGCTGCATTCAAAGATTTTGAAGTCTATCAGATGGATGTAAAAAGTGCATTTCTGAATGGCATCCTAGAAGAAGAAGTCTGTGTGGAGCAACCCCCAGGATTTGTCAAAGGAGACAAAGTCTACAAGCTATTGAAAGCTCTATATGGACTTAAGCAGGCACCAAGAGCTTGGTATGAAACCTTATCTGTATTTCTTGAGAAGAACGGTTTCTGCAAAGGGAAGGTGGACAAGACCTTATTCAGAGTGGAGCACGAAGGGGATAGTTCAGATATATGTGGATGACATTATATTTGGCTCGACCAACCCAGAGCTGTGTGAGAAATTCTCAAATCTCATGCAAGGAGAATTTGAGATGAGTATGATTGGAAAGATTAACTTCTTTCTTAGATTACAAGTCAAGCAGATGGAAAATGGAATTTTCATCAATCAAGCCAAATATATCCGAGATCTAATCAAGAGATTTGGAATGGAATCATCCAAACCAGCAAGAATTCCTATGAGCACAAGTACTCATCTAGATGCAGATGAGGGAGGCATATTAGTGGATTCAACCCACTACAGAGGACTTATTGGATCATTGCTATACCTCACTGCAAGCAGACCAGACATATCTTATGCCGTAGGAGTAGGCGCGCGATTTCAATCCAAGCCTAAGCAGTCGCACCAAGATGAAACCAAGAGAATAATTAAATACCTTAAGTCTACAGTCAATGTTGGACTATGGTATCCTAAGTACGATAACTTCAAGCTATCAGGATATTCGGATGCAGATTTCGCAGGATACAAAATTAATAGGAAAAGCACCAGTGGAACGTGCCAATTCCTAGGAACCAGACTGATATCCTGGTTTAGCAAGAAGCAGGTTTCTAACTCTATTTCCACCACAGAGTCAGAATATCTAGCTGCAGGTAGTTGTTGTGCCCAGATCTTGTGGATCAGACAACAGCTAAGGGACTACAACATCATTGCCAATGAAGTTCCAATCTGGTGTGACAACAACACTGCTATTGCAATAACCAACAACCCGGTTTTGCACTCAAGGACCAAGCACATTGATGTTAAGCATCATTTCATTAGAGATCACGTGCTTAACAAGAGAGTAAGAGTTGAAAGAGTCAGTACAGACTATCAAATTGCTGATATCTTTACCAAATCTTTGCCCGAAGAAAGATTTTTGGAGCTGAGCAGAGAACTTGGATTACTAGATTGGGAATCTAGTACAGAAGAAAAAGCTAGCTGAAGCAGAGCAGACGAAGGACGGACTAAGCTGATCGCAGGAATCATACCTACCTGATGCAGACAAGAAGACGAAAGACAGACGAAGGAACCTAGCTGATCAAACCACAGGCGAGAAGTCAAAGGAGTCAATTCACCTGATGCAGAGCAGTCAACAGTCAACGGTCAACCAGCTAAGTCTTCTAAACCTAACCGACTTCTGAATATTATATTATTATCTGCTATATGTATAATAATATCATATTATTTTTGGTTCACAAGTGGCATAATACTATATGCTTTAAATACACGTGGCAATCACAGGTTCAATCGACCTCCACTGTGACCAATTAAAATCCAATCGTCCATTTTCAAACTCAAAACCTGGACCACCGATTAAAAATTTGAATTTTAAAAATCCTCAAAAGGTGGACCACCGATTTAAAATAAATGATTATTTAATTACAGCACCGCTTCATTTCCTTTTAAGGACGGAAAAACCCTTTCACTTTACCTTCACCAATTTTTCGAAAACCCTAATTTACAGAGCAGAAATTCCTTTGAACTCTCAATACACTAAGAAATCGTCTATTGCAGAAATGGAATCTTATTTTGAAGGCGTAAATCTGAAGGCTGTCAAGGACCAGATCATTTTCTCCCTGGTCGTTGATTTTGAAGGACTCTTGGAATCAAATCTGGAAAACAACGATGTGCTCGACCTTATCTGCTCGATGAAGATGAATGGGATCTACCCACTTTTGGATATCAGTCCCAAGCACTTGTTCAAGGAGGACGTTATCGCATTTTTCCGCGAAGCCCGAGTGATTGAAGCGGGGATTAGAAGCACCGTCGGCGGAGTACAAGTGGACATATCGCCGGAGTCGATCCGAAAAGTTTTTGGAATGAAGAATCATGGGGTGGCGGTCTAGGCCCTTAGACAGAACGCAGCCGATACTTGGCTGGAGATTAAGGCGGTCGACCAACCGGAGAAGCTAAAGCTCACCGCCAAGAGGAGCGAAATTAAAAAGGTGTATCGCTATGTGTTGAACATAACCAACAAAATAGTCATGGGCATGGCCGGCAGCTACGACCAACTGTCGTCCGCTAAATTCATGGTGCTAGGAGCACTAATCCAGGACGAGCCGATTGACTGGTCGGATTACATTTACAGGCAGTTGGTACGCGAGGTCAACAAGGCCGAGTGGCTTGTTGAAGAGAACAAGTTCAAATCCAAGCTGGCATTCGGAAGGCAGCTTAGTTGGATCCTGTAGAAGCTGGGTGTGGCGAAGAGAAATACTGACCCCTTCCACATCAATAAGAGACCTGGTCATCTAGACCAAGAGACATTGAGGAGGCTAGGAAGTAGTAGAAAAGCAGCTCGGATCTTAAAAGAGTTGTCTGATTCAAGGACCTACAAATACCCTGAATCATCAGACGAGTCCGACCAGGCTGCAGTCGGCAACCCACCTGCAGCCCAGTCGGATACAGAGTCGGATAATACGCCTATTGCTGTTCATTTCAAAAGAAGGGGACCAGCCCCTGGTGAGCCATCAATCATTCATTCCTCACCAGAACCATCTCCAAAGAGGCCCAGGCGCTTGCAGTTCAGTGACGAGGAGCAGCCAGAGCAATTTCCCAGTCCTGCAGCCAGGTCACCTATTCACATGGAGGACCAGCCTGCTCCGGGCAGCCTGGAGACCTAGATCGTTCCTCTCCTCACTCCACAATTCATCTCAGAAGAAGAGGAAGCAGGTTTAATAATTAACATACCTGAGGCAAATTATACTTTTCACCTGCTTGCCAACAACATTTTTAACTTATCCTTAGAGCAACTTCAGTTGGTTAAACCGCATGCTCTAAAATATTCATTTGTTCATATTTTTGAAGAATGGAAGCTTTTAAAATCACTTTCTTTCACTCAACTTCAAGCTTATGTTGAAGCAAGTGGTTGGGGATATCCCCAAGCCACAGATCATGTGCTGATGCATTTTTGCAAAGTGTCGGACATGATTTTTCTACTTCAGGAAAATTGGTTCATGACCAATTTTAAAACCAACATGGACCAATTTATCCACTCTATTGTGTATAGCATTTCTGACGGATCCCTTGGTAAAGAAGAAGAAGTTGAAGAAAAAGAGATAAGAATAGAAGAAGTGGATGAAGAAGTAGAAGAAGGAGAAATTATTGTTATTGATGAAGAAGAGGAGAGACAGGAAGAAAGAGAAGAAGAAAATATCTCAGTTGAAAAACAATCTAGAGAAGAAGAAGTCGAAAAAACTGTGGAATTAGTGGATGAAGAAGAACAAGAAGGAGATGAAGTTGATCAGGAGGATGAAGAAGAAAAAGAAGATGATAATAAAAAGGATGATAAAGATGAAGATAAAAATGATGATGATGATGATGATGATGTTAAGGATGAAGGAGGAGAAAAATAAGCTGAGAAAGAAAGGGAAAATGATGAAGAGGAAGAAAAAGAGAAGGAGCCAGAGAAGGAGCCAGAAAAGGAGGCTGCAGACAAGGTTGGGGCGCCTGCCCGATATACCAGCCTAGATGCAGACTTGGCTGAAGACTCCAGATCGGGGACCCCTGAACAGACCCCATCTGGAATGCCAGCTGCAGACAGGAGTCTGTAGACAGGTGGGTCATCCGCACACCTACCTGCAGGCGTCGAAGGTTCAGGCGGGCACTCTCCACAGACATCACAAATTACACTTGTGATGACTGAGCTGATTCGACAGATAGTTAAAGACACTGTTGGAGAGCTGCTTGCTTCTCAAATCACTCCCGATCTGTAGTCGATCAATGCAAAAATCGACACCTTGCTGCAGCGGAACATCCCTCAACCACCCCCCTCCTACAAACAACAGAATGCCTTTTGGCATGTCTGACTGGATGCATAGAATGGAGCAGCAGTTGACCACACTGGTTGATGCTGGCAAAAAGGGGGAAGAAAAGTTTCAGGGGGAAGGTAGCAAGCAGGGGGGAATTAGAGGAGCTCAAGAGATGAGGACCAAAAAGAGTCAAGATGTCCAAATGATCACTGCTGGGACATCTTCGGCAAAGAGGAATGGAGAAGTAGAACTAAATCAGGTTGATGATCAGCCTGCAGTCAAAAGAATGAGGATCAGAATTGGGGACCAGCCTACAATAGAACGAAAAGGCAGAGAGTTATGGTATGTTGAAGATTTTATTCCTATCGAAGCTTTACCTATGTGGGGAATTGCAAGGAAGAAGTTTATCAGAGATTTTTATATCTGGGAGTTACTCCAGGATAATAGTTGCTCCCCACAGCAGATTTTTATTAACTTCATGGAGGAAGCACATCCAAAACTCTGGTCTGTCCTACTAAAACATTCAAAGGAATGTAATGCATACCCAATGATCCCTCCTTTCAGGCCTAAAGACCCTCCCACCTTGGAAAATGATGAATTGGATGAATTAGCACTTCAAAGGAAAATAAAGAAACTTTGTGATGAGCATAAGTTTTCCTCACAAGAAGAGCAAGACTTTACCGCTCTCGTTGTCAGAAGAAAATATGGTCTTTCTCCTATTAAGATAAGACCAATTGGAGCTAAGCCTATCAAACCTGCCAAGCAGCCCATCCGCAGAGGCAGAGGTAGAGGCAGATGATTTGATTGTATTCATATTTTCTTTGAAATTTTGTACTTGTAATTTTTCCTGTAATTGTTTTGATCATTGAAAGACTTGTAATTGTAAACAATTCAGAGAAAATTAATATAACAGTCTTTCGAATGATAATTCTCAGTTGTCTCAAAAATAAGACTGATTTTAGTTTGTGTCTTGCACTCAAGTGCAGACTTGTTCATTTGAATAATTTGCTTAAGTTTTACCATCATCAAAACAGGGGGAATTTGTTAGGAATACTTGTTAGATTTTTATGATGTCATTAATGTAATTCAAATGTTTATTACTTGACAAAAATGTAAGGAAGAACCAAATGAGTATCTTCCATAGGCCAAATTATGTTAAGTTTAATACTTAGCAAAATGTAAAGAAGAACCAAATGAGTATCTTCTATAGGCCAAAATAAGTTAGGCTAAAATCGGCTAAGTACAAAAGTACATCTAAGTTCATCATAGAAATACAGCCGAGTCAAGTCATAGAAGTTCTGGTCAACAAAAATTCATCAGAGATGTTTGACCAGACTGCAATCAAGTGACCTTAGACAAGCCATCTGATCAGGCAAGTCTCAAACAGTCACCATCAGAGAAGTCCAAACTGCAGAGAAGATGACTGTACATCAGCCAACTTGAGATTAGCCAAGTACTCCAAGTCCACGTCAGCATGCGTTGAATAGTCAAATATTACGGAAAGTCACATGCAAGCGTGAAGAGATATATTGGAGAGATTCCCACAAGGATATGAATTAAATAATTCATCCAGACCTACCACTGAAGACTTTAATCTTTTATATTCAAAAGATGCGGCACCTCACACGCAAAGTCTTCACAACGGTCGAACGATGGATTAAAATATAGGAATACAGCCTTTCAACGTTCAAAAAAATAAACAAAGAAGTCTATTTCTCCAATGGACGGATTTGTTACAAGATTTGCAATGGCTATGAAGAATGCTCAAAGGATCAACACCTATATATATCCGAAGATTTGAAGTTGAGCAAACACCGGTGCGAACAAAATCTCAAGCAATAAAATCATTCAAAGTAATCAAAAAGTGAACTATAGCATCATAAAAAGAGAAGTTCTCAAAAGTTCATATTTGAAGAAGCTCTTAGTTGGAGAAGACAAAAACTCGTGTCTTTAATCCTAAGTTCGGGGTACTTCACTGGTTGAAGTTCGAGACTGTAAAGGCATCCAAGGATCGCGGATCAAGAGGTGCAAGGCAGTCAAGGGAGTTGCAACGGAAAGTATTTCCACTGGTTGGAAGCTGTGGTAATTTGGTTGAATCACTGTAATCTTTATCACTGGTTGACAATTATAGTGAATTCATCTCCAACTGGTTTGGAGAAAAGTGGATTAGTAGAGGATTACCCCACCTCTGAGAATCACCCAGTTCTTCATCACCATCGTCGTCCGTTGAAAGCCGAGAGCTCCTTTCCCCATTTGCGTTTGTCGCTGTAGCAGGGGGTTGATTGCGTGGGTCGTTGGATGCTCCAAGTTGCTGACCCATACCATGAGTAATGGTTATAGTAGGCTAACAACAAATCCAACACAAATAGTAAATTTTGAGATAGAAAAGTAGATATGAGATAAGAATATCAAAACTAACATTAAAAGAAACCCTACAATCGAAGTACCTATTGAGTGCTCGAACTTTTATTGGTTGCTCAGCAGCAGGTAGTCATCGGTGAGTTGGGTTTTGCAGAAAACGAGAGGACGGTGGCAAAGCTTGTCGCAGAGATAAAGAGAAAGAGAAAGGAGGGTTGGCGGTGTTCGGGCTGTGCGATTCCAGATCTGCACGGTGGTGGCCGGAATTGCCCCTCATACACTCTCTTTTAGTCTCTCTCTGTCCGTCGAGTTTTGGAGGAAATGTGGAGAAGCCAAATTTTACTTTTGTTTCTAGGGGCCAAATGAAAAAATTTGAAGTTAGAAAATATTAATTCTGGGTCAAAACACATGCACTTCGCTTTTGTAAAAATATTCTAATAAAAAATAAAATTTCACAATTGTAACTTCACTAATTATCAAATTAGTGAAGTTTTTATATCTTAAAATTCTCAACTACTTTCTGCTTTTTAGTGTGGTACCATTTACTGAAGTCTACGTAGGTGTTTTACTTCAGCAAATTGAAAAGCGAATTTGTTTTTTGGTTTTTACTTAACTAATATACATAACTGAAGTAAATTATATCGAAGTCTTTGATGTTTATTCTACTAGTGTACTATATGTAGATATTCTACTTATAGGAAATAACGTAGCAATGCTCAGCACTGTGTAAGCTTGGCTTTCTAAAACATTTTCCATGAAAGACTTGGGAGAAGCTTCATATATTCTAGGGATCCGTCTTTACAGAGAGAGACCGCGAAGAATAATAGGACTTTCCCAAGCCCTCTATATAGATAAAATCCTGAGAAGATTCAAGATGGGTGAATCTAAAAGAGGGTTCCTTCCCATGCGACATGGATTCATCTCACCACAAAAATGTGTCCTCAAAGTGAGGAAGACAAGAGAGAGATGAGTAAGGTACCCTATGCCTCAGAAGTGGGTAGCCTCATGTACGCTATGTTGTGTGCGAGACCGGACTTAGCCTATGCTGTGAGTATGGTAAGTCGATTTCAAGAAAACCCAGGAAGGGAACACTGGACTGCCGTCAAGAACATTCTTAAGTACTTGAGAAGAATTAGAGATATGGTTCTTACTTACGGTGGTGGAGAATTGAAGGTGATTGGATTCACCGATTCTGATTTTCAAGGAGACAATGACGACTCTAAGTGGACATCTGGGTATTTGTTTACTCTCAATGGAGGAGCAGTATCTTGGAGAAGCTCCAAGCAAACCGCTACTGCAGATTCCACCTGCCAAACAGAGTACCAAGCTGCCTTAGAGGCTAGCAAAGAAGCATTTTGGATGCAGAAGTTTGTACAAGAACTTCAAGTGGTGCCTAATGCGGAGCTGCCTATATCAATATTCTGTGATAATGATGGACCTGTCGCCCAAGCCAAGGAGCGGAGGGCTCACCACAACACCAAGCATATAGAGAGAAAGTATCACATCATTCGAGAGATGATCGAAAAAGGATATTTTTCGTTGCAAAGAGTAAACTAAGAAGAAAATGTCTCTGACCCGCTGACTAAGCTATTACCTTAGGCTGTCTTGGAAAGACATCTGAAGAACATGGGTATTGGCTAACATGATGTGTCGCATTGAGTGCAAGTGGGAGATTGTTAGGAATATGCCCTAGAATGCCACTCGGGAGATGAGAGAGTAGGGGCATTGTACTTGTAATTATGGAATAATTAATAAAAAGCAATACGATTCATTCATTATTTATTGTATTTCAAATGCATTCTTGATTTGGTAAACATTGAAGTGAAGTCCATGTAAATAAATCGAACATTCCATTCTCGTTATCGGATAAGAGAAAATGCACTGGAAGTGTTTAAAATTTATTTACGTAAACAGTTTGCAAGTCAATAAACTTAAACGGGCATTAAGTTTTGAGTAAGACTTATATAACTGATGCTAGGACGTGTGCATGTCCTGATAGCATAGTTATAAGTATATTGGTGGGACCAGTATACTCGAACACGACTCATACTTGATTCAGTCACACGGTATTCACTCTCGGAGAGTCGATGACGAATCGAAAGGTTGTGATAGTATACGTAGACCTTTGACTTGAGAGTTCAGTAGAAGATGTGCCTGTGATGTTTAGTTTGTCATTAGAGTATAGGGGTGTCGAGTGGTTCGGTTCCGGTTAATCGAACCACAATTTTCGGTTAACCAGAACCATAAATGCCCAAAAATAGGAACCACTAACCACACCACTTTAAATTTTGGTTAACCGGAACCACACTGATTATATATGGTTCCGGTTCGGTTAACCTTAAAAACTGTTTTCTTTTTTTTATCCGAAAAACTGAAATAATCAATTCTAAAATGCTAAAATTAATCTTTTAAAATAAAAATAGTAGACAACAACACAATTATTCCATAAATCCAACAACTTTAAGTCAAAATTAATTCATAAATCTAACAATTAAAATGCAAAACAATCACAAACGGAGAATTGATGTGGGTGTAATTAATTTATATATTATTAATTCAATTGAATTTCTTTTTAGGATAAAAATATATAATTATAATTTATTAATTTATCATAATTTCGATTTGTGGTTCTGTGGTTCTGGAACCATTCGGTTCCGGTTAACCACTAACCATATTTTTTTGAAGTAGGAATCACAAACCGCACCCTAACCACAAATAGTGGTTCTCGGTTAACCGGAACCACGTCGGTTCGTTTCGGTTCCGATTAAAACCACTAACCATGAACCTTTTAGACAGACCTATTAGAGTAGTTAGACTCATTTGCTTAATTGTTGAGTCAACCTTGAAGTGCGGACTATACGAGCAGGTAGCAGCCTTTACTGTACGCCAAGAAAGGATTCTATCTCCTGTTAGTGAGCAGGCGAATGTCCTATACGGTTAATGGCAAATAAGATCATAAGTCTTTGGCCAAACCATTCTGATCTAGTCATATTAGATACACTAGTAATTAGTCGGTCTTGATTTGCATTAACACATGTATAGTGTCTAGTCAATAGTATGGTTTGACTTTACCGTGACCCGAAGACTTGACCGGGACATCTGATGAAGGGTTTATACGTATATGGTATTCACGACATAATGGTTCTGGAATGATCCCTTCATTCGTTCTCAGTCGGGATTTACAGTGTGGCCCGCTAGGCTGGCTAAGTGCTGCCCGCACTCATTGGTTCCTTCTAATGTCAACTGAGACAGACCTACAGAGTCGCGCATCAGGAGCGTTGTCGGATAAATATGAATTTTTTATCTCTCTAATAATATTAGATATTGGATATTTAATTATGATTTATTGGATAAATCAAATAGCGGACTTATGAACTGAAATTAAATTAGCTGGTAATTAATTTAATTCATAAATAATATTTCTTAGTGAAATATATTTTGTATTTTAAATAATTAATTAATTAGATTAATTAATTTATATAAATACATTGGAGATTAAACGGAGTCGTTTGACGGACGTCCGGTACATGAGCCGAGTGACTCGGCTCGTTTCCTAGAAAACTCCTAGTAGCCCCCCCCCCCCATGGAATTATTTTTCCATCTTGCATGTGTTGGCTTGTCTTGTGGTGATTATGATATGTGGAGATTCTTTTCCATGTTATATCATTATCACCATTATATGGTGTAATAATATAATAACATATCATAACATTACAATATAACATACACTTTACCTTGGAGGAAGTGAGAATTTTTTTCTTGTTCAATTCATCATCTTGGAGGTGAGAAAAAGATAAGAAAATAAAGAGGGAAAAAATTCCTACAAGTTTTTCTAGCCGTGTTCTTGGAGAACGGAGTCTTGTAAAATTTTCCGGGCAACTTCTGATGCGTGGTGATGTAGAGACATCGTAATTTCGGTGCTTGGAACGAAGAGAATTCGTGTTCGTGACCGGGTTCGTGAGCAACATCAACTTACGAAGATATTATCAAAGGCTTCAAGAGTGTGGGACTTTGATCCTTTTGTCTTCGTCTTTTCATTTTTGTATATACGTTACTTGATCGATCCTGTTTGGGATTCGTTTTTATTATTCCGCTGCGTATTTCGTTTTGTATCCGGAATCCCAACAGCATTCACAAACCTTCTTCTACCAGAGCTTGAAATCTTTTCCTCACCTCACAGAAAGCGAAGAACCTCGAGAAGAAATCTCGATTTAACTATTCCTATCTATCTTCTACCTTCATTTAACTATTCTTATCTATTTATTAATCTCGATTTTTGGTATTGAACTAGAGAAGAAATCGAAGAACTTGGAGATCGATTTAGGTATTGAATGGAGAAAAAATCTAATAGAATCAAGAGCACAGAGGCGAGAGACAAATCGATTTAGGTATATAATGAGAGACAGATCGATTTAGGTATTTAACTATCCCTATGTGTCTCTGTTTCAGGAAAAAATGGTGGTTGAGAGGCGAGAGACAGAGAAGAGATGCGAGAGAAGCGAGAGCAGAGAGACGGGAGAAGAGAGACGGAAGGAATCACAGAGAGCGAGATATCCCTATGTGTCTCTGTTTCAGGAAAAAATGGCGGTTGAGAGGCGAGAGACGGAGAAGAGATGCGAGAGAAGCAAGAGCAGAGAGACGGGAGAAGAGAGACGGAAGGAATCACAGAGAGCGAGAGACAGAGAAGAGAGCAAAAATGGAAGAATAGCATCTCTGAATGGTTGTGTGTGGGGTGAGATGCAAAATGGTACATATGCTTTTGTCACCATTCAGAGGCTAATTTTTTTACCAAACAGCAGGTACCTCTGACCGATTCAGAAGTTACCTCTTAATGTAACCATTCAGTGACAAAAAAAAGGCCCCAAGCTCAGTTTGGCAAAATATTCCATATAGTGGATAAACTAACTTATAACATATAAATTAGCTTATAGCAGATGAGGAAGCGGGTAGCGGATAAGCTACTTAATTAAATTTAAAGTATCTGGTAAAACTTGCGATTGAAGTAGCTTATAAAATAAAAGTACATACATAGACATTCGTAATTAATGCTTAAAAATGAGAGAGAAATTCATTTAATAGAGGATAAATGAGGAGTTTAATTAAAATAATGAGGGTAAAAGTTGGAGAGAAAATGAAACGCTACAAGGTATAAGCTCAAACGCTACTTCAAGTAGCGTTTCAGGAAAAATATTATAAGCTACTGAAAACACTATAAGGGATCATTCTCAAACATTTATCAATAACTCATACGTTATAAGTTATCCGCTATAAGCTAGCGGTTTGCTAGGGCTGTTAACGAGCAGAGCCGAGCGGAGCTTTAACTCAATGGATCAGCGATCGTTAGAATTTTAGTCTGCTCGTGATCGGCTCGAGCTCGACGAGTTTCACATAATCGTGATCGTGATCGGCCCATCAGGTTTTCGATTTGATCATGATCTGCTCGAAAAGCTCAACTCGGTTATGATCGCGAGCGTTCAACTCATTTTTGCTCGCGATCGCTGGCTCGTTAAAACTTGAAAATGAGCTTGCTTGTTCCAAAAAGTTACATGATTATGCAATATAAATACAACATATTAAAAAATTAATAAGTTCCAAAAATCATGCAAATATTCATACAAGACCATACAAGAATATTCATACAAAATCATATGGAGACTATTATATTTGCTGGAGCTCGAGACTGGAAGACTTATATTAGGTTCTCTCTCCCTATAATATATATATATATATATATAGAGAGAGAGAGAGAGAGATTTAATTATAAATATATATTAATTTAATATTGCTCCCGAGCATCGATCTGGTGTGATTGATTCATGATCGAACATAAGACGAGCTTGCTAGCGAGTAAGCTCGCATTGACTGATCTCGAATTTGATATGAGTGCTGATCGAGATTTTGGCTTGATTCATTTACATCCCTAAACGTTGCCAAACAGTGTCTAAAATTTATCCAACAATAATCATGCACTGACGAAGACATATATGACAGCAATAAGTTTCAAACCCACTCAACACCCTAAAGAAAAAACTTATGATACTACCACTACTACAAGGTTTAGACACCAAAAATAACAAATCGAAAAGTTGACGTGTTCAATATGAAATACAAATAACATTGTCCAAATTCCTCAAAAAGAGATACAAACCCAAGCATAGTCACACTATCACTTCCATACTGTTGCTTTAAGTCCGCTTCTTTATTCTACATTATAACATTTTCCTTATACGAATCTCGTCTCATCCCGTATTACGATACCTTAGACGCACGTCACGTGTCAATCATGACATCATATTCTAACAGGTGTCGTCCGTCCAATATAGTTGAGAATAGAAACGAAAGATCTCATCTCGAGAGAGCATCATCACATTGCTAGTTCTTAAATAGTTCCAAACAGTGCTCCTGGTCCAAGTTTCTGCTCCAGAACTTCTTGTAATACTCGGCGTACGTGTAGTCTCTATAAAGGGCTCGGAATTCTCCACGCATAAGTTCCTTCGGCGCACTAATATTCGCACTATCACACGGGCAGATGAAGGAAGCTATTGAGACCCTCGGCTTATCTGCATTTACTATGGCTCGATGCCAAATGCTTTTGTACTTCTCATTGCTTAGTGCCTGCATAAATTAGTCATAAATTATGATAAAAAGAAATACTACCTAATGAGGAAAACAAAAACTAACTTCTAAAATTAGAGAAACATGCCCTTGAGATTTGATAGTTGTGTTATATTTACTCCTTCATAAGCATACACGTTGAAAATACCCGCGTAATTTTTAAGTTACTTGAGTTAGAGTCGAAAATCAAACCAACCTACTCAATATTCGATCGGAACTCAGATTAGTAAAAAAAACTCCTTTAATCTCGGTTCATTAACATAATTAACCAAGCTTGAACACAAATTTTTGTTTGATATTAAAATGTAAAGGTCGACACAAGCTCGACGCGATTTGAACAAAAAATTAAAAAATACATATAAAAAAATCAAATTACTCAAGTTTTGATTAAAGCTTGTTCGGGCTCGGATCGCTTACTAATTAAATCAAACTCAGACGGAGCACTTAAAGCTCGATAAAAATTCAAATAAAATTGAAAGAGGCCTATGTTGGGATTGATTTACACCTCTAAACCCAATCTCACTTACATAGTTCCATAACTTGTATGGGTGTAAAAAATAATCAGTTTCGGATTCTAAGATCGAATCAAGTCCAAAAATATCCAAAAAATTTTAAATTTTTCGAACGAATCAATTTAGATAACCACACACACACACACACACACATACATATATACATAATGTTAAATTCTCACCTGGAGTTGATCGCCGATGTTAACTACAAAGGCACCGGGATGGGGTTTTATGGCTAACCATTGTCCATCCTTGAGAACTTGAAGCCCAGACACCTGCAAATCTTGAAGGAGAATGGTGAGCGAATTCGGATCCGTATGTGCGGGTAATCCGAACGTCATATCTGGTTCCGGGCATGCAGGATAGTAGTTGATGGCCATCTGTTGACCTTGGTTGACTCCGAGTACATCCTTTAAGCTGTCCCCGTCTAATCCTAGGCTGTCTGATATGGCTCTCTGCAGTCTGAACCCAAGCTGTCGAACTTCCATGCAGTAATCACTCACGATATCCCTTCCATTAATGCAAAATCGTTCAACTTAAGATTCAGCTTTTCTCTGTCTCTAGAAATGGACTCACTTTTCTAAGTGTTTAGTACTCCCTCAGTCTCACCTCAATCGCAACATTTAGAAGAAATTTAGTGTATTTTGGTGTGTAAGTTTTATAAATATTGATGGTAAATGTGTGTTGTATGTTAAAAGGTAAAATGTATCGATAATGAGTGTTTGGTGTAGACTAAAAAATGAAAAGGTGATTATTTGATTTGATTAGAGTTATTTAATAAAATGTTGCACTTCTAAAGGGATATTTTTTGGATCAAATGTTGCATTTCGGGCGGGACGGATGGAGTAGTAGTAATAGTTAGGTCTAGTTTGGTATTGCAGCAATGTAAAAGAAAAAAATTGTTGCTGATGTGGACATGAAAACAATTACATGTGTTTTAAACAGATTTGTGATTGGAAAAATTATTTTTAAAATGCTTTTAAGATTTTTAATTAATTTCTAGCATTTTTTTATTACATCTGCTCCAAAATTTGGTGTTAGTGACCGGTAAATTTTAAAAAATGATGCTTTTCTCTTCTGCAAAACACCATCAAATTTAAAAGTCAGGGCCGGCCCACATAGTGGGCCAAATGGGCCTCCGCCCAGGGCATCAACAGCCCAAGGGGCATCATCGGCCGACCCAGGTAGTAGTAGTAGTATCCTTATTTTTTTTTTAAACCCTCCTCTCCAGCTCTTGCTCGCCTCTGCCTGAGCCTCTCTCTCGATTTCCCCTCTCTCTTTGACTCTCGAATCTCTATCACTCTGCTCCTGCTCGTCTGATTTCCCCTCCGGTCCGGCCCTGTCGTCGAAGCCAAGGAGAGCTCAGAGCTGTTCGTTGTTTCGTTTCTTTCCCCTGTAGTAGCAGCAGTTCCAGCAGCCTCTCGCCCGTTTCATCCAATCGGCCAGGCCACAATCCCCCAACCCAGGTGTTTTCTTTCCATTTTTTTTCCTTTCAAGTAAATTTTTTATTTTATTTCTTGGTATTATTTGCTAAATTACTTGGTATTATTTTCTTATTTGCTTGGTATTAGTAGGACCGTATTACTTGGTATTATTTGGTATTTTTGCTTAGTTGCTTGATTACTTGTTGAAAAATGTTTCCTAGATCACAACCATCCGGAGCTCAAAATCGAAAAAGAAAGAAAAAACAACTAGAAATTGCTCAATCTTTACATGGATCATTAAATAGATTTTTTGTTAGACAAGAAAAACCCATTGAAAATCCTAATGACAATATGGAAAATCGTGTTGACGAAGAACTTATTGGTGATCCTAATGACAATGTGGAAAATCTTGTTGATGAAGAACTTGTTAGTGATCCCATTTCTAATGATTTTGTGGAAAATCTTATTGATGAAGAAGTTGTTCGTATTCCTAACTCTAATGACTTTGATGAGCCTCATCTTGATAAAATAGATTTGAATATTTTTGAGCCGAGTGTTTGGGATGGTATGAGTTCAAACATGAAAGATTTCTTAAAGAAAAGGGCTATTAGAGATCCAAATGTTGTTTTTACAAAAGATGAACAAAATAGACATTTTTCTTGTACTCATTACATTCGGAAGCTACGAAATGGTGAATCCTATGATCGAAAATGGTTGGTTTATTAAAGATTTGGATAAATTAAAGGCGTATTTTTCGCCATGTGAGGCGTCAAACTATTGGACAAGCCATTAAAAGTTCACGTTAAAGCTCGTCGAAAGTCGCATAGTTTTCGTAGTGTCATCGGAGTACAACTTCATCTTCTCCTCCACAGGTAAAATAAAGAACTCATGAGCAACCCCTAACATCTTATTCATTGTCTCCTTTGATACCCCGAGATAGATCACCTGATATATATATATATATATATATATATATATATATATATATATATATATATATATATATAGGGTTAGGATATGG
This sequence comes from Orobanche coerulescens, assembly GCA_033398695.1. Classification (NCBI taxonomy): domain Eukaryota; kingdom Viridiplantae; phylum Streptophyta; class Magnoliopsida; order Lamiales; family Orobanchaceae; genus Orobanche; species Orobanche coerulescens. The sequence continues at coordinate 41,527,119 of CM065813.1, forward strand.
TGAAAACTATTTATAAGGTGAAATCTAAAGCCAATACACACCCTAGATAAAGAAAGCGATCGATAGGCTTAGATTAAACAAATTAATAATAAGCATAATAGTCAATAAATAGCAAATAAAACTACTATACTCACATCCGCGATTTATAAGGAATACAGAATCTTTCCAAAAAAACTTTCATAACCCCCATAATTAATATAACATAATTAAAACATAATAAAAAATAGTATGAAATTATATAATCTTACTCATCTACAGCCGTTAGATCACTACTATCAATGGCCTACAAAAGTTTCTAGATTTCACAAAGTAATTAGTTTTCATATGATCTCTTTCCTATATATATATATATATATATATATATATACTTATAATAAAAAGTGTAGGAAGGATTGTGGGAGTGACATGTGTCATCCCCCATTCCACATCATATGACATGTGTCACCCCCACCCCAGCCACCTACCCACCCCCACCCACCCCGAAATTTTTTTTTTTTCCTGCCAAAATTTTTTTTTTTGGGGCAAAAAAAATTTTTTTTCCCGCCAAAATTTATAAGTGCATCACAGTTATAAAGCTACTGCATCACAATTATGATTTAGTGCATTAAGGTTATAAGTTACTGCATCATAGTTGATGCACTTAACTGTTAACTATGATGCAGTAACTTATAACTGCGATGCAGTAAAACTTATTATTACTGTATCACAGTTATAAAGTTAATGCATCACAATTATGATTTAGTGCATTAAGGTTATAAGTTACTGCATCATAGTTGATGCACTTAACTGTTAACTATGATGCAGTAACTTATAACTGTGATGCAGTAAAACTTATTAGTGTGATGCACCAAAACTTATAACCATGATGCACCAAAAAAATGGTGCATCACACTTATAAGTTTTTGGCGGGAAAAAATTTTTGGCCCCTAATTTTTTTTTTGGCGGGAATATTTTTTTTTGTTGGGGGTGGGGGGGTGGGGGGGTGCCACATGTCATATGATGTGGCTTGATTATGTGGCAAGGTGACACATGTCACTCCCACAATCCTTCCTACACTTTTTATTATAAGACCCTTTTTAGAATAACCTCACCATATATATATATATATATATATATATATATATATTCATGCCACATGAAAAACTAGAACGAGTGGGAGTATTATATATATATATATATATATATATATATATATATATATATTCATGCCACATGAAAAACTAGAACGAGTGGGAGTATAACAATACTAGCCGACTTTCGTCAATCCGGGATCATAATTTACGAAATTTGGCAATTTTGGTCCCGTAAATTTCAATCACATGCTTAATGTTTCTTTCAACTAGTATATAGTTCCCAAAACAATTCTTAATATTGAAATGTCCAAAAACCGCCAAGGAGCGAAATCGCCAGATCAAAAAGATAATCGACTAAAGTCGGAAACTTACACGAGTTACTACAAGAATAAAATTGCCACAAAAAAAAGGAAAATACGACCGATAATCAAGCTAGTTGTTGACGGGTTTTTCAAGACTCGTCTTTACGTTTGTTCCCTGGTTCGCAACCCATGATTTTACGTCTGAGTCTCTATATTTCAGTTTTTTTTATACCCAGAACTAGAACTCTTTACTTGATAGTTATCCGGTTCCGTCCATGGAGAGACCCATATAGTGCATCCCCTACCGGATGCACGCCACGTGTAATGCATCCGACAGGGGATGTACATGGAGTGTACCATGGACGGTACCATAGTTATCCTAGAGGTGCGGAGTTCGAGTTTTGTTGAATTGCAATCAATCCGAACTCTGGACTCCGCATAAAATCATGAGTTGCGGAGTATGGACCAAGCCCAAGGACAAGCAGTGAAGACCGGTAAACACCAAGTAACTTAGGGTATGATCAAACGTTATTAGAGAAACCTAGAAAAAACCGAACTCCCGACAGGCATTGCCGATTTGTTGAACTATTAGGCTTTTATCTTCGCAATCCAAATCGATAACCGGAACATTATCGCACTCGGCAACTTGAGACAGTTTCGGCCTCTCAGATTCTGGACGGATGTAACTGCTCGGGAGGCTTGAGAACTGGATCCCACTAATGACCATTGGCTCCATGATCAAAGCTTCCGAATACTTGTTCTATGGACTATGGGCAAGTTTTAGTGAAAGAGAGAGAAAGAAGATGAGGTACTTGTTGGGAAAACAAAGACCCTGTATCGAAACAGCCGGGATACCCGATCCCTGTATCGAATGTTATTTGATAAAAAGGTTTTGACATATATGCCAATCCGAATACAGTAAAGGAAACTGTATCGAAGCTTTGAGGCTTTATCCTGTATCGAAGACCTGCCTCGAATCAGCATATAGTGAAGCTCTTGATCTGAGAAGAAGTCTTGTAAAGACCAAGTATGAAACTGTCTCGAAACTCAAAATACGGTTATCTTCCATACACTCACAACAGACAAAGAAGGAACAAGTCAAGTCCCGTTGAATAAAGAAGTATTTAAATACTCAAGGATAAAGTATTTAAATACGCCGATCTTGAATCTTCAGAATCCCGCGAAATCCGGATCGTGTCATAATCCCGTTGGAACGAAATCTCATTCAAACGGATACATCTCAACGGATACATTCTTCAGAGACTATATATATCTTATGAAGGCATTGAAGATCAGTCACCCAGTAACCTAACACTCAAGCTATCAAAAGTTATCATCAGAGCAAAACATATCTTCAAAGCTTACTGCAAATAAGATCTAAAGAGATATACAGTGCTCATCATCCTGAACAACACTTCATCAGCTGAAAACTCTTAAAGTCAAAGTTGTTGTTCACCATCTGTTCTATACGTTGAACAAACTCAAGATCAGCCTGTGTGGGTGAACAATCATGCTTCTCCGTAAGCGTGTGTGAAGGAATTGCATTGAAGAAGACGAAGCTTCAGAACTGTGTGTGAAGAAGCAAGTCAAGCATTAGCTCAAAACCAATCTGTGTGAACGGTTTAAGCTAAGATCTTTATATCAATCTGTGTGAATGATATATTGATTGTATGTGTTGTTATAATTACGTAGTTGTGTACGCAGTAATTATAATAAACTTTTTACTCCTGTGTGGAGGACCAGTGGACGTAGAGGGGTTTACCTCGAACCACTTTAATTACTGTGTTATTTACCTTCAGGTTTTACTGTTTTAAATTACTGTGATATATTAAGTATACACTATACACTCAGTTGCTGTATCCACAGCAACCTACTGTATCCAAGACTTCCGCTACGCACTCAGATTTAGAATACGTACAGTTTGTAGTTTAAACTATTTTCCAAACTGTATCCAGTATACTTAGTGGCCAACAAGTGGTATCGGAGAGGTTGATTCTAAAAAGAATCAGTCATATTTCTTTTTAACCGAATCAGATTCAAATCACTTAATTTCAAAACAGTCTCTTTCATTTCTATATTATCAGTATGGATACTTCTATGATTAACAAAGTCCCTATGTTCTCTATTAACGAATTTGACGAGTGGAGAATTAGAATGGAAGCTCATCTTGCAGCAATGCACGAAGAGATGATTTTTGTTATACAGGATGGTCCTATCAAAATCATGAAGGTAAATCCGGCCGCAAGGATTGAGGGCCAAGCCCATGCTGAAATGCTCGAGAAGGAACGCGAGCAGTGGACAACAGATGAAAGGAAGCGAGCCAATCTCGACAACGTGTCTAAGAACGCGTTATTTGTCACTCTTGACAAAGGCATGTTCTCAAAGGTAAAGAGCTGCAAAATGCAAAGAAATGCAGGATAAACTCAAGTTAATTTGTGAGGGAACTGAGCTCTCAAAAGAAAACAAGATTTCAAAACTAACTCAGCAATTTGAATCTTTTGAAATGAAACCAACGGAAACACTTGAGGAACTTGACCTCAGATCACTGGTATTGTTGGTGAACTTGAAGCGTTGGGCAAAATTTACACCCAAAAGGAGAAGAACTTAAAAATTTTCAGATCTCTCCCAGCCCGATGGGACATTAAGACCACAGCTATGCGTGTATCCTGTAATCTTAATGAAATATCCACTTTTGATCTCTTCTCTGACCTCAAAGATTTTGAGTATGATATTGACAGAAGAGAGAAAGCTGAAGAATCTCCTTCAAAGGTCACGGCTCTCGCCGCCGTATCGAACCGTCGACACGGATGCCTAGCTCGTCGAAGCCCAGTCACAAGAATGCTGACAGTGACGACGACATCCTGTCCCAAGATGAAATGGCGCTTCTAATGCATAAATTCAAAAAGTTCATCAAACAGTCTGGAAAGACTCCCTACAGGCCCAAACCTGTCCACAAGGTAAATACCGAAACATCATCTGGTGATGCTAACCTGTGCTATAACTGCAGGAAACAAGGCCATTATGCAAACAAATGTCCTCATCCCAAAGTCCAAAGATTGCCTGAGGCCGAGCAACAAGAGAGAGATGAAAGAAGACGTGCTTGGAAAGACAAGCTCAAGGCCCTGATTGGAGAATCAGAAGCCTCCCCCACACCATCCAAATCAGAAGAATGTCTTCAGGTGGTCACTGAAAGTGACGATGAGTTCGATGATAAAGCATATATGTGCTTTATGGCCAAAGATGTTCCAGAAGGTGAAGACAGCGACGATGAGGTAAGTTCAACCTCAGCTATTCCGTCAAATGCATCTCATACTTTCGAAAATATGATGAATGAATTTAAAAACATTCAAAAGGCCCATGAGACTCTAAAAACTGAGAATATACAGCTTCAATTAACAAATTTAGAGCTGAAAGATGAAAATGACTTGCTGAAAATAAATTATGAAAATATGTCTCTTGATTGTGAAACCAGCAAGGTCGATTTTGAAAAACTCATGGAGAGCAATCATCAACTTGCTCATGAACTAAATGAGGTTAAAACCCACAATGAGAGCAAGACAAATGATTTGGTTCTACTACAAACCAAAATCACAACTCTCGAAAAGCGATAAACTGAACTTGAGACCATTCTGAAATCGTTTGAAAAATCGTCCAAAAGAATGGAAGAAATTCTGAGCACTGGGCAACATGCTCATGATAATAGTGGCTTAGGATACAGCTCATGTTCAAACAAAGGGAAAACTAGTACAGTGTTCGTCAAGAGTGTGGAACACATTCCAGAATCGGAAGATACCCCTAGTCCCATGAAGGAACCTGCTGTACCGAGAAAACCGAAGGCTGCAATTCCGCCCCCACAAACCTATACCAGACAGCGGAATCATAAGCCATTCCAACCTGCGAGGCGCACTCAACAGCATGCTCCCAGAGCATATCAACAGCGTCAACAGCCGTTCAGAAGGAAGGCTGTATCCAACCACCAAAGGCCCGTACGGCAGTACTCAGTCTGACTCGCCGAGGTATTGGATACGAGAGCCCCGTTATCCCTCAAGGCAGATGCGATTCGGTATCAACAACGGCATTGGGAATCCAAGTGGAGACCCGGAAGACAAGGCTGTTAGGCCTAAGAAAATGGCTCCACCTCCTGACGGCACTCATCTTGGAATAATAATAATAACCACGAATTTTACATGCATAGTAATTATCATGATTATAACGACTACGGATATGCCCCGTAGATATCGCAACACCGTCGAGTATGTCCTACAAGAAACCAATTCTTTGCCAGAAAGCTTGGGTACCTAAAGGAACTAACATACATGGACCCAAAATCAAAGGGGACCTAAATCTACCTAATTTCTTTGTTACGGGACATTCTAGAGGAGGATACAGTACTTGATAGTGGATGCTCTCGTCACATGACCGGAGATAGGAGCAAGCTATCGATTTTGTAGAAGGTCGCGGTCAAAAGTTCGCGGTGATAAGTCTAAAGGAAGAACAAGAGGAAAGGCAACCTACTTGTCGGGAAATTCAAGGTCACCGATGTTACATATGTTGAAGGCTTACGGTATAATCTACTTAGTATTAGCCGATTACGTGATAAAACGGTTCTCGGTGAAGTTCTATATAGATCATTGAGAGTCAAGAACACTCAAACCAAGGAAGTTGTGCTTACAGAAGCGGATCGTAATATGTACATTCTTGTTTGGAAGCCTATGAGCTCCTCAATTCCATGTTTTGTTGCCAAAGGCACTGCAGATATTAGTTGGTTATGGCACAAGAGGATGTCTCACGTCAACTTCAAGACGATCAACAAGCTTTCAAGGCAGGGAATGGTTAGAGGTTTGCCAAATGTGTCATTCAAGAAGGACGGCGTCATGACCATGCCGTAAAGGCAAGCAAATCAAGTCAACCCCGAAAAGCAAATCCTACCTTTCAACCCAAAGAGTGTTGAAAATGCTACACATGGATCTCTACGGTCCTGTAGACCCGATAAGTTTGGGAGGTAAGAAATCCGCATGGTTGTTGTTGATGATTATTCCGGTATGCTTGGACGATCTTTCTTAGCAAGAAGAAGGAAACAACATCAAGTGCCAGAGCTCTGAGAAAGTTGCAAAATGAAAAAGCATCGAGTATCGTGTGTATTCGTTCCGGCAGGTCTGAGAATTCACTAACCGCTTTATAGAGCAATCTTGTTCGGAGAATGGAATACGACGAATACTCATTGCCGTACACCTTAACAAAATGGTGTTGCCGAGCGAAAGAATAGGGCGTTGAAAGAAGCAACCAGACAATGATTGCCGCAAGCAAATTGCCACAGCGTTTACGGGGTGAAGCAACCAATACGACATGCTACACTCAAAACCATTGTATCGTCAACAAGCATCACAACAAAACAAAGATATGAGGTATGGAATAACAAAACTCCGTTAGTTTCGTATTTTCACATTTTTGGATGCGGGTGTTATGTATTGAACAATGGGAAGGACCAACTTAGAACCTTTGATGAAAAATCGGATGAAGGAATATTCGTAGGATACTCCTCCGTCAGCCAAAGCTTTAATCTTTAATAAAAGGAAGGCGACGATCGAGAAATCGATTCATGTAGTGTTCGACGAACCACACCATGACCTACAGGAGTAGATGATATCACTCGAACATTCACCATCTATCTATCTTGGATCCACCTACACCCATAGAACTGTCATTGATTTAGAAATCAACCCCGCATTGTAAGAATCGATGTGGATGAAGCCGGCTGTACAAGTCAAGTCGTATCCACGAAACTTTTGATCTGATGCGGGATCCTGAATTAGAACCCGACCGAAGATGGTTGAGAGATCACCCGCAAGAGCTGATCATTGGAAACATTAATGCCGGTATTTCTACTCGTAGGAGAATACAGAGTACACAAGGAAATGTACTTTGTGCACAAGAAGAATCTAATGCTGAAGTTTCACAGTTTCCTGAATGGAAATCTCAATCCGAACTTAGAAGACTCAATATGTGCACTATCGCTGTATTCTTAACCCAGTCCGAACCTATTTCGACCATAGACGCTCTTAACAATTCTCATTGGATAACATCTATGGAAGAAGAGCTTAACGGTTTCGAAAGAAACAATGTATGGTATCTTGTACCCAGACCAACACACCAATCGGTTATAGGAACCAAATGGGTATTTCGAAACAAAAAGGATCGAAATGGACTTATCATAAGGAACAAATCCAGACTAGTAGCACAAGGCTATTGTCAGGAAGAAGGAATCGACTATGATGAAACCTTCGCCCCTGTAGCGAGACTCGAAGCCATTAGGATATTTTTAGCCTTTGCCGCCCATAAGAGCTTTATCGTATACCAAATGGACGTGAAAAGTGCTTTTCTGAATGGAGATCTTGCAGAAGAAGTTTATGTTGAACAACCACGAGGGTTTGCCAACACAGACGGTATCGATCTAGTTTACAGGCTAAGGAAAGCCCTGTACGGACTTAAACAAGCCCCTAGAGCCTGGTACGAAACCCTGTCCCAGTATCTAACCAACAACGGATTTGAGAAAGGTGCTGTGGACAAAACCTTGTTCAAGATACAGGAAGGTGATGACCTTCTAATGGTACAAATCTATGTGGATGATATTATTTTTGGTTCAACTAACCTTGCTCTATGTCAAAGGTTCTCTCATCTCATGCAAAGTAAATTTGAAATGAGTATGATGGGGGAACTTAGTTATTTCCTAGGTTTGCAGGTAAAGAAGTTGCCTACAGTATATTCATCAACCAGAGAAATACGGAAGGAGCTTCTCAACAAATTTGGAATGAACACTTCAAAATCCTCGCTAACCCCCATGAGCACTTCCGTGCAAATTAGCGTGATAGGCGGAAGCCGTTTGACCAATCACTCTACAGAAGCTCATTGGTTCGCTCCTGTACCTAACGGCTAGCAGCCCGATATCCAGCTTTGTTGGAGTGTTTGCGAGATACCAAGTTGCACCTAAAGAATCACACTTCAATACATTAAACCAATCCTCAAGTACATTAAAGGAACAGTCGATGCAGGACTATGGTATCCTAAGGAAGGCGGATTCGATTTAGTTGTATACAGAGACTAGTATCTCGGAGGGTGCAAGATAGATATGAAGAGTACAAGTGGAACTTGTCACTTTCTCGGACCTAGACTCGTTTCTTGGTTGAGAAGCAATTGGCTAACTCTCTTTCCACGGCCGAATCAGTACTATGCTCTTTGTAGTCACTGTATGCGAATCCTTTGGATGCGGCAACAAGCGCCGACTATGGAATCGATGCTAGAGACTCGATCATGTGTGATAGCACGAGTGCAATTGCAATCACGCACAATCACTGTTTCGCACTCGCGCACTAAGCATATCAACATGAAGCATCATTTTATCGGGAATCACGTCGAGAACAAGGATGTTCGCCGGAAAAAGTTCATACAGACGTTCGGTGGCGGACATTTTCACCAAGCCTCTCGACACAGCAAGAATCAACAGACTCAGACAATAATTGGGAATGCTACGGCCCAGACTCCTGTAAGTAATTTCTTGTTTTACTCAACAATTGAGGGAATCTTTGTAAGACCCAAGAATACTGATATCAACATTAATTATTTGTTCACTCGAGAATCGTCAATACGACCTTTGTAGCGAGCGAAGACATATGAATCCTACAGCTGGCGTGTGCAATAATTAAGGGGGAATACTGTAGGACCCATGAATACAGCATTAATCCAAATATTGTTGTATGGAATTCAAAACCTATAAGCACCTTTTTAAGGGGGAACGCTGTATCGACGCGAAAACAGCACATGCTATAGGATTTTGATTCAGTATATAATATAATATTATTTCCTTTTAAAATAATTTTTGTCCACGTGCCCTGTTTTTATGTCAAACGTCATGTTCATTAAATGCCTTACACGACATCTGGACAACTGAATCTCAAAAGCCGCGATGTTTTTAAATTGTTTATTATTTTTAAACCGCCGTTTTAGGCATTTAGGGTATCAACCTATGTCAGAAGTGGGACCCGCTCTATTTTTAAACTTTTTAATGGATTAGCGTACGATTACACTCATCCATCTTAACCGTTGATTTCAAAACCGGTTCCCATCCCTTAAAATCGACCATTCGTACTCTGCAAAACCCTATTTCGCGCCTAACTATAAAAGGATCGACCGCCATTAGAGACTCTTTACGCTTTCGCAAATTCAAGAGTTCTCAAGCAAATACACCTACATATTTTTTACGCATTTTACCGCATATTTCGATTGTTTTCTTGCACCTTTTTTTTAAGAAAACATCAATGGCTGGACAATCTTCTTCTCCTGTTCTGAAGAAATCCGCTAACATCATTGATGGCCGGATCTTCTCCAAACCTGTCATCATTGAGCGTATTCTCTCAGAAACCAACGACGCAGATCCCATGGAATATATCATTACTCGTCTTCAACAACAAGGCCTCTATCGCCTTGGAAGCAAGACTGCTGACAAATTCGACCCCCATCTGGTTGAGGAATTCTACCTCAACGCCGCCGTCCGTTTTCTGTCATTGGCCCAGGGAGGTCATGTTGCTGACATCACTGCTACAGTCCAAGGAGTGGAGATCTGTATCGATCGCGATCTGCTCCAGAGAATCTACAGGCTACCCGCTGATGGCCTGACAATGGATCAACTTGAGACTTTCGGGTCTCAAGAGCTCATTACAAAATTTTATGGACTGTTTACAGGGTCCAAAGTTGTTGACATGGTGACAACTACTTGTCACAAGAAAAACTTTCTTCTTTCTTTTGTGTATCTTCATGACTTTTGCTCCAGGATTATTGAAAACCGAATCGGTGCGTTCGAGATGTGCACAAACTTAAGGTTCAGGATGATGGTGGCTATTTTGACCTGTGAAAAGGTCAATTGGTGCCAAATAATCCTGAAACGCCTACAAGAGGAGGTGTGCAAACCTGCCACCCAGAAGAAATCTTTCGGTTTAATGTTGAATTATATCCTGACGAAGTGCGGACTGACGCAATCCGCCGATGCGAAGAAGAATAGCTCGAGGATATACTTAGGAGGCGTCAAGCCTACTGCGTATAACCAGAGCACCTTGTCTTGCAACCACCCGAGAACCAGGCACATGCCAATTTCTGATAATCCAAGAGATGAATCCTTGAAGGTCCCTAAGTGGAATCTTCAAAGAAGCGAAAGAGATCTCACGAAGAAACACTCTGTGGTGAGAAGCCCAAAAGAGACTCGTGAGGCTTTCGAAAATCAAATCGCTAAGCACTCCAAGGAAGTCTCCCCGTGGCTCAACCCATCGATGAAGAACCCCGGGGCCCAACCCCTGTGGAAGAGGTGTCTCCTCCGTATCGACGGTAGATCCCGAGCCTTTGGCGGCTAGGACGGATATTGAGACATCTGCCAACGATCAAGACTTTAGTGAGTGGTGCCCATTCGGAGCCAAAAGCTACTTCTCCTCTGCGGGATCCCACACCCGTCAGATCCATCTTCCTTCAGGCACCATCCCCTGTAAGGAGTCCCTCTTCCGCACAGATCCCATACCTGCACAGGAATCCTCGATACAGCGTCTCCAGACGTTATTCAAGTCCCTCCCCGACTCGATCATTAATCGACCCTTCTTTCGGTTCAAATTGAACACGCCTACGAAAGATTTTTGCAATGGAAAGGCTACGAGGCTAGCTCGTACGATACCTTTGTACAACCGGAGCGATTGGAGCCACGAAGAGAGATTCGTCTCGAAGTGACGGACTCAACAGAATTGAGGCCACGCGATGGGACAACCCCTCTTGCAAGGATCTAATTGAAAGCCATCTTACGCACAAATCGCGCCGGAGGAAAGGAAAGAAAAGTCGGAGGATTCTCCCACTAATCCAAAAGATGACGAAGATCATGACTCGAGGCAGCGGCGACGATGCTTTACAAGCGAGTCCGAGAATGAGTCGTGAAGAGGCTGAAGCTCGAGATGCCTCTCCACCCAGAGATGACGAAGGGCCTTCTACCCAGGCCAATCCCCCTTCGCCACAGCCTGAGAACATTCCCGACCAAGAGGAATCAGTCCCTCCAGTCGAGGAAGTACAAGAAATTTTGGAACAGGCACCTGAGCCTGCTGCGACCAAAGAAGCCATTCCTAAAAGACAACAGGAGGATTCAGTCCCTCCTGTATCCATGTTTGCTGAAGAATCTTCGCAACAGGAAGCTTCTCAACCCCCTGTCGCCGAACCACAGGAAGCTGCTCCCGCCCCTTCAACCATGGAATCCGAGGACGGTATCGAACCTGAGGATGTCCAACTTACTTCACGCCCATCCGTGCATGTAAGAAGGTTGAACAGCTCTGCAGACCTTGCCCAACCAGATTCTCCGATTTCTGCCGCACGGAAAGAGCGCCTGCGTGCTCTTGGCCTTCAAACTGTATTCATCCAGGATGCAGTAAATGCTCTATCTTCCGTTGAAAACGCATTGAATTGGATGCATACTTCTGCCGTCGAAGAAATGACCACTCTTCAACATGAAGTATCTCGTGTTGTCGACGCATTCATTCTTTTGCCAGAAGTTTTCAAACAAGCTTTGAAGATCATGGAAGATAAGCAGGAGCAACTGCTAAAGAAAGAAGCAACAAAAACGAGGATAGCTGAAGCCAAGACCGCTTGTGCTATGATTGAAAACAACTTTCAACTGCGCGCTCACGACAAATGCATTCAGGAAATGTCGCAGACTCTTTCCTCCCTTGTAGAAAGAATGACCAGCATCGAGACAAAACAGGACGCTGCTCTAGAAATCCTGCAAAGTCTTGATGAAGCCAAAAAGGGGGAAGAGGCACGAGAAGCTGCTAGGAGAATTAGGCTGCAACAAGAAAGGGAATTTGAGGCTGCTCAGAACAGTATCACTGCCAAATTGAACAAACTAGCACCTCCCTCCCAAAGTTTTAAAATTTCAGGCTCCAGACCGGAATTTCATGATCCCAATGTCCCTTGGCAAACTCTTATTCAGAGACCTTCTGAAATTCGTCTGCCGACCAACCGCAATCCTACTGCCGACGAAGTGAAACACTTTGGAAGAAACGAATCGATGAGATACTTTGTCAGACTCATCAGGGAATCCGCCATCTTCAAGAACTATAAAACGTTAGCGGAGGCCGCAGACAAATTTACGAAGATACTAGAAGACGGGAAACTCCCTCTCCAAATCGAAATGAAATCCAAACACAGAAGAGGAGATCGGGTCACCCATCCAGAAGACTGGATACTTGCCTATGATCGATCCTATGATGGAAGAGCTATATACCAGGATCGAGGCAATGATTCTCTTCAAAACTGGTGGCGTGGTACCGAGAATGAACCAGGGAAAAGGCCATGGAGGCATGCGGATTATAGATAAGGAGCTGAAATCTATGTATATTATTTTTTTTTTGTAATTTCCCTTCGAAACAGCAAACTCTGTACTCAATTCATTTTGAATATCAATAAAAGCGTTTGTTTGTCTTGAAAGATTACAACTCGTAATCTACTGTGTTAATGTATGATTACTTAAATTGTTTGATAGCAATCTCAAGTTAGATAAACTTGATTGAAAAACTAAGCTGCACGAACTAGTCTACGAACAGTTCATAATTTCAGTTGTAAGCTTAGAATACATTGTAAGATTGTGCCTGCGCGCCAATCATAAGCTTAAGTTGTAATAATTCTTAAACTGTATCGAACTTGCCTGCGAGCAGTTCATCATTTAGACTAAGTCAGACCTTTGATGAAAGACCAAGAAATCTGCCAGAAATCATCAAAGAAGATCGCTTCATGAAGAAGGTTTTGGCATCATCAAGAAGACTTGAAAAGTTAAGAAAGAAAGTCTTGGCAAATTGTCAAAAAGGGGGAAATTGTTGGGAAAACAAAGACCCTGTATCGAAACAGCCGGGATACCCGATCCCTGTATCGAATGTTATTTGATAAAAAGGTTTTGACATATATGCCAATCCGAATACAGTAAAGGAAACTGTATCGAAGCTTTGAGGCTTTATCCTGTATCGAAGACCTGCCTCGAATCAGCATATAGTGAAGCTCTTGATCTGCAAGAAGTCTTGTAAAAGACCAAGTATGAAGCGTCTCGAAACTCAAAATACGCTTATCTTCCATCTGACTCACAGGACAAAGAAGGAACAAGTCAAGTCTCGTTGAATAAAGAAGTATTTAAATACTCAAGGATAAAGTATTTAAATACTGCCAGTCTTCAGATCTTCAGAATCCCGCGAAATCCGGATCGTGTCATAATCCCGTTGGAACGAAATCTCATTCAAACGGATACATCTCAACGGATACATTCTTCAGAGACTATATATATCTTATGAAGGCTTTGAAGATCACCACCCGATAACCTAACACTCAAGCTATCAAAAGTTATCATCAGAGCAAAACATATCTTCAAAGCTTACTGCAAATAAGATCTAAAGAGATATACAGTGCTCATCATCCTGAACAACACTTCATCAGCTGAAAACTCTTAAAGTCAAAGTTGTTGTTCACCATCTGTTCTATACGTTGAACAAACTCAAGATCAGCCACCTGTGTGGGTGAACAATGCTTCTCCGTAAGCGTGTGTGAAGGAATTGCATTGAAGAAGACGAAGCTTGAGCGTGTGTGAAGAAGCAAGTCAAGCATTAGCTCAAAACCAAATCTGTGTGAGCGGTTTAAGCTAAGATCTTTATATCAATGCTGTGAGCGATATATTGATTGTGTGTGTTGTTATAATTACGTAGTTGTGTACGCAGAATTATAATAAACTTTACTCTGTGTGGAGGACCGGTGGACGTAGAGGGTTTACCTCGAACCACTTTAATTCGTGTTATTTACCTTGACTTTTCTTGTTTTAAATTCTTGTGATATATTAAGTATACACTATACACTCGATTCTTTGTATCCACAACCTCATATCCAAGACTTCCGCTACGCACTCAGATTTAGAATCCGTACATTTTGTAGTTTAAACTATTTTCCCAACTGTATCCAGTATACTTAGTGGCCAACAGTACTAATAACAAGATTGAAGATATAGAGAAGAATTACAGTCAACCAACTGCCTTGGCGCAGTTGGCCACCTGACCTTCAATTTAGTTGGAGGTCGGGGGTTCAATTCCTAGTGGCAACACTTTGGAATTGAATTTCTCAATGCCCAATGATCCCTTAGTCTTTGACTAAGGGTTAGGGCCTAGCCCTCCGGGGTACGCTGGTGGAACAATTAAATATTGAGGGCTTCAAGCTGCAGTGTGGAGGCCGGATCTCGGTGAACTGCGGTTGGATTTGGGGGGGTCAGCATGGAGCAATCACTTGGGGGACGACTCCTTGTGCGCGGTAGTTGAGGATATTTAAGAACCTGGGAGCCAGATACACATCTCGCGATTTAACTGGTAGCAGTACTGTGAGGCCGGGGCTGTTATCCCGAGGACTAGTCAGGTGTAAGCTTGAAACCTCGGTATAAAAAAAAAAAAAAAAAGTTTACAGTCTGGGGGTTCATATTTAAATACAGTTGAGATGGCGAAAGGACAAAGTACTGTATTATAATATCCACGCTGTCATGGTGTATCACCTCCACGTAGCTAATCGTAATTCGGTGCCTGGTCAACTGAGGGCATTACAGCTTGCGTCATAATTGGTAAACGGTGCTGAGATAATCTGATGTCATCACAACATGCGTCACACTGCCAGGAAAAAAAAAGAGTTTATTCTTACATGGTAATTTTTTTTTTTTTATAACTAGGTGATCCCAGCTTAGTCGGACTAATTCTAGTCCCTCAATGAACTCATTCCTAACCCATTGAGAGAAGTAAATCGCGAGTCGCTCGAGCAATTCCAGGGTTCGTGCCTTTCTCATGCACTGCGCACGCGAGAGAAGCGCCAGCGGTGCGGCGCCTCGGTTCCAAGATGCGATTAAGAGAGCATTGGCTGATTAGTCGGCCTCAAGGTTCCGGCAAGGAAATCTTTCACCGCTTATGACGCGAGATTAAACATTGATTAGCGGTCGCTCGAGCTAGCCGCGGAGAGCTAGAGGATCATAAAGAGAAAAACTTCATCTTTCACCTCCTTGGTGGGTTAGAACTCAAGACCTCTCTCAAATGAATATCTTGAGAGGAGAAATCTACTGTGTCTGGCATTTATTTATACTGTTTTCTCACACTAACATCTCATCCATTTATATATTATGGGACCCACTTGTTTATTGTGGGACCACATTAAATAAATGGATGAGATGTTAAGTGTGTATGAATGTGTGTATGAATATGTGTATATGTAGCATTGCTCATCTTGAGAGTAGGCGTCCTACCAGTGAACCACCAATCCTCCCCCTTTATAGGGTAAGTTTCGTTCGACCTCACATGGGTTCTCTGACTTGTGAGCTGTACGACCACGGTGTTGAGAAGTTTGACTGAAATAAATTTTAAATGATTTAGAAATTACTATGTTTATTCGTGATTTATTAAAATAAAATAAAATGAATAAAATTTTGAAATCCGTGTGCTCAAAGAACTTTATTTTCAAAGAGGCCCTCTTTTTTAGGGAGAAAACTTGTTTTGTCTTTTCGCATATAATAATATTTTTTTCTGACCCAAGTTTAGTAACAATTCTTTTGATATTCAAATTGTCGAAATTGACCTTTACTCGAATAAAATTCGAGTCATATATTGTAATTTTGAGTAACATAATTTCGAGTCAACTTAAAAAAAACAATATTGAGGAATGTTGAAAATATGAGTTACCGGAGTCCAAAAGTTCAGGTTACACGAGTCCAATTCGGGTCACCCGAATACAATTCGTGTCACACGAATTTGATCGCCCGAAATTCGAGTAACATAATTTTTTTTTACATGTCCCGAAATTCATTCCCAGTCATGCATATCGAGTCTTAAAAATAGCATGATTGGATTCGTGACATAAAAAATGTCTCCCGAATTGGGGCCCATTCTTTAAGACATAAAAAATGTCTCCCGAATTTCGGGACATGTAAAATGTCTATAAGTTGCACGAATTTTTTTTACGAGTCACAAAAATGTCCCTGAATTCACTCGGGACATGTAAAAAAAAAATTTGTCTTCGGGCAAAAATGTCTCCCGAATTCATTCGGGACATGTAAAAAAAAAATTATGTTACTCGAATTTCGGACAACAAAATTCGTATGACACGAATTATATTCGGGTGACACGAATTGTCGGACTCGGGTGACCCATATTTTCAATCTTCCTCAATATTGTTTTTTTTTTGAAGTTGACTCGACATTATGTTACTCGAAATTACAATATATGACTCGAATTTTATTCGAGTATGTAATACCCGGTTGTAATTCAGTCATTATCATTCAGTAATTTCATTCGGTGATTGTCACTCAGTGGATTTTCACTCATTTATAATCATTCATCAATCATGTTCTTTCACCCGTGTTCACCGTTCGGAGAAACTTCGAGTTTGTATCGTTATTGTTCATTGTTTCAACTTTCCACATATGAGTTCGACTTTGTTAGATCACCATTAACTTTTGGTAACTCCAAAAATTCTGAATCTTTGCAATATTATAGAGCATCGAGTTAGCTTTCCAATGGTTCAAACGGTGAGTCAATCGGAGTCCGGACGAGAGAGTTATGGTCATTTTAGCTCACCCGCTCATTTTTCAGTTATTAGCCGATCACTGCCGACCGAACTCGGTCGTGTCGTCCGACACGGCCCATGCTGTACTCGTCCGGAAATGCCGAAGTCTCTGCCACAGGACTCGACCGTGTCGTCTGGCACGGCCGAGTCGAACTCTTCCGGATAAGCCAGAACCGACTGCCCAGATGCCCGACCGTGTTCCAGGACACGGTCGAGTCATGCCGAGTCGCTGTCGGACAGGTCACTATCAGAAGGCCCCTTCGCGCCGCGACCGTGTCAAGCAGGACACGGTCGAGTCCTCGCCGCCGATGCGCCGCGACTGCGTGCCGATCGGCACGGCCGTGTCCATGCATACCAACCCCTATAATTTCGCTTTTTTAGCATTTCACTCATTTTTTCATTCTTTCACCTTCATACACGAGAGAGGGTCTTGAGGAGAGATTTCTTCATCAATTATCATTTGAGTGTGTATTTTCTTCACCTTCAATCCTTTGGGAAGCTTGGATACTCGATTAAACTCGTGTTCTTCGGATCGTAGTGGTTGGATCTTCAAGAGGTAATTTCTTCAACACCTTGGATTTCGATTCTATGTTGAGATATGATGTTTTGGACGTTATAATCATGTTATATGAAGGGATATGTATATGATTATGAATTTGTATAAGGATTCATTGGATTATTGAGGGATTATTCAAGAACACTTTGAATATCGAGTTGAAATTGGGGGTTTTCGATTAATTGTCGTTATAATCACGTTTTCGGATATTCGTCTTGGATTATTAATCATATTGAAGATTTTTTATTGGTTTGAAACACTTCTTGGAGGATTTGATATTGGTATATTGAGGTTTGATTGTAAACAATCGGAGTTTGGCCGCAACGTGTTTGATTTAATGCCTCAATGGATTTAGTTTAATCGTATCGACGTTTTGAGTTCGTTATATTCGTGTTTGATTCGTATATTGAACGGGTTGTTGGATATTGTATAATTCAAGGTTGTTCGAGCGACCGATATCTCAATTAGGACGTCGTTCGTGGAAGGATAATTGTCACCGGTATTGTGCAAGTTAATTCTTACTCGGTTAAAAGGATATTCATTCCTTTTGTTGTTGATCATTCATAATCATAACTCATTCATCATTGTATTAATCATATTGAGACTTGTAATTGTTGAACAATCACTTCATTAACGGGAACGGCGGTTCCAATCATTCCATTGAAACTATCAATCACTTCATTATCACTTTCATATCGGTGAGTCATTCTTGACTTTGTCAAATTATTATTATTCATTGATATTCATTATGGTCATTCTCGTTCATATGACCTTAGGTTCATATTGCGTGGCCGGGTGCGGATGTGTGGAATTTTTAGTCGGGCACATGATGGCCATGTATTGGGAGTGATACATTGGGTGTGCACACGGTAACGATTACCTCCGTGAGACTAATTAGGTACAAGGACGGGTGTGTCCGGTCATCCGTCTTGTACACTTGCACAGAACACTACGGGCGTACTATGATACTCTTCTTCAGCGTAATTCATAACTAAGGATATTTCATAACTTCAGTTAAATCATGTTTGTGTATTTTCAACCCTTGAGGATTGTTGTTCTTTATCGGACCCCATTTGGGGATTTTGTTTTTCGTGTCTTGGCAAGGCAAAAGCACGGGAGAACACGCCGGCGTCGAGTCGGTGATACTAGTAGGGGGCCCGATCTTTCAGTTATTCATGTTATTGTCCTTTATTTTCCGCTGCGGACTTTCATTTGAATACTCCGTTTCATTCAGTGTTGTGTATTTTATCTTCATATAAAATACACTAGTATTCGGTATTGTCCTGGTGTGTTGTAACTAAACTCCTCATCGGAGTAATTATTGTTGTAATGTAGTTCGGTACTACATTTATCCTGTGTAATTCATTCATTTTCATTTGCACAGTGGGTCCCAGGTTGGGGATCTACGGCCGTAATATCCGCCTAGTTTGGGGTGTTACAGAGTTGGTATCGGAGAGTGGTTTTGAATACTACCTTCCGAGTCATGTCTCATTTGAAGTCATCGTCATCAGACTAGTATCATTGGACTTTCGTGTCACGTGTGACTTGTGCAAATGCCGAGCCAATCAGACCGAAGAACCGTAAGATTTCTAACGCCATGGTACAATTTCTGGCAATAGTCATTCATTCATTATTCATCAATTAACAATCCTCAAACATCATCATTCATTATGATCAGGACGATCATATTAACTCATTAATCACTTAATTCATTTCAATACTCAGTTAATGATCAGGACGATCATATTAACTCATTAATCACTTAATTCATTTCAATACTCAGTTAATGATCAGGATGATCATATTAACTCATTAATCACTTAATTCATTTCAATACTCAGTTAATGATCAGGACGATCATATTAACTCATTAATCACTTAATTCATTTTAATACTCAGTTAATGATCAGGACGATCATATTAACTCATTAATCACTTAATTCATTTCATTACTCAGTTAATGATCAGGACGATCATGTTAACTCATTAATTACTCAATTCATTTCATTACTCAGTTGTCGATTTGGATGGTCATATTATCAATCTTATTAAGGTATTCAAGATAATCATTTCAAGAATTTTATCAGATAATCATGTCACTTCAGTAAATCATTCATATAATCACTAAGTTAGAGCATGTATACTCATTTTCATCATTTCATGACATAATCATAACGTGATAATCATGCGGGGAAATATAATCATTATGTGACCTTCCTACTTCAGTATGGGGAGAGCTGTCAGGGGATGCACGGGGAGAGGCCGCGGTGCGGACCGAAACCCGAGAAATAATCACTGTTGCCGGAAATCGTGCCGGGACTCGCTCGATCGAGAAGATGTTCGGGTTGATCCACTCACTTTTATGCAGGCCATGATGACCCATGTGCGGTTGCTCAATCATCATTGCGCCACTCGGCCGGATTAATCGAGAGAACTCTCCGTATGAGCAGTTTGCTAAGGAAAGTCTTGAACAACAACCTTAATCATCGGCAAGAAATCAACGGCGTAATCAATCAGGCGGTCAGTCAACCTTCAAGAAGCCTCGTGTGAGTCCTATCGTTTACGAGCGACCTCTACGGCGCATAATCGTGCGGGATCTCATTCCCGAGTGGCGATTCGGCCATCACTGTTTCAATTGTGGGCAGGGTCATTTCAGCCGAGTGTCTCAAACCGTCTATCACGTGCTATAATTGTTGGAAATTTTGGTATAAGGCCCGAATTTGCCGAAATGACTCCAAGTCGGCTCCGGCGGCATCTCGAGCCCCGAAGCAATCGGCCTTTCAGAATCGATCGCTTTGTCAACGTCGTTTAAGACAATGGAAGCAAATAGAGTTGGGGCTCGTATTTATCGACGGAGCGTCCGGTTCGGGGGCCGCAGGTCCTGCATTCATATGATGAGGAGGATCGACGATCCGTGGCCCGAATGATTTCGTATACTCGTAATTTTATTTCAACTTGTGTGTACCTTTTGATGCTGGTACACCGCATTCATTCATTTTCGAATCATGCTTGAATAGACTTATTTCGGGATAGTCCTATTGCTTGTGGACCTCATACCATCGGTCTACCTGACGATGGAAGATTTTTTCGGAAATCATACCGAATTAAGCTTAATGACCGCGATTGGTTGATGGATCTAATCGTGGTGAATTTATCTTAGGACGATGTAATTTTCGGTATTAGTTGGTTGATCGTCTTGATACTATCCTCAGTGTTTGTTAGCGTTTGGTCGCTATTTTTCCGTCGTTGGTTGCCGAATGTGTGCTTCAGGGAAGTAATCCCCGTTGTTCCAGAAGAAGTATTATTATGACGAAAGCAGAGAAATTCCGCAATCGAGTTATTCAATCATTCATTGCATCATTTCCATCGATTGTCCTTTCTAAGACAATCGAGTCATTCAATCATTCATTGTATCATTTCCATCGATTGGCCTTTCAAAGGCAATCGAGTTATTCAAACATTCATTGTATCATCTTCATCGATTGGCCTTTCTTAGGCAATCGAGTTGTTCAATCATTATTGGTATCTCTTTTTATCGATTGACCATTCTAGGGCAATCGAAATGTTCAATCATTCGTGGTATCATTGTCATAGATTGACGATGTATTTCCAGACGAGTTATCTGGTTGCCTTCACATAGAGTAGGGGAATTCAGGAGTGAGTTGGAACCGGTACGTCCCCTTTATCGAAGGCACCGTATCGGATGGCCCCGACCAGAATGCAGGAGTTGAAGATTCAACTTGAGGAGTAGTTCGAGAAAGGTTATCTCCGACCGATTGCGTCCCCGTGAGGAGCACCAGTGTGATCTGTCAAGGAGAAGGATGGCTCGTCTCGTGTGTGTATTAATTACCAGGAGTTGAACAGGGTGATGATCAAGAGTAGTATCCCTTACCCTGTATTGATGATCTTTTAGATCAACTTCAGGGAGCCTCAGTGTTTTCCAGGATCGACTTAAGATCTGGATATCACCAGTTGCGGATTCGAGAGTCGGATATCGCGAGGACAATGTTTCGTACACGCTATGGTCATTATGAGTTCGTAGTTATGCCATTCGGGCTAACTATTGCACCTGCGGTATTCATGGAGTTAATGAATCGGGTTTTCATCGACTTTTTGGATCAGTTTGTTGTTGTTTTCATCGATGACATTTTGATTTATTCTCGTAGCCGAGAGAAACACGAGGTTCATCCTCATCAGGTTCTCGACGTGTTGAGACGAGAGCAACTTTATGGAAAGTTTTCCAAATGTGAGTTCTGGATGTCCGAAGTGACTTTTCTCGGGCATGTAATTTCATCTGACAGAGTTCGTGTCGACCCTCAGAAGACGGAGGCTATCCGAGATTGGCAACCTCCGAAAGATGTTAAGTAAATCCGAAGTTTCCTCGGATTAGCTGGTTAATTATCTAACCCACGGCTGGAGCTAGCAACCGTGGTTTTCGCTTTGAAAATCTGGCGTCATTACCTATATGGCATCACCTGTCAGATCTTCACCAATCACAAGAGTTGAAGTATATATTTACTCACAAGGAGTTAAATATGCGACAGAGGCGGTGGTTGGAACTAATCAAAAATTATGATATCGAGATCCTTTACCACCCGGGCAAGGCGAACGTTGTCGCCGACGCCTTGAGTCGTAAGTCCGTTCAGGAGTAGATGCTTGCTCATTTAACAGTTCAGAAGGAGCTTCAGCAGGAATTCCTTAGACCCGAGATCGAGGTCTGGCTTCAGCGAGTTCAGGGACAACTTTGTATGTTAGAGATTTCATCGTCACTTGAGGAGGTAATCAGAGGGAATCAGAGTTCAGACCCAGCATTGTTGCGCATTCGTGAGGATGTGGCTCAGGGGAAAGCCCCTGGATTCGTGATCCACGAGGATGGACTTTTGAGATTTAAGAATCGGATGTGTGTACCGGCGAATGATGAGTTGAAAAACTCGATCTTGAGAGAAGCTCATGCTACCCCTTATCCGGTTCATCCGGGGTCTAGCAAGATGTACAAGGACTTGAAACAAAATTACTGATGGAGTAATATGAAGCGAGAAGTCGCAGAATTTGTTTCGAGATGCTTAACATGTCAACAAGTCAAGATTAAACATCAGCGACCGGCAGGTATGTTAAAACCTCTTCCTATTCCCGAATGGAAGTGGGAAGACATTTCTATGGATTTCATCACGAGTTTGCCGACGAGTCGTCGTGGCATGAATACGATCTGGGTGATTGTGGACCGCTTAACTAAATCAGCTCAATTTCTTGAGATTAAGGATACTTGGGGTCCCGAAAGACTTGCCCAGTTATTCATCAAAGAGATAGTGAGACTGCACGGTACTCCTAAAAGTATCGTTTCCGATCGTGACGGACGGTTTGTGTCTCATTTTTGGAAATCAGTTCATCGTGCTATGGGAACTCAGCTTAATCTCAGTACTGCCTTTCATCCTCAGTCCGACGGACAATCAGAAAGAACTATTCAGACATTAGAGGACATGTTGAGGGCATGCGTCCTCGATTGGAAAGACGATTGGGAAGCCCAACTACCATTGATCGAGTTCACGTATAATAATAGTTGGCATGCTTCGATCAAGATGGCACCTTACAAGGCCTTGTACGGTCGTCGTTGTCGATCTCCCTTGTGTTGGGACGAATTATCAGAATCAATCGGCACCGAGCCTGATATGCTTATAGCCGCTCGTGAGAAGGTAGCTTTGATCAAGAGTCGTTTGTTGACCGCCCAGAGCCGACAGAAGTCTTATGCAGACAATCGTCGTCGACCACTAGAGTTCGAGACGGGTGACCACGTTTTGGTCAAAGTATCCCCGAGCCGAGGTATTTTCCATTTCGGAAAACGGGGAAAGTTGAGTCCGAGATTTATTGGACCGTTTGAGATTTTGGAACGAGTAGGCGAGCTAGCTTATCGTTTAGCCTTACCTCCGGCATTGAACCGAATTCATAATGTGTTTCACGTCTCTCAGTTACGGAAGTATGTTGCCAACCCGAGTCACATACTTCAGTTCGACGAAATCGAGATCGCCGACGACCATTCATATGAGGAGCGTCCTATACGAGTGTTGGAGCGGCGAATCAAACAGTTGAGGAACAAGACGATCCCTTTGGTCAAGATTCAGTGGTCCAGACACGGAGTCGAAGAGGATACTTGGGAAACCGAGAATAGTATGCGGGAGAGTTATCCCGAGATGTTTGACCCTTAGTTTCGGGGACGAAACTCTTTTAAGGGGGGGTGTATGTAATACCCGGTTGTAATTCAGTCATTATCATTCAGTAATTTCATTCGGTGATTATCACTCAGTGGATTTTCACTCATTGATAATCATTCATCAATCATGTTCTTTCACCCGTGTTCACCGTTCGGAAAAACTTCGAGTTGTGTATCGTTATTGTTCATTGTTTCAACTTTCCACATATGAGTTCGACTTTGTTAGATCACCATTAACTTTTGGTAACTCCAAAAATTCTGAATCTTTGCAATATTATATAGCATCGAGTTAGCTTTCCAATGGTTCAAACGGTGAGTCAATCGGAGTCCGGACGAGAGAGTTATGGTCGTTTTAGCTCACCCGCTCATTTTTCAGTTATTGGCCGATCACTGCCGACCGAACTCGGCCGTGTCGTCCGACACGGCCCGTCTTTGTACTCGTCGGAAATGCCGAAGTCTCGCCACAGGACTCGGCCGTGTCGTCAGCACGGCCAGTCGAACTCTTCCGGATAAGCGAGCCGATCGCCCGGACGCGGCCGTGTTCCAGACACGGTCGAGTCATCTTAAGTCATTTGTCGGACAGTCACTATCGGAAGGCCCCTTGGCGCGCGCGACCGTGTCAAGCGGGACACGGTCGAGTCCCTACCCGGCCATTGCGCGCGCGGCCGTGCCGATCGGCACGGGCCGTGTCCGATGCATACCAACCCTATCATTTCGTTTTTGAGCATTTGGCTCATTTCTTCATTCTTTCACCTTCATACACGAGAGAGGGTCTTGAGGGAGAGATCTCTTCATCAATTATCATTTGAGTGTGTATTTTTCTTCACCTTCAATCCTTTGGGAAGCTTGGATACTCGATTAAACTCGTGTTCTTCGGATCATAGTGGTTGGATCTTCAAGAGGTAATTTCTTCAACACCTTGGATTTCGATTCTATGTTGAGATATGATGTTTTGGACGTTATAATCATGTTATATGAAGGGATATGTATATGATTATGAATTTGTATAAGGATTCATTGGATTATTGAGGGATTATTCAAGAACACTTTGAATATCGAGTTGAAATTGGGGGTTTTCGATTAATTGTCGTTATAATCACGTTTTCGGATATACGTCTTGGATTATTAATCATATTGAAGATTTTTTTATGGATTGAAAAACATCTTGGAGGATATTATATTTATATATAGAGGTTTGATTGTAAACAATCGGAGTTTGGCATAGCGTGTTTGATTTAATGCCTCAATGGATTTAGTTTAATCGTATCGACGTTTTGAGTTCGTTATATTCGTGTTTGATTCGTATATTGAACGGGTTGTTGGATATTGTATAATTCAAGGTTGTTCGAGCGACCGATATCTCAATTAGGACGTCGTTCGTGGAAGGATAATTGTCACCGGTATTGTGTAAGTTAATTCTTACTCGGTTAAAGGATATTCATTCCTTTTGTTGTTGATCATTCATAATCATAACTCATTCATCACTGTATTAATCATATTGAGACTTGTAATTGTTGAACAATCACTTCATTAACGGGAACGGCGGTTCCAATCATTCCATTGAAACTATCAATCACTTCATTATCACTTTCATATCGGTGAGTCATTCTTGACTTTGCAAATTATTATTCATTGATATTCATTATGGTCATTCTCGTTCATATGACCTTATGGGTTCATATTGCGTGGCCGGGTGCGGATGTGTGGAATTTTTAGTCGGGCACATGATGGCCATGTATTGGGAGTGATACATTGGACTGTGCACACGGTAACGATTACCTCCGTGAGACTAATTAGGTACAAGGACGGGTGTGTCCGGTCATCCGTCTTGTACACTTGCACAGAACACTACGGGCGTACTATGATACTCTTCTTCAGCGTAATTCATAACTAAGGATATTTCATAACTTCAGTTAAATCATGTTTGTGTATTTTCAACCCTTGAGGATTGTTGTTCTTTATGGCCGGCCGTTTGGGGATTTTGTTTCGAGGTCTTGGCAAGGCAAAAGCACGGAGAACACGCCGACGTCGAGAGTCAGTGATACTAGCAGGGGCCCCCGATCTTTCAGTTATTCATGTTATTGTCCTTTATTTTCCACTGCAGACTTTCATTTGAATACTCCGTTTCATTCAGTGTTGTGTATTTTATCTTCATATAAAATACACTAGTATTCGGTATTGTCCTGGTGTGTTGTAACTAAACTCCTCATCGGAGTAATTATTGTTGTAATGTAGTTCGGTACTACATTTATCCTGTGTAATTCATTCATTTTCATTTGCCTGGTGGGTCCCAGTTGGGGATCTACGGCACTGTAATATCCGCCTAGTTTGGGGTGTTACAGAGTAAAGGTCAATTTCGACAATTTGGGTATCAAAAGAGTTGTTACTAAACTTGGGGCAGAAAAGAATATTATTATATGTAAAAGGGCAAAACAAGCTATTTCCACCTCTTTTCGAACCGTCTGATGATCCGACACTGCAGCTTTTAGTGTCAGAAGTAATATTTGTTAGTTTTGAAAATATTATAAGTTTTGTTTAGGGAGAGACGAAAAATTCTCCCCACCTGTATCAGAAGTCTTTTGACCAAGCGGGTATTAAATCGAGGAAAGTGCACTAATGACAGTCCTGCAAGGGAGAAGACCAACGAGATACAAACCCAACAACAAACCTTATATATTTTAGTAAAGTATTGTCATCACAGGTATTGTCACCCAAAGGTTCATGTAGTTCTTTTTATTAGGGGTGAGCAAAACCGAACCGAGAAACCGAAAAAAACCGACGAAACCGAAACCGAAAAACCGAAACCAAATCAAAACCATCAGTTTGGGTTTAGAATTTTTAAAAACCGAAAAGTCGGTTTCGGTTTCGGTTTATACACTAGAAACCGAACCATTAAAACCGAACCGAACCGATATCATATAATATATATGTATTTCGTAAATTTTATATGTATATATGCATATGTAGAATAGACAAAAATATTGTCCTGGTCTGGTGGTTATAACGCTGGTAGTTCACGCATTGGTCCCATGTTCGATTCCTATCCAATGCACATTTTAAGTTTTTTTGAAGAATATACAAAAATCGGGTTGATTGGGTTTAAACCCGAAACCGACCCGTAAAAACCAAAAAACCGAGAAACCGAACCCATTGGGTTGGTTTCGGTTTCGGTTTGATTTTTTGGAAACCGAAGCAAGTCGGTTTGGGTTCGGTTTTAGCCTAAAACCGACCCAAACCGACCCATGCTCAACCCTACTTTTTATAACTAAATGAAAAGGGATACAAGTTTTGGGATTTAGATGGGGTCATATCTAAAAATGAAAAGGACGTAATGAGCACTTCAAAATGGATGTACCTGCACGTATTTCTTGAAGGGGTTGGCTAAATATACCAACCCCTTAGTCAATTTTTTTTTTTTTTTTTGTTGTTTGCTGTTACCCCTCCCTCCCTAGTCCCTCCACCCCCTGCTGCCCCCTTTCTCCCTCCCTTTGCTGCCAGCATTTCGCTGGCAGTTTTTTTTTAGTTTTTTATTTTTTTTAATTTTTATTTTTTTGTTAGTTTTTTACTTTTTTTTGTTATTTTTAAAAATAGATAAATACAATTATGATAATACCAAAAAAATTGTGTAAAAATATATTATTTAAATAGATAAATATTATACATCATATTTATTAAATACATTACGTAAGATAATACAAAAAAATAGAGAAGTACAATTATGATAATACAAGAAAAAAAATTAATTCTTTCACGACATGGAGTACAAAAGTTCATTATACAAATTTTGCCGATTTATATACGGGAAGGCCCAAGCCGGGTCATAATTATAACGAAACCATTGCGGATGGTTAAGAGGTAATGGAGAATTTTCTTGTAATTCTACTTGGACGTAGTGGTTACCGACCAATGCCATTGCCCCTATATTATGTTGTTGTGATCGTGGCGAACAAGACCAAAGTGGTAAGCACAGTGTACTGGATGACTCGCTTAAAAAAATAACAGCAATGTCAAACCGTGAAGCAATTAGTAAACCAGTCATTGGCATAATCATCCATTTATTAGGCGGCACAGAACCGGGTTCTTGGAGACTCAATGTGTACTGCAGTCGTGCTATATCAGCAGCTCCGAATATGTCTTTTATACGTTATAGTGCATAACTAACTCGTTTAATAATTCCATCCGAATTTGAAAATACAGATGTTGACTTAATCCCAAGAACGTAGCCACCGCTATAAACCCACAATTTCCATCTCCCTCTACATCATTTACCTGCGTGATGTAAGGACGAAAATTTTTTGGAATTTTTTCTAGAATATAAGAGTTATCCGAACTCTCGAACTCATCTGGGATCTCGTTCAAGTCTATCACGTATGAACTCTCGAACTCATCTGGGACCTCATTCAAGTCTATCAGTGGTTCCTTGTTCAAGTCCATCACGTATGAACTATGTCTCGCTGGTTCCTTAATCGAATCTTGATGAATGGGATCGACATCCCTTTTTTGTTGTGGTTTCTTTAAGCTTAGTCGTCCACGAGTATTTTTTTGAACTCGAGGTACTTGAATGTCGGTTGTAGTTCGGCCCATGATATCCTTTTGCTTTCTTAACAAACTTTTTTTCTCAACTTTGGACTGCTTGTAAAAGTTTTCTTTAAAATATTTTAGTTCACTGTCACAACTAATATTATCATTTTGCACAGATGTTGACGGTGAAATATCTAGCTTCCTCCAAAAGATATCAATCGAATCCAAGGAAATATACTTACCCGTACTTATATACATTGAAAGTTCGCAAGCACATGGTAACCCACAACTGTTGCGAAGTCGACAATCACAGTTTGAGGAGTCTAACTGAAGATCCTTCCATCGTTTACGTTCTCCAAGAATTATATCGAGAGCTTCATTTGAAACAAAACCACGCAATAGTTTGAAGCACTGAATGTTGTGTTGATGAATGCGGACAATTCTGCTTTTTTATAAGCTTTCTTTAATTGATGTAAGTTGCGACTGCACTATTCGATCAATACAATCCAGAAATCTATCCAAACTAGACTTTGCAGAATTCAAATATTTTTTTAGCTTCGCATGCTGGCTCTCAACTCTATTGGTTGTGTTATTCCCAAAATTGAGATGCTGATCAATCCAGACTGGCACAAACATTTCCTTGTATTTGTTCAACCAACTCTCATTTACGTAATTTAAAACACCTGGAAAGTAATGTAAATTTGGATGAGAAAATATATAAGAAAAA
Source organism: Orobanche coerulescens (assembly GCA_033398695.1). Lineage (NCBI taxonomy): Eukaryota > Viridiplantae > Streptophyta > Magnoliopsida > Lamiales > Orobanchaceae > Orobanche > Orobanche coerulescens. The sequence continues at coordinate 41,556,142 of CM065813.1, forward strand.
TATAACTTGGGACATACAAAAATAAATATTAAATGTGAAATATATAAAACATACGTGGAACACCTTTATACTTTGGTGCCAGAAACTTTACTTGAATCTTTAACTTTATAGTCGCCGCCACCACCACACATGAGTACAACTTTATACACGAAACCACAAGGTTTCTTATTTGATCTTTTTTGACGATGACAACACCTAGAGAGTGCGCCATGTTTTGTACCCAATCCATCAATTCTTCACGAGACCCGAACACCTAAAAATAAATTGCAAGTGTATAAAAAATCGACATTTACAAAAGATTAAAACCATATAATTATACCTGATTAGTGGCAAATTCTGGTGTCATCGTGAAAAATCCAGCATCTTCAGTTAAATTATTTTCGTTAAAATCGACATATGTGGGCGTGGATGTATATGTGTGTTTAGTTGTGTGTATCCATGATGTGTGTGCAATATCCCCTAAATATAGAGGTGTGTGTGTGTGTTGGGAAAGAAAAAAAATGAACGTCTAGCTGCCCCATAGCTGTCATTAACAATTTCAACGGGTTCTCATTCCAACATATTGACTAATTTTAATTAATGAATCTGACAGCAAAAAAATAGTTGTACTCCCAATGTATTGACTAAGTGACAGCAAAAAAATAGTTGTACTCCCAACGAATTCTGGTAAATTTAGTAGCACTAAGTATTGTGTGTGTGGTGGAGTCACTGTCACATGCAACCCCACGGCCATCATGATGCATTTGCAGCTCTCTCTCTCTTTTATTTGTCCGATTCCCCGTCTTTTTTTTCCTTTTTGGTATGTTTAGCAACACTCCTCCTCAATGAAAAGAGTATTATTTTTAATACCGAAAAGCATATCTTCTCCTATATCCTTATTAGCGCTGGGATCGATTCGGTTCTTGGTAAAAAATTAAAGAATCGGAATCAATTTTTAAATACATAAACCGGTTTGGTTTTTGACAACTTTTTTCAAGAACCGAATTAAGAACCGAAACCTAAAAAACTGGTTTTTTCTTCAAGAACCGAATTAGGAACCGGAACCGAATTTAATGTGTAAAAATCGGGTTTTTCGATTCTTTTAGGAACTAAATTGTGCAAAAAAATTTGAATTTCATAAAAGAACCCGAATTTTGAGTAGAAATCGAATTTAATGTGTAATATTTTGAACAAAATACATTTAGTTTGCTTTATTTAATACCTATATTATATAAAAATTTATATATAATATTATTTTTATTATTATTATTATTATATATATAATATATAGAATCAGTTCCAAATCGGTTTTTTCTACATCATAAAACAGGAACTGGAACCAGAACCGAATTATTAAAAAGGAACCGAATTAAGAACTGGAACCGGTTAATAATAAAAAAATCGTAACCGAAATCGAATTTTTCGGTTCGGTTCTTATTAAAATTCAGTTCTTCGGGTAAAAATCCAGCCCTAGTACTTATTTCGTAACTAATTTGACACATATCAGAAAATTCAATGCTCATATTCTGAGTCATGTTCTATTGTTCAATCAAATTTCACAATTATTATATTGCCACATAATAATTAAGTTATTTATAATTTATATTTATATTAAGAAAGAACATAATTGGTGGAAGTCTTATTATAGTTACTAGATTTAAAAATATAAATTAATATATTTAATTATCATATCTTTGGAATAAGACAAACACTTTTGCATATTCAATGCCAATTTTGTTAATTAAAATATTTTAGTAAGATTGATATTTAATTTAGGATATTTTGAATAGTTATTTTGGTAATTAAAACTTTGCTTGTAATTAAAATTTTTAATTTTAGATTTTAATTTTGATCATTAAAATATTTTGGTAATTAAGACATGTAAGAGTGTATATTCAATGATAATTTTTTTTTATAAAAAGCAATTCTAAGCGAAGGCTATCTAAATATTTTGTAGTAAGATTAGTATTTAACTTTTAATTTAATTTAATTAATTAGTAACTTATCAACTATAAAATAACTTATTAAATTTTTAAATTTTTAGTTTTTTCCATAATAATAGGTATTCAACATTCAGATAAAAATATAATATATGTATAAAAAAATATAATAATATCCTCAATTTTATACATACATTCAAATTCTCAGCAATTAGTAGAGAAATATTATTACAGTTACCAAATTTTAACATACCAATTAATGAATTTTAATTATAATATTTTGGAATAAGACAGACACATTTGCATATTCAATGCTCAGTTTTATTAATTAAAATAATTTAGTAAGATTGATATACTTTAAAATATATTGGATAGTTATTTTGATAATTAAAATTTTGCCATATTGTAATTAAAATGTCTAATTTTAGATTTTAATTTTGATAATTAAAATATGTTGGTAATTAAGACATGCAAGAGTGTATATTCAATGATCAAATAATTTTTTTATATAGCAATTCTAACCAAATGCTACTTAAATATTTTGTAGTAAGATTAGTATTTATTTTTTAATTTAATTTTAATCAATTAGTAACTTATCAAATATAAATAAACTTATTAAATTTTTAATCATATATAATATATTCATAAAAAGTATACAATAATATCCTCAATTCCGTACATATATTTAAATTTTCAATAATTAGTAGAAAATTGTGTCAAATCGTCCAACTCCATAATTGGAGTCGTAAAATTATAAATTTATCAAGTATGCCCTAATTAAAAAATTGAAAAATATAACTCCGAGAAGCATCTGTTAGTAGAAGAAATAATAATCAAATAAAATTAGGATGAGTATCATCAACACGCTAATGAAAAAAGTTATCAGAAATTTATTTTGCAATCCATTATAGCCGTGAGATATTAATGGTGATTATGATCAGAAGTGGTGTTTCAGGATGGATATAAATAATAATATTAACATCTTTAACCAGATTTGAGTATGTATGCCTATAAATAGATAAAATATGTATATAGCCGTAAATTGATGAGTACTTACACATTGTCATCCTCATATGTATATATATATATATATATACTAACTATTATCTTTTATTTATCTTATTGTATTTTAGGCAATATTAGTTGTTATATGATTTATACAAAACAAGAATATGATCATGTTTGGTGATTAGCAGATAGCTGATAGCAGATTGTATTATTAGATACGTGATAACTGGTTTAAATAGCTGATTGTATTAGTTATTCATGTATATATTTAGTAAACAGATGATAAATGATAATTTTAGATTTTAATTTTGATCATTAAAATATTTTGGTAATTAAGACATGTAAGAGTGTATATTCAATGATAAATTTTTTTTTATAAAACAGCAATTCTAAGCGGAGGCTATTTAAATATTTTGTAGTAAGATTGGTATTTAATTTTTAATTTAATTTAATTAATTAGTAACTAATCAACTATAAAATAACTTATTAAATTTTTAAATTTTTAGTTTTTTCCATAATAATAGCTATTCAACATTCAGATAAACATATAATATATGTATATAAAATATATAATAATATCCTCAATTCTGTACATACATTCAAATTCTCAGCAATTAGTAGAGAAATCTTATTATAGTTACCAAATTTTAACATACCAATTAATGTATTCTAATTATCATATTTTAGAATAAGACAAACACATTTGCATATTCAGTGCTCAGTTTTATTAATTAAAATATTTTATTAATTAAAATATTTTAGTAAGATTGATATACTTTAAAATATTTTGCATAGTTATTTTGATAATTAAAATTTTGCCATATTGTAATTAAAATGTCTAGTTTTAGATTTTAATTTTGATAATTAAAATATGTTGGTAATTAAGACATGCAAGAGTGTATATTCAATGATCAAATAATTTTTTTATATAGCAATTCTAATCGAATACTACTTAAATATTTTGTAGTAAGATTAATATTTATTTTTTAATTTAAATTTAATCAATTAGTAACTTATCAAATATAAATAACTTATTAAATTTTATTTTTTTTGTTTTTCCCATAATAATAAATATTCAATTGTCCGATACATATATAATATATTCATAAAAAGTATACAATAATATCCTCAATTCCGTACATACATTTAAATTTTCAATAATTAGTTGAAAATTATGTCAAATCGTCTAACTCCATAATTGGAGTCGTAAAATTATAAATTTATCAAGTATGTACTAATTAAAAAATTGAGTAAAATATAACTTCGAGAAGCATCTGTTAGTAGAAGAAATAATAATCAAATAAAATTAGGATGAGCATCATCAACACGCTAACGAAAAAAGTTATCAAAATTTTGTTTTGCAATCCATTATACCCGTGAGATATTAATGGTGATTATGATCAGAAGTGGTGTTTCAGGATAGATATAAATAAAAATATTAACATATTTAACCAGGTTTGAGTATGTATGCCTATAAATAGATAAAATATGTATATATCCGTTAATTGATGAGTACTTACACATTGGTTTAAATAGCTGATTGTATTAGTTATTCATGTATATATTTAATAAACAGATGATAATTGATAGTTACTCGATTGTGTTAAATGAATAATAAGGATAATCAAATATCGACTTGGTTAATAATTCTAATCAATTTTGGTTCAATTTATTCAATAAGAAATTAATAGTATAAAAATCTTAATCATCATCAATTTCTTGCAAATAGATAAATTTTAATAGTAGCTAATCATTAAATTAATTGTAAATAACTTTCATATGCAAAATGATGAATATCTTGAAAACTATTACGGAAAGGATATAAATTGTAAACGGATTTTTGTTGTGGAATTATAATCTTATTATTTCGATTCATCGTCGTTCACCGCGATAAACGACTAGAGATGCTTGAACTCGATCTAAATATTAATTTATTTATTTTATTTGTATTTATAAATTATAACGTAAGTTTTTCGTCGAATTTCGACAGGCTTGATACTAGTATGTTTTGATTTCTGATACTCATTCTTTTTTTTTTTTTTTTTTGTGGGATTCTGATACTCATTCTTTGTAATTTCAATTCTCATGAAAACTGCTCTTTCTAATTTTAATGCCCTAATATATATCCCTTTTAGAGAATAATGACAATAATAATCATAATGATAATAATAACCAATCTCTACTAATCAAATGCTGAAGTAGAGGTGGTATGTGGGCCGGTCGCAGAACAGCCCGGCACGGCCCGGCACGCTAAAAAACCGGCCCGGACCGGCCCGTTTACTATTTGGTCCGGACCGGCCCGTGTACATTTAGGTTATGTGGGCCTTAGGGGCCTTTGTTTTAGAGGCCCGGACTGCCCGAGCCGCCTAAAACGGCCGGCACGACGTGGCCGAGCCCGTGTTAGCCGTGAGCAGGAAGGCCCGATCCGTTTAGCCGTCTAAAGACCGTGAACCGGGAATGTCCAATAGGGTTTTTATTTCTTTCCTATCGATTTATAGCGCGAAAAAGTCTGAAATTCGGTTTCATTTAGTAAATCACATCTTATTATGTCCAAGAGGCATGCAGTAGTGAGTGTACATTTCAGCATTCTATGTCCACTAACATTTTACACCCGACAATAGTCCGATGCACTATAGGAGCACTTCGCAATTAACTTGAAGAGGAGTAAAATGAGAGAGAGAGAGAGAGGGGGGAGAGAGAGAGAGAGTTGTTCTTTCTTTATAATAAAGTTCAAGTTCATTTTGTTGGTCTTTGAAATAAAATTTCTGTCTTACAATGAAGAAAAAAAAAATGTTCAACCTTTCGTGAGCAATGACGGCCCGGCCCATGAACAATGGGCGTGGGCGGGCCGCTATGTTTGTAAAAAAAGACTGGCCCGTCCCGTCCCGACAAAAAAGAAGGGCCGGCACGGCCCGACCCTTAAATGGAGCGGGCTTTAGCAGCCCGGCCCGGACCGGCCCGGGCCCGGCCCGAATACCACTTCTATGCTGAAGCACAACGACAAGCTTTACTCTATTTGTTTTCTTGTGTTTGGATTTCTCGCATGTGAAAAAACAAAAATAAAGGCTGTCCACGTGGGTGGTGGATTCACGTGGCTGATTCAAATAGTATCTGTCCATCAGTCCATGTCATTTTTTATAATTAAATGATATACTTCATCTGTTTTTTTATTATTGCGAAACATTGTTTATTATTATTGTTCACATCTTTCTTTTTGGCCAATCTTTTGTGATTTATACATATGAAAAAATATAGTCATGTGGGATCTTGTTAGATTCATTTCGAAGTATACTTTCAAAATATCAACTTTTTATAATTTTTATTAATCAAAGTTGTGCATTGACAAACGTGAAAATACAGATGTTGCAGTTATAAGAGAACGGAGTTAATAATTTTGTTTATGGTCATTATTTATACTGATGGTAACTTTTGTGTTACAAACTCAACCTATAAGTGATTCTTTATCGAGTATCTTGTCATACTCAACCTCCTCGAGGTCTTTAGGAATCATTAAAAGTCATAGACTTAACCTCACCACTAGGCAAGCTTTCAACACTCAATTGCTCTATAGGGAATAAACTTAGATGAGTGTTTCACACGAACTCTCATAGCTTAGTTCTCCCATTGAACCAAGTTCTTGGGATCTCCAGTCATCTTGGTTGGGTTACCACTATGATAATTCTCAATTTGTGGATTTTAAACTCATTCCCTCTAGCAATTTATTCATTTGATCATGGTTTAACTCTTTGGTTAGCGGATTCGCTAGATTATCCAATGACCTCACATAGTCAATAGAGATAACCCCACTTTTGATCAAATGTCTCATGGTATTATCGCGTCGACGAATATGTCGAGACTTTCCATTATACACGTTACTTCTTGCCCTACCAATAGCAGCTTGGCTATCACAGTGTATCATCACCGCTGGTACTGGCTTTGATCAACATGGAATATCTTCTAGAAAGTTTCTGAGCAATTCGGCTTCTTCACCAGCTTTGTCCAAAGCTATGAATTCCGATTCCATGGTGGATCGGGCTATACACGTTTGTTTTGCAGACTTCCACGAGACAGTTCCACCCCAATGGTAAACACGTAACCACTTGTAGAAAATGAACTTTTCGTATCGGATATCTAATCCGCATCACAGTACCCTTCAAGTACCGAGGGGTATCTCGAATAGTGTAGCCCAAGCTTTTGAGTATACTTTAAGTACCTCAAAACTCTAACGAGAGCTTTCCAATGCTCTTTGCTTGGATTGCTCGTGTAACGACTCAATTTGTTCACAACGCAAGCTAAATTGGGTCGAGTGCAATTTGTAAAATACATTAAACACCCAATGACTCATGCATATTCTTCTTGTGCAACGAGCTCCCCTCAATTTTTGCTCAACTGATCATTTAAATCTATTGGGGTCTTAGCCGGCAAGCTATCAAAAGCATTAAACTTCTTGAGAACTTTCTCGGCATAGTGAGATTGTGTCAAGATGATTCCATATGATTTTCTCAAAATTTTCATTTCAAGAATCACATCGGCTAGCCCCATGTCTTTCATGTCAAAAATTCTTTTTAACATGTTCTTAGTATCATTAATCACTTGTATATTGTTACCTATGATTAACATGTCATCTATATAAAGACATACAATAACATAACTGTTATTAGTGTTCTTAATATAAACACATTTATCACACTCGTTTATTTTAAAACCATTTGATAACATTACATTATCAAATTTCAAGTGCCACTGTAGTGGAGCTTGTTTCAATCCATATAGAGACTTAACCAGTTTGCATTTCTCTTGTCCAGGTACTACAAACCCTTAAGGTTGTTCCATATAGATCTCTTCATCCAGATCACCGTTCAGAAAAGCAGTCTTAACATCCATTTGATGAATCTCAAGATCGTGCAAAACAGCAATCGCGAGAAGCACTCGAATAGATGTAATTCTCGTTACAGGTGAATAGGTATCGAAAAAATCGTACCCTTCCTTCTGCTTGAAACCTTTGACTACTAAACGAGCTTTATACTTGTCAATTGACCCATCAACCTTGTACTTTCTTTTAAGGATCCATTTGCATCCTAAGGGCTTACAACCTTCAGGTAAATCAACCAAAACCCAAGTTTGGTTTTGTAAAATTGAGTCAATTTCACTCTGAATAGATTCTTTCCAGAGCAACCCGTCTGGTCTGGCATAAGCTACTTTGATCGATGTTGGTTCTTCATCTAACATGAATGCTATGTAGTTAGGTCCAAATGTCTTTGGTGTCCTAATCCTACTACCACGTCTCAGTTCTACATCTTCCAGATTCGATCTCGATCGCTTACGTGACTTTGGATCTACATCCACAGGTTTTGAACTTGTTCCTTCTATTGCTAGAATTGTTCTCAACTTTATCATTGTCCTTACAAGGATATATGTTTTCAAAGAATACAACATTCCTTGATTCAATTGTTGTTCCCACGGTCATTTCAAGAACTTCTGACTTGTGGATAACAAACCGATAGGCACTACTGTTCAGTGCATACCCAATAAAGATACAATCGACCGTCTTAGTTCCGATTTTAACTTGTTTAGGTAGAGGTACCTCAACCTTAGCCAAACACCCCCACACTTTGAGATATTTGTATGAAGGTTTTCTACCTTTCCACAACTCATAAGGGGTAATACCCTTACCTTTACGTGGAATCTTGTTCAATATGTAGTTGGCTGTCAAGACAGCTTCCCCCCACATGTTCTGGGGCAACCCTTAACTAATCAATAAGGCATCCATCATATCTTTAAGTGTTCTATTCTTATGTTCAGAGAGGCCATTAGATTGTGGTGGATATGGAGCTCTTGTTTGATGAATTATACCGCTTTCGTTGCATAGTTCCTCAAACGGGGCTACATATTCGCCACCTCTATCGCTTCGAACCATCTTAATACGACAACTTAATTGATTCTCGGCTTCATTCTTGAAGTTCTTAAAAGCTTCAATAGCCTCATCTTTACTTCTCAAGATATAAAGATAACAATATCTTGTGCAGTCATCGATGAAAGTGATAAAGTACTTCTTACCACCTCTAGTTTGCACAAACTTTAAATCACACACGTCTGTGTGAATTAATTTAAGGGGTTTTGTGTTTCGTTTTATCGAATGAAATGGAAGTTTCATCATTTTTGCTTCAACACAAATCTCACATTTGTTTTGAGTATTGACTTCATTTAAATTTAGTAAATCTAAGTTTACTAAATTTAAATCAATTTTAAATCAATTTTAAACTTTGGTATGTGATCAATTTCAGACAGTGGAAGACATGTTGAGAGCTTGTGCCTTAGATTGGTCGACTGATTGGAAAATTCACCTGACGCTGATTGAATTCACTTACAACAATAGTTGGCATGCTTCCATTAAGATGGCACCTTTTGAAGCATTATACGGAAGAAGATGTAGATCACCCATGTGTTGGGATGATTCGTCTGGCTTAATTGGTACGGAACCAGAGTTGATAGTACAGACTCAAGAGAAGGTAGCTCTGATTCGTGAAAGGCTATTGGCTGCCCAGAGTTGGCAGAAGTCTTATGCCGATGTGCGCCGTCGACCGTTAGAATTTGGAATTGGGGATCATGTACTTCTGAAAGTTTCTCCTACCCGAGGAATTTTTCGTCTTGGGAGTTGAGTCCAAGATATATCGGACCATTCAAGGTTCTTGAAAGAGTTGGAGAATTGGCATACAGATTGGCTTTACCTCCATCATTGAGTCACGTACATAATGTGTTTCACGTATCTCAGTTATGGAAATATATACCAGATCCCAGTCATGTCATCAATTTCGGAGAGATCGAAGTAGCTAATGATGGCACGTTCGAGGATAAGCCAATTAAGATACTCGAGATTCGGGTCAAGCAATTGAGGAATAAACCCATCTCCTTGGCTAAAGTTCAATGGTCACGACATGGAGTCGAAGAAGCAACTTGGGAGATTGAAGATAGTATGAAGTCGAGATACCCGTAATTATTTTCATCTTAAGTTTCGGGACGAAACTTCTTTTTCGAGGGAGAGTATGTAATACCCCGATAATTATTGTGTATTTCATCTGTATTTGAAACTAGTAGCATTTAATTATGTGGTATTAATAAACAAAGTGTGATTTTCCCATATTCGTATTCCTACACTCATAATCATATTATGAATAGGTTCCAAATTCATGCATGCATCTGCACGTCATAATGTACGCTAACAGTTGAACATAGCGTATGTAATGAGCCGCAAATAACGTACGCTATGGACGAAGCATAGCATATGTAACAAGCAATCAATGGCAGATAGGGTGTGGTCAGCGTGTGGGGACAGATGGGGATATTGTCGGATTCCCCACGTGTATCTGGACAACTTTTGTTAAAGCAGGTCAACGAGCATAACGTACGTTATGGAGGGAAGATAATGTACGCTATGTCATTGAGATTATGTACGTAAAGGTATGTTAACGTATGTTATGGAGGATGGAAAATGAGACAATGAACTATGTCAGACGATAGCGTACGTAAAGGATTTGTAGTTAACATACGTTAGAAGGCTAACGTACGTAATGTTTCATGGATAATGTACGTAATGTATAAAACTCTATTTATAGACACCAACCCCCTTTCATTTCACCTCCACCATTGTCCGATTTTCTACAAGTTTGAGAGTTCCCCCCCTCTATAATTCCCTTCTATCAGCCTCCCAACTTGGTTTAGAAGATCATAGAGCTTTGTGGATTGGTGTTCAAGCTTTTGGTGTTGAGTTGCACCAAGTGTTTCCTCGTTATCCTCTATATTAAGGTATGTTGATCCTTCACCAACTAGAATTCATGCTCTTAATGACGTTGTGAGCCTATTTTTGAACATGATTTCGAATAGGTTCTTTGAGATTATTAGGGGTTTTCATCGAGATTAGTTCATGTTGTAAGAGGTGCTTGAATTGATAACCTTCTTTGTATTCATGGTTAGAATGGATCGATTATGTTGGTGATAATAGAATTGAACCCAGAGCACGGTTGTATCACCCCCCTTCAAAGCATGTTTTGGTATTCTTATATCTTGAATCATACCTTTGATATGAATTGTAAGATTAGCCGAACCATATATTGGAAGTTTTAAATCGCGATTGAAGTTTGGATTGTGATGGCATGCATATCCTTGAAATTCGTAGACGTCGACATTTCATCTCCGTTATGGTCATTTGATTCGTATGAAGTATGTCATTAGTTCGACTTAGCATTCGTCGGGTAGTTGAATCGTGGAACGGCCAAATGTGAATGCTAACTCGGACATAACTTAGGACGTTGTATGTTCATACGTTAGCTATGTAATGTAAGTTGAAATCTTTGTTATTTCTTTTTGAATAAGGTCCGAGCTTTGCAAACGGTTGGGGCTTTGCCCCCTTACTTTTTTGAACCATTGGGGCTTTGCCCTTATCTTTATGTCCCCCACCTTTTGTCTTGAACTGTTTCTTACCTTTCTTCTTATTATTATTAGATCTCCAAGGCCCAGAAGAATTTACAAGAGCAGCCTCCTTCAGCCTAGTCTTCATCTGAGATTGTGTCGTGCGCAGTTTGTTCATTAGCCCAGCTAAATTACATACAATCTCATTGCAGTTGAAGTTCATGACAAATTGAGAGAAAGAGTCAGGAAGTGATTGTTGAATGAGGTCAATCTGGAGAGAAACACACATGTTAAAATCAAGAGCCTCCAATCTCTGGATCATAGATATCATTTTGAGGATGCGGTCCCAACTTTATCTCCTTCATTCATTCGAGCACTAAATAATAATTTTGATATCTCATACCGAGCAATTCGACTGTGCTCCCCATAAAGTTCAGTTAGATGTGCCAGAATCGCCCTTGAAGAGGGAATTTTCTCATGGGCCCTCTGAAGCTCATTGTTCATAGAGACCATCATGAAACCACGGACCTTGACATCATCTTTAACCCATTTCTCATGGGCATCAACTTCTTCCTAATTTGCCCTGGTCCTTGCAGGAGCCGGTGGAAAGTCCGCCTTTAGACGTATCCCAACATCTCCATACTGAGGACTATCCTTAGATTCCAGAGCCAGTCCATAAAGTTGGGTCCAGTTAGAGTGTTCTTTTCGAGTAGAACTGCGAGTGGGTTAATTGTCATTTTGAGAGATGATTGTTAACTGCAGAGAATAATTTAAGGTTCATTAATGATTGTTTAATTATGATCCAAGTAAAGAATTTAAGTATTTTCTTTATTCATAACTCGGCTCCCATTATTTTATCGGTACTTACACACTCCCATGTGAAATCCGGAAGTCACGGTTGACTTAATAGTGGTGATCGAGTTCTTTACAAGGTTTAATAGCGGGAAACCTATTTGGTTTCTATTCTATCATTTTTATAAAGTGGTGTCTAACACCAACCCATCTAATGGATGATTCGATCTTGTTTTACCCCTAGTTCACTTGCCCTCAACCCATATAGTTTCTATAGCTCGCTTAACTATCTAAGTTTAAACCGTTAACTCCTATTAGTCTAACAATTGAATCTCACCTGGCAACCCATATGATTTCTAGGGGTTTGATTTGTCACAATCAAAGGCATCTAATGCACTCTAGGAATTTATCAACCTTCCCCAAAAATATTACCCCAACTGTTGGCCACTAAGTATACAGAATATAGCTTGGAAAGTGTTTAAGCAACAAACTGTACGATTTTCAAATACGAGTGCGTAGTGGAAGTCTTGAAACAGTAAGTTGCTGTAAATACAACAACTAGGTTTTCTCCTATTTGCTTGATGCGTACAGGGTATGTAGTGTATACTTGTAAAATAATTACAGTAATGAAAACAATGAGCTGCAGAAGGTAAATAACACGAAGTTTAAAGTGGTTCGAGGTAAACCCCTCTACGTCTACTGGTCCTCCACACAGGAGTGAAATGTTTATTATAAACACTACGTACACAACTATGTGTCTATAATCAAACCTGTCCTTGTATCGTTCACATAGATTGATACAAAGACCGTCGCTTTCAACCGTTCACACATATTGGTCAAAGATTTCACTTGACTAGCTTCTTCACACACAGTTCTGAAGCTTCGTCTTTTCAATGCAGATCCGTCACACACGGTTCAGAAAATGCAAGGCTTTTTTAGTCAACATAGGGCTGATGGTTTTGTTCAATGTAAGAATAATGGTTGAACAACAACTTGACTTTATTGAGATTTGAGCTGATGATGTGTTGTTCAAGGATGAGCACTTGTGTATTTATTCTCTCATGATTGGCAGTATGCTTGAAGAAACATGTTTGCCCTTGATATACTGTTCTTGAGATGTTCACGATTGCATCTCAGTATATCTCAGTTTGCTCAGTTCTCAGATCTTGAAGATTCGTATGAGTTCGTGTATATTCTCTGATATGATCGTCTATTCATGTCTGTCTGATCTGCAAACTTCGGGATATATATAGCCTTTGGAATAGATCCGTTGAGCAAGAAGTCCGTTCCAACGGGTTGATTGACTTGCACAGAACAAGATCCGAATTTTGTTCCTTGTCTGAAGATCTTTGTCGACTTAGTATTTAAATAATTATCTAGTCAGTATTTAAATACTTGTTTTCAAGCGGAGGTTTGACTTTAGCATATAAAACAGATTCCGTTCCAACGGTCTTCAGTCCTGTTTGGATAAGTGTTGAAGATCTCAACACTTACAGCTTGTATGTTGTATCCAACATGTTGCGTTTACAATGTTGTAGCTGTAGGTTCCAACGATGTAGGCTATCTTAGGGCTGCTGTATGGAAAGATGTTGTATGAATATTTCAGGACAGCTTCCATACTTGGTATCATACCGACTGATGAGCTTCTTGCTGTACGATGGCACTTTATACTTTTGCTGTATGTTGGCACTTTATCAAAACGCACATCTTGCTATATGATTGACTTCGGGACAGCAGCTTGCTGTATATTGGCACTTTATCAAAACTCGATATAGGATTGTTTATCCCAACACCAACATACTCGGAAGAATAATATTTCGGTTTAAATTTTAATTTTCCATGAGTTTGACGGAGGGTAGAAAACCTCGTAAACTTTATAACTTAGTGTTTGTAAGTGGGAGTTTAACGCGATTATGTATATTACACTTTGCACATTAATCTATTTATAAGCGCGGTTTGTCCGCTTGTTTGTTTGTCATGCAATATGAAAATATACACAACCTAAATCTAACAACATGCAGTTCATGGACCGTTCCTAATTACCAAGTCATCACCGACTCGATAAAAATACAAGTAATTTAATTACAAGTCTTGAATCTTCATCTTCATGACGGTTCATCCTCGGCTCTTCGTCATAGCTAATTTATTACATTAATAAACTTTGCACCCTATACAAATTTACTAAAAGAAAATAAATTAGCTCAAAACGGTCATTACAACCTCCGTCGAATAAAGATCCAATAAACTAAGTCCATGAACTACATCACCATTCAAATAATAATGCAACCATTACATTAAAATAAATGGCAAAATAATTAATCTAAAAATTGATCCAATCAATATAAAATTAATTCATCTCTTAGAATTAATCCAATTAATTTACACAACCGTTAATATTAATTTATCCCGGAACAAAAATAAATATTTCATTTAATTAATTCCTTTAAAAAATAAAATTACCATATTATATCTTAGTCAAATTAAATCCAATTTAATTTGCGAAAAATTAATTTACCGAATGAAATATAAAAAATGGAGGTTAGTACAACTATGCTAGTACAAGTGGTTGTTTCCCTGCTCTCCTGGATCATGAACATAAACAAATGTTCACATCCAAGGAGGTTAGTACAACTATGCTAGTACAAGTACCACAACATATTATTCAACATCTCACGAAGAATAATAATAACATAAATGACAAAATACCAACGAGTCTCCTCCTACGAGAAACTCATAAAGAACATACACAAATGATAATCAAAACATGATATCACAACATGATATCACAACATACACATGGTAATTCCGACGATCCAGCGTTCACTGCCTAGATCCCAAAATGATCCCGTCGGACCAACACGAGGTGGAAAAACCTGTCCGATGATCCAGCGCACGCTAGCATAGATCCCAAGATGATCCCGTCGGTCCAACACGATGACACATATGCACGACAATATGTATAACATCAACACGTAAAAAATAAATAAGGTACTTGCCTCGAATTGATGACAAGGATAAAACTCCGACGAATATCAATACACTCGAAGCTCGCCCCTTCTATTAATCACGTTGCAAATCTCGAACCTTAAATAGAAGAGAATAATATAGAATTCATCTCACGTCGTACGAACATCTAACAATTCAAATTACGGTCGAAAGTTCATAAAACATATCCTGCCTGACCTGCATAACGTACGTTACAAACCCTTTGTAGCGTAAGTTAAGACTACTCGTTAGCGTACGTAAGCTACAAAGTCTAGCGTACGCTAACCATGCATCGACAATACCTTTCTGATCAGTCGACTGACTCTTCTGATGATATAACATACGTTACGTGCCAAAGATAGCGGACATTAATTTCGCCCGTTAGCGTACATAAGCTACAGAGCCTAGCGCACGCTAAACACATGTAATACCCGGTTGTAATTCATTCATTATCATTCAATAATTATCAGTCAATAATTGTCACTCAGTAATTTTCACTCATTAATAATCACTCATCATTCATGATTCTTTCATTTGCGTTCATTGTTGGCATGTTGTAACCGTGTATCAGTTACCGATCGTCATTTCATCTCCGTTTGAGTGTTGAGACGGAAGTATTATCATTATCATCGTGATGGGTAGTCTTGTATTGGAAGTTTCGTCTTTGGCATGTGTTGGACTTGTTTACTTTCACATACGTATGGTATGTCGAATCATTCATCAATCGTAGCGAGAAATCGGAGTTGTCGGATTTTCATCTTTTCCAGCAATGAGTTACGGCCGTAACTAGTCATACATTACGGCCATAACATGCATTCGTTAGATTAAGGTGATTTTGGATGAAGGCGAGTTACGGCCGTAAGGATTGTCGGATACGGCCGTAACCGGCACTCGTTTTTTTCAGGCAGTTTGGCCGAATGGGACTTACGACCGTAAGGGTTTTGGAATACGGCCGTAAGATGAGGAGTTACGGCCGTAAGGTGGACAGGCTACGGCCGTAAGGTGTGTTCGTGATTTTCAGGATTTGTCGAACGAGAAGGACTTACGGTCGTAAGTGTTGCGGCATACGGCCGTAAGATGAGGCAGGTACGGCCGTAAGGCTTGGCCGGATACCGCCGTACGTTACAGGCAGGGTGCTTGGTCATTTCGATGAAGGGGGATTACGCCCGTAAGTTTGGCTGGATACGGCCGTATCGTTCGAGTTACGCCCGTAAGGTGTGCGGGTACGGCCGTATGGTTGTCGGCAGGTGTTTTAGACGAGGGCGAGTTACGCCCGTAAGTCAAGTGCGGGTACGGCCGTAAGGCTGTCGGCAGGTGTTTGAACGAAGTCGAGTTACGGCCGTACGAGTTGGCTGGTTACAGCCGTAAGGCTGTTGACCTGTGATGTTACGGCCGTAAGTAGGCCGAGTTACGGCCGTAACTTCCGGCAGTTTATGAGGACTTGGCCGGGACTTTTTCTTCATTTTCTCATTTCTTCAACTTATATCCGAGAGAGAGGGCTTGAGGGAGAGATTTTCCATCATCTATCACTTGAGTGTTAGATTTTTATCAACTTCATTCGTTTGGGAAGCTTGGATACTCGATTTAACTCGCGTTCATCGGATCGAAGTGTTTGGATCTTCAAGAGGTAATTTCTTCAACATCTTGGGTTTCGATTTTGTGTTGAGATATGATGTTTTGGACGTTATAATCATGTTGTATGAAGGGATATGCATATGATTATGAGTTTGTATAAAGATTCATTGTACTATTGAAGGATTATTCAAGAACACTTTGAATATTAAGTTGGATTTGGGGGTTTTCGATTAATTGTTGTTGAAATCACGAATTTGGATATTCATTTTGGATTATTGATCGTATTGAAGATGTTTTGTTGGTTTGAAACACTTCTTGGGGTTTTAATGTTGGTATAATTGAGGATTGATTGTAAACAATCGGAGATTGGTCACAACATGTTTGATATTATGCCCCAATGAACTTGGTTTAGTCGTATCGATGTTTTGATGTTGGTTATCACCGTGTTTGATTCGTATGTTGAACGGATTGTTCGAAATTGTGTTATTCAAGGTTGTTTGAGCGACCGACATCTCATTTAGGAAGTTGTTCGTGGAAGGACATTCTTCATCGGTGTTGAGTAAGTTAATTCTTGCTCGGTTATAAGGATATTCATTCCTTTTGTTGTTGTTCATTCATAATCATAACTCATTCATAATTGTATTAACCGTATTGAGACTTGTAATTGTCGAATAATCACTTCATTCACGAGGAACGACGGTTCCAATCATTTCATTGAACTATCATTCATTTCACCATTATTTTCATCTCGGTGAGTCATTCTTGACTTTGTTGGATTATTATTCATTGATATTCATTATGGTCATTCTCGTTCATATGACCTTCTGGGTTCATATTGCGTGGCCGGGTGCGGATGTGTGGAATTTTTAGTCGAGCACGCGATGGTCATGTATTGGGATCGATACATTAGATTGTGCACACGGTAACGATTACCTCCGTGAGACTAATTAGGTACAAGGACGGGTGTGTCCGGCCATTCGTCTTGTACACTTGCACAGAACATTACGGGCATACTATGATGCTCCTCTTCAGCGTAATTCATAAGTAAGGATATTTCATAACTAAAGATATATCATGATTGTGTATTTTCAACCCTTGAGGATTGTTGTTTTGTGTAAGTGACCCCGTTTGGGGATATTGTTTTCAGGTCATGGCAAGGCAAAAGCACGGGAATAGAACATTGACGGCGAGGAGTCCCAGTGATACTAGTAGGGGCCCCCAATCCTTTCAGTCATTCATATTGTCGTCATTTATTTTCCGCTGCAGATTTTCATTTGGATAGTCCGTTTCATTCAGTGTTGTGTATTTTATCTTCATATAAAATATACATGTATTCGGTATTATCTTGGGTGTGTTATAATGAAACTCCTCATTGGAGTAAGTTATGATATAATGTGGTTCGGTACTACAATTATATTATTAAATTCATTAATTTTCATTCGCCTGGTGGATCCCAGTCGGGGTTCCACGGCACTGTAATATCCACCTAGTTTGGGGTGTTACAGAGTTGGTATCGGAGAGTGGTTTTGAATACTACCTTCCGAGTCATGTCTCATTTGAAATCATCGTCATCAGACTAGTATCATTGGACTTTCGCGTCACGTGTGACCTGTGCAAATGCGGAGCCAATCAGACCGAAGGAACTGTAAGACTTCTAACGCCATGGTATAATTTCTGGCAATAATCATTCATTCATAATTCATCAGTTAACAATCCTCAAACATCATTTTCATTTTGATCAGGACGATCATGTTAACTCATTAATCACTTAATTCATTTCATTACTCAGTTGTTGATCTGGAAGATCATATCATTAATCTTGTTAATTTGTTCAAGATAATCATTTCAAGAATTTCATCAGATAATCATGTCACCTCAGTTAATCATTCATGTAATCACTGTGTTAGAGCGCGTATGCTCATTTTCATCATTTCATGACGTAAATCATAATGCGGTACTCATACGAGATCTATGATTATCATGCGACCTTCCTACTTCAGTATGGAGAGAGCTGTCACGGGATGCACGGGGAGAGGCCGCGGTGCGGGCCGAAACCTGGGAAATAATCACTCGCTGTCGGGAAATCATACCCAAGACTCGGCTCGATCAGAAGATGTTCGGGTTGATCCACTCATTTTTATGCAGGTCATGATGACCCATATGCAATTGCTCAATCATCATTGCGCCACTCTGGCCGAATTAATCGAGAGAACCCTCCCGTATGAGCCTGCTGCTAAGGAAATTGCTGAGCAACAACCGTCATCTGTCAGCAAGAAATCAACGAAGCGTAATCGGTCCGAAGGCGGTCGGTCAACCTCCAAGAAGCCTCGTGCGGGCCCTAACGTTTCTGAGCGACCTCCTACGGCGCCTAATCCTGTGGTATCTCAGTCCCGAGCGGCCAGTTCGGCCATCATCTGTTTCAACTGTGGAGCACCGGGTCATTACAGCACTAAGTGTCTGAAACCGTCTATCATGTGCCATAATTGTGGGATTGTTGGGCATAAGGCCCGTTATTGCCGAAGGGACTCCAAGCCGACTCTGGCGGCATCTCAGGCCCCGAAGCAATCAGCGATTCAGAATCAGGCTGCTCTGTCAGCGTCGTTTAAGACGACGGAAGCGAGTAAAGGCGGAGCTCATATTTATCAGACGGGAGCGTCCGGTTCGGGGGCCGGCAAGTCCCGATTTCACATGAGGAAGGGGACCGACGATCCGGTGGCCCGAATGACCTCAGGTATACTCGCAATTTTATCTCAACCTGTGTGTACCCTTTTTGATACTGGTGCATCGCATTCATTCATTTCCGAATCATGTTTGAATAGACTTAATTTGGATAGTCCTATTGATTGTGGACCTTATATCATTGGTCTACCTGACGGTAGAAGAATTTTCAGAAATCATACCGAATTAAGCTTAATGACCGCAATTGGTTGGTGGAGCTCATCTGGTGGATTTATCTAAGGACGATGTAAAATTGGGTATTAGTTGGATGGATCGTCATGATACCGTCCTCAGTGTTCGTAAGCGCTTGGTCACTATCATTTCAGTCATTGGAGCCGAGTGTGTATTTCAGGGAGGTAATCCCCGTTGTTCCAGAAGAATTATTAATATGATGGAAGCAGTGAAATTACTCAATCGAGGTGTTCAATCATTCATTGTATTATTTTCATCGATTGGCCATTCTAAGGCAATCGAAGTGTTCAATCATTCATCGTGTCATTTTCATCGATTGGCCGTTCTAAGGCAATTGAAGTGTTCAATCATTCATCGTATCATTTTCATCGATTGGCCGTTATAAGGCAATCGAAGTGTTCAATCATTCATTGCATCATTTTCATCGATTGGCCGTTCTAAGGCAATCGAAGTGTTCAATCATTCATTGTATCATTTTCATCGATTGACCGTTCTAAGGCAATCGAGGTGTTCAATCATTCATTGTATCATTGTCATCGATTGACCGTTCTATGGCACTCGAGGTGTTCAATCATTCGTGGTATCATTGTTATCGATTGACAATGTACTCCCAGACGAGCTACCTGTTTTACCTCCACAGAGAGATGTGGAATTCACGATTGAGTTGGAGCCTGGTACGTATCCAATATCGAAGGCACCGTACCGGATGGCCCCGACCGAAATGCAGGAGTTGAAGAATCAACTTGAGGAATTGTTCGAGAAAGGTTATATCCGACCGAGTGCGTCCCCGTGGGGAGCACCCGTGTTGTTTGTCAAGAAGAAGGATGGTTCATTTCGCTTGTGTATTGATTATCGGGAGTTGAGCAGGGTGACGATCAAGAATAAGTATCCTCTACCCCGCATTGATGATCTCTTAGATCAACTTCAGGGAGCTTCAATATTTTCCAAGATCGACCTAAGATCTGGATATCATCTGTTGCGAATTCGAGAGTCGGATATCGCAAGGATAGCATTTCGTACACGCTATGGTCACTATGAGTTCGAGGTAATGCCGTTTGGGTTATCTAATGCATCTGCGGTATTCATGGAATTAATGAATCGGGTTTTCATCGACTTTTTGGATCAGTTTGTGGTGGTTGTATTCATTGATGACATTTTAATTTATTCTCGTGACCGGGAGGAACACGAGCTTCACCTTCATCAGGTTCTCGACATATTGAGACGAGAGCAACTTTATGGAAAGTTTTCCAAATGTGAGTTCTGGATGTCCGAAGTGATGTTTCTCGGGCATGTAATTTCATCAGACGGGGTGCGTGTTGATCCTAAGAAGATGGAGGCTATCCAAGATTGGTTACCTCCGAAGAATGTTAAGGAAATCCGAAGCTTTCTCGGATTAGCCGGTTATTATCGGTGGTTTGTAGAAGGATTTTCTAAATCGCTCAACCAATGACGAACCTTTTGTGAAAGGATAAGAAATACATGTGGTCCGACGCATGTCAGCGGAGTTTTGAGGAACTCAAGAGCCGGTTAATTTCAGCACCTGTACTTTCCTTGCCACAAGGAACGGAAGGATTTGTGATTTATAGTGACGCGTCCGGACATGGTCTCGGATGTGTATTAATGCAGAATGGGAAGGTTATTGTCTATGCTTCACGGCAATTGAGACCTTACGAGGTTAATTATCCGACCCACGACCTGGAGTTAGCAGCCGTGGTTTTCGCGTTGAAAATTTGGCATCATTACCTTTATGGCGTCACCTGTCAGATATTCACCGATCACAAGAGTTTGAAGTATATATTTACTCAGAAGGAGTTAAATATGCGATAGAGGCGGTGGTTAGAACTAATCAAAGATTATGATATCGAGATCCTGTACCACCCGGGTAAGGCAAACGTGGTTGCCGATACATTGAGTCGTAAGTCCGTTCAGGAGGAAATGCTTGCTCATTTAACAGTTCAGAAAGAGCTTCAGCAGGAATTCCTTAGACCCGAGATCGAGGTCTGGCTTCAGCGAGTGCAAGGGCAACTTTGCATGTTAAAGATTTCATCGCCATTTGAGGAGACAATCAGAGTAAATCAGGGTTTAAACCCATCATTGTTACGCATCTAAGAGGATGTGGTTCAGGGGAAAGCCCCTGGATTTGTGGTCCACGAGGATGGACTTTTGCGATTCAAGAATCGGTTATGCGCACCAGCGGATGACGAGATGAAAAACTCGATATTGAGAGAAGCTCATGCTACCCCTTATTCCATTCATCCGGGGTCTAGCAAGATGTACAAGGACTTGAAACAAAATTACTGGTGGAGTAATATGAAGCGAGAAGTCGCAGAATTTGTTTCGAGATGCTTAACCTGTCAGCAAGTCAAGATTGAACATCAGCGACCGGAGGGTATGCTGAAACCTCTCCCTATTCTAGAGTGGAAGTAGGAAGACATCTCAATGGATTTCATCACGAGTTTGCCGACGAGTCGTCGTGGCATGAATACAATCTGGGTAATTGTGGACCATTTGACTAAATCAGCTCATTTCCTTGAGATTAAGGATACGTGGGGTCCCGAGAGACTTGCCCAATTGTTCATCAAAGAGATAGTGAGACTGCACGGTACTCCTAAAAGTATCGTTTCCGATCATGACGGACGATTCGTGTCTCATTTTTGGAAATCAGTTCATCATGTTATGGGAACTCAGTTTAATCTCAGTACCGCTTTTCATCCTTAGTCCGACGGACAATCGGAGAGGACTATTCAAACATTGGAGGACATGTTGAGGGCATGCGTCCTTGATTGAAAAGACGATTGGGAAGCCCAATTACCGTTGATTGAGTTCACATACAATAATAGTTGGCATGCTTCGATTAGGATGGCACCTTACGAGGCCTTGTACGGTCGTCTTTGTCGATCTCCTTTGTGTTGGGACGACCTATCAGAGTCAATCGGCACCGAGCCCGATATGCTTATAGCCGCCCGAGAGAAGGTAGCTTTGATCAGGAGTCATATGTTGACAGCTCAGAGTCGACAAAAATCATATGCAGATAATCATCGTCGACCACTAGAGTTCGAGATGGCTGACCACGTTTTGGTCAAAATATCACCGAGTCGAGGTATCTTCCGTTTCGGGAAGTGGGGAAAGTTGAGTCCGAGATTCATTGGACCATTTGAGATTTTGGATCGAGTAGGCGAGTTAGCTTATCGATTGGCTTTACCTCCGGCATTGAGCCGAATTCATAATGTGTTTCATGTCTCTCAGTTGCGGAAGTATGTTGCCGACCCGAGTCACATACTTCAGTTCAACAAAATCAAGATCGCGGATGATCATTCGTATGAGGAGCGTCCTATACGAGTTTTAGAGCGGCCAATCAAATAGTTGAGGAGCAAGACGATTCCTTTGGTCAAGATTCAGTGGTCTAGACACGGAATCGAAGAGGCTACTTGGGAAACCGAGGATAGTATGCGGGAGAGTTATCCCGAGTTGTTTGACCCTTAGTTTCGGGGACGAAACTGTTTTTAAGGGGGGAGTATGTAATACCCGGTTGTAATTCATTCATTATCATTCAGTAATTATCAGTCAGTAATTGTCACTCAGTAATTTTCACTCATTAATAATCACTCATCATTCATGATTCTTTCATTTGCGTTCATTGTTGGCATGTTGTAACCGTGTATCAGTTACCGATCGTCATTTCATCTCCGTTTGAGTGTCGAGACGGGAGTATTATCATTATCATCGTGACGGGTAGTCTTGGACGGGAAGTTTCGTCTTTGGCATGTGTTGGACTTGTTCACTTTCACATACGTATGGTATGTCGGATCATTCATCAATCGTAGCGAGAAATCGGAGTTGTCGGATTTTCATCTTGTCCAGCAACGAGTTACGGCCGTAACTATTCATACATTATGGCCGTAACATGCATTCGTTGGATTAAGGTGATTTTGGACGAAGGTGAGTTACGGCCGTAAGGATTGTCGGATACGGCCGTAACAGGCGCTCGTTGTTTTCAGGCCAGTTCGGCCGAATGGGACTTACGTCGTAAGGGTTTCGGCATACGGCCGTAAGATGAGGAGTTACGGCCTTAAGGTGGGCAGGCTACGGACGTAAGGTGTGTTCGTGATTTTCAGGATTTGTCGGACGAGAAGGACTTACGGCCGTAAGTGTTGCGGAATACGGCCGTAAGATGAGGCAGGTACGGCCGTAAGGCTTGGCCGGATACGGCTGTACGTTACAGGCAGGGTGCTTGGTCATTTCGACGAAGGGGGATTACACCCGTAAGTTTGGCCGGATACGACCGTATCGTTCGAGTTACGCCCGTAAGGTGTGCGGGTACGACCGTATGGTTGTCGGCAGGTGTTTTAGATGAGGGCGAGTTACGCCCGTAAGTCAAGTGCGAGTACGGCCGTAAGGCTGTCGGCAGGTGCTTGAACGAAGTCGAGTTACGGCCGTACGAGTTGGCTGGTTACGGCCGTAAGGCCGTTGACCTGTGATGCCGAGTTACGGCCGTAACTTCCGGCAGTTTATAAGGACTTGGCCGGGACTTTTTCTTCATTTTCTCATTTCTTCAACTTATATCCGAGAGAGAGGGCTTGAGGGAGAGATTTTCCATCATCTATCACTTGAGTGTTAGATTTTTATCATCTTCATTTGTTTGGGAAGCTTGGATACTCGATTTAACTCGCGTTCATCGAATCGAAGTGTTTGGATCTTCAAGAGGTAATTTCTTCAACATCTTGGGTTTCGATTTTGTGTTGAGATATGATGTTTTGGACGTTATAATCATATTGTATGAAGGGATATGCATATGATTATGAGTTTGTATAGAGATTCATTGTACTATTGAAGGATTGTTCGAGAACACTTTGAATATTAAGTTGGATTTGGGGGTTTTCGATTAATTGTTGTTGAAATCACGAATTTGGAAATTCATTTTGCATTATTGATCGTATTGAAGATGTTTTGTTGGTTTGAAACACTTCTTGGGGATTTAATGTTGGTATAATTGAGGATTGATTGTAAACAATCGGAGATTGGTCACAACGTGTTTGATATTGTGCCCCAATGAACTTGGTTTAGTCGTATCGACGTTTTGATGTTGGTTATCATCGTGTTTGATTCGTATGTTGAACGGATTGTTCGAAATTGTGTTACTCAAGGTTGTTCGAGCGACCGAAATCTCATTTAGGACGTTGTTCGTGGAAGGACATTCTTCATCGGTGTTGAGTAAGTTAATTCTTACTAGGTTATAAGGATATTCATTCCTTTTGTTGTTGTTCATTCATAATCATAACTCATTCATAATTGTATTAACCGTATTGAGACTTTTAATTGTCGAATAATCACTTCATTCACGAGGAACGGTGGTTCCAATCATTTCATTGAACTATCATTCATTTCACCATTATTTTCATCTCGGTGAGTCATTCTTGACTTTGTCGGATTATTATTCATTGATATTCATTATGGTCATTCTCGTTCATATAACCTTCTGGGTTCATATTGCGTGGCCGGGTGCAGATGTGTGGAATTTTGAGTCGAGAACGCGATGGTCATGTATTGGGACCGATACATTGGACTGTGCACACGGTAACAATTACCTCCGTGATACTAATTAGGTACAAGGACGGGTGTGTCCGGTCATTCGTCTTGTACACTTGCACAGAATATTACGGGCATACTATGATGCTCCTCTTCAGCGTAATTCATAACTAAGGATATTTCATAACTAAAGATATATCATGATTGTGTATTTTCAACCCTTGAGGATTGTTGTTCTGTGTAACTGACCCCATTTGGGGATATTGTTTTCAGGTCATGGCAAGGCAAAAGCACGGGAATAGAACGTTGATGGCGAGGAGTCCCCGTGATACTAGTAGGGGCCCCCAATCCTTTCAGTCATTCATGTTGTCGTCATTTATTTTCCGATGCAGATTTCCATTTGGATACTCCGTTTCATTCAGTGTTGTGTATTTTATCTTCATATAAAATATACATGTATTCGGTATTATCTTGGGTGTGTTAAAATGAAACTCCTCATCGGAGTAAGTTATGATATAATGTGGTTCGGTACTCCAATTATATTATTAAATTCATTAATTTTCATTCGCTTGGTGGATCCCAGTCGGGGGTCCACGGCACTGTAATATCCGCCTAGTTTGGGGTGTTACAACACACATATGATAGTTTCTCACTGAGCAGACGACTGTCTCGATTAGTGATGTAGCGTACGAAATCCTCAGTGATTAACGTATGTTATCCTCATACATATCATGCTCATATAATTACGAATGATCTTACAGATTAAAACATCTTTGAACTCAAGGATACGTATATCATCTCAACACTATATTCAATCTCGATTACAATCCTCATGTGAAGTTCGGGTGATCTAAGGTTGATGCGCTTGTTTCCAATATCATCATTACATTCAAACTTTATCTTAAAGATGAACTAACAAATCCAACTTATAAGAAAGGATACTACATTCAATGATTCTTTCTTAAGTCCATTTAGCAAAAGTGATATCAACTCCAAGTCTACGATCAATATGGCAACACCATTCAATATGGATTATCCAACTCATAACACTACTCTTATTGTTTGACGAAGCATGGTTCCGGCTATAATGTTCTCAACAAAGGTAACTTAAGCATAATCATTCTAACTTCCTAAACATGATGTTTGGTTGAATAAATCATCTATGGAACTTAATATCCTTGGTAGCATGATCAACACATCCTTAAGAATATGAATTCAAGCTTGGAGATAGCATAACATACCTTAATATGAAGAAAATGCTGAGACAATAGGTAGAATCCAATTCCGGTTGCTTGTGTGCCAATCCAAGATGTTCTTCAACTTCAATGATCAAGTAATAGTGATATCCAATCATCAATGATCAATTAAAGGTGTTCTAAAGGTGTATAAGGTGGCTGGGAACTCTCTGGGCATGAAGTATGTTGAAGGCTAAGTGAAACAAACGAACTAAAATGAAATGGGGTGATGTGTTATTTATAACTTTCTAACCTTAACGTATGTTAGCTTCATGTATAACGTACGTTAGCCGATTAGCGTACGCTACCCAGTATACTTAGCGTACGCTATCATTCACTGATAGTTAACTGTTCTTATTCTATACTCGATTACGTACGCTACACCATCAGGTTACGTACGTAAGCAACACCAATTAGCATACGCTAGACACATACCTTAGCGTATGTTAACACACGTTGACTTCAAAACTGTCCAGGTTCATCCGTGGGAATCTTATCCGGACTCATCGTCTGGCTGGCGCATGTGCTAGCCGCCCAGCTCAATTATTGGCTGCTTAATGTACGCTATGTTACATTCGTAGCGTACGCTAACTTTAGCGGATAATGTACGTTAAGCTTCCTTCTTAGCATACATTATTACGTATTTGCATGAGAAAATTTACATGTTGCCATAATCATGCACAAGGATACAAATACGAGAAATATCATACTTCAATTATCGATATCACAATTCTGAATAATACAAGGTCCATTTACAGATGAAATACTCAATAATTAATCTGGATATTACATACTCTCCTACTAAAAAGGAGTTTCGTCCCGAAACTCAAGACGAAAATAACTCTGGATATCTGGACCTCATATTATCTTCCGTTTCCCAAGTGGCTTCCTCCACTCCGTGGCGCGACCACTGAACCTTAACCAAAACGATCAGTTTGTTTCTCAGTTGCTTAACTCGACTC
The DNA here is from genome assembly GCA_033398695.1 of Orobanche coerulescens. Taxonomy (NCBI): domain Eukaryota; kingdom Viridiplantae; phylum Streptophyta; class Magnoliopsida; order Lamiales; family Orobanchaceae; genus Orobanche; species Orobanche coerulescens. The sequence continues at coordinate 41,583,460 of CM065813.1, forward strand.
TCGAGTATCCTGACCGGTCTCTCTTCAAACGTGACATCCCTGGCAACTTCGATCTCGCCTAAATCAATGACATGACTAGGATCTGGTATATACTTCCGTAATTGGGAGACGTGGAACACGTTATGAACATGGCCCAATGACGGGGGTAATGCCAATCTGTATGCCAACTCTCCAACTCTTTCAAGAATCTCGAACGGTCCGATATATCTCAGACTCAACTTTCCCTTTCTTCCGAAATGAAAGATTCCCCGAGTAGGAGAAACATTTAAAAATACGTGATCTCCAGTACTGAACTCTAATGGCCAACAGCGCACGTCTGCGTAAGATTTCTGTCGACTCTGGGCGGTCAACAGTCTTTCGTGAATCAAGGCTATCTTCTCTCGTTTCTGTACGAGCAATTCCGGCTCTGTCCCGATCAAGTCTGATGAATCATCCCAACATAGGGGTGATCTACATCTCCTTCCGTATAATGCTTTAAATGGTGCCATCTTAATGGAAGCATGCCAACTATTGTTGTAGGTGAATTCAATCAACGGTAGATGAAATTCCCAATCAGTTGACCAATCTAAGGCACAAGCCCTCAACATGTCTTCTACTGTTTGAATAGTACTTTCGGATTGTCTGTCTGTCTGCGGATGATAAGCTGTGTTGAAGTTCAATTCGGTTCCCAAGGCTTTGTGAACTGCCTTCCAAAAATGAGACACAAAGCGACCGTCTCGGTCAGAAATAATGGTTTTCAGCGTACCATGCAATTGGACTATTTCTGAAATAAATACTCGTGCCAACTTCTCGGGTCCCCAAGTGTCCTTAATGCCTAGAAAATGAGCTGATTTGGTTAAACTGTCAACTATCACCCAAATCATGTTCATCCTTGTTCTGGTCTTCGGCATATTAGTGATAAAGCTGAAATTAAATCCCTCCAATCTAAACATAAATTATTGGAAACCGAAATTTCTAAAATTCTAGAAAAAGGAAAATCGAGACTGATCATTCTAAATGCCTTGATATTGAAAATAACTTAAAGAATGATCTTTTGAAAGTTCAAGACGAACTCAAGGCTTTAACAAAAAAATTTTCTCTCGAAAACGAGAAATTCGAAAATATGCTTTTGGTTCAAAAATTCACTTTGAATAAAGAGGGGTTAGGATTCAAACCTCGCATTAAAACTAAATCCGTAAATTTGAAAATACCCCGTTGTGACAAATGTTTAAAAATGGGCATCATATTTCAAATTGTAAAAGTCCACGTCGGACGATTAAAATTAAAAAGGTTAGGATTCCTAAAAGAACCACTATTCAGAACATCGTCTATTTAAATAAAAAACGACCGAATTTCGGTTGGATCCCCAAAAACAAAAATTAATTTTCATTAATTGATATTTTACGCCCCACCTCCTTGTTGTTTACTTGATGGTGACTTTATCCTCATGGTTGCATGTGTTGAGGAGGCTTCCTTACACTTGAGGACAAATGGAGTGATAAGATATGATCTTACCCTTTCAACCCTTAGGTGTAAGGTTTGAAAGTTTATGTGAACTTTGTTATAAAACAAACTTCATCCTTCTCCACTCCAACACATGAAAATCGGGTATCACAAGGAGAGATAGGAGAGAGTTCCTTTTGTTCCATTTCTTATACTCTTAGAGAGAGAGAAAATCAAGAACAAAACTTATACACTTAGAGTGATCATAAACTTGAGAGACTATTTCCTACTACTCTTTTCTAGTCGTATCCTTGGAGGATAATTGAGTGAGTAGTTGCTCCAATCATCTTCCGACGCGTGGCTAGTAGGGACGCAGTGCTTTTGACATTTGGATCATCGAGGACTTATCAGATTGAATTTGTGGTCATCGACATCAACATCAACATTCAATCAAATGACTAAAAGGATATATTTTCATATCTTACTCTTGTCCATTTATATTCATATACGATGCATAATCGGTCCTCTTTAGGTGTTCGGTTAAAATTTTGTTTTTGCTTCCGCGGTGCCTTCATTTTAGGCATTGAATTCCAAAAGTGGTATCGGAGCGAGCTCTTGCGATCGTATATACGAAATTTAGCATTTGGAATTCTTGATTGAATGATTTATGATTTGAAATGATAAATGTTTTAATCGGTGTACATGTTTACCGTTGAATGCTAGTCTGGGAGGTCAGAGTCTCCAGCATCTGAATAGAAACAGGCTTGCGGCTAAGTGCATCGGCCACTACATTTGCTTTGCCTGGATGATAAGGAATCTCCAAGTCATAGTCCTTAATCAGTTCCAGCCATCTCCTTTGCCGCATATTCAACTCCTTCTGACTGAAGATGTATTTGAGACTCTTATGATCCGTGAGGATCTGACAGTGAGTCCCGTACAGGTAATGTCTCCAGATTTTGAAAGCAAAAACTACCACTGCCAGCTCCAAATCGTTCGTTGGGTAATTCACTTCATAAGTCACACAATTATGAAAACCAGAAATATTCAAACAATTTACATAAGACAAAGATATAAATGAATGCGTAGCTCCTGTATCGAATAAAACGCTAACTGGCTGTGAAAGAATCTGAACAGTACCTGATGCGACAGCATCATCCTGATCATTTACCCTCCTCATCTCGTATAGGCGTGGAGGAACGGATCCAGTACTCGATGTCCCCTTTCGATCGAATTGTCCTCTGCCTCGTCTGCGACCAAAATTTTGGGGCAGCTGAACACTCTGCTGCGTCTGCTGAATACTTGATTCCTTCTGAGATGGCTGTGATGTACGGGCTCTAAAATATTTTCCAACCTCTTCACAGAACACCGCACGATGTCCCTCTCGACCACAATCAAAACAAGTCACGGCAGGAAATGAGCAATCTCGTCGATAATGCCCTGTCCGACTACAGTTAAAGCACTTCCTTGTCACATCTGTCGTGGCTGATACTGCTCCGAAGTTCTTTCCACTCTTGGATGGGTGTGGAGGTTTCTTGAACGAATGAAAAGATGACTGGGCCTTGCGGGGCCCACTGCTCTTGTGCTCTGTGAAACTACCAAAGACTTTCTGCTTCTTGGATTCTGCAAACTTTTCCATTGCTGCTTCTTTGATTTCATACGCCAATGCTTTATCCTGATACTGACGAAGAGTGGTACATTCGAAACCGGACATGTGCCTCTGAATATCTGATTCCATTCTCATATCAAAATGGATCATCATTTCTGCATCTGTTCTGACTAAATGTCGAACAAATGCCAGCTGCTGGTTAAACGTCTTATTCGCCTGCGATACTGGCACATCCGAGGGCTGCACGGAGAAAAACTCCCGAACTTTGGCTTCCCTCACCGGACGAGGGCAGTACTGAGCTTCCATCATTAATTTAAATTCTCCCCAGTCGGCATCATGATCTACAGGCCGGATGGCTTCCCACCACTCGAACGCTTCCCCGATCAGAAAGTACTGAGCAATAGAGGCTCTCTGGTCGTCTGGGCAATTAATCCCGGCAAATATTTTCTCTAATTCTTTTAACCAATGATCCCACATCGGTGTCTCAGAAAAGCCTTCGAATTTGGGTGGTTGCATCTTCACCACCTCTTGCAGCCATCTGTCGCTAGATTTCCCATGTCCGGGATACCTTGCTGTCTATCTCCCTATTGTAATCCTACTGCCACCTGCATTCGGTCCACGACCTGAGCAAACTGAGTCATCTGGCTAACCACCTGACGAAGGATTTCGGGCACAACAGGTTCTGGTTCATTGTTAATAGATCTTTGTGGCTCGCCTGAGCTGTGGCTGGCCTGATTAGAAGGCGAAGCCTCTCTTTCAGCATTCCTTCATCCGCGTCCGCATCCACTCCTCAACATACTGTAATCATAAATACTCAATATACAGGAAACAATATCGTTCTAATGTTCAAGTATAAAGAGGTATAACATGTAAAGGACGAGATAGAGTTTAGAAACTTACAACCACCGTTCGCACGAAGACGTAGGCAGTACAGTGATGTTATTCATGGTCGGTTACCTCAAAGGACACATATAACCCCTATTTCAACCCAATGGCCATGATATCCATAATCTTAGCTCTGATACCATATTCTGTAACACACCCGATATATCACAACATACACATGGTAATTCCGACGATCCAACGTTCACTGCCTAGATCCCAAGATGATCCTGTCGGACCAACACGAGGTGGAAAAACTTGTCCGATGATCCAGCGCATGCTAGCATAGATCCCAAGATGATCCCGTCGGATCAACACGAGGTGGACATACAACAATGACACGTATGCACAACAATATGTATAACATCAACATGTAAAACATAAATAAGGTACTTGCCTCGAATCGATGACAAGGACAAAACTCCGACGAATATCAATACACTGGAAGCTCACCCCTTCTATTAATCATGTTGCAAATCTCGAACCTTAAACAGAAGAAAATAATATAAATCATCTTACGTCGTACGAACATCTAACAGTCTAAATTACGGTCGAAAGTTCATAAACATATCCTGTATGACCTGCATAACGTATGTTACAAACCCTTTGTAGCGTACATTAAGGCTACTCGTTAGCGTACGTAAGCTACAAAGTCTAGCGTACGATAACCATGCATCGACAGTTCCTCTCTGATCAGTCGACTAACTCGTCTGATGATATAACGTATGTTACGTGCCTAACTTAGCGTACATTAATTCTGCCCATTAGCGTATGTAAGCTACAGAGCCTAACACACGCTAAACACACATATGACAGTTTCTCACTGATCAGACGACTGTCTCGATTGGTGATGTAGCGTACGAAATCCTCAGTTATTAACGTACGTTATCCTCATACATATCATGCTCATACAATTATGAATGATCTTACAGATTAAAACATCTTCGAACTCAAGGATACGTATATCATCTCAAGACTATATTCAATCTTGATTACAATCCTCATGTGAAGTTCGGGTGATCTAAGGTTGATGCGCTTGTTTCCAATATCATCATTACATTCAAACTTTATCTTAAAGATGAACTAACAAATCCAACTTATAAGAAAGGATACTACATTCGATGATTCTTTCTTAAGTCCGTTTAGCAAAAGTGATATTAACTCCAAGTCTACGATCAATATGGCAACACCATTCAATATGGATTATCCAAACTCATAACACTACTCTTATTGTTTGATGAAGCAAGGTTCCAACTATAATGTTCTCAACAAAGGTAACTTAAGCATAATCATTCCAACTTCCTAAACATGATGTTTGGTTGAATAAATCATCTATGGAACTTAATATCCTTGGTAGCATGATCAACACATCCTTAAGAATACGAATTCAAGCTTGGAGATAGCATAACATACCTTAATATGAAGAAAATGCTGAGATAATAGGTAGAATCCAATTCCAGTTGCTTGTGTGCCAATCTAAGATGTTCTTCAACTTCAATGATCAAGTAATAGTGATATCCAATCTTCAATGATCAATTAAAGGTGTTCTAAAGGTGTATAAGGTGGCTGGGAACTCTCTGGGCATGAAGTATGTTGAAGGCTAAGTGAAATAAACGAACTGAAATGAAATGGGGTGATGTCTTATTTATAACTTTCTAACCTTAACGTATGTTAGCCTTCATGTATAACGTACGTTAGCCGATTAGCGTACGCTACCCAGTATACTTAGCGTACGCTATCGTTCACTGATAGTTAACTGTTCTTATTCTGTACTCGATTACGTACGCTACACCATCAGGTTACGTACGTAAGCAACACCAATTAGCGTACGCTAGACACATACCTTAGCGTACGTTAACACACGTTGACTTCAAAACTGTCCAGGTTCATCCGCGGGAATCTTATCCTGACCCATCGTTCGGCTGGCGCATGTGCTAGCCGCCCAGCTCAATTATTGGCTGCTTAACGTACGCTACGCTACATTCGTAGCGTACGCTAACTTTGGCGGATAACGTACGTTAAGCTTCCTTCTTAGCATACGTTATTACGTATTTGCATGAGAAAATTTACATGTTGCCATAATCATGTACATGGATACAAATACGAGAAATAGCATACTTCGATTATCAATATCACAATTCCGAATAATACAGGGTTCAATTACAGATGAAATACTCAATAATTAATCCGGATATTACATGCCCATCCCTGGTGACGATCGAGCATCTTTGTTCGGCCGCCGTCTTGCTCTCGGCAGTGCGGCTTCACGGCGATCCGTGACCTCGGCTCCCAGACCGAGCCGGTCCTGGTCACTTTTTCGGCTCGTCTTTTCATCTTGAATCCAAAAATAATATTTTTTTTAATTTTTATATTGCATATACAAATAAGTTTTTCAAAAGAAAAATAGATTTATATTATAACATAAAATCATGAAAAATATATTTTTAGACGATCAATTAAATATTAACAATTAAAACAATTATGATTCTAAATCATAAAAACACATAACCAAGCATTCCAAATACATATATCGAATATACGATCGCATAGACCTTGCTCCGATACCACTGTTGGGATTCGGTGATTATAATCAAGTTACGCAGTGGAAAATAAACCGGTCTAACCGGAAAAAAATCAAACCCCAAAGACGGATCGATCAAGCATCATATAAACGAATATAAACGAAGATAAAATTAAGAAGTCATACCCTCGTAGGCCTTTGATAATATCTTCTCGAAGGAAAAATCCGACCCATGTTTTTTCCGGTCACCAACACGTACATGAATCATATTCGTTCAAACTTGATGGATGATCAAACACCGAATATGCCGAGTGTCTTTACGTTATCACGTGTAGGATATTGATCGAAAAAATTATATATCAATTTGTTCTCAAAGAATACGGTTAGGAATTGATACAATATTTTTCTTCTCTTCTCTTCTTCATTTTCTTTCTCTCTAAGATGAACAAGAAATAAAGAAAAAATTTCTTCTCCCTTCCCTCTATTCAGTTCGGCCGAATGGTAAGTGGGGCGTGTGTGTGTGTGCGTTTTTCATCTAGTTATGGTGTGTAAGACTTGCACATTATATAAATAAAGAATAAGATCAAATGATGAGATATCATATCTCATCCATTTGTCCTCAATAATATAAGTCTAACACACCCCACACACCACATGACAACTTCCAAGCAAGAGAGAGGGGGCTACTTGAGGTTGGTGAGGAAACGAGCGGAGCCACTCTGTCCGTGTATCGAACATTCGTGTGTCTAGTCCGTTAAGTACACTTCAATTTATCTCAAATGTATTTATACTTAATTAATTAATCTAATTAATTAATTTTATCAAATACAAAAAATTATAATAATATATTTCCGAGAAATAATTATTTATGAAGTAAATTAGTCACCTGGTAATTAATTTCAATTCACAAGATCGCATTATTTATCAAATAAATCAAATTAGATCCATCAAATATTAACGAAGAGTTAATCAACACATATTTTATCCATCAAATATCCTTGTGCGTGACTCCATAGGTCTGTCTTAGTCGGCAATGGGAGGAACCAAGGAGTACGGGTAACACTTAACTAGTCTAGTGCTCCGTACCGTAACCCAACTAAGAACAAATGATTGAAACATTCCAAAACTATTATGTCGTGAATACGTCCAGTCAAGTATTAGGGTCATGGTAAAGTCAAACCTTATTGTAACTTAAGTCTATGCATTTTGTTAATGCAAACCGAGTCACCGAGCTCTCATGTATCAAATACAACTAGCTTTAACTGATTTGGCCTTATGATCTCATTTTCCATTAACCGCATAGGACATTTACCTCTCTCAGCCTCTAGGTGGCATTCGAGGGCATATTCCTAACATGAGTAAGCCGTAGTATGGACTTATCGAAGTTATCTCTGTCTCAACTCCAAATCATTTGGAACACAAAGTCTGTCCTGGAGTCTCAAAATACTATCCTCATGAACCATAAAACCAGGGGCTTTCACTTTACTTACATCTTACTTCAGTCCACTAATCACCGGGTTACTCCATTGCTTTCCTTTGATGTTATCAACTAAAGACGAATTAATTTCGAGGACACACAACTATCCTTGCACTCTCTGAAGCCAAACTTATATTACCTATTCGATCAATTCTTTTCGAATCTTTGCTTGAGGTGTAGGACCTCTAACATCTGAAGTGATGCCGATTTTCGGCTCAACGCATTTGTGACAACATTGGCCTTTCCCATATGGTAAAGGATTTTTAAGTCGTAATCTTTTATTAATTCCAACCAACGGCATTGCCTCATATTCAACTCTTTCTGACTGAAATATATTTCAAACTCTTATGATCAGTATAGATCCAAGACGAAGAGCCATACAAATAATGCCGCTAAATCATTAGTAAAAAATGACTACGGCCAACTCCAAGTCTTGAGTAGGATAATTCATTTCATACTGCTTCAACTGACGTGATGCAAATGTTATTGTCTTATCATGCTGCATAAGCACACACCCGAGTCCCTGACCTGAAGCGGTACTATATAGTACATACACTCGTTACCTTGCAGTAAAGCCAAAATCCGCGCTGATGTCAAACGCATCTTCAATTCATCAAAGTGTTGCTGTCTCTCAACAATGCAAACAAACTTTCCCATATTCTGGAGTAACTGTGTAAGCGACCGAGCGAGTTTAGAGTATCCCTTGACAAATCGATGATAATACCCAGCAAGACCCAAAAAACTACGAACTTCCTTTACATTTTTAGTCGTGCCCAATCTAACACTGCCTCAATCTTCTACAGGTTCACATGAACCCCTTCGGCCGAGATCACATAGCCGAGAAACATAACCTACTTCATCCAGAATTCACATTTTGAGAACTTCGCATATAGGTGCTGAGCTCTCAAAATGTCTAATACTAAATGCAAGTGTTGGACATGCTCTTCCCCATCTAGAGAATACATCAAAATATCATCAATGAAGACGACCACACATTTATCAAGGTACTCGATAAATGTCTTTTTCATCAACTGCATGAACACTGCTAGCGCATTGATCAGTCCGAAGGCATGACCACAAACTCATAATGTATGCATCTTGTCTGAAAAACAGTCTTTGGAATGTCATACTCTTTCACTCGAAACTGATAGTATCCCAATCTCAAATCGATCTTTGAGAATACTGTAGCTCCCAGCAACTGGTCGAACAAGTCATCTATACAAGGTAACAGATACTTGTTCTTGATGGTCACTTTGTTTAGCTCACGGTAATCGATGCATAAACGCAAAGAAACCATCATTCTTCCTCACAAATAGGACCGACGCGCCCCAAGGCAAAATGCCGGGTCAAATGTACCCCTTATCCAACAACTCTTCCAACTGATTCTTCAATTTCTGCATTTTTGAAGGTGCCATGTGATAAGGTGCCTTAGAAATCGGAGTCGCATCAGGCTCTAAATCAACAGAAAATTCTATCTCTCGATCTGGCGGTAATCCTGGAAGGTCATCTGGAAAAACATCTGAATACTCATTAGCAAGTGGAGTCGAAGAAAAATCGACTCCACCCTCCTCCGATTTCAAAGCATATCACTAATAGCCCATGCAGCCCTTATTCAGGAGTCTCACGCCGTCATGACACTGATAAGCAATTTATGCTTACCTAGTTTATAGCCCACAAAAGAGTACTCGAAACCACCCCTAGTAATCATAATGATAACCTTAATGCGATAGTTCATAATCGCTCCCTGAATCTCAAGACAATCTGTAACACCCGCTAAATTTCGAAAATTATTCTTAATTTATTAATTATCTTTTTATAGTAAATATTAAATAATAATCCAATTTAAATTATCAGCTGGGCTTATGATTATTTAGTGAGCCCAATTCATGAATTTCTAATTTAAGTATAGACCCAAGTTAGTTAATTATCGAGCCCAAATATTATAAGTCCATTTTAATTAATTTTTATACATTCATTTTTGGGCCAGCCAACCATTTTAGTGTTCGGCCCAATTAAAATTAATGATCAACTACTAATACCCAATCACATCCAACCCATCTTTCTCTCTCCTATACTCACGCACTCACTCACGATCAGAACATGGAAGGCAGTTTTTCTGCAACCATCTTAGTGGAAGGAGTGGACATCATGGAGAGGGAGTGTGGCATCATGGGATTAATAAGCAGTTAATAAATTCATTATAAAAGAAAACCACTATCTGCACAAGAGGTATCATGTTACACAGCAAAAAACCTCAGTGCATAATACACACAGACACACACAACGTATCATCACTATACAGCAGAAATCACATACACAACGATCAATCACACACCAGAAAAATCCCATTTTTACAGCAAAACTGTAATCCCAAAAACTAATACAACAGAAATTCATCCCAAAAATCTCACAGTCAATCCCATTACTTCTAGAACACTTCCACAGGTAAATTTTCCCCCCTGCTATACCCTTTCGATTACACAAAAGGCACCCAACACACAGTCAAGCTCAATACCCGTTAATATTCATCGGCTTCAGCCGTCCTCCTTACTAATTCTGCTGGCTCTTGAGCTTGAAATTATCCCAACCCGACAGAACAACAAATAACTCTCAAATCTAAATCCTTCTTCCAAAAATGAAGATTTTCTTTTACCTGAAGCCGAGCCGTGTTCTTGAAACGGAACCAAATTTTTGACCCGAAACATGTCTCATCTCCGTCCCCATCAGTCATGTGCAGCCTCCTTCGTTCCGGCCTAAACTGCCCGCGAACCAGAACCATTAACACCGCCCCCATAGCTTTTACTCCGGCGTTCGATTAGTTCAGATTCGTGGTTGGTTCGTAAGGGTGCGAGCGTGCATTTATATATGTTAAAATTTGAGGCTGTAGCCATGAGGAGAAATCAAGAAACTCCGAAGATACGAATCGGCGGAATGAAGATGAGGAATGGGAGTAGGGCAATATCACTTGGCCGATTTAATCTTATTCGATTGGGCCAAAACCTCACCCGGCCCAAATATTTTTCACTCTCACATATGCCCAATTAATTCTTAGCCCACCTCCAATAATTCTAAACTCCTCGGCCCATTTTATCACTTCTAGTCCAATCCTATTTACTAATGGCCTGATCCGCCTTTACTCCCTTTCAACCCATATATTTTCATTTTAAATTCAATTACTTCAAATTATTTATGATCTTATTGATAAAATATTATCTCAATAAAAACTAAGACATTCGCCTCTTTAATTGTAGGCTACGAGAATCAAGGGCACGATTAACACGTTCATAAGCATTTCAAGCATTTGCATTCAAGTCATCTCAATTTCAGGTGGGAATTATTACTTGTGAATTTTAATTGCTTTATTTGGATTGTATAGGTGATATGTTATATTTACGATTAACATGCAATCACATGTTTTTCGTACCAAGTATCAGTTTATGATTACCATGCAGTCACATGTTTTTCATACCAAGTATCAGTATATGTTTACATGCAGTCACATGTTTACATGCTCAAGTTGATATAACAAATATTCATGCTATGCCTCCGTTATGTATTATGATTATTGTTGACTTGTGATGTTCCCACGAGCGATAGAAAGCTCACCCCATTTTTATGTAAAATTTTCAGGTTAATTCGGAATGGAGAGGACGGGTTGTCGAGCAGGCCGACATATGATTAATGTTATAATTATTTCTTTTAATTCCGCTCATGTTACTCTGAAACAATTATTTTATTTTAGTAATTATTTTCCGCTGTCAAATTATACTATCGTATTAGAGATTTGAAATCCTTTTGAGTTCCGCAAATATTTTAGAAAATGTATGTTTAGTAACGACTTGAAATTTCTACAAGTTTTCTCATTATTAATATTTTATTCATAAAATACCTTAGAAAAATCGGGTCGTTACAGTATGGTATCAGAGAAAAAAATCCGGTCTACTTTCCTGGTACGCCGGAAGATTTTTAAAGTTAAAATATTTTTCTTCTTCTAGGAAATATCATATGTTCGACTGCCGCTACTCCGCTACTCCATTCCAAGGTAAACAACTTAAAGTCATGTTTATAGCATACATTTAGACTAATATCGTAAAACTTAATAATTTTACGCAAATATGCATGTATCCTGTTAGTATGGCTGGTTTCACAGTAACTCCACGTAAGAGGACCGAGGCGGGATCGAGCTCGTGCCCCCTAGCACATAGAGACTCTTGGGGAAATCCAAGACTGCCCGAGAATGCCCCGTACTACGTGGTCGAGAGGATTCAAAAATGGTTCATGTTCGGGAAGACAGGAGATCCGGTTGAAGAATTCGAGCACTTGATCATCACTCTGCCGAATGACTGGAGTTTCACCATATACCGTCTGTGCCACGAGGCGAACCGCAGGACCCCGGAGGAAAGAATAGTCGTAGATGACTTTCAGTATGCTGCTGGAAGAATTCTCGACTTATTTTCGAGGGGCGAGATCCCCAAGATATATGAGATGCATGATACCCCATCACAGCCGATGGAGGAATTTGAGGAGGATCCCGAGGAGGATCCAGAAAAAGAGGAGGACCCAGAGCTCGAACCGATGGTTGACTCGGATGACGAGGATATCATCTCCTGGACTGAGTCCCCACCCCCTGTTCCTGTTATTGAGATCCTTAGCAGTGACGACGAAGATTAATTTTGTTATGTCGTGATTTTAATATTTTAGTAGTAACTATTAGTCTCAGCTTCCATTTTAGTATTTTATGTTGACTATCAAAGGTTATCATTAATAGAATATTTAATTTCTCGTATTAATCAATTCCAAAATATAATGAATTATTTTATCTTATGCCACGCGTATAAATATCTTTATCTCTACCTCATTTCTCGCACTCAAAAACTTACAAGAGCAACGATTCGTGGGCAGGATATGGCTCCCCGCGAAACTACCCCGAATGCCGAGTCTCAAAACCAAGCCCAAGGCACACTTAATACGTCTGCAAGCGGGAGTGATGCCCCTAATCAGCAGCAACTGCTCTCAGGTATGACCACTCTTCTCCAAGGAGCGACTATAACGCCTCCAGCCACTCAAGGACAAGTTCAGGCTAGGGTAATAAATCAGTTCAACAAGTTCAAACCTCCAACATTCCTTGGAAGGGAAGGGCCAGCTGCCATCGAGGAATGGCTATTGAACTTGGAGAGTATTTTCGATTACATGGCCTGCACGGAGGAGCAGAAGGTTTCATGCGCAGTCTTCCAACTCAAGGAGGACGCCAGGACTTGGTGGAACGGATCCTGGAGACTCCGAACTGAAGAGGAACGTAGAACACTGTCTTGGGAAGGATTTAAAGAAACAGTGATGGGCAAGTATTATCCACGGTTGTATAAGGCCAAAATGCAGAAGGAGTTCCTAGATCTAACTCAAGGAGGCATGACGGTCACGGAATACGAAAGGAAGTTCAATCACATGTGCCGATTCGCACCATTCATGGTTGCAAATGATGACATGAAGGCACAAAAGTTTCGTGATGGACTTCAAGACAGAATCCGACATCATCTGGCTAGCCATGTAAAGATGTCGTATAAGGAAGCCGTGTCCAGAGCCGAAGATATATCAGCTAGCTTAGATATGGAAAGGGCTAGGGCTCTGCCAGTTGTGAATACGAACAAAAGAAAGTGGCAAGGACCGAATAATAATACTAGCAACAAGAAGGGTAGTAAAGAAGGACCATACGGGTCAAAGACACAGTACGACTACCCAACCTGCTCGAAATGTGGGAAGAGGCACAAAGGAGTTTGCATGCTAGGACAGAATCGATGCTACCGATGCCATGAAGAAGGACACATGGTCTCTCAGTGCCCACAGAAGAACAATGGCCCAGACAGAAGGGTCCAGAATCAAGGTTCCGGGAGAAAGGCTCCTATGTATAGCCTATCGGAAATTGACAAGGAGAAACCCGGAACGATGTCAGGTATGTTATCTGTCGCTGGAATTCCTGCTTTGGTGTTATTTGATACTGGAGCATCCCATTCATTTATCTCTAAGAAGTTGTTTAGCATGACTGAATTTAGAAGTAGAAAATCTTCTCAAAGTCTTGAAGTTAGTATACCAGCTGGAGAAATAATTCCTGTTGATGATATAGCTAACAGTATAACCATAGAGATAAATGAACGTTTATATCTAGCCGATCTATACATATTAGACATGAATAACTTCGACGTAGTCTTGGATATGGATTGGTTGGATAAGTATGATGCCGTTTTGCAATGCGCAAGGAGGAACGTGGTCTTGCATCCAGCAGTCGGAGTAGAGGACGTATTTCAAGGGGTTAAGCGTAGCAAAGCCCCTCTAGTGATATCAGCCATGAAAGCAACAAAGATATTGCGTAAGGGCAATTGTCAAGGATATTTAGTGAATATCATGGGGGAGTCGAAGTCCGAAGTAACGATCAAAGACATTCATATCGTTAAGGATTATTCAGATGTTTTTCCGGAGAACTTACCGGGTGTTCCACCAGATAGACAAGTGGAGTTTACAATTGACTTGGTGCCTGGAGCAGCCCCTATATCAAAGGCCCCATACAGGATGGCTCCAAAAGAACTACAAGAACTGAAGGTGCAGATTCAGGAGTTACTCGATATGGGATATATCCGACCAAGCGTCTCATCTTGGGGAGCACCGGTGTTATTCGTGAAGAAGAAGGATGGAAGCATGAGAATGTGTATCGATTATCGTGAGTTGAATCAATTCACGATAAAGAACAAGTATCCACTTCCCCGAATCGAAGACTTATTTGACCAGCTTGGAGGTTTAGGAGTGTTCTCAAAGATAGATTTGAGGTCAGGATACCATCAACTAAAGATCAAAGATGAGGACATTCCGAAGACTGCTTTTCGAACAAGATATGGTCACTACGAGTTCGTAGTAATGCCATTTGGGCTAAGTAATGCCCCAAAAGTCTTTATGGACTTGATGAATAGAGTTTTCCAGCCCTATTTGGATCAGTTTGTCATCGTGTTTATAGATGACATACTAATTTATTCGAAAGATGAAGCATAACATGAGAAGCATCTACGGACAGTTTTGGAGATACTTCGCAAAGAGAAACTGTATGCGAAGTTTAGCAAGTGCGAATTTTGGCTCAAGAGAGCGGCATTCCTTGGACATGTTGTTACTGTGCAAGGAATTGAAGTCGATCCTTCTAAGATAGAGGCTATCAACGATTGGAAACCACCAACTAACGCGAATGAAGTTCGCAGTTTCTTGGGGTTAGCAGGATATTATAGGAGGTTTATTGAAGGATTTTCTAAGACGGCCGCACCGATGACTCGACTAACGAGGAAAGGAGAACAGTTCCTGTGGAATGAGAAGTGCAAACAAAGTTTTCAAGAACTTAAGCGGAGACTAACCTCAGCTTCAGTTTTGACGATTCCAGATCCGTCTAGAGAATTCATGATCTATAGTGACGCATCCAAGCAAGGATTAAGATGTGTTCTAATGCATCAAGGTAAGGTCATCGCTTATGCGTCAAGGCAATTAAATCCACATGAGTTAAATTATCCGACGCATGATTTAGAACTAGCCGCGGTAGTTCACGCCTTGAAGATATGGCGACATTACCTCTACGGAGGTAAATGTGAGATCTATACCGACCACAAAAGCTTAAAGTATCTATTCACTCAGAAGGAACTTAATATGAGACAAAGAAGATGGTTGGAGTTAGTGAAGGACTACGATTGTACAATTCATTATCATCCAGGGAAGGCGAACGTGGTCGCAGATGCTTTAAGTCGCAAGGTCAGAGGAGAATTGAATTGCATTTTGACTAAGGAAGACAAATTGGTCAGTGAATTTTCAAAGATGAACCTAGAAGTGGCTACACCGTTAAAGCCGGTGGAAGCAATTTTAATGACGTTGTCAGTTCAACCGACCTTGAGAGAGAGGATCAAGGAAGGTCAGGGTCAAGACAATTTCTTGACCAAAATGAAGGAGCGTGTTATAGCTGGAGAGGATAAAGGATTTAGTATATCAGAAGATGGTACGATATACGACAAGGAAAGGATTTGTGTGCCCGACAATACGGATTTGAAGAAGGCGATTTTGGAAGAAGCACACAACACACCATATACTGCTCATCCTGGTAGTACAGAGATGTACCAAGATTTGAAAAGCAAATTTTAGTGGGAAGGTTTGAAGAGAAACGTGGCTGAATTCGTCAGGAGATGTATTATTTGTCAGCAGGTGAAAGCCGAACATCAACGCCCATTTGGTTTGTTAAAATCACTCCACATTCCAGAGTGGAAATGGGAATACATCACTATGGACTTTGTGGTGAGCTTACCTCGACGGAAAGAGGAAATCAGGCGATTTGGGTTGTGGTTGATCGCCTCACTAAGTCGGCTCATTTCATCCCAGTGAAGATGAACTTCACAATGTATCAGTATGCGCAATTGTATATTAAGGAGATCATAAGGCTGCACGGAGTACCAGTGTCTATAGTTTCGGATAGAGATACTCGCTTCATGTCACGTTTTTGGGAAAGTTTGCAGGAAGCATTGGGAACTAAATTAAATTTTAGTACAGCCTATCACCCACAAACTGACGGTCAATCAGAAAGGACGATACAAGTACTTGAAGACATGTTGAGAGCTTGTGTGCTGGACATGGGTAATTGTTGGGAACAGTTACTACCTTTGGTAGAATTCGCATACAATAATAGTTTTCAAGCAATGATCGGAATGGCCCCGTACGAGGCACTTTATGGGAGAAAATGCAGATCGCCGGTTTATTGGGATGAAGTAGGTGAAAGAAAAATTTTGGGTCCCGAAATAATCGAGAAGACTGTGGGTGTAGTAGAAAAGATTCGTGAAAGGATTAAGACAGCACAAGATCGCCAAAAATCCTATGCCGACAAACGAAGGAAGGACCTTAAGTTTAATGTTGGAGAAAAGGTCTTCCTAAAGGTAGCCCCGACTAAAGGAGTCACTCGATTTGGATCGAGGAACAAGCTGAGGCCAAGATACATCGGACCATTTGAGATCCTCGACCGGATTGGAGATTTGGCATACCGTTTAGCATTACCACCGGAATTTTCAGCAGTACATAATGTTTTTCACGTCTCACAGTTGAGAAAATACGTTCATGATCCTAGTCACGTGATCAACTATTCAACGGTGGAAGTGAACAAAGATCTCACCTACGTCGAACAACCAGTTGCAATAATCGACAGAAAGATTATTCCATTAAGGAATAAAGAGAGAGTACTCGTCAAGGTTCAATGGCGAAATCACACCAAAGATGAAGCTACTTGGGAGCGTGAAGAGGAAATTCGAACTCGTTATCCCGAATTCCTTATTCACGGTAAGTATACTATTTTCGAGGACGAAAATTTTTCCAACAGGGGTAGGATGTAACACCCGCTAAATTTAGAAAATTATTCTTAATTTATTAATTATCTTTTTATAGTAAATATTAAATAATAATCCAATTTAAATTATCAGCTGGGCTTATGATTATTTAGTGAGCCCAATTCATGAATTTTTAATTTAACTATAGACCCAAGTTAATTAATTATCGAGCCCAAATATTATAAGTCTATTTTAATTAATTTTTATACATTCATTTTTGGGCCAGCCAACCATTTTAGTGTTCAGCCCAATTAAAATTAATGATCAACTACTAATACCCAAGCCCAACTCCCATAATTAATTAAGAACCCAATTATCACATCCAATCCATATTTCTCTCTCCTATACACACGCACTCACTCACGATCAGAACATGGAAGGCAGTTTTTCTGCAACCATCTTAGTGGAAGGAGTGGACATCATGGAGAGGGAGTGTGGCATCATGGGATAAATAACCACTTAATAAATTCATTATAAAAGAAAACCACTATTTGCACAAGAGGTATCACGTTACACAGCAAAAACCTCAGTGCATAATGCACACAGACACACACAACGTATCATCACTATACAGCATAAATCACATACACAACGATCAATCACACACACACACACACACACACACACACACACACCAGAAAAATCCCATTTTTACAGCAAAACGGCAATCCCAAAAACTAATACAACAGAAATTCATCCCAAAAATCTCACAGTCAATCCCATTACTTCTAGAACACTTCCACAGGTAAATTTTCCCCCATGCTACACCCTTTCGATTACACAAAAGGCACCCAACACACAGTCAAGCTCAATACCCGTTAATATTCATCGGCTTCAGCCGTCCTCCTTACTAATTCTGCCGGCTCTTGAGCCCGAAATTATCCCAACCCGACAGAACAACAAATAACTCTCAAATCTAAATCCTTCTTCCAAAAATGAAGATTTTCTTTTAACTGAAGCCGAGCCATGTTCTTGAAACGGAACCAAATTTTCGACCCGAAACATGTCTCATCTCCGTCCCCGTCAGTCATGTGCAGCCTCCTTCGTTCCGGCCTAAACTGCCCGCGAACCAGAACCATTAAGACCGCCCCCATAGCTTTTACTCCGGCGTTCGATTAGTTCAGATTCGCGGTTGGTCCGTAAGGGTGCGAGCGTGCGTTTGTATATTTTAAAATTTGAGGCTGTAGCCATGAGGAGAAATCAAGAAACTCCGAAGATACGAATCGATGGAATGAAGATGAGGAATGGGAGTAGGGCAATATCACTTGGCCGATTTAATCTTATTCGATTGGGCCAAAACCTCACCCGGCCCAAATATTTTTCACTCTCACATATGCACAATTAATTCTTAGCCCACCTCCATTAATTCTAAACTCCTTGGCCCATTTGATCACTTCTAGTCCAATCCTATTTACTAATGGCCTGATCCGCCTTTACTCCCTTTCAACCCATATATTTTCATTTTAAATTCAATTACTTCAAATTATTTATGATCTTATTGATAAAATATTATCTCAATAAAAACTAAGACATTCGCCTCTTTAATTGTATGCTACGAGAATCAAGGGCACGATTAACACGTTCATAAGCATTTCAAGCATTTGCATTCAAGTCATCTCAATTTCAGGTGGGAATTATTACTTGTCAATTTTAATTGCTTTATTTGGATTGTATAGGTGATATGTTATATTTACGATTAACATGCAGTCACATGTTTTTCGTACCAAGTATCAGTTTATGATTAACATGCAGTCACATGTTTTTCATACCAAGTATCAGTATATGTTTACATGCAGTCACATGTTTACATGCTCAAGTTGATATAACAAATATTCATGCTATGCCTCCGTTAAGTATTGTGATTATTGTTGACTTGTGATGTTCCCACGAGCGATAGAAAGATCACCCCATTTTTATGTAAAATTTTCAGGTTAATTCAGAATGGAGAGGACGGGTTGTCGAGCAGGCCGACATATGATTAATGTTATAATTATTTCTTTTAATTCCGCTCAAGTTACTCTGAAACAATTACTTTATTTTAGTAATTATTTTCCGCTGTCAAATTATACTATCGTATTAGAGATTTGAAATCCTTTTGAGTTCCGCAAATATTTTGGAAAATGTATGTTTAGTAACGACTTGAAATTTCTACAAGTTTTCTCATTATTAATATTTTATTCATAAAATACCTTAGAAAAATCGGGTCGTTACACAATCATCACCGAGGATCAAGTCCTTGCCCTCTATATCAACCATAATCAAATTCGATGACCAATCTACACCCGTTATGCTCACTGAATAACCTCTAATCTCTTGATTACCCGCGATTCTATCCCAACTAGGTAATTTCACAATAAAAGGCTCACAATCAGTCATCCAATATATACTCAAATGGCTTAATCTAGGGAGATCAGATAATGCGTAGCACCAGAATCAAATAGCACTCGAACTAGATGAGATAGAATGTGAACGGTACCTGAGGCCACCGCTGCATCGGGATCATTTGCTCGGTGCATCTCGTAAACTCATGGATTTGTCGAACCAGAGCTAGAATCTCCCCCTTTATTGGGCTAACCCTATCCCCGGCCTCTACCGGAACTCTGTTGTGGTTGGCTAGCTGAGTGCCGCTGCTGATTCACACTCGGATCCCTGAGTACTTGGGTGGAAGCTTGGGTATCAAAGGTCTTATCCCCTCCAGTACAGTAAATTGCTCTGTGTCACATTTGGCCGCAAGTGTTATATCTCAGATGTGCAAGTATGGTTACAATTAAAGCATGTCACTTTGCGAGTCGAGGTGCCTAGAGTAGAACGAAAACTCTTTCCGGCCTTAAAGAAGGTGATGACTGCCTGACAGAACGGTTAGCCGACTAAAATCTCTGAACGTTACCACCCTTACTCTAGAATAGCTGTCGGTGATCTTTTTCTTCTTCTTCGGCTCACTAGTAGTATCCGTATTAGAACACAATGTATCATACGCCATAGCCCTATCTTGGTACTCTTTTAGGATAGTGCATGCAAACCCATCTACGTAACGCCATACATCTATATTCAAAGTGATGGACCTTCTCACGCTCAGCTCGCACCCGATTCTTCACGTGAATCAGCTGCTGGTTGAACTCCACTATTGCTTGAGACACTAAAATATTCTGCAGTTTAGCCTAAATAAAGCCCGAATCCTACTTTCTTGTATTGGCTAAGGACAAAACTCAACCCCAAGTAGCGGCTTCCTTAACGAGAAAGTACTAAGCAATGGGTACTCTTTGTAATACCTGGTTGTAAAGTCATTTATTATCATTCAGTAATTGACACTCAATAATTTTTTCTTTCTTTCACTCTTTAATAATCATTCATCATTCATGTTCATTCATTTGTGTTCATCGTTCGGCGTATCCTTGAGCCGTGTATCAGTTATCATTCGTTGTCCAACCCTGTTTGGGAATCGAGACGAGAGTATTATCATAATCATTGTGGTTGGTAGCCTTATGTTGGAAGTATCATTATTGCGTATGATTGGACTTAATCATACTCATGCAAATTATGTGCATCGGATCATTCATCATTCATATCAAGGAGGCGGAGTTTTTGCATTTCTTTTCTAGCTGAGAGTTACGGCCGTAACCTATCATGCATTACGGCCGTAACATGCATTCGTTGGTTTCATGGTTTTTGGACGAGGATGTCTTACGGCCATCAGTCTTGCTTGATACGGTCGTAAGAAGAGGACGGTACGGCCGTAAGAAGAGGCAGGCTACGACCGTACAATCGAGTACTGGGTTCGGGGGTGTCTCGCCGAAGGATGCTTATGGCCGTAAGGGAGTTCTAGTTACGGCCGTAAGTCGAGGATTTCGGTCGACAGAATTGTTCGACAAAGTGAAGTTACGGCCGTAGAGGCCGAAGTGTTACGGCCGTAAAGCCGTTGACTTGGAAAGTTACGACCGTAAGGTAGAAGAGTTACGGCCGTAACTCTGCGCAGTATATAATGACCGAGATGGATCTTTCAGCCTCATTTCTTCATTTCTCCACTTTTGGCCGAGAGGGAGAGTCTTGGGAGAGATTTTTCATCATCATATCACTTGTGTATTCATGTTCTAATCACCTACCTTCAGTTGTGGAGCTTAGATAGTCGATTAACTCGAGTTTCGACAGATTGAAGGGTTTGGATCTTCAAAGGTAATTTCTTCAAAATCTAAGATTTCGATTTTGAGACGGAGTATAATATTTTGGATGTTATAATCATGATATGTGAAAGGATATACATATGATTATGAGTTTCCATCAATTATCATTGGATTGTTGGAGAATTAATCAAGAACTTTCCGAATGTTGATTTCGGAATTGGGGATTCTGATTAGATGTTGTCGTAATCTCGAATTGTGTATTCCTATGAGAATATTGATTGTATATAAGGTGTTTTGTTGGATTGAATCATTCATTGGAGGTTTGGTATTGTTGGGATAACAATCCCTTATCGAAAGATCTTGATAGAGTATTTTGACAATATGCCAATCCAGCATACAACAAGCTGCTGTATCGACAAAGTCCGATCGAAGTTGCTGATCCTGTATCGAAGACTTATCATCATGCCATCAAACAGCAACAAGAGTCTAAGAGCGCCAAGTATGGAAGCTGTCCCTTCATACACCAAACATTCCATACAGTGACTTCTCCTCTATAGCCTACAGCACTAATGGATACAACATTCAAGATGTGAAGTAATGAGACCTTCAATACACATCGAAACAGGACTGAAGACTGTTTGGAAAAGAATCTTTGGTATTCGCTAAAGTCAAGTCCCGTTTGATAAAAAAGTATTTAAATACTGAAAAGATAAAGTATTTAAATACTAAAGCCGATAGAGATCTTCAAACCACGCAATATCAGGATCTTAGTCTATTCAAGTCAACTATCTAGTTGTCACGGAATCTTGCTCAACGGATCTTTCACAACGGATATATTTCAGAAGGCTATATATATATATATATCTCCAAGAGTTTGAAGATACAGATACATATACACGAAGATAACTGAGCAACAACAACCAACAAGTGCTTACACGAATAATCAGAGCAAACATATTTCTTCAAGTATACTGCATATTCTGAGAGAAGAAATATTCAAAGTGCTCAACCTTGAAGAACACATTATCAGCTGAAGATCGAGATAGTCAAGCTGTTGTTCAAACCACCGTTCTATCATTGAACAAACTCATCAGCCCTGTGTGGACTGAGAAAGCATTTCTTTTCCCGAACTGTGTGTGACGGATCTGCATTGAAGAGACAAAGCTTCGGAACTGTGTGTGGAGAAGTTAGTCAAGTGAAAGCATAAACCAATCTATGTGAACAGTTGAAAGCTTCGATCATTGTATCAATCTGTGTGAACGATACGTTGATAGGTTTGATTATAAATACGTAGTTATGTACATAGTAGACATAGAGGGGTTTACCTCGATCCAATTTAATTACCATGTCAATCACCTTCTGCATTTACTGTTTTAATATTTGTGATTATCTTTAAGTATACACTTCATATCTAGTTGCTATATTTACAGCAACTTACTTTAACAAGACTTCCGCTACGCACTCAGATTTGAAAATTGTACAGCTTGTTGTTTAAAACACTTTCCAAGCTGTATTTTGTATACTTAGTGGTCAACAAGTGGTATCGGAGCGGTTGATTCTAAAAAGAATTAGTCGTATTTTTGATTGAATCAGATCCTTAAATCACTTATTTTTGTAAAACAGTCTTTTTCTTCCTTATATTCTTATATGGATACATCAATGATCAATAAAGTTCCTATGTTTTCTATTAACGAATTTGATGATTGGAGAATTAGGATGGAGGCTCATCTTGCAGCAATGCACGAAGAGATGATTTTTGTCATACAGGATGGCCCTATAAAGATCATGAAGGTAAATCCGGCCCCAAGAATTGAAGGCCAGGCTCATGCAGAGCTGCTCGAGAAAGAGTGCGAACAATGGACTTCTGATGATAGAAAGCGCGCCAACCTCGACAATGTTGCTAAGAACGCATTATTTATCACTCTTGATAAAGGCACGTTCTCAAAGGTAAAAAGTTGTAAAACAGCCAAGGATATCTGGGATAAACTCAAGTTAATTTGTGAGGGAACTGAGCTCTCAAAATAAAACAAGATTTCAAAATTAACTCAGCAATTTGAATCTTTTGAAATGAAACCAACTGAAACACTTGAGGAACTTGACCTCAGATTCACTGGCATTGTTGGTCAACTTGAAGCATTAGGCAAGATTCATACCCAAAGGGAGAAAAGCCTAAAAATTTTCAGATCTCTCCCTGCCCGATGGGACATTAAGACCACAGCTATGCGCGTGTCATGCAATCTTAGTGAAATATCTACTTTTGATCTCTTTTCTGACCTCAAAGCATTTGAGTACGATATAGACAGGAGAGAGAAAGCTGAAGAATCTCCCGCCATGACTACAACCTTAGTTGCTGTATCCAACCGAAGACACAGCATGCCGAGTTCATCAAATCCCACTCATAAGAATGCTGACAGCGACGACGACATCCTGTCACAAGACGAAATGGTGCTCCTCTTGCATAAGTTCAAGAAGTTTATCAAGTAGTCGGGAAAGACTCCATAACCTGTTCACAAGGTAAGTACCGAAACTTCCTCTGGTGATGCTAACATGTGTTATAATTGCAGGAAACCAGGACTTTACGCAAATAAATGTCCTCATCCCAAAGTTCAAAGGTTGCCGGAAGCCAAGCAACAAGAAAAGGATGAAAGAAGACGTGCTTGGAAAACCAAGCTCAAGGCCCTGATTGGTGAATCAGAAGCCCCCCCCGCTCCATCTAAATCCGAAGAATGTTTTCAGGTAGTCACTGACAGTGATTCATCTGAGGATGATTTGCTGAAAGAAGAAAACGACTTGCTGAAAGTAAATTACGAAAATATGTTTGTTGATTGTGAAAATAGCAAAGTCGAGTATGAAAAACTCATGGAGAGCAATCATCAACTTGCTCATGAACTAAGTGAGACTAAATCTCATAGTGAGAGCAATACAAATGATTTTGTTCTACTTCAAGCCAAAGTAAAAACTCTCGAAAAATGAGAAGGAGAACTTGAGACCATTCTAAAATCTTTCGAGAAATCATATAAAAGAATGGAAGAAATTCTAAGCACTGGGCAACATGCTCATGATAAAAGTGGCTTAGGATACAACTCATTTTCCAATAAAGGGAAAACTAGTACTGTGTTCGTCAGGGGTGTGGAAACCATTCCTGTATTGGAAGAAGTTCCGAGTCCTGTGAAGAAACCTGTTGCACCACGAACAGCAAAAGTTGCCATTCCGCCACCACAGTCATATTCCAGACATCGGAATCACCAGCCATTCAGACCTATAAGGCGTACCCAACAGGATGCTCCCCGAGCATATCAACAGCGCCAACAGCCGTTCAGAAAGAAGGCTGTATCCAAATATCAAAGGCCCGCACGGCAGTACTTTCAGTACAGCACGCCTAGGTATTGGATACAGGAGCCGCGGTATCCCTCGCGAAATCAAGTATCCTCACAGTATCAACAACAGCTTTGGGAATCCAACTGGAGACCCAGAAGGCAAGCTGTAAGGCCGAAGAAAATGGCTCCACCTCCAAGACGGCATTTGTACTGGACTAATAATAACCCTGAATTTTACATGCATAATAATTATCATGGTTATAGCAACTACGTACATGACCCACGTAGAAATCGCAACTACGGACCTAAAACATCCTACAGTAAACATATTGCTATCAGGAAAATCTGGGTACCTAAAGGCACTAACATCCATGGACCCAACAATCAAAGGGGACCTAAATCTACCTAATTTATTTGCATACGGGACATTTTGGAGGACATATGGTACTTCGACAGCGGATGTTCCCGGCACATGACAGGAGATAAAAGCAAGCTGTCAGATTACGTAGAAGGTCGCGGTCCAAAAGTGCGCTTCGGTGATAAATCTAAAGGAAGAACAAGAGGGAAGGGAACCCTACTTGTAGGAAAATTCAAAGTCACCGATGTAGCTTATGTTGAAGGCTTACAGTACAATCTACTTAGTATTAGCCAGTTCTGTGACAAACAGTTCTCGGTGAAGTTCTATATAGATCACTGTAGAGTCAAGAACATCCTGACCAAAGAAGTTGTGCTCACAGGGAGCAGATCAGGTAATATGTATATTGCTGACTGGATGCCTACGGGCTCCACAATTCCTTGTTTTGTTGCCAAAGGCACTGCAGATCTAAGCTGGCTATGGCACAAGAGGATGTCACACGTCAACTTCAAGACTATCAACAAACTCTCCAGACAGGGAATGGTTAGATGATTGCCAAATGTTTCATTCCAAAAAGACAGCGTATATGGACCCTGTCAGAAAGGCAGGCAAATCAAGACCACCCTGAAAAGCAAATCCTACCTTTCCACCCACAGAGTTTTTGAAATGCTACATATGGATCTATATGGTCCTGTAGACCCGGTAAGTTTAGGAGGTAAGAAATACTGTCTCGTTATTGTTGATGATTATTCCAGGTATGCTTAGACAATTTTCCTAAGCAAGAAGAAGAAACAACATCAAAGCTGTCCGAGCACCTAAGAAAGCTTCAAAATGAAAAAGGATCGAGTATCGTGTCCATTCGTTCCGACAGAGGTACAGAATTCACTAATCGCTTTATAGAGCAATACTGTTCGTAAAATGGAATACAACACGAATATTCAGTTGCCCGTACACCTCAACAAAATGGTGTTGTCGAGCGAAAGAACAGGACGCTGAAGGAAGCAACAAGGACAATGATTGCCGCTAGAAAATTGCCACAGCGTTTCTGGGGCGAAGCCACCAATACAGCATGCTATACACAAAACCGTTGTATCATCAACAAGTATCACAACAAAACAGCATACGAGGAATGGAACAACAAAACTCCGCTAGTTTCGTACTTTTCCATTTTTGGATGCAGGTGTTACGTTTTGAACAATGGTAAGGATCAACTTAGAACCTTTGATGAGAAATCGGATGAAGGGATATTTGTAGGATATTTCTCTGTTAGCAAAGCTTACAGGATCTTCAATAAAAGGAAGCTAATAATTGAGGAATCAGTTCATGTAGTGTTCGATGAACCTCACCATGATCCTACAGGAGTAGAAGACATTTCTCAGAACATCCAACAACTTTCCATCGTTGATCTGCCAACTATTATAGAACCTGTCGTTGACCTAGAAATCAACCCCACAGCTGTAAGAAGCGATGTAGATGAAGCCGATGCTGTACAAGCTGAAGCCGAAACTACAACAACTCAAGATATAGTATGGGACCCCAAATTAGAACCCGACAGAAGATGGTTGAGAGATCACCCACAAGAGTTGATCATAGGAAACATTGATGTTGGTGTTTCTACCCGTAGGAGAATACAGAGTACACAAGGAAATGTACTATGTGCGCAAGAAGACCCCGAGTCAGAGATATCTCCATTTCCTGAATGGAAATCTCAATCCGAGCTTAGAAGACTTAATATGTGCACTATTGCTATATTCTTATCCCAATCCGAACCTGTTTCTACCAAAGAAGCTCTCAACAACTCTCATTGGATTAGTTCTATGGAAGAAGAGCTTAACGGTTTCGAAAGAAACAACATATGGTATCTTGTACCCAGACCTACTCATCAATCTGTAATTGGAACCAAATGGGTATTTAGAAACAAGAAGGATAGAAATGGACTAATTATCAGGAATAAATCCCGACTAGTCGCCCAAGGCTACAGACAGGAAGAAGGCATAGACTACGATGAGACATTTGCCCCTGTATCCAGAGTAGAAGCCATTAGGATATTTTTAGCCTTTGCTGCCAATAAGAGCTTCATTGTATACCAAATAGACGTCAAAAGTGCATTCCTGAATGGAGACCTTGCTGAAGAAGTATATGTTGAACAACCACCAGGGTTTGTCAATCCAGAAGGCGAAGACCTAGTATACAGGCTAAGGAAAGCGTTGTATGGACTTAAGCAAGCCCCTAGAGCATGGTATGAGACTCTGTCCCAGTATCTAACCGATAATGGATTCGAGAAAGGTGTTGTGGACAAGACCTTATTCAAAATATAGGAAGGTGATGACCTTATGATGGTTCAAATATATGTAGACGATATAATATTTGGTTCAATTAACCTTGCTTTGTGTCAAGGGTTCTTTCATCTCATGCAAAGTAAATTTGAAATGAGTATGATGGGAGAACTCAGTTATTTCCAAGGATTGCAGGTAAAGCAGTTGCCTACAGGGATTTTCATAAACCAGGAAAAATACAGCAAGGAGCTTCTCAACAAGTTTGGAATGAATACTTCCAAATCATCGTCAATCCCCATGAGCACTTCCGTGCAAATTAGTGCTGATGAAGCTGGAAAGCCGGTTGATCAATCACTCTATAGGAAGCTTATTGGCTCACTCCTGTACCTAACGGCTAGCAGGCCCGATATCCAGTTTGTTGTAGGAGTGTGTGCGCGATATCAAGTAGCACCTAAAGAATCATACTTCGCAACAGCCATACGAATCCTGAAATACGTCAACGGAACAGTCGATGTAGGATTGTGGTATCCTAAAGAAAGCGGATTCGATTTAGTTGGCTACAACGACTTGGATCTCGGAGGTTGCAAGCTAGATAGGAAGAGTACACGTGGAACTTGTCACTTTCTTGGACCTAGACTTGTGTCCTGGTTTAGCAAGAAACAATTGGCAAACTCGCTTTCAATAGCTGAATCAGAATACTATGCTGCTGGTAGTTGCCATATACAGATCCTTTGGATGCAACAACAGCTATCAGACTATGGAATTGAAGCCAAAGAAATGCCAATTATGTGCGATAGCAGGAGTGCAATTGCTATCACGCACAACCCTGTATTGCACTCGCGCACCAAGCATATTCACATGAAGCATCACTTCATTAGGAATCATGTTGAGAACAAGGATGTTCGGCTGGAAAAAGCTCATACAGATATCCAGTTAGCCCACATCTTTACCAAACCTCTCGACACAGCAAGATTCTGCATGCTTCGACATGGATTGGGATTGCTACAGCCTAACTCCCTGTAAGTTTTTAATGCTTTTACTCAGCAAATTGAGGGGGAATGCTGTAAGACCCAAGAATAGAGTATCCACCAATAGTTATCTGTACACTCAGTCTATTAGAACAGCACTGTAGGAACAAAGAGACATGAATTATCCTACAGATGATGTGTGCAATAATTAAGGGGGAATATAGTACGACCCAAGAATACAGCATTAATCCGAAAGCTGTTGTGTGGAATTGAAACCCGTATGTACCATTTAAGGGTGAACACTGTATTTTCGCGGATACAGCATATACTATGGGAAAATCAATTATCATGTTATATATTTTTTTTAACAACTTTTTGTGTCCACGTGCCCTGTTATATTTAAAAAGTCTTTTACATTAAATGCTTTACACGACATCTGGACATTAGTATCTTCAAAGCCGCAATGTTTCATATTATTTTATTAATTTTACACCGCCGTTTTGGGCAATAAGGGTAATTTGATAAGTCAAAAGTGGGACCCGCTCTTATTTCAAAATTAGATGGATAAGTTGTACCGATTACACTCAGTCCATCATGGTCGTCCATTTTAAACATCGGTTCCCATCCCTTAAATCTGACCGTTCATTATCTATAAACCCTTCTTTGCCGCCCACTATAAAAGGACTGTAAATGCCATTTGAGACTCTTTACGCTTTGTGCATATTGAATGAGTCCTTGATCATACAGCCTACAAGTCTTTTTGTTTTTACTTCATTTCTCTTTGAATCCTCTTTACTTTTGTTCGATAATCGTCAATGGCATCTTCTCAGACCTCTTCCATCTCTCTCAAGAAATCCTCCAACATCATCGACGGACGGATCTTCTCTAGATCTGTCGTGCTTGAACGTGTTCGTTCCGAAGGTGATGATGTCGAATCGATGGAATACGTGATTACGAGGATACGTCAGCAAGGCCTCTATCGCCTTGGAAGTCACACCGCTGAACGTTTTGATGTTCACCTGGTTGAGGAATTCTACTTCAATGCTGCTGTCCGTTTCTTCTCGCTTGCTCAGGGAGGAAATATTGCATACATCACTGCAGTCATTTGTGGAGTCGAGATCCGTGTTGACCAAGAGCTTCTTCAGAATCTCTGCAGGCTTCCTGCTGATGGCCTGACAATGGAAGATCTTGAGACCTTTGGGTCCCAAGAACTCTTGACCAAATACTATGGGTTGTTCACCGGTTCAGCATTGGTTGAAACGGTTCACACCTCTTGCCACAAGAAACTCTTCTGTTTACCTTTTGTTTATTTACACGATTTCTGTTGCCGTGTAATTGAGAATAGAACAAGTGCGTTTGAGATGTGCACCAACCTAAGGTTCAGAATGATGGTTGCAATCATGACCTGTGAAAAGGTCAACTGGTGTCAAATAATCCTCAAAAGGTTGCAGGAAGAAGTCTCTAAGCTTGCCTCGCAGAAGAAATCTTTTGGTTTGCTTCTGAATTACATTCTGACGAAATGTGGTGTTCCGCAAGCCGAAAAAGCAAAGAATATCACTTCTCGGATATATATGAGAAGCATCAGACCCACCGTTTTCAAGAAAGGACCCGTGATTGCAAACATACCTTTCGTCCGAAAATTGCCCCTTTCTGCCGATCCAAGGGATGTGTCTTTGAAGTCCCAGAGCGAAGAAACTTCAAGGAAGAGAAAAAGATCTCACAGCAAAACTCCCGTTGCTGTTGAGAAGCCAAAAAGGAAGCTAAGGAAGCTTTCAAAAGTTAAAACTACAGAAATCTCCAAGGATGCTCCTTCAACGACCCAACCCACTGTATCGAGCCCCCAGGGCGCAACCCCTGCGGAAGAGATGACTGCTACTGTCGCGACAGTAGATACCGAGCCTTTGGTGGCTACGACGGATATTCAAACATCTGCCAACTTACAAGACTCTGGCGAGTCGGCTGCCCCTTTGGAGCCAATATCCACTTCTCCTATTCGGGATTCCACACCCGTTCAGGATCCTTCTCCCATAAGGGTACCAACCCCTATTCGGGATCTAGCTCTGACATAGGAACCCATACCTGTCGAGGAATCCGTGCATACAGCGGACCCAAGCGTTGTACGCAGCCCCTCCCCAGACACCATAATCAATAAGACTTTGCTTTCTGTGCAAATAGAGCAAGCATATGAACGATTTGTCCAATGGAAAACCAACAGGCTCGCTCCATACAACACTCTGTACACCTAGAGCGATTGGTGCGAAGAAGAACGGTTTGTCTTGGAAGTGACGGAATCTCGAGATGTTGAAGTCCTGATCTAATGGGACAACTTGTGTTGCAAAGAGTTGATCACCAGCCACCTGATGGACAAGACAGATGCCCGCAAGAAAGGAAAAGCAAAATCCACTGGCTCTGATCCCCACGGTCGCAAATCTGATCATGACTCAGACGACGACGATGATGCCCTCCAGGCAGGTCTGAGAATGAGTCGTGAGGAAACCCAGCCAGATCAAGGGACCTCTAGACACAATAATGTTCCCAACAGCGAGGATTCAGTCCCTCCTGTAGCGGAGGAACAACCAGCCTCGGAACAGGCATCCGCGCCTATCGCCACAGATGACCAAACCAACGCCATCCTGCACGAGGAATCAGTCCCTCTACAGGAGCAGGCGGAAGCTGAGAGACAGCAGGAGGAATCAGTCCCTCCAGTACCTATGTCTTCAGAACCTAATTCAGAACAGGAGATAACAGCCCCTGTTGCCGAGTCCGCATCTGATACTCCTGCACCCTCAACTGTTTTGGAATCCGATGGCGGTATAATACCTGAGGATATCCAACTCAATTCACGTACCAATGTGAACTTGAGACGGTTGAATGGAGTTGAAGATTTCGCCAAGCCCGACTCTCCAAGATCCGCCAAGAAGAAAGAGCAACTGTATTCTATTGGCTTACAAATTATCTTTATATAGGATGTCGTGACCGCCCTACACTCTGTTGAAAAGGCACTCGACTGACTACACCAATCAGCCGTTGAAGAAATGATGGGTCTGAGGCACGAAGTTTCTAGTGTAGAAGAAGCCTTCAAAATCCTGTCTTCAATCTTCCAAATGGCCCTTAGCCATTTAAAACAGCGTCAGGAGCAGATCCTAAAAGGAGAGCAATCCAAGGTCCGCGTGTCTGAGGCCAAGACTGAATCAGCTCTCATTGAATCATGTTCCTAGCTTCGAGCCCACGACAAGAAAATTCAAGATATGTCGCAGGTGATCACCTCCCTAGTGAATAAGATGACAAGTTTTGAGACAAAACAGGATGCTGCTATGGAAATCCTGGAACGTATTGATGAAAAGGTGTCCTATATTGATGACGCCAAAAATGGGGAAGAAGCAAGGGAAGCTGCAAGGATAACAAGGCTTGAGCAAGAGAAGGAAATGGTAGCTGCTTTTGAAGAAAGCATCACTGCTGATATTGCCCGTCTATCATTTCTTACTCCCAACGTTAGGATACAGGGAGATCGCCCAGAATTCTAGGACCCTAAGTTTCCTTAGAAGAACCTCGTTCAAAAACCGCAAGCTATGAACCTCCCGGCCAACCGACCGCCTACTACAGAAGAGATCAAGAACTGGAGGAAGATTGAACTGCTAAGATACTTTGTTGTTCTTATCAGGGAATCTTCAATTTTCAATAGTTGCAGGACGGTACAGGAAGCCGCTCAAGAATATAAGAAGAGGTGGGACGAAGGGACACTCCCGCTACAGCAGAAGATGAAATCCAAGCACAGGCAAGTTGACTTGGTTACCCATCTAGAAGATTGGATCCTAGCTTTCGATAAGTCCTATGAAGGTCAAGCTATCTATCAAAATCTAAACAGGGACGCTCATCAAAACTGGTGGAAGGGTACCAAGAATGACCCTAAAAGGACTTGGAGGCATTCTGACCATAAGAGCTAGATTCCCTCCTGTATTCCTATTCCTGTATCTTATCTGCTGTTTTATAACAAATACTTTGTAATCTTTATTCAACATCAATAAAATATTTTTCTCTTGAAAGATTACAACTCGTAATCTACAGTGTGTTTGTATGATTACGTAATTCAATCCATTTGCTGAATTAATACAAGTATAAAAACTTGTTAAAATATTAAGCTGTACGAACTTGTCTGCGAAACAGTTCATAGATTCAGTTGTATGTATCTAGATAAATAATGTACAGTTGTGCCTGCGCGCCAATCATAAGTTCATAGATGTAATACTCTTTTGATAAAAGCTGAACTTGCCTGCGAGTAGTTCTTAGTGTTAGGCTAAATGCTGAAGGCCAGAACATTCGAACAGAAGACCAAGAAGTGTGCCCTCCTTCAAAACGTTAAGTGTCAAAGTTTTGGCATCATCAAGGATATTTGATAACATCAAAAGGTTTTAAAAGGAAGACTTGTCAAGACTTGGCAAATTATCAAAAAAGGGAAAATTGTTGGGATAACAATCCCTATATCAAAAGATCTTGATAGAGTGTTTTGATAATATGTCAATCCAGCATACAACAAGCTGCTGTATCGACAAAGTCCGATCGAAGTTGCTGATCCTGTATCGAAGACTTATCATCATGTCATCATATAGCAACAAGAGTCTAAAAACGCCAAGTATGGAAGTTGTCCCTTCATACAGCAAACATTCCATACAGCGACTTCTCTTCTATAGCCTACAGCACTAATGGATACAACATTCAAGCTGTGAAGTATTGAGACCTTCAATACACATCGAAACAGGACAGAAGACCGTTTGGAAAAGAATATTTGGTATTCGCTAAAGTTAAGTCCCGTTTGATAAAGAAGTATTTAAATACTGAAAGGATGAAGTATTTAAATACTAAAGCCGATAGATATCTTCAAACCATGCAATATCCGGATCTTAGTCTATTCAAGTCAACTATCTAGTTGTCACGGAATCTTGTTCAACAGATCTTTCACAACGGATATATTTCATAAGGCTATATATAAATCTCCAAGAGTTTGAAGATACAGATACATATACACGAAGATAACTGAGCAACAACAACCAACAAGTGCTTACACGAATAATCAGAGCAAACATATTTCTTCAAGTATACTGCATATTCTGAGAGAAGAAATATTCAAAGTGCTCAACCTTGAACAACACATTATCAACTGAAGATCGAGATAGTCAAGATGTTGTTCAAACCATCGTTCTATCATTGAACAAACTCATCATCCTTGTGTGGACTGAAAAAGCATTGCTTTTTCCGAACTATGTGACGGATCTGCATTGAAGAGACAAAGCTTCGGAACTGTGTGTGAAGAAGTTAGTCAAGTGAAAGCCTAAACCAATCTGTGTGAACAGTTGAAAGCTTCTATCATTATATCAATCTGTGTGAACGATATATTGATAGGTTTGATTATAAATACGTAGTTGTGTACGTAGTATTTATAATATACTTTTTAATTCCTGTATGGAGGACCAGTGGACATAGAGGGGTTTACCTCGAACCATTTTAATTACCGTGTCATTTACCTTCTGCATTTACTGTTTTAATATTTGTGATTATATTTAAGTATACACTTCATATCTAGTTGCTGTATTTACAGCAACTTACTTTAACAAGACTTCCGCTACGCACTCAAATTTGAAAATCGTACAGCTTGTTGTTTAAAACACTTTCCAAGTTGTATTATGTATACTTAGTGGCCAACAAGTATCGATATAATTGAGATTAGTTGTAAACAATTGAAGATTGTTTACAACATGTTTGTTGAATTGCCCCCAATCAGTTTGGGTAATGTCGTATCGACTTTTGAGTTGGTTGTAATCATACTTGCTTCGTATATTAAGTGTATCATTGGTAATTGTGCTATTCAAGGTTGTTCGAGCGACTGATAATTCCATCAAGGACGTTGACAGTGGAAGGACTTACTCGTCGTCGGTTTAAGGCAAGTTTTATACTTGTACTAGTCAATGAGATTAATGTTATCATATATGTGTATGAATGTGTTGTATCATTCCGAGACTTAGTCTCTTTATGAGTTCATTGATATTAAGGGATCGTTCGATACGATACTCTTCAGCAATTATGCCAAATGTTTATTATTGTTCATTAATGACCGGTTCAAGGCATTGGGATACTTGTTGTTAATGCCATTGTCGATAGCCAGTTTGCGGTATCGATGTATCGATTGTTGTTGTTGATATCGATGTCGATCTAAGACTTTGTTGTAATCATTGTTATTGATGTTGGTGTTTTGTCATTGACGTTGTATTGGCCAATTGAAGGCATTAGCGTATTCGTTTCTCATCTTCGTCGTTGGTAACTGATTAAAGGTATTGAGTCATTCATTGTATCATTGTTATCGATTGGTCGTTCTAAGGCAATCGAGGTGTTCAATCATTCATTGTATCATTGTTATCGATTGGACGTTCTAAGGCAATCGAGGTGTTTAATCATTCATTGTACCATTGTTATCAATTGGCCGTTCTAAGGCAATCGAGGTGTTCAATCATTTGTTGCATCATTGTTATCAATTGGCCGTTCTAAGGCAATCGAGGTGTTCAATCATTCATTATATCATTGTTATCGATTGGCCATTCTAAGGCAATTGAGTTGTTCAATCATTCATTGTATCATTGTTATCGATTGGCCGTTCTAAGGCAATCGATGTGTTCAATCATTCATTGTATCATTGTTATCGATTGGTCGTTCTAAGGAAATCGAGGTGTTCAATCATTCGTTGCATCATTGTTATTGGTTGGCCATTCTAAGGCAATCGAGGTATTGAATTGGGACTGTCGAGGACGGTGCCCATCCATGCGTTATTGTCATCGTGTTGGCCGACTCAAGGCAGCACACTATCATTCTTTTGAATCCGGTAATCTTTGAATCGTTGCCGTTTGTGGTTAATTGTGTTTTGGAGGCTAGTCTCGGCTAGTGCTCATTATGGATAAGTCTGGGGCTTGAAACTTCGCGGTTGGTTTCCCAGCACCTGCAATTCAGCAGGTCACGGTCACTGGGTGATCTCATTATGGGTAAGCATGGGGCTTGAACCTTCGCGGTTGGTTTCCCAACACCTACAGCTCAGTAGGTCACGGTCATGCTTATGATCTCATTATGGGTAAGTCTGGGGCTTGAACCTTCACGGTTGGTTTCCCAGCACCTACAATTCAAGAGTCCAGTCAGTCCACCGGGTGATCTCATTATGGGTAAGTTTGGGGCTTGAACCTTCGCGGTTGGTTTCCCAACACCTACAGTTCAGTAGGTCACGGCCATTGGACGGTCTCATTGTGATACGGGTTCGTGCCGTGGTTTCGGCCCTCATTGTGATACGGCTTCGTGCCGTGGCTTCGGCCCTCATTGTGATACGGCTTCGTGCCGTGGCTTCGGCCCTCATTGATACAACTTCGGGCTGTTTTGGCTTCAGGTGATGGTGATATTTGACAGCTTCAACTGAGTGGCTTTCAGGCCTTTGTGATGTATTGGTATTTTGTTGGAGCCTTCGGGCATTATGATTCATATTTAATTCAATTCTGGTTTGGTTCATGTTCGTGTAATTCACTGTGGAGTTCTATAATTATGATTCACCGTTGGTCATTTATGTTCTAACCTGTTGAACAGGTATTAGTACTATGCCGTGGGCATGTTGTTTCACGAATGCTCGGTTCTTACCTTGATTTGTGAGCATCTCGTATTATTATTATTATCATTGTACCGTTTCATTCTGCCTTGGATGCATATCATGATATACATATATTTGATGTTCATTATCTGGATGACTGACCCCGTGGGGGTGGAACATATTTTCATGTTTTAGGTGCTTGCGAGGAGAGAGTTGAGACACAGGGGCATGACGATGGCGACGAGGCAGTCGAGCGATACTAGTCCGAGTTGTTCATGTTGGTTAGTCAGTTGGAGTGTTCTTCAGTTTGTCAGTCTTTGTCATTATGTATTACCCGAGCAGATGCTCGTGGATGTTGTTGTATTTTTATTTTGGCCATGTAGGCCCATTGTTGTCGTTGAAATTCCTTATCGGAATGTTGTGTCGGATATCATAGTAGGGACTGTGATTTCCTTGTTGGTTAATTTGATGTATTTTAGTCGTGTTCACCTGGTAGATCTCCTGGTGTGGGGTCCACGGCACTGTAATAATCCAATGAGATTTGGGGGTGTTACACTCTTCTCATTTTCGGACAGCCACCAGACTCGAAAACTTTCTCCAAAACAAATAGCCAACTCTCCCAACCAGTCGGTCCAGTAGCACCAAAAAACTATAGATGATGCATACGGACCACATCCTGGAGCCATGTATCAGTCATCGGGTTTGGATTGTTCAGCTCAACGGCTTGGGTCAGGAGAGCCATTTGATTTTCCACTTGTTAAAGAATGTTCACAACACCGGCATTCACATTATTCTTTGGCCGACCGACTGGTCCTAATAACCATTGATACTTGGATGCACTGAGTTCGACAAGGTAAGGGTAGCCGAACTCGCATCAGAACTGGAGGAAATAGCTGCCCCACCGGCTGCGCCACGTCCCCGCCCACGTCCGCGACCGTGTCTGCATCCTCTATCAGCAGGCATTTTGAGGAATATGTGGATAATACATGAGTACAATTCAGATCATACGTCATCAAGGTGACCGATTCCCAGAATAAAAATTTAAAAGAGAAGTGGTTAAGAAAATAAAAGAAGAGTAAAAGGACTTACTAGTATCGGTCGTACCAAGATGATAGCAATGTGGTGATACTATATACAAATGATGACTCAATTCGACCCGAAGAGACTGGCAGCCTAGGTATCCATAAACCTGAGCTCTGATACCATATTCTGTAACACCTCCAAGATATTCAGGGAATATTACAGCATTGTGAGCCCCTTCGTGGGACCTACAAGGCCATACATACATGTAACCATGAACTTTGACCGACAAGGTCTAGGCATAACCAAACGGAAGATGATAAAAATCGACATCTAAAGTAATATTCAAGATCGACGGACAAAAGTCATTGGGGATTAGACCCAGAAGAAGAAAGTAGAAACAACAACAAAAACAACCCGTAGTACTCGAATGTTAAATCATTTAAGGTACAACAACACAAATAGAAAATATAAATAGTATAGACAAGGAAAAGACACATCATTCTTGCCCATCATCTCCATGCCGACTCTATACCCGCCCGTCTACTCGCCTGGACCCTGAAATACATGAAACTTACTTTCCCCAAATGGGGTTAGTCGTGGAATAGCTAGAGCAAGTATAATGATTATGAAAATAATATTTCTTAATGGAAAAAGTAAGCATAACATCATTTCATAACACTCAAGACAAGTATTTCGGAATTAATAAATCTAACATCATATCAGGTTTCAAGTATATACATGATTAACCATAGATCACATCAGAAGCAACAACCCCTCAGAGGCCTCGTCGGATCATCCCAGAATGATTAACCCAAATATGTTCGTAGTCCTCACCAAAGGCAACGAACCCTCAGAGGACCCATCGGCCCATCCTGGAGTAAACATATACTCATACACATCACATACACTTCACTTTCAAAGTCAAGAAATACAATTACAAACATATACTTGGCTTTGAGACATAGTTGAGTCAAGAAAAATGGTATTCAAGCTCGGTTGGTACATGAACGCACTTCCGACCCTAAATAATTCGTAAGAATACAATAATCAAGAATCAATACTCAACTCACAACTCCTGAAACCCCGCTTATGATTCATCCGATTATAAATTCATACACATGGAACTGGTAACCACCCAAATCCCCTCGAATCCGCAACATGAAAGTAGGGCATGAAATCATAGGAGTGATGTATATACAAAAAGATTAATCACAAACTCAAGGTTTCTATGATCAAAAATGGATTAAACGGTCGAATCCAACAAAACCCCCCAAAAAATACGCAAACTAGGGTTCCAAGGAATTTACCTCAATTTGAATGAGGAAAGATAACACCCCCGAGATATTCAAGTTATATTACAGCGCAGTGGACCCCTACATGGGACCCACCAGGCTAAAATAAGAAAACACCACTCGACTAACCATCTCGGTTAGCAAGGAAACATATTTAAATAGTACGAACATATAATAACACGCCCGGTGCAACCGGCGTAATAAACATCAACCGACAAATATAGCAACTTCAACGAATACAAACCGCAATTCGGAGTGAAAAGACTAAGTACTCACGAGTACAATCTATAAGTCTATAAATTTTGAAAACAACCATATCGAAAGGGATAAAAGAAATAAGAAGACTCAAATGCACATGTCAACAACCCTGGTCAGTGTCCGCCCGCTCGTCCGGCAAAACATAAACTAAAATCCATAACAAGAATTTCCCCAAAACGGGTCCCCAAAGGGGTTAGCAATTACGCTAGTACAAGTAATCAAGGCAAACCATTCGCTTACACATTTCATAGTACAATGCACCAAATTCATTTCAAAACCAAAACCAGACATGTCTTTTCCGAAAACAAACAGTCAATCAATTTGCCTTGGGAACAGGGCTATACCATTGATCCGGCTCGAGGCCTCTAAGAACCCTCCCGAGCTGGCCATATCATAAAATAAATCACGCATGTCCATCGCCTTGGGAACAGGGCTATACCATTGATCCCGCTCGAGGCCTCTAAGGACTCTCCCGAGCTGGCTAGCAAAACAAACTCGTGAATCCATGGCTATACCATTGGATTCCCTCGAGGCCCCATCGGACCCTCCCGAGGTGAGCAAAGCACACACAATATACATCACCATTTCATGTTAAGCATAAAGGTTTCCAAAAATACTTGCCTTGAGTAATTTACGACGCAACGAACGGAAAGGAAAATCACCGACAAATGCTAGGAACCGACAACCACAAACATAATGATTCGAAGAACACAATCAAAACCAACTCTAAACGAGTATGAAACGGAATACACCCGAAAACCCTCCTACGATTCATGTATACCAACAAGGGCGGACCACAACCAAACCCTCACGATTTCACAAAAACCACGAAATATACCATGAATCCATAGAGAAACAAGAATACCAACAAGATTAATCATATTCATCATGAATTAACCAACAACAAGGAACAAATCGGATGAAAACGTGAAAACCCCCAAATCTCCCCCAAAATAGGGTTCTAGAAGACTTACCTTGATTCAAGAGGTAGAAGATGATTAAATGATGATAATATGGTGTTAGAGAATCAAGATCTTGAATGGATGATGATAATCGCCCTACTCCAAGTTTCCAATTGCCCAAATCGCCCAACTCTCGGTGGGGAAAATAAAAGGAGAAGAAATGAGCTATCAGTCAACTCTCTGGTTTTTATAACCAGAGGGTTATTAGCGTGCGCTAACAGGTCAAGTTAGCGTGCGCTATCGGCTGATACCCCGGTTCAGAAAGTTAACACCCCAGTCCAGAACTTATAGTTCTGGACCGTTAGCGTGCGCTAACAGAAATTAGCGTGCGCTAACAGCCTATCGGGACGTAGCATGCGCTATCGGGCCCTAGCGTGCGCTACCTGGACACCCGACCAAGTTCAGAAGTAAACTGCCCAGTACTGGACTATCGCGTTTGCGCGCACTATCGGAGTGAAAAGCCTAAGTACTCGCTGGAAAACAACCACATCGAAAGGGACAAAAGAAATAAGAAGACTCAAATGCACATGTCAACGACCCTGGCCAGCGTCCTCGTACTGTCCCAGTGCCCGCTCATCCGGCAGAACATAACCTGAAATCCATAATAAGAATTTCCCAAAAACGGGTCCCAAAAGGGGTTAGCTATTACGCTAGTACAAGTAATCAAGGCAAACCATTCGCTTACACATTTCATGGTACAATGCACCAAATTCATTTCAAAACCAAAACCAGACATGTCTTTTCCGGAAACAAACAGTCAATCAATTTTCCTTGGGAACAGGGCTATACCATTGATCCCACTCGAGGCCTCTAAGGACCCTTCCGAGCTGGCCATATCATAAAATAAATCACGCATGCGCATCACCTTGGGAACAGGGCTATACCATTGATCCCGCTCGAGGCCTCTAAGGACCCTCCCGAGCTGGCTAGCGAAACAAACTCGTGAATCTAGGGCTATACCATTGGATTCCCTCGAGGCCCCGTCGGACCCTCCCGAGGTGAGCAAAGCACACACAATATACATAACCATTTCATGTTAAGCATAAAGGTTTCTAAAAATACTTGCCTTTAGTAATTAACGACGCAACGAACTGAAAGGAAAATCACTGACGAACGCTAGGAAACGACAACCACAAACCTAATGATTCGAAGAACACAATCACAACCAACTATAAATGAGTATGAAACAGAATACACTCGAAAACCCTCATACGATTCATGTATATTCATACAAGAACAACAACGAGGGCGGACCACAACCAAACCCTCACGAGTTCGCAAAAACCACAAAATATACCATGAATCCATAGAGAAACAAGAATACCAACAAGATTAATCATATTCATCATGAATTAACCAACAACACGGAACGAATCGGAAGAAAACGTGAAAACCCCAAAATCCCCCCCCCCCCCCCCCCAAAATAGGGTTCTAGAAGACTTACCTTGATTCAAGAGGTAGAAGATGATTAAATGATGATAATCTGGTGTTAGAGACTCAAGATCTTGAATGGATGATGATAATCGCCCCACTCCAAGTTTCCAATTACCCAAATCGCCCAACTCTCGGTGGAAAAAGAAAATGAGAAGAAATGAGCTATCCGGTCAACTCTCTGGTTTTTATAACCAAAGGGTTATTAGCGTGCGCTAACAGGTCAAGTTAGCGTGCGCTATCGGCTGATACCCCGGTCCATAAAGTTAACACCCCAGTCCAGAACTTATAGTTCTGGACCATTAGCATGCGCTAACAGAAATTAGCGTGCGCTAACAGCCTCTCGGTAGCGCGCGCTATCGGGCCCTAGCGTGCGCTACCTGGACACCCGACCAAGTGCAGAAGTAAACTGCCCAGTACTGGACTATCGCGTTAGCGCGCGCTACCGGACACCTAGCACGCGCTAGTCCTCAACAACAACGTGCGCTAGACAAAAATGTAGCATGCGCTAATCTGTCTGTCCAGAGAGCAGAGACCAGAAACACACAGCCACTTCCAGACTCGACTCGCTAGCGCGCGCTACGAAGCAAACGTAGCGTGCGCTACTATATGGTACTTAGTGTGCATTAAACAATAATGATAGTGCGTACTAGGCACGAAATAATAATGGCCCCAAAACACCGAAACACGAACGAAACATCAAACGGCAGCTCACAACAAGCATAGTAACATAGGACGGATCTACGGCAACCCCGAACGGCGGTTCCGAATAACAATTACGAGAATCGGACGACAAAAAAGTCCAGAAATAAGTGTTCTCAAAAATACCAATACGGTAATATACAATACGTTAATATACCAAAATGAAAAATACCGGGAACAAAAAATACGGATATTACATTCTCTCCCTCTAAAAACAAGTTTCGTCCTGAAACTTAAGAAATAAACAACTCGAGGTACTTAGCACGCATGCTATCCTCGGTTTCTCAAGTTGCCTCCTAGACACCGTGTCTCGACCATTGCACTTTGACCAAATGGATGGTCTTATGCCTTAGTCGCTTATCACGGTGCTCCAAAATCTTCAAGGGACGTTCTTCGAAAGTAATATCCTCGGCGACATCAATCTCACCATAGTCGATGACATGACTAGGATCCGGGACATATTTCCTCAGTTGAGAAACATGGAAAACGCTATGAACATGGCTCAAAGCTGGGGGCAATGCCAAACGATAAGCCAATTCGCCGACTCTCTCGAGAATCTCGAAAGGTCCAATAAATCTCAGACTCAACTTCCCATTCTTCCCGAAATGGAAAACTCCCCTCGTCGGCGACACCTTTAGCAAAACATGGTCTCCCACCTCAAACTCCAAAGGTCGACGACGGACGTCGGCATATGACTATTGTCGACTCTGAGCAGTCAACATCCGTTCCCGAATCAATTCCACCATCCGCCTCATCTCCAAAGCGATATCCGGTTAGGTCCCGACCAAATCGGACGCCTCATTCCAACAAATCGGTGATCGACAATGCCGCCCATAAAGTGCCTCATACGGTGCCATTTGAATCGACGCGTGCCAACTATTGTTGTATGTGAATTCGATCAATGGCAGATGCTCGTCCCAGTCACTGCTCCAGTCGAGAGCACAAGCACGTAACATATCCTCGAACGTATGGATAGTGCGTTCTGACTATCTATCTGACTGAGGATTAAAAATGGTACTCAAACGCAAACGAGTACCCAACGCCTTATGCACCACCTGCCAAAAGTGCGATACAAAATGGCCATCACGATCCGAAACAATAGACTTCGGAGTACCGTGAAGCCTCACAATCTGCACAATAAACACACGAGCCAACCTCTTTGGGCCCCAAGTATCCTTGATGCCCAGAAAATGTGCCGACTTGGTCAGACGATCAACAATCACCCAAACCATATTCATGCCCGACCTCGATCTCGGCAAACTCGTGATGAAGTCCATCGATATATCTTCCCATTTCCATTCCGGAACGGAAAGCGACTGCAATAACCCAGCTGGTCGCTGGTGCTCAATTTTGACCTGCTGACAAGTCAAACATCTCGCTACAAACTCTGCGACCTCCTCCTTCATATCATTCCACCAGAAATTCCTTCTCAGGTCCTTGTACATATTACTCGAACCAGCATGAACGGAGTAAGGCGTAGCATGGGCCTCACGCAAAATACCCTGCCTCAGTTCCAAGTCGTTCGGTACACATAGCCGACTCTGGAATCTCAATACCCCATCCTCGTGAATCACAAACGCATGAGACTTTTCCTTAAGAACATTCTCTCGTATTTGAGTAATCATCGGATCCTCCAACTGCTTCAGTTTAATTTCATCGATCAGGGATGAAGAAATATCTAAAGCACAAAGTTTCCCGACAGCTCCAGGCAACAAAATCTCAAAACTCGACTCAATCAAATCCTGCTGAAGCTCATATTGAGACATAAGGATCTCTAGCATCCGCAACGCAATCGGTTTCCAACTCAAGGCGTCAGCCACGACGTTCGCCTTGCCCGGATGATAAAGGATTTCGAGGTCATAATCTTTAATAAACTCTAACCACCTCCTCCGTCTCATATTCAACTCCCGGTGAGTAAATATGTACTTCAGACTTTTATGATCGGTAAAAATCTTACATGTAGAGCCAAAAAGGTAGTGACGCCAAATCTTGAGTGCAAAAACAATTGCCGCTA
Organism: Orobanche coerulescens; assembly: GCA_033398695.1. NCBI lineage: Eukaryota > Viridiplantae > Streptophyta > Magnoliopsida > Lamiales > Orobanchaceae > Orobanche > Orobanche coerulescens. The sequence goes on from CM065813.1 coordinate 41,627,079, forward strand.
ACTCCAAATCGTGAGTAGGGTAGTTAAGCTCATACGGCCTCAACTGTCTCGATGTAAAAGCAATAGCCTTGTCGTACTGCGTCAACACGCACCCAAGACCCTGACCCGAGGCATTGCTATAAGCGGCAAAACCCTCGTTGCCACACGACAATGCTAAAATCGGGGCTGAAGTCAAACGCCTCTTCAGCTCCTCAAAACTCAACTGTCTCTCGTCATTCCAGACGAACTTCTCGGATTTATGGAGTAACTCTGTAAGTGGCCGAGCTAGTTTCGAAAACCCCTCGACGAACCTACGGTACTAGCCAGCCGGACCCAAGAAACTACGGACCTCCTTCACGTTCTTGGGTGGTGCCCAATCTAGCACAGCCTCAATCTTCTGTGGATCCACACGGACCCCTTCGGCTGAAATCACGTGACCCAGAAACATCACTTCCTTCAACCAGAACTCACATTTCGAGAACTTCGCATAGAGTCGCTCGGTCCTCAAAATGTCTAACACCACACGCAGATGATGGACATGCTCTTCCTCGTTCCTCGAATAAATAAGAATATCGTCAATGAAGACGACGACATACTTATCCAAATACTCGATAAAGACCTTGTTCATCAACTGCATGAACACGGCCGGTGTGTTAGTTAACCCGAAGGGCATAACCACAAACTCGTAATGTCCATATCTCGTCCAAAAAGCTGTTTTCGATACATCGAACTCCTTCACCCGAAGCTGATAGTACCCTGATCTCAAGTCGATCTTCGAGAATACCGCAGCTCCCTGCAATTGATCGAACAAGTCATCAATTCTCGGAAAGGGATACTTTTTCTTGATGGTCACCTTGTTTAGCTCGCGATAGTCAATACACAAACGCAGTGAACCATCCTTCTTCTGCACAAATAGAATCGGTGCGCCCCAAGGCAAATCGCTCGGTCGAATATATCCTGACTCAAGAAGCTCACTCAACTTCTTCTTCAACTCGGCCATCTCTGAAGGTTCCATGCGATACGGTGCCTTCGAAATTGGAGCCGCACCCGGTTCTAACTCTATAGCAAACTCGACTTCACGTTCTGGGGGCAACCCTGGTAACTCATCAGGAAAAACATCAGGAAACTCACTAACGACTGGAATCGATGAAAGCTCGACTCCACCATCCTTCGCTTTCAAGGCATAACACCAATAACCAGTACACCCCTTTCGCAGGAGTCTCATCGCCTTCAAGGCGTTAATAACGAACTTCTGGTTTCCCCTCTTTTGCCCTGCGAAAGAGTGCTCGGTGCCATCCTCGGCTAACATAGTGATGATTCTCGTGCGGTAGTTCATGATCGCACCATGCCGCTCGAGCCAATCATCTCCAAGAATAAAATCATCACCCTCGATTCCCACGACAATAAGATTAGAGAGCCAAGCCCTCTCATAAATAAACACAGAACAGTCTCGAACATCCTGATCACCAACGATCCTATCACCGCTAGGAAGCTTAACGATGAAAGGCTCACAAGGCGTCAAGCCATCGAGACTCAAACGGCGCACACACTCCAGAGATATGAATAAATGCGTTGCACCAGAATCGAAAAGCACACTGACATGATGAGAATGAATATGAATGGTACCTGTGGCTATGGTGGCGGCTGGATCATCAGCCCTCCTCATCTCATAGATGCGCGGATGGGCGGAGCCGACACTGGAAGCTCCTTCTCTAGTGGGCTGACCCCGACCTCTCCCTCGGCTGGAGCTCGGCAGAGACTGTGGTGCAAACGAGCCCTGGTTCACACTCGGCTCCCTAGGCGCTGGAAAAGAAGAATGGGCACCGCGAATCTGTCTGACCTGTTCACAAAAGGAAGCCTTGTGGCCCGACTGACTACAAGTATGACAAGTCAACTAAGACACTCCCGGTTCTTATGGACCAACTGGCCACAGTTAAAGCATATGAGATCACGACCGAGGTTTTGGCAGCACCTCGAAAACTCCCAGAAAAATGAGCCGAACCGCCCGCAGGAACATTTGCAGACTAAGATTTCTGCTGGCCTCCACCCTTGTGACCAGAAAAAATTACGACGGACTTCTGCTTCTTGCTCTCACGAGCCGCTTCACTTGCCGTCATCGACATATCATACGCAAGATCCCTACTCTGATAATCCTTCAAAGTGGTGCAGACGAGCCCAGACATATAGTCCCGAGTTGACAGTTTCATCCATCGGGAAAAGTGAGAATTTTGTCATTCTCCTCTATAACCTGGGCCTTCACGAAGCCCAACTCCTTGTTGAAATCGGCAATAGCTTGAGCAATAGGAATATCCCGAGGTTGAGCATCATAAAAGGCATGAACTCGAGCCTGTCTAACCGGCCACGGGCAATATTCGTCTCCATCAGGTCCTTGAATTCCGCCCATGAAGCAACATGGTCTTTAGGCCCAACAGCCTCCCACTAGTCAGTAGTGTCCCCAGTGAGAAAGTACTGGGCAATAGGGACCTTGCGGTCCTCGGGACAATTGGTGGCAACATAGACTTTAGATATCTCCTTGATCCACCCCTCCCAGTCGATCGGGTCTGAAGCTCCCGAAAAATGAGGAGGATGCATCTTGATGACATCCTGAAGCCAACGATCTGCTCCGCCCCGATTAGCGTGGGTCGGAGTCGAGTTCTGAACCGCCTGAGCTATCGCAGCCATTTGGTTCAACATTTGTTGCATCACCGCTGCAACACCAAGATCGGCGTCGTCTTGAGTAGAAGCATGGCTATGACGGTCACCGGTACTGCCGGCTCTCAAAGAATGTGACGTGGACGCCTCACCGGCTACCCCACGTCCCCGGCCGCATCCACGACCACGGCCTCTTCCAGCATCCATACTGGTGTTAAAAGGGAGCAAAAGCAACTCGATGATAAGTAAGAGAGGAAAAACATCCACAGTTCAAGAAACAGAAAGACGGTATGAGAAAACAAGGAATCGAGTAAGGAAAACTTACGAGCACTGGAAGTACCGAGATGCTGGTAGCGGTGTGACAATGTGCAAAACAAAACACAACTAGACCCAAATAACCGACAAGCCTAGGTATCCATAAACCTGGCTCCGATACCATTTTCTGTAACACTCCCGAGATATTCAAGGTATATTACAGCGTCGTAGATCCCTACATGGGACCCACCAGGCTAAAACAAGAAAACACCACTCGACTAACCATCTAGGTTAGAAAGGAAACATATTTAAATAATACGAACATATAATAACACACTCGGTGCAACCGGCGTAATAAACATCAACCGACAAATATAGCAACTTCAACGAATACAAACCACAATTCGGAGTGAATAGCCTAAGTACTCGTGAATACGATCTATAAGTTTATAAATTTTGAAAACAACCATATCGAAAGGGACAAAAAAAATAAGAAGACTCAAATGCACATGTCAACGACCCTGGCCAGCGTCCTCGTACTGTCCCAGCGCCCGCTCGTCCGGCAGAACATAACCTGAAATCCATAACAAGAATTTCCCCAAAACGGGTCCCCAAAGGGTTAGCAATTACGCTAGTACAAGTAATCAAGGCAAAACCATTCGCTTACACATTTCATAGTACAATGCACCAAATTCATTTCAAAACCAAAACCAGACATGTCTTTTCCGGAAACAAATAGTCAATCAATTTACCTTGGGAACAGGGCTATACCATTCATCCCGCTCGAGGCCTCTAAGGACCCTCCCGAGCTGGCCATATCATAAAACAAATCAGGCACGCGCATCGCCTTGGGAATAAGGCTATACCATTGATCCCGCTCGAGGCCTCTAAGGACCCTCCCGAGCTAGCTAGCGAAACAAACTCGTGAATCTAGGGCTATACCATTGGATTCTCTCGAGGCCCCATCGGACCCTCCCGAGTTGAGAAAAGCACACACAATATACATCACCATTTCATGTTAAGCATAAAGGTTTCCAAAAATACTTGCCTTGAGTAATTGACGACGCAACGAACGGAAAGGAAAATCACCAACGAACGCTAGGAACCGACAACCACGAACCTAATGATTCGAAGAACACAATCAAAACCAACTCTAAACGAGTATGAAATGGAACACACCCGAAAGCCCTCCTACGATTCATGTATATTCGTACAAGAACAACAACGAGGGTGGACCACAACCAAACCCTCACGATTTCACAAAAACCACGAAATATACCATGAATCCGTAGAGAAACAAAAATACCAACAAGATTAATCATATTCATCATGAATTAACCAACAACACGGAACGAATCGGATAAAAACATGAAAACCCCCAAATCTCCCCCAAAATAGGGTTCTAGAAGACTTACCTTGATCCAAGAGGTCGAAGATGATTAAATGATGATAATCTGGTGTTGGAGACTCAAGATCTTGAATGGATGATGATAATCGCCCCACTCCAAGTTTCCAATTACCCAAATCGCCCAACTCTCGGTGGAGAAAACAAAAGGAGAAGAAATGAGCTATCCGGTCAACTCCCCGGTTTTTATAACCAGAGGGTTATTAGCGTGCGCTAACAGGTCAAGTTAGCGTGCACTATCGGCTGATATCCCGGTTCAGAAAGTTAACACCCCAGTCCAGAACTTATCGTTCTGGACCATTAGCGTGCGCTAACAGCCTATCGGGCCGTAGCGTGCGCTATCGGGCCCTAGCGTGCGCTACCTGGACACCGACCAAGTCCAGAAGTAAACTGCCCAGTACTGGACTATCGCGTTAGCGCGCGCTACCGGACACCTAGCACGCGCTAGTCCGCAACAACAACGTGCGCTTGACAAAAATGTAGCGTGCACTAATCTGTCTGTCCAGAGAGCAGAGACCAGAACCAAACTCACTGCCACTTCCAGACTCGACTCTCTAGCGCGTGCTATGAAGCAAACGTAGCGTGTGCTACTATATGGTACTTAGCGTGCGCTAAACAATAATGATAGCGCGCGCTAGGCACGGAATAATAATGGCCCCAAAATACCGAAACACGAACGAAACATCAAACGGCAGCTCACAACAAGCATAGTAACATAGGATGGATCTACGGCAACCCCGAACGGCGGTTCCAAACAATAATTACGAGAATCGGACGACAAAAAGTCCAGAAATAAGTGTTCTCAAAAATACCAATACGGTAATATACCAAAATGAAAAATACTGGGAACGAAAAATACGGATATTACATAAATCACGTTAGAAGCCCGATAATGTTGATGGTTGATAAACTCTTGACAAGATTTCCCCTTGGAATTGTCCAAATCGCCGGAGAAGAAGAGAAGAGATTAAGAAATGAGGTGAAACTCGACTGTCACGTTCATATACTCATAGAGGTGCATGACCAGTTGCTCGTGCGTGACTCGTGCGTAGGTTTAGTATGCTAACAAAATAGGGACACGTGACCAATTTGCTCGTGGCGTCCGTCCGTGCGTTGGGTCGTGCGAAACCCACTATCCAGATCCTGTTGTGGCACACGAGTGGAGCACGAGCACTAGCTCGTGTGTCATCTCTTGCGTGCCTGCCAAATGCAGTAGTTAATTGTTATTCTATGTCGTGTCTCCCCCTCGATTGTCTGCACTCGCACCGAAGCTAAAATGTGACTGATTGCTTATGTAGAGTCTCCAAAAACAAGCTCACGCATTAAACAAAACCCGCGATTCCGACCACCCGAAGATACGGAAAACGAATACGAAATTACATGCTCAAGTCTCTGAGAAATTACAAAATGGCCCAAAACGTCCGAAAGGAAAGCACAATTCGAGATCGAACAATAGTACCATATCTCATAACTCATCTGAAAATATTAAAAGAACTTGTAGAAATTCCGAAACGACAGTTCCGAACAAGATTTATAAAAATCAAACTCAAATACAGAAAAGTCAGGATGTTACATGGGTATAACTAAAATGGCCACGAAACTCATTTGAATTGCAAAAGGTGCAAAATAAGATAGTTTTAAAAAATCGAGATGATTACAATCAAATGATGCAAAATAAGATAGTACCATATTTTTTCTTTTTCTTTTTTTGGCTGACTGCCGGACTGTTCCACTGGATCGCTGACCCCGGAGCTCCAAATACCGTTTTTTACGACCGACTGCCGAACTATTTTTCGGCATGTGGGCGGTTGTTAATGTTGGGATTCGGTGTCTAAAACGAAGGCCCAGCGGAAGTGGTAAAATAAAAGTTATTTCGATCCGAATCCCTACGAGGATCGATCGAGCTACGTATATATGAATATATAAAACAAAACACAAGAGATACGAGAAACATACCCTCGTAGTCCGTTGATTAAATGGTATCCTTCTCTTGAGCTATTCCTCAAGCTTTGCTTGATCTCTACGAATCCAATCCGCTCCATGCCCTTAGATGATCCAACGTCGAAAGTACAACGCCTCTACTTGCCACGCGCCGGAGAAATGAACGGAACGATGATCACCCGATTAACCTCTAAGGTTATGGCTAGAATCAAATGATGGTAGCTCTTTGTTTTGATGAATATACTCCAAGTATGTTTACCAAAATATCTCTCTTAGAAATCAAGAGAATGAAAATGAAAATTGAAGAACACAAGGAAAACCTTTCTCCACTCTCTCTCTCTCTTGTTCAACCGTGAGATTCCAAGTAGTGAGAGTTAAGCATGTGAGGCTTCACATTATTCTTCATTATATCATTTTCAAATCAAGACTTTCACCCACAAAATAATATCTCAAAGGATATTGTCACCTCCCTTATCTTAAGTCTTCCACCCATCATGGTCAAGGTCAAGACCAAGACCAAGGGAGATGGTAGGTGAGGGGCGGCCATCTAGAAGGAATTGGACGACTTCGGTTCGTTTCGGACTCCCGTGAGTCCAAACAGATAAATTCCGATTCTGTTCTGATGTATTTATTTCATTTAATTAATCCAATTAATTAAACATATCAAATACAAAATAACATAATTAATTTCTCCAGGAAATAATTATATTCATGAATTAAATTAATCACCCAGTGATATATTAAATTCATTAGGCCGTAAATCAATTTATCCAATAAATCGATTTAGATATCTAATATCCCAAATTTAGATATCCAATATCTAATATTCATAATGAGAGAATTAGCTCGATTCATTCCGTCATCAATCCTATTGTGCGACTCGGTAGGTCCGTCTCAGTCAGCAATGGGAGGAACCAAAGAGTAGTAGCACCACCTACCCAGCCTGGTGGCCTACATTGTACCCCAACTGAGAACAAATAATTGGTATCATTCAAAAACCATTCTGTCGTGAATACCAGTATACGTATAAACCCTTCTTTCAAATGTCCCGATCAAGATATAGGGTCACGGTCAGTCAAACCCTATCTGTACTTGACGCTATGCATGAGTTAATGCAAATCGAGATCATCGAGCTCTCGTGTATCCAATACAACTAGCTCCAATGCTTTGGCCAAAGACTTATGATCTCATCTGCCAATAACCGCATAGGATATATAACCCGCTCACTAACGGGAGAAAGAATTCTATCTTGTTATTTAGTAGGACCTGTTACTTGCCCGTCAAGATGCACGTCGAGGTTGACCCCCACCTCCCGGTTTATAGGATCGAACTACTCTAATGAAAATCTTGACGTCACAAGCACATCCCTACTAAATCCTCAAGTTGAAGGTTCACGAATACCTATCACAACCTTTCGATTCCGTCATTGACTGTCTCTGAGTGAAATTCGCGTGACGAATCGAGGGTGAGTCGGTTCGAGTATACTAATCCAATTAACATACCTAAAACGTGTGCTCCCACTAACCATTAGTGTTCGACAGGCACTCTCCATGTCAAAGAACACGTCATACAAGTCTTCACATAAACTTAACGCCCAGTCAAGTTTCATCGACTTGCGAATGATTTAAGTATCTGAGCTATAAACTTTTACAGTGACGACCCCCTTATACAATAAGGAGTGGAATGTTTTGCTCTCAAATACACGGACTAGTTTCTATATGTATATTTACGAGTTAAGAATGCCAGTAACTACCAGTAAATAAAGAAACATTCATTGCCTTATATAAATGATATACATAATTACAAGTACAATGCCCTCACTCAACATCCTCTGAGTGGCATTCGAGGGCATATTCCTAACAATCTCCCACTTGCACTCAATGCCACACACTATGGTATCTAATACCCATGTTCTCTAGATGACGCTCCAAGCTAGTCTGAGAAAGTGGCTTGGTCAGTGGATCAGCGACGTTGTCGGCTGAGTCTACTCTGCAGCACAATGTATCCCTTGCAAACAAATTCTCTTACGAAATGATACTTCCTCTCAATATGTTTGGTGCTGTTGTGAAACCTCGGCTCCTTGGCCTGCGCTACAGCTCCGTCGTTATCACAGTACAGCGGAACAGGCAGCTCAGCATATGGTATCACTTGAAGTTCTCCCAGAAACTTCTTAATACGGAACCCTTCATTGGAAGCCTCCGAGGCTACTTGATACTCGGCCTGACAGGTGGAATCAGCAGTCGCGCTTTGCTTGGCGCTACGCCAAGATGCTGCTCCTCCATTAAGAGTAAATATGTAGCCAGAAGTAGACATTGATTCGTCCTTCAGTCCTTGGAAGTCCGAATCAGTGAATCCCACCATATCCAATTCTCCACCGCCATACATCAGAACCATATCTCTAGTCCTTCTTAAGTACTTGAGAATGTTCTTTACGGCAGTCCAATGTTCCCTACCTGGGTTTTCCTGAAACCTACTCACCACGCTTACAGCATGCGCAATGTCAGGTTTCGTACACAAAATAGCATACATAAGGCTACCCACGACCGAAGCATATGGTATATTACTCATTTCCTTCCATTGTTCCTCACTTTGAGGACACATCTTCAAGGAGAGTTTTATTCCATGTCGCATCGGTAGGAACCCTCTTTTAGAATCATCCATCTTAAATCGATTTAAGATTTTATCTATATAGAGGGCTTGGGAAATACCTATTGTTCTCTTTGCTCTATCCCAGTAGAGTCGAATTCCAAGAATATAGGTTGCTTCTCCCAAGTTTTTCATGGAGAAATTACTCGAAAGCCAAGCTTTCACAGAACTGAGCATTCCCACATCATTTCCTATTAGTAGAATATCATCCACATATAGTACTAAGAATGCGATCTTGCTCCCACTAACCCTCTTGTATACACAAGGTTCCTCCTTATTTTGCAGGAAGTCAAACTCTTTGACCACCTCGTCAAAACGAAGGTTCCAACTACGCGAAGCTTGCTTCAGTCCATAAATGGAACGTTAAAGCTTGCACACTTTCTGAATATCAACTTCGGACACAAAGCCTTTAGGCTGCTCCATATAGATTTCCTCCTCGAGGAATCCATTAAGGAAAGCCGTCTTTACGTCCATTTGCCATATCTCATAACCGTGGTAGGCAGCTATAGCAAGCATCATGCGAATAGACTTGATCATAGCTACGGGCGAGAAGGTATCGTGGTAGTCGATCCCTTCTTTCTAGGTATAACCCTTTGCCATAAGCCTGGCCTTATAAGCGTCAACCTTGCCATCCCCATCAGTCTTTCTCTTGTAGATACACTTGTTCCCAATAGGCATTATGCCCTTGGGGCGTTCTACTAGAGTCCATACCTGATTGACATGCATCGAGTCTATCTCAGCTTCTATAGCTTCACGCCATTTCGTGGAGTCTACATCCACCATCGCTTGGTCATAGGTCGTTGGGTCTGTCTCTTGGCTATCACTTGGAACCTCATGGAGACCCATCTCCTCCAAGTGCACAAGCCCATACCTCTCAGGTAAATGAGACACCCTACTAGACCTACGAGGTGGTTGTACTTGTGTTTCAGAAGGTTCGGTTCCAGTTTCTTGCACAGGTGTCTCCCGAGGAGTTTCATTATGTTCTTCTAAAAAAATACTTCTACCTGCTCCGCCTTCCTGAATGAACTCATCTTCCAGGAAGTGTGCTTGTAAAGAAACAACGATCTTTCGATCTTCGGGCATGTAGAATAGATACCCCATCGTCCCAGACGGGAAACCAATGAAACGTCCCTTCGCGGACCTCGCTTCCAACTTTTCCACCTTGGTCTTCTTGACATAGGCGGGACATCCCCAAATCCTAATGTGATTAAGACTTGGTTTCCTGCCCTCCCACATCTCATGTGGAGTTTTAGGAACGGATTTGGAAGGACATCTGTTCAATATGTAAGCGGCAGTCAGGAGTGCATACCCCCACAGGTAAATCGGTAAGTCAGTATAGCCCAGCATGGAACGGACCATGTTCAACAAGGTCCGGTTCCTTCTTTCTGACACACCATTTAACTGAGGAGTACCTGGAGGTGTTAGTTGTGAAACTATTCTATGTTCCTTAAGGAACTCGTCAAACTCCATACTCATATACTCGCCATCTCGGTCCGACCGAAGTGCTTTGATATGATTACCAGTTTGTTTCTCGACTAGGGCCTTGAATTACTGGAATTTCTCAAAGACCTAGGATTTATGTTTCATTAAGTATACATAACCATACCTAGTATGATCGTCTGTAAACATAATGAAATATTGATATCCATCACGTGATACTTCCAAAGCACCATATACGTCGGTATGGATTAATCCCAGTTTATCAGCAGCTCTTTCAAAAGTCCCTGTGAATGGGGACTTAGTCATTTTGCTTTTAAGGCAAGATTCACAAGTAGGAAAGGGATCCGATCCCAATGGACCCATAAGTCCATCTCTTTCCATCTTGTAAACCTTGGTCTGACCAATATGACCAAGTCTAAGATGCCATTTCAAAACTTGATTGGTTTCATCCCTACCACATTTTCTAGTCATAGTATTTACAACTACTTTGTTGCTGAGATTTAGATGATACAATCCATTTAACAATGTAGCAGTACCCACTAGTTTATTTCTGAAATAAATTTTGCAGGAACCATCACCAATGAAAAATGAAAAGCCTTTTCGGTCCATGACCGGAATAGATAAAATGTTTTTGTGCCCCTTGGGCAAAACAACTACATCTTCTAAAGTCAAAACAAAGCCGGATTTTAAACCCAAAAGAAGTGATCCTATGTAGGTCGCCTCGATACTATGCCCGCTTCCGACTGTGATCATAAATTCTCCAGCTCCAAGCTTCCTACTTTGTTCCAGATCCTGATTCACGGTACAAATATGAGAACTAGCACCAGAATCCAGTATCCAGGAAGTAGAAAATTCAGTAGCAGAACAATTTGTTTCCAAAACTAAAAGTTCTGTACCTGAAGTGCCATGAAGAATCGGACACTCTCTAGCCCAGTGGCCCAGCTCACCGCACTTGAGACAAGCGTCTTTCTTCTTCTTGTTCTTCGGAACTGTCGGGGCCTTGCCCTTACACTTAAGGTCCTTAACTTGTGGTCCAGTTTGCTTCTTGGTCTTTTTCTTCTTATTCTTAGACCTCCGAGGTCCAGAAGAAATCACAAGGGCAGACTCCTTCATCCGTCGAGTCTTCATCTGAGACTGAGCGGTCACGAGTTTGTTCATTAGCCCATCTAAGTTACATGCAGTCTCATTGCAGTTGAAGTTCATAACAAACTGTGAGAAGGAATCAGGGAGAGACTGTAGGATAAGGTCGGTTTGGAGAGAAGTATCTATTTTAAAATCAAGAGCCTCCAATCTCTCGATCATGGATATCATTTTGAGGACGTGTTCTCCAACCTTCTCACATTCCTTCATCCTTGCACCAAACAGTTGCTTGGATATCTCATATCAAGCAGTTCTGCTGTGCTCACCATAAAGTTCGGTTAAGTAAGATAGAATATGCCTAGCAGAAGTCATTTTCTCATGAGCTCTCTTAAGCTCATTAGACATAGAAGCCATCATGTAAGCATGGACTTTTACGTCATCCTTAACCCACTTTTCGTGGTTTTCGATCTCTTCCTGATTGGCTCTGATCCGCACAGGAGGCGCCGGAATATCCATCTCCAAGACGTATCCCAGTGCCTCTATACTGAGGAGAATCATCAGATTGCGGAGCCAGTCCACAAAGTTAGGTCCAATCAGGGTATTCTTCTCGAGTAGAATTGCGAGTGGATTCATTGTCATATTGAGAGTTATGTCTGCATTAAGTATAACAGATTAATTAGTGACTTGCTATATTATGATCTGAGTATAGAATTAAGGTTTTTTCTATTCTTGTTACCCATCTCCCACTATTTTCATCGGAATAACACACTCCCATGTGAGATCCGGAAGTATCGTCGCTCTACTTCATAGTGGTGATCGAGTTCTTTATAAATCTTAATAGAGGGAAAGCGAACAGGTTTCTAGTGTATTAATTTTCATAAAGTGGTGTCCAACACCAACCCATCTAATGGATGATTCGATCTTCTTTTTCCCCTTGTTCACTCCCCTCAACCTATACGGTTTCTATGGTTCGTGAACAAGTTAGGTTTATACCATCGATGCAAATCAGTTTCACAATTGAATCTTATCCGGCAACCTATCAGGTTTCTAGGGATAAAATTTGCTCCAACCGAAGGCATCCAATGCGCTCCCGGTAATTTATCCGTCCTACCCAAATGACTATCCCGATAACTCGGAAGCATAGCACATCCGGTTTGGATTTCAATTTCCCGAAAACTCGATGGAGGGAAGGAAAACCTTGAAACCTTATAAACTTAATAATTTGTCGTGGGAGAATTTTCGCGATTAATGTTACACTTTGCACATTAATTCATTTAGCGCGTTTGTGGCATTCATACAATATAGAACAACCATTCACAACCTAGTTGCTACCAACATGTGGTTCATGAACCGTTCCTAGAAAACAAAAACTCCGTAATCTAATTACAAGTCTTCGTCTGGAATCTTCGTCTTCTCAAAATGGATCTTCCTCCGGTCTTCGTCATTACATATAAATTTTACATTGAAAATTGCATCCTAGATACAAATATTTCTAGTAAAATAAATAGGCTCAAAATGGCCTTTACAACCCAATCGAATAAAACGAACGATTCAAAACTAAGTCCACGAACCACATCCCCATTCAAAAGCATTCATCCAATAAATACTAAATAAATGGAAAATGAAGAGATACATTGATCCAATCAACAATACGAACCGATCCAATCGATTCACACAATCGGTAATATGAAAACGTTCAAAATAATTCGGTCGATCACATTTATTTCAATAAATCAATTTTCCCTTATAAAATGAAATACCATATATCATTTTAATCATATTAAATCCAATTTAAAATGTGGAAAATCAATTTTAGGAATACACGAAGAAAACAAGCCCGAAAAGGGTCCGAAAAGGCTCGACCGCGCCCGAAACGCCACCAGGCAGCTTGCAGGGCTGCCCAGGAGCCCTGGGCCACGGCCCACAGTCCAGAAACATTACAAGCGGGCTGTGGCAGCCCTGGGCCGCGGCCCCCTCCTTCCGGACCCCTCCCAGACCGTCCAACAGCATTTCGAGGCTAGCTTTTCGACCGGATATCCAATATCTATATTTTCCAACATTCATATCTTCAATATAAATCACATTTCCCATAAATTAAGATTTATATTTAGACATAAACTTACAAAAAATATAACTACAATGAACGAAAAAACATATACCACGATTATGACTAAAATGATTCCAAATCATTCACCATCTAATCGAGCATTCCAAATGCCAATATCGTATATACGATCGCAAGACCTACACTCCGATACCACTGTTGGGATTCGGCGCCTAAAACGAAGGCCCAGCGGAAGCGGTAAAACAAAAATTAATTCGATTCGAATCCCTACGAGGATCGATCGAGCTACGTATATAGAATATATAAAACGAAACACAAGAGATACGAGAAACATACTCTCGTAGTCCGTTGATTAAATGGTATCCTTCTCTTGAGCTATTCCCCAAGCTTTGCTTGATCTATACGAATCCAATCCGCTCCAAGCCCTTGGATGATCCAACGTCGAAAGTACAACGCCTCTACTTGCCACGCGTCGGAGAAACGAACGGAACGGCGATCACCCGATTAACCTCTAAGGTTACGGCTAGAATCAAATGATGGAAGCTCTTTGTTTTGATGAATACTCCAAGTATGTTTATCAAAATATCTCTCTTAGAAATCGAGAGAATGAAAATGAAAATTGAAGAACACAAGGAAAACCTTTCTCCACTCTCTCTCTCTTGTTCAACCGTGAGATTCCAAGTAGTGAGAGTTAAGCATTTGAGACTTCACATTATTCTTCATTATATCATTTTCAAATAAAGACTTTCACCCACAAAATAATATCTCAAAGGATATTATCGCCTCCCTTATCTTAAGTCTTCCACTCATCATGGTCAAGACCAAGACCAAGGGAGATGGTATGTGAGGGGCAGCCATCTAGAAGGAATCGGACGACTTCGGTTCGTTTCGGACTCCCGTGAGTCCAAACAGATAAATTTCGATTCCGTTCCGATATATTTATATCATTTAATTAATCCAATTAATTAAACATATCAAATACAAAATAACATAATTAATTTCTCCAAGAAATAATTATATTCATGAATTAAATTAATCACCCAGTGATATATTAATTTATTAGGCCGTAAATCAATTTATCCAATAAATCGATTTAGACATCTAATATCCCAAATTTAGATATCCAATATCTAATATTCATAATGAGAGAATTAGCTCGATTCATTCCATCGTCAATCCTATTGCGCGACTCGGTAGGTCCGTCTCAGTCAGCAATGGGAGGAACCAAAGAGTAGTAGCACCACCTAGCCAGCCTTGCGGCCTACACTGTGCCCCAACTGAGAACGAATGATTGGGATCATTCAAGAACCATTCTGTCGTGAATACCAGTATACATATAAACCCTTCTTTCAAATGTCCCGATCAAGATACAGGGTCACGGTTAGTCAAATCCTATTTGTACTTGACGCTATGCATGAGTTAATGCAAATCGATATCATCAAGTTCTCGTGTATCCAATACAACTAGCTCCAATGCTTTGACCAAAGACTTATGATCTCATCTGCCAATAACCGCATACGACATATAACTCGCTCACTAACGGGAGAAAGAATTCTATCTTGGTATTTAGTAGGACCTGCTACTTGTCCGTCAAGATGCACATCGAGGTTGACCCCCACCTCCCGGTTTATAGGTCGAACTACTCTAATGAAAATCTTGATGTCACAAGCACATCCCTACTAAATCCTCAAGTCGAAGGTTCACGAATACCTATCACAACCTTTCGATTCCGTCATTGACTGTCCCGGAGTGAAATCCGTGTGACGAATCGAGGGTGAGTCGGTTCGAGTATACTAATCAAATTAGCATACCTATAACGTGTGCTCCAACTAATCATTAGCGTTCGAGAGGCACTCTCCATGTCAAAGAACACGTCATACAAGTCTTCACATAAACTTAACGCCCAGTCAAGTTTCATCGACTTGCGAACGATTTAAGTATCTGAGCTATAAACACTTTCCAATGCCGACCCCCTTATCCAATAAGGAGTGGAATGTTTTGCCCTCAAATACACGGACTAGTTTCTATATGTATACTTACGAGTTAAGAATGCCAGTAACTACCAGTAAATAAAGAAACATTCATTGCCTTATATAAATGATATACATAATTACAAGTACAATGCCCTCACTCAACATCCTCTGAGTGGCATTCGAGGGCATACTCCTAACAGTTAGAGCTCCATCGATAGGTAAATTTTGTTTACTTTTTCTTTCGGCCGGCTGCCGGACTGTTCGTCGGCGGTGCTCCGAAGACTAACTAGTTTATTTTTTTTCTTTTTTAATTTTTGTTCCGCATGTCGGGCTTGCTACCGGACGACGGAGCTCCAGTGGTCGGTCTGTTTTTTCTTTTTTTTGGACGACTGCCGAACTATTCTTCGATGGAGCTATGGTGGCGGGTCATTTTTTCTCTTTTTTAGGTCGGCGCCGGACTGTTCTCTGGCTGACTGCGGGCCGCCTGTTGGCTGTTTTTCACCGGGTCGTGTGCCAAAGGCCAACAGATCTCCGGTGTATTTCTCTTCTTTAATTAATAATTGAATGTGATAGAGACAATAAGTAGGTTGACAAAAAAAAAATCTACGACAAGCGGAGGAACTGTTTTATTTTTATATATGTCATTATGGCATGAGTTATCTCGAGTATATACATATCCAATATATACAATGTGCATGATTACGAGTATATAAAATATTTTTAGATATTGGCCCTGTATGGCAATCAGCTGTTAGCTGATTGATTGCCTGTTTTGACTATCTGATTGTATTAGCTGGTTTGACTATTGTTTTGTATTAGCTGTTTATAAAAGTGTTTGGTCAATAATTAATAGCTGATAGCTACTTAATAGTATAAAATGACCAACAAGGACGTTCACCGAATTCATTATTTTGACTACTCACTTATTTTTAAAAAAATTGTTTCAATAAACTCAGATTTTAATCTATATAACATAAGACAATAATTTAAGACTATTGATAAATCTAATTAGATATTTCATTAAAATAAAATTATTTTCTAAAATTGGAACTTTATTGAAATAGAAAAAAATCTATTCAATTTGAACAAAATATGATTGGACTAGAAAAATATAAATTTTACTTTATTGTCTACTGACATAAATTTTTTCCTAACTCCTAATTTTTGATGTAGTGATAATCAAATATTTAATAATTTACTGTAATAGTACAACTCTATAAAATTGAGATAGATATTTATTTCCACCATTTAACCATATTCTATTTATATTAGTTTATTGTTTAAAATTTTGGTTTGAGATTTATGAGTAAGAAATTTATGTAATTTTATAAATATGTGGGGATAAATAAGTCTTTTCAAAACATTTATTAAATATGCTAATTAAAACAGCTCATAAAATGATCTTTTTGAATATTAGAAGATTGAGCTCAATTATCTAACTAAAAAATGTTCAACCAAATATCAAAATTAAAGGTTTATAAAATCAAACTTTTAATTTATTTCAAAACTCTAATTTTTGCTTAAAAAACTGTTTTCCAAAGAGGATCATTGATGAAGTACACGGTCCCGACACGGCACGGCAGACACGGCACGGTCCTTTTGTTAACATCACCATCATGCCCTGTCTTAGGAGTCTTCATCTTCATTAATGTGTTATGTGTAACTTTCAAGGCACGTCCTATTTTCGCACTTTTAATAATGAACTCAAGATGAGCAGAGTTGGTCACTTTTTTTCCTCTTTTTTACACTTTGCTTTATGTTAGAAACTTTGGTAATAGCCGATCTTATCCAAATTTTAACACTATTATGTAGACAATAGTACACATGTGGTAAATCGGTTAGAGGTGTTCGGCGGTTCAAAATCGTCGGTTTTTTTAACCGTCGATTCATGAACCGCCGGTTTCGGTTTGCCAAAAATCGGAACCGGAACCGAACCGCCTTATAGCGATTCACGGTTACGGTTTTTAACCGTGAACTGCCGGTTCTGAACCGGCGGTTCGGCGGTTCACTGGTTCGTTTTTTTTGTTTTGAATTTTTTAAATTTTAATTTAAAAAAAAGTATGGGGTAAAAATTGAACTTGAGCTTAATTCAAGTATTAAGTTTAAACTTGAATTTGTAATTTTAAATCTTTGAATTAAGCGCATACGTATTCGATATCCGTAACTTTAGAGTTTAGGAATCAAAATCAAAGTACTCGTAGTTCATTTTTAAATTTGGTGGGGGGAAGGGGAAAAAATAAAAATGGAATTGAGCTTAATTCAAATATTCAAAGTTTAAATTAAGAATTTCAACTTTAAATATTTGGATTAAGTTGCATACGTATGTAATATCCGGATAAAGTGTAGAGTATTTTCGTCTGTATCTGAACCCTGTATTATTCGAATTTGTGACATCGATAATCGAAGCATGATCTTTCCGTATTCATATCCACATGCATGATAATAACAACTTGTAAATCTCATGCAACTACGCCATAACGTACGCTAGCTAGTAAGTGTAACGTACGTTATGTGCTACAGATAGCGTACGCTATGAATGTAGCATAGCGTACGTAAGACAGCCAATAATTGATCAGGGCGGCTAGCACATGGGATAGTTGGTGGAGGGCCCGGATAAGATTCACGCGGCATGAACCTGGACAGTTTTGGATCAACGGAGATTAATGTACGCTAAGAGATGTACATAGCGTACGCTAAGTATGTTGATTACATACGTAACGGTGTTGATGTAGCGTACGTAAGAGAGAACATGAGCGATGCAATAAGCTATCATTGGACGATAACGTACGCTATGGATAGTAAATAGCGTACGCTAAGTGTATAACGTACGTTAAGCACTAAGGGTAACGTACGTAAAGCTTAAGACAGTATAAATGGGACAGCACCCCATTTCATTTCACCTCGTTTCTTTTCACTTCCCTTTCTTTTCCTTCAAGTCCAGAGAGCTCCCTTTGATACTTTAACACCTATATATCATCTATACTTGATCATTGAGGATTGGAAGCACCTTGAATTGGTACTCAAGCTTCCGGTGTTGGATTTTCGTCAAGTGTTCATCATTGTCTTCTACATTAAGGTATGTTGACACTTTCCAAACTCTAATCCTTGTTCTTAAAGAATGATATGAGCATGCTTCTGAGATCATTGGATTAGTGAGTAACACTTTAAGTTGAACACCATGTTGTTAAGAGATAAGACGAACTTATTCGAGACCTTTCTTGAGAAAGTGGATTATTAACCAAGCATCTTGAGTTGAACCTATGATATAGTTTATGAGATTAGTTGCACATATTGGAGGATGATTCCGAGTTACTTGCTTACCAATGTGTTGTTAATACGATTACTTAGAACGGGGATATTCAAGGAGATGAATTCTTAGGATTTTCACCAAGACTGATCTATGTGTAGTATAAGTATTCTTCAAGCACAATTCATGATTCGTAGTAACTTCTGAAGATGATGATATTTGTGTTGATGTTTTAGAATGATCAAGACTCGTAATTAATATCACCTTTGTAAGATGAACGTAGGAGAAGGATTATTGAAATGTTTTGTCATTGGTTAGCTATTCTCAATGAAAGTTTGAATGAAGTGATCGTAGCAACCATAGATTATCCGAACTACATATGGGAATACATAATCGAGATTTGAGTATGGCATTGTGATGATATGTGAATTCGAAGATGTCTAACACCATAGGATCATTCAGATTCACATGAGTAATGTATTTGTGAGTATAACATACGTCACTATGCATTATGTACGTTATATCATCAGGTAAGACAGTCGTCTGATCAGAGAAGAAAAATATCAAATACATGCTTAGCGTACGTTAGGCTTCGGAGCTTGCGTACGCTAACGAACAGACTTAACGTACGTTACGTTGGGTATGTAACGTACGTTATGAAGACATCAGGCAGGATACGTTTTGTTGACAACTTTCGGACATAGTTTAGGATGTTAGATGTTCGTACGTTAGTTATATGACGTAAGGTGAACTCTTTATTCATTTCTATTGTTTAAGGTCCGAGCTTGCAACGTGATAGATCGAGGGGGTGACCTTTGAGTGTATTGATATCCGTTGAAGTATTATCCTTATCGTCAATTTGAGGCTGGTACTTTAATTATAGTTGTTTGTATTATGTCGGTTATGTTATTGTTGTACTGTGCATATGTGTTGTGATTAATTGTCCACCATACGTTGGTCCGATGGGATCATCATGGGAATCTATAGCTGTGTGCGCTGGATCGTTCGACAGGTAATTCCACCATGCGTTGGTCCGATGGGATCATCATGGGAATCTATAGTTGTGTGCTGGATCGTTGGAATACCATGAGTATGTTGAGATTGTCATGATGTGTTACGTGTTATTAATATTTCTCGTTGGAGAAACTTGTCATGATAATTGTTGAATAAATCATTATTATTTAATTATCGTACTTGTACTAGCATCCTTGTACTAACCCCTTCGGGGGTGAACATTTGTGTTATGTTCAGGATCCAGAAGGGCGGGAAAACAACCACTAGAGCTGCATGACGACGAAGGTGCAGAGTGATGTTATGGCCGGATTACTTTGTCATATGTTTGTGTTGTTTCAATAAAGTACTCGAGTACATTGTCTTTTGTTATGATGGGTTTGGTTATGTATTAATATTCACTGTTGGACGATTGTATTTTCAGTATTGATTCAGAATCGTTGTATTTTATTTTTGTGTCCATCGTTTGTTGGTGTTGTTATTGTCATTTCGCTTCTTCAGCCTTGTAAATTCTTACGTAAAGGGTTTACGGCGCTTTAATATTCCTGAATATATCGGGGGTGTTACAACGTATCCCCTTACCTTAGGAATCAAAGTCCTCATAGTTCATTTACCTTATACTTACCTTAGGGAGCGGAGCGGAGGCGGAGAGGAGATGGTTCAATCACCCAAGTCAACCGAATCATTGCTAGATCCGGTATCATATATATCATTGTCTTCTTGTTCAGTATAATTTGGTTCTTGTTGGCGTAACTCGACTTTCGCCAAATCATTCAATAATGCTTGGGCTTCAAGATTTTGAGGCATCAATCGAGATCATCGTTCATCCAGAATGTATCCTCCTACACTGAAGGCTTGTTCAACAGAAACTGTTGAGGCGGGGACAGCTAGTATTTCATTCGCAATCGTGGCAACTACAGGAAAGATTGTAGACCTTTTTCTCCACCACTTAAGAAGATTGTTATTACCATTCGATCCACGTTCTAAAGCTCCCAATTCACAAGTAGTTAAATAATTTTCAAGTTCTTGATAAGCATTACTTTGGTACCTTGTTCGTTTTGGGGATAAATTTTCTTGATAGGCAGTCCATTCACTAAGATCCGGAATAGAAAAAACAAAAGAAGATGTACTACTACTAGAAGGAATATGAACAGGAGAAGAAGAACTCGTACCAAGATCAAGACTACCACTATAACTACAAACATATTTGCGATAAAGAGTAGATAATAAATTTTTTGCATTTTGAACTAAATCGATAGGATTTGGAGGAATAAAATTAGCAATAGGATTTGGAAATAAAGCATTATAGTAAAGTGAAAGTAATTTTGGCAAACCTTCCTCTCTAACTTGAGGATCTAAAAGTTTAGCAACTAAAAAAACGGAGGAATGTAGGCGAAATATTTAATCCATTTGTCTCTCATTTCTTTTATACAATTAAATAACTCGAGAACTTTAATTAAAGACTTGAATACAAGTACAATTTTAACACAATATTCAACAAGTGTAGAAGTAGGATAATAAATACCGAACAAATACTCAATTGCCTCTTTAAAGATTTTTAAAAGTGCCATTAAACTAGAGCACTTATCTCATTGAGTTGGCAATAAGCAAACGGGTACTTGTTCTTCGTTATAAAAATTGCACAATGCAATACGATATTCATAACTATCATTTAACAAATTGTAAGTAGAATTCCAACGATTTGGCACATCTTTTGAAAATTTCTTTGGATGAATATTATTTTTTATGCAATATCTTTTCCATTTTTTACCTAGAGACGAATGTCTAATTATGTACATTATTGCTTCACGGATAGGAGCATATGCTTCTTGTAAAACAGCTCAACCATCTTGAACACATAAATTAAGAACATGATAAATGCACCTAATATGAAAAAATTTACCACCAAGAGATGGCTCACATATTGCAATAAGTGATTCTAAACTAGATGTATTGGAGCTAGCATTATCAAAAGAAATTGAAAAAAAGAATTGTACTAAATTATATTCAGATAAAATTGTATGAATTTTATGCGAAATTTTTTGGGCGGTATGTGCGATATTAAACACTCTAAAACCAATTAACCGTTTTTGTATAGTCCAAGAATCATCAATCCAAATACAGGTAATTCCCATATATGAATTTGCTTCCCAATGATCACTTCAAGCATCGGAGCATATACAAACTTTATGATCTAAGTTTAAATACATATTAGCTAAAATTAATTTTGCCTCGCTAGTAGTTTTTCGAACATCACGAGTTACGGTAGAGCGTGAAATTTTTTACTAGCGGGATTAAAACTTAGTTGAGTGAAATTTTCATACATTTGGTCGTCGGCAAAATTAAAAGGAAGAGATTTACCACAAACAAATCTAGCTAATTTTTTTCTAGCGGTAATTGGATTAAATTTAAATAAAGAACTATTACCTTGATTGGGGGCATTAAACGACTTCGACGTGCCTCGAAGTTTGGTTTGATTAGACTTGATGCCAACTTTATCGGGATGTTGTCTTTGTATATGGCCATTGAGTGTCCCGTAACCTCTTCCTTTTTTAAACTTGTACATTTTATCACAATAGTTGCACTTGGCCAAGAAATGACCGGGACCGGATGCAACGTCGTCCATTTTTGTATAATAGAGCGCAAATAATGGCGATTTGAGCTCGGATGGTTTCCTTTGTTTTGGTTTTGTTGGTTTTTTTCTCGTCATCTTCATGAATTAATTTTGAGGCTTCAAACATTTCGTTGATTTGTTCCTCGGTTAATTCATCGGGAACATAATCTCCAAAATTCGGATATGGAATAGAATTAGAACTCGGAGTATGAGTAGGAGTACTACCACTAGCACCGCCTCTTCCTCGTCGAGGAAATCCGGTGATAGCCGTTCCCTTTCCGCGGTTGAATTGACCACTTGACATTTTTTTGAATTAAAAGTATAATACTTGAGAGTTGAGAGAATATGAATTAGAAAGAAAGGGGATAGTTGGTGTGAGAAAAAGGAAGGATGTGAGGGGGTATTTATAGGTGTAAAAATGTATATAAAAAAATTGAACTTGTGATCGTTGGAACCGCCAGTTCCAACGGTCACAATTTGAATTTTTTAATTTTTTTTTAAATCGGCGATTGAACTGGCGGTTGAACCATCGGTTCGCGGTTCATCAAAATGACGAACCAGAACCGAACCATCTAAAAACGGTTCACGGTTCTGGTTTTGAACCGAACCGCGGTCAACGGTTATCGAACCGCGGTCAATGGTTCAAAACCACCGGTTCGAACCGTAACCTTGAACACCTCTAAAACCAGTTGGTACGGATCGATGCATGCTCTGATTTGTACGATCGACCATTGACTCGTACGAATTTTCCAGAATCACAACCTAAACTATCACGATAAATCGTCCCGTCAATGACACCATCAAGACACTGACCAACTCCAAGTTGAGTACATGAGCCTAGGTATCCTCATCACAAGATGATAATCGTCTAATCAAAGATCTCAAGAAAAGCTATTAGGAGAGGACATGTTGGAATTTTCTCGAAAAATAAAAATTGTAGTGATTTTGATTAAACTTTTTAAATTTGGCAAGCTGTTAAAATTTAAAAGGAGCGTCATAATTGAATATATGTTCCAAATAGATAATCGTGATGTACTTATTTTTCGCAAATCAAAGATCATATGAGTGAGAAATTAATGCTCCAATACTAAGTATTGCAGACAGAAAATGAAAGAGATAAGAAAAGTCCACTCATATGGAAATAGTGGAAGCCACCCCATACGTGAAACCTTTTCTTGTGGGAAACACCTTATAAGAAGAGAGTAAGTAGAACAACCTCTAATGCATGTGGCTAAGACGACTACTATATGATGGCATTACATTCTTAATGGACTTGATAATGTACTAAGTGAATTACTATTTCTTCTTGAGAATGTGTGTGCCTAAAGATCCTGCAAAGAGTTTATGAACCTCCTCCCAAAAAAGTACAAGGTTGAGGACGTCGGCCTTAAAAAATTATTATTGGGCGACTTTTGGAGCTTGTAATGGTTTGTTCTAACTTCTATGTATTGTGTCGAGATTTATACATCTCAACAGGCGATCGGCACGAATACCGGGCAACCAAACCAGAGACAAATAGACCAAGGCAGACTTGCCGATCGAAGGACCCAGGACAGGACCCAGCGCCGAGCGATCGACTGCCAAGGCGATCGTCTCTCGGCAACTAGCGATCGACTCCGGTAACCGACCAAGGACGACCGTCATTAGCCGCGTGTAAAGCCATCGTCCGTCATGATCTACAAAGACCGGACCTCGGAGTGCAGACCCACGTGCAGATCCGCGAATGGCGCCGCAGAACATGGATCCTTGACTCCAGCCCATCAACAGATGTCCACGACAAGGACAGTCCCACCTATCGACATGCCCGCCGAAAGGTCCTAGGTGGGACCTCCCGAGAAAGCGACTCAGGACGCGTGCAGACTTCTCATTGGTCCACACAGCTGGCTACCGGCAGCAGCCGCGGACTTTAAGGCAACCAGGCCATGTGCTAAAATACGATCGCCCCCTTATTATAATACAAGAAAGGAAATCGCCCGTCAGGATTAAGGCATCCCAACTCCTATAAATAGAGGACGCCCAGCTTTCGGAAAAGGGTTAGCTTCTCTCTGGGCTACGCTATAAACTTCGGACATCTTTACTACTTGTGGTCGGAAAAGGTGTGTATGGTGTTAGTATTGTCGTTAGGGTGTTAACCCTCTGAATTGTGATTGAATTGGTGGTGTGAGCGTAGAGTCGTTCGCCACGCATTTGTTGTACTAGCCCTCTGTGAGAGGTACGATATGGTATTTAATGTTTGTCGCCTTGTGGTGAACACATGTGTGAGCTGTTAGGGCTTGGGTTTGTACGTTTGTAGACATGTGCGATTGTTCATGATGTTTGGTAATTATGTGCTGATTATCGTTCGGGTCGTTGAGATCGCCGAACGGTGCCATCGTTGCTGTAATGTTTGTATGTGTGTTATGATATTCTATTGTGCTGAGTGGTTGTTTATTCAGTATGCCGAGGGACGGAGGTCGTGGTCGTGGCGACCGGATGCGTGATCGGGATCATGCTCCTGGTGATGGTATTGGTATTGGTGTTGCTACTATTTTGCAGCAGGTAGCCACTCAGATGACTCAGTTGACTCAGGCAGTTCAGCGTGTTACAGATGTGACCCAGCAGACTGGTGCAAATCAGTGGCTTCGAGAAGTGGTTCGTATGAATCCCCCTCGTTTCGCTGGTGCTGCAGATGCATTAAGGTCGATGGTTGGCTTTTCCAGTTGGAAAAGATTTTCGAGGTAGTTGATTGTCCAGAAGAACGTAAGGTACCGGTCGCTCAATATCTTCTCGACAAAGATGCCGCTAGATGGTGGGAGGCTATTAAGCCTCGAGATCGCGTTGTCACGTGGGCAGAGTTACAAAAATTCATGAGAGATGAGTTTTGTCCGGAACCGATCAGAAATCAGAGGATTAATGAATTCTTTTCGGCGAAACCGCAAGATGTACCGTTGTTATTATTAATTTTAGCAAACAGCTCACCTATGTGCAGGATCAAATAAGGACGGAGGAGGATAAGATCTGTCATTTTAGTAGACGGATAAAACCGGAGATTCATCATTACATGTAGGTCTCACTTGTACTTCCTTGAGAGATTATCAGAATAGGGCGTTAGCCTATGAGCTATCTAGATTATCGACTTAGAATATGTCTAACTCTAAGAAACAGAAAACCGTTGGGAACTTTTCAGGAAATCAGGGGAGTGGGCCCCTTGAGGCTGGGACTTCGTATCGTCATCCCAAGAGGGTTCCTCGATCGCGTGGTCAGAGGAGTAGTACCCCTGCAATGAGTAACGTGAGCAGCTCAAAGAGGTGTTATAACTGTAGTCGAGCGGGCCATACCACGAAGAACTGTCGTTCACCATTAGTCAGCTGTTTAGAGTGTGGCCAGGTGGGTCACCGAGCCGTGCATTGTGAGACTGTAGCTAAGAGATTTCGGGATCGAGGTGGCGTCTCGGCTCCGAAAGGACATGGAGATGCCTACTGTGGTTTTGAGGATTTCGGCGTAGTCCGAATTGCTTGCGATTGTTCCTTGTGAATCGTTTTGTGTTTATTTTCTGTTTTCTCGACTGTGCGTGTCTCCTTGTAATAGGTGCTTTGTGTTTCGTGATTGTTCGGATAATTGACTTGATTGTATTATCTGTTTGATGTCGCTTGTCACTTGTTGTTTTTATTATGTCTATATTGCCAAAGACGGTCGGCATAAACGAGAACAAGAACTCGCAGAGCTTCACCTCTGGTTCTTCCGGCAATCACCAGCCCTCAAGAGCTAGATAACTAGGGTCTTACACTCTTTATACTTGTACTCTTACATTGATATTTATACTCCAACGTAATCGTATTAATAACATCTCGCGAGAGCATTCAAGCATGGGCCTAATAAATCCAGCAAATCTTGTGTTATTTACACCCCCACGGACGTGCTCTTGCACTTTGTTTGTTACTCGTCCATTCCAGCAATATCATCTGCGGATAATATTTCGGGTAACAAAAATTGGCGCTAGATGAAGGGGATCTTAACCTTCATTTTCATTCCGACCGTCCCGAAGAACACTCACTGTTCTCCGGGGCATATACTTGAAGAAACACTCACTGTTCTTCAAAGAAAAACCTTCAGAATCATGTCATCTGCCACCACATCAAAGAGAGCCACTCTCCGATCCGCTGGACTCCTTATTCCGGCTAACTCCGAGCCTAACCTACGGTGGAAGGTAGCCGCGGTGGCGCGAGACTCTCGATACCGTCCCCGAGGGATGGCCCTAGCATCTCGCTCGATCAGTTCCAAACAGCAAAATAGATCGAGGAGGCCATGACCATCCTGCGGGAGCGACGGAGAGCATGCGTTACGCCCGCAATCACCTCATCAGCCATCCGCCGCGCGGGCAAACGGAATCTCAAGGGGTTACTTGTCGAGCGATCGACAGGAAGCCCCGATTCACGAGCTGAAGCACTCGCGAGGCAGGACGGTTCCGTTTTCAGCTGCCTAGGCAGCGACTATCATGGCGGCCGGGGCATTCTGGCCCCAGCCATGAGACGACGGAGCCCGAATCCGTCACCAGGAGTTCAGCGTACCCAACTCCCAGAAGGCAGACCAGCCATTTGGCTCCTCCTCGCCGAAAAACCGAGATCGACGACGACGAACTCATCGTCTACCGCGGAGCCAGGAGATCGGTACACGATCGCCTCGGATCCCGCTCCGAGAGCCAAACCACGAGCGACCAAGCAACGGCGCCGCAATGCAACGCCAGCTCGATGGCATGAAGGCGCTCCTAGAAACTGGGGCAGGCGCCAAGAGAAAGATCGTCGGGCCGAATGAGCCGCTCGCGATCCAGATCGAACTCGCCCCCGTGCAGCCAAGGATCACTCCTCCTCAAACACCTTTGTACGAGGGGAGATCGGACCCCGAGACTCACCTGAGCAAGTTCCGGATATACATGACCGGATGCAGGGCATCAGACGCGACCAGGTGCCGAATGTTCCCGTTAACACTGGGCGACCTGGCCCATAGGTGGTACATCTCATTGCCACCGCAATCCATCAGTTCCTTTGAACAACTGGCGAGCGACTTCACATCGTACTTCGCCGCCAAGGTCGCTCGACCAGAAGATCCCCACCGCATGATGAAAATCAGGCAGGGGGAAGAGGAGTCCGACGAAGACTACATCGACCGGGTGGATGAGATAATACTCAACGGAGAGCCCGTAAGCGATGAGATCGCCCTCTAGTCGGTCCTAGGGGGATTCAACGGTCTTTCGCCCATGTTCAGGCACCTTACGAAGGACATCCCCCCTACCTACGCAATCTTTCGCGCCAAGGCTGCGGACTTTCTGGCCAGGCAGAGGTTGCTCGCCCTTCGCCAAGACGAGGGGGCAAAGACGGCGATCACCAAGTCCAACAAGGCGTCTGCCAAACCACCCAGCGATTTCAGGACCTTCGAGGATGTGGAAGCCCATCTCTACCACAACCTCAATCTATCACCGGCTCATATTTTCTACGCCATCCAGAGGTGCGAGCGGCTAAGCACGCCAAAGGCGGTAAGGGACCATGGTCATCTGGACCACAACAAATTTTGTGCTTACCACAAGAGTCCCGGCCACAACACCGATCAATGCCGCGACCTCTTCAGATAGCTCTGGAGATTGTTCGAGGAGGGCAAGCTGGACAGTCCAATAACTTAGCCGGATCCCCGGGCGGAAAGGATCAAGCACCGCGATCGGTGTCAGAACGACGATCGCCAGTCTCCCAGTACGATCGCCAGAATCAAACACGACGAGACATAGGATTCATACGAGCCGATCTTCCCAGTCAACCCAGGCAGCCAGATCTTAATGCTTCAAATCAAGAGGTGGAAACGTCGGACGTCTTTCCCCAGTTTCCACCATGTCAAACAAAAAGTCACTGCCCAAGCAACATCTCCAAAAATGGGAGACTCGCTCACCATCTAAAGTTCATCATCCAACATGATGGGCCTATGCACGAGATCGCCTCCCTCAGCACAACGTATACCGTCGAGGGTCGCCATCTAACATGACGATCCGAGGTAGAAGAGTGCAGCCATGGTCTTGGAAGTCGATGGAACCAACAACTTCGTCCATGCAAGGTTCCTTTGGGCTGCGATCGCTCGCCCTTCGTTTATATACGAGGCGGGCGTAGCCGGAGGACCCTCCAAACAAATCTGTGGACACGCTCGCCCGCCCTCAAAGATTCATCATCTAACTTGGTGGACCTGGACAATGCGATGCGTCCCTACCTCCGTCACAACGTATACCGTCGAGGACCGCCATCCAACATGACGATCCGAGGTAGAAAAGTGCTAACAAGCCGCGGACATGGAGTCAATTAATCCGACGACGACCCGTGTAAGGACTCCTCCAGACCAAGACCGCTCGCCCTTCGTTTAAATACGAGGCGGGCGCAGCCTAACGGAGGACCCTCACAATAAAGTGAGTCGCGAGACAAACCTATAGGTGGAATGTCCCTCGCGCACAAGACACGGTCATGGAGGTCGGTCCATCGAACTTCGCGATCGTGCACAGTTCCTCTAGGTCGAAACAATTGGCCTTCCACGAGGGATCTGCAAAATTGAAGATCACAAAAACAAGACCGAAGATAGCTCGCCAAACGATCAGGTCGCCCAAATCCGAGACCAAAGTCCGCTCAACGGATCGCCCGTCATTATCTTAAAACGATCGCCAATAGAACCACCTCACCCCATGTCTTCAACATCGGAGCAAGCTGGGGGGCAATTGTTGTGTCGAGATTTATACACCTCAACAGGTGATCGACAAGAATACCGGGCGACCGAACCAGAGTCAAATAGACCAAGGCAGACTTGCCGATCGAAGGACCCAGGACAGGACCCAGCGCCGAGCGATCAACTGCCAAGGCGATCGTCTCCCGGAAACTAGCGATCGACTCTGGTGCCCGACCAAGGACGACCGTCATTAGCCACGTGTAAAGCCATCGTCCGTCATGATCTATAAAGACCAGACCTCGGAGTGCAGATCCACGTGCAGATCCGCGAATGGCGTCGCAGAACATGGATCCTTGACTTCAGCCCATCAACAGTTGTCCACGACAAGGACAGTCCCACCTACCGACATGCCCGCCGAAAGGTCCTAGGTGGGACCTCCCAAGACAGCGACTCAGGACGCGTGCAGACTTCTCATTGGTCCACACAGCTGGCTACCGGCAGCAGCCGCGGACTTTAAGGCAACCATCCCATGTGCTAGAAGACGATCTCCCGCTTATTATAATACAAGAAAGGTGATCGCCCGTCAGGATTAAGACATCCCAACTCCTATAAATAGAGGACGCCCAGCTTTCGGAAAAGGGTTGGCTTCTCTTTGGGCTACGCTATAAACTTCGGACATCTTTCTATCTCTCACTCTCGAAACCTCTTAACCCAAAGACGGTCGGCAGAAACGAGAACAAGAACTCACAGAGCTTCATCTTTGGTTCTTCCGGCAATCACCAGCACTCAAGAGCTAGATAACTAGGGTCTCTTACACTCTTTGTAATTGTACTCTTACATTGATATTTGTACTCCAATGTATTCGTATTACTAACATCTCGCGAGAGCATTCAAGCCCGGGCCTAACAAACCCGGCAAATCTTGTGTTATTTACACCCTCACGGACGTGCTCTCGCACTTTGTTTGTTACTCGTCCATTCCAACAATATCATCTCCGGATAATATTTCGGGTAACAACAATTGTAGCGTAAGAAGCCGAGAGAAAAGCAGCCAGAAAGCCGACCGTAGCGTAAGCCGAGAACAAGAACTCATAGAGCTTCATCTCTGGTTCTTCCGGCAATCACCAGCATTTAAGAGATAGATAACTAGGGTCTTTTGTTATGTCGAGATTTATACACCTCGAGAGGCGATCGGCACATATGCCGGGCGACCGAGTTCATGACCGAATGAGCTAAGGCGACCTTGTCAGAACGAAGGTAACAGCACGCCTTCGAGTATCTAGCGATAGACTCCCAAGGCAATCTCCTTTTGGCACCTAGCGATCGACTCTGGTGCCCGACCTAGGACGATCGTCCTGTACCACGAACGAGACCTTCGTCCGTCAAAATCTACAAAGACTGGATCTCAAAGCAGCGCCCATGTGCAGATCCGTAAAAGGCACCACATAACGTGGATCGTTGACCACAGCCTGTCACCACCTTCTCACCTACTGACAGGCCCGCCGAAAGGTGCAAGGTGGGACCTCCCGGGACAGCGACTCAAGACGCGTGCAGACTTCTCATTGGTCTGCACAGCTGGCTGGCAGCAGCAGCCACGGACTTTAAGGAGACCAGCCCATGTGCTAAAGACGATCGCCCTCTTATTATAATATAGCAGAGGCGATCGCCCAGCAACTCCGAGTGCTATAAATAGAGAACCTCCAACAACTGGAAAAGGGTTCCGAAAAACATTCCGGCATTGACGATACATACACACTTTCAGACTCTCGGCTTCCTCTCTTGAATCTACCTCTGAATTTCTCTCTCAGCACCTCTCAACCAGAAGACGGTCGACGGAGGCAAGAACTCCCCACAGTACAGATTCGAAGAGACTTGCAAGTCCAGGAGCTCAGACTTCCAGCTAATACACACTGTGAGAGACCGTCGATTTCTCACAGTCATCACAGCACCCCAACAGTTGTTACACATAGCATCATATCTGGTTCTTCCGGCAATCTTCACGCTCAATAGCTAAGATAACTAGGGTCTTTACACTCATTGTAACTGTACTCTAACATTAATATTTGTACTCCGAAGTATTTATATTAATAATATCTCACGAGAGCATTCAAGCCCGGGACTAACAACCCCGGTAAATCTTGTGTTATTTACTTTACCATGGATGTGTTCTCGCATTTGTTTGCTACTCATCCATTCCAGCAATATTTATCTCCGGATAATATTTTGGGCAGCAACAATTGCCGCTAGAAGAAGGGGAGCATCTAAACCTTCATTTTTATTCCTACCGTCCCGAAGAACACTCACTGTTCTCGGGGCATATACTTGAAGTGACACTCACTGCTCTTCAAAGAAAAACCATCAGAATCATGACGTCCGCCACTACATCAAAGAGAGCCACTCTTCGAACCGCCGGACATTATATCTCGGCTCGATCTGAGCCCCAGCCGACGGTAGAGGGTAGCCGCGGCGACGCGAGACTCTCGATCCCGCACCTGAGGGACGGCCCCAGCCTTTCGCTCGACCAGTTCCAACCGCGGAATAGATCGAGGAGGCTATGGCCATCCTAAAGGAGCGACGGATAGCATGCGCGACGCCCGCTATAACTCCCTCAGCCATCCGCCGCGTGGGCAAACGGAAGTTCAAGGGGTTACTGGGCAAGCAATCGTCAGAAAGCCCCGATTCGCGAGAAAAATCTCTCGCAAGACCTGGTGGTTCCGTATTCAGTCGCTTGGGAAGCGATCCATCATGGCGACCGGGGTATTTCGGCCCCAACCACGAGACGACGGAATCCGAGTCCGTCACCAGGAGTTCGGCATACCCGACTCCCATCCAAATACAGATTAACCGTTCGGCTCTCATCCGCCAAAGAATCGAGCCACGCGGCAGGGAAATCATCGACAGAAGAGCCAGGGGGTCAGTACTTGATCGCCTCGGCTCCCGCTCCAAGCGCCTAGCCGCGAGCAGCTAGGCCGCGGCGATGGCCGCTATGCAGCGTCAGCTCGATGAGATGAAAGCACTCATGGATACTGGGGCAAGCGCCAGTAGAAAGATCATTGGACCGACTGAACCACTCGCGGTCCACATCGATCTTGCCCCCGTACAACCAAGGATCGCTCCTCCCAAAACACCTCTGTAAGAAGGGAGATCGGACCCCGAGACCCACCTAAGCAAGTTCTAGATTTACATGACCGGGTGTGGGGCATCAGATGCGACCAAGTGCTGAATCTTCCCGTTAACATT
Organism: Orobanche coerulescens; assembly: GCA_033398695.1. NCBI lineage: Eukaryota > Viridiplantae > Streptophyta > Magnoliopsida > Lamiales > Orobanchaceae > Orobanche > Orobanche coerulescens. Next base: position 41,659,295 of record CM065813.1, read on the forward strand.
GGGCGAGCTGGCCCACAAGTGGTACGTCTCACTATCACCGCGATCGATCATATCCTTTGAGAAACTGGTGAGTGACTTCACGTCATACTTCGCCACCAAGTTCGCCAGACCAGAAGGCCCCCACCGCATGATGAAAATCAGGCAGGGGGAAGACGAATCCGATGCAGATTACATCGACCGGGTGGATGAAATAGTTCTCACCGGCGAGCCCATCAACGACGAGATCGCTCTCTACTAGGTCCTGGGGGGATTCTACGATCATTCGCCCATGTTTAGACATCTCACCAAGGATATCCCCCCAACCTACGCGATCTTCCGCGCTAAGGCTGCCGACTTTCTGGCCAGACAGAGGCTGCTCACCCTCTGCTTAGGCAAGGGAACGCCGCCTCCTGTCCGAAAGACGGCGATCGCCAAAACCAAAAAGGCGGTCGCCAAGCCACCCAGCGATCTCAAGGCCTTCGAAGATGTGGAAACCCATCTCCTCCACAAGTTCAACCGAACTCCAGCCCACATTTTTTACGCCATCAAGGGGCGCGAACCGCTAAACAAGCCGAAGGCTATAAGGGACCACGGTCATCTGTACCACAATCGATATTGTGCCTACCATAAGAGTCCCGGCCACAACACCAACCAATGCCGCGACCTCCTTAGGCAACTCTGGAAATTGTTCGAGGAGGGCAAGTTGGACAGTTTATTGGCTTAGCCGGAGCCCCATGGATCTCCCAACACGGTCGCTCGAGTCGAACGCGAATAGGCCGGAAAGCTCATACAAGCCGACCCCTCGATCAACCTCGGCGACCGTATCTACATGCTCAATCAAGAGAAGGGAACTTCAGAAGTCTCTCCCCGATTCCCGCCTCGTCAAATAAAGGCTACTGCCCGAGAAAATACCTCGAAAAAGAGGATGATTCGCTCGCCCTCTAAAGTTCGTCATCAGCCTGATGGACCTAGGCAGCGATCGCCTCCCCTAGCACAACGTATACCGTCGAGGATCATCATCTGACCTGATGGTCCGAGGTACAAAAGTGCCGCCATGGTCGAGAAAATCGATTAAACCGACGATCCATCCATGAAAGGTTCCTTTGGGCTTCGATCGCTCGCCCTTCGTTTAAATACGAGGGGGGCGTAGCCGAAGGACTCTCCAAAACAAATCAGAGGATTACTCGCCCTCTAAAGTTCATCATCAATATGAAGAACCTAGGCAGGCGATCTCCTCCCCTTACACAACGTATATCGTCGAGGAACGTCATCTGACTTGATGGTCCGAGGTAGAAGAGTGTCGACATGGTCATGGAGGACGATGGAACCATTCTCTGTGCCTGTGAAAGGTCCCTTTGGGCCACGATCGCCCTCCCTTCATTTAAATACGAGGCCGGCGTAGTCTGAGGGCCCTCCAAAACAGATCTGTGGACACGTTCGCCCGCCCTCAAAGGTCTATCACTTAACGTGGTGGGTCCTTCCCGGACAATGCGACGCGTCCCTCCCCCATCTCAACGTATACCGTCGAGGGTCACCATCTTAATGGCGGCCCGAGGTAGAAAAGATCTAACAAGCCGCGGACGTGGAGTGATTAATCCGATGACGCCCCGCGCAAGGAATCCTCCAGACCAAGACCGCACGCCCTTCGTTTAAATACGAGGCGAGGCGCATCCTACGAAGGACCCTACCAATTAAGTGAGTCGCGAGAACTTAGCCATCAGACGGAATGTCGCTCGCGCACAAAAAATGGTCGTGGAGGTCGGTCCATCGAACTCCGCGATCGTTCATGGTTCCTCAAGACCGAGATGGATGGTCTTCCTCGAGGAATCTGCAAAATTGAAGACCGCTCACTCAACGATTTATTTTCGTCCCCTTACTTTTACTAAGTGAACAAAAACAAGGGAGAAGGGCGGAGCTATTATACGATGATCGTCCCTATTCAATTACATACGGAGGTCGACATTTTTCAGATGTATGTGCAGCGATCGAATTTGTTGTAAAAGTTATCTATATGAGTTTATCAATTCACTTGGAGCTATACACACAACAATCTCTCCTCACACATTTGTACAAAGTCATGCAAAGACTCAGAAAAGCAATCATTCAAGTAATAAATCGAAGAAGCAAACTCTCATTTCATTACTTGGGATTTCAAAGTACATACACGGTCGCCCGAAGGCCTAAGTAATACGAAGGAAATCTACAAAATTATAAGGCAAAAGCTAAAACAAAATAAGGACGTAGAGCCTCAGGCCCCTGCCTGGCCTTCGCCTTCAACCACTGGATCGGCCCGCGACCCTTCACCAGCCTCCGGAGCTGCCTCCCCGTCCTCCGGAGCGTTTGGATGAACCAGGTTTGCCGGGGTCGGGTACCAGTGCAGGTCTACGCCGATTTCCGCGAGATCCAAGATCGGCATGGAGAAAGCAGGATGGAGAGGATGCTCCAACGCATATGCCTTGAAGCTCTCGAATAGAGGGCCGACCTCCAGCCCTCCTTTCTTAGCAGCACGGAGCGAGTCAGTGAACGCCAGGTAATAGGCAAACTCGCTAACGAACTTCAAGTTGAGAAAAGGATCGGCCTCGGTCGCCTCCAGCTTCCCTTTCAGCTCCACGACCACCTGTTGTGCACCTTGAAGCTAGGCCTCCTTAGTGGTCGTCTCTCCCCTTGATGACGCCATCTCCCTTGTCAACTGAGCGACAGTCACCTTCAGCTGATCAGCCTCCTTCTGAGTAGCCTCGTGCGACCGACAGGCATCTGTCATCTGGTCCCGAAATCAGTCAACCGCCGCCTGGGCTCGCTCATAATTCTCTCTCATCAGCTCAAGATCATAACTCGACTGTTTAGCTGCGTCCAATGAGTCCTTCTCCATAGCCACAATCCTGTCGGAAAACTCGGCATTCTCTTTCCGAGCAGCCTCGGGGTCCGCCTGCAGACGAGTAGTAGAAGGACGCCCCTCGAATTCTTTCACAGCCTCGCGACCATCGTCACTTTGGAGAGAGAAGCGGCGGCTGCATTGTATTCCCGGATCGCTGGCGAGCGATCGCATCTAAGTCGGTCGTCCAGGCCTTCGGCAAAGCAGAAACGGCCCGGTTGACATACAGCGGGGCATCGCAGGCCTGGCGAGGAGATCGGCTCGCCAGGAAATCTAATACCAGCGGCGGGCAAGCTGGGTTAGTGCTACGGATCCTGCATCAAACAACAAAACGTTAGCACATCTCCCATGCAAGTAACGAAACTCAGCAAACAAGCAAAGTCTACCTCTCGGATTTCTCGGGATCACGACCAAAGTATAGTTTCCCGCGAGGGGTCTGAGCCTCGGCGATCGCCATCTCTCGCAAGAAAGTCGCAGAGGGCATAGGCTCATTCACCGGGGGGGACCACGGTGATCGGAGGCGCGGCGATCGGCACCTCACCGGCAGGGGCAGAAACTGGAGATTCCCCCGACCTTTGCCGCTTGTGGTTCGATCGGATCCCCTCCTCCCGAGCTTCCTCCTCCGCTATGATCGGCTCCACATTGGGCCTCACCTCCGCAATGAGAGGTAACGCCATCGGAGGAACTCGAGATGACTTCTTCTGGCGAAGACGGCTCAGAACTCCGGGGTTCGATATGGCTATCTCCGCTGGAGGCTCCAAGAAACGAGGAAAGCGGACTTCTGCAATAAAGAACATTCAAACAACGGTTAGTCACATTCTCCAAACGGGGCGATCGCCAAGCAAATGGAGATCGTAGAAACTCATACCTGGGATCGAAAGATGTCGCGGGAAACAGTAACAGACGAGCAGACAGCCAGCGACTCTCTTTGTTAATCTGGCGAGCGTCCAAGTCGTCATCCAGCAGACTTCGTATCCGCTCCCAGATGACCATAAAATCGAAAGGAAGCTCGTCGACAGCCGGAATATGGAAACCTGCAAAAGCAAAACCAAATTAGATCAGTTCAGAACACATCCGAACAAAAGGAGAGTCAAAACCCTTACTCGGATTCCTCTCCCAGAAGCCTGTGGGAATGCCCAACTCGCCCATAGGATTGTCACTCGCTGAGGCCTTCCAGGCACCGATGACCCAGAACCATTTCGTCGGATCGCCCCGCAGCTTGTTTGGAACCCCAGGGATCACCCGACCGGATCGACCTTGAATGTGATAGCCTCCGACCAACCCTTTGTGAGCCGTCAGCTTGAACAGGTGGTTCATCTCCAATGGCGAAGGAAGGCGGTACAGTCGGTGACCGCCGAACAAGGTGAGAGTACAAATGATCTGGAGCCAAGCGTTCGGCGTTAACTGGAGCGGCGCCACGTTCCAAGCCGCCAGCAAATGGGAGATAGAAAAAGACAGAGGGAACCGCAGCCCGGCCTCCATAATCGCCTCATTCACGGCGACCATACCCGCCGGGGGTTGGTCGGCTCGCTCATTCTCCGTCGGCGCAAAAAGATCCACATCTGAAGGGACATGACACCTTACCCTCCAGACAGCTAGGTCCTTCCTGGTCGCTGAGCTCCTTATCTGGTCGAGGGACCATGAAGAATGCTGCGCAGCCCGAAACAGCGACCGTTTAGCAAATTGGTAGGGATGAGCGATCGAGTACTCCCGGTAATCAAATTTAGGAGACGGACCGGCCAGCCTCTCCATGATTTCAGCAAAGGCCAAGTAGGCCTGGCCAAAAGCACTATGCTGCTCCCAGTAGGCCCTCACCGCCAAATCTCTCTCCATCTGCGAGCGTCTTTGCTCAACCGCCGCCTCCCTAGCAACATCGGCTTCATTGAATAGCGCCTCAACTTCCGCGGGGTTAATACCGGCACGGATAGCTTCGGCGGCCATCTCCAAATGGAATTTTGTGGAGGATCCTCCCCGGGCGGTCGAAGTCCCGGCGGCAGAGGTGGTGCTCATTCCGTACGATGAAGATACTCCAGACATTTTCAACAAAAAGAGAAAAGGAATATTTTCTTACCAAGGGATGAATCGATCGACGATCGGCAATCAAAGCTTCAGTATATTCTTCGGCAATATCCTTCTTCTCCGATAAAAGCGCATAAGAGTATTAACACTGCAACCCGGCGCCTTTTTATAGGAGATGGCAGGGACTTCCGTGCAAATAAGGAGAATCTCAAGGGCCAAAAGTGCAACCGTCACAATTAATGCTCCCTTGAAACCCGCGTACGCATCGTTTCAAGGACACGCCAGACGAGGAGTCATAAATAACCGTCGGTCTCCCCCAACAGGAACCCGACACGTGCCCCGGAGACTTTTCCACGACCGCTGTCGCATCCCGCTCATTTCAGCGACCGACCAGGTCATCCAAATTCAAAACCAAACCGCTCAAAGACGATCGCCAGTACCGTAAAATGCTGGGTCACTCGTCAAAGTTAAGCGATCGCCAGTAGAACCACCTCACCCCACGTTTCCAACATCGGAGCGAGCTGGGGGGAAATTGTTATGTCGAGATTTATACACTTCGAGAGGCGATCGGCACATATGCCAGGCGACCGAGTTCACGACCGAATGAGCTAAGGCGACCTTGTCAGAACGAAGATAGCAGCCCGCCTTCGAGTATCTAGCGATCGACTCCCAAGGCGATCGCCTTTTTGCACCTAGCGATCGAATCTGGTGCCCAACCTAGGGCGACTGTCCTGTACCACGAACGAGACCTTCGTCCGTCAAAATCTACAAAGACTGGATCTCAAGGCAGTGCCCATGTGCAGATCCGTAAAAGGCACCGCATAACGTGGATCGTTGACCACAGTCTGTCACCACCTTATCACCTACCGACAGGCCCGCCGAAAGGTGCAAGGTGGGACCTCCCGGGACAGCGACTCAAGACGCGTGCAGACTTCTCATTAGTCCGCACAGCTGGCTGCCAGCAGTAGTCGCGGACTTTAAGGATACCAGCCCATGTGCTAAAGACGATCGCCCGCTTATTATAATACAGCAGAGGCGATCGCCCAGCAAATCCCAGTGCTATAAATAGAGAACCTACAGCAACTGGAAAAGGGTTCCGAAAAACATTCAGGCATTGACGATACGTACACACTTTCAGACTCTCGGCTTCCTCTCTTGAATCTACCTCTGAATTTCTCTCTCAGCACCTCTCAACCAGAAGACGGTCGACAGAGGCAATAAATCCCCACAGTACAGATTCGAAGAGACTTGCAAGTCCAGGAGCTCAGACTTCCAGCTAATACACACTGTGACCGTCGATTTCTCACAGTCGTCACAGCACCCCAACAGTTGTTACAAGAACTCACAGAGCATCATATCTAGTTCTTCCGGTAATCTTCACGCTCAATAGCTAAGATAACTAGGGTCTTTACACTCATTGTAACTGTACTCTAACATTAATATTTGTACTCCAAAGTATTTGTATTAATAATATCTCGCGAGAGCATTCAAGCCCGGGACTAACAACCCCGGCAAATCTTGTGTTATTTACTTTCCCACGGAAGTGTTCTCGCATTTGTTTGTTGCTCATCCATTCCAGTAATATTCATCTCCGGATAATATTTTGGGTAGCAACATCTTTTACACTCATTGTAATTGTACTCTTACATTAATATTTCTACTCCAACGTATTCGTATTAATAACATCGCGCGAGAGCATTCAAGTCCGGGCCTAACAAACCCGGCAAATATTGTGTTATTTACTTCCCTACGGACGTGCTCTCGCACTTTGTTTGTTACTCGTCCATTCCAGTAATATCATCTCTGGATAATATTTCGGGTAGCAACACTATGGATCAACTCCAAGAGATGCAATTGATATTCTCATAGTGTTAATTTTGAGGGCATGCAGTAGTGTGAGAACTTCCAAGTGGCTGCCATTATTGAAAATTCGCCGCCAAGTTGGAGAGATTTCAAGAACTACCTCAAGCTCATGAGCTTGAAAGATTTGATTATGAAGCTTTATAGTGAAGAAGCAATAGACAGTCTACTATCAAGTATGGGAATACCTAGACGGGGCGAATTTGGCCAATAGTGGTTCAATCAAGAAACGCAAGCACTAAGGAAGCAACCAAGGCTCAAAAGAAGAGCAATAAGTTCAAAATTCTCACAATTGTGGCAAATCTGGTCATATGAAGAAAGGTACTATGATCCTTCTGAAAAATAGTAAAGTCAATCTTGTTATTAATGGGATGTCTAATTTGAACTTGTGCATGATGGTCTTAGAGGCTAGTCTTGTGGACAATCCAAGGGAATGTTAATCGACGTGGATGTAGTTCGTCATGTTTGCTATGAGCAATAGGCTTTCACGAACTATGCTTCAATGGTCAATCATACCCTTTATACAGGAAACTCATCAACCGCCATTGTCGTTGGAGTTGGAGAGTGATGCCCAGGCTAACATCTGAGAGTGGGCTAACTTTGATGGAAGTTCTTAATGTTTGGGATATTAGGGAAAATCTAATGTCGGATCCCTTCTTATTCATCATGGATTTCGACTAGTTTTTTAGTCGAGTACATGCTTGTGCTATCTAATAATGAGCAACTCCTTGGAAAGGATCACCTTGAAAGGGAATTGTTCAAAATAAATATAACGGAATCAACCCCTATTATTAATGGTAAGTATATTGCTCTTTACTTGAGTTATGTGATTTATGGCATGTTAGGCTTGTACATGTATGTTGGTATATTATCGGATATTTGCGCCGTTTGTGCGGAAGCGTAAATAAATTGCGGAAATAAATCACACAAAGATTTATAGAGGTTCGGCTATTAACAAAGCCTACGTCCTCTCTCGATGTATCTTTTTCTTTAGGATTAAGATCAAAACCTCTACGCCTCTCTTCTATCGGTCGAGGGATTACCGTTACAAGCTCGTCTTCTATCGGTCCGAGTAAAACCGTTTTTCCTTTTCTATTGGATAAGGAATCAACCACTCTAGCTTTCTATCGGTACTAGATAAACCTCACTAAGATAGCGATTGTGATTCTAACAATGTCGGATCCTTGATCTTAATAACACCGAATCAAATCGTATCTTTTCTTTTTCTCGCTCGGGTATAATGTTGAATGTATAAACACTCAAACTAACAATATAAGCTCAATATTACAACAACAATGTAAGTATATTATTCTTAGATGAATATCTCGTTTGCTTGAAGTTGTTGTACTCAAACAATACCATAGGGATGGTATTTATAGGCATTTCCCATAAACTAGCCGTTGCTGGCTGTTTTGACTTGTTAGCGTGCGCTAGCCTTCCTCTGGTAGCGTGCGCTAATATCTTAGCGTGCTCAGAAGGCGTGCGCTAGACTGCTCCCGAGCCACCCAAGATCTTCGTTTCTTCTTTAGCGTACGTTATGCCCTCTGCCTTACGTACGTAACCTTCTTGTATTAGCGTGCGTTAATAACTCATTGTAGCGTGCGCTAATCCAATATATCCGTTGCATGGATTGTCAAAGTATCCGTTTGATATGCTGACTTTGACCTGCTTTTCCCAACGTTCTGATTGACTTGATTCAAACTTCTTAGCGTGCGCTAATCCTTCATTGTAGCGTGCGCTAATGCTGCTTTCATTGCATACGTCATTCTGTGTTTGAATATCTTCACAATGGTCACAAGACTTCGATAGCGTGCGTTAATGATAACGTGTAGCGTGCGCTATCCCATCAGCTGACTTCACTTCAGCTTACTTCGAACTTGGCTGATATGCAGTTGACTCCTCGTTAGCGTGCGCTAACATTTATGTCTTAGCGTGCGCTAGACATGCATTATGCTCAGCTTTTTGCGTCTTCGTTTGCTTCGTCGTTTTGCTTCGCCTCGATGTTGTTTTGTTGTTTAGCAACTTTAATCATCAAAACACAAATTAAGTAATGTGTGGAATAAATATTCCAACAATCTCCCCATTTTTGATGATTACAAAACAACTCTTGAATTGGATAATCTATCAAAAAATAATATATGTATATTTCTACGAATCAAAGTTTTTGGTTTTGATCGTTTCGTTAGTTTCTCCAATTCTCTTTTCTTTTCGACATCTCCTTTATTTTTCGACTCCGTCGTTTTTCAATTTTTCAACTCCCCCTATTTGTATGCTTTTCTTTTCTTTTCGACTTCTTCGATTTTTCTCATTTTTATCTCAATTCATCTACTTCTCCCCCTTTTTGTCTTCATCAAAAAGTATAAAAATATAGAGTATATCAAATGAAATATAAATATGCATGATACTAATTTATGCATTAATAAGGGTATAAGCTCCCCCTGAAAATATTATTTCTCCCTCAAAAATATTCCTTCTCCCCCTTTGTAAAATATTATTTGTTAAAATTTATTTTTGGGGATCCAACCTATAGTTGGTTTTTCTTTTGAAACGTAGACGATATTTGAAATATTTGTTCCTTTAGGAACCCAAATTTTCTTAATTTTTATCGTCCGGCGAGGGCTTTTGCAATTTGAAACGTGATGCCCGATTTTTAAACACCTTTCGCAATGGGGTATCTTAAAATTGACGGATTCATTTTTTGAACGTGGTTTGAATCCCAACCCCTCTTTATTTAGAGTGTATTTTTGAACACATAACATTTGTTCAAATTTATCGTTGCCGCACGAGAATTTCTTTGTCAAAATTTTTAGTTCGTCTTGAACTTTTAAAAGATCATTTTTTAAAATATTCTCATTTTCAATGCATTTCGAATGATCGATTTCAATAAATTTCCCTTTTTCATGTATTTTGGAATTTTAAATTTCCAAAGTTTTATATTTAGACTTGAGGGATTTAATTTCATTTAAAGCATTTTGATAGTCCGTATGTAATAACTCGAATGCTTCAAAGAGTTCGTCGTAGGAGTTACTTACTTGGCTTTCGACGTCGCTATCGTCGAATGAACTCCGGACCATGAGCGCGAGATTATTTTGGTCAAGAAAATCTTCATCGGGATCTTCGTCGCTCCATGTTGCGATTAAAATCTCCTTGGGTTTTACACGACAGTTCTTTACAAAGTGGCCTGGTTTACCACATAATCGACACGTGTTGTCGAATTTCTTAGGTTCGCCCGCTTGAATGTCCTTCTTTCTCCGGTTTAATAAGTGTTGGAACTTATTAATATTTTTGGCATAATATGCCATTTCTTCATCACTTTCGTCCACCGGAATTTCTTCTTTCTTTCTCGGCACCTTAGCCTTGAAGGCTATCGATTTTTCCTTCGGTTTTGGTTTGGCATTCCGAGATTTTAGAACGATCTCGTAGTTGATAAGAGAACCAACGAGAGCACTAAAATCGAGAGTATTTAAATCTTTTGATTCCATTATTGCCGTAACTGTACCGTCCCATTCTCGAGGTAGTGATCGGAGAATTTCTTTACTTTCTCACTACTCGAAAGTGGTTTTCCAAAACATGCTAATCCATTAGTGATGACCGAGAATCGGTCGAGCATAATTGAGATGGATTCGTCGTCCTTCATTTGGAATAATTCATAATTGTGAAGGAGCATGTTTATCTTCGTCTCTTTGACTTGAGACGTACCTTCGTGTGTTACCTCAAGCATTTTCCAAATTTCTTTGACACTATCACACGATGATATCCGGTTGTGTTCTTCCGGATTTAAAGAACAATAGAGGAGTTGAGTTTCCTTACAATTGTAGTGGTCGTTTTTCCAATCGGAATCGTCATATTCTTCGAAAGTTTTGCGCGTACCGTTGGAATTTGTCGGAATTTTCGGACCAAGACAAATCACCTTCCAAAGCTCGATGTCATATGCTTGGATGAATATAGACATCTTCTTCTTCCACGTCATGAAGTTTGATCCATCAAAAAATGGTGGTCGGTTGAGAGCAATGTAACACCCCGAAATCCTATTGGGTTATTACAGTGCCGTGGACCCCACGCCAGGAGATCCACCAGGCGAACATGACTAAAATACATTAAATTAAACAACAAGGGAAAATCATAGTCCCTACCATGATATCCGACACAATATTCCGATAAGGAATTTCAACGACAACGATAGGCCTACATGGCCAAAAATAAAATACAACAACATCCACGAGCATCCGCCGTAATACATAATGACAATGATCGACAACCGGAGAACACTCCAACCGATCGACCAACATGAACAACTCGGACTAGTATCGCTCGAATGCCTCGTCGCCATCATCATGCCCCTGTGTCTCAACTCTCTCCTCGCAAGCACCTAAAACATGAAAACATGTTCCGCCCCCACGGGGTCAGTCATCCAGATAATGAACATCAAATACATGTATAACATGATATGCATCCAAGGCAGAATGAAACGGTACAATGATAATAATGATACGAGATGCTCACAAACCAATGTAAGAATCGAGCATTCGTGAAACACTATGCCCACGGCATACTATTAATACCTGCTTGACAGGTTAGAACATAAGTGCCCAACGGCGAATCATAATCACAGAGTACCACAATGAATTACACAACATGAACCAAACCAGAACTGAATTAAATATGAATCACAATGCCCGAAGGCTCCAATGAAATTATCGAGACAATCACAAAGGCCTGAAAGCCACTCAACCGAAGCTGTCGAATATCACAATCACATGAAACCGGAACAACCCGAGGCTATAGTTAATGAGGGCTAATAAGGTCATAACCACACTACGCCATATATGGGCTTCAGTCACACCTAAAAAAGTGTGTTCACAGCCCAAAAAGTGTTGATAAAAGAAAAAAAACAGGCTACGGCTACACTTTGACCAAATTTTAGGGTGTTACAAAAATGGCCGCTACCATAGGGGTCTACGCTAACACTTTTATAGTTTCTCGTAACACCGAGGAAAAGTGTAGCTGTAGACCCCTATGCCAACACTTTTTGGTTCTGTTCCTACACCTTAAGAGGTGTTGTTGTAGATCTATGCCAACACCGTTATCTATGTGGTGACACCATTAAAAGTATAGCTGTAGACATATGGCTACACCTGTTTAGTACTACTGTAACATAAAATTGTGAAACACTTCATATTTTTGGCAACACCTTTTATCATTATGGCTACACTTGTTTCTTAAATAATTTAATATCTTTGGCTACACTATGTTATTCTTTTGCCAACACGTATATTTTTGGGGTCAATGGCTACATTTTCACAGGTCTTTTACCAACACTCTAAATGCTAAAAATCAACATATGGTATTTAAAAATAGAATTACCCATTAAAAATAAATTCAAACATACCAATACATAAAAGGTTATCAAACAACCATCCAAATACATAAACCATCCGAAATAACTACATAAATCCACAAGCCATTGTAATACATCTACTACATAAACCAACCATCCAAAATCAGACTTAAATACCATCTAGCCTTAAGTACCGTTTAAAAGCTAAGTACCGTTTAAAAGTAATGCCATCTCAATCGAAAAATATAACAAAAGCTACTTAGGTTCCTTTTTTCGAATAAGCCTCCCAATCAGGTAAGATGGGCCATGTTCCTTACCACCATGAACCAATTTATTAGCAGCTTCAGCACCTTCATTTTGTAGAACTTTCTCAACATCGGCTTGTAAAAAGAACAAAACATTTGATTCAAAAATAAATACAATAAACAATATCATCAGCAGTGGAAAACATTTGAAGTCAGGCCTTCCATTCGATCTATATATTTGAAGTCAGGCCTTTGACAAACATATTTGAAGTCAGGCCTTCCAAATAGACATGACATGTAGTCTACATATTTGACGTATAAATGAAATCCGGAAGAAGACTGCATACATGAATAGTAGAACATAGCAAAGGATGAGCCAACAACCTAAATAAAAGCATCTACTAACCTCGAAAGAGAGAGTTACATACTAAACACGAACTCGAACAAGTTATGCGCAATTCTAAAGGCAGAAAATAAGGAAATATTTCCAAGCCGAGGAAAATGCGTTCAAACTATACCTGAGGAAGAGGATAGCAAAACAACGATAACTATCAGTGAAGAACAGGAATCTGCGAAGCAAATGATAAGTCATATGACAATACTATTTATAAAAGAATATATCATGTTTAACTATATTTTGGAACGAACAAAATGCACCCCGAGTAATAATAGTAAACACAGACGCGACAGACCATAATACAATGCAGATAACATCATCATAGTGGCCATTTGTCAATGCAATTTATATATGCCCAAACACCGATAGCTCAAAAGACGGCAGACGTTTGTGTCCATTTTTAAAAGGAAGCAGTCAATTGATATTACAAAAAGCCAGACGAGACCTAAATGGGCCGAAAGACCAGCGAGAAATTGTAAAAGAGAATGGCAGATGGAATGTAGAAACCATCTAAGCATATAAATCAAGTCCGGATAAAGAATGCATAGATGAACAGAACGTAATATAGGACAAGTTGACAACCTAAATACAAACATGTACTAACCTTGAAAGAGATAGTTACATACCAAACACAAAGCTGAACAAAATATTTGCAATTCTAAAACATAAACGGGTTAGTTCTGTAGGTAAACAAGTTTTCGTACGGTGAAGACATAAATCAAGGAAATGTTTCCTAGACTGAAAAATAAATGCAATTAGCCTGTAGCGATTAGCCAATTTAACTGACGGACTCATATACGGATGATGCAAATCAGATAATTTGCTCAAACGTCAAACATAATTTCCTTAAATAAATGATGGTAGAAGAAATCACAATTTTTCCGGTGACGTACGGAAGAGGAAAACTAAAATTCTCTAAGTCCAGCATATGTTCCTGAATATAACTCTTAATGAAATGCATTCTTCTAGTTAAAATATTGTAGCATCCAAGACGAATTCATAAGCCATTATCGTCCAACACTTAGGTCCTTGTGATATGTTTCAAGTAGGCATCTGGAACAATCTTGGAAATTAAACTAAAAATCAATCTTCAAATGGTAAAAACAAGAAAAATTATAGTAAAAGGACACAGATATCTGTGGTGGAAATAAAAACATACAGCTGCTAGGCATATCAACAACTTTTGCAGTGACACCTAGTAAATCAGCTCCCGCGAACCTCTGAAAAAGAAGCATGAAACTTGATTAGCACAGAAAAACTACCTAAGAAACTCATGAACAACTAATAATACAAGCCAACTTTGCATTCTCTTAGCTAGAACTCCGGCTCTACAGAACAAGGAACTGGGGGTGGGAACTCAATCAATTTAGAAAGCATTTTCCAGTTCCATCGTGTATGCCCCTATTGAATACAACTTCAAAAGTATAAGAAGGGAAATAGAGTTCTCCATTTACATGGCATATGAACTACAGTTGTATCAAAGCTAGGCCTTACCAAATGCATCTCAATCATTGGGACCTCAGAACTCTTCCGGTTGATCACAAAAAGCCAAGGAACATAAAATTTCTCTTGTCCGACTTGAAACGATCTGCATCTCAATCCTTATACAATAAACAAAATGAACCATATATAAAAGTATAAAATAAAAATCACCTGAAAAGTACGGAAAATCAAGAAATGCGTAATGTTGAAAGCAGCAAATAGAAAGATCCCGGTAACAAGGGTTGGAAGCGGCGGCTACAAAATCAAAATCAAAATCAAAACAGGAGGAAAACGGAAAGAAATAGGAAGATGTCTAAGAAAAAAGAAAAAGAATAACAATATTTGAAAGGGAAATTTAGGCAAAGCTAACCAGCCAAAACAGAAAAACAAATGATCGGTCTAACAAACATGGAGAGGTATACACGGATAAACCTACGAAACAAACCGCAGCAACTAACAGGCCACACTAAAACACACCATAACAGATTATCCCCACCACCACCACAACCTATGTTAGTAGAGAAGAACACAAGTCTAAAAAAGAAAATCAATAATATCCAGTACAAACATCTACGATGTAAGTTGATCAGTAGCTGCTGAAGAAAAGATTGATATTTAAGAAAGCAAAACGAGCAAAACCTATCTGTCCCGTCCATACAGGGATTGTGCTTCGCCCTAGTGGGTTTAGGGGTCTTCTTCTTCATATAGATGTCATCGGTTCGAATAGTTTGTCCAGGAGCAAAAGTGTCCGGAATACCTACATCGGGTGTTTCTTCGATGAAGGAATAAAGGAAAGCAACCGATTCAATTCGTGTGAGGTGGTGTGAGATCGGAATAGAATAACTTATTCCAAAATAAACGAATCATATACCTGTAGATGGTCTTCCTAGAGCAGATGTATGGTGGCTCATGGCTTTATTTGCACAATGTGGTATAATTCAACCAAACCAGTCCCTAATTACTATAAGTCCAACTTGCACAATCACAGGAAAACCAAAAAAATCAAACAGAAATTATAAAAAGCGCAAGTGACAAACCACATTTAATACTATTTTCAATAAGAACTGCTTGACCAGCATCAATGTTCCTAGCAGCAAGCATGTGAACATGTTCAGCAGCAATGAAGTCATGGTTATGCTCCTCACGCCACTCTTTTATCTTGTAAACTTGAAGAGATATATTCAATCAGCCTTCAAAAAGGCGGGACAACATACTCTAACATTAGCCCTATGATGAAAATCAGGTTTTCCCGAGTTCTTAGATTCTCTTTTAACACCTTCTTTGTAACATACAAATTTAAGATAATGGCTCTTATACGACATCATAATCCTTAAAAACCAAATCCTTCCAAGTTCCACGGCTGGATGGATCAATAACAACAATTGTAAAGCGAAATACAAACTAAATGAAAGAAAAAAAACAGATAATTGTTCCAGATCACATTCCACATGGTGATAGTACCAAATTCATAACACATTATTGTGTAAATACATGTACATCATGAAAATACAATTAAATGAACAAATTACATCAACATTATACTTAAATACATAACACACGTGATAATAGTACCAATTTCATACACATTATCACATAAATAGCAAAAAATGAAACAAGCACTATATAAACAGAAAATAAAAGAACGATTATAACCTGTACTTGAAAGCGAAGAAGAATCGGTAGATGAAGCAAGAACAATTTGTTGAGCCAGAATCAGATATGAAGGAATAGAAGAATCGATAGATGAAGGAAGAGTAATTTGTTGACACTCCATTGAAACTGAAATCAGAAGCACAAAATCAATCAAAACTCAATTAATAATGCAGAGGAAGATAATGAAAATTGAGAAGTGATGCCTGAATTGAGAAATCAAAACTGAGATTTGCTTGAATTGAGATATCGAACCTGAATTTTGCTTGAATTCAGATAATCTATACCAAAATTTTGTGATTTTACTATCAATAGATCATTGTGACGAGCTTGAATATCGGGATCATGGTGTGAGCAAAGATTTTGATAAGAGCCGATTTTGAGAGTGTTTTATATGGAATGAGTTTGAAATATATTAAATGCTAACGATAACTTGAAATAAGGAGTGAGCCTTATAATATGTATGGGTTTGATGAGTCCAAGTTAGGATCTTAATCAAAATGCTTAAAATTTATCTCAAGTCACTTTTAGAAGTGTACGAAAAGAAAAAACTATGTTCAAAATTCAAAAATAAAAAAATGGATAGTTATTAAAGTATCCAATCACAATGCTTTAGGATACAATCTTAAGTTTTTTATGCTCAAGATTTTAAACCATTTTTGGGTTTGATATGATATGAACAGTACAGATCAAGGCTTGTCAAGTTTAAGTAAACAATGGAGATAGTAAACAAAAGGTAAACAATGGAGATAGTAAACAACTTCTACTCTCAAAGCTCCAAAGACCATTGTGATTCTGAGATTTGTTAAAGGTAAAAAAATTAGAAAAAAAATTTGAGATTTGGGACTGACAATCAAAATCAACACATTGCGAATTGAAGATGCAAATTAAAAAAATGTCAATCAGATAAAAATGTCAATATAGCAAAATCACCACACTTCTAATAGCAATACAACAAAAAAAAAATTAGAAAAAAAAATCATTAGAAATTACAGAGGAATCAGATAAAAATGTCAATCACCACACTGCATCAATTAGAAGATGCAAACCAAACCTGGGGCTTTTTTGTATTCACCATACTGCATCATTCGAAATTACAGACGAATATGAGATTTGGGACTTTTTTTGCATTCACAGAAAATAAAAAATCAAATCCAAGGGGGAGAGGGGAGATGACTGCAAATAACTAATCTAAGAGTGAGAGTGAGGAGGCCGGGGCGAGTGACGGGAGGAGATGTGATTGGGGAGAGCCGACTGCCGAGAGATGGGTGCTGCTACGAGCCGACGGCCACAGGAAACTGAGAGCGAGAGGGACTGATGGAGGCGCGACGTGGAGCGGTTGAAACGTGGAGAGACCGCGGGAGGCGCGGCGCGGGGAAGACTGAGAGGGGAGCTGTGGTCTGGTCCCGTCGAGCTGAGGGGGAAGAAATAAGGGAGACTCTGGACGATTCATTTAGGATTAGGTAAAAAAAATAAAGCTTAAAATTATTGTTCAATAAATAATAATTAATATAATAATATTGATTAATTATTCGCGGTTCTAGGTTCGGAACCGATCAGTTAAACCAAAAAACGATTTATCCACAAAAATGCTAACCGGGAACCGTCACTACGGTTCTCGATTAATCGGAACCGCGCGGTTCCGGTTCTAACCGAGAACCGGGAACCATTTCGACAAATACTAAAAAGATAAAGAAATTGAAGGGGACCAGAAGCATCTTCCTCTTTAGTGTTTAGTTACACTTTTTTTAAATAGCAATGGCTACACCAAATTTTGTGTTAGCGTAGATATTCAATTTAGTCTATGGTAACACTAATTTATATCAATAATAACATTAGAAAAATGTGTAGCCTTAAATCAAATTTGACCAATTTTAAGGCACCTAAGGCTACACTTTTGCTTGTAACATAAAAAAAATGTTGGTGAAAGCCATATATGGTGTAGTGCCACGACCGTGACCTACTGAGCTGTAGGTATTGGGAAGCCAACCGCGAAGGTTCAAGCCCCAAGCTTACCCATAAGATCATAAACACGACCGTGACCTACTGAGTTGTAGGTGTTGGGAAGCCAACTGCGAAGGTTCAAGCCCCAAACTTACCCATAATAAGGTCATAAACGCGACCGTGACCTACTGAGATGTAGGTGTTGGGAAGCCAACCGCGAAGGTTCAAGCCCCAAGCTTACCCATAAGATCATAAACACGACCGTGACCTACTGAGCTGTAGGTGTTGGGAAGCCAACCGCGAAGATTCAAGCCCCAAACTTACCCATAATAAGCACTAGTCGAGACTAGCTTCCAAAATATAATTAATCACAAACGGCAACGATCTGAAGATTATCGAATTCACGAAAATGATAGTGTGTTGCCTTGAGTCGGCCAACACGATAACGATGACTCACGGATGGGCACCGTCCACGACGGTCCCGATTCAAATACTTCGATTACCTTAGAATGGTCAATCGATAACAACGACACAACGGATGGGAACTATGTGTAATATCCGGATTTATTACGGTGTATTTCATATGTATTCAACCCTGTATTATTTCGGATTGATGATTTTGATTATTGGAATATGATATTTCGTGCATTGATATCATTGTACATAAGTGTAGAAACTTGCAAAATTGCTCAAGCAACCTCGTGATAGCGCACGCTAAGAATGTATCTTAACGCGCGCTATTGGGCCATTATTAGCGCACGCTATGAAGATAGGAATTGCGTGCGCTAAGAACTCAATTATTGAGCGGGACGGCTAACACATGCGCCAGCCGGGACATGGGTCCGGATAAGATTCCCGCTGACGCACCCGGACAAATTCTGAAGTCAACCATTATTAGCGGATGCTTAGTAGCGTGCGCTAACTTGTCAATAATGCAGAATATTATAAATGTGACAGCAACCGCTTTGGCTTTCATTTCCTTCGTCTATACTTCATCCTTGAGAGTCCAGAGAGCAAGAATCTCCCTTCTAAACACTTAGAACATATATTAGTGATCATTGAATGATTGAGTATCACTTGTGAGTGATCATTGAAGAGAAGTAACACCTTGGAGTGGCACATAACCAACCGGAGTCGGATTATACCTCGTGGTTCAGTGATTTCGGCATATTAAGGTATATTCAACCTATCACCAGTCTTAGATTTGGATTTCCAATGGATACGATGATCATATTAACGAGGTATTGAATTTCATTAGTGAATTATTCAACAACATCATGTTTAGAAGATTGGAATGTCTACAATTACGATATTATTGTTAGAACCTTGAAGTTGGAATCCTAGTACTTCAAATGATGAGAGAAATATTCTGAAGTTAACAATCCGTATGATTTATGTTATCTTGGTGATCATGATTTGGAAGAGATGTTATAAGAACTTAAAGGAAGAATCATCTTAGGAAATATTCTTTCGTATAAGTCGGAATTGTTAGTTCACCTCAAGATGAAGTCTGAATATGTATAATGATAGTAGAATCTAATACATCAACCGGAGATCACCAACTTCGCATGAGAATTGTAATCAAGATGGATTATGGTGTCATGATGATTATACGTATATTTGCATCTTGAAGTTGATATTATCCTGGAGATCATTCATAAAGGTTATGAACATAATATGAATACAGATAACAAACATCAAATCACTGAAGAATTCGCTTACTTCATCACTATTTGTGTAAATCTGCTGCCCTCCAGTGAACTGCCATGCACTATTAGCGTGCGCTAATATACGAGATTTAATGTGCGCTATCGAGTACGTTTAGCGTACGCAACGTTTCGGACTTAGCGTGCGTTAAATCATCAGCCGAGTCAGTCGGCTGATCAGTGAGGCACTGACCACGCCGGGTTAGCGTACGCTAGGCGGTGTGTACTGCGTACGCTAACGAGTAGCATTAACGTACGCTACATATGATTCGTAGTGTGCGTTAATCTGTCCAGACAGATTGCATATTAAGGACTTCCCACCATAATTGTTGAATTGTTAGACGTTCGTACAGCACGAAATGAATTCTGTACTATTTCTTTTGTTAAGGTTCGATCTTAACACGTGACTGATCGAAGGGGACGACCTTCGAGTATTTTGATATTCGTGGAAGTTTATTCTTGTCAACGAACCGAGGCAAGTACTCTAATTAAAATTGTTTGTATTATGTCAATTATGATTGTATTGTGTAAATATGTTGTGTATATATGTCCACCATGCGTTGATCCGACGGGAATCATCATGGGAATCTATAGCTGTGTGCGCTGGATCGTTGGACAGGTAGTTCCACCATGTGTTGGTCCGACGGGATCATCATGGGAATCTATAGCTGTGTGCGCTGGATCGTTGGAATACCATCTGTATGTTGGAAATGTTATGATATGATATGTGTTGTGGATATTCTCGTTGGAGAAACTTGTTATGATATAATTGTTGATTATATCACTGTTGTATGATTATTGTACTTGTACTAGCATCGTTGTGCTAACCCCTTCGGGGGTGAACATTTGTGTATGTTCGAGATCCAGAGAGCGGGGAAACAACCACTGGAGATGCATGACGACGAGGGTGCAGAGTGATGTTTCGACCGGGTTTACTGTCTGTTATTTATTGGTTATTTTCAATAAGTACTCGATTACGTTGTCGATTTATAATGTTTGGATTTTGATGATGTAATAATAACTATACATGGGATATTTGTAATTTCGGTTTTGAACCAGTCGGTTGAATTTTATTTCAGCAATTTCATAAACTGGTATCTGTTATTGTCATTTCTTTTATTCAGCCTTGTAAATTCTTATGTAAAGGATTTACGGCGCTGTAATATTCCTGAATATATCGAGGGTGTTACAGAATATGGTATCGGAGCTAAGATTATGAATATCTTGGCCGTTGGGTTAAAATAGGGGTCATTTATGTCTTTTGAAGTAACCGGCCGTAAATGACATCACTGCACTGCCTACGTCTTCATGCGAACGGTGGTTGTAAGTTCCTAAACTCTATCTCGTTCTTTACATGTTGTGTCTCTTTATATTTGAATATTAGAACGATGTTGTTTCCTGTATATTAAGTACTTGTGCTTACAGTATGTTGAGAGGCGGACGTGGACGTGGTCGCGGTCGTGGACGCGGACGAAGGAATGCTGATAGGGAGGCGTCGCCTTCTAATCAGGCTAGTCATAGCTCAGGCGAGCCGCAGCAATCCATCAATAACGAACCAGAACCTGGTGTGCCAGAAATACTTCGTCAAGTCGTGAACCAGATGACTCAGTTCGCTCAGGTCGTGGACCGAATGCAAGTGGCGGCAGGAATTCAGCAGGGAGATGGACAACAAAGGATTCCAGAAATGGGAAATCGAGGTGACCGATGGTTACAAGAAGTGGCAAAGATGCAACCACCCAAATTTGACGGCTTTTCTGAGACTCCCACTTGGGACCATTGGTTGAAGGAATTGGAGAAAATTTTTGCTGGAATTAATTGCCCGGACGATAGGAGAGCTCCTATTGCCCAGTACTTTCTGATAGGGGAAGCATCCGAGTGGTGGGAAGCTATCCGACCTGCAGATCATGATGCCGATTGGACGGAATTTAAAGTGATGATGGAAGCTCGATTGCCCTCGTCCCGTGAGGGAAGCCAAAATTGGAGTTTTTCTCCGCTCAACCATCGACGAACCCGTATCCTGCATTTGATTAAGACGTTTAACCAAAGAAGCTAGCATTTGTTCGACATCCGGTCGAGCAGATGCGAGATGATGATTCATTTTGAAATGAGGATGAAACCGGAAATCCAGAGGTACATGTCCGGTTTGAATGTACCACTCTCCGCCAATACCAGATAAGGCGTTGGCGTACGAAATAAAAGAAGCGGAATGGAGAAGTTTATGGAGTCGAAGAAACAGAAAGTCTCTGGTACTTTTACAGAGCACAAGAGCAGTGGGCCCCGCAAGGCCCAGTCTTCTTTTTCTTTCAAGAAGCCTCCGCACCCATCTAAGAGCGGAAAGAATTACGGAACATTGTCAGCCACGACGGATACAGTTAGGAAGTGCTTTAACTGTGGTCGCCCAGGCCACCTTTGGCGTGATTGTTTGCGCACTCCAGTTACATGTTTTGAGTGCGGACAGGAAGGACACCGTGCGACGTTTTGTAAGGACGCCACTAAGTACAATGGAACCCGTTCATCACAGCCAGTTCAGAAGGAAGCCAGTGTCCAACAGACGCAGCAAAGTGTTCAAATGCCTCAGAATTTTGGCCGCGGGCGAGGCAGAGGACAATGGGATTGAAAGGGGGCATCGAGTGCCAGATCTGTTCCCCCACGTTTGTATGAGATGAGGAGGACAGATGATCAGGATGCTGCTGTCGCATCAGGTACTGTCCAAATCCTTTCCCAGCCAGTTAGTGTTTTGTTCGATACAGGAGCTACACATTCTTTCATATCTTTGTCTTGTGTAAATCGTTTGAATATTTCCGATTTTCATACTTGTGAACCTTATGTTGTTGGTTTACCGAGTGGAGAGCGGATTGTCGGAAATTTAGAAACTAGAAATTTCCCTGTATCATTTGGGGGCAGAGAGTGGCTCTCAAATCTGATCGTGATAGAAATGCAAGGAGATGACCTGATACTCGGAGACGATTGGCTTAATCGGTATGGAGCAATTGTAGACTACCGAAGGAGGAATATTTCAGCGATCGCGATGATGGCTCCGGCATCGTTCAAGGATGGAAACCGAAGCTCGGGAAAATTGATCAAGGCAATGAAAGTCACAAATTGTTGAAACAGTGCATCAGATCGGGTGTTACGCAATGAAGAAAGAAGACGAAATTGTGGAACTTTCATCCATTCCTGTTGTGAACGAATTTCCAGATGTATTTCCTGACGAGTTACCGGGACTACCTCCACGTAGGGATGTGGAATTTACCATTGAGCTGGAACCCGGAGCTACACCAATTTCCAAGGCGCCGTATCATATGGCACCTACTGAGATGTACGAACTGAAGAAACAGCTGGAGGAATTACTGGATAAGGGCTATATCCAGCCAAGCGTTTCACCCTGGGGAGCACCAGTTCTTTTTGTCCGAAAGAAGGATGGATCGCTTCGACTGTGTATTGACTATCGGGAGCTGAACAAGATGACGATTAAGAACAAGTATCCGTTGCCACGGATTGATGATTTGTTTGACCAGTTGCAAGGGGCAACAGTATTTTCTAAAATCGATCTGAGATCAGGATACCATCAGCTGAGGATTAAGGAATCTGATGTTCCGAAATCGCTCGTAACTCGCTACGGGCATTACGAGTTTGTAGTGATGCCTTTTGGTCTCACTAACGCACTTTCCGTATTTATGCAATTGATGAACCGTGTGTTCATTGAATTTTGGATAAATTTGTGGTCGTGTTTATTGATGACATTCGTGTATTCTAAGAGTCCTAAGAACATGCGCGGATTTGCGGATTGTATTGGAACTTTTGAGAAACGAACAATTGTACGCCAAACTTTCTAAGTGTGAATTCGGCTAAAGGAAGTAATGTTCCTCGGCCATGTAGTGTCACCTGAAGGAGTCCGAGTAGATCCTCGAAGATCGAAGCAATTATGAATTGGGAGCCTCCAAAGAACGTGAAAGAGGTCCAAGCTTCTTGGGACTTGCCGGATACTATCGTCGATTCGTGGAAGGGTTTTCTAAAATCTCCCGCCCACTTACTCGACTCTGAGAAAACTCAAAAGTTTGAGTGGAATGAATTGTGTCGATTAGCTTTGATGAATTGAAGAAGAGATTGACGACGGCACCGATTCTATCACTTCCGCGAGGAACCAAGGATTCATAGTTTACTGATGCTTCAACCAAGGACTTGGGTGCATGTTGATGCAGAATGATAAGGTGATCGCTTATGCGTCGCGACAACTGAAACCTTATGAAGTGAATTACCCGACACATGATTTGGAGCTAGCAGCAGTGGTTTTTGCCTTGAAGATCTGGAGGCATTATCTGTACGGGACTCACTGTCAGATCTTTACGGATCACAAGAGTCTCAAGTACATATTTAGTCAGAAAGAGTTGAACATGCGGCAAAGAAGATGGTTAGAACTGATTAAGGACTATGACTTGGAGATTTTATATCATCCAGGCAAAGCAAATGTAGTGGCCGATGCACTTAGCCGCAAACCTGTCTCTATTCAGATGCTGGAAACGCTGACATCCCAACTTAGCCTTCAACGAGAGATGATTCGTGAAGGAATTGAAGTGTGGTTACAAAGAGTCCAAGGACAACTGTGCGTGATGGAGATAACTTCATCTCTAACCGAAGAAATCAAATCTAGACAGGCAGATGATCCTCTGATTCGGTTACATGATGAAGTGATCAAAGGAAAGGCCCCGGATTCATAATTCATGACGATGGAGTTTTGAGATTTCAGAACCGACTCTGCGTTCCCGATGTTGATGTTCTGAAACAGACGATTATGAAGGAAGCTCATAGTTCGCCCTATTCTATTCACCCGGGCACCAGTAAAATGTATAAGGATTTGAAGCAGAATTTCTGGTGGGGCAACATGAAGAGGGATGTAGCGGACTATGTTTCGAAATGCTTGACTTGTCAGCAGGTTAAGATCGAGCATCAATGGCCTGCTGGAATGTTGAAGCCGCTCCCAATTCCTGAATGGAAGTGGGAGGACATATCGATGGATTTTATCACTAATATGCCGAGAACCAAGACAGGAATGAACGTGATTTGGGTGATAGTTGATCGCTTAACCAAATCAGCTCATTTTCTAGGTATTAAGGATACGTGGGGACCAGAGAGGTTGGCATGAGTATTTATTTCAGAGATAGTTCGATTGCATGGTACGCCGAAGACCATTGTTTCTGATCGAGACGGCCGTTTTGTGTCTCACTTTTGGAAAGCAGTTCATAAGGCCTTGGGGACTGAATTGAACTTCAGTACAGCTTATCACCCGCAGACTGACGGACAATCTGAGAGAACTATACAAACGGTGGAAGATATGCTAAGGGCATGTGCCTTAGATTGGTCAAACGATTGGGAAATTCATCTACCGTTGATTGAATTTACCTACAACAATAGTTGGCATGCTTCCATTAAGATGGCACCGTTTGAGGCATTATACGGAAGGAGATGTAGATCGCCCCTATGCTGGGACGATTCATCGGACTTGATCGGAACAGAACCAGAGTTGATCGAGCAGACTCGAGAGAAGATAGCCTTAATTCGTGAAAGACTGTTGACTGCCCAGAGTCGCCAGAAATCCTATGCGGACGTACGCCGCCGCCCATTGGAGTTTAGTACTGGAGACCATGTACTTTTGAAGGTTTCTCCTACTCGGGGAATCTTTCGTTTCGGAAGGAAAGGGAAGCTGAGTCCGAGATATATCGGACCATTTGAGATCCTCGAGAGAGTTGGGAGTTGGCATACAGATTGGCATTGCCGCCGTCATTGTGCCATGTTCATAACGTGTTCCACGTATCCCAGTTACGGAGGTATATACCAGATCCCAGTCATATCATTGATTTCGGCGAGATCGAAGTCGCGCAGGATGGGACTTTTGAAGAAAGGCCGGTCAAGATACTCGAGAGTCGAGTTAAACAGCTGAGGAACAAACCAATCGTTTTGGTCAAAGTTCAGTGGTCACGTCACGGAATGGAAGAAGCCACCTGGGAAACGGAAGCTGATATGAAGTCTAGATATCCCGAGTTATTTTCGTCTTGAGTTTCGGGACGAAACTCCTTTTTAGTAGGAGAGTATGTAATATCCGGATTTATTACGGTGTATTTCATCTGTATTCAACCCTGTATTATTTCGGATTGATGATTTTGATTATTGGAATATGATATTTCGTGCATTGATATCATTGTACATAAGTGTAGAAACTTGCAAAATTGCTCAAGCAACCTCGTGATAGCGCACGCTAAGAATGTATCTTAACGCGCGCTATCGGGCCATTATTACCGCACGCTATGAAGATAGGAATTGCGTGCGCTAAGAACTCAATTATTGAGCGGGACGGCTAACACATGCGCCAGCCGGGACATGGGTCCGGATAAGATTCCCGCTGACGCACCCGGACAAATTCTGAAGTCAACCATTATTGGCGCACGCTAAGGGATGCTTAGTAGCGTGCGCTAACTTGTCAATAATGCAGAATATTATAAATGGGACAGCAACCGCTTTGGCTTTCATTTCCTTCGTCTATACTTCATCCTTGAGAGTCCAGAGAGCAAGAATCTCCCTTCTAAACACTTAGAACATATATTAGTGATCATTGAATGATTGAGTATCACTTGTGAGTGATCATTGAAGAGAAGTAACACCTTGGAGTGGCACATAACCAACCGGAGTCGGATTATACCTCGTGGTTCAGTGATTTCGGCATATTAAGGTATGTTCAACCTATCACCAGTCTTAGATTTGGATTTCCAATGGATACGATGATCATATTAACGAGGTATTGAATTTCATTAGTGAATTATTCAATAACATCATGTTTAGAAGATTGGAATGTCTACAATTACGATATTATTGTTGGAACCTTGAAGTTGGAATCCTAGTACTTCAAATGATGAGAGAAATATTCTGAAGTTAACAATCCGTATGATTTATGTTATCTTGGTGATCATGATTTGGAAGAGATGTTATAAGAACTTAAAGGAAGAATCATCTTAGGAAATATTCTTTCGTATAAGTCGGAATTGTTAGTTCACCTCAAGATGAAGTCTGAATATGTATAATGATAGTAGAATCTAATACATCAACCGGAGATCACCAACTTCGCATGAGAATTGTAATCAAGATGGATTATGGTGTCATGATGATTATACGTATATTTGCATCTTGAAGTTGATATTATCCTGGAGATCATTCATAAAGGTTATGAACATAATATGAATACAGATAACAAACATCAAATCACTGAAGAATTCGCTTACTTCATCACTATTTGTGTAAATCACGCCCTCCGTGAATCACATGCACTATTAGCGTGCGCTAATATACGAGATTTAATGTGCGCTATCGAGTACGTTTAGCGTACGCAACGTTTCGGACTTAGCGTGCGTTAAATCATCAGCCGAGTCAGTCGGCTGATCAGTGAGGCACTGACCACGCCGGGTTAGCGTACGCTAGGCGGTGTATCACAGACGCTAACGAGTAGCATTAACGTCGCTACATATGATTCGTAGTGTGCGTTAATGGCCCGCATGCATTGCATATTAAGGACTTCCCACCATAATTGTTGAATTGTTAGACGTTAAATGCAGCACGAAATGAATTCTGTACTATTTCTTTTGTTAAGGTTCGATCTTAACACGTGACTGATCGAAGGGGACGACCTTCGAGTATTTTGATATTCGTGGAAGTTTATTCTTGTCAACGAACCGAGGCAAGTACTCTAATTAAAATTGTTTGTATTATGTCAATTATGATTGTATTGTGTAAATATGTTGTGTATATATGTCCACCATGCGTTGATCCGACGGGAATCATCATGGGAATCTATAGCTGTGTGCGCTGGATCGTTGGAATACCATCTGTATGTTGGAAATGTTATGATATGATATGTGTTGTGGATATTCTCGTTGGAGAAACTTGTTATGATATAATTGTTGATTATATCACTGTTGTATGATTATTGTACTTGTACTAGCATCGTTGTGCTAACCCCTTCGGGGGTGAACATTTGTGTATGTTCAGGATCCAGGAGAGCGGGGAAACAACCACTGGAGATGCATGACGACGAGGGTGCAGAGTGATGTTTCGACCGGGTTTACTGTCTGTTATTTATTGGTTATTTTCAATAAGTACTCGAGTACGTTGTCGATTTATAATGTTTGGATTTTGATGATGTAATAATAACTCTACATGGGATATTTGTAATTTCGGTTTTGAACCAGTCGGTTGAATTTTATTTCAGCAATTTCATAAACTGGTATCTGTTATTGTCATTTCTTTTATTCAGCCTTGTAAATTCTTATGTAAAGGATTTACGGCGCTGTAATATTCCTGAATATATCGGGGGTGTTACACTATGCTCGATAGCCCCAATTCAATACCTCGATTGCCTTAGAATGGCCAACCGATAACAATGATGCAGCGGATGATTCAATACCTTGATTGCCTTAAAACGGTCAATCGATAACAATGATACAATGAATGATTGAGTATCTCGATTGCCTTAGAATGGCCAATCGATAACAATGATAGGATGAATGATTGAACACTTCGATTTGCCTGAGAACGGCCAATCGATAACAATAATATGATGAATGATTGAACACTTCAATTTGCCTGAGAACGGCCAATCGATAACAATGATACGAAGTATGCCTCGGCACCTTTAATCGGTTACCGACAACGAAGAAGAGAAATGAATACGTCAACGCCTTTAATCGGCCAAAACAACTTCAAGGAAAAAACTCCAACATTAATAACAATGATTACAACGACGTCTTAAATCGAAATTAATATCAACAACAACGATCGATACATCGATATCGCGAACCGGTGATCGATAATAACATTAACAACGAGTATCACAATGCCTTGAACCGGCCATTAACGAACAATAAAAACATTTGGCATAATTTCCGAAAGGTATCGCATCGAACGATCTCTTAATATCAATGAATTCATGAAGAAACTAAGTCTCGGAATGGTACAACACATTCATACACATATATGATAACATTAATCTCATTGACTAGTACAAGTATAAAACTTGCTTCAACCGAAGGCGATGAAATCCTTCCACGAACAACGAACGGCGTCCTCCGATAAACACAAGTACTCGAACAACCTTGAATGAAATACAATTCATTCAATAACACAATATCAATCGAAATCAACATAACGACCGAAAGAAACTCTTTGAGGCATTTAATCGAACACTAAATGTTCAAAGTTCCTCAAGAGCCTAAGAATCATCAATCGGGTTGAACGAATCGAAAATATGGACATACAATCCATAGAACACGATTAATAATGTTTACTAACATCAACCGATTCATCAAAATCGGACTAGAATCGAAATCAAGAACAAATTCCCCAAAAAGTCAACTTGGAGGAAAATCAAGAAATATACCTTGATTCGACGAAGAACACGGATTGGATGATGATATAATCAACAAGAATCTTCCAAAACGTCTTGGAATTGGTTCGAATCGGCCAAGAACTCGATTTCCCGAGCCTCCCGTCCGCAGCCGCACAAAAACGAGTAAAAAGGTGAGAAATGCAGGTCTGGCCGAGCCCAGGCTATATATAGCCGGCAGGGTTACGGCCGTAACCGGCAGTGCCATACGGCCGTAACTCGGCCCATACGGCCGTACTCGGCAGGCCTTACGGCCGTAACCGGCATTCGTCAAAAAATCTGCCCAGCATCCCTCGGACACTTACGGCCGTAACTGGCACACATTACGGCCGTAACCGGCCTACGTCCGGAAGATGCCCAGCGCTCGTACGGCCGTAACTCTCGGCCCTTATGGCCGTAACTGGCATTCGTCAGGCCATTCCTGCCGAGCACGTACGGCCATAACCTGTACCTTACGGCCGTAACTCGGCCAGGCCAGGCCCGGCTCCAGCCGTGGCCACTCCGACGGTCCGAACGACGCCGAAACCCGAACCTGAATATGAATCGAAGATACGGTTACGAAGTACACGCAAAGACGAATCCAAGAGCTAAGAGAACACATGATTCCGACCACCCGAAGGCTCGAAATTCGACAACGGGAAGTAATTATCTCAAACTTTGGGAAATTACGAAAATGGCCCGAAACGTCCGAAATACACGATACACGATCGAAACACCAAGCCAAAGCTCTAAACATGAATAATAACATTAAATGAACTTACGAGAAACTCGAAACAACAGTTTCGGACGAGATTCGCAAGAATCGAACTCAAGTGCGGAAAAGCCGTTTAAGAACACGGAACTCAACAAAATGATATCGAAACGAACTCGGATGACAAAAAGTGCAGAATTAAATATTCTCGGAATGACGAAACGGTCATGAGAGAATCGTCAAAACGGACTTCCGTCGGAAAAAAAAATTACCGGAAAATCGAAATTGCGGATATTACATACTACCCCCCTTAAAAGAAGTTTCGTCCCGAAACTTAAAACAAGCAGGGAGAAGCAATATCCCGCCAGGAAAAATCAACGAGATACACAAAAACAAGAATGATTACAATGAATGATAATGAATCGAAATCCAACAAGGATCAAGAATGACTCACCGGGGTGAAATGATAACGTAATGAGTGATAGCTCAAATGAAATGATTGGAACCATTGTTCCCCGTGAAGTTAATGATTAGTTTGATAATTATAAGTCTCAACGTGATTGATATATGATGAATGAATTATATGAATGAATGAACGACAAATGAAATGAATGATTATACTATTACCGAGCAAGAATTAACTTGTTCAAAACCGGTGATGAATGTCCTTACCTATGGCTCTCGAAGCCTGGTAGGACCCCTTGGATGAAGCACGAGCTGGAGTAACAAAGTCCCCCGAGGCCCTTGAGCTCTCTCGAGATCTACCGGCACTAGAACTCCTACAGTATTTCTGAAGGTGTCCCTGCCGCCCACACCCAAAACAAATAACGGCCTGCATCGAGCACCGGGTGCTGCGATGTCCTATTACATCACATTTAAAGCAAACAACGGTCGAACTAGTGGCCTTAGAAGAGGACGCTCCCTCCGCACGAAGACGACTAGAAAATGACCTCTTGGATGTCGGGGCCCGATGTCCCTCTGAACGAGCCGGCATTCTAGTCCTCTCACCCGAAGAAACTGAAGGATGCTTCTGAGTAAGCTCCTTGATCAAAAGCTCTGCTCCAAGAGCCTTCCCGATGAACTCACTAAGTGAATTACAATTGTGATTGAACAACTGCATCCTCAACTGCGGATTTAGCCTCTTGCTAAAATATTTGATCTTATCCGCCTCAGTACGGATAACTGACGAAGCAAACTGAAGTAGTCCCTGAAACTTCTCAGCAATGACAATAACACCCTCATCCTCGATGGATTCGGGGTTCAAAACCTCTAACAATTTGGCTTCACGAAGTGGAGCCGGATAATACCTCTCTACCATGAGGGTCTTGAAATCACTCCAACCACAATCGCGATCGGCGGGTTTCACAGAAAGCCACCACGAATAGGCACCCTTAATCAAGTAATAAGCCGCTACTGCCACTTTACTCTCTTCCGGACATTGAACCGTGTCGAAGAGTTTATCAAAATTCTCAAGCCAATGAACAATATCAGCTGGTTCCGACGAACCCTCAAAAGTAGGCGGCCTCTGACGAGAGATATCGCCAACAATCTGATTCACTCCCCCAGTCTGTCCATGAAACGGCACCTGAAATCCCTGTTGCGGTGGACCACGAACCATCGAGGTCTGCATGGTCTCCACTATCCGCGTCATCTGAGTCATCTGGGCCATCATGCCCTGCATAAATATGAATGGGTCAACCCGAACACCTTCCGAGTGAGATGCCTCTCGGGTACGGCTCCCTGATAGTGAATGATTATCTGACAGTGAATGAGTAGACTCGCTATTTGATGAATTAATGATATCCCTTGCGTTCGCGTGGGTATGCACACGAGATCCCGAGTTCCGGCCCGCATCGCGGCCTCTTCCCATGCGTCCTCTGACAGCTCTATCCATACTGAAGCAGGAAAGCCACATGATAATTATAGATCCCGCATGAATATCGCATTATGATTACGTGACAGAATGATAAAAATGAGAATACACACTCCAGCACAATGAATGCATTAATGATGCAATGAAATGATCGTCGACATTACGTCGGAATATGATAAGATCGTATGAAAGATCAGGTGAGGTAACATGATTATCTGATGAAATTCCTGAAATGATTACCTTGAATAAGTTAACAAGGTTGAAAATTCGATCCCCAAGATCAACAACTGAACCGTGAGTTGGGTTGGATGATTAATGAATTAACTGAACAATGAGATTTTGAATGAATGATGAATGAATTAACTGAACAATGAGATTAATTGAGTGATGAATGAATTAACTGAACGAAGAGATTGACTGAGTGATGAATGAATTAACTAAACAATGAGATTAACTGAGTGATGAATGAATTAACTGAACAATGAGATTGACTGAGTGATGAATGAATTAACTGAACAATGAGATTAACTGAGTGATGAATGAATTAACTGAGCGATGAGATTAACTGAGTGATGAATGAATTAACATGATCGACAAGATCAAAATGATGATTGATGATTATTAACTGATGAATGGGCTGATCCTTAACACTTACACAAGTCACACGTGCTCCAAAACAATTAGTCATGAATCAATCATAACAATAATATCACATATAGGTTTCAACAAGGCATGAATAATTAATGACATGATGAATATATGAACATAAAGAGAATCGAGTCCTTACACAGGTCATACGAAGCTTCGAGGTCTCACGATACTAGTCTTCACTGACGACGACTCGATGAATGAATGACTCGTGCAGTCGTACTAATATCACGACTCACAAAACCCGACTGTCCAGATTGTCATAACCTGACAGTCCCACTACTACCGCGTCGGTAGAGCCACATAACTCACATATCAGGGTATCTGACAACCCAAACGCTCTGATACCATCTTCTGTAACACCCCGAAATCTTATTAGGTTATTACAGTGTCGTGGACCCCACGCCAGGAGATACACCAGGCGAACATGACTAATATACATTAAATTAAACAACAAGGGAAAATCATAGTCCCTACCATGATATCCGACACAATATTCCGATAAGGAATTTCAACGACAACGATAGGCCTACATGGCCAAAAATAAAATACAACAACATCCACGAGCATCTGCTCGGGTAATACATAATGACAATGACTGACAAACTAGAGAACACTCCAACTGACTGACCAACATGAACAACTCGGACTAGTATTGCTCGAATGCCTCGTCGCCATCATCATGCCCCTGTGTCTCAACTCTCTCCTCGCAAGCACCTAAAACATGAAAACATGTTCCGCCCCCACGGGGTCAGTCATCCAGATAATGAACATCAAATACATGTATAACATGATATGCATCCAAGGCAGAATGAAACGGTACAATGATAATAATGATAAGAGATGCTCACAAACCAATGTAAGAATCGAGCATTCGTGAAACACTATGCCCACGGCATACTATTAATACCTGCTTGACAGGTTAGAACATAAGTGCCCAACGGCGAATCATAATCACAGAGTACCACAATGAATTACACAACATGAACCAAACCAGAACTGAATTAAATATGAATCACAATACCCGAAGGCTCCAATGAAATTATCGAGACAATCACAAAGGCCTGAAAGCCACTCAGCCGAAGCTGTCGAATATCATAATCACATGAAACCGGAACAACCCGAGGCTATAGTTAATGAGGGCTAATAAGGTCATAACCACGACCGTGACCTACTGAGCTGTAGGTGTTGGGAAGCCAACCGCGAAGGTTCAAGCCCCAAGCTTACCCATAAGATCATAAACACGACCGTGACCTACTGAGCTGTAGGTGTCGGGAAGCCAACCGCGAAGATTCAAGCCCCAAACTTACCCATAATAAGCACTAGCCGAGACTAGCTTCAAAAATATAATTAATCACAAACGGCAATGATCTGAAGATTATCGAATTCACGAAAATGATAGTGTGCTGCCTTGAGTCGGCCAACACGATAACGATGACTCACGGATGGGCACCGTCCACGACGGTCTCGATTCAAATACTTCGATTACCTTAGAATGGTCAATCGATAACAACGACACAACGGATGGGAACTATGCTCGACAGCCCCAATTCAATACCTCGATTGCCTTAGAATGGCCAACCGATAACAATGATGCAGCGGATGATTCAATACCTCGATTGCCTTAAAACGGTCAATCGATAACAATGATACAATGAATGATTGAGTATCTCGATTGCCTTAGAATGGCCAATCGATAACAATGATAGGATGAATGATTGAACACTTCGATTTGCCTGAGAACGGCAATCGATAACAATGATATGATGAATGATTGAACACTTCAATTTGCCTGAGAACGGCCAATCGATAACAATGATACGAAGGATGCCTCGGCACCTTTAATCGGTTACCGACAACGAAGAAGAGAAATGAATACGTCAACGCCTTTAATCGGCCAAAACAACTTCAAGGACAAAACTCCAACATTAATAACAATGATTACAACGACGTCTTAAATCGAAATTAATATCAACAACAACGATCGATACATCGATACCGCGAACCGGTGATCGATAATAACATTAACAACGAGTATCACAATGCCTTGAACCGGCCATTAACGAACAATAAAAACATTTGGCATAATTGCCGAAAGGTATCGCATCGAACGATCTCTTAATATCAATGAATTCATGAAGAGACTAAGTCTCGGAATGATACAACACATTCATACACATATATGATAACATTAATCTCATTGCCTAGTACAAGTATAAAACTTGCCTCAACCGAAGGCGATGAAATCCTTCCACGAACAACGAACGGCGTCCTCCGATAAACACAAGTACTCGAACAACCTTGAATGAAATACAATTCATTCAATAACACAATATCAATCGAAATCAACATAACGACCGAAAGAAACTCTTTGAGGCATTTAATCGAACACTAAATGTTCAAAGTTCCTCAAGAGCCTAAGAATCATCAATCGGGTTGAACGAATCGAAAATATGGATATACAATCCATAGAACACGATTAATAATGTTTACTAACATCAACCGATTCATCAAAATCGGACTAGAATCGAAATCAAGAACAAATTCCCCAAAAAGTCAGCTTGGAGGAAAATCAAGAAATATACCTTGATTCGACGAAGAACACGGATTGGATGATGATATAATCAACAAGAATCTTCCAAAACGTCTTGGAATTTGTTAGAATCGGCCAAGAACTCGATTTCCCGAGCCTCCCGTCCGCAGCCGCACAAAAACGAGTAAAAAGGTGAGAAAT
Organism: Orobanche coerulescens; assembly: GCA_033398695.1. Lineage (NCBI taxonomy): Eukaryota > Viridiplantae > Streptophyta > Magnoliopsida > Lamiales > Orobanchaceae > Orobanche > Orobanche coerulescens. The sequence goes on from CM065813.1 coordinate 41,694,160, forward strand.
GCGAGTGCAGCCGAGCCCGTGCTATATATGGCAGGTTCTGGCCGTAACCGGCAGTGCCTTACAGCCGTAACTCGGCCCATACGGCCGTAACCGGCATTCGTCAAAAAATCTGCCCAGCACCCCTCGGACACTTACGGCCGTAACTGGCACACATTACGGCCGTAACCGGCCTACGTCCGGAAGATGCCCAGCGCCCGTACGGCCGTAACTCTCGGCCCTTACGGCCGTAACTGGCATTCGTCATGCCATTCCTGCCGAGCACGTACAGTCGTAACCTGTACCTTACGGCCGTAACTCGGCCAGGCCAGGCCCGGCTCCAGCCGTGGCCACTCCGACGGTCCGAACGACGCCGAAACCCGAACCTGAATATGAATCGAAGATACGGTTACGAAGTACACGCAAAGACGAATCCAAGCGCTAAGAGAACACACGATTCCGACCACCCAAAGGCTCGAAATTCGACAACGGAAAGTAATTACCCCAAACTTTGGGAAATTACGAAAATGGCCCAAAACGTCCGAAATACACGATACACGATCGAAACACCAAGCCAAAGCTCGCAACATGAATAATAACATTAAATGAACTTACGAGAAACTCGAAACAACAGTTTCGGACGAGATTCGCAAGAATCGAACTCAAGTGCGGAAAAGCCGTTTAAGAACACGGAACTCAACAAAATGATACCGAAACGAACTCGGATGACAAAAAGTGCAGAATTAAATATTCTTGGAATGACGAAACGGTCATGAGAGAGTCATCAAAACGGACTTCCGTCGAAAAAAAGAAAATTACCGGAAAATCGAAATTGCGGATATTACAAGCAAGGCCTTCGACGGGAGCCATTTGAAACGCCATTTTGGATCTTCTCCTCGGATGTTAAGCCACGTATAGGAGTACCTCTCCGATACCAATTGTTGGTATATTATCGTATATTTGCGCCGTTTATGCGGAAGCGTAAATAAATTGCGGAAATAAATCACACAAAGATTTATAGAGGTTCGGCTATTAACGAAGCCTACGTCCTCTCTCGATGTATCTTTTTCTTTAGGATTAAGATAAAAACCTCTACGCCTCTCTTCTATCGGTCGAGGGATTACCGTTACAAGCTCGTCTTCTATCGGTCCGAGTAAAACCGTTTTTCCTTTTCTATTGGATAAGGAATCAACCACTCTAGCTTTCTATCGGTACTAGATAAACCTCACTAAGATAGCGATTGTGATTCTAACAATGTCGGATCCTTGATCCTAATAACACCGAATCAAATCGTATCTTTTCTTTTTCTCGCTCGGGTATAATGTTGAATGTATAAACACTCAAACTAACAATATAAGCTCAATATTACAACAACAATGTAAGTATATGATTCTCACATGAATATCTCGTTTGCTTGAAGTTGTTGTACTCAAACAATACCATAGGGATGGTATTTATAGGCATTTCCCAAAAACTAGCCGTTGCTGGCTGTTTTGACTTGCTAGCGTGCGCTAGCCTTCCTCTGGTAGCGTGCGCTAATATCTTAGCGTGCCTGTAGCGTGCGCTAGACCATTCCCGATTTGATCCGATGCTGCGTTTCTTCTTTAGCATACGTTGTGCCTTCTGCCTTACGTACGTAACCTTCTTGTATTAGCGTGCATTAATAACTCATTGTAGCGTGCGCTAATCCAATATATCCGTTGCATGGATTGTCAAAGTATCCGTTTGATATGCTGACTTTGACCTGCTTTTCCCAACGTTCTGATTGACTTGATTCAAACTTCTTAGCGTGCGCTAATCCTTCATTGTAGCGTGCGCTAATGCTGATTTCATTGCATACGTCATTCTGTGTTTGAATATCTTCACAACGATCACAAGACTTCGATAGCATGCGTTAATGATAACGTGTACCGTGCGCTATCCCATCAGCTGACTTCACTTCAGCTTATTTCGAACTTGGCTGATATGCAGTTGACTCCTCGTTAGCGTGCGCTAACATTTATGTCTTAGCGTGCGCTAGACATGCATTATGCTCAGCTTTTTGCGTCTTCGTTTGCTTCATCGTTTTGCTTCGCCTCGATGTTGTTTTGTTGTTTAGCAACTTTAATCATCAAAACACAAATTAAATAATGTGTGGAATAAATATTCCAACAATGTAAACATGAAATCCATAAAAGGATGAGTAATAATGATTTTGTTACCAAATGTAAAAATAAACTCAAAACAAAGATGTAAAATTTATGTTAAAGCAAAAGTGACTAAGGTACCTTTTTTTGGTAGAAAGAAGTCAAACCCTCTCAAATTAGTCCATAGAATGTATGCGACTTTAAGTCTTTGCAAATAAGAGGTGATAAAAATATTTCATAATATCTATTGATGATTGCAAAATATTTTGTTATGTCAAATTACTTAAAATCAAAGACAGTTTTTTGAATCTTTCAAGAACTTCAAAAGTGAAATTGAGAATCAACTCAATGTTTGAATAAAAGTTATCTATCGATCGAATAGGCGATTATGTTATGGTGTTTGAAGAATTTGTACTGTGAATGACATAATTTAACAAACTACAACACCATATGCACCTCAATCAAACGGCATCAATGAACGCAAGAATAGAATTATGAAGGACATGATGAGCACCATGTTAATAGGTTCGGAATTACCATAAAACTTGTGCAGGGAAAGCAATCCTTTTTGCTAACCATATTTTTAAAAGGGTTCCCCATAAAGGATAAGATAAAATCCCTTATGACTTGTGAAAAGATAGAGCACCCGCCTCCAACTTGTAATACCCGGTTGTAATTCAGTAATTATCATTCAGTATTTATCATTCAGTAATTTCACTCATTAATGATCATTTGTCACTCTTATTCAATCATGGTATTCACCGTTCAGAGTAATTGTATCGTGTATCTATCGTCGTTCATCACTAATCTAATTGGAGTTCCGTGCCGTGTTTATCATCATTGTCATTTTCATTGTGGGCTGTGCGTGAGGAGTAGCGCACGCTACGTACTCTTTCTAGCGCGCGCTAATTGAGTACAGGTAGCGCACGCTATTGTTACCCTGGCTGCAGTCCAGAAGGTACTGGACTGCAGGTGAGTTATAAGTAGCGCACGGTACGAGTGGTAAGTAGCGCGCGCTAGTGGGTTGTAGTAGCGCACGCTAATAATTGCTGTAGCGCGCACTAAGGACGGATCAGGTTGAGTCCAGTGGCTACTGGACTGCACTGGATTAATTCATAGCGCACGCTATGAGTTGTTTTTAGCGTACGCAATCGATATTATAGCGCACGCTACCGAGGTCAGATCAGAGGACAGACGGTTTCTGGATTCCAGTATTGGGCATCAAATAATTCGTTAGCGCACGCTAACCATGGGTATTAACGCACGCTAATGGTATGGTTGTAGTGCACTCTACAAAAGGTACGTAGTGCACGCTACCGTGTTCGGACAGTGGGTACTGGACTACCCAAAACACCCGTTAGCGCACGCTAAGAGCTGGGGCTAGCGCGCGCTAAACTGGGATTGCTATAAATAGGACAGTTCAGCCCTTACTCCGTCATTTATCATTTCTCTTCGTTTCTTCGGCGGTTTCAGGCGATTCCGGGTGATTTGGAGAGTGTTCTTCGAGGAGTAATCATCAATCATCATCTTCAAGCTTATCTTTTGGATTAATCATCATTTCAACATCCTCATCACATCAAATCTAAGGTATTAATCTCTTGGATCTAGAATTTCGGATTTTTGGGTTTTTTCCTTCCGATTTCTTCGTGTAAGCTTGGATTATCATTGGAATATGTTAGATATGGATTATTTACCTTGGATAAATATATTCCTACGGATTTAATGGCTATTTTCGGAATTATTTCAAGAACCCTTGGGGTTGACTTCGGTTAATTGGGGATTTTCCGATTGATGTTGTTGTAATCTTGAATTGTGGATTCCTGTTGGATTATTGATATCATTGAAGTGTTTTGATAGTTCAAAATACTCATTTTGGTGTTGGTTTCGATATATTCGGGATTTGGATATTTTCGAAGTTGTGTGGTTGGTTACGTATTCGTTAGAATGCCCCTATGAGTTTGATTATCGTTGTATCGACCTTCGGGTTAGTCGTGTTTTGTTGCTTGGTACGTGTATTGAACGGTTGTTGGTAATTATTGTTATTCAAGGTTGTTCGAGCGACCGGTATCTCGATTAGGACGTTGTTCGTGGAAGGACATTGTCATCGGTATTGGGTAAGTTGATTCTTACTCGGTTAAAAGGATATTCATTCCTTTTGTTGTTGATCATTCATAATCATAACTCATTCATCATTGTATTAATCATATTGATACTTGTAATTGTCGAATAATCACTTCATTAGCAAGGAACGGCGGTTCCAATTATTTCATTGAAACTATCAATCACTTCATTATCACTTTCATATCGGTGAGTCATTCTTGACTTTGTCAGATTATTATTATTCATTGATATTCATTATGGTTATTCTCGTTCATATGACCTTCTGGGTTCATATTGCGTGGCCGGGTGCGGATGTGTGGAATTTTTAGTCGGGCACATGGTGGCCATGTATTGGGAGTGATACATTGGACTGTGCACACGGTAACGATTACCTCCGTGAGACTAATTAGGTACAAGGACGGGTGTGTCCGGTCATCCGTCTTGTACACTTGCACAGAACACTACGGGCGTACTATGATACTTCTCTTCAGCGTAATTCATAACTAAGGATATTTCTCAACTTCAGATATATCATGATTGTGTAAATTCAACCCTTGAGGATTGTTGTTCTGTGTAACTGACCCCGTTGGGGGATTTTGTTTTCTGGTCACGGCAAGGCAAAGGCGCGGGAAGAGCATGTTGACGGCGAGGAGTCCCAGTGATACTAGTAGGGGGCCCCAGTCATTCCATTTATTTCAGTCATGCTTATTTCTCACCAGTTGTATTTCCGCTGCAAATTCCGTTTGAAATGTTTATTTGTTCAGGGTGGTGTATTTTATCTCCATATAAAATATACTAGTATTCGGTATTGTCCTGGTGTGTTGTACTTAAACTCCTCATCGATCTTGGGTAATATAATGTGGTTCGGTACTACAATTATATTATTTAATTCATCATTTTCTTTTGCTGGTGGGTCCCAGTCGGGATTCACGACCTTTGTAATATCCGCCTAGTTTGGGGTGTTACGAGTTGGTATCGTGAGCGTGGTTTTGAATACTACCCTCCAAGTCATGTCTCATTTGAAATCATCGTCATCGGACTAGTATCATTGGACTTTCGCGTCACGTGTGACCTGTGCAAATGCCGAGCCAATCAGACCAAGAACTGTAAGATTTATAACGCCATCATTCATTCATAATTCATCAGTTAACAATCCTCAACCATCATTTTCATTTGACCAGGACGGTCATGTTAACTCGTTAATCACTCAATTCATTTCATTATTCAGTTGTTGATCAGGAAGATCAAATCATTAATCATGTTAACTTGTTCAAGATAATCATGTCACCTCAGTTAATCATTCATGTAATCACTGTGTTAGAGCGCGTATGCTCATTTTCATCATCTCATGTCATAATCATAACGTGATATTTGTAACAGCCCCAAAAACAGTGGCTATTACATTGCCGTGGACCCCTACCGGGACCCACCAGGCGATATCACAAAATACATTTAAAATCTGACAACGTGGTACCGTACCACAACATTTATCAAAACCCCAGTGTGGAGTATGAGTTATTCATATCTTTAAATACGAGCAAACATACACAGGATCCAAATTCGGTACAGACCATATGACGATGGGCAGTACCTAATAAATTTTAGTACATTCATCCGACACAAAATAAAATGAAAGTCACAATAAAACATAACCGAACAACCAAAAGACTCAGGGCCCCCGAAATAGCATACTTCAGAATCCTCCGTCGACGTTGTGCTCCTCCTGTGCCTTGCCCTTTCCTCGCCCTGAAATAAAAGTATTTCGCCCCAAACCACTGGGTCAGCTATACATGATAATGATTCTCATGACATTATACAATTCATATATATATACTGATCTCAAAGAAAACCACCGACTACTGAATATACCCCGAAGGCGTATAAACAATCGATCTAAGCCGAACATAACCAAATATACGAACGACCATATACTATGGCTCAAGACGGACGTCACAGTACGCCCGATCCGGAAATGTGTCCGTGCACATGTCCACCTCGTATACGGAATCCAGAATATACGTGGGACGATGTACCTAATTAGCCTCACGAACTACGTCTCGTGTGCACGATCTAAATGCGGAAAACCTCCACGCATGATCATCAAGTGCCCGGCTAAAAATCCTACACATAACCAATCGGCGCGCAGATATGACTCCAGAGATGTCACGATACAACATGACAACGAAACTCAACGAATTACACTTTTACCAAGGAATCGAACAACTCACCGAAGTGTCAACAAAGCTCAACGATATCAAGGGTCCAAAAGTAACGAACTTGGGAATACAATCCCATGATGAAAACGGGACATCATTAAGAACAACCTCAAGTCACAAGACACAAGTTTATAAGTGTTTCATATACACAAAATGCATAATCATCATAAGAATCCACACATCATTATAACCAAGCAAGATAACTTGCCTCAATTCCGTGGATGAATAATCCTTCTTTGAATGGTCAAACGAACGGTATCCTCGTCTAACAATACTCACGTGAACAAGCACCTTGAATGAAATGTAATTCATTCAACAACACATTCGTACGATAATGGTATTATTACATAAATAATATTTGTAAATTTACTTGAATAAATCAATCATCCTATTGATCATTTTAATGTTCTTATTACAAATCATCGTATGTTTATCATGTTCGCTCACATATTCTAACCTTAATGTCAAATACTTGATGTCTAGTTTATCATCAATGTAATATTGTGAAAATATCTTTTCAAATCATCAACACTTCCAATTACGATATAAATTTGTGTTTAATTACGTTCTTCATTATTTTACCAACGATTACATTCAAAACTTGATTGCTATATGAAACATAAGTTTAAGTTTTTTTTGTGAACTAAGAACATCATCTTAATTTACGTCTCTTAACACGCACGGATTAATGAAATGGAATTCGGCTACTCATCTACCACATTTGTATCATCATATTTAACACAATCCTCTTAAGAACATTATCAACCTATTAACGTAGTGATTAACACCCTTTAACGAAATCGATAAATTCGAACATATGAAGATCACAACTTCCTTCTATCAACATTCATTGTTTTACTTTGAAGAATTTATTAAAAGCCTAGTTATATCATTGGATACTTGAAATTTTTGAAGTAACTTCAACCCATCTAGAGAAGATCATCTTCAAAGGGTTACATAATCTTTCCAACAATTTTATTACAAAGGTTTTAGAGGCCAAAAATCATGGTTCCATACTACCTTCAAGAATCAATAGAATGTTTAAGACAAATTTAACATTTCTCACTTTTAATCATTAAGGATATCATCCCTAACATGTTCCTAGTGTTGAGACTATAATTAACTTTCGATTATCATGTTATTCATCAGGTTTTAAGTATATCATTATCAACACAATCACATTATGAAGTTATTTACAACAAGAAGTAACACTAATACCTTCAATGTTAATCTTCACTTAGTTTGAGCATGATTCAATTAACTTATCATGTTTGCACTAGTTTAAACTAACATTATGTGAAGTATTTATCTACTAACATCATCATAAACATGGAATTGATATGAGTTAAAGAAGACCAACCTTAAAATGAAGAACAACACCAACACTTCAAGGGATACACTTCAATCTCTAGCTCTCCAAGTCACCAATCAAGTGTTGAGGCTCCAACACAAGTTAGAAAGGCTTAGAAACGAAGTTGGAAGAGAAAGGAATCGTTCCTCAGTTGGGAGGTTGAAAAGGGTCGAGTAGGAAGTGAATGGCAAGTCATACTTTTATAATCTGAACTTGACATTACGTACGTTAACGAACGTGGTTAACGTACGTTATAGCCTTTACGTACGTAATCTTATGATCATTACGTACGTAACCAATTTCATCAAATCTTACTGCCTCAAAACACGCAATTCGTTACATACGTAACTATGTAGCTATTACGTACGTAATAGCCGTTGACTTGACTGTCGCGATCGACTCCCGACCACCTACCCCCGCTCGGCCCCACCCGCCGAAAGGCAGACTGCTGGAGGATCTTCCGCATTACGTACGTTAATGTATTGATGTTACGTACGTAAGGCGACATATATAGCGTACGTTATGAAGACAGGTTAACGTACGTTAAGTACTATAACAAGCATGAATGGAATTCTCCCAATATCACCCAACAACTAATATAGTATGAATGACCATGAATTCAACTTAACATAATTCGTCGATACTTGCTACAACATCACAGATATGGTGCGAAAACACTTAACTTAAATCATGAAATACAATATTAAAGGCGAGGGTATTACATACTCCCCCCCTTAAAAGGAGTTTCGTCCCCGAAACTAAGGGGTAAACAGTTCGGGGTATTTCTCTCGCATGCTATCTTCAGTCTCCCACGTAGCTTCCTCGACTCCATGTCTCGACCACTGAATTTTTAATAAGGGAATCGTCTTGTTCCTCACTGTTTAATTCTTCTCTCGAGTATCCGCACAGCCGTTCTTCATACGAATGGTCGTCGGCTATTTCGACCTCGTCGAATTGAATAACGTGACTTGGATCAGCAACATACTTCCTTAATCGAGATACATGGAATACGTTGTGAATCCTGCTCAAAGTGGTGGTAATGCTAAACGATAGGCTAGGTCGCCTAATCGTTCCAGATCTCAAACGGACCAATATACCTTGGGCTCAATTTGCCTCTCTTCCCGAATCGGAAAACACCTCTAGTAGGAGATACTTTGACTAGTACATGGTCACCAACCTCAAACTCGAGTGGTCGTCGACGATTATCTGCATATGATTTCTGCGGCTTTGGGCCGTTAATAGACGACTCTTGATCGGGAAATCTTCTCGCGAGCCGCCAATAACATATCGGGTTCCGTACCAATAGATTCGGACAAATCGTCCCGGACAAATGGGACCTACAACGACGACCATACAATGCTTCATAAGGTGCCATCATGATCGAGGCGTGCCACTGTTATTATATGTGAATTCTACCAACGGCGGTTGGGTTTCCCGATCAAGCTTCCAATCGAGAGCACATGCCCTCAACATATCCTCTAGAGTTTGAATTGTCCTCTCGGTGACCATCGGTCCGAGGATGAAAAGTCGCATCAAGTTCAACTGTACCCATAGCACGATGAACTGCCTTCCAGAAGTGCGACACGAACCGTCCGTCCCGATCTGATACAATACTCTTAGGGGTGCCATGCAGTCTCACAATCTCTTTGATGAATAATTGGGCCAATCTCTCAGGGCCCCAAGTATCCTTGATCTCCAAGAAGTGGGCTGACTTAGTCAATCGATCCACAACCACCCAAATCGTATTCATGCCTCGACGGCTCGTCGGCAAACTAGTAATAAAATCCATCGATATGTCTTCCCACTTCCACTCGGGAATCGGAAGCGGTCTCATCATGCCAGCTGGTCGTTGATGCTCAATCTTGACCTGCTGACAGGTCAAACATTTCGAAACGAATTCGGCAACCTCCCGTTTCATGTTACCCCACCAATAATACGGCTTCAAATCCTTATACATTATCCCGGGTGTATGGAATACGGGGTAGCATGAGCCTCCTTCAGAATAGTATTCCTCAACTCTTCGTCTGCTGGTACACACACTCAATTTTTAAAGCGTAACAGTCCATCCTCGTGAACCACAAATCCAGGGGCCTTCTCCTGATCGATTTCTCCTCGAATTCTGGATAAGAATGGGTCCGTCATCTGTTTCGTCCTGACCGTCTCATCAAGGGATGGTGAAATCTCAAGCATGCACAGTTGTCCCTGAATGCGTTGTATCCAGACCTCAATCTCTGGTCTCATGAACTCTAATTGCAACTCCCTCCGGGCGGTCAAACGAGCTAGTATCTGCTCCTGCACCATCCTGCGGCTCAAGGCATCGGCAACCACGTTTGCCTTGCCTGGATGATAAAGGATATCGATATCATAGTCTTTGATTAGCTCTAACCACCTCCTTTGTCTCATATTCAACTCCTTCTGGGTAAAAATATACTTCAGGCTCTTGTGGTCCGTAAAAATCCGGCAGGCAACTCCATACAGATAGTGGCGCCAGATTTTTAAAGCAAACACTACGGCTGCTAACTCCAAGTCATGAGTCGGGTAGTTGACCTCGTAAGGACGCAACTGTCTGGACGCATAGGCGATCACTTTCCCGTCCTGCATTAACACGCAGCCAAGGCCCTGCCTCGATGCATCGCTATATACCACGAATCCTTCCGTTCCTCTAGGTAGTACTAAAACAAAATAAACTAATCGACCTTTGAGTTCATCAAAACTTTGCTGACATGCTTCCGACCACAAGTACTTCTTATCTTTTCTCAACAGATTAGTCATCGGTTGAGCAATTTTGGAAAATCCTTCCACAAATCGTCTGTACTAGCCTGCTAGACCCAGAAAACTACGAACTTCCTTCACGTTCTTCTCGGGTAGCCAGTCTCGGATAGCTTCCGTCTTCTGTGGGTCTACTCTTACTCCCTCTGCTGATATCACATGACCCAGAAAAATAACTTCAGACATCCAGAATTCACACTTAGAAAATTTTCCATAGAGTTGTTCTCGCCTTAATGCATTGAGAACCTGGCGGAGGTGACACTCATGCTCCTCATGATGACGAGAGTAGACCAAGATGTCGTCAATAAAAACGACTACAAAACGATCCAGATAATTAATAAAAACCCGATTCATCAATTCCATGAATACTGCAGGTGCATTAGTCAGTCCGAATGGCATGACAACGAACTCATAATGCCCATAGCGAGTGCGAAAAGTCAGTTTCTGGGACGCCGACTCGAATCCGCAATTGGTGGTACCCGGACCTCAAGTCGATCTTGGAAAATACAGCGGCTCCCTGGAGCTAATCCAATAGATCATCGATGCGAGGTAAAGGATATTTGTTCTTAATTGTTACTTTGTTCAGCTCCCGGTAATCAATACACAAACGCAGCAATCCGTCCTTCTTCCGTACGAATAACACCGGCGCTCCCCAAGGGGATGCACTGGGCCGAACATATCCTTTCTCAGTTAATTCTTCGAGTTGTCTTTTCAACTCCAAAGATCTCGATCGGGCCATACGATATGGTGCTTTCGAAAGCGGGGACGTCCCTGGCTCCAACTCAATGGTGAATTCTACCTCTAGCTGTGGGGGTATTCCTGGAAGCTCGTCTGGAAATACATCTGGATAATCTCGAACTACTGGAATATCAATCAATTTGACTGGTCGGTCAGCTGTCTTAGTCATGTGACACCAATAACCAATGCATCCCTGGTTCAGTAATTTCATAGCCTTCATAGCGCTGATGACTCTCCCAGAATGATTGGGATTATCACCCCAAAAAATACACTCGACGCCATCATCCGATGTGACGGTCACCATTCGCTTACGGACGCTAAGCACGGCATCGTGACGATCCATCCAGTCGATACCCAAGATTACATCATCTTTAGGTAAATCAACCACAATCAAGTCGGACAACCACTCACGGTTATTCATGCTAATCGGACAGTTCTGTACTTCACGACTCCCAATAATTCTTCTACCATCGGGTTGACCAATTACATAAGGTTCACAATCGGTAACATGATTCAAATGCAAACGACTCAAACAAGAACTAGACAAAAAGGAGTGTGAAGCACCAGTATCAAAAAGAACACAAACGGGCTGAGAGTGGATATCGAGAGTACCTGCAATCATGCTGGCTTTGGGATCATCGGCTTTCTTCATCTCGTAGACTCTGGGTTTTGCAACCCCAGAAACAGGTGTACCAACTTGATTTCCACGGCCCATCCCTTTGTTCGCCCCGGTAGTCTGGTAAGAAGCGGATGGAGGAGCACGTTCCTGAACAGACCGCATCGAGCAAGAGATGCTACTGGAGCACGCCCGAGTCCACCCCGGAAATAGCGAGCACGATGACCGTTCTTCCTGCAAGTGTGACAGGCAACGGCCGGCTTCGGACACTTGGAGCTGATATGCCCCTAGTCCCCACAGTTATAACACACGACAGGTGAACTGATTGCCCGAGAGTGCATTTCTGCCGGTTTCGATGCCATAGGTGGCCGCTCAGAAGGATTTGGTACAGGCTGGGGTTTCTTGAATACCCCCCGGTTACTGTCTCCTTGGGTCTGGTTCCTGGATCTCTTGTTGGAAAACTGAGGCTGCTTCTTAGAAATCTCTTTCGCAGTAAGTTCATACTCCAAAGCCTTCTCAATAAACTCCGGTAAGGTCGTACAGTGGTGATTGAGTAATTGCATCCTCATTCGGGGTTTAAGCCTCTTGAGGAAATATTTGATCTTATCAGCTTCCGAACGGACAACTGACATAGCAAAAGAGAGAAGTGCTTGGAATTTTTCGGCAATCGCTAACACATCCTCGTCTTCCGATGGGTCGGGGTTTAGTAATTCGGACAGTTTGGCTTCACGGAGGGGTGCAGGATAATAACGATCTAGCATAAGATTCTTGAATTCCTCCCAAGTACTCGCGCCTTCGGCGAGCCTCACGAAAGCCACCAAGTATGGGCACTCTTACTAAGGTAGTAGTCGCCACAAAGAACTCGATTTTCCTCTGGCACTCCACCATCTCGAACAGCTCGAAATTCTCTATCCAAAGGTACATGTCGCAGGCTCAGATGAGCCTTCAAAAGTCTGAGGTCGCTGACGTGATATGTCGCTAATAATCCGGCTCACGATCCCGCCAGGCACCAGAGGCGGAGGCTGTTGCCCCTGCTGTTGACCGGTAGTATTCCTCTGCATTGCTTCCATCAGCTGACCCATTTGGGTCATCTGGGCAATCATGCCCTGCATCACGGTGTAAGGATCGACACGTGCATTCTCTCCGGTGTGGTGTGATTGGTCCCTAGAAGGCGAATCACTGCCTGCGGAACTCTGTTCCACATTCGCGCGCCTGTTAGCTCGTGGTATCGGAATTCGGCCTCTTCCGCGGCCTCGTCCCCCTCTGCCACGGCCTCTCGGGTTCCTTTCCATACTGAAAGAATCAAGTCACAATTACAGTTCGATTTATCAATCATAATTCATGCTAAGTTAATGGCAACACGGAATTTCCTATCCAACAAAGCAGTTTGTAAAGAATCACTGGCACTACAAGTGTTACACACTCAATATCATATCAACATCAAGTCGAAACAATTCCAATCACATAATTAATTTAGGTTCACCTCAAACAGATGAATTTTGCCTCATGGTAGCAAGATGCCAAGATAAATAAGGAGACCAATACATCGTCAATATCATGCCAGTAATCAAATTATGGTTCATGAGAACATACCGTATTCGACGGGTCAGGCGCTTGCACATGTTACACGTGGCACGAAGATTCCTTGATGCTATTTCGATTCTACAATGACTCAAAATAAAAACACACTCTCTGATACCATCTTCTGTAACAGCCCAAAAACAGTGGCTATTACAGTGCCGTGGACCCCTACCGGGACCCACCAGGCGATATCACAAAATACATTTAAAATCTGACAATGTGGTACCGTACCACAACATTTATCAAAACCCCGGTGTGGAGTATGAGTTATTCATATCTTTAAATACGAGCAAACATACACAGGATCCAAATTCGGTACAGACCATATGACGATGGGCAGTACCTAATAAATTTTAGTACATTCATCTGACACAAAATAAAATGAAAGTCACAATAAAACATAACCGAACAACCAAAAGACTCGGGGCCCCCGAAATAGCATACTTCAGAATACTCCGTCGCCGTTGTGCTCCTCCTGTGCCTTGCCCTTTCCTCGCCCTGAAATACAAGTATTTCGCCCCAAACCACAGGGTCAGCTATACATGATAATGATTCTCATGACATTATACAATTCATATATATATACTGATCTCAAAGAAAACCACCGACTACTGAATATACCCCGAAGGCGTATAAACAATCGATCTAATCATCGAACATAACCAAATATACGAACGACCATATACTATGGCTCAAGACGGACGACACAGTACGCCCGATCCGGAAATGTGTCCGTGCACATGTCCACCCCATATACGGAATCCAGAATATACGTGGGACGATGTACCTAATTAGCCTCACGAACTACGTCTCGTGTGCACGATCTAAATGCGGAAAACCTCCACGCATGATCATCAAGTGTCCGGCTAAAAATCCTACACATAACCAATCGGCGCGCAGATATGACTCCAGAGATGTCACGATACAACATGACAACGAAACTCAACGAATTACACTTTTACCAAGGAATCGAACAACTCACCGAAGTGTCAACAAAGCTCAACGATATCAAGGGTCCAAAAGTAACGAACTTGGGAATACAATCCCATGATGAAAACGGGACATCATTAAGAACAACCTCAAGTCACAAGACACAAGTTTATAAGTGTTTCATATACACAAAATGCATAATCATCATAAGAATCCACACATCATTATAACCAAGCAAGATAACTTGCCTCAATTCCGTGGATGAATAATCCTTCTTTGAATGGTCAAACGAACGGTATCCTCGTCTAACAATACTCACGTGAACAAGCACCTTGAATGAAATGTAATTCATTCAACAACACATTCGTACGATAATGGTATTATTACATAAATAATATTTGTAAATTTACTTGAATAAATCAATCATCCTATTGATCATTTTAATGTTCTTATTACAAATCATCGTATGTTTATCATGTTCGCTCACATATTCTAACCTTAATGTCAAATACTTGATGTCTAGTTTATCATCAATGTAATATTGTGAAAATATCTTTTCAAATCATCAACACTTCCAATTACGATATAAATTTGTGTTTAATTACGTTCTTCATTATTTTACCAACGATTACATTCAAAACTTGATTACTATATGAAACATAAGTTTAAGTTTTTTTTTGTGAACTAAGAACATTATCTTAATTTACGTCTCTTAACACGCACGGATTAATGAAATGGAATTCGGCTACTCATCTACCGCATTTGTATCATCATATTTAACACAATCCTCTTAAGAACATTATCAAACTATTAACGTAGTGATTAACACCCTTTAACGAAATCGATAAATTCGAACATATGAAGATCACAACTTCCTTCTATCAACATTCATTGTTTTACTTTGAAGAATTTATTAAAAGCCTAGTTATATCATTGGATACTTGAAATTTTTGAAGTAACTTCAACCCATCTAGCGAAGATCATCTTCAAAGGGTTACATAATCTTTCCAACAATTTTATTACAAAGGTTTTAGAGGCCAAAAATCATGGTTCCATACTACCTTCAAGAATCAATAGAATGTTTAAGACAAATTTAACATTTCTCACTTTTAATCATTAAGGATATCATCCCTAACATGTTCCTAGTATTGAGACTATAATTAACTTTCGATTATCATGTTATTCATCAGGTTTTAAGTATATCATTATCAACACAATCACATTATGAAGTTATTTACAACAAGAAGTAACACTAATACCTTCAATGTTAATCTTCGCTTAGTTTGAGCATGATTCAATTAACTTATCGTGTTTGCACTAGTTTAAACTAACATTATGTGAAGTATTTATCTACTAACATCATCATAAACATGGAATTGATATGAGTTAAAGAAGACCAACCTTAAAATGAAGAACAACACCAACACTTCAAGGGATACACTTCAATCTCTAGCTCTCCAAGTCACCAATCAAGTGTTGAGGCTCCAACACAAGTTAGAAAGGCTTAGAAACGAAGTTGGAAGGGAAAGGAATCGTTCCTCAGTTGGGAGGTTGAAAAGGGTCGAGTAGGAAGTGAATGGCAAGTCATACTTTTATAATCTGAACTTGACATTACGTACGTTAACGAACGTGGTTAACGTACGTTATAGCCTTTACGTACGTAATCTTATGATCATTACGTAACCAATTTCATCAAATCTTACCGCCTCAAAACACGCAATTGCTAAATGCGTAACTATGTAGCTATTACGTACGTAATAGCCGTTGACTTGGCTGTCGCGATCGACTCCCGACCACCTACCCCCGCTCGGCCCCACCCGCCGAAAGGCGGACTGCTGGAGGATCTTCCGCATTACGTACGTTAATGTATTGATGTTACGTACGTAAGGCGACATATATAGCGTACGTTATGAAGACAGGTTAACGTACGTTAAGTACTATAACAAGCATGAATGGAATTCTCCCAATATCACCCAACAACTAATATAGTATGAATGACCATGAATTCAACTTAACATAATTCGTCGATACTTGCTACAACATCACAGATATGGTGCGAAAACACTTAACTTAAATCATGAAATACAATATTAAAGGCGAGGGTATTACAATATTCATGCGGGAAATATAATCATCATGTGACTTTCCTACTTCAGTATGGAGAGGGCAAGAAGAGGACGTGGAGGACGAGGCCGTGGAGCGGGCCGAATCCCGAGAGCTCGTGTGAATATACGTGCAAACGCGAGAAATAATGCTAATTCATCGAGCAGCGATGCTGCCACTCATTCACCTGGACGCGATCATTCACTAACGGGGAGTCATACCCGGGACACGGCTCAGTCAGAAGGTGTCCGGGTTGACCCACTCGCTTTTATGCAGGGCATGATGGCCCAAATGACCCAGATGGCACAGCTGATGGAGACGATGCATAACTCCGTTAATCAAAATCAACAGGCTCCTCCGCCGCCACCTCAGAGGCAAGACAGGAATGTGAGCAATATCATTGGCGACATCTCTCGCCAGAGGCCACCTACTTTTGAGGGCTTGTCTGAGCCGGCGGATATTATTCATTGGCTCGAGCATTTCGAGAAGTTGTTTGCCATGGTAGAGTGTCCCGAAGGACACAAAGTTTCTGTTGCGGCTTACTACCTGGGTAAGAGCGCACATTCTTGGTGGTTGTCGTTGAAGCCCACCGAAGGATCATGTACTTGGGATCAGTTCAAAACTCTCATGATGGAGAGGTATTATACGGCCCCGCTCAGAGAGGCCAAACTGTCAGAATTACTCACCCCCGACTCCTCAACAGACGAGGATGTTCTCGCCATTGCCGAGAAATTTCAGGAACTTCTTCCGTTCGCCTCATCTATCATTCATTCCGAGGCAGATAAGATTAAGTATTTCAGCAAGAGGCTGAAACCCCGTATGAGACTACAGTTGCTTAATCATAATTGCACCACGTTGGCTGAATTCATTGAGAAAGCTCTTACCTATGAGCTTACTGCTAAGGAGATTGCTAAGCAGCAACCTTCATCTGCTAGCAAGAAGTCCAAGAACCATAATCAGTCTGACGGCAGTCAGGCCACTTTCAAGAAGCCTCGTGCGGGCTCTGCTTTTTCTGAGCGACCTCCTCTGACGTCTAAACCCGCGGAATCTCAGTCACGAGCGGCCAGTTCAGCCATCACCTGTTATAACTGTGGGGATCTTGGTCATGTCAGCACCAAGTGTCTGAGACGATGCATCACGTGTCATAATCATGGAATTGTTGGGCATAAGGCCCGTTTTGCCGTAGGGACTCCAAACCTGCTCGACGTCATCTCGGGCCCCTAAGCGATCGGCCATTCGTAATCGAGCCACTCAATCGGCGTCGTTTAAAAGCAGCGGGAGCGACTAAAGGTGGAGCCTATAGCCAGCAGATGGGAGCGTCCGGTGCCGAGACTAGCAAGCCCCGGATTTATGAGATGAAGAAGACCGATGATCCAGAGGCCCGAATGATCTCAGGTACACTTGATATTCTATCTCAACCTGTGTGTACCCTTTTTGATACTGGTGCATCGCATTCATTCATTTCCGAGTCATGTTTGAGTAGACTACGTCTGGGTAGTGCTACTAGTTGTGAGCCTTATGTCATTGGTCTACCTGATGGTTGACAAATTATCGGAAATCGTGAGATTCAGAACTGTCCGATTCAGCTTCATGGTCGTGTATGGCCAGCGAACCTAATCGTGGTAGATTTGTCGAGAGACGACGTCATCTTGGGTATTGATTGGATGGATCGTCATGATGCCATCATTAGTGTCCGTAAGCGTATGATCACTATCATTTCAGACGATGGGGTTGAACGTGTGTTTTGAGGCGAGTAATCCCTACTGCGGTAAGGTCATTAATTTGATGAAAGCAGTGAGATTACTCAATCAGGGGTGTGTTGGTTATTGGTGCTTTATGACCAAAACCGAGAAATCATCAGTAATGTTGATGGATATTCCAGTAGTGAAGGAATATGCCGATGTTTTTCCAGACGAGTTACCTGGTTTGGCTCCACAGAGATGTGGAATTCACAATTGAGTTGGAGCCCGGTACGTCCCGGATATCGAAGGCACCGTACCGGATGGCCCCGACCGAAATGCGGGAATTGAAGAATCAACTTGAGGAGTTATTCGAGAAAGGTTATATCCGACCGAGTGCGTCCCCATGGGGAGCACCAGTGTTGTTTGTCAAGAAGAAGGATGGTTCATTTCGCTTATGTATTGATTATCGGGAGTTGAACAGGGTGACGATCAAGAATAAGTATCATTTACCCCGTATCGATGATCTTTTGGATCAACTTCAGGGAGCTTTAGTATTTTCCAAGATCGACTTAAGATCTGGATATCATCAGTTGCGGATTCGAGAGTCGGATATCGCGAGGACAGCGTTTCGAACACGCTATGGTCATTGTGAGTTTGTGGTTATGCCGTTTGGATTGACTAATGCACCTGCGGTATTCATGGAGTTAATGAATCAGGTTTTCATCGACTTTTTGGATCAGTTTGTTGTTGTCTTCATCGATGACATTTTGATTTATTCTCGTGACCGAGAGGAACACGAGTTTCACCTTCATCAAGTGCTCGACGTGTTGAGACGAGAACAACTTTATGGGAAGTTTTCCAAATGTGAGTTCTGGATGTCCGAAGTGACGTTTCTCGGACACGTAATTTCATCAGACGGAGTTCGTGTCGATCCTCAGAAGACGGAGGCTATTCGAGATTGGCTACCTCCGAAGAATGTTAAGGAAATCCGAAGTTTCCTCGGATTAGTGGGTTATTATCGGCGATTTGTGGAGGGATTTTCTAGAATCGCTCAACCCTTGACGAACCTTTTGCGAAAGGATAAGAAATACACGTGGTCCGACGCGTGTCAACAGAGTTTTGAGGAACTCAAGAGACGGTTAATGTCAGCACCTGTACTTTCCTTGCCGCAGGGGACGGAAGGATTTGTGGTTTATAGTGATGCGTCCGGACAGGGTCTCGGATGTGTGCTCATGCAGAATGGAAAGGTTATTGGCTATGCTTCGCGGCAATTGAGACCTTACGAGGTTAATTATCCGACACACGACCTGGAGCTAGCAGCCGTGGTGTTCGCTTTGAAGATTTGGCGTCATTATCTTTATGGCGTTACCTGTGAAATATTCACCGATCATAAGAGTTTAAAGTATATATTTACTCAGAAGGAGTTAAATATGCGACAGAGACGGTGGTTGGAATTAATCAAAGATTATGATATTGAGATCCTTTACCACCCGGGAAAGGCGAACGTTGTCGCTGACGCCTTGAGTCGTAAGTCCGTTCAGGAGCAGATGCTTGCTCGTTTAATGTCCGAAGGAGCTTCAAGGGAATTCCTTAGACCGAGATCGAGTGCAGCCGGCGAGTTCAGGGACAGCTTTGTATGTTGGAGATCTCATCGTCACTTGAGGAGGCAATCAGAGAGAATCAGGGTTCGGACCCATCATTGTTACGCATCCGTGAGGATGTGGTTCAGGGGAAAGCCCCTGGATTTTTGGTCCACGAGGATGGACTTTTGAGGTTTAAGAATCGGCTGTGCATACCGGAGAATGACGAGTTGAAAAACTCGATTTTGAAAGAAGCTCATGCTACCCCTTATTCTGTTCATCCGGGGTCTAGCAAGATGTACAAGGACTTGAAACAAAATTACTGGTAGAGTAATATAAAACGAGAAGTCGCAGAATTTGTTTCGAGATGCTTAACCTGTCAACAAGTTAAGATTGAACATCGGCCAGGCGGGTATCTTTGAAACCTCTTCCTATTCCCGAATGGAAGTGGGAAGACATTTCTATGGATTTCATCACGAGTTTGCCGACGAGTCGTCGTGGAATGAATACGATCTGGGTGATCGTGGACCGCTTAACCAAATCAGCTCATTTCCTTGAGATCAAGGATACGTGGGGTCCCGAGAGACTTGCCCAGTTATTCATCAAAGAGATAGTGAGACTACACGGTACTCCTAAAAGTATCGTTTCCGATCGTGACGGACGGGTTGTGTCTCATTTTTGGAAATCAGTTCATCGTGCTATGGGAACTCAGCTTAATCTCAGTACCGCCTTTCATCCTCAGTCCGACAGGCAATCGGAGAGGACTATTCAGACATTAGAGGATATGTTGAGGGCATGCGTCCTCGATTGGAAAGACGATTGGGAAGCCCAACTACCATTGATCGAGTTCACGTATAATAATAGTTGGCATGCTTCGATTAAGATGGCACCTTAAGAGGCCTTGTATGGTCGTCGTTGTCGATCTCCTTTGTGTTGGGATGACCTATCAGAATCAATCGGCACCGAGCCCGATATGCTTATAGCCGCCCGTGAGAAGGTAACTTTGATCAGGAGTCGTTTGTTGACCGCTCAGAGTCGACAGAAATCATATGCAGATAACCATCGTCGACCTTTAGAGTTCGAATCAGGTGACCATGTTTTAGTCAAGGTATCCCCGAGTTGTGGTATCTTTCGTTTCGGGAAGAGGGGGAAGTTGAGTCCGAGATTCATTGGACCGTTTGAGATTTTGGATCGAGTAGGCGAGTTAGCTTATCGACTGGCTTTACCTCCGGCGTTGAGCCGAATTCATAATGTGTTTCATGTCTCTCAGTTGCGGAAGTATGTTGCCGACCCGAGTCACATACTTCAGTTCGATGAAATCGAGATCGCCGACGATCATTATTATGAGGAGCGTCCTATGCGAGTTTTAGAGCGGCGAATCAAACAGTTGAGGAATAAGATGATTCCTTTGGTTAAGATTCAGTGGTAGGCACGGAGTCGAAGAGGCTACTTGGGAAACCGAGGATAGTATGCGGGAGAGTTATCCCGAGTTGTTTGACCCTTAGTTTCGGGGACGAAACTCTTTTAAGGGGGGGTGTATGTAATACCCGGTTGTAATTCAGTAATTATCATTCAGTATTTATCATTCAGTAATTTCACTCATTAATGATCATTTGTCACTCTTATTCAATCATGGTATTCACCGTTCAGAGTAATTGTATCGTGTATCTATCGTCGTTCATCACTAATCTAATTAGAGTTCCGTGCCGTGTTTATCATCATTGTCATTTTCATTGTGGGCTGTGCGTGAGGAGTAGCGCACGCTACGTACTCTTTCTAGCGCGCGCTAATTGAGTACAGGTAGCGCACGCTACCACTCAGTATTAGCGCACGCTATTGTTACCTCAGGCTGCCGATCCGGAAGGTCTTGGGTGCGGTGAGTTATAAGTAGCGCACGCTACGAGTGGTAAGTAGCGCGCTAGTGGGTTGTAGTAGCGCACGCTAATAATTCTTTGTAGCGCGCGCTAAGGACGGATCGAGTTGAGTCCGGTGGCTACCGGATCCTTTCGATTAATTCATAGCGCACGCTATGAGTTGTTTTTAGCGTACGCAATCGATATTATAGCGCACGCTAAATATTGGTTGTAGCGCACGCTACCGAGGTCAGATCAGAGGACAAACGGTTTTTGGATTCCAGTACTGGGCGTCAAATAATTCGTTAGCGCACGCTAACCATGGGTATTAACGCACGCTAATGGTATGGTTGTAGCGCACGCTACAAAAGGTACGTAGCGCACGCTACCGTGTTCGGACAAAGGTGGAGTCTTGTACTACCCAAAACACCCGTTAGCGCACGCTAAGAGCTGGGGCTAGCGCGCGCTAAACTGGGATTGCTATAAATAGGACAGTTCAGCCCTTACTCCGTCATTTATCATTTCTCTTCATTTCTTCGGCGGTTTCGGGCGATTCCGGGCGATTTGGAGAGTGTTCTTCGAGGAGTAATCATCAATCATCATCTTCAAGCTTATCTTTTGGATTAATCATCATTTCAACATCCTCATCACATCAAATCTAAGGTATTAATCTCTTGGATCTAGAATTTCGGATTTTTGGGTTTTTCCTTCCGATTTCTTCGTGTAAGCTTGGATTATCATTGGAATATGTTAGATATGGATTATCTACCTTGGATAAATATATTCCTACGGATTTAATGGCTATTTTCCGAATTATTTCAAGAACCCTTGGGGTTGACTTCGGTTAATTGGGGATTTTCCGATTGATGTTGTTGTAATCTTGAATTGTGGATTCCTGTTGGATTATTGATATCATTGAAGTGTTTTGATAGTTCGAAATACTCATTTTGGTGTTGGTTTCGATATATTCGGGATTTGGATATTTTCGAAGTTGTGTGGTTGGTTACGTATTCGTTAGAATGCCCCTATGAGTTTGATTATCGTTGTATCGACCTTCGGGTTAGTCGTGTTTTGTTGCTTGGTACGTGTATTGAACGGTTGTTGGTAATTATTGTTATTCAAGGTTGTTCGAGCGACCGGTATCTCGATTAGGACGTTGTTCGTGGAAGGACATTGTCATCGGTATTGGGTAAGTTGATTCTAACTCGGTTAAAAGAATATTCATTCCTTTTGTTGTTGATCATTCATAATCATAACTCATTCATCATTGTATTAATCATATTGAGACTTGTAATTGTCGAATAATCACTTCATTAGCAAGGAACGGCGGTTCCAATCATTTCATTGAAACTATCAATCACTTCATTATCACTTTCATATCGTTGAGTCATTCTTGACTTTGTCAGATTATTATTATTCATTGATATTCATTATGGTCATTCTCGTTCATATGACCTTCTGGGTTCATATTGCGTGGCCGGGTGCGGATGTGTGGAATTTTTAGTCGGGCACATGGTGGCCATGTATTGGGAGTGATACATTGGACTGTGCACACGGTAACGATTACCTCCGTGAGACTAATTAGGTACAAGGACGGGTGTGTCCGGTCATCCGTCTTGTACACTTGCACAGAACACTACGGGCGTACTATGATACTCCTCTTCGGCGTAATTCATAACTAAGGATATTTCATAACTTTATATATATCATGATTGTGTAAATTCAACCCTTGAGGATTGTTGTTCTGTGTAACTGACCCCGTTGGGGGATTTTGTTTTCAGGTCACGGCAAGGCAAAGGCACGGGAAGATCATGTTGACGGGGAGGAGTCCCAGTGATACTAGTAGGGGGCCCCAGTCATTCCGTTTATTTCAGTCATGCTTATTTCTCACCAGTTGTATT
This sequence comes from Orobanche coerulescens, assembly GCA_033398695.1. Lineage (NCBI taxonomy): Eukaryota > Viridiplantae > Streptophyta > Magnoliopsida > Lamiales > Orobanchaceae > Orobanche > Orobanche coerulescens. The sequence goes on from CM065813.1 coordinate 41,717,682, forward strand.
TCCGCTGCAAATTCCGTTTGAAATGTTTATTTGTTGAGGGTGGTGTATTTTATCTCCATATAAAGTATACTAGTATTCGGTATTGTCCTGGTGTGTTGTACTTAAACTCCTCATCGGAGTACTTGGTAATATAATGTGGTTCGGTACTACAATTATATTATTTAATTCATTATTTTCTTTTGCCTGGTGAATTAAAATTTAATTGTGATCAGTAATATCCGCCTAGTTTGGGGTGTTACACAACTACCCCAAACTGTGAGTGTCTAGCTATGGTTAAAGTTCCAAAGCAATTAAATATGGGACCTAAAACGGTCAATTACATATTCATTAGATACACACATACTAGTGTTGCATATAAATTCTTAGTATACAAGTCGGCTATTTATGACATATCGGTAGGTACTGTAATCGAATTAAGGAATACCGTATTTCCTGAACACATTTACCCTTGTAAAAAAGGGGATGAGAGTTCTAACAAAAGGACTTGTGAGGTTCAAGCAAATTCAGTTGTGATGCATGATACCTTACAAAATAATGATGATCCAAGGCGAAAGAAAAGGGCTAAGACAACCAAGCTTTTTGTTACGGACTTCATGACCTGTTTGTTAGTTAATGAATCAAGGACCATAAAAGAAGCGTTGTTTAGTGTTGAAGTACCAATGTGGAAGGAAGCGATGAATGCTGAAATCAATTCTGTTATGCAAAATTATACATGAAAATTGGTTGATTTTAAATATGGAAATAAGCCTCTAGGATGGAAGTGGGTCCTAAGAAGGAAATACGAGGTCGGTGATTCTATTTACAAGTAGAAAACTAGATTAGTAGTCAAAGGCTTCAAAAAAAGAAATGATCTGATTTCTTCAATACCTACTCACACGTGACGAGTTTCACCTCCATTAAAGTGCTTCTTGGAATTGTTGTTTTGCACAACCTTGGGATTTTCTCCAAATAAATTTGAAGACTGTGTTTCTAAGTGGAGAGTTAGAAAAAGAGATCTATATGAAACAACCTTAAGGGTTTGTAGTAGACGTTTCAAATCCGTATGAATTGAAATAGGCCCCAAAACAATGACGCATTAAGTTTGATAATGTAATGATGTCAAATGGCTTTCGCATTAATGAATGCGATAAATGTATTTATGTAAAAGGCACACCTGATTCCTTTATCATCGTATGTCTATATGTTGATGAGATGCTAACAACTGGAAGCAATCATGACCTGATCATGAGAAAAAATGACATGTTAAAGGATAAATTTGACATGAAATACTTGGGTGGAGATAACGTGATCCTAGGGATCAAGATTTGGAGAAAGTCCTATATCCTGTTCTTTTAGATTTATTTTTCAGTTTTTCTATTCAGTTCAGTCCAATTTAGTTCCATTAAGTTCAGTTCAGTTCACTTTAACTTTATTCATCTAATTAACCTTTTCATTAATTTTTTTCTTTATTAAAATATCGATAATAATAATGATAATATTATAGTGATTTTTATCCTTGATATTGTGATTACTTTATCATTAATATTATTATTAATATTATTACTATTTATTATTATAGTGATTATATTCATTATTATCGATGTTATTGATTACTATCACCATTTTATTATTATTACTGATATTATTTTTTTTATTATTATTACTGATATTATTATTTTAACTCTTACTATTATTATTACTAACATGATATTGGGACGGGGACGACTCGTTTGCAAATATTCCAGTGTAATAGAATTAAATAATAGTAGGAGTACATCACACTTCTCTATTTAAATTAATCTATCTATATTATATATTATATAGAAGAACCATATTAATTCTCTTTCGTATGTGGTATTTTTTAATTTTGGATTCCTATTTATCGAAAATTTTGAATTCCACATTGATTTAAAATAGTATTTAACTGGTGGATAACTTAAATAAATAGAATTCAATGTCATGAATCCCACGTCGATTTAAAAATAAAACTCCACCAATGGAGAACCTAAATAAATACACCTTCCGTCCATCAAATTGTGCCCTATTTTGACTTTTTTCGGTCAAAATTTATAAAGTTTGACCATAAATTACGATCCATATATAACAAAAAATATAATAATGCAAGTATTTGACAGATTTATCTTAATGTGTGTTTTCAAAATATAACTTATGTGACTATAAATTTTTCATATATTGATCGTAATTTATGGTCAAAGTTTGTAAATTTTGACCGGAAAAAATCAAATCAGGGCACTATTTGGTGGACGGAGGGAATACTTAGAACTCAATGTGTATTTTTCAAACGCATATTTATTTCACACACAAACTTAAGAATTTTATTTAACTAGAGTATTCTAAGATCATAGGCCGGATCTAATATAATTGGTTAATAAGCTAAGTAGATTCACGAGTCATCTAAATAGTGAGTACTCGAAAGCGCTCAAAAGAGTGTTAAAGATACTTGAAATACACCTTGAGCTTTGGACTGCACTATACAAGTTATCCAACAGTGCTGGAAGGGTAATGTGATGCATAGCGAATATGTCTACCATAGGGATGTTCTATCTTGTAGAGTCACCGAAGGGTTGTTTATTTTTTTTTCAATGAATTAAGTTGTTTGAGTGGATTAATCTGTCTGAATTAAAAAAATATCTTGTTATTTCTTTCTTTTCTGAATGAACTATTTGAATAACAGAAATGACCATATTACCCCTCAATATGAATTAAGTCCTTTTTGATAAAGGACGGATTAAGCATTTTAGTTTATATAATCAATTTAAATTATATGACATAATATTTATTTTAATTTATATTATAATATATATTCATAAATCATATTATAATTTTCAGGTATATTTAAATAATCAGACAATATTTTTATAAATATATTAAGTTATATTTTAATATATATAGTTATATTAATTTTTTTAATAGTCAATATAAAAAAATCAATTTAAATAATATAACATAATAATATTTTAATTTATATTATAATATATATTCATAAATCATATTATACTTTTCAGGTATATTTAAATAATCAGATAATATTTTTATAAATACATTAAGTTATATTTTAATATATATATATATATAGTTATATTAATTTTTTTAATAGTCCATATAAAAAATCAATTTAAATAATATAACATAATATATATTTTAATTTATATTATAATATATATTCATAAATTATATTATAATTTTCAGATATATTTAAATAATTAAACAATAGTTTTATAAATATATTAAGTTATATTTTAATATATAGTTATATTAAATTTTTTTAATAGTCAATATAAACAAAATCAATTTATATAATATAACATAATATATATTTTAATTTATAATATATTATATATTCATAAATCATATTATAATTTTTAGGTATATGTAAATAATCAGACAATATTTTTATAAATATATTAAGTTATATTTTAATATATAGTTATATTAATTTTTTTAATAGTCAAAATAAAAAAATCAATTTATATAATATAACATAATATATATTTTAATTTATATTATAATATATATATTCATAAATTATATTATAATTTTCAGGTATATTTAAATAATCAGACAATATTTTTATAAATATATTAAGTTATATTTTAATATATATATATATATAGTTATATTAATTTTTTATCAATAAATAGTTTATATTTTATGAATTTTAAATATATAATATTAATATATATTTTAAATTTATACTATATATACTCAATTATAATTAAGATTATATGATAATTTATACTATATATACTCAATTCTTTTATTATTAGAGAGGGTAATTTTGGTGTATTGGGAAAGTATTCCTGGCTTAATGGTAAGGACACCCCAAAAGTTGCTTAATGAAAAAGACATTATTGAGATCATTAAGTTGAAAGTAAACAGCAAAATATAGCTGATCGATTAAAGTGATTAAGCATTAAGCTGATTAAGTAAAAAGTAAACAAGCCTTAAGCAAACGTGCATAGCCCCACAATCACCTTTGGAGATTTCCACTTTGTACTTGCAATAATTTGTAAGTATGTTGTAAGTCATCTAAGTTAGACGTAGTAAATAGTCTCTGGTCAAGAATAGATATTGGTAAGAAGATGTCGTTGTTGGGAGTCGTGCCAAAAATAATACGCAACGGAAGATAATCAATCATCTGAACCACAATCTAGGATCGATTAAGGATCGTATATACAATTAAATCAAAATTGCAAGAGCCGGAGAATCTTACCCTCAGAGATTCATGACCTAATGTTGATCCTGATGATGATACATACCAAAGTGAAAAGCTTCTTGAAGATCCAACAACGCAAATCACGATGTCTCTATGTAAGACGCATCAAAGAACAAAGGGGAGGGATCCCTCCTATCGAATTCTCTTTTTCTATCTTGTTGGCTCGACTGTGATTTCTAGAACTCTTAGCACCTAAATGAGAGAAGAGTAGTATACGTATATGCTACCTCACAAGACCAAGTCAAGCCCAAAAGAGAGGGGATGATCGGCCATAAAATGTAAGTGGTATAACACCCCCAATCCACTCAGGAATATTACACGCCGTAGACTCTTTCCTCAAGGATCTACCAGGCTAGTAACTAAAATCAAACCTCAAAATATCGCCTTTAAGGCTAAAATACGACCAAGTAGACCGATTAGGTCTTTCCATTAATACATACAACTCAATCACAATACATACCCACACAGGGGTCAAAATACAACACGCTCCCGTACAACGGGGAAAATGCTACAACGGAATAACTACAACAAAACCAATACAACATCGTACGGGTCCTCATGTGATTTGTATCGATCATCATTCATCATCCTTCATGCCAACCCTGTGTTACGCTCCCCAAAACCTGAATGTACATGGACGCACAACAGACATCCACCCCCCGATTTCTTGGGGGTTAGAAAAATTCCACTATTTTGCTAGTGTAAGTACAAAGTGCAAATACGAGTCATACAAATCATATTCCCAGAATAATAATAATCAGGAATCCTCAAATATTCAAACATAACGAAAGGAAATACTTCCCTAGGCAGAGAGTTTGAGTAAAACTTTCTAAATTCGAAAGATCACAAATCAAGAGAACAATTTATAAAATATTTTTAAAATGCCCTCGGGAGTTTTAGTGGAAAAACATTTAGGATTATCGAATCCTTCTATTTCCAAAAACAAAAAGGGGTCATGTCCCCAAAAGATTTGTTTTCTCAAATAAAGACCAACAATATTTCACGGGGTCCACAGCCCACACCACGTGTCCTCGACGGACATAAAATCAACAAGACATAACCACCCAAGATACGAATCTTGGTAACACGTCCAAGGTACTCGAACCTGGAAAATCACATCCACAATAATATCCATGATATCGTGATCGCTTGCCACGTATCACTATAAGTCTTCTTAGTCTCTCACGGTTGGATCAATCACTCGTTGCATCCTGACCACCATTATCACAAGCCACGTGTCACCGTAGACCTCATCCGACATCACAGTTGGACTATGACAACCACTTCACATTCACAAATCATTACACTACGGTACACATCACAATATCAAGCAACAAAACACATTCGTGATCATATCCATGACACCGTGGTCACATGCCACGTGTCACCGTAAGTCTTCTTAGGCTCTCACGGTTGGACCAATCACTTGTTGTATCCTGACCACCATGATCGCAAGCCATGTGTCACTGTAGACCTCGTCAGAACATCACGGTTGGACTATGACCCAACATTCACATCACACAACACAACTCACCAAGGATATCATAATAATCCACACAAAGGCAATAAACACTTAGCACGGCACAATTGGCAAATCACAACGCACCGAAATGAGATTATATATATATATTATCAACTCACAACATCAACACCAAACATATCCATAAGATTCACTTAATCATTCAAAAACACACCATTCACAAAGCACACGCGTTTTGAAAGAGAGCCTTTAACGAGGCTAAACCGAATCTTTTGAAAGTTCATTTCAAACAACCAAACAAACACACTTAGACGATCACCGATCATCATATCCACAAAACAAGAAATGTATGAACAAGATACTTGCCTCAAAATCGGCACATGAATCCTCTGACGAACATGGCTCGACCAAAGTGCCTCGAAACCTACATCTCCCGCAAGAAACAACAAAACACGATCACAACGAGGATCGAGACCAATAACAATGGGAATTACAACAAATTATCGAAGAAAAATTCATTGGAACATTTAATCGCATTAAATGTTCAATATCTCCCAAGAACACTTGAATCGTTGATTGAGTTAAACCGACTCGAAATATGGATAGACAATCCATAGAACACGATTAATAACAATGCATAACACCAACCGATTCATCAAAAACGGACTGGATTTGGAATCAAGAACAAATCTCCAAAAAGTCAACTCTAGGGGAAGTGGGAAAAATACCTCAATCAGACAAAGAACAACAGATTAGATGATGTTTATAATCACCTAGAACCCTCCAAAACACCTTGGAAGGGAACAAAATCGGCCAAGACCACGAACCCTAGTCGCCCTTGACTCACATCCGCGGAGGAAGGAATAAATGAAGACGAAATGCGAATATAAGCCTGCTATACAGACATACTAGTGTGCGCTAATCAACATGTTCTAGCACGCGCTATCGAAGCCACAATACAAAGTGTTCGGCCAAACGTACAGTTAGCGTGCGCTAATAGCTAAGTATTAGCGTGCGCTAACGAGTCCTATAACAGTCCAGTGGCTTCTGGACTGCCCAAGAACTATCAGTTAGCGTGCGCTACCCTCCCCTAGCGTGCGCTAACTGCTGCACCTTAGCACGCGATATAAAGCTGCATAGCGTGCGCTACCGAACTCCCAGTTAAATGCAGCAACTACTGGAATGTCTCAGCCTATACAGGTAGCGTGTGCTAACGGGGGTCAGTGACAGCTACTGACTTCTGAATTCATCACTCGATAGCTTGCGCTAAATGTAAACTTAGCGTGCGCTAAAACACTCGAAAATGACAGCAACAGTACTCTCAAAGATGAGTACGACGACGGACTACTCCGACCGAAACTTCAAGTTCAATAAATGAACAGAACACTCCAAAATATGATCATCAATGAGTCTGATCTCTAACCGAACTCATAACGACACTCCAAAAAGGTCGAAGTGAGGAATACGAAAGAAGTTCCCCAAAACTTTGGGAAATTACAAAACGGCCTAAAACGTTCGAAAAATCCAATAGAAGATCAAACAACCCAACCGAAGCTCACAACACGTCTAACAAAATCGAACAAACTTACGGGATACACGAAGCGATAGTTTCGAACGAGATTCGTAATAATCGAACTCAAGTGCGGGAAGATCGCTAAGAAGCACGGAACTCAACAAAACGATACCAACACGAACTCGGATGACAAAAAGTGCAGAATTAATCATTCTCATAATGACGAAACGGTCACAAGCGAGCCGTTAAAATGGACTCCTGTCAAAAAAAAGAAATTTACCAAAAATCAAAATTGCAGATATTACAAGTGGGCCGTCCAACTTGGTCTTCACCCGGGCCATTGTCAGCTTAGTTACTAAGCTCACCTCGATCCGATCAAATGTACTTTTTAATTAATCCAATTCACTATTTAAATAAATACAACATTATTAATTCAATAATTTCTCAATATCAACTAAAGAAATAAATTAATTATTCAATAATTTATTTAATTAACCAGAGCGAGATAATTTATTCAATAAATTAAATTAGACATCTAATGTCAAATATCCTTTAAGATAGAATAAGCTCAAATTATTTTGTCATGTTGTTTGCGCGACTCTGTAGCTTCATCTCAATTCGCAATGGGAGGACCTAAAGGGTGTGAGTAATATCTAGTCACACTCGTGGCTCACACTATAACACAATTGAGAGCGAATGATGGGATCAATGCAAACCTTTCACGTTATGAATACCGTATATGTATAAATTGTTCAACTAGATGCCCCGATCAAATTTTAGAATCACATAATGTCAAACCCCATTAGGACTTGATACTGTGCATAAGTTTGGTGGAACCAAGTCTTCGTATATAAAATACAACTAGCTCATATTCGTTGGCAAAATAAATCTGATCTCATCTGCCACTAACCACATAAGATATTTACTTATTCACTTACCTAAAAGAAAATATCTTAGTATTCAGTGGAGATTGCTACTTGTCCATCAAGTTACACTTCGACATTGACCCGTCGATAGGTGATTGGATCGAACTACTCTAATTACTAACTTAATATCACAAACACATCTTCCGCAGAATCCCCAAGTCCAAGGTTCATGTATATATCATAACCTTACAATACTAATCATTGACTATTCCAGAGTGAAATCCATGTGACCATATCGAAGCGAGTCTTGTCCGAGTATACTAATTCCATTAGCATACCTACGACGTGTGCTCTCAGTACAACTAAGTGAAGACATGCACTTGTCAAATCATATGTCATACAAGTCTTAACTAAACTAAGTACTCAGTTAAGTTTTAGAGACTTGAGAACTAGTTAAGCGCTTGAGCATTAAGCACTTCGAGTGCCACCCTGATCATCCCGAAAGGAGCGGAATGTTCCTCCTCAAATGCAAGGACTATATACCAAAGCAGGAATGCCAGTGACGTACAATTGATATAGAAATAACAAATGTCTTTATAATAAGTAACAAATTCATAATTACGAATATAAAGCTCTCACTCTCTCGTCCTCTGAGTGGCACTAGAGGATATATTCCTAACAGCTAAACAAAGAGTCATGATAATGTTACATGAGAGAATCGTAAGAGAATGTATATTGAAAGATCATAAGAAAACGTTACAGAAAAATCATAAATGTTACACGTTAGAACCATAAATTGGTGCTACACAGAAATATGCTACATGAGAGAACTGCAAGAATATATTGCGCAGGAAAGCTATAAGAAGATGCTACATGAGAGATCTGTATGAAGATGTTAAACAGTTGAACCATAAGAAGATGCTAGTTAGAAGAACCATTGAAAAATGGTGGACGGAAGAATCATGAGAATATGCTACAAGAGAGAATCGAGAGAATCATAAGGAGATGCTAAATGGGTATCTATACAAAGATGTTATTCGGGAGAACCAATAAAAAGACGCAAGATGTGAGAATCATAAGAAGATACACAAGAGAATCATAGGAAGTTGCTACATGGGAAATCGTACGAAAATACTACATGGGTGGCAAAATGTATATATCAGCTTTATACAATATCGGAGTGCCTTTTAGTAATTTAAATAACCCGGTACTTGACATGGTCATTAATTTTTATAATTAGAATAATGTATAAATGCGGATAATTCTAAACCTTAAAAATGTTAAATATTTTAAATCACTACTAGGGACACGAATATGGCGTCAAGGTGTTCCATACTCGAACCGTGTCAAGTATTCCGAGTACATATTACTCATACACTTTGTAAAAGGAGTGCTTATATTTGATTATCAAAATAATTCCTACCCCATATATGGTACGAGTAAAATAGTTATCAGTTTGCCTAGAGACCTTCCGGTTGTATTACTTATATTTCGAAGTCCAGTAATATGGGTACTATTTCACCTTTATTCAGATCAACTCAAGATAAAGCTCATTGTTAGTCTTCCCAACTTTTTAGTTTGAAACATTCACCATAAACGAGGGCACATATTTTTCTTCATCAAATATCAAGATTCATATTCAAACATGGTAATCCCCAGCAACCGAAGGAACAACAGATACAACAACCAAGAAACATCTATGGAAACTAACGTGCATTTCACACATAAGCACTAGAGTACTTGAGAGATCGGTCTGAAAGCTTGCCTTGGGAAATCAATTGAAAAACCTTGTCTTGAACAATAAGATGCAAAAAAAAAGTTCAAGATGCAACATAAATAACAATAAAAGAAAGTGATTAAACACATCACTCCTCGTCATCCTCATCTCCATCACCGCCAGATGCCTTCTTAGAAGCCGCCTTAAAATTCTTTCTCCGAACTCTACCAGGACGGCCACCGCCAAGCGGACTAGTGAGAGAGAAATTAACATGCTGCTGAGAGTCCAGTCTCACCATGAACGAGGGTACATTAACAACTTGTTTTCCAACCCTGTAATTATAGATAAAACATGAATATGTGAAATACGAATGCCCAAGATTTGAATCCAAAACAATTTGGATGGTGTTTCCGATATATATAATTATATGATAGCTTTACAAAGACTTGTTGTAACTATGATGCATAACATATTAAAGGAACAAGACACAATATATTTCTCAGGCTGACATTACCATACCATGACACCCATATGAACGAATAAAACAACATGAATCAGAGGAAATGTATAAGGTAACCACAGCATAAACTTGTGGTTCAGATTCTGACACCTTAGGTATTCTCCGCTAGTATTTACTGGGATTTAAAATTCTGGTACTCAATCTTGGGTATTAAGAATCCTGTGAATAGTAAGAATACTTGTTGTTTACTTTAAGATTCAGAATCCTTATTTCTTTTTACTTTAGATGTGTCAAATGATGTCTGAAAAGTGCATGATGTATTATATACTACTCCCTCCGTCCCAGCTAACATGAGCATTTTAACTTTATATGGTCAATAATTTTCAAGTTTGACTATAAATTAATCTCAAACTATAATGATAAAATATTTAACAAAATTATGTTATGAAACATTAAATGGTGAAGTTTCATAATATAATTTTGTTAAATATTTTATCATTATATTTTGATATTAATTCTTAGTCAAACTTAGAAATTATTGACCATATAAAGTCAAAATGCTCATGTTAGCTGGGACGGAGAGAGTAGTATTTAGTTGTATTATTCAAAAATAAAAAGAGAGATAAAAGTAGTATGTTTTAAAATATAAAAAGAGGGGGGGTGATGTAACATAAAGTAGATTTATGATGGCTAAGAAGTTGTCGGTTAGGTATTTAAAATTTGCATTGTGGCATAAACGAGTATTGGATTCAAAACTAAAATCCGGTATTTCAACGAGTATTCGGGTTCAAAATCCAAATCCGGTATTTCGAACTCTAGCATAAACATGACCTTAAGACCAACTCAGACCATTCGTCTATAATTATCTCCAAATTGGTGGGGAAATCAACTCCAAATAACATTTTAACTCCAATCACTCTTAAAAAAAAACTCTAAATTAGTGGGCCCATATTAAAATAGCATACTCCTTTCTTCATCAAACAATTTCTTTTATTTAAACATAGTCAATTAAGTTAACAAAAAGAATTTAGAATGAAGCATAAATTTTTAACTAATGAAATTAGTGGGCCCAATTGTTTTGAAGGGTGAACAGGATCCCTTCAAATATGAAGGGCTGGGGCTTGCAACTCCATTTTATAGATGGAGAGAGTATGATTCAAGGGTTTTTGACTTTAGATATGGAGTACAAAGGTCGCTTGGAGATGCTCTAAGAAAGAACTCATATCGACAATTTCTCATGGCACAATCTAATTGATTTCACATTTGTCATATGTAAATAAGACAGGTGCCTGAAAGAAAAAATGAACGCCAAAAAATATTTAACCAATGGAAAGGTACAACATAAAACTTTCTATTGCATTCTGATGCATGCATTTGCATAGACCAAGTCTAACATGGATGTCGTTCTATACAGGTGAAGCTAAAAGAATTCCTCATAATGATGTTCCAAGATGAATCCACAGCAATGTTTACAAGTGGATCTAACTATGGACACATGGAATTAATTATGTTTCCTAATATATGACATCAGTACAGGCAAAACATTCCACTACATTATCTTTGAATGGGGATATTTGTATAATGGGGTGTGTGTATGCACTTATAAACATAGAAATTAATATGATAATTATCTAAAACAAGCTGTTGATCCATGAAAACACAACTGAAACAAAGTTCCACGCGAATGTGCAGAGAAAGAGTGTGTTATCATGTGTGTACCTGATATGCCGCTGCCTGATAAGTACTCTGGCATGGTGAATGGACTTAGCCAGACCCACTTTAAACACAAGTGTTTGGAGGCGGCGCTCGAGGAAGTTCTCGACAGTGAGGGCCAAGACATGATCAAGCTTGTTCCTGTTCTCCGGGAGCAGTCCATACCTGATCATTCTCCTTAAAAGGGCATCACCCTCAAAAATACGACGAGGATCCTTCTCGTCGAGGGTCAAAAGGTCTCTAGCATTATTACGAATGCGGCTCAGTGCATACTGAACCCTCCACAGTTCCCTCTTGCACCTAAGACCGTATTCTCCAACCAGTCTTAGCTCGGCATCCAGTCGTTCCTTCTCGTAGGGACGACGAGGCTTCTTGAAAGTCTTGCCATCTGTAGTTGGCACAAATCAAAAGGCATCATTCATTCTAGTAGCAGGAAATGTTATTAGGAGCAGAGCATCCATGCCTTAATAATCAAAGAAAAGCTTGGAAAAATATATATGTCCTGAGATGAGAAAGTAATTTAGTGTAGCAAAACGTCAAACTGTCAGTTTTGTTTGCCAAAAAAAGAAAAAGAATCGAGACGTTGGTTGGTTAAAAAAAACTTGGTAAAGAAGTTGTGCTTATTTTTTGTCTGTAAAAGACAACCTAGTGACAGAATGAGAAATCTAAAGCAGAAATATCGGAAGAGCCCAGCTTTTAAAAATTTTGATAAAATTATGCAGACACAAAAGCAGAAGTTTCCATTTGAACACTGTTACTTCTTCTAGTTCTCCTCCATTTTTTTTCAGCAACAAAGCTGATAAAACATTGTTTTTAGTAATTGGAAACACTCCTTAAATCTGAAAGAACTGCGCAATACAAATAAATCATAATATTTGCTGCAGGCGCAAAATGCTCCTACTTTTCTATTAATTTAGTATAAACAATATAGAGTACGTCTCTTGTGACGGTCTCACAAGTCCCTTAAAACAAAAATTGCAAAAATAGCAAAAAATAAAAACCTTTGGGGAAAACTAAAATAACTAAAACACTACAAAAATGAGTCCTAAAAAATTTAAAAAAAAAAAATCCATAAAAAATCCTAAAAAAACACAGAAACATTAAAATAAACTAAAAAACTGAACAAGAAAGCAACAAATCTTTAGGCCAAGTATCATGGAGTACACTCATATGAGTTTTTGACAAACATACATATACAAACAAAATTCATAAAATACTTTCAACATTCAAATAGCAACAGAAAGATCAATCAAAATCCATAGACAACAAATACAAACCCCACAATCAGCATGCTGATTTTCTCAGCAAATAAAAAGAAACTGCATCCCAACATCGATCATACATTCATAAAAACTGAAAAACAACCGGAAAATCATTAAATAAACAAAATGACAACGCTAATTCAAAGTCATATACTAGCAGTCATGTTGGACCGAAGCGTCTAAATGTTTCACAATGTACGATGCATTTGTATAATTGTTCAATTAAGGGGTCAAGCTAATGATGCTTACAGTTGCGGTAAAAACAGACGTGCACCATGATTCTCCGCCGCCAACTTCCTCAGCCAGTCCGATCTGCGCTTATCGCAGTAGAAATGCAAGACTCGATGGATACATTCAGATTTTTGTTTTGGGACAGCGTTCTATATAGTCCTTGGTTGGGTCAAAACCCTAGTGGGTCTGGTGAGGTTTGGGCCGCGCAAGTTGATTTGTTGGGCTCTTACACACCAAGATAATGGACCAACTATATTAATATAGATTCTTGTGTGGAATAAATGACTAATGGATAGATGATATAAATATTATATTGTTCCGGGAATTATTATTCTCGTGACGTGTCTTACTTAATACTGGTTGTAGATATATAGATAGAAGGTTCTAGATCATTCTAGAGGTAGTAGGATCCTATTAGATGTCTTACCTTATCTAGGAATCCTATGTATGGAAGGACTCTCATTGTAATGTTTATATAAAGGCCCATCTATCAGTGTTATGAATACAATTTATTGACTCGTATTTACAGTCTTTTACTTTCTCCTGAAATACGTTATCAGCACGATTAGGAGATGACACCCTCCTATGCTAAAGAGGATAATGTAGCGACTCGCATAAGCATGGTGCTGAGTCCTCCATTTTCACCGAGTCTTTATACATACATGATCATAAGTATTAGCCTGGGTGGCTTTTGATGCTATGATGGTGTTCACAAATGGCCCTACTCAAGTAATAACATTATATGTTATGTGGTTCCTTTGACAATGATTGATAAGTTGATGAAACCTGAGTTTATGGTTGTCTAACTTGCGGACCAGTCATTGTAAAGGTTGGTTCACCCACTTTTAGACCAAGTCTTCAAGTGAAATTTTTACGAGTACTTCATCAGATCCAAGGCTACCTTCTCATAAATTATGGTGCCATTTGGAGACTTGGAAGGAGGTGAACCACTTAAATGAAGTTTTCACATACCATCAGTCGTCTTATCAACCAGTTCGATGTCATTTCGACCGGCTTCTGACCACAAGGTTGATGGTTTTGGAATCCCAACACCCGTTTATACATGCTCACGAAATTTCGAGGTATTTGGGGCTGGTGAAGGGAGTGAACTCTTCAAGAAAGCACTAGAGGTTCGATAAAACCAACGACCTATCATCGGTTCAATCGTTTCTTTATGTTCGATCCCGGTGGTGCATGGTGGCGGTTTTGTTGGATTCTCAAGACCAGTAGCTACGGTTATGTAGCATAGGTCAACATGTCATATTCACCTATACCTATCATCATTCAAAATGCTTAGTTATGAGTGTAACTATATGCATTTTGTTAACTGGATTGTAGTAACAATGAAAACCTTTATCGTCCACATGTTCATGTGCCAAAGTGCGTCACCACAACGCATTATGACGGGTTATAAAGGATGAATATGACATGCGCTTTCACTTATAGTCCGTTTAAAATATACCTTGGCAGACGATCTCGGAAGTCACTTTGATGAGCCAGTCTTCCCGTCGTTAGGGGGAGATGCGAACAATCATGTTCGAGTAGAACGACTTGAAATTGTCGTAGTTTGTCCCTACTGTGTCTCACCAAGTTCCCTAAAGTGACGAGATTAAATACATGCTGCAAACATGTCTGCAAGGATTGTGTCCGGTCATGGACGTTCGTCACCTATGAATGGTGATATGGTAACACCACAAATTGTGGTAGATGGTGTTACTAGGCCGTGGATCTCATCGAGTATTGGGATGCCACTTGGTTCGATAAATACTCTCGCTAAGAATGTATGCGAGTTTGGTACATGAAACTTGATCATTTGATCAAATAAACTCATCCGTCTCATGTGATTCTGGATTATAGTCATCATTGGGGGACGCCTCAATGAATGCCAATTCATAAAGAGTACTCTATGAATAAAGCCGGTACATGAGGACGTGGAATGTGAGTTTAATCGAACCATACTTTGTTGAAAATCTACAACGTTGTAGCCTTGGCCTAAAAATGGAAATATATGCGACTCCAGTATGAACTAAGTGATAGCCCTTTGTTTAAGTGGTGCCGACACTCCAAAGATAAGATCTATCCGTATACTTTGTTAAAGCGAGTGAGAGAATGAGTTAAATTCACCTCATGGCGCGAGGTTTCTCATGAACGCACTGGAATCGACTACGATGACACGAAACTAAGTTGTGCTATCGTAATGGATGTTATAGCATCCACTATCTTTTTAGTTAGATAGATTCCCAAATACTGATGTGCAGCTTGTGGTTAAATCTTATCTTAGTGGGGAACTAAGTTAAGTGATAAAAGGATCTCGTGGTGGATCAGACTCAAATCAAGTGGCTCCTGACCACGGAGCGCGACGACAAGTGATTGTCGGGAACGCATACTAAGTATATACTTGATTAGGAAGAGATATGAAGCTTTTGCGTGTAAAACTAAGGGTTTATAGTGATGTACTCTTGTGAGACTAAGAGATTCCACTAAATGCAAAGTTAAGAATGAAAGGATCTTGGGGACACTTGATGATGCGTGTTCATCAATCGGTTTAAGGCAATTTAAGGGACGGTTTCCCTAATAGACGATAAAGTAATGCCTATATGATTCCCAGTGACTAGTCGAAGTCATAATAACACTTGGCTCACTTAACTGATGACGCAGTCTTAAGAGAAAAGTACGGTATTATGTACTCATGTTTGACTCGATGTACTCATTCGTAATAATCCGGTAAAGCCACTGTGATGATGGCCTAGGATGCGCTCATGCAATGTCTGTGATTGACAAGAAGCTTGAAGCTTGCTCTATCTCGATAAAAGGACACTGGAATATCGATACCCGAATTTGCCCTTAATGTGTTGGTCTATCTCTCATATGACCTACAGGGTGGCTCACTTGCTGGAAAATAGTGATACCATTGGAAAGGTTTGTGTCTACTTTCCAAGGAAACCAACTATTTGATCGCATCCATCATGTTGAGTGACATATGACTATTGTTGCAAAGTAGGACAGGATATGTCCGGTAATTTCCTGAGTCAACTTCGATAGAGCTCTGTGATCTGCTCAGGTCGATCTAGGTTACGTACTGTATGTGAATGAAAAGCTATGGGTGTCTAGTTTTCATAAGTTCTTACAGTTTCGTTGATATCTATTGAATCGGAGAAGTTATGAATGATTTAGTGCATGGAGGTCAAGACTTTAGAAAACTTGATAAGTCTTTAGCGACTCTGCACTTTGGATGTGTCGCGCTCTTTTTGTCCTTAGACCAAGGTTTGTTTTTTTCCATTGGGTTTTCACTTGGTAAGGTTTTTAACGAGGCGACCTATGAGAACATCCATACAATGATGAGTTATACTTCTGTTCAACTTAGACCAAGAGGTTTTTTTCCCACTGGGTTTTTATGGTACTTTAATGTGTATTTCTAGGTGAAAATGGAAACATGCCGAATATACCGGGTCAGACAAAAAATGGGCCATAAGGGCCCAAAAACATAAAGTGATCACCTCCCTAGACACCAGGTGGCCGAAGGCTCGAATCACCCGACGCTGAGTAGAAGCCTCCGGTCATCGAGTCCTCGCTGAGCAGTACCGAGCAGCAGCAGCCGACCGTACCGATATCGTACAAGTCACCCGGTCGAACGAAGCCAGGCCGAATGGTCAACCAGAATCGGACCATGGTCGGGCCGCTACTTGAGCAATTTTTTAGTGGTGTTCACCACTTTGATCAACATCTATATAAATAGATGTTTTCCCACTTGTTTTGGGATTTTCCTCATTTTTTCTCGGTTTTTAGTTTGAGAAATATTTTTCTTTCTAGTATTTCTCTTTATTTCCCTCTTTGTTTTAAGACCCTAAATTTTAGATCTACTTTTGCAATTTTATTCTATCTTAGTTACTGATTTCAATTTGTTGTATTTGCACTATCCTCCACATATTCAAGCTATTTGTAAGGTTTAATTTCTATTTTTGATTTCCATGTAAAGGACTCGAGTAACACTTCATTTTAATGTCTTTAATTTTTGTCAAATTTCTAGATATAATCCATCTCTCTTTACTTTCTCCATGAAACTTGTTTGCTTTGATGCATTTTCTCTTTTAATATAAAAAAATGTAAGATAATTAAATGACAAATGAAAGAAGATATTACATAAGGAATGGTAATTTTTTGAGAGAGAATTAGATGCAAGAAGTAAAGAGAGAATTTTGTTCCAAATTTATCCTTTACGTGGGTATGTACGGTAAGTTAACTTATTTTTTGAGTTTATTTAAAAAGTTTTGTTTCGTTCGTTATAGATTGAGTTGGTATATTTTACTATATGATGTGTTGGTAACCCATCCTACTCAGCATCCACGTGGGCACACCAGGCAGCTGAACCGGCCGAACAGAACCCGGAATCGGACCGGACAAAAAACCCGATTTCCAACCGGACTCGCTAAAAACCGGTACGGACGGTGACTCCCGGGCCGACCCGGTATCCGATCCCGGAAGGCCGAGCAGAGGAAGGACGAAAATGTCCCGGTTCAAGATTTCGGCGGGGCCGGCCCGAACGGCGGCAGACCCGAAGCCGACCTGAGCGGCGGGGAACCCGAGGGCCGACCCTGTCGGATAGACATCTCCGGAAGTCGGCAAAACAGACCCGCATGCCAATTAACGCATGCAGTCACGCCCCTTCCCAAGACACTCCTTATAGGCCGCCACGTGTCCCCGATGTAAATGCAGACTGACAAGTGTTATGGGCGTATTCCCCAAACATGCGCCAGCTGTCATCTCCCCACTGGCCCAGACTGTCTATATATAGGAGAAATGTACAGTAAAAAAGGACCTTTTGGAATTCTAGGCATTAATAAGAGAGAGAAAAAAGAAGAGATAAAAGAGAGGTCGAAAAAGAATAAAAAAGACTTGTAATTAACAAGCAAATTGGATAGACCGGCGCACATTATTACGTTCGGTTCTATGCTATCGAAAGGTCATTAATAAAAATTTAGTGATCAACTATCTTCCACTTTACTTGTTATTTTCTACGTGTCTTCGACCCATTTGTCCCGGTCAGTACACGTGACGTTGACCAAATCAGACGTCAACAGATTGGCGCTAGAAGAAGGGCCGAACCTTCGATAAAAAAAAAGAGGTATAGATGGACCCTTCACCAGCAATGTCTCACAACAGTTCAAAAAACCCTCAGCCCGCGACGGAGGAAGAAAACCTCCTTAAAGTGGTTAAATGCTTTAAACACCCGGCCTTCCTCCAGGGCATGGCAGCCCTCATGGCGAGAGTGACAGGGGGCGGGACCCTTCAGAAACCTGAGGCTCAACCCGAGGCAGAATCTCAGATGGCCCGTCCTGCTGCCTCGGGACGAGGCGGAAAAAGAGCGGCCTCTGAGGCCGCCGGCGAAAGGGCCGAGAGCCACGGTGAAAGCTCACACCCCTCCCGGAAAAGTAAGCCTTCACGCCCCCCGTCCGTTTTTGATCGCCTCGGGGCGGGAAGGAACATTGAGAAGGCAAAGACTGCTCCTACCGCCCAGTCGAGTCGCAAGGAAGAAAGAGCTCACCACTGTCCCCAAATCAGCGCAAATATTGCCTCCCACTCCGGGCGACAATTCAAGCGAGATCGAGTTCCTAAAAGCGCCTTACGGAACTCGAAAATAAACAACTCCCGCCATCCCAAAGCTCGGAAGGGCTCAACGGCCAGAGAGTCCCCTGGCCCCCAGCGTTTTGGCGGAACCTCTCCGGAGAAGTTCAAAATTCCGCAAATTCCGCCATATAACGGAGAAAGCACCTAACGCCCATCCGGGACATTATAATTCTTGGATGGATCTGCATGGGTCGCAGGACGCGCTCCGATGCCGCATGTTTTCCCTAACTCTAGGGAAAGGGCCCGAGGTGGTATCGACGCGCCCCGTCATTCGATTCGGACATGGGCCCAGCCTTTTCGGCGACATTCCGGTCCCACTTTATGGGGTCCCTTGTGCGGGTCGCCCACGCTCATCCATCGCTTCCGTAGTCCGAGGGCCGAACGAGTCCCTTAAAGATTATATATCCCGTTTTAATAAACGGATATTAGAGACGGAGCCCATGTCCGACGATGCGCCGCCATTATTGCCCGTGCCGCCTTCATAGGAATTCTTTTTTTGGACGGTGTGCCGAACGTCCCCACACCTACCAGAATTTTTGAGCGCGCCACTCCCATATAGTCGCCGAGGAAGCCATGCCGCGCCAATGTTAGTCATGCCCTCCGATCAGAAAGGATCGTATAAAAAGAAGGAAGAAAGGCGTGACTACAAAGAAGCCCGTCAAGAACCTCGACGGGAAAATAAAACCCCTGCCTCTTCCTCGACAGCTCCGGCCACTCAAAACTATCGCCGGCCCGAGCTCATGGCCAATTTCACGGAAATATATTCCATTGGAGCCGCGGCGATATTCGATCAAATAAAAGGCAAAAACTTGCTCCCGGTCCCCCGGCCAATCTATAAAGATCAGAAGGACATGGACCAGACCCGCTTTTGTAAGTATCACGAGTCAGCGGGTCACAACACCGAGCAGTGTCGGGACCTCGTTGCCGCCCTGATCGCGGCATGTGATGAAACGGGCTTGAGGCGGTTTACCCGGAACCCGCCTCGGGATCGCCAGGATAGGGCCGACCCAGCGAGAGCCAAGAATGATCGGGTGCCTCCGGCCCCCAAATCCCCCCGGGAAATCCTAACGATTATGGGCACCGCCGAGGTCGATGATCCTCGGTCCAAGCGCCAGAAGAAAGCATCTATCCGAGAAGCCACCACTTCCTATCAGCGGACCGAGCGCCGAGCAGAAGGGTTTCGGTGGTCAAGAAACCTCCAAAACCCCCAGTGGCGGTTACTTTGAGGAGTCCGATGCAGCGGCTTGGACCATCCCCATTCGATGCACTTGTCATCACTCGCCCATAATGGGAATCCCACCACAGGTATTGGTGGACTCAGGGCTTATGCAGCATCATTTACCTTCATACCCTTCGTAGGATGAAGGTAGACCAATCGTATGTCCGGCCCTGCAATGAGGACATCCGGATTTGCCAATCGCCGCACCTCCCGGGGGGAAATTGACTCGCACGAATTTGGCCGTGGGCCGATTAGAGAACGATGATCACCACCTTTAAGATCATCGACGTGCACAAATGACTATAATGCCATCGTGGCCGACTGTGATGTCGAGGCCGAGAGCCACTACCCACCTACCACCAGGCAGAAATTCCCTACCCGGACGGCGTCGGGGTACACAGAGGGGATCAAAGGGCGGCCCGGAATGCAATCTCGGCATCCGGCTCGCGAGATCAACGCCGCCGAGGCCGTCCGGAAAAACCGCCTAAGAAGTGGAGATTACCAACCCCGAGCAACAAAGTGAAACACCTGCTTGGCCGGGGTTCGACGGTCCCGGGCCGTACAAACCCCGGGATGGGAATCGGGACGGCGGACCGCGGCCTCTGCCCGGAAAAGCCGATCTTAGAGGAAGATCCCGTTGACCCGCGGTATCAAAATCCAAAAGGGAAAATCCGCCACGCCGAGCCAACAAGAATTGGACACAGTCGACGTGGATTCATCCAACCCCGCCCGACGGCTAAAGATCGGCCACAACCTCCAAGAACCGATCCGCTCCGAGCTTGTCCTCCATCTCGAGATGCACTGATGTCTTTGCTTGGACCCATTCTCGATATGCCGGATCGACCTTAATCGGCTCGCCACCGATCGAACATCGACCCTACCAAAACCGGCCGTCGTAAGAGAAGAAAGATGGGGCCCGAGCGCCGAAAGGGCTGGAAGAGGAGGTAGGAAAGCTGATTGATAACGGGTTTATTCGGGAAGCCCGATTCGACTGGGTAGCCAACCCTGCTCGTAAAAGCCGACTGCTATGGAGGTTATGCATTGACTTCTCCAACCTGAATAAAGCCTGCCCAAAAGATAGCTACCCACTCCCCCATACCGATTACATGGTAGATGCCACGGCCGGGCACGAGCTAATGAGCTTCATGGATGCCTATTCTGGATACAACCAGATTCCGATGCACCCCGCTGACGAAGAGAATACCTCCTTCTACTCGGCCCGTGGCTTATACTGCTACCGGATGATGCCTTTCAGGCTCAAGAATCCCGGCGCAACATATCAACGCCTGGTAAATAAAATGTTCAGTGGCCTGATAGGCCATGCTATGGAAGTATATGTAGATGACATGTTAGTAAAATCCCTGCACTCGGCGGACCATGTACATGACCTCAATAAAATGTTTGCTATTTTGCGAGAGTATAAGATGAAGCTAAATCCGAAGAAATGTTCCTTCGGGGTAGGTTCTGGAAAATTCCTCGGCTACATGGTAAGCCAAAGAGGGATTGAGGCCAACCCCGATAAAATTAAGGCAGTAGCCGAGCTTGTTCCCCAAACTCGGTCAAAAAGTGCAAAGCCTAACTGGCCGCCTAGCCGCACCGAGCCGTTTCATCTCCCGCTCAACGGATAAGTGCAAACCTTTCTTTGAGGCGATAAAAAGAACAAGGATTTTCAATGGATGTAACCTTGCCAAAAAGCCTTTGAAGCTATCAAGAAAGTCTGCGGAAGCCCCGACCCTACAGAGGCCGTCCCCGAGGGGAACTTAACTTATATCTCGCAGCCTCGACTCCGCGATCAGCCGCTCTTATTCGAACGGAAAATGCGGTGCAACACCCGGTCTATTATGTGAGTCGCCCTTCATGATGCCGAGCTCGATATGCCCCGATGGAAAAGCGGCCTACGCGCTCATAATGGCATCCGGAAGTTGAGGCCCTATTTTTGGAACACCAAGTAGTCGTCTTAACCAACTATCCATTAAAACAGGTTATGCACCGACCGATGTTTCCGGCCGAATGGTAAAATGGGTCGTCGAACTAGGACAGTTTGACATAACTTACGAATCGCGCCTCGCTATAAAGGGACAAGCCCTTGCGGACTTCATTGCGAGTTCACGCCCGACATTACCGAGGACGACCACCGTAAGAATGGTCACTCTATGTAGATGGGTCCTCTACCGCGGACCGATCGGGTGCGGGATAGTCCTCGTCGCCCCGACAGCTGCTCGCTCGGCTATTCGCCTAAGTTTCCCAACCACCAATAATGAGGCAGAATACGAAGCTCTCTTGGCTGGTCTGGAAATGGCAACCTCTCTCGGCCTTGCCCGCCTCACCATCCTGAGTGATTCTCAGTTGATGGTCAACCAGATCAACGGCGAAAGCGAAGCCAAAGAGCCTCAACTGGTTAAGTACCTCAACCTAGCCCGAGCCCGGCTGCAAGGTTTTCAGGGGACTATACAACATATTCCCCGAACGGAGAACATTCAGGCCGACTCTTTGGCCAAACTTGCCCAAAGGTTGGGGCCGAGCATATGGATGAGGTCAGCATAGGGCATCACGCCTCATCGGCCCTGGAAATGGCCGAAATCCGAGCAGCGGAGCAATCAGAACCGCGAGGGTGGATGCAGCCTATAATACAATACCTTCAAAGCGGCATTTTGCCCAAGGACCGATCTCAAGCAAGATCCTTACGAACTCAGTCTGCCCGGTTCACTATCGTGGATGGGGCATTGTATAAAAGAGGATATTCGGTTCCACTGCTGAAGTGCCTGTCCGAATCAGAAGCCGAGTATGCCCTCAAGGAGGTGCACGAGGGCATATGTGGAAACCACTCCGGCGGTCAGGCATTGGCCTATAAGTTAATCCGACAAGGCTACTATTGGCCCGATCTAAAAAAAGATGCCATTGCGCTCGTGCGAAAGTGCGCCCGGTGCCAAATTTTCGCTCCACAAATCCGATCCCCCCCGGAGAACCTCACGTCTGTATATTGTCCCTGGCCGTTCGCCAAATGGGGAATAGACTTGATCGGCCCTCTACCTAGGGGACGGGGAGGAGTGCAACACGCAATCGTCGCAGTCGATTATTTTACGAAATGGGCCGAGGCCGAACCAATGGCACGTGCGAGCAGAATATAGTTGACTTCGTATGGAAGTCAATCATATGCCGTTCGAATCCCTCAATCCATTGTCTCGGATAATGCGAAACAGTTTGACAACAAGAAGTTCCGATCTTCTGCGACGGTCTCAAGTACGAAATAACTTTTCCACGCCCTATTATCCTCAATCTAACGGCAGTGGAGGCGATAACAAGATCTTAAAGCAACACCTCAAAACTCGCCTAGAGGAACTCAAGGGTTCCTGGCCAGAAGAACTCCCCGGGACCCTATGGGCCTACCGAACAACGCATAGATCCGCCACAGGAGAAACGCCTTTCTCCTTGGCTTTCGGCTCTGAAGCCGTTATCCCTGTCGAAATCGGAGCACCAACCTTCCGAGTAGCACATTTTGAAGAAAAGGACAACGACTTGGCCCTCCAAGTGAACCTGGACCTCCTTGCTGAAAAACGAGCTCAGGCAGAAATGCGAAACGCTATATACAAAAGGAGGAGTGAAAAATATTACAACTCCAAGGTTCACCCGAGAAGATTCCAGGTCGGCGACCTAGTCCTCAAGAGGGTTCGGGGTCCGGATCCCGGGCCGCTCAAGCCCAAGTGGGAAGGGCCGTATAAAGTTAGCGAAGTCCTTCAGAATGGGGCCTACCGGCTGGAATATCTGAACGGCCAGAGACTAACTCACCCATGGAACGTTATGTATCTAAAAAGGTATTATCAATAAAAATTCGATATTGTTCCTTATCTCAATGATGGCACACCTCATAAGACCGGCTCCTCCGGCACTATAAGACCGAGCTCGTATCGGCACCTCGAAAGACCGGCTCCTCCGGCACTATAAGACCGAGCTCGTCTCGGCACCTCATAAGACCGGCTCCTCCGGCACTATAAGACCGAGCTCGTCTCGGCACCTCGAAAGACCGGCTCCTCCGGCACTATAAGACCGAGCTCGTCTCGGCACCTCGAAAGACCGGCTCCTCCGGCACTATAAGACCGAGCTCGTCTCGGCACCTTAAAAGACCGGCTCCTCCGGCACCATAAGACCGAGCTCGTCTCGGCACCTCGAAAGACCGGCTCCTCCGGCACTATAAGACCGAGCTCGTCTCGGCACCTTAAAAGACCGGCTCCTCCGGCACCATAAGACCGAGCTCGTCTCGGCACCTCGAAAGACCGGCTCCTCCGGCACTATAAGACCGAGCTCGTCTCGGCACCTCATAAGACCGGCTCATCCGGCACTATAAGACCGAGCCCATATCGGCACGATCGACCAAGAACGATAAAAAAGCACGACGAAAACGACAAGAAAAGATCTTATTTTCATCAAGTCATTATTATTAAATACAGACAATTACAACAAACCCGAACCAGGTTGGCACGCAGGCCGAACATCAGATGAAACAAAAAAGACAAAAATTGCACGCAGCCATGCCGAAGCAAAACCTAAAAGAAACTATTCGGCCCCGTCATCCTGGCCGGCCGCCTGAAAAGGTGGCCCCTCGGCCGCCTCCGGCTCATCGGCCCCTGCAAGGTCCACATGAAGGTCGACCGCCTGAGAGGTGATGTAAGCCTCGATCTCCTGAACGGTCTTCCCACCTTTCATAAGATCTAAAATCTCGAGACAAGTGGAGACGTAATTCGGGTTGATCGGCTCCTCAAAAGCGGCGTCTCCTTGAAGGCCTCGCCCCATCGGCACGGCCCTCGCATAGCTCGAAGCCTCGCAGTGTTGAGGCGCTCGGCTGCCGCTAACACAGGCCTCGGCCTCCTTCGAGATAAGCCTCGTGCTCGGCCGGATTTCCGCGCCTTTGTTCGCGCCTGATCAACCGCATCGGTCGGCTCCTCGTCCTTGACCTCCATATGTCGGCTGAGAGCCCGGCCCAAAAGCTCCATCTCGCCCCTTAGAGAGGTTATCTCCCCTCGAGAGACTTGATCAAAGATGGGCACAAGTGATGCTCCTCCTGTAAAGCCTTAAGATCGGCCTCCGTCTTCTTATGCCTCTCGGACAAAGCCGAAACTCATTCGAGGCCTTCACATAGGTGCACATGGCCCGGCCGACCAAGGCATTCCCGAATCGGATCTGCTCGGCCGGATCCATGTCGTTGGTCATCATCTCACTTGGGTGTCCAACCCGGATCGGAATATGGCTAAGCAGCCACCCCGGGAGGGACCCGACCGAGCATTTCAGAGTCGGGGTCGCGGCCCGGACGTAATCCAGGAACCAGCGTGGCCGCCGCCCCTTCATCTGATCACACGGCTCCACCCGCTCCTGGTTGACCGGAAGGTAGTGGCCCTCCAAGTCAATAACGGGCTCTTCCCGATCGGCCCGGGCAGGAGTCGGGGCGGACAGTATGACTTCAGGGGCCGACAAACCCTCGGCCTTATTCGCAAACAGCTCGCCTCTTGCGCTTGCCGCCCGCTCCTCCGATCGGCGGCCTCGCCGCCACGCCACGGCCAGGCGGCGTCTCCCTCCTACCAGATGAAGTCTTTGCCTGAGGAGCTGGAAAAGGGAGACATATCAAAAAAAAAAAAAAAAAAAAAAAAAGGTAAGGGCGTACCTGAAAAAGACATGGTGCTCGGGTCGGTCTCTCTAAGTCCGGCCGCCCAAAGGTTCTCCTCGGACACTAAAAGGTGAGACTTCCTTTGCTCCAGAGGAAGGCCCAAAAGCTGCTCGACCCGGTCGTCGAACTCAGCAGAAGTCTCTGACGCCGGGATGCGTTCTGCACAGGCAACAAATGATGAGCGTTAGACAAAAAAGGAAACAAAAGCAAAAAATACTGCTCACCCATTTTGGCCGTAAAAAGCACAGGATTCCGCAGCTCGGCATCTATCACCCCCGGCTCCCACTCATCCAAAGAACTCCTCCACGGCCCACCGATGAAGAACCACTGTTCTTTCCAGCTATGAATGGTCTCGGGTACCCCCACCAGCTCCTTGTGCATAGCATGCCGGGCCGTCAAATAAAACCAGCCCGAGCCGGACCTACCAACCGACCTCCATAGATAGAGGCTGTTGAACTCCTCAAAGCTGGGCTCGGGCCAGCCGTGCTGGTTAAAAAGAATAAAAAGGCCCACCACCCGGGCCCAAGAATTCGGATGAACCTGGGGGACAGCGAGGCCCCACTGCCTTAACCACCGGGAAAGAGTCAACGGGAGCGGAAACCGAAGCCCGGCCAGTAAAGAGCGGTAGTACACCGCCGTGCAACCAGCGGGCGGACTATGGGGCCTCTCCTCGGGATACGGAACAAACATCCGCACCCTCGCCGGAATTTTGAATCGCAGCCGCCAGGCCGCCAATAGTTCCTCCGTAACATTACTGGGGATCGAGGCTGAGTCCCAACTCGCCTCCACAAAAGGGGCCGGACGAGGGCGGGCCCGGGCTACCACCGGCTCGACTCTCTCCGCCGGAGTTTCTCCGACAAATGTCAACGGCGCCGCCATTTCCACTTCTCCAGATCCTGGCGACTTCACAAAATCATCTCCTTCCTCCTCAACACTCCAGTCGACGGGAGCTTCGCCAATCGATAAATCCGCCACACCCGTGCGGTCCGGCGACACAACCAAAACCACCTCCGTCTCATCCCTTGTCTCCGACATTTTTAATAGACGAGGAAAAAGAAGAGAAAGAAAAAAGCGAGCTTACCGAGAAGGATTGGCGAAATCGGAAGAGAAGAAAAAGTCGCCGAAAAAATTTTCTCTCTCTCTGCAAACACTATGTAAAAATGGCGGAAGAAACAATGAAAAAGAAGACAACCTCTATTTATAGGGAAATATAGGCAGTAAATGCCAGGCGCGTGAGGCGAGAAATTCTACTGAACCGTCGCAGGATTCGAGAACGCGTGAGCGCGCCGCCCAATATTCTTGCGCCACGCGTCCTCCCACATGATGACACCTAAAGACCAGGGAGGCGGTGCGACACGACTCCCGAAGAGACGTCTGTTCGAAAGATCCTCCCAACAAGACAAACCGGATCGGCCTCAACATCGAACGACTCCAGCCCCGGCCAGCTCGGCACGGCCCTGGACTCGGGGGCCCTTGTTGGTAACCCATCCTACTCAGCATCCACGTGGGCACACCAGGCAGCTGAACCGGCCGAACAGAACCCGGAATCGGACCGGACAAAAAACCCGATTTCCAACCGGACTCGCTAAAAACCGGTACGGACGGTGACTCCCGGGCCGACCCGGTATCCGATCCCGGAAGGCCGAGCAGAGGAAGGACGAAAATGTCCCGGTTCAAGATTTCGGCGGGGCCGGCCGAGCGGCACCCGGCCGACTGAGCGGCGGGAACCCGAGGCCGACCACTGTCGGATAGACATCTCGGAAGTCGGCAAAAGCAGACCGCATGCCAATTAACGCATGCGATCACGCCTTCCCAAGACACTCCTTATATGCCGCCACGTGTGCCCGATTTAAATGCGGTGACAAGTGTTATAGGCGTATTCCCAAACATGCGCCGGTATCATCTCCCACCGCCCTACTGCATATATAGGAGAAATGTACAGTAAAAAAGGACCTTTTGGAATTCTAGGCATTAATAAGAGAGAG
This sequence comes from Orobanche coerulescens, assembly GCA_033398695.1. NCBI lineage: Eukaryota > Viridiplantae > Streptophyta > Magnoliopsida > Lamiales > Orobanchaceae > Orobanche > Orobanche coerulescens. The sequence continues at coordinate 41,745,625 of CM065813.1, forward strand.
AAAAAAGAAGAGATAAAAGAGAGGTCGAAAAAGAATAAAAAAGACTTGTAATTAACAAGCAAATTGGATAGACCGGCGCAAATTATTACGTTCGGTTCTATGCTATCGAAAGGTCATTAATAAAAATTTAGTGATCAACTATCTTCCACTTTACTTGTTATTTTCTACGTGTCTTCGACCCATTTGTCCCGGTCAGTACACGTGACGTTGACCAAATCAGACGTCAACATGATGCACGGTACAAGATACACTAGTTGCTATCTTAATCACAATTACTATATAACAAAATTACACTGAAAATATAACATAATCACATTATGCATCATATAATTATGGTGAAAAATAATGCATAGCGTATCACAAATGTGTATTGTATAATTTCATTGAAACTACAACATAATGGTGTTCCATACACGGTATATTACGTAACACAATATAATTTCCTAGCTTATAAACTAGATTATCGAGATGCTAAAATAGCATCTAAATAAATTAATTTATCAGGCATATCTAACATATCTAACTCGAGTATAAGTCCCTTTCCGTTGGAGAAAAAAAAAATTATGAGTAAAAGTACCAAACAAATCCTTATTAAACCTTAATTCCTGAGTTTATACAATAGGAAGAGACAAAAGGCCAAACTTGTAGTTACTACTACAAAAAGTAAAATGATAACAAATATGTGCGAGATAATATGAATTTGAATAAAAATTGTGTAATAAACATGTATATAAATAATATATATTTATATATACATGTTTTTCATATTTATTTAACGTGAACTATAATAGATGAATGTGTTCCATAATAAATAGATGAATAAAATGTATGTATATATAAATATAAATATACATCGTATGTACATACAACATTGCACGAAAAAAAATTACACTTGTTATAATATCATCAATAATGATATGTGGGATCAACAATCAATAATTCAATCAATTATTGGATTGAAATATCTAATATAAAGACAATTGTGTTGTATAATAAATAATATTAATTTATTGTATATCATGTAAACTTGAGCTATAAATAGATCTCTTTGGTAGAGCTTTGGAGATATAATTGATTCTAATAAAAGCTCAATTTCTTCATCTTCTTTCCTCCTTTATGCTTATATTGTAGTAATATATATTACAATATATATAATATATATTGTGAAGTGATAACCGATTTTACAACACATTATCAGCACGAGCTCTACCGATTTAATTCCATTCCGAAGCCGGACTTGATATATTGGTACATCATCCTTAAATTCTAAAGGTATGTAATTAACTTTATTTATATTTAATTTATGTAGTAATAATATTTAGATATGGTATTAATCTAATATCATTATTGATGATAATTAATATATTTAAGCAAATATAATAATTATGTAAATATCATCAATTTAAATTTATATGCCTAAGGACCTAAGCTCAATCTTATTTTTAAGATGATTCTTGGACTATGGACTAATTATATGTAGGACCTAAATAATAATGAATTTGTGTGAAGTGTAAAATCTTCACCTATTTTTATTTGAAGAGCTAAAATCTCCATTTATTAGTGAAGAGTTGAATCTTCATCTATATTTTGTAGAGAATTACCAATGGAGGAATACAAAATCCCCGTTCATAAGACCACAAAAGATTTTATAATCGAGTAGTGATATTTTTATTTTTAGTAGTCATGAAAGATTTTATAATCGAGTAGTGATATTATTATAATTAACTATATATATATATATATATATATGAATTTCCATTCCCCAAACTCTAATTACCAACGGTTAGTTTATTAAAATATATAAGAACATATTCACCAATTTTAATGATAATTAACAATAAAATAAAAAAAAATTCTTCTTTTCTCCAATGGTTATAAACGGCCATATTTCAAAAATCAAATCTATAAATACTCATATTATACTCCACACTTATTAATCATCTCCAGAATATCTACCTATTTTTATAAAATGGGTAAATATTTTATGACTTTCCTCACTCTTATTACATTTTTCAATTTCATCACTTGCTACACTCAAGTCGATTGCTTTAGTGAAACATATATGATCATCATTATGATGGTCACGATTCTTCTTTTAGTTTTTAGTTGGTTTGTTGTGTTTAATATTTAAGCATGAATGGTATTTGTATTGAGTAATAATTTCAATTATACTTTTGTTTAGCTGACATCATTAAATGTAATAGCTATGTGTTAATTATATTTCAATCTTATATTTTGTAATAGATAACCATGTCCAATCTTAAGCTCGATTTCTTAAGCTCGATTTCGCTCCCTTGAATCTTAATGGAGACAATTATATGTTTTGGACAAATGATGTGAAGACACATCTTAGGTGCAAAGGACTCGAAAATATTCTAACAAATAATGTGCCAGATGCTACGAAAGAAAAGGAGGTAGATGAAAAAGAACTTTCTATGAATAAAGCAAAAGCATTAAAATGCATGAGGCAACATCTTGATGAGGGATTAAAACTAGAGTACATGAACATGAATGATCCCAAAATTTTATGGGACAATCTTAAGAAAATATTTGGGTATCAAAAATAAGTATTATTACCCGCACTGGTTGATGAATGGAACAAGTTAAGATTCCAAGATTTTAAAAGTGTAAGCGAGTATAATTCTGCTATGTTCAGAATTGTATCACAACTAGAGTTTTGTGGTAAAATCATAACAGAAGGTGAAAAATTGGAAAAGACGTATGCTACATTCCATACGTCACATCTAGATACTGCAACAATAATACAGAATGTGGGGATATACCGAATACTCTGAATTAATTGCATCTCTCTTACTTGCTGAAAAGAATAATGATCTGTTGATAAAGAATCACCAGTCTCGTCCTACAGGGGTGATAGCGATTCCTGAAGCAAATGCCACAACTACTAATCAAGGACGTGGTGGTCATGGTTTGTTTAGAGGTCGAGGTCGGGGACGCGGTCGCGGCCACTTTCGTGGTCGAGGTCGAGGTCGTGGCCGTGATTATGGAAATTACTTTAGGCCTCCCAAAAATGAAATGATTAGTAAAAAACAACAAAATAAAGATAAGTATGTCCAAGAAGGTTCATCCAATAAAAATGAAAATTCTTGTTTCAGATGGGGAAAAAGGGACATTGGGCTAAGGCATGTAGAACGCCAGGCCATATTTGTAAAATGTATAAGCATCTCTGAAAAATAAAGAAAATGAAGTCAATTTTCATGAACATGAACCTGAGGACGACTCAACTTACCTAGAAGCTGCAGATTTTACTGAGGATGCAAACGTGGACATGGACATGGAATAAAATAAATAAATAAATAAATATGTGATTTCCATGTTTGTTGCATCTCTATTGTACTTGTTTGTATTCTCTTGTTTGAAATGTGTATTATCTCATTTGAAGTTTGTATGAAGTATTTAATAAATATTATTATATTAAGCTAACTTACCATGTCTTATATTCTTATTCATTAAGGAGTTTGAGTATGGAAGGTATTGGAGATATTTGCATCCCGGACAGTGGCACAACTCATACAATCCTCAAAAATAAGAAATATTTTACTAAGGTACAATCTACAAAAGCAGTAATATATACAATTTCAGGTCCCGCGGACTTGATTGAAGGAACATGTAATGCTAAATTCATATTACCAAATGGAACAAAATTTATCATTAATAATGCTTTATTTTCTCCAAAATCTAAGAGAAACTTGTTGAGCTTTAATGACATATACCGTCAAGGATATGATATCAAACGATGGCAGAAGGTAATATGAAATATATGTACAATACTGCTAATATTTTGGGAAAGAAACAAATATTGGAAAAACTACCACAATTATCTCGTGGATTACATTATACACATATTCATGAAATCTGATAATAAAAGAGGATCCCAAAATCTGCAGCTTATCAAACTGGTCCTCTTTTATTATCAAATTACATTATACACAAGATTCCTTGCACAAATAATCAAACTAAAGGCACAATTTCCTGATTATACTATACGGAATGTGAGACTTGACAATGCTGGTGAATTCACATCACAAGTATTTAATGATTATTGTATGTCAATTGGAATTACAGTCGAACATCATGTTCCGCATGTGCATACACAAAATGGTTTAGCTGAATCATTAATTAAATGCCTTCAATATATTGCTAGACCACTAATAATGAGAACAAAGCTACCAGTTACTGTTTGGGGTCATGCAATTTTACATGCTGCTTCACTAATAAGGTTAAGACCATGTGCTAATCATAAATATACTCCATATCAACTTGCACTTGGTCAGGAGCCACATGTTTCCCATCTAAAAATTTTTGGTTTTGAAGTATATGTACCAATATCTACCCCACAAAGAACAAAAATGGGACCTCAAAGAAGGTTGGGAATATATGTTGGGTTTGACTCACCCTCTATTATTAGATATCTTGAACCTCTAACAGGTGATGTTTTTCAAGCGAGATTTGCTGATTGTCATTTTGATGAGACAAGATTCCCAACCTTAGGAGGAGGTAATAAACAACTGGAAAAGGACATAACATGGTATGTACCATCATTATTACATTTGGATCTATATACAAAATTCTGCCTTGGTCTACAAATGGAACATACTAAAAATAGAATATTAGTACACCAATCAACTTATACAGAAAGGGTATTGAAAAGATTCCACATGGACAAATCAACACGTTTGAGTACCCCAATGGTCGGCATAACACTTAATATTGAAAAGGATCTATTCAGACCAAAGGAAGAAAATGAAGAGGAAATTGGTCCTGAAAATACCTTAGCGCAATTGGAGCCCTAATGTATCTTGCTAATTGTACACGGTCGGATATAGCTTTTACAGTAATTTTACTAGCAAGATTCAGTTCATGTCCTACAAAGAGGCATTGGAACGGAATAAAACATATATTCAGATATCTACGAGGTACGATTGATCTTGGTTTGTTTTATTCTAACAATGCAGAACCAGTTTTGCTTGGCTATATAGATGCAGGTCATCTATCTGGTCCACATAATTCTAAGTCACAAACTGGACATATGGAGGCACTGCAATATCCTGGAGATCTCAAAAACAGACAATCGTGACTACTTCCTCAAACTATGCTGAGATAATAGCTCTTCATGAAGCAAGTAAAGAATGTAGATGGTTAAGATCAGTAACACAACATATTCAAGAAACATCAGGCTTGCCAGTCGATAACGGCCCAACAATAGTATACGAGGACAACTCTGCATGTGTTACTCAAATGAAAGAAGGCTACATCAAAATCGATAAAACCAAACATATCCCCCAAAGTTCTTCGCATTCACTCAGAAACTTGAAAGAAATAAAGAGATCGACATCTAATATATTCGATCTTGTGATAATGCGGCAGATCTCTTCACAAAATCACTCCATACGAAAGTTTTCAAGAAACACATCCAGAATATTGGAATGCATCATCTTCGAGACGTTTAAAGAAGAACTACACATGCTGGGTTGAGGGGGAGCATACAACTGTACTCTTTTTCCCTTATTAAGTTTTTATCCCACTGGGTTTTTCTTAATAAGGTTTTTAACGAGGCAGCTTGTGATGCTCCCAAATGAGATATCATGATATAAGATATTTCAAAGGGGGAGTGTTATAATATCATCAATAATGATATGTGGGATCAATGATCAATAATTCAATCAATTATTGGATTGAAATATCTAATATAAAAACAATTGTGTTGTATGATAAATAATATTAATTTGTTGTATAGCATGTAAACTTGAGCTATAAATAGACCTCTTTGGTAGAGCTTTGGAGATATAATTCATTCTAATAAAAGCTCAATTTCTTCATCTTCTTTCATCCTCCTTTATGCTTATATTGTAGTAATATATATTATAATATATATAATATATATATATATATATATTGTGAAGTTATAAAAATATCCGATTTTACGACAATACTCTCAATTTCCAAATACTATTTTTTTTTTTTGTGTGCGTGTGGGTGCGCGCAAAGTGATACAAGGCTCATTATTGTAAACATCTCTGGATATGTAGTAAAGAAGAAAATGTCGCTAATTTACAGGCTAACCTCCTCCGTCCTGAAAACCCCCAACCTAAACCCCACCACCGCCGGGGTCCGCCATTTCTCGACCAGTAGAACCACCAAAGACAGCAAAACCGGCCATGACGAGTGGAATGACGCATGGGAAACCGCCTGGCTCCCCGACGACCTCTCCGGAAGATCCCCACGAGCCCCGTGGGAATCCGACGTCAACTTCTCTCAACCCAAGGCCACACAAAATCCCCAAATCACCCTCTCCTCCACGCCGGAGGAAATGGACCCCGAGACCCAGGCTTTCGTGGAGGACATGAACGATAATTGGGACCAGAGGAAGGGCAAATCGGTCAAAAAAAATGCCGATAGTACTGTCGTCCCGTCGGGATCAGCCTCTTCTTCTTCTTCGCTTTATAGCTTGGAGAATATTAAGAGGGATTACCGGCTGACGAAGCAGCAAATACACGCGGGCCTGTGGGTGAAGGAGATTGAGAAATTGGAGGAGGCTAAATTGGGGAATTCCATGTCTGGTTTCGAAGATATTGAGAAACTGCTCGATAGTGCCTCTGAGTATGTTCCTTTTTTAAGTAATCTTAAGCTGCATTGTGATATTTGAAGCAGAAAATCTCTTAATATGATAAACTGCTTTGTGATTTGCTTATGAATATGATTTGTGGCACTAGAGAAATTTTAAAGTGTTTGAAAGCTTAATTAGGATTTGAGTATTCATATCAGTTCGACCAAATTTTTTATTTATTTAATACTATATTTGTTGTTTTTGATGTGCTTGGGGATGTTCATGAAAGTGCAGGTTTACTTGTTGTGAGGGGGAAAATTTTTAAGTTCATCTCTTTCATATTGGATGAATTTCGAGTTCTAGCACTATTATGTTGTCTTATTGAATAAAAATTCTACAGAATTTATTGGATGATGTTTGTTCTTAACTAAAAATGATCAATTTTTTTAATTTTTTTAGAGAGGCACACTCCGACGATGACACTTTTTTCAGTATTAGAAATGATACAGTATATGAGCTGCTGCAAATAATTTTGAAACCTAGACAGTATCCTTTCTAAAAATGATAAGTACCATTGTCGGACCGTCTGATACAACTGTGTCTGTGATACAATTCACCTTTTTCTAAAGCTCTTCTTTTAAGGATCATGTTGAAAACCCTTGGAATCTTTAGATAACTAGGACATCACCAAACCTTTTGTGTTCAATAAATATAGGATATTCGATTCTGCAAACAATGAATTGGGAGATCCTAAAGTTCCGGGCTCTGAGTTCAAAAACAAACCAGATGGCTGGGAGACAACATCAAAATCTCCAGATGGGAATGTTTGGGATATGTCACAAAGGGAAGAAGACATCCTGGTTCAAGAATTTGAGCGTCGGATTGCCTTCAATAAGTTCCAGGTTCGTGTGGTTGAACGCCGTAATGGTTAAACGTGTGTGTATACATATTTTTTCAAAATTATAAATATCCCGTTGAGATTTGTTTTAATTTTATAGAGTGAGGTATTTACGAAGTGTGTGTTTATAAGCTAGTTTATTTTTTGAGCTTCTTTAAAAAGTCTCATTTGTTACGCCATAAACTAGCTCATACGCCAACTTAAGTGGTAGGTTTTATGATTTATACCCTTTATTTCTATGGTGTTTATGCCCTTTGCTGTTCATTCTCCATTTTGCCCCTGCCTTATTGATGTGTTTTTCAGATTGCAAGCTTTATAAAAACACACATATTTAGCCGAAGGCGGCCAATTGATGGTTGGAAGTACATGATCGAGGAAATCGGACCAAATTCGAAGAGAGGTAAAGGAAGTGTTTCAAGGCTGCCCAGTGTATCAGATGAATCAACTCAGCCTTTTAGAGAGGAGAAACCCAGTTTTGCCAGCACTTACTCTTTACCGAAAGGGCGGCGATGAAATATGTGATATGTGACATCCAATGTGCTAAGTTTTAATATAATGTGTGATTACTATAGCAAATGTGGCTTAAAAACAATTTTGCTAATGCAAAAAGGAAAGGTCTTTTCTCATTTATGGTTTTGTATTATGTTCGATAATTGCATCTTTATTGCAGTTTTTGTCCGTTCGGTTTAATCATCATTGAAACGAAAGATATCGTGAATTCAAATACAACATCTAAGCCTTAGTCCCAAAATGATTTGGGGTCGGCTAACATGAATCAAACTTTGAAACCGTCAATGATCGTTACATAAATAACATAAAAGGAGAAAAAGAGGGAAAAAAATAGAGAAAAAAGTAAATAAAAAAAATGAAAAATCCTGAAAAATAAATTAACAGGTAACATGGAATAAAAGAAAATAGGAATAAAAATACAGAAAAAAAAAAAGAATCAGATTCCATCCACCATCCGTAGTCTTTCCCGCCACATTTGTCTCTCTCTATCGCAATACTTTCTACAATTCCAAGAAATCGCATATCATTTTCAATCATCTTTATCTAAGTTTTCTTGGGTCTTCCTCTACCTTTCCCAACATTACTTGTTCCCCAACTTTCTAGCCTCCTCACTGGGGCATCAACAGGTCTTCTTCTCACATTGACCAAACCATCGTAATCGATTCTCCATCGTCTTGTCTTCTATAGCCGCAACTCTTACCTTCTCTCTAATCACCTCATTTCTGAGCCGATCCTTTTTTGTATGACCACACATCCATCGTAGCATACGCATCTCCGCCACATTCATATTTTGAACGTGACATTGTTTTACAGCCCAACACTCGGTGCCATATAACAGCGCAGGCCTAATTGCCGTGCGGTAAAATTTACCCTTTAATCTATGAGGCATGTCAGGATCACATAAAACTCCTGTGACACTCTTCCACTTCAACCACCCGGCCTTTATTCTGTGAGCCACATCGCCATCTAGCTCTCCATCTTTTTGGATAGTAGATCCAATAGGCTCACTGAGCCGACCGACAACGTAGTAAAATTTGTGCTTGTACTTAGACCTGGCAAACGGGCGGGCCAAATCTGGGCCGGGCCAAAAAGGCCCGACTTTTTTGGGCCAAAAATATTAGGCCCGTGGCCCGCCTCGGGCGGGCTCATCCCGGCCCGCGGGCCTCAACTCTTTTCTTTTTGAAATATTAATTCTGAATAAATATAGAAATATTTTTCGATCCTTAATTATTATATTATTCACTATACTATCACAATCAGATAAATAAATGTACAATTATTTTTATTTGATAATTACTTTATTTACTACACTACCACAATCAAAAGATAAATATACAAATATTTTTATTTGATCATATCATTTATCACTACTACTTTCTTATAAAAATCATAAAATAATATTATTATTGATATGAGATACTACAAAGTAATCATAAAGTCCCATAAAAAATAAAATTACATCAATAATTAACATATAGATGTAATATAACCTAACAAATAAGTAAAAATTTCAAATCTTATAATTACATATAACATAAATATAAAAAATACAGTAGGCGGGCATGCTTCAGGCCTCAACGGCAAAGCAATCTGGGCCGGGCCAAAAAGGTCCGATTTGTTTGGACAAAAAATATGAAGCCCAATGCCCGTTCAAAAATGAGCGGGCTGGCCCGACCTGTGGAGTCGGGGCCTATTTTGCCAGGTCTACTTGTACTGCACTAGTTCAAAATAATAAGTTTGATAGGTCTCATTTTGCGTAAGCAAATTAAACAACAACTCTGGCATTTATTTGGTAAATTGATTGATAAGGTAACTTGGAATAAACCAAACCAAACCAAACATACCCAGTATATCCCGCTCAGAGCAGGGTCTGGGGAGGGTAAGATGTACGCAGACCATGCCCCTACTTATTACGGTAGGGAGGCTGTTTCCGTGAAGACCCCAGCTTAGTGCACAGCAGAATCTTGTGTGATAAATACAAAGGAAAACATATGGTTCGAAAATGCTCGAGACAATACCTGAGCCCATGGCTTGATCCACATGGGACTTACCTAAGCGGAATTTGGCTACTTCACTCCCGATGAACGCTGCTCTAACAAAAGAGAGGTTGGCTCTCCGCACAGCTCCCTGTCAAAAATACACCACACGCAAAGACAATATGATAAAATATACAATAAAAGTAAAAATGCAATGCTCTAGGTCAAAGCTAACCGAGACAACCCAACTCTGAGGCTCTCAACTACAGCACCGCTCCCTACAAACGAATCCACAACTCTGATCTGGCGCCTCCAAGCGCACCTATCAACAGTCATGGCCTCGGAAAGGTTTAAGGCCTTCAAATCTAATCTCAGTTGCTCCTCCCACGTCCTCCTCGGTCTGCCTCTCCTCCTCTCCCCGACAACCATTAAACTCTCGATCCTCCTCACCGGAGCAGATGCCTGCCTCCTGCGGACGTGGCCAAACCATCTCAATCTCCCTTCCCTAACTTTCGCTGAAATGGGCGCCACTTCCAGCGCGTTCCTGAAAACCCCATTCGCAATTCTATCTAACATAGTGCGACCACACGACCAACGTAACATTCTCATTTCAGCCACTTCCAACTTGCTCTCAAGCGACTTCTTCATCGCCCAACATTCGGAGCCATACAACATTGCAGGTCGGATTGCTGCTCTATAGAATTTACCCTTCAACTTTAGAGGGACTTTCTTGTCGCACATGACCCCTGTCGCTGCTCTCCACCTTAGCCACCCCGCCTTGATGCGATGCGTGACATCTTCTTCACACTCACCTTCCTTCTGAATGATCGAACCCAAATACTTGAACTTATCCGTACAGGGTACGATCTGATCCGCAATCATTACCTCAACATCTTCCTCGTTGGCCTCACCACTAAAGTTACACCAGAGATACTCGGTCTTAGACCGGCTCACACGCAAGCCCTGGGATTCTAACTTAGCCCTCCAAAGCTCCAACTTCGAGTTCACCTCCCTCCTCGACTCTGCCACTAACACAATGTCGTCAGCAAAAAGCATGCACCACGGGATGCCATCTTGAATCCCTCTCGAAATGACGTCAAGGATTAGAGCAAAGAGAAGAGGGCTTAGCGCCGACCCATGGTGTAGCCCTATCTCAACCGGAAAAAACTGGGTGTCACCAACTGTGGTCCTAACGCATGTCCTAGCTTGGGAGTACATGTCTTGGATCGCCCTAACGAACGGCAACGACACCCTCCTCTCTACTAGGCTCCTCCAAATAACATCGCGCGGAATGCTATCATAAGCCTTCTCTAGATCTATGAACACCATATGGAGGTCCTTACGCCGCTCTCTAAACTTCTCCATAAGGCGTCTGACGAGATGAATGGCCTCAGTCGTGGACCTCCCCGGCATGAAGCTAAATTGGTTCTCTGAGATCACAACTTCTCTTCTAACCCTGCATTCCACCACTCTTTCCCAAAGTTTCATAGTATGACTGAGGAGTTTAATACCCCTATAGTTACTACAACTTTGAGCATCGCCTTTGTTCTTGAAAAAAGGCACTACAATACTATGCCTCCACTCTGTCGGCATCTTAGAGCCTCTGAGGAAGATGTTGAACAGCTCTGCTAGCCACTGAACTCCGACTTCCCCCAGACAAAGCTAAGGTAACCTGTAATCTAATAAGTTATCTTAAACTTTTTTTTTGAACGAAATGTTATCTTAAACTTGATAAGGTAATTGAACACATGTGGTTGTTGAAATCTGATAAGCTCTTGTAGCAAAAGGCAAAATCTCTCGCCCCAAGGGCCTCTATCTCCCGACCCGACAGAGATTGGTAGAGAAATTAAATCATGGTGACTCAACGGCCCACTAGGTGGGAGGAACAGTGTCTGGTGCCCACAAGGAGCTATCCCCCACATTGGAGGGATAAAACTCTCACACTGCGACTGCCAGAACTCGAACCTGTGTCCTGAAATCTGATAAGGTCTTGATTAGACTGAAGGTGTTTGGCAAACTAGACTCCTAAGGTAAATAATATATTACAAAAATTAAATACGAGAACAATTCAACAAGTCTAAATATTTGTGTTACAACACCACCACCACAACAACATTACCCATTACTCCAATGCATCAACGGCTCTCGCAAAAGGTGGGGTAAGGGGGATTGGATGTACGCAGTCTTACCCCTGTCTTAACACAGAGAGGCTGTTTCCGGATTCTCCAAAATGAAAATTGCATCGAGAATTGCATGGAATGACTAGTACTTCATGAGAAAAAGAAGTGCAGCCAGTTTAGTGAGTCATTTTGTTTTATTCCATTATAATCCAGAACCAAAGAATAAGGAGTATTTGGCTCCATTAGAAACAACCATTATTTACAATTATATTGTAAATAATATATTAAAAAAATAAAATACTATAATTCAACAAGTATAAATATTTGTGTTATAATTAGGGGTGGGCATGGGACGGGCCTGGGGTCATCCCCCGTCCCGTCTCATGTAATAACAAGCAGGACGGGACGAGACGGGATTGGTGATTTTGGAATTTCATCTCGTGCGGGCCTTATCCCGGTTGGGATGGGACTGGATGGGACGGGTTTAGTCCCGCATAAAAATATTCAAAATATAAATAAAAAAAATTAAAAAATCTATAATCTTATACATTTAAATTCGGAAAGAATATCCAACAAATTAATTTAATAGCCTAAATTAAACTTTTAAACATCAATTATTAACATTGAATACAACATATCCATTTTTTTTTTGGAAAAATATCAGTTACTAACTTTATAAAATTCCAACATAGAAATGACAAGAGTCCATAAACTCAAAATAAATAGCAACTCAAAATAAAAATAGTTTATTGTTAAAAATTAATTAAAAAGGGTTACAAATAATGGTTTTAAAAAGGGTTAAAAACTTATCGGGACGGGATGGGCCTTACGTGTAATACCCGTACTTTTATTAACTGTTTGACCTCGCCGTTCTTCCTATTTTTGTCGCTCTATAAACTGTTTGTGATGTTGTCGATATTGTTATAGAGTTTCGTACCTTGTTTGGATCATGATCGTGTTGTTTAGACCTTACGGAAGTGTTCTGGGTCAGAGAGATAGCGCACGCTAGACCTAGGCTTACGCACGCTAATTCTTCTTGAGTAGCGCACGCTAGCTTTGAGCTGTAGCGCGCGCTAAGGGACCAGACAGGGCAGAGACAGTAGCTAATTCTGCTCTCTCGACTAAGAGTTAGCGCACGCTAGGAGTTAGCTAGCGCACGCTATTCGTGATCAGTAGCGCGCGCTAACACGTCCGTAGTGCACGCTAACGAGCTGGGTCGGCAGAGGCAGTGAGATTGTCAAGCTGTCTGGACTATCAGGTAACGTATTCTAGGCTTCGGCTAGCACACGCTATAAGTGTTGCGTAGCGCACGCTAAATTATCATAGCAGCGCACGCTAAGACTCGATCAGGGCGGAGGACAGTAGGTTCTGGACTCCAATTTCTGGACACTAACTCCCAGGCAACGCACGCTAACCTTCAGCTAGCGCACGCTAAAGGAAGGCGATTATCGCACGCAACGGTTTTACCTAACGCATGCTAACGAGGCTGGCAGAAGCCACTGGACTACCCGGTGACCCCGCTAGCGCACGCTAATACTGAGGCGTAGCGTGCGCTAGACTAGGCAAGTATATATTGGACAGTTGACTTCCATTTCATCATTTTTTTCATCCTTCTCACTTTTCCGATCGAGAGCAGCGGGATTTGCGCGATTCGGGGAGTTTGGAGGCGATCCTTCTTCAGATATCAACATCTTTGGTTGGATAACAAATATTTCATAACATCTAATCCATTATATCTTCCAAATCAAGGTAAGAATCCTTAGAACCCTAATTTTGAGATTTTGGGGTTTTTCTTAGATTCGTCCAATTTATCCGTTGTGAAGCTTGAGAACTTTGAGATTATGATTTATCTACCCCGTATCTATGTTTCCCTTACGGTTTTACGGATTGGTTTGTGCCGTGTTCGGACTTGTGAGGGTTTGGGTGATTTTTTTCCAACCTCTATGTTGTTTACCCTTGTAGTTTCGTGAATCGTAGACGGGTTTCGGGAGTTTCTTCATGAGTTATGAGTATGGATTATTGATTATCATATCCCTTGCGAATCATTTAGGTACCGGAAGTGCGTTCTTGGACCTACCGAAATAATTCTTTTCCGTTTGATTTCTCAATGTCTCAAAGGCAAGTATATATTTATGATTGTACGTTCTCGACTTTGAAAGTAAGATATATGAATGGCATGTTTGTTTATATCCACTTTGGGACGGGCTGGCGGGTCCTCTGTAGGTTTCGTAACGAATAATATGAGTTAACCACTCTGGGACGGACCGACGGGTCCTCTGAGGGTTCCGTAGCCTCTGGTGCGGTTCCACGGTTGATCATGTATGTACTGATGTGATTAGTGTTGTAAACGAATCGAATTTTTTTGATTCGATTCGTGATTCGAATTCGTTTAGCCCAATTCGTATTCGTTTTTTTCGAATTCGAATTCGAATTCGAATTCTACTTTATATTCTTTGACATAACGAATCCGAATATAAATCTGATGGTATTCGATTCGTTTTGTTAACGAATATTCGATTCGAAGCAATTATAAATATATTTAATATATTATATATATAATCAAAAAGAAAATGATATATATATATATATATAAATGTTTATATATTATTTTTAGGTTTTACTTTAATTTTTTATGCTAAAATTTTGAATCTTCCATTATATCCAAAAAAAAAATCAAATCTCGAATCGAATCGAATAAATCGTATATCCATATCGAATCGAACTCAAATCAACTTTTAATATTCGAATAAAAATCGAATCGAATCGAATAGTTCGAATAGTTTCACGAATACGAATCGAATACAGTGGTATTCGCTTCGATTCAATTCGTTTACAACCCTAGATGTGATGCTATGAGATTTAGTTATTCCGGAATACTAGTCTTGAAATGATGAATTGACGGTTACTTTTACTTTATTGTCGAGGAGTATTGTATTTCATATTCGATAGACTTGCACTAGCTATTTGATGGCTAACCCCTTTATGGGAGAAATACTTTTTATGTATTTCAGGTTCCAAGAGAGCGGACAGGCAGGGATCGGGTCGGCATGAAGATGATGGACAAATGTGATATTGTGTCTCATCTCCGGTTATATTTTGTGTTCCTCCATTCAGTGTTGTTGTACTAGAATGGGTTATTGAATACTCGAGTATTGTTTTTCAGTTTCCTTGATGTCCCGGCCTGTGTTGCCGAGGTATTGATTTTGTGTTGTGATGTATTTGGATACGTTGGATATGGTTTGAATACCCTTTGTATTGTCTTTCATTTCATTGTATTTGGACCTTCTCGGTCAAGATTTATAGTTCCGCGTATAATTAGCCTTGTGGGTCCCACGACGGGGATCACGGCACTGTAATATACCCTGAATAACTTGAAAGTGTTACAGAATATGGTATCAGAGCTTAGGTCTATGGATACCTAGACAGTCAGTCTTTTGGGTCGATCGAGTCATCATTTATCTACAGTATCACTACTTTGCCATCATCACAGTGCGACCGGTACTTGTAAGACCTCTTACTCTTCTGGTGTTTCCTTAATCGTTCGCTTTTATTTTATTATTTTTGAGAATCGGTCACTTAGATGACATGCGATTGAATTGTACTTACGTGCCTTGTGTGTTCTTCAGTATGTCAGCTGGTAGAGGACGAGGCCGTGGTCGTGGTCGTGGACGTGGATGAGGACGTGGCGCGGCCGTTTCCCTCAGTTCTGTTGCGGGATACCAGCCCCAGCCTATCTAACTCGGTGCATCCTGACACCGAAATTCAGCACGACCAATAGACTGGACAAGGAAACAGCGCGGATGTTGGAGTTGCGAACGTACTTCAACAATTGGCTAACTAGATGACCATTTTGGCCCAAGCCGTTCAGTTGAACAATCCGAACCCAACAACGAATGCCTTGCTTCAAAATGTAATCTGTATGCACCCTCCACAGTTTGGCGGTACCACAGACCCGTAGGTTGGGAGGATTAGCTAGCGGAATTAGAGAAGATTTTCGAAGCGGTTGATTGTCCCGAAGCGAGGAAAGTACCGATTGCTCAGTATTTCTTCACCAAGGAGGCCGCTACGTGGTGGAAAGTTATCAAGCCACAGGATCATGTTGCTACATGGGAAGAGTTTAAAGAGCTTTTGGAGGCCGATTTTTGTCCTTGGCCAGTGCAAGAAGGCCGAATCCGAGCCTTTTTCGAGGCTAAGCCGCAAAACATTCTCGTTTCGCAGGCAATCATGGAGTACAACCAACAATTGTTCCACGTGAAGGATCAAGTGTAAAACGAGCGTGATAAGATCCGCTACTTCAATATGCAGATGAATATGGACTTACGGCGGTACATGGCCGGATTTGCTTGCACCACTGTGAAGGAATATCAGGACAGAGCTGTGGCCCATGACATGCTAAGCCCCGACAACGATACCAATGAAGAACCGAAGAAGCATAAGATCACGGGAAATTTTTCTGGCTCTAAGAGTGGCAACTTCCAGAGGTCTCAGACGACTAACCGTTCCGCCGGACAGTCGTCATGTTCTGCTAAAGAAAAGACGAGTTTCTGTTCTGTATCTTAGAAAATAAATTTCGAGACGTACTTTTAAAATAAATTTTTTTCTCGTGGTACATCCAAGGTGCCACAATATGTTTCAAAATTCTTCTACCTCGAGGACCCAAAATGTTTTGTGATATATTCAATGTTTTATAAACACTTTTACTTAGACCCTAGGGTCGAATATTCTGAAAGTTTTTCACTAAGAGAAAGTGTCCTCAATTTTATCAAATACGAAATGGTTCTCCAAAGTCTCGATAACGATGTTTCACGTTTGTACTTTTTTTTTTGAAAGGTGATACTCATGATCAACCGGTGTTTTTCTAAATTATTTTCAAAAGGAGGTTTTCGTTTTTAAAACCTATCCATTCCCGTTTGAGGGCTGGGTATGTATGTATGATGTTCGCGTTGTTGTTATGATGTTTGCTCCCGAGTATGATCGAATTGGTGGCATGAACGTCGAGAGGTTGCCACGCATTTGTTGTACAAGCCCTCTGTGAGAGGTGTGATCTGGTGTTTACTGTTTATCGTCTCGTGGTGATTTGCGTGTTGTCGCACGAGTGAGCTGTTGAAGCTTGGGCTTGTACATTTGTGTACATGTGTGATTGTTTCATGATGGTTGTAATTATGTGCTGTTTATCGTCCGGGCCGTTGAGGTCGCCGAACGATACCATCGTTGCTGTAGTGTTTGTGTGTGTATTACTTTATGATGGTAATCGTTGTATATGATATGTGTTATGATTCCTTGTTGTTCTGAGTTGGCATCTCCGCTATGTTGTTTTGCGACGTTATGCCCCATTGTATCTAGCATTTGTATATTCGGTATGCCGAGCCGAGGCGTTTCAACCGTGATGTGCCGGGGCATGCACATGTAAATTGTCCTTCTCGTCAGTAATACGTTTCAAGTGCGGACTCGAGGGACACCGAATTCAGTTTTGCGAATTGGCTACCGAGACTTTTGGAGTTCGCGTTTCAGCACAGTTATCAGGATCGGCTCTGAGAGGCCCAGTGGAGATTTTTCTGTCGGTTTCTTTTTGTGTGGTTACCTTGTTTCCGTTGTTGTGATCTGCGGGGACGACATTTCTTTTATAAGAGGTCGGATGTAATACCCGTACTATTTTTTGACTTCTGCAGTTTCTCCTTCTAAATTCTATCGACTTGCACGTGTTCGTCGATACTTTTTGAACTTGTTTGATGTCTCGGTTGTCATCGTTCGAACTGGTTGTGAACTTGTTTCAGATTGATCTGTTTATCATCGTGACTTTTCCGAGTTCGGTTCGATTCTTGTGAACCTTGTTTGGAAGTAACATCTTTCACTTTCTACCAGTTCTTTTAATGTCTGGAGTTGAAGTGGGGACTTTAGAGTCATTATTCGGCTGTTGTCATTCGATCATTGTTGTTCGATCGTTTTTACTCGATCATTGTTTTTTCGATCGTTGTTGTTCGATCATTGTTATTTGATCGTTGTTGTTCGATCATTGTTATTTGATCATTGTTGTTCGGTCGTTGTGGTTCGATCATTGATTGTTCAGATTTTGTTGACCCCGTTTCGTGATTGCTGAGCATTCAGACTCCTTCCTAATTTCCTTATGTTCGGGAAATTAGTCTCGTTTCGATCTTCCAACCCTTCGGCGGTGGAATTCCGTATTTGTTCAGCGTTTGGCTCGCGTTTTGATTAATGTACCGTTAGGGTGGTCAATCATATTGATTTTCATTCGTTGTGTTTTGTGATTGTTCGAATAATCGACTTGGTTGTATTATCTGTTTGATGACGCTTGTCACTTGTTGGTTTTATTATGTCTCTATCGGTGGCGTTGTGTTGGTCGTCGTGGAGCGTGTTTTCACGCCATATGTCTCTTTGCGTTTCTTGCAGCGATTCGCCGTTGGGTGCGAGTTTTCGGTTTTTGTGTATCTCGTCGAGTCTTCCTGACAGTGGATATTGCTTCTCCCTACTTGTTTTAAGTTTCGGGACCGAACTTCTTTTAAGGAGGGTAGAATGTAATACCCGTAATTTCGATTTCCGGTAATTTCTTTTTTTTTTCGGCGGAAGTCCATTTTGACGACTCTCTCATGACCGTTTCGTCATTCTGAGAATGATTAATTCTACACTTTTTGACATCCGAGTTCGTTTCGGTGTCGTTTTGTTGAGTTCCATGTTTTTTAGCGACTTTTCCGCACTTGAGTTCGATTCTTGCGAATCTCATTCAAAACTGCTGTTTTGAGTTTCCCGTAAGTCCGTTTAACTTTGTTAGACGTGTTGTGAACTTCTGTTTGGTTATTCAATCACGTATCGTGATTTTCGGGCGTTTTGGGCCATTTTCGTAATTTCCCAAAGTTTGGGGTAATTACTTTCCGTTGTCGAATTTCGAGCCTTCGGTTGGTCGGAATCGTGTGTTCTCTTAGTGCTCGAATTCGTCTTTGCGTGTACTTCGTAACCATATCTTCGATTCGTATTCAGGTTCGGGTTTCGGGGTCGTTCGGGCCGTCGGAGTTGGCCCCGACCGAGTCATGGCCGGCGATGCAGGCCAGTAAGCCTTGGCGAGTTACGGCCGGTAGTGCTCAGCGATTACATACGTAAGGCGATTACGTCGTAAGGCCACGGCCGTGCGTGCATAACGTTTCCGTATTTCTAGGCGTGAAGTTCGGCCATGGCGATTCGTCGTAAGCCATGGCCGATTACGTACGTAAGGCGGCCGGCAGGCTGCCTATATAAGGCCAGCAGACGTTTTCTTCAGCCATTTTCTCACTCGTTTTCTTCCTTTCTGCGGCTGGAGCTTGGTTAATCATGGAGGAATGTTGTTATACAATGAATCCATGAAGTTTTGACGTTCATATCATCAATCATCCGTCCTATAACATCCTTTGATCGAGCGAATCAGGTCAGATTTTCTAGAAATCTAATTTTGGGGATTTTGGGTATTTTGTTCGATTTCGTCCGTTTAATCCGATTTAACTTAGGATTGTGATGGATTGATAATTATTTAGATGTATTATATCATTTCCTTTATTATTACATGGTTGGATCGTATCGATTCGTTGTTTTGGTTGAGTTCTTGATCGACGCCTTGAAGGTGTCCGGTAGAATGTCATAGAGGGGTTTTCGGACGTTCTACGATTATTCTTCCTCTTATGATCGTTGATTTATTAATTATATATTATTAGGATCGAGTTTCTTGTGAAGAAACTGAGTTAAACCCTTTCGTTCGTTGTCGTCTTCCTTTTCGATAGCATCGGGCGTTTCGAAGCTTTCCGGTTGAGCCGTGTTCGTCGGAATACTTGCGTGCCGATTTCGAGGCAAGTATCTTGTCCATATTGTAATATCCGTAATTTTCCGTTTTTAGCAGTTTCTATTTTTGGTGTATGTGTATTTTTATCGACTCGCTTGTAACCGTTTCGACATTTTGAATCTACTTTATTCTTGGAGTTTTTCCATTTGGACGAGTTTTGGTGATGTTTTCACGTAATTTCATTTTATGACATGTTTTGCCGTATGAACGTTCGATTCTCGTAAAACTCGTTCGTTTTCGTTGTTTCTTGGGTTCTACAAGTCCGTATGGTTGAGTTGGTCATGTTGAGACTTCCGGTTTGTAAATCCGACGTCGTATCGTGATTTTCGGACGCTTGGGTCATTTTCGTAATTTCCTATAAATTTAGGGAAATTCATCTCCTTGTCGTATTTTGGATTCCTCGGTAGTTGGAAGTGCATTTACTTTCGAGCACTCAGCTTCGTTGTTATGAATACCTCGTATTTACACTTTTGATTCTATCCTCGTGTTGTAGTTCGTCGTCGAATCGATCGTGCGAGGTGGTGTTGATCGGGTGCATTACGTGCATAACGTCGTTATGCATGATCCATAACGTCGTTATGACCCTTCACAATTCGATCTGAGACATTTGGTTACGTCGTTAACCCGGCATTGGGTTACGTCGTAACCATCATAACGTCGTTAACGGCTTGTGTTAACGTCGTATGTAATTGTCGGCGTTTTTAAACGACTTAACCTCGATCGATTTCTTTTCATTCTTCTTCAACCCTTCTCGCGACGTGAGTGTTCTTGAGTGCCTTTGGAGCGATTTGTCGTAACAATCCGTGGATTTCCTTTAGAGATTGATTATTGTGTACCAAGGGAGATTAATCTACAACATTCACATCTTCCATCAGTCGAATCCAAGGTATTTCCTCAAGAACCCTAACTTTAACGAATTTGGGGGTTTTTCGGGATTCTAGGGTTTAGTTCCGAATTGTTCATCTATATATCGATATTCTTTATCGATTGTGATTATTGAGTGATTCTAAATCCAATTTCCTTGATTTTAATCCGTGAATTATCAATACAGGGAGATTTTGCGTGAACTCTCGCCCGTATCGATTGAACGTCTATTATCGTGATTTGTAATCGGGGTTTTGGGAGTATTCCTTTCGATTATTGATGTCCGTTGGGACTGAGTTATGCTAATTCTTCGTTTAGGAACCGTTGTTTTCCATTCGGATCATCCGTATTCACTTTTCACTTCCGATTCTTCGAAGATGTCACAAAGGCAAGTACTTTACATTTGTTTACATGTTCTAGTATTTGAATTATGGCTGTATCGTGGTTGTTGTGGATGGATATGTGTATGTTCACCTAGGGACGGTCCGACGGGACCTCTAGGGATACGTATTGCCGTGAGTGTGCGTATCGTGAACTGTGGTTAACCACCCAGGGATGTCCGACGGGGCTCTGCGGGGTACGGTGGCCGTGAGTCTCGTACCAACGGTTAACTTTGAATTGTGATTTGTTGGAGATAATGTGTTTTGCGATTGTACATTGTAAATATTCCGGAATATAAAACGTTTTCAAAAATGATTTTTGGCGCATTATTCATCTGATTAGAATGTAGTTCAAATGGATTGTACTTGCACTAGCAGTTGTCGCTAACCCCTTAAATGGGGGAAATACTTTTTGTATTTCAGGTATTGATCGTGGGGACAAGCGAGCACCCGAGCCGTATGAGGATGATGGGCAAGCATGATATTGTCCAGAAGTTGATTATTGGTGTTCTGTCTGTCCATTATTATTGATATCTGATTTTGGGATTCTGTATTATAAAATTGGTTTAAGTACTCGAGTACTTCCGGTTTGAGTTTGTTAATGTTGTGTTCCCTTGGGGAAATGGATTTGATGTCAGAATTTTATTTGTCGGTTATAGTCTTTTATTTAGCTTGTCATTTTATTTATGATGGTTTGTCGTTGTCGAATGTCTTGTTTGGTACGTTAGCCTGGTGGATTTCTCTAGTGTGGGGTCCACGGCGCTGTAATATACCCCGAACGTCTTGGTGGTGTTACAGAATATGGTATCAGAGCCTAGGTTTATGGATACCTAGGCTGTCGGTTATTTGGGTCTAGTTAAGTGTTGTTTTTGGGACAGTATCACTGCTATGCCATCATCTCAGTATGCCGGTGCTCGTAAGTTTTTCCTAACTTGATTCGTTTCGCTGTTCTGTTCTATTCCTGTCTTAGTATCTTGTTGCGTTTTGCGTTTGAATTGTACTTACCCGTTACTTCTTCAGAATTCCTGCTGGTAGAGGGCGCGGACGCGGTCGCGAACGCGGTAGGGGACGTGGCGCGGCAGTGGGGCGGCCATGTCCGATCACTCGGGAACTGATTCGGCGATGCCTTCTTTGTCGGACAGTGTTCCCCCTAGTTCCGGAGGTCAGCAGGACCAGTCTGCTAGCTCCGGTAATGCACATGAGAATGTTGGAGTGGCCAACATTCTGCAACAAGTAGCGAACCAGATGACGCTCTCGACTCAGCCGTTCTAGTCGGCCAAGCTAATGCCAACCCGATTCCGCCTCCGGATCCGGCAGTGATAAGTTACTTCAGGACGTGATTCGTATGCGTCCTCCGCAGTTTGATGGTGCTTCCGACCCCTCTGGTTGGGAGAATTGGCTATTCGAGATGGAGAAAGTATTCGAGGCTGCTAATTGTTCTGAGGAGAGGAAAGTACCCATTGCCCAGTACTTCCTCGCCAAAGAGGCAGCAACGTGGTGGCAAGCGGTGAAACCGCGTGACCGGGCAGCCACGTGGGCAGAGTTTCGGGATCTGATGGAAGATGAATTTTGCCCATGGCCAGTGAAAGAGGGGAGAATCCGAGCCTTCTTTGAGGCTAAGCCCCAAGATGTTCCTATTTCTCAAGCTATCAAGGACTACAATCAACAGCTGCATTATGTGAGGAACCAAGTCCGAGATGAGCTTGATAAGATCCGCCACTTTGATATGCGGATGAAACCGAGGGTGCGCCACTACATGTCTGGTCTGGGGTGCACGACTTTGAAAGAATATCAGAATAAGGCGATGGCTTATGAGATGTCGTTTTCTGCGACAGAGACGGCAACCGAAGGAAAAGAAACAGAAAACCGCCGGTCGATTTCGGGAGGCAAGTCAGAGGGTATCAAGACTCGATCAGTTCGCGAGTCTTGAGTCGATTGCCATCGATTGGGCGAGGAAACGGTTCTAGGTCTGCTCTGCTGGTTCCGTTCGTGGTCCTACGTGCTTCAACCGTAGTCGTCAAGCCACATGATGAGTGAGTGTGATAGGCCTCCGATTCGGTGTCTTGCTTGTGGTCGGATGGGTCATCATGCCAAGTTCATGCGGATGCGGCTCGAGCTCCAATTACTCGGATATCAGCCTAGCCGCGGAGAGCCGAGTGTGAATCGAGGCACTAGTTCCTCGGCCAGCAGAGTTTTGGTAGAGGTCGAGGACGTGGTCGACCTTATAGAGGAGCTTCTAGTGCGGGGTCCTGCTCCGCCCGAGTGTACGAGATGAGACGAGCAGGAGATCCTGACGCGACGGTGGCTACAGGTACCGTCCACATCCTTGATCATCCTGTTTCCATATTGTTCGATTCTGGTGCTACGCATTCTTTTATATCTATGGATTGTGTGCGTCGTCTGCATGTTGATTGCCTAGTTGCTTGTGAGCCTTTTGTTGTTAAACTTCCTAGTGGGAATAGCATCGTGGGGGACCGTGAGATTGGAGATTTTTCTATGAGTATCACGGGGAGGGATTGGCCTTCTAATCTGATTGCGGTAGATATTAAGGATGAGGATTTGATTCTGGGTGAGGATTGGCTGGACCGTCATGGGGCGATCATGAATTATAGAACGAGAACCGTTTCGATGTTAGCCTCGTGATGCAGAGCATTCTTTTGTGGGGCGTAAGCGGAGTAGCCGAGATTATCGATCAGCGCCTTGAGGGCGGTGAGTCTTCTTCGGGGAGGTTGCTCGGGTTATTGGTGTTACGCCTTGAGATCGGAAGAAGGGGGATTCGAGCTCTCGTCTATTCCGGTAGTGTGTGAGTATCCTGATGTCTTTCCAGACGAGTTGTCGGGTTTGCCGCCAGACCGAGAAGTTGAGTTTACCGTCGATTTAGAGCCGGGTGCAGCCCCTATCTCTAAGACGCCATACCGTATGGCACCTGCCGAGATGCTGGAGCTGAAGAAACAGTTGGGAGAGTTGCTAGACATGGGGTATATTCGACCGAGTGTTTCACCTTGGGGCACACCGGTCCTGTTTGTGAAGAAGAAGGATGGGTCACTTCGTTTGTGTATCGACTACCGAGAGTTGAACAAAGTGACCATCAAAAACAAGTATCCGCTCCCGAGGATTGATGATTTGTTTGATCAGTTGCAAGGGGCAACTGTGTTTTCGAAGATTGATTTGAGATCGGGATATTATCAGCTCCGAGTGAAGGATACCGACATTCCGAAGACGGCCTTTTGGACGAGATACGGTCACTACGAGTTTGTGGTTATGCCTTTTGGACTAACTAACGCCCCAGCCGTGTTCATGCAGCTTATGAACAAAGTCTTTATCGAGTACCTCGATAAGTGTGTAGTCGTTTTTATCGATGACATCCTGATTTACTCGAGGAGCGAGGAGGAGCACGCCCGTCATTTGCATATCGTGTTAGATATTTTGAGAATTCAGCATCTTTTTGCGAAGTTCTCAAAATGCGAGTTTTGGTTGCGGGAGGTAATGTTTCTCGGTCATGTGATCTCGGCCGAGGGTGTTCGTGTGGACCCACATAAGGTAGAGGCAGTGTTGGATTGGGCTCCGCCCAAGAATGTGAAGGAGATCCGCAGTTTTCTAGGGTTAGCCGGGTATTACCGTAGATTCGTGGGTTCTCTAAGCTCGCTCGACCGCTGACTCAGTTGTTACAGAAGTCAGAGAAGTTTGTGTGGACCGATGAGAGAGTTTTGAGGAATTGAAGAAGCGGTTGACGACCGCTCCCGTTTTGGCTTTACCGAGTGGTAATGATGGTTTCTAAGTTTTCAGTGATGCTTCGGGCCAAGGGCTCGGATGCGTACTTATGCAGCACGGGAGGACGATTGCCTATGCTTCTCGCCAGCTGAAACCATACGAGCTGAATTACCCTACGCACGATCTTGAGTTGGCCGCAGTTGTATTTGCGTTGAAGATCTGGCGTCATTACTTGTATGGCTCGTCGTGTCAGATTTTCACCGATCACAAGAGCCTGAAGTACATTTTCACGCAGAAGGAGCTTAATATGAGACAGAGGAGATGGTTGGAATTGATTAAGGATTACGATCTCGAGATCCTTTATCATCCGGGCAAGGCTAATGTTGTAGCAGATGCCTTGAGCCGGAAATCGGTATCGCTTCGGGCGCTTGAGTTACTCACGGCCCAGTCGGGATTTCAGCGAGAGTTTATGAGGTTGAGCATTGAGATTGTACTGCCAGAGAGTTCCGGGCAGTTGCGTACTCTTGAGATTTCTTCATCTCTGGTCGAGGACATTAAGTCGGGACAGTTAGAGGACCCGATGTTTATTCAGCTTCGAGAGAGTGTAGGGAAGGGGAAAGCCCCGGGATTCGTTATTCATGAGGACGGTGTGTTGAGATTCCGAGGTCGGTTGTGTGTTCCGAACGACTCGGAATTGAGACAGAGCATTATGCGAGAGGCTCAAGCGTCACCTTCCTCAGTCCATCCGGGCTCGAGTAAAATGTATAAAGATCTGAGGAAGAATTTATGGTGGAACGACATGAAGAAGGAGGTAGTTCAGTTTGTGGCTAAGTGTTTGACTTGTCAGCAAGTCAAGATTGAACATCAGCGGCCAGCCGGGTTGTTGAAACCACTTCCCGTCCCAGAGTGGAAGTGGGAGGATATCTCTATGGATTTGTCACGAGTTTGCCGAGGACGAAGACGGGTATGAATATGGTGTGGGTGATTGTAGACCGACTGACTAAGTCGGCGCATTTTCTGGGCATCAAGGATACTTGGGGTCCAGAAAAGTTGGCTCGTATTTTTATCGCGCAGATAGTGAGACTTCATGGTACACCGAGGACCATTATTTCAGACAGAGATGGCCGATTTGTATCGCATTTTTGGCAGGCGGTACATAAGGCATTGGGGACACAGTT
The DNA here is from genome assembly GCA_033398695.1 of Orobanche coerulescens. Lineage (NCBI taxonomy): Eukaryota > Viridiplantae > Streptophyta > Magnoliopsida > Lamiales > Orobanchaceae > Orobanche > Orobanche coerulescens. The sequence continues at coordinate 41,771,652 of CM065813.1, forward strand.
ACGTTTGAGCACTTCGTTCCATCCCCAGACCGATGGGCAGTCCGAACGTACCATTCAGACGTTCGAGGATTTGTTGCGCGCGTGTGCGTTAGACTGGAGTAGTGACTGGGAGGAACATCTGGCCTTGATTGAGTTTACTTATAATAATAGCTGGCACGCATCGATTAAGATGGCACCATATGAGGCACTTTATGGACGACGTTGCCGATCGCCGATATGTTGGGATGAGCCGTCCGATCTAGTCGGTACCGAGCCAGACCTTGTGTTAGAGACGAGGGAGAAAGTTGAATTGATTAGAAAGAGAATGTTGGCTGCTCAGAGTCGACAAAAGTCTTATGCGGATGTTAGGCGTCGACCCTTGGAGTTCGAGGTGGGAGATCATGTTCTGTTGAGGGTATCCCCGACGAAGGGAGTTTTCCGTTTTGGGAAAAAGGGGAAGCTCAGTCCGAGGTATATTGGGCCCTTCGAGATATTGGAGAGAGTCGGTGAGTTGGCATACCGTTTAGCTTTGCCTCCGTCGTTGAGTCATGTTCATAGCGTATTTCACGTCTCCCAGCTGAGGAAGTATGTTCCGGACCCATGCCACATTATTGATTTTGGAGACGTGGAGATCGAGAAGGATGTTACGTTCGAGGAGAGGCCCGTTAAGATTTTGGAGCGTCGAGACAAACAGTTAAGGCACAAAACCATTCCTTTGGTTAAGGTGCAATGGTCGAAACACGGAGTAGAAGAAGCGACTTGGGAGTTAGAGGAGGATATGCGTTCGAGACACCCCGAGCTTTTTGATTCTTAAGTTTCGGGACGAAACTTTATTTTAGAGGGGGATAATGTAATATCCGTAATTTTCCATTTTTAGCAATTTCCATTTTTGGTGTATGTGTATTTTTATCGACTCGCTTGTAACCATTTCGACATTTTGAATCTACTTTATTCTTGGAGTTTTTCCATTTGGACGAGTTTTGGTGATGTTTTCACGTAATTTCATTTTATGACATGTTTTGCCGTATGAACGTTCGATTCTCGTAAAACTCGTTCGTTTTCGTTGTTTCTTGGGTTGTACAAGTCCGTATGGTTGAGTTGGTCATGTTGAGACTTCCGGTTTGTAAATCCGACGTCGTATCGTGATTTTCGGACGCTTGGGTCATTTTCGTAATTTCCTATAAATTTAGGGAAATTCATCTCCTTGTCGTATTTTGGATTCCACGGTAGTTGGAAGTGCATTTACTTTCGAGCAATCAGCTTCGTTGTTATGAATACCTCGTATTTACACTTTTGATTCTATCCTCGTGTTGTAGTTCGTCGTTGAATCGACTGTGCAGAATTGGTGTTCGAATCGGGTGCATACGTGCATAACGTCGTTATGCATGATCCATAACGACGTTATGACCCTTCACAATTCAGTATGGACATTTGGTTACGTCGTTAACCAACATTGGGTTACGACGTAACCATCATAACGCACGTTAACACTTGTGTTAACGCACGTAACGCTACCGTCGGCGTTTTAAACCCGACTTAACCTCGCCGCTTTCTTTTCATTCTTCTTCAACCCTTCTCGCGACGTGAGTGTTCTTGAGTGCCTTTGGAGCGATTTGTCCAGAACAATCCGTGGATTTCCTTTAGAGATTGATTATTGTGTACCAAGGGAGATTAATCTACAACATTCACATCTTCCATCAGTCGAATCCAAGGTATTTACTCAAGAACCCTAACTTTAACGAATTTAGGGGTTTTTCGGGATTCTAGGGTTTAGTTCCGAATTGTTCATCTATATATCGATATTCTTTATCGATTGTGATTATTGAGTGATTCTAAATCCAATTTCCTTGATTTTAATCCGTGAATTATCAATACGGGGAGATTTTGCGTGAACCCTCGCCCGTATCGATTGAACGTCTATTATCGTGATTTGTAATCAGGGTTTTGGGAGTATTCCTTTCGATTATTGATGTCCGTTGGGACTGAGTTATGCTAATTCTTCGTTTAGGAACCGTTGTTTTCCATTCGGATCGTCCGTAGTCACTTTTCACTTCCGATTCTTCGAAGATGTCACAAAGGCAAGTACTTTACATTTGTTTACATGTTCTAGTATTTGAATTATGGCTGTATCGTGGTTGTTGTGGATGGATATGTGTATGTTCACCTAGGGACGGTCCGACGGGACCTCTAGGGATACGTATTGCCGTGAGTGTGCGTATCGTGAACTGTGGTTAACCACCCAGGGATGTCCGACGGGCTCATGCGGTACGGTGGCCGTGAGTCTCGTACCAACGGTTAACTTTGAATTGTGATTTGTTGGAGATAATGTGTTTTGCGATTGTACATTGTAAATATTCCGGAATATAAAACGTTTTCAAAAATGATTTTTGGTGCATTATTCATCTGATTAGAATGTAGTTCAAATGGATTGTACTTGCACTAGCAGTTGTCGCCAACCCCTTAAATGGGGGAAATACTTTTTGTATTTCAGGTATTGATCGTGGGGACAAGCGAGCACCCAAGCCGTATGAGGATGATGGGCAAGCATGATATTGTCCAGAAGTTGATTATTGGTGTTCTGTCTGTCCATTATTATTGATGTCTGATTTTGGGATTCTGTATTATAAAATTGGTTTAAGTACTCGAGTACTTCCGGTTTGAGTTTGTTAATGTTGTGTTCCCGTTTTGTGGAAATGGATTTGATGTCATAATTTTATTTGTCGGTTATAGTCTTTTATTTAGCTTGTCATTTTATTTATGATGGTTTGTCGTTGTTGAATGTCTTGTTTGGTACGTTAGCCTGGTGGATTTCTCTAGTGTGGGGTCCACGGCGCTGTAATATGCCCCGAACGTCTTGGGGGTGTTACACATATAATTCTTGTTTTATGGATATGATAATTAGTGATCGTCTAAATGTGGTTGTTCGGTCGTTTGAATTGAACTTTCAAAAGATTCGGTTTAGCCTTGTTAAAGGCTTGCTTTCAAAACGCGTGTGTTTTGTGAATGGTGTGGTTTGTGAATAACTATGTGAATTCTATGGATATATTTGGTGTTGATGTTGCACTTGGTATTGCGTGTGGACGTATATTATTTCATTTCGGTGCGTTCTGGTTTGACGTGGTGTTTTGCTAAGTATTTGATGCCTCTGGGTGAATTGTTTGAATATATGTGTTGTATTGTGCTGTGTGTGAATGTATGGATGTGGGCGGGGCCTACGGTGGCACATGTCATGCGATCATGTGGCCAGGATGCAACAAGCGATTGGTCCAACCGTGAGAGCCTAATAAAAACTACGGTGGCACATGGCATGCGTTCATGTGGCCAAGATGCAACAAGTGATTGATCCAACCGTGAGCGCCAAAGATAATCTACGGTGGCACATGGTATGCGATCATGTGGCCAGGATGCAACAAGCGATTGATCCAACCGTGAGATGTGTGTGATTTGTTTCGCTAGCCAGCTTGGGAGGGTCCTTCGAGGCCTCGAGTGGGATTTGTGGCTTCATCCCGGTCCTAGGCGATGCGCGTGCGTGATTATGTTGTGTTGATTTTAAGTCCGTCGAGGACACGTGATGTTGGGCTCTGGCCCTGTGAACTGTTGTCGGTTTTCTATTTGCGAAAACAAAACCTTTGGGCTGTGACCCCTGTTGATTTTTGGAAAGAGAAGGATTCGGAAATCCTAAATTGTTTTCTATTAAAACTCTCGATGGCATTTTAAACTGTTTTATAAATTGTTTCCCTTGATTTGTGATCTTTTGGTTTTGGAATGTTTTACCAAACTCATGCCTCGGGAAGTGCTTTTCGTTACGTTTGGAACTTTGAGGATTCCTGGTTATTGTTATTCTTGGAATTTGAATTATATGGCTCGTATTTGTACTTTGTTCTTGCACTAGCAAAACAGTGGAGTTTTGCTAACTCCCGAGTATTCGGGGGGTGGATGTCTGTTTTTGCATTCAGGTTTGGGAGCACAACATATGGTCGGCACGAAAGATGATGAAAGATGAACTATACTAATCACACGAGGATCTGTATGATGTCATTGGTTTAGTTATAGTTTATTTTCCGCTGCAGTATTCTTTCCCGTTGTACGGGAGTGTGTTGTATTCGACCCCTGCGTGGGCATGTAATGAGTTTGAGTTGTATGTATTTATTGAAAGACCAAATCGGTCTACTGAGTCATTTTAGCCTTAAAGGCATTGCTGAGTTGTTCTATGTTGTTACCAGCCTGGTAGATCTTTGAGGAAAGGTTCTACGGCGTGTAATATCCCTGAGCGGATTAGGGGTGTTACATAAATTGTATCGGAGCTTAGGTTGTGGAAACCTAGGCTGTCGGGTCAGTGGTGTCTGTTGAGCTTTGTCTCGTCGTATTTTGTCTGACTAAGTCGTGTCGCGACGCGTCGTCTGAGTTGGTTTGTCGTGATTAGTATCGTGGGGCGATTATCATCTTCGTGCGACCTGTGGATGTAAGTCTCCCTTCTTTGTGTTTGTGCCTCGTCTGATGCGAGTTACAAGTATTATGAGTTAGTTGACGGAATCCTCTTATGGATTTTGATTTCGTGATATGTGGTTATTTGACTCTGATATTTCATTCATATGAGGAGTAGTGTTGCTGGATTGTGCATGTTGGACAGTATTTCTTTTATCCGCTGCGTGAGTTCTTTTGTAATGGCTTTCGGTATTTTACCGACTGAGTTTTATTTCGAAAACCGATTTCCTTAGCCGAGTTTTTGGCATTATGGCCTTGATCGTTTTGGCGAAATTCTTATGACGGTATTTAGTATTTTGTAAATGGATTTTGTGAGTTTTTTTTTTTGAAATATTACCGTCATCGGCCTTCTTGGCATTTTTTATAAATGGTTTTTAGCCTGGTGGGTTCCGACGTGGGACCCACGGCGCTATATTGTTCTGTGTAATTACCTAAATTTTTTTGGCATTTTAGCCCATTGAATTATTTTCGAAAACCTTGAGTATCTTAGAAAATAAATTTCGAGACGTACTTTTAAAATGAATTTTTTTCTCGTGGTACATCCAATGTGCCACAATATGTTTCAAAATTCTTCTACCTCGAGGACCCAAAATGTTTTGAGATATTTTCAATGTTTTATAAGCACTTTTGCTTAGACCCGAGGGTCGAAATTCTGAAAGTTTTTCACTAAGAGAAAGTGTCCTCATTTTTATCAAATGCGAAATGGTTCTCCAAAGTCTCGATAACGATGTTTCACGTTTGTACTTTTTTTTTTGAAAGGTGATACCCAAGATCAACCAGTGTTTTTCTAAATTATTTTCAAAAGGAGGTTTTCGTTTTTAAAACCTATCCATTCCCATTTGAGAGCTGGGTATATATGTATGATGTTCGCGTTGTTGTTATGATGTTTGCTCCCGAGTATGATCGAATTGGTGGCATGAACGTCGAGACGTTGCCACGCATTTGTTGTACAAGCCCTCTGTGAGAGGTGTGAACTGGTGTTTACTGTTTATCGTCTCGTGGTGATTTGCGTGTTGTCGCACGAGTGAGCTGTTGAAGCTTGGGCTTGTACATTTGTGTACATGTGTGATTGTTTCATGATGGTTGTAATTATGTGCTGTTTATCGTCCGGGCCGTTGAGGTCGCCGAACGATACCATCGTTGCTGTAGTGTTTGTGTGTGTATTACTTTATGATGGTAATCGTTGTATATGATATGTGTTATGATTCCTTGTTGTTCTGAGTTGGCATCTCCGCTATGTTGTTTTGCGACGTTATGCCCCATTGTATCTAGCATTTGTATATTCGGTATGCCGAGCCGAGGCATTTCAACCGTGATGTGCCGGGGCATGCACATGTAAATTGTCCTTCTCGTCAGTAATGCGTTTCAAGTGCGGACTCTAGGGACACCGAATTCAGTTTTGCGAATTAGCTACCGAGACTTTCGGAGTTCGCGCTTCAGCACAGTTATCAGGATCGGCTCTGAGAGGCCCAGTGGAGATTTTTCTGTCAGTTGCTTTTTGTGTGGTTACCTTGTTTCCGTTGTTGTGAGCTGCGGGGACGACATTTCTTTTATAAGAGGCCAGATGTAATACCCGTACTATTTTTTGACTTCTGCAGTTTCTCCTTCTAAATTCTATCGACTTGCACGTGTTCGTCGATACTTTTTGAACTTGTTTGATGTCTCGGTTGTCATCGTTCGAACTGGTTGTGACCTTGTTTCAGATCGATCTGTTTATCATCGTGACTTTTCCGAGTTCGGTTCGATTCTTGTGAACCTTGTTTGGAAGTAACATCTTTCACTTTCTACCAGTTCTTTTAATGTCTGGAGTTGATGTGGGGACTTCGGAGTCATTGTTCGGCTGTTGTCGTTCGATCATTGTTTTTTCGATCGTTGTTGTTCGATCATTGTTATTTGATCGTTGTTGTTCGATCATTGTTATTTGATCGTTGTTGTTCGATCATTGTTATTTGATCATTGTTGTTCGGTCGTTGTGGTTCGATCATTGATTGTTCAGATTTTGTTGACCCCGTTTCGTGATTGTTGAGCATTCAGACTCCTTCCTAATTTCCTTATGTTCGGGAAATTAGTCTCGTTTCGATCTTCCAACCCTTGGGTGGTGGAATTCCATATTTGTTCAGCGTTTGGCTCGCGTTTTGATTAATGTACCGTTGGGGTGGTCAATCATATTGATTTTTGTTCGTTGTGTTTTGTGATTGTTCGGATAATCGACTTGGTTGTATTATCTGTTTGATGACGCTTGTCACTTGTTGGTTTTATTATGTCTCTATCGGTGGCGTTGTGTTGGTCGTCGTGGAGCGTGTTTTCACGACGTATGTCTCTTTGCGTTTCTTGCAGCGATTCGCCGTTGGGCGCAAGTTTTTGGTTTTTGTGTATCTCTTCAAGTCTTCCTGACAGTGGATATTGCTTCTCCCTACTTGTTTTAAGTTTCGGGACGAAACTTCTTTTAAGGAGGGTAGAATGTAATACCCGTAATTTCGATTTCCGGTAATTTCTTTTTTTTTTGGCGGAAGTCCATTTTGATGACTCGCTCATGACCGTTTCGTCATTCTGAGAATGATTATTCTACACTTTTTGACATCCGAGTTCGTTTCGGTGTCGTTTTGTTGAGTTCCGTGCTTTTTAGCGACTTTTCCGCACTTGAGTTCGATTCTTGCGAATCTCGTTCAAAACTGCTGTTTTGAGTTTCCCGTAAGTCCGTTTAACTTTGTTAGACGTGTTGTGAACTTCGGTTTGGTTATTCGATCACGTATCGTGATTTTCGGGCATTTTGGGCCATTTTCGTAATTTCCCAAAGTTTGGGGTAATTACTTTCCGTTGTCGAATTTCGAGCCTTCAGTTGGTCGGAATCGTGTGTTCTCTTAGTGCTCGAATTCGTCTTTGCGAGTACTTCGTAACCGTATCTTCGATTTATATTCAGGTTCGGGTTTCGGGGTCGTTCGGGCCGTCGGAGTTGGCCCCGGCCGAGTCATGGCCGGGCAGTTTGGGCCAAGGCCGGCACTGGCCGAGTTACGGTCGGTAGTGCTCGGCAGTTATGTACGTAAGTCCGGTTATGTATGTAAGGCCCTGGCTGGTAACATACGTAACGTTTCCGGTATTTCTAGGCAGCGAGTTCGGCCATGGCCGATTACGTAGGTGATTGATCCGACCGTGAGCGCCAAAGATAATCTACGGTGGCACATGGAATGCGATCATGTGGCCAGGATGCAACAAGCGATTGATCCAATCGTGAGATGTGTGTGATTTGTTTCGCTAGTCAGCTCGGGATGGTCATTCGAGGCCTCGAGTGGGATTTGTGGCTTCGTCCCAATCCTAGGTGATGCACGTGCGTGATTACGTTGTGTTGATTTTTATGTCCGTCGAGGAAACGTGATGTTGGGCTCTGGCCCTGTGAACTGTTGTCGGTTTTCTATTTGCGAAAAAAAAACCTTTGAGCTGTGACCCCTGTTGATTTTTGGAAAGAGAAGGATTTGGAAATCCTAAATTGTTTTCTATTAAAACTCTCGATGGCATTTTAAACTGTTTTATAAATTGTTTCCCTTGATTTGTGATCTTTTGGTTTTGGAATGTTTTACCAAACTCATGCCTCGGGAAGTGCTTTTCGTTACGTTTGGAACTTTGAGGATTCCTGGTTATTGTTATTCTTGGAATTTGAATTATATGGCTCGTATTTGCACTTTGTTCTTGCACTAGCAAAACAGTGGAGTTTTGCTAACCCCTTAGTATTCGGGGGGTGGATGTCAGTTTTTGCATTCAGGTTTGGGAGCATAACACATGGTCGGCACGAAGGGTGATGAAAGATGAACGATACTAATCACACGAGGATCTGTATGATGTCATTGGTTTAGTTATAGTTTATTTTCCGCTGCAGTATTCTTTCCCGTTGTACGGGAGTGTGTTGTATTCGACCCCTGCATGGGCATGTAATGAGTTTGAGTTGTATGTATTTATTGAAAGACCAAATCGGTCTACTGAGTCATTTTAGCCTTAAAGGCATTGTTGAGTTATTCTATGTTGTTACCAGCCTGGTAGATCCTTGAGGAAAGATTCTACGGCGTGTAATATCCCTGAGCGGATTGGGGGTGTTACACGCCGGCTACCGATGGCGGCCCCTCCGTAAAATAGTCGGCCGGAGGTCTGTCGAATCCCCATTAGAATTTCTTTTTTGGAAGATTAATTATCCCTTTAATTTAATTGAAAATTTTAGGGTTTTTTAATTTATTGTTGTTAAAAATTTGATACTATTATTATTAAAATATTCAACATAAAGGGGAGTAGGTATATTGGACTTTTCAAGTGCACACTACGACTACCAAAGCACACCACTGTCCCTTATATTATAGACTAGTGATAATTCGTGTCATAATATCACGGTGGCGGTGCCATAATTGAATTAAAATAATAAAATTACTGAATCACCTTGCTAAAAAAACATGTTGGTTCCCAAAATTCTATCGGCTGCCGACGGGCCTGCCATTAAAAAAAAAATAAAAATAAAAATAAAGGTGTCGTCGGAAAACATGACGGCATAAAAAAAATGACCAACCGCCGAGAAGTGGGTCGGCGGGCTCGGCGTTTAAAAAGAAAAAAAAGGCCGGTTGGTATAAAAAAATAATGAAGAAAATTGGTCGGCCGCGTGAGGTCTGCCGGCAAATGATGGTGGCCCGCCGGAAAGCAGGTCGGCGGGCCTGCCGTAAAAAAAAAAAAAAATATCCCTCCAGTGGAGGTGTGCCGGGAAAACTATGGGTCGGAGGTCTGGCGAAGATTCCCTTTAGGAAATATATATTTTTTTAAGATCGTTTGTCCCTTTAATTTAAACTAAAATTCTAAGAGTATTTTTTTTAAATTTATTATTGTAGAATATTTATTATTATTTTTATATTAAATTCAACAAAAAAGAAAAGAGAGAGATAAAGTGGTCTTTTCGGATGCATATCACGACGACCAATAAACACCGCTACCTCTTATATTATAGGCTAGAGATAGATTGTGCCATAAGGCACGGTGGCGGTGCCATAATTGGATTAAAATAATTCAATTACCAGATTATCTTGCTAAAAAAAAATATGTTGGTTTCCAAAAATCTGTCGGCAGCCGGTCGGTGTGCCGTTAAAAAAAAATAAAAAAGAAAATTGACGAACCGCCGGAAAACATCCGGCAGAAAAAAAAAATAAAAAAAAAAGACCGGCCGTCAGAAAGCAGGCTAGCATGCCTGCCGTTAAGAAAAAAAAATTGTCGGCGGCGAGGTCTACTGACAGCGGTGAGAGATGAGAGGTAAAATGGTCTTTTCAGGTGCATACTACAACGACCAAGAAACACCATTGACCTTCATATTATACTAGAGATACCTCGTGTCTTATGATATGGTGGCGGTGCCATAATTAAATTAAAATAATTAAATTACCGAATCACCTTACTAGAAAAAGATGGTTGGTCGACAGGCCTGGTTCGGCGGCCGTCGGCGGTAGCCCGACTGAAAGCAGGCCAACGACCTGACTTTCGAAAAAAAATGGCCTGTCGCTGGCGGCGGCCTGTCGGAAAGTAGGCCGGAGGGCCTGGCGTAAAAAAAGTTAAAAATAAAAACAAAATAAAATTCTATTCATTTTATATTTTAAAGTCCAAAAATTATGTTTATAAATATTTTGATTTTTCCCAAAACAAACAAAAAAAATGAGAAAAACTTTGTTCACCCTCTACAACTGAGGTCATTGTCACCCTCCGTTAAAACTCATGGTATTTAGGTAATTATAGTTTAAGAGAAATAAGAAGTCAATTTCTATCTACCCATATCATCTTTTAACCCATTGACACGGGCTCTCTCTCTCTTCCATTACCACACTTTATACCCTCCCTCCGTAACTGTATCCATAGAATCAACACTGAAAAATTTGACAAAATAAACAGAAATTGTACCAATAATTCAACAACCCATCAGGTATATCTGCATATTAATTGTTGTATTTTTTTTAGTAAACTCATCTTCTAGGTTTTTCTTCCACAATCTACTTGTAAGAATAATAATTTATTATTTATTATTTTCGTCAGGAGATGCTCCAGTGGGATGGATATAAATATCAATAATTCACTTGGAGAGGGCATGGATACTAGTGGAAAAAAAATCTTGAATATATTGAAGTATGTGGGAATTCAAACTGCCAATATAAAGAGGATGTAGATACCAGAATAGAACCGAATATTGGCATGGAGTTTGACACAGCAAAAGAAGCATTTGATTTCTACAATACATATGCAAGGTATGTTGGCGTTAGTATGAGAGTATTAAGAACAAACAATAGCAAAAAGGGTACAAATAAAATCAAGACACCCGAAAAGAAAAGAGACATTCGTCGATTTGATTGTAAGGCGAGATTTGTAGTTAAATGGGTTTCTATTGATAAGTATAGAGTGATTGAACTTAACCCGGAGCATACGCATGATCTTGTACCATTTGAGCATTCTCATTATTTGAGATCCCAAAGAAAATTTGAATTTTCTCAAGTCGAACTTATGAAGAAAATGAGTTCGTCGGGATTAAAACAAACACAAATTTTCTCCTACATGTGTGAGGAAGCTGGTGGAGCACAAAACCTCAATTTTACAAAAGCAGACTGCAAAAACTTATTGGTAAGAACAAGGGCTGAATTTTTTAAGAAAGGTGATGCTGAATGCCTTCTTGGATATTTCAAAGAAAAGAAAGAGGAAAATAAGCATTTTTCCTATTCTTTTAGAACTCATGAAGATTGTGAGATACGCAGTGTATTTTTTTGTGATGCAAAATCCAAACGGGATTATGGGTTATTTGGTGATGCAGTGAGCTTTGATACGACAATTCGGACAAATAATTATGATATGTTATGTGCACCAATTGTCGGCATCAATAATCATGGGCAAACGATACTTTTTGGATGTGGTTTGTTAGATGGCGAAACAATTGATTCATTGATGTGGTATCTTGCACGTGTAGGAAATTTGAGTTCGACGGGATCTTGCGTTTGCATGCATTGAAATTATTCCGACACTTGGAGTTCAAAAGTTTATTGCCTTCAAAGTTTTATTTGAAAAGATGGACATGAGCAGCTATATATGAACTCGTTTGTGATCCCGCGGGAGAGATAATTCCAAATGACAATGATTCAATGTTAACAACTCATTACAGTGAGTTATCCCATATTTCACAAAAAATTGTGACCAAGGGCTCAATATGTACTGATGGTTTTACATTACGCAAGTCATTGTTGCTTGGCGTAGAAACCAAACTTGAATCTTTTATGGCCTCCGATGAAATTATGGAATGATCCAAAAATGAGCAGCATAGTACTTTTTCAAATGAGCAGCATGAGCAGCAATTGAAAGATAAAAAAAAGACGCTCTAAAGGTCAATCGAGCAAAAGAATTAAAGGTCCACTCGAAACTAAACAACGAAAGAAGACTTCGTCAAAAGTGGTAAATAATTATTTTGTATTCTTTGCATTATATATAACTCTTTCCTTGATTGTTTTGTTCTTTCTATTTTTTTATCAATCAAGAGTCATTTTTGTTGTGCAGGGGATGCTTGAAATGTCCCAGCAGGCATGTTACAATAATCATCGTTTGCAATGGAAGAATATGGATTACCCTCTCCATATCCAAGCCTGCCATCGTTTGCACCTCCAGAAATAATTAAAAGCCAACAATTCCCAAGTCCGCTTGAAATATCCCAACAAGCATGTTATAATAATCATGGTTTTCAATCAATGAAAATGGATTACCCTTCTCCATATCCAAGACTGCCAATATGTGCACCTCCGGAAATAATCAAAAGCCAACCATTTCCAAGTTCGCCGCCAAATATGTAAGATGATAATAAGATTCCGATTCAATTATTTTGGTCTATTACCCCTAATGTTTCACTACAAAATCATCTTATGAATTTTATATATAAATTTTCAGGCTACCGACGAGGAGTTCGCTCTAGCCGCAATGCATTTTAAATTTCATGTCTTGTGTAGAATGATATGTTTATGTACACTTTTTGTTATTATGATCCACTTTTTGTTCAATGTATTTATGTACACTCTTTCTCGATTTTCCCCTTCAGGACGATTTTTTCTCTTTTTGACAAAGAGATGAATTTTATTTTATTTGAAATGAATTAAGTTTTCTATATGATTCTATATGTACTGATTATGTGGAAAGATTTTTTGGGGTAAAATAGGTCCCAATTATACTAAGTGGATTGCAAACTTGCAGTTACTTAGGATATGAAGATTGTATTATAAAGTGGGTCCCGTTTTATAAAGAATGTTTTGAAAAAAAAACGCCAACAAATCGTTCACAACGAATCAGAACCAACGAGTTAAAAAAAACTCGAACTCGCCCAACTCCAATGACATCTCTACAAACGAGGAACATATCTATAATACTTAAATCTTATTCCCCTTAATTTAATGTGCAAGGGGGTTGTGCAAAGCTGTATCAATTACAACTATTGATTTAATAATTCAATTAATTGAATGTTGTCTCTCCATGTACTCATCGAGTTACTATGCAATGATAACAAGCCATTCCATCTGCTTAAAAACCATTTTCTCTGCTCAACAAACCCTTCATTTCATATACTAAAAACCATTTTATAAGAATGCATTAATTCCCATTAATAAAAAAATAGTATTAACTCATACAATATATAAATAGACCACTTTCATTTGAGTGAAATCCCAATGCGCATGCAAGTTGTTGTGTGCGAGTTGTTGTAAATTCTAAGCATCAAATACCCTTTAGTGCAGTATCCTGATCGGTTTGTTTGATGTATTTGTTAGGTTCGTGCTGCCATTCTTCACTTTTTCTGGAAGGTCTTGCAAGGTAATAACTTACTGGAGTCAAGAATGAAAACAATGGCATGACATCTTCAAGATCAATTGATAGGGTTCAATCAGAGTCCGCAGGTAGGAAAATAATTTTCACCACACACGAACCAAACTGAAGCCAAACGTACATGATCGCCTTCACGTACCAATCACCAAACCTAATACCGCGAGCTATCGAATCAAAGTCTTAATCCACACACGAACTCAGTTTTAATATTGTAACCCAAATCAGCCCTCGAACAAGGGGTAGACGAAACCAAAAATCTAGACACGAACAAGAACTAAATTTCGAACAGGTGCAAAATGTATGGAAGTTGCAATTGCCTTTGTGGTGTAGAAGTTGTGCAAATGATTTATTTTTGTTATGTGAGAAGGTATGTAACTGACTTGCATACTAATTGGTCGAAAATTACAGGATTGAATGAGCAATATAAATGACTGCGTAATGAGTAGCGGTATGGGTTTTAATAAGGAGTTTAATGCCTCTTGACCAGGCGTTACAATTCTTTCTTATACAAGTTACTAATGTGTATTCATGTGTCCTCTTATAACCATTCATGCATGCATGTATTAGTAACAAAAGCAATTGTTTCTTAGCCCTCGAACAAGCGGTGATGGGCTTCCAACAAGTCTGCTCTTTTTGTATTTCATAACCTTATGCATCTATAGTTCGTCTTTAAATCTTTAGCATAATTTCTATTGATATCCTCATTATAATTTCTATATCAAATGAACCAATGAGCCACTGGCTTAAATAAATACATTACAAATTTGTTGCAGCTTCCATAGACAAATGGATAATAGTTTAAAGAAGGGTTAAGAATGGTAAAATCAACTAGCAATAATTTATTCATATCACATTTTGTATGATTCTATATATAAACGCCCGAGTTAACAAGTCCTCCTTGCTATACAGGACTGCCTTCGTGTTATGTGTAACAACAAGCCATTGTAAGTTGATGCAACAGTGAGAATTCTTGCGACAACAACCAAGTTGACGAGGTGATGCTCGAGAGGGGAAGCTACTCTGTTAGGCCTTCATTTGGGGTTCTTATGTTTTTAATGCTTATGTGTTATTTTAGAGGTGATTCTGTATATATATAGTTTGTACATATATTTTACTAAATTTATGAAATGAGCCCATGGAAAACTTTATCATACATAGTTTGTACAATATGCTAAAAGGTGTAGATGTATTTACTGTTAGAAAATTTATATGATTGTAAAAAAAAAAATCAAACGCCGAACAAACAAATCCAAACTGTGTGCAACACAATAAACCAAAAAAATGGTATATCTACCTAAAAATTAACAAAATCCTACCGAGGCAGCCCAAGTTATACATTGTTGTATATTTTAGCCTCACCATCACGGTAACAACTCAACAATTTACTCAAACATTACACAATCAACAATTAGATACAATATAAAAAAGTTATGATAACATCACAATCAAATAAACTAAAATAAATACAATACATTACATATAACTAATTACATACACTAAAATAAAAGGACAATAACAATAAAAAAAACCTATAAACTTCTCTAAAAGACATCTAAATTCCGACATATGCTCATTCAATCAAACCAACATTACGTAAAAAACACATAGATATTCAACCAAAGACCGTACAACGCACGGATTGGATAAAGCCTCCTCTACTCCAAATTCAGTTTCAATTTCATAGAGAACAGTCGGCTTAAATTAATGGCATTCTAAACCCGAGAAGACGGCTACGTATAGGATCGGGAACCCACAGACAACCTTGGGTCACCTAATCATTTGTCTCAGTGTTTTGCAGAAGAAGCCAATTCTGTTTGGGGTGGGTTATGAAGACCCCCTATATTTACAAAGCAAACCCTTCTTAAGAGGGTTTGTCCTTTTTTTTTGTTTTTGTTTTTTGTTGTCTTTTTTTTATGTATTATGTTTTTTTAGTGTTTATTTGTTATGTATTTTTTGTGTAATGTTTTTTTAGTGTTTCTTTGTTATGTTTTTTGTGTTATGTTTTTTGTATTCGTCTAATGTATTTCTATTTAATTAAACAACAACAACAATAACACGTTAAATATTAACACATTAAACAACTACAACAACTGTTATTATTCAATTAAACAACAACAACATTAACACATTATTTAAAAACACCACCACCAAATGTAGTGCATTTACTATGCTTGTGCTCTTATATTTATAATATAAATCAGTAATCATTTACTATGTTTGTGCTCATATATTCTCAATAATTTCAGTATACATGCGTTGTCGATTGGAATATAAAGTTTCCCATGCGGATGCATTGGGAAGTCTGTACTAAGGGTGTTCAAAACTACCCGACCCGGTTGACCCGGCAATTACCCGACTACCCGGGAACTTTTTACCCGGTAATTTTTTTAATTACCCGAATTTAACGGGTCGGGTACCCGGCCCGCTAATTATGTGAGTTACCGGGCCGGGTAATGGGCCGGCCAAATAAAATTACCGGGTACCCGCCGACCCTGTAACTTTTTTATTTTTTTTATTTTTTTTATTTTCTCACTACATATTTTATTTTAACCATTTTAAATATTATGTATAGAATTAGTATGTATTTACTTACATTTTAATAATATTAACATTACAAATACTTATGTAAAATTTGGTCCATATTAATCTTAAGCTCTAATTTTTTTTTTCTTTTTCATGAATCATATTTTTTTATAATTTAAATCTCATTAACTATTTTAAATTATGACATCAAAATTACAAAACTGATTATGTATTAATATAATATAATAGTCTAATTTCAAAGTGAATAGATTAAATGTTTTATATATTGTCTTAATATATTAGAACCAATGATAATAAAATGAATGTTATAATTATTGTAAACAATTTCTTACTTTTAATTTTTTTTGTAGAAGTCAATCGAGCAAATAAATTAAATTAAAGTTAAATTTTTTAATATTTGATTTAATCATAACGCATGAATTCAAAATTAGAATCAATTCTTGCTAATTTAAAAATAAAATATTTTTGTTGAACTAAAAGTTGAAAAAAATATAGCAAAAAAATCATATATATATATATGTATGTATAATTATTATAATTATAATTAATATATGAAAAAAAAACTCGGGTACCCGGGTGACTCGACCCAGAAAGTCGGGTACCCGAAAAAGCGGGTACCCGAATTTTATGGGCCGGGCCATGGGCCGCCTAAATAGGTACCCGAAGTTCCGAGTACCCGAAAAGCCGGGTACCCGCTTATGAACACCCCTAGTCTGTACGCCCCCCATTGTGGGTGAGTATTGAGAAGTGGTGAATTTTCATCCAGCGTCACATAAATGTAGTGAGCACAGTCATCGTCCCGCACACGGGCAATCATAAGGGGGCCACTAATAACAAACCGATCCCTCGAGCTATATTTTGCACCCAATCAGTTAGTTGCTCGAGAGAACTGAACACCTGAAAATACATTACAACTTTTACAAAAAATTAATCGAACCAAACCGTGACCACCTGTACTAAATATAACAAAAAATTAATCGAACCAAACAAAAAAATATTTTTATTTGTTACAACTTTTTTTTAAAAATAACTTTTTGTTACAACTTTTAAAAAAAAAAAATACTTTTTTGTTACAACTTTTTTTTCTTTGAAATTAAATATATATATATATATATATATATATATATATATTGTAGGGGTTTTGGTAGGGGGTTTTGTAGGGAGAGAGGGGGTTTTGGTAGGGGAGTTTCGTAGGGGGAGTCTGTATAACAGACCCCATTCTGTTTCCCTCTCGACAATTATTAGATCTGAAATAAAAATTTTCCCATAGTAATTTAAATAAGGGTACTGCCCTGGACCACTCTTAGTAGGGCTGTTCATATGGTTCTCGGTTAGAACCGGAATCGAATTGAAACCGAGTTGGTTCCGGTCCACTGGAGCCATAATTTCGGTTATCGGTCCGGTTTTCAGTTCCATGGTGTATCTTTTTTTTGTTTTTGGTCTAACCGATAACCATTCGGTTCCGAACCGAAAATTGGTTTTATAAAATATATTTATCAAAATATTATTTTTATATTTTATAATTATATTATATTATTTTAATTTTTGTAAATTAAATTTTGAAATTAGAACCCTACCTACAACAGACTCACTCAGGCACACGCACGCCTCACTTAGTCACTCTCGCGGCGCCCCTCCTCTCTCCCTCACAACTCGCTGCTCTGCCTCTGCGTCGGGGCTTGTCATCATCGGACAACTCCGCCGACGCCGATCCTGCCCAGCGCCAAGCGGTGTGCTGCCTCCGCCACTCCGCTCCGCATGTA
Organism: Orobanche coerulescens; assembly: GCA_033398695.1. Classification (NCBI taxonomy): domain Eukaryota; kingdom Viridiplantae; phylum Streptophyta; class Magnoliopsida; order Lamiales; family Orobanchaceae; genus Orobanche; species Orobanche coerulescens. The sequence goes on from CM065813.1 coordinate 41,789,276, forward strand.
GCAGCTCACCGTCGTCCCCTCCGGCCCGTCCACACGCCGCACAGCACCACGCGAGCACCGCCGACGCCGTCCGCACTACAGGTTTAAGATATGTTAAGACTGATATTAAACTGATCTGAACAACTTGTTATTTACCATACCAGAACAGGTATGTTTTAAAAAAAACGGTTTTTGTGGTTAACCGAACTGGAACAGAAAATAACCGGTCCGATTCCGATTAACCAAAAATTTATATGTTTCAGTTTTCGGTTTAGGATATTTATAGTTCCGGTTAATCGAATATTTCGATCCGATTAACCAGAAATTTCGGTTCAACAACCCTAACTCTTAGGGCAACCAAGAAGAAATATCAAATAATATTTTATAGTAACACTATTTTATTTCAATGAGGGTTGAAAGACCGAAGATAGCATTCGATTTTTATGGAGCTCAACATATAATTCTGATTATTAATATTTAATTATATAAAAAATAGTATTTTACTAATATATATTGAGATAAATCCAACTATTTTACATATCAAAACTATTTTTATACTAGTATAACAAAGTACTATCCAAGGTTAGTACATGAACAGCATAAAATAGATAAGTACTCTCTTTGTCTCGGCCCAAATGAAATATTTAGTACGAATTTAGTGTATTTTAGTTGAATGATTGAATGTCATAATTATGTATAGTATTGGTGGTGGGTGGGTGGTGTAGATTAAAAGGTAAAAGGTGTTAATGGTACGTGGTTGAGATTAAAAAGTAAAAGATGATTGTTTGATTTGATTTGAGGTATCTAATGAAATGTTGCATTTATACAGACACTTTTTTGGATCAAATTTTGCACTTCGGATGGAACGAATGTATCCTTATAAGTGAATGGAGAAAGTATATTGATGTATTTCCTACTTCTATTTAAGCATTTTTAAAAGTAATGTTAACATCATTTTACCATTTTTTATACTTAATATCAGGATATCACTCAGTTTAAAAGTGCGTATTCTGATAGAGTGTGATAGATGAATAAGTTGTAAATATTGATGGTGACTGATGGAGATAAAATGTAATGATGATGAGTATACAGTGGATAAGTAATGTGACTGTATGACTAAGTTGATTGTAGAAAAATTAGAAATATTAATTGTTGATAGCCCATCCACCTTGGCATTCACGTAAGCACTCCAGGCAGCTGAACCGGCCGAGCAAAACAACAAGCCGGACCGGGTACGAACCCAATTTTCTCCCGGGCTCGTTAAAAACAGGACCGGGCAGAGACGTCAAAGCCGACCCGGTACCCGATCAGGAGGGCCGAGCAGATCGAAGATAAAAACGCTCCGATTCAAGATTACAACAAGACCGACCTGAACGGCGGGAGACCCGAGGACCGACCCCAGCGGATAAGCATCGCCAGAAGCATGCGGGACAGGCCCGCATGTCAATTAACGCATGCAGTCATGTCCCTTCCCGAGGTAACCCTTAGAGGACGCCACATGTCTAAGGCATATTCACGGTCAGACAAGTGTTTTAGGCATATTCCCCAATATTCGCCAGCTATCATCTCCTAATTGGCCTAGATTGCCTATATATATAAGGGATGTACAGTAGAAATGGATCTTTGGACTTTTGGCATTTATGAAAAAAAGAGAGAAAAAGAGAGAGTTTGTAATAAGTGAGAAAAGTAGATATACCAGCTCAAAATAATCAGCTCGGCTCTACTTCAAATCAAGGTCATTAATAAAATTTAGTGATCCAAACCTTTTCATCCTATTTATTATTTTCTATGTGGCTTCGATCCATTTGTCCAGATCAGCACACGTGACGTTGACCAAATCAGACGTCAACAGATTGGCGCTAGAAGGAGGGCCCCTCCGATAAAAAAAAATGTATACTGCTCACCGGAGATGTCTCACGACAGTTCAAAAAACCCTCAGCCCGCGACGGAGGAAGAAAACCTCCGTAAGGTGGTAGAGTGCTTTAAACACCCAGCCTTCATCCAGGGCATGGCGGCCCTTATGGTGAGGGTTATAGGAGGCGGGATCCTTCAAAAACCCGAAGACCATGTGGAGGCGGAATCTCAGACGACCCGCCCAGCTACCTCGGGACGAAACAAAAGGAGGACATCCTCTAGGGTCGCCGGAGAAAGGGCGGAAAGCCACAGCGAAAGCTCGCATCCCTCTCGAAAAAGTAGGCTTTTGCGCCCCATATCCGTTTTTGATCGCCTTGGGGCGGGGAAGAAAATCGAAAAAGCAGCGCCGGCTCCCACTATCCAGAGTCAGAGCCGTAAGGAAGAAAAAGCTCCCCACGAGTCCCTAAATTCGACACAAGTATTACCTCCAACTCCCGGCGATAACTCGAGTGAGATCGAGTTTCTTAAAAAACGCCTTACGGAGCTCAAAAATAAGCAACTCCAGCCATCCCAAAGTTCAGAATGGCTTAACAGCCAGGAGAGTCCCCTGGCCCCCAGTGTTCTGGCGGAACCCCTCCCGGAGAAGTTCAAGATTCCTCAAATTCCGCCGTACAACGGGGAGACAGACCCCAACGCCCATCTTGGACATTATAATTCCTGGATGGACCTGCACGGGTCTCAGGACGCGTTCTGATGCCGAATGTTCTCCCTGACTCTGGGGGAGAGGGCCCAGAGATGGTATCGGACGCTGCCCCACCATTCTATTCAAACATGGGCCCAGCTCTCGGCGACGTTCCGATCCCATTTCATGGGGTCCCTTCTGCGAGTCGCCCCGCGCTCATCCATCGCTTCCGTCGTACAGGGGCCGAACGAGTCCCTTAAAGATTATATATCTCGTTTCAATAAACGGATATTAGAGACGGAACCCATGTCGGACGATGCGCTGGCCATTATTGCCCAGGCCGGCCTCCTCAAAAATTCTTTTTTTCGATGGACGGTGTGCTAGAATGTCCCACACACCTACCAGGAATTCTTGGAGCGCGCCAGCTACCATATAGCTGCCGAGGAAGCTATTTCGGCACCAGTGTTAGTCATGCCCTCCGATCAGAAAGGGTCCTACAAGAAGAAAGAAGATAGGCATGACTACAAAGAGGCCTGTCAAGAATCCCGCCGGAAAAATAAGACTCCCGCCTCTTCCTCGACAACCCCAACGGCTCAAAGCTATCGAGAGCGTAGGCTCGAGCTCATGGCTAATTTCGCTGAAATATATTCTGTCGGAGCCGCGGCCATATTCGATCAAATAAAGGACAAAAATTTGCTCCCAGTTCCTCGGCCGATCTATAAAGATCAGAAGGACATGGACCAGACCCGCTTTTGTAAATATCATGAATCAGCGGGTCACAACACCGAACAGTGCCGAGACCTCGTCGCCGCCTTGATCGCGGTATGCAACGATACAGACTTAAGGCGATTTACCCGGAACCCGCCCCAGGATATCCAGGATCGGGTCGACCCGACAAGAGCCAAGAATGATCGGGTGCCTCCAGCCCCCAAATCCCCCCGGGAATTTCTGACCAATATGGGAACAGCTGAGGTCGATGATCATCGGTCAAAGCGGCAGAAAAAGGCATCCATTCGAGAAGCCACCACCTCCTATCAACGGACCGAACGCCGAGCAGAGGGGTTCCTATCAGTGGCCGAAGAAGCCCCCCAAAACCCCCAGCTGGCAGTTACTTTTCAAGAGTCCGATGCAGACGGCTTGGACCATCCCCATTCAGACGCCCTTGTCATCACCCTGCCCATAATAGGGATCCCGGTCCACAGGGTGTTGGTAGACTCCGGGGCCTATGCCAGCATCATCTACCTTCATACCATTCATAGGATGAAGGTAGACCAATCTTATGTCCGGCCCTGCAACGAGGACATTAGGGGATTTTCCAACTGCCGCACCTCACCACTGGGGGAAATCGACCTCTCCTTGGAATTCAGTCAGGGGCCGATGAGAAGGACGATGATCACTACCTTCAAGATCATCGATGTGCACAGTGACTATAATGCCATCATAGTCCGGCCTGTGATGTCAAGGATGAGGGCCACTCAGTCCACGTATCACCTGTGCATGAAGTTTCCCACCCCGGACGGCGTCGGGGTACATAGGGGAGATCAAAGGGCCGCCCGGGAATGCAATCTCAGCATCCGGGCTCGTGAAATCAACGCCGCAGAGGGCATCCCGGAGAATTTATCGGAAGAAATGGGGGCCACCAACTCCGAACAGCTGGCGGAAGACACCCTACTCGAACAGGAGACCGAAGGTCCCGGGGCCGCGCAAACCCTCGAAATGGAAACTGACCAGGAAGCGGACCGGGGCCGCAGGCTCGGTAAGGAGCCGATCCTAGAAGAGGATCCTGTCGACCCACGATACTATAATCCGAAAGGAAAAATTCGCCATGCTGAGACAACAGAAGAGTTGGATCAGGTCGACATGGACCCATCTGATCCCGTCCGACGGCTAAGGATCGGCCACAACCTCCAAGAGCCGATCCTCTCCGAGCTAATCTTCCACCTGAGACAGAATTTAGATGTCTTCGCGTGGACCCATTCGGACATGCCGGGGATTGACGCGGAACTTGCGTGCCACCGGCTGAATATCGACCCCAGTTCAAAGCCGGTTATTCAGAAAAGGAGGAAAATGGGGCCTGAACGACAGAAGGGGCTGGAAGAGGAAGTAGAAAAACTGATCGACAACGGATTCATCCGGGAAGCCCAATACCCGACCTGGGTGGCCAACCCGGTCCTAGTAAAAAATCCGACCGGTCTATGGAGGCTCTGCATTGACTTTTCTAATTTGAATAAAGCCTGCCCGAAAGATAGTTACCCCCTTCCGCATATCGACTACATGGTGGATGCAACGGCCGGGCATGAGCTAATGAGCTTTATGGATGCATATTCCGGATACAATCAGATCCCAATGCATCCCACTGATGAAGAAAACACCTCCCTCTACTCGGCCCGCAGCCTATACTGTTACCGAATGATGCCTTTCGGGCTCAAGAATGCCGGCGCAACATATCAACGCCTGGTAAATAAAATGTTTAATAGCTTGATAGGCCGTACCATGGAGGTGTATGTAGATGATATGTTAGTTAAGTCTTTGCGCTCGGCCGATCATGTAAGTGACCTCAATAAAATATTTGCTATTTTGCGGGAGTACAAGATGAAATTAAATCTAAAGAAATGTTCATTTGGGGTAGGTTGTGAAAAATTCCTCTGCTACATGGTGAGCCAAAGAGGGATTGAAGCCAACCCCGATAAAATTAAGGCAGTAGCCGAACTTGTTCCTCCAAATTCGGTTAAAAAAAGTGCAGAGTCTAACTGGCCGACTAGCCGTGCTAAGTCGCTTCATCTCTCGCTCAACTGATAAATGTAAACCTTTCTTTGAGGCAATAAAAAAGAACAAAAATTTTCAGTGTACAGAACCTTGCCAAAGAGCCTTCGAAGCTATCAAGAAAGTCCTGGCAGAAGCCCCGATCTTGCAGCGACCGACCCAAGGGGAAATTCTCAGCTTATACCTCGCGGTATCCGACTCTGCGATCAGCGCCGCTCTGATTCGAACGGAGAATGCAGTTCAACATCCGGTCTATTATGTCAGTCAGGCCCTTCATGATGCCGAGCTCAGGTATGCCCCAATGGAAAAACTGGCCTATGCGCTCGTAATGGCGTCCCGGAAGTTAAGACCCTAACATCAGGTAGTCGTCTTAACAAACTACCCCTTAAAGCAAGTCATGCACCGACCTGACGTTTCCGGCTGGATGGTCAAATGGGCCGTCGAACTCGGACAGTTTGACATAACTTATGAATCGCGCACTGCCATAAAGAGGATATTCGGTTCCATTGCTGAAATGCCTGTCCGAATCAGAAGCAGAATATGCCCTCATAGAGGTGCACGAAGGTATATGCGGTAATCATTCTGGCGGCCAGGCGTTGGCCTATAAATTAATCCGACAAGGATATTATTGGCCAAATCTTAAAAAAGATGCCATTACGCTCGTACGGAAGTGCGTCCGGTGCCAAATCTTCGCTCCGCAGATCCGATCCCCACCGGAAACTCTCACTTCCGTATATTGCCCGTGGCCATTCCCCAAATGGGGGATCGACTTGATCGGCCCCTTACCTAAAGGACGGGGAGGAGTACAATACGCCATCGTCGCTGTCGATTATTTTACAAAATGGGCAGAGGCCGAGCCTATGGCGCGGATAACCGAGCAGAAAATAGTTGATTTTATATGGAGGTCACTCATCTGCCGGTTCGGGATCCCTCAATCTATTGTTTCTGATAATGCAAAGCAATTTGACAATAAGAAGTCTCGGGCCTTCCGCGACGGCCTCCAAATACGAAATAACTTCTCCACACCATACTATCCACAATCCAACGGGGAGGTCGAGGCGGTCAACAAAATCCTAAAGCAGCATCTCAAGACACGTCTCGAAGAACTCAAAGGTTCCTGGCCCGAGGAACTCCCCGAAACCTTATGGGCTTACAGAACAATGCATCGGTCCGCCACTGGAGAAACACCTTTCTCCTTATCTTTCGGCTCTGAAGCCGTCATCCCGGTTGAAATCGGAGCGCCTACTTACCGAATAGCCCATTTTGAAGAGCAAGATAACGACTTGGCCCTCCAAGTAAACCTAGACCTCCTTGCCGAAAAATGGGCCCAGGCGGAAATACAGAATGCCGTCTACAAAAGAAGGAGCGAAAAATATTACAACTCCAAGGTTCACCCTAGGAGCTTCTAGGTCGGAGACCTCGTCCTTAAACGGGTATTAGGCCCGGATCCCGGACCCCTCAAGCCCAAATGGGAAGGACCATATAAAGTTAGCGAAGTCCTTCAGAATGGAGCCTACCGGCTGGAATATCTGAACGGCCAGAGATTAACTTACCCATGGAATACTATGTATTTAAAGAGGTATTATCAATAAAATTTGACGTTATTCCATTTTCTAATATTGATGCACCTCATAAGACCGGCTCATCCGGCACTATTAGACCGAGCTCGCCTCGGCACCTCATAAGACCGGCCCATCCGGTACTATAAGACCGAGCTCGACTCGGCACCTCATAAGACCGGATCATCCGGCACTATAAGACTGAGCTCGACTTGGCACCTCATAAGACCGGCTCATCCGGCACTATAAGACCGAGCTCGACTCGGCACCTCATAAGATCGGCTCTTCCGGCACCAAAAGTCCGAGTTCGCCTCGGCACCTCATAAGACCGGCTCGTCCAGCACTATAAGACCGGGCTCGCCTCGGCACCTCATAAGACTGGCTCATCCGGCACTATAAGACCGAGCTCGACTCGGCACCTCATAAGACCGGCTCATTCGGCACTATAAGACCGAGCTTGACTCGGCACCTCATAAGACCGGCTCATCCGGCACTATAAGACCGAGCTCGACTCGGCACCTCATAAGACCGGCTCTTCCGGCACCAAAAGTCCGAGTTTGCCTCGACACCTCATAAGACCGGCTCATCCGGCACTATAAGACCGGGCTCGCCTCGGCACCTTATAAGACCGGCTCATCCGACACTATAAGACCGAGCTCGACTCGGCACCTCATAAGACCGGCTCATCCGGCACTATAAGACCGAGCTCTCCTCGGCACCTCATAAGACCGGCTCATCCGGCACTATAAGACCGAGCTCGCCTCGGCACCTCATAAGACTGGCTCATCCGGCACTATAAGACCGAGCTCGACTCGGCACAATCAGCAAGTGATGAACATGATAGAAAGGCAACGGCCCAACCAACTGGGCCCGAACATACAAAAAACAACAACAGATGCTACAAGGAAGATTTTATTCACTTAAGGCATTTTTGCATAGTAGATATGATGAAAACAGAAGACAAAGACAGATTGGCACGCAGGCCGTACATGAAATAAAATGAAAAATCTATTCGGCCCCGCCCTCCTGGCCGGCTTCCTGGAAGGACTGTCCCTCACCTTCGCCTTGTGGAGCCAACCCGGGATCTTCAACCTCAGTGACCTTTGGCTCATCGGCTACTTGGATATCAACATGCAGATCGGTCGCTTGGGATGCTATGTAGGCCTCGATCTCCTGAACGGTCTTCCCTCCCTTCATGAGATCTAATATCTCGTAGCAGGTGGAGACATAATTGAGGTTGATCAGCTCCTCATACTCGGGCGTCTTCTTAAAAGCATCCGCCCCTTCGGCAAGACCCTTGGCGTAGCCCGAAGCCTCGCAGGTGTTAATACGCTCGGTCAGGTTTTCAACCTGGGCCTTGGTTTCCTTCAAGTAAGCCTCGTGCTCAGCCCTGGTGTCTAACCACCGCTTATGCACCTGCTCGGCCGCCGCTGTCATCTCTTCGGCCTTCACCTTCCATATATCGGCCTGGAGGGCCCGACTATCCAGGATCTCCATATCACCCTTCATGGAGGTTATCTCCTCCTCTAGGGACTTGATCAACGAAGGACAGATATGGTGCTCCTCCTGCAAGGCCTTGAGATCGGCCTCCGCCTTCTTATGCTTCTCAACCAAGGCCAAAAGCTCGTTGGTGGCCTTCACGTAAGTGCACATGGCACGGCCGACCAGAGCATTTCCGAACTGGATCTGCTCAGCCGGATCCATGTCATTGGTCATCATCTCCATCTTGGGCGTCCAACCCCTGATTGGAATATGACTGGACACGACCACCGCAGGAGGAACCCGGTTGAGCATCTCAGTGGTTGGGGTAGCTGCCCGGACGTAATCGAGAAACCAGCGCGGCCGTCTCCCCTTCATCTGGTCGCAAGGTTCCACCCGGTCCTTATTAACCGGGAGATAATGGCCCTCCAAGTCAATTACAGGCTCCTCACTAGTCACACGACCCGTACGGACAGGGGTCGGGGCAGATACGACAACTTCAGGAACAAACGAGCCCTTCGCCTTGGTCGCGCTATCCTCAGGCTCGGCCTCTACCCTCTTCCGCTTGCCCGCACATTCCCTCCGCTCGGCGGCCTCAGTAGCCAACCTCGCCACCCGCTGCGCAGGCATCTCCCTCCTTCCAGATGGAGTTTTGGCCCTGGGGACTGGAGAAAGGAGACATGTTAAAAAAAAATACCTGATGAAGACATTATACTCGGATCGGTTGATCGAAGTCCGGCCGCCCAGAGGTTTTCCTCGGTAACCGATAGATGCGACTTCCTTTGCTCAGTAGGAAGGTCCAAAAGTTGTTCAACCCGGTCGTCGAACTCGGAAGAGGTCTCTTGCGCCGGGATGCGTTCTGCACATGCAATAAATGATGAGTGTTAGACAAAAAAGGAACAGGAATACGAAATACGACACTTACTCATTTTGGCAGTTGTAATATCCGTGTTTTCTATTTTTGATAATTTCTATTTTCGGTGTATATTCGTTTCGGAAAACTCGCTTGGCACTGTTTTGGAATTATGAATCTATTTTGTTCTTGGAGTTTCTCCATTTGGATGAGTCTCGATGATGTTTTTACGTAATTTCATCTTGAGTTATATTTTATCGCATATGTATTCGATTCTCGTTAAACTCGTTCGATTTTGTCATTTTCCTATTTCTATGAGTTTGTATGGTTGAGTAGAGCATGTTGTGAGTTTCGGATTGTTAATCCGACGTTGTATCGTGATTTTCGGACGTTTGGGCCGTTTTTGTAATTTCCTATAAGTTTAGGGAATTTGTTCCTTGTTCGATTTTGGTTGTGTACCTTGGACCGTTTTGGGTTATTGGATATTGTTTTTCGTTACATGTAATTTCCTCGGACTGTCGGGTCAGCATATCGTGTTTTGGATATCGTCTTTTTCGATTATGGTAGCGTTGTCTTATGTCCAGAATGCTGTCTGTCAGGACCTGTGCAAAACGGCGCAAGACCCGCGGCATTTTGCGCCGTGTCTGTGTGCCGTGTCGCACAGGGGGTCGATCACTGTCCGAAAAAAGGCGCAAGACCCGCGGCATTTTGCGCCGGGTCTGTGCGCCGTGTTGCCCAGGGGTCGCTCGCTGACCCGCAATATGGCGCTGAACACGGCGCCATTTGGGCCGTTTGTTGCACCGTGTTCTGTCCAGTATATATAGGACAGACACGGGTTTTGACCCCATTTTTCACCATTCCTCTCGTCTCTCCGCTCCCTCATCGCGATTTTGGGCGATTTCAACCAGATATTGCGTTCTAGCACCTTATAACTCGGAATTGGACATTCTAACACCAATCAATCATCCTCCTTCCGCCAATCCATCGTTGAATTGAGGTAATTGGTCTTTATACCTAATTTTAGGGTTCTTGTCGATTATTCATTTTTCCTTTCATTTCTGCTTCGATTGATGATGAATATTAGTTGGGTAATCGTGGTGTTATGTTTTCCTAGAACTTTAGCGGATTAATTCCAAGTTTTTCCCCTTCGTTGATCGAATGTGAAATTTATGCCTCAATAGTGTTCGGCGGATTGTCCCTTAGGGTAGAACGTCGATTAATTCGTGATTTCTCAGTGGAATTGTAGTTGATTGAGTCTCTATTGTTGTTAGGGTCAGATTCGTAAAGATTGTTTGGACCGAAACCTTTCCGTTCACCGTTTTTCCTTCACACCGTGTTATCCAAGGCAAGTACATGTATTACATTTCGTTATGTATGTTGCGTTTTCAAAAATGAATGATGAATTGTGGTTTTCGGGTGCGTGAGTTGTGTTCTTTCCACCCGGAGTGTCCGACGGGATGTCTGGGGGTCGATACTAAGGGGTACGGCCGCGGAAGTGAACTTGGGTGCGTGTGTGGTTGAACTTCCACCTGGAGTGTCCGGCGGGATGTCTGGGGGTCGATACTAAGGGGTAAGGCCGCGGAAGTGGTATCCCACCCGGAGTGTTCGACGGGATGTCTGGGGGTCGATACTAAGGGGTACGGCCACGGGATACCAGTTGTGATTTTGTGATATCGTGATGATTGAAACTGGTTTGATTGCCAATGTAGTATTCCGGAATATTTATGGCAAATGATTTCTGATTGAGATGATTGTGTTAAAACCATATTTGTATATAATGTTGTGTAATTGTGTACTTGCACTAGCTATTCGAATGCTAACCCCTTAAATGGGGGAAATGCGTCTTATGCATTTCAGGTACCGGGAGAGCTGAGGAGCAGGCACGGGACATGCACGCAAAGGATGGGATGGCTTGATGATGTGGCTCGAGTCTGTATTTTTATGTTCTGTCATTGCATTTGTCGAGTACTGGAGTTAGACTGTTTACTTCTAAACTTGGTTTAAGTCCCCTGCGTGGGCAATGAATTGATATTTACATTATGTTTCATGTACTCCGTTGAAATGTTTTGGCCGAGGCCACGACCTTATTTACTTTTGAGTGCATCTTTTAGGATTTCATTGTGGTTATGTGTCATGTGTTAGCCTGGTAGACCTCACGAGGGTTCTACGGCGTGTAATGTCCCATTTGTGAATTGGGGTGCTACATTTATGGTATCGGAGCTTAGGTTTTGAATACCTAGGCTGTCGGTTAATTTTTGGGTCTGTCAGTTACGTCATTAGAGTCAGTCGTTGAGCCTAATATCATCATGCTACCGCCTTTTCGTGCGACCCGTGACTGTAAGTCTCCTCGAACTCTTATATTTCTGTATTCGTTTTCTTACGTTGTTTGGGATTGTGAATTGTGATACCAACCCTGTAAATTGTGAACCTTTATGATCTTGTTCGTTCTTATCTTTTCTTCAGTATGTTGAGAGGACGTGGTAGACAAGCTAGGGGACGCGGCCGAGGCCGCGGACGGGGTGCTATTAATGAGGAAGTTTCGCTTTCTCAATCCTCTGCAGATTCAGCCTCTCAGTCAGTGCCGAGAACTCTACCTCTAAGCTCTGACGGGCAGCAGGATATGTCCGTCAGTCAGGAGCTATCATCGGGTAATAATGCCGATGCCGGGGCTACTTCCGTACTTCAGCTGTTAGTAGCCCACCTTGCTCAGATAGCTCAGGGTGGACGCCAGAATCCGCCCCTGACACCTGAAGAGGAAGCTAGTAAGTGGCTTCAGACGGTGACTGATGCACCCTCCTCGTTTCTCCGGATCTTCAGACTCCCTCGGTTGGGAGAATTGGCTCTTTCAGTTGTCCAGGACCTTTGATGCCATAGCTTGTCCCGAAGACAGGAGGGTACATATTGCCCAGTACCTCCTGGATAAGGAAGCTGCGGAATGGTGGGAGGCCGTTGCGCCCAGAGACCGTCGGGTCACTTGGGAGGAGTTCAGGGCTGCTATAGAAGCAGAATATTGTCCACCGCCAGTTAAGGAGCGCAGAATTGTGGAGTTCTTCACCGCTACACCTCAGGATGTGCCTATTTCTCAGGCCATCATTACTTACAATCAGCAGTTGGGTTTCGTGAGAGATCAAGTGAGGACAGAGGCTGATAAAATCCGTTACTTCAATATGCGCATGAAGCCGCATATCAGGCAGAGTATGGCACCGCTCATGTGTGCCACTTGAAGGAGTATCAGGATCGCGCTCTAGCGATCGAGATGGCCGCACCGGAATTAGAGTTGGGTATCGAGGCCAAGAAACAGAAAACGGTTGGCAGCTTTTCAGCCGGCAAGAGTGGCCGATTTTCGAGAGCACCGTCTGCCCCCACACATGGGAAGAGACCGTTTCATCAGGCTGGGGGATCTCAGGGTAATCATTCATCCAAATTACTGCTTCGGTGGTGGTTTGTTTTAATCAGAACTAATATGAGCATTTGATGAAGGATTGCCCTTCTCCTCTAGTTACTTGCTTTACTTGCGGGCAGACCGGGCATCGGGCAGCCCATTGTGAGAGGGCCACCAGGGCCACTAGAGTTCCGACTACCACCGCCGATCAGAGGGAGCACAGCATCCCAGCTACTCATGTTCCGCAGAGTTCGGGCCGTGGTAGGGGTCGGGGTCAGTCGGATCGCCGTACAGCGTCGAGTTCGGGTTCAGTTCACCCCCGATTGTATCAGATGAGGTGCACAGAGGAGGCAGACGTTCCGGTTGCGTCAGGTACCACTCATATCCTTACTCATCCAGTTTCAGTGCTTTTTGATTCGGGTGCTACCCATTCCTTTATTGCTTCGGATTGTGTGAATCGTATTGGCTTTGACTGCTTGTTTGAGTGTGAACCGTTTGTAGTGGGTACACCTAGCGGGGATCGTATGATTGGGGACCGGGAGGTTAGAGATTGCCCAGTGAGGATCGGGAGCCGGGATTGGCCCTCGAATCTCATTGTTATAGACCTTAAGGGTGAGGATTTGATCCTTGGGGACGATTGGTTGGATCGTCACGGTGCTATCATGAACTATCGGACTCGTACCATCTCGATAGTGGCTGAGGACGGCACCGAGCATACTCTCGTCGGTTGTAAGCCGGGGAGATCGGGGAGTGCGATTAGCGCCTTAAAGGCGATGAAACTTCTGAACCAGGGTTGTGTCGGCTATTGGTGTTACGCTCTGCAGGCGGAGGATGGTGGGGTTGGCATGCCGTCGATTCCAGTTGTTAGTGAGTATCCTGACGTATTCCCGGATGACTTGTCGGGATTACCTCCACAGCGAGAGGTGGAGTTTCCTATTGATCTTGAACCGAATGCGGCCCCTATTTCTCGAGAACCGTACCGTATGGCATCGTCAGAGATGTTAGAGTTGAAGAAGCAGTTGGGAGAGTTGTTGGAAAAAGGGTACATTCGACCGAGCGCATCGCCTTGGGGTGCGCCTGTACTTTTTGTTAAAAAGAAGGATGGATCACTTCGTTTATGCGTCGATTATCGAGAATTAAACAAGTTGACCATCAAAAATAAATACCCTTTGCCCCGGATCGACGACTTGTTCGATCAGCTTCAGGGGGCGACAGTCTTTTCGAAGATTGATTTGTGATCGGGCTACTACCAGTTGAGGATTCGGGACACCGATATACCGAAAGCTGCCTTTCGGATGAGATATGGCCATTACGAGTTTGTGGTTATGCCTTTCGGGCTAACCAATGCCCCAGCAGTGTTCATGCAGTTGATGAACAAAGTTTTTATTGAGTATCTGGACAAATTCGTAGTCGTCTTTATCGATGACATTTTTATCTATTCACGGAGTCGGGAGGAGCACGCCTTACATCTCCGGACTGTATTAGACATTTTGAGAGCTGAGTAGTTGTATGCGAAGTTCACTAAGTGTGAGTTTTGGCTCGAGGAAGTGATGTTCCTCGGGCATGTGACTTCAGCAGAGGGAGTTCGGGTAGATCCGCAGAAGATAGAGGCAGTGATGGCTTGGGAGCCGCCTAAGAATGTGAAGGAGGTGAGGAGTTTTCTGGGTCTTGCCGGCTATTACCGTCGATTTGTTGAGGGATTTTCTAAGATTTCTAAACCGCTCACTCAGTTGCTCCAGAAGACTCAGAAATTCGAGTGGACCGCAGACAGACAGGGTAGTTTTGACAAGTTGAAGAGACGACTAACTACAGCACCCGTGTTAGCGTTGCCTCAGGGGAACGAAGACTTTGTGGTATATAGTGATGCTTCGGGCCTCGGGCTCGAATGTGTTTTGATGCAGAGAGACAGGGTTATTGCTTATGCGTCCCGCCAGTTGAAACCTTATGAGATGAATTACACCACGCATGATTTGGAGTTAGCTGCAGTCGTTTTCGCCTTAAAGATATGGAGGCATTATCTCTATGGGTCGTTGTGTAAGATATTTATGGACCACAAGAGTTTGAAGTATATCTTCAGTCAGAAAGAATTTAATATGAGACAGCGTAGGTGGTTGGAACTAATTAAAGATTACGACCTCGAGATACTTTACCATCCGGGTAAGGCTAACGTAGTGGCTGATGCGTTGAGCCGAAAGCCGATGACATTACAGATGTTAGAGGTACTTACACCACAGAGTAGGATCCAGCGAGATTTTATTTGTCAGAATATCGAAGTTTGGGTTCAGAGGGTTCAGGGTCAGTTATGTGCGCTGGAGATCACTTCATCCTTGACTGATGATATCAAGGCGAAATAGTATGATGATCCGTTTTTGGTCCAGTTGAGGGAGGATGCGAGGAAGGGGAAAGCCCCTGGATTTGTGGTCCAGGATGATGGAGTTTTGAGATTTCGCGACAGACTATGCGTACCGAGTGTTATTGAGCTGAGACAGAAGATCTTGAGTGAAGCTCATACCACACCTTACTCCATACATCCTGGTACGAGTAAAATGTATAAGGATGTGGGGAGTAACTACTGGTGGAGTAATTTAAAGTCAGACGTTAGCGAGTTTGTGTCGAGGTGTTTGACCTGTCAGCAGGTTATGATCGAGCATCATCGACCCGCGGGGCTTTTGCGACCACTTCCTATCCCGGAGTGGAAATGGGAGGATATTTCTATGGATTTCATTACCGGTATGCCTAAGACTCGGACTGGAATGAACATGATTTGGGTCATTGTCGATCGACTAACCAAATCGGCTCATTTTCTGGGTATTAAGGACACTTGGGGGCCAGAGAGACTAGCACGAGTGTTTATTGCGGAGATCGTGAGGTTACATGGGACCCCTAAGAGTATTGTTTCGGATCGTGATGGCTGATTTATATCACATTTTTGGCAGGCCGTTCATAGAGCTTTGGGGACCGAGTTGAGACTCAGTACATCCTACCACCCTCAAACAGACGGACAGTCTGAGTGGACGATACAGACGCTGGAGGATATGTTGTGAGCCTGTGCTTTAGATTGGAAGGATGATTGGGAGTCGCACTTGCCATTGATCAAATTCACATACAACAATAGTTGGCATGCCTCGATCAAAATGGTACCCTTCGAGGCATTGTATGGGAGGAGGTGCAGATCGCCGTTGTGTTGGGACGATGCGTCCGAGCTGATTGGTACCGAGCCTGATATGGTAGTTGAGATGAGAGAGAAGATTGCTCTGATTCGCGATAGGTTGGTGACGGCCCAGAGCCGGCAGAAGTCTTATGCCGATACACATCGCCGGCCATTGGAGTTTGGGGTGGGAGACCATGTGTTGCTTAAGGTGTCGCCGACACGGGGAGTTTACCGCTTCGGTCGGAAGGGTAAACTTAGTCCGAGATTTATTGGGCCGTTCGAGATTCTAGAGAGAGTTGGAGAGCTTGCATATCAGTTAGGTTTGCCGCCATCCCTGAGCCACGTGCATAATGTATTTCATGTTTCCCAGCTTAGGAAGTACGTACCGGACCCTAGCCATATTATTGATTTTGGAGAGATCGAGTTGGGTCCCGACATTACCTTCGAGGAGAGGCCGATTCAGATCTTAGAGCGTCGGGTGAAACAACTCAGGCACAAAACTATTCCTTTGGTTAAAGTGCAATGGTCGAGGCATGGGTCCGAGGAAGCCACGTGGGAGACGGAAGAGAGTATGAAGTCGAAATACCTCGAGTTATTCGCGTTGTAAGTTTTGGGACGAAACTTATTTTTAGGGGGAGATAATGTAATATCCGCATTTTCTAGTTTTGGTAATTTCTATTTTCGGTGTATATTCATTTCGGACAACTCGCTTGTCACTGTTTTGGAATTATGAATCTATTTTGTTCTTGGAGTTTCTCCGTTTGGACGAGTCTCGATGATGTTTTTACGTAATTTCATCTTGAGTTATATTTTATCGCATGTGTATTCGATTCTCGTTAAACTCGTTCGATTTCGTCATTTTCCTATTTCCATGAGTTCGTATGGTTTAGTAGAGCATGTTGTGAGTTTCGGATTGTTAATCCGACGTTGTATCGTGATTTTCGGACGTTTGGGCCGTTTTTGTAATTTCCTATAAGTTTAGTGAATTTGTTCCTTGTTCGATTTTGGTTGTGTACCTTGGACCGTTTCGGGTTATTGGATATTGTTTTTCGTTACATGTAATTTCCTCGGACTGTCGGGTCAGCATATCGTGTTTTGGATATCGTCTTTTTCGATTATGGTAGCATTGTCTTATGTCCAGAATGCTGTCTGTCAGGACCTGTGCAAAACGGCGCAAGACCCGCGGCATTTTGCGGCGTGTCTGTGCGCCGTGTCGCACAGGGGGTCGATCACTGTCCAAAAGACGGCACAAGACCCGCGGCATTCTGCGCCGGGTCTGTGCGCCGTGTTGCCCAGGGGTCGCTCGCTGACCCGCAATACGGCGCTGAACACGGCGCCATTTGGGCCGTTTGTTGCGCCGTGTTCTGTCCAGTATATATAGGACAGACACGGGTTTTGACCCCATTTTTCACCATTCCTCTCGTCTCTCCGCTCCCTCATCGCGATTTTGGGCGATTTCAACCAGATATTGCGTTCTAGCACCTTATAACTCGGAATTGGACATTCTAACACCAATCAATCATCCTCCTTCCGCCAATCCATCGTTGAATTGAGGTAATTGGTCTTTATACCTAATTTTAGGGTTCTTGTCGATTATTCATTTTTCCTTTCATTTCTGCTTCGATTGATGATGAATATTAGTTGGGTAATCGTGGTGTTATGTTTTCCTAGAACTTTAGCGGATTAATTCCAAGTTTTTCCCCTTCGTTGATCGAATGTGAACTTTATGCCTCAATAGTGTTCGGCGGATTGTCCCTTAGGGTAGAACGTCGATTAATTCGTGATTTCTGAGTGGAATTGTAGTTGATTGAGTCTTTATTGTTGTTAGGGTCAGATTCGTGAAGATTGTTTGGACCGAAACCTTTCCGTTCACCGTTTTTCCTTCACGTCGTGTTATCCAAGGTAGGTACATGTATTACATTTCATTATGTATGTTGCGTTTTCGAAAATGAATGATGAATTGTGGTTTTCGGGTGCGTGAGTTGTGTTCCTTCCACCCGGAGTGTCCGACGGGATGTCTAGGGGTCGATACTAAGGGGTACGACCGCGGAAGTGAACTTGGGTGCGTGTGTGGTTGAACTTCCACCCGGAGTGTCCGACGGGATGTCTGGGGGTCGATACTAAGGGGTACGGCCGCGGAAGTGGTATCCCACCCGGAATGTTCGACGGGATGTCTGGGGGTCGATACTAAGGGGTACGGCCACGGAATACCAGTTGTGATTTTGTGATATCGTGATGATTGAAACTGGTTTGATTGCCAATGTAGTATTCCGGAATATATATGGCAAATAATTTCTCATTGAGATGATTGTGTTAAAACCGTATTTGTATATAATGTTGTGTAATTGTGTACTTGCACTAGCTATTCGAATGCTAACCCTTTAAATGGGGGAAATGCGTCTTATGCATTTCAGGTACCGGGAGAGCTGAGGAGCAGGCACGGGACATGCACGCAAAGGATGGTCTGGCTTGATGATGTGGCTCGAGTCTGTATTTTTATGTTCTGTCATTGCATTTGTCGAGTACTGAAGTTAGACTGTTTACTTCTAAACTTGGTTTAAGTCCCCTGCGTGGGCAATGAATTGATATTTACATTATGTTTCATGTACTCCGTTGAAATATTTTAGCCGAGGCCACGGCCTTATTTACTTTTGAGTGCATCTTTTGGGATTTCATTGTGGTTATGTGTCATGTGTTAGCCTGGTAGACCTCACGAGGGTTCTACGGCGTGTAATGTCCCATTTGTGAATTGGGGTGTTACAGCAGTGAAGTGCTCGGGGACCCTAAGCTCGGCATCTATCACACCAGGCTCCCACTCATCATCCGAGCTCCTCCACGGTCCCCCTATATAAAACCACTGCTCCTTCCAGCTATGGATGGTCTCCGGCACATCCACCAATTCTTTATGCATAGCATGCCGGGCTATCAGGTAAAACCATCCAGAGCCGGATCTGCCGACCGACCTCCATAAGAAGAGACTGTTGAACTCCTCAAAGCTGGGCTCGGGCCAGCCGTGCTGGTTGAAAAGGATGAAAAGACCCACCACCCGAGCCCAAGAATTCGGATGAATCTGGGGGACAGGAAGGCCCCACTGCCTTAACCATCGGGAGAAGGCTAACGGGAGCGGAAACCTCAGCCCTGCCAGCAGAGAGCGGTAGTATACCGCCGTGCACCCGATGGGCGGAGTGTGAGGCCTCTCCTCGGGATTCGGAATGAACATCCGCACCCTAGCCGGGATCTTAAATCGCAGCCGCCAAGCAGCTAATTGCTCTTCCGTAATGGTGCTCCGAATCGAGGCCGAATCCCACTCCGCCTCCATAAAAGGGGACGGTCGAGGGCGAGTCCAAACCTCCACCGACTCAACCCTTTCTTCCGCCTGAGTCCCAACGACCGCCGTCAACGGCGGCGCCACCTCTGCGTCACCAGAATATGGCGATCTCGCGGCCTCGCCGCCTTCCTCCTCGTTGCTCCAATCGACGGGAGCGTCGCCCATGGGTAGATCCGCCACCCCCGTACGGTCCGGAGACACAGTCAACTCCACTGCTGTCTCGTCCCTCACCTCCGACATCGTAAAATAGAAAAAAGGAAAAGAGCTTACCGAGAAAGTCTCTATAAAATCAGAAAAAGGATGCCAGAATATTTTTCTCTCTCCTCTCTCTGCAACAGAAGCAAAAATAGCAAAGGGAATCATGGAGAAGGAGACATCCTATATTTATAAAAGAAAAGCGGCATTAAATGCCAAGCGCGTAGCACGACGTTTCATACTGAACCGTCGCGAAATTCGAAAGCGCGTGAACACATCGTCAAATCAGATTCCGCCACGCGTCTCCCTCATCATGACACTTAATGACCCTGAAATCGAATCAACGCGACTCTCGAAGAGGCGTCCCTTCGAGAGATCTTATCCTCCCACAAGCCGGATCGGCCTCAGTATGAAACGACCCCAGCCCCGGCCAACCCGGCACGGCCCTGGACTCGGGGCCCCTTGTTGATAGCCCATCCACCTTGGCATCCACGTAAGCACTACAGGCAGCTGAACCGGCCGAGCAGAACAACAAGCCGGACCGGGTACGAACCCGATTTTCTTCCGGGCTCGTTAAAAACAGGACCGGGCAGAGACGTTAAAGCCGACCCGGTACCCGATCAGGAGGGCCGAGCAGATCGAAGATAAAAATGCTCCGATTCAAGATTACAACAAGGCCGACCTGAACGGCGGGAGACCCGAGGACCGACCCCAGCGGATAAGCATCGCCAGAAGCATGCGGGACAGGCCCGCATGCCAATTAACGCATGCAGTCATGTCCCTTCCCGAGGTAACCCTTAGAGGACGCCACGTGTCTAAGGCATATTCACGGTCAGACAAGTGTTTTGGGCATATTCCCCAACATTCCCCAGCTGTCATCTCCTAATTGGCCTAGATTGCCTATATATAGAAGGGATGTACAGTAGAAAGGGATCTTTGGACTTTTGGCATTTATGAAAAAAATAGAGAAAAAAGAGAGAGTTTGTAATAAGTGAGAAAAGTTGATATAACGGCTCAAAATAATCAACTCGGCTCTACTTCAAATCAAGGTCATTAATAAAATTTAGTGATCCAAACTTTTTCATCCTATTTATTATTTTCTACGTGGCTTCGATCCATTCGTCCAGATCAGCACACGTGACGTTGACCAAATCAGACGTCAACATTAATTTTGTAAAATAATAATCTACGGAGGAGATGGCGATACTCGCTCCATCTCATTTGTATTTATCAATTCCCAAATGATAATTAATCGACAAACAAATAAGTGAGATTTTATTATTTTATCTCTTCAATAAAATACTTTCTTAATTTGCGTGTCTAATTTGATGGGTCAATTCAAATGGAACCGAATTAAGTATAGTAGAAAAGTGTCCAACATGATGAGGTATATCACAATAAATTTAGGGTCAGGACTCTGAATTATTTTAGGGGGTCCCCGTGTTGGGAATTTTGGCTAGAATGAAAGAAAAGACTTGAAGTGTTTATTCCACATCGGTTGAACAATGGAAGATGAAGGGAACTTCAAGCCTATAAAAGGGAGTCCAAGGCTTTACTTTTAATGCACCCCATAAAATACACATTTAGTATTTTATTCTTTCTTTCTTGGTCTCTTGTTTTAGAGAGTAGAAAGATGTGAGTTAAATCTTTGAGAGTGTGGGTGTAATTGGGGGGTTGGCTTGAGAGATTAGTCTATGTGATTGTAGCAATTTGTTATATAGTGGAGTTTTGTCTCTGGAGGCCCGTGGTTTTTCTCCGGTTTTGGAGTTTCCACGTATATTCTTGTGTTATTTATTTTTCTATATTTTCGTTCTTTGGGAGGATTGTTGGGGATCTTTGAGGCCGTTTTCCCAACAAGTGGTATCGGAGACAAGTTCGGGGGAGGTCTCGGTCTTAGAGGTTTGGAGTATGCTCTGTGGTTGCAGCTTTGTCTGATCTTCCACATCAGAAACAAATTTCTATTGGTCGTATTGGAGGGTGTCTCGGTATTTCAGAGGTTCGGAGTATGCTCTGTGGTTGCAGTTCTATCTGATCTTCCACATCAGAAACGAGGACTCTGTTGGGTTTGAGATACGGATACGATGTCAAGGTTTAGTCCCATGAGGTTCGATGTAGAGAAGTTTGATGGAAGGATCAATTTTGGCTTGTGGCAAGTTCAAGTCAAGGATATGTTGATACAATCCGGGTTACACAAGTGAATGAAAAGTATGTCGGGTTCGAGTAGTGCTGAAGTGCGGAGAATATGGGCATACTGCTTGGTCTATGAAGATCAAGGTGGAGCTGGTCGGGCAAATAGCTCCGTTGCTATCATCATGATTGAAGAAGGTTTCCTTTTGGGAGGGAATGTGCATTCTTATGGCATGTTGGAGTTATCATGAAAAAGGATGTGATGGTGTTAGCTGGTCCACAAATTGCACACAGGGCATTCACTTGGCATAGATGCGGGGTGTGTGGTGGATGTTATGTCGATGGCTGGAGGACTTCCATGGGAGCCAAGAGATGGGAGTAGCACCATAAATTTTCAGCAAGTTTTCGACATGTGCCGAGGTGAAATTCTTATAAGGGATCTTTCTAAGTGGTGATACTCTTTTATGGTGGAGTATGATAGTTCTCTGTTTTTGAGAATTATGATTGTTGGTTCAAACAATGGTTGCCGGTGTCGCAGAGAAGATTTTCTTTTATTTAGCCAAGGTGGAGTTTGTTGGGAATTTTGGCTAGAATGAAAGAAAAGACTTGAAGTGTTTGTCCCACATCGGTTGAACAATGGAAGGTGAAAGGGACTTCAAGCCTATAAAAGGGAGTCCAAGGCTTTGCTTTTAATGCACCCCATAAAATACACATTAAGTATTTTATTCTTTTTTTCTTGGTCTCTTGTTTTAGAGAGTAGAAAGATGTGAGTTAAAACTTTGAGAGTGTGGGTGTAATTGGGGGGTTGGCTTGAGAGATTAGTCTATTTGATTGTAACAATTTGTCATATAGTGGAGTTTTCTCTCTGGAGGCCCGTGGTTTTTCTCCAGTTTTGGAGTTTCCACGTATATTCTTGTGTTATTTATTTTTCTCTATTTTCGTTCTTTGGGAGGATTGTTGGGGATCTTTGAGGCCATTTTCCCAACACCCCGGACCCATTTTTTCGTTGACTGTCACCAGCAACGTACAATTATGTATGGCAATTTGATTTTTTTTTTGGATAACTAGGTGATACCAGTTTAGCCGGACTAATCCTAGTCCCTCAATGAATCCACTCCTAACCCATTGAGAGAAGTAAATCGCGAGTCGCTCGAGCAATTTCAGGGCTCCCAATGCCTATTTGTACACTTCTGCGCACAAGGAGAAGCATTAATCGATTAATGCCTCGATTCCCAAAGACAGCTTCTCGGGAGAAACCATCGATTGGTCAAGACCTCCGGTTCCCGAAGGAAATACTCTCACACTGCCGCTAGACGCGAGATTAAACATTGATTAGCGGTCGGTTCTAGCATAAAGAGAAAAACCTCATCTTTCATCTCTTTGATGGGGTTAGAACCCAAGACCTACCACAAAATAATGTTTTGAGTGTAGGCGTCCTACCACTGTACCACCGACCCTTTCCCTTGGCAATTTGATTGTTGCTTCACAAAATTAATGTTGCTACAACCCTTCTGTACAATTAACCAACTAGTCTATGCGTCTGTTTTAGCCTTCATCCATCCGTCTAATTATTATAATAATAATAGTTATAGTTATTTTGACATAACACATCTTAATAAAGTAGATGGGGGATAAGTGTTCCATATTAGACACCATATATATCACGTACTTGAGTGAGACTACCAATTTTTTTTTATACCGAGATTTTAAGTTACACTTGAGTAGTTTTCGGGACAACACCTCGACCTCCACAACTGCTACTAATTAAATCGTGATATGTGTATCCTAACAGCCAAAATTTTAGTTTTTTTTCTTTATTTTTAAAATCATCTTATAAATACTCAAGTCCTCTTAACCATTTTTCCACACCAACAACAACTCTATTCTCTATTCTTCTTAATTCTCAAGTTTTCACAACTCTCAAATTTTCATAATTCTCAAGTTTTCACAGCTTGTAATCTTGTATTATTATTTTTTGTTAAGTAACTTTATATAATTATATTAATCTAAATCTATCTTTATTAAAAAAAATTACTATGGCGGACAAATCAAGGAACGCTCATCATGAAGGAACCGACGACAATGATACCAACTTGTATTTCGATAAGTTTACGATTTCTACTTTGTATTATTTTTTTATGTTTACTAGAGTTTATTTATTTAATACTTATTATTATAAATTGTTATTAGTTCACATCTATCCGAGCCTACGGTCGAAGCTTCAGATAAAAATTAAAAATTATGGATTCGGGCATTTTATGAGAGGACTCTCGGTACCGTACCAACACATTGTAAAATTATTTGGCTTGTAAAATCAAAAGAAAACTACTACTTTTTCATGAAAGATTGGTACCGGAACCGAAACACTAGCTCGTCATTTGGCAAATGACCACAGTTTGACCAAGGATAATCATGATCAAGAACGTTCGGATGATCAATCTCAACTATCCGGCTTTTTCTCAAAAGCGACCGATGGAGGTATGCCTTTCGTTTACAATTAACAAAAATTAATTGACGGATTTGCTAAATATGTTACTCTTGATGAATTGCCTTTAAGTCATGGTGAAAGTGAAAATTTAGAACATATGACTAGGACTTTAATGAAACTGGCATATAAAAGAACGCCAAGGAATACTCTCAAACATCGTATTCAACAATAATATTATACTCAACGTGCTCAATTAATTGAATTTTTTTAAAAGATTTGAAGGTTGTATATGTCTTACTAGTGATTGTTGGAATTCTCCAACTGATGAACCTTATCTTTGCATTACGGTTCATTGGATTGGAACTGAATATGTGATAGAAAAATGTATTATTGCTTTTGATATTATGGAAGAATCACATACCGCTAAAAATCTAAAAGATAGAATAATTGAATGTTGTAAGGAATTTAAATTATTTGATAAAGTGCTTTCTCTTTCTCTCGATAATGCGGCTGCGAATAATAAATGTATGGAATATTTGTTGGACGAATTACTTTTACTTGCAAACGGTATTTTTATGCATATTAGATGTTGTGCTCATGTCTTGAATTTGTCAGCTAAAAAAGGAATTGATATGATTTCACCTCTTTTAAATTCGATTAGAAAAATAACTAAATGGCTAAGACTGAGTCAACATATTAGGAGATATTATAAACATCTATGTAACGAATATAATTTAAAACAAAAAAAATGGAGCATTGACACACCTACCCGTTGGAATTCTACTTTTAAATTGCTTGTGATGATATTCCTTATAAAGAAATTATTACTCAATTATATATCTCCGATCCAAAATATTTAGCCGAGCAAGACCTCATAATTGAGGCTCATTGGGAACTTGCTGCGATCGTTCATAGTATATTATGTGCTTATAATAATTTTACATATTTATTTTCTTACATTTATGAACCTAATGTGCACTTGGTTATTTTAGAATGTTGTAAAATTATTGGTTCTTTAAGTGAACACAAAAATAATGTACATTTATCTCAAGTTATTTCTACAATGCAAGAAAAATGGTTAGAGTATTTGTCACAATTTACTTAGATATATGGTGTTGCATGTCTTCTTGACCCGGGTGTGAAAAAGAAGCACTAGGTAATCTTATTGATTATTATTATAATGCATTAGGTAATACTTCTTTTGATAGTGAGGAGTACGTAAATGAGTGCGTCAAAATATTAACTTCACTAGTTGATTTGTACATTAAAAAATATAAACTGGAGGTTCTAGCCTCTCAACCAACCTCAGAAAATAAAAGTAGATTTGATCAATTTACATCTTCAATTCTTTTCAAAAAACCAAAATCGTCATCAAGCTCTACTTCTTCAACTTCTTATAGTCAAATCTTAAATGAGTATTTTATGTGTTCGCATGAGCTTGATGCCGATTTTGAGATTTTAAAATGGTGGAAATTACGTGAAGAACAATATCCTATATTGGCTAGAATTGCAAGGGATCTCCTTGTCGCTCCAGCCTCTACAATTGCTCTGGAGTCCGCTTTTAGTGCAGGTAGAAGAGTTATAGCAGATAAACGAATATCTTTATTGCCCGACGTTGTAAAGATTCTGGTCAATAAAAAAGATTGGGAACAAGCAGAAAAACGTCAATGAGGACGGACGGACGAAGAAGACGAACTCAACGAGGATGATGATCCGTGGATGATGATGGATTCTTCGTCTGAATCGGGAGCTTCAGGGAGTGGCCAACACAGCGATTGAGCACATCACCTACCTTTAAATTCTAGGTAAGTAAAGAGGTAAGTAAAAAGAACTACATGGTCTTTGATTCCTTAGGATACGTATGCAACTTAATTTTAAAAATTAAATTAAATTTCAAAAAAATAATCTAATTTTTAAAGTCCAATTTTTTTTCCCCTTGTTTCCCATTTAATTTAATGTTAACATATCTTAAAAATTCAAAATATATTTTTACAAATTGATTTTTAATTTAATATTAACATATAAATGGTTTTTTTTATTTCCGGTCCGGGCCCGGCCGGGCCTAGACCGGCCCAGGGGCCCGCAGGCCAGTCTTGAGCTCCCAAGTCCCAGCCCGACCCGCTTCGGCCCGGCCCAGACCGCCCAGGCCACCCCTAGTGTAAAGGAAGCTGACAATTCAGGTTACATACATAATACATTTCTGAAACTGGAGTAATTTTTGCCCATGACGTGCTTTTCTCTATTTATGTAATTTGTTTTACTATATCTAACGAAAACTCGTTGCAACGAGAAAGTAAAATTTTAAAACCTAAAACAAGCACTCTATTATAAACACATTCATAATAATAATAATAATAATAATAATAATAATAATAATAATAATGTTAAAAAAAATGTTGAAAATGTTGGAGGCAAAACAGTAAAGAAAGTAATAGATAACAAAAAATGTTGACAATTGTATTGATATTATTGATAGATGGACCCATATATAAGCTATACAATGAGTCTCCTACCACCTCTAGAAGGATCTAGACCCCTACCATCTATGATACTTAGTCTAATCAGTATTATGTAAGGTACATCATGAGAATGATAAAATTATAATTCCCGGAATACTCCCCTATGTATCAATAATACAACGATGATGCACAACATGTTGTCTTGGTGAAAATATATCAAAGCCAAAACAAAACCTAATTGGAAAAATAAAGTCTTGGTGAAGGAAAAGATTGCAATGCACCGGAATACATATCATGTATACTCCCGTGATGTATACACCCCCCCAATCTACCTGATTAGTAACTCAAAATCATAGGAGGCATATACTAAGTTGTCCTCACAAGTAACAACCATGCTAATGAAAAAAGTGGGAAAGTACCTCTTGGTCTAAATTGAACAGAAGTACAACACATCATTATACGGATATTCTCATATATCGTCTCATTAAAAACCTTACAAAACGGAACTCAATGGTAAAAACTAACATTGATCTAAGGACAAAAAGAGCACGACACATCAAAGAGTCGCTAAAGACTTACTCGAAAATCTAGTTTTTCAAAGTCTTGACCTTCATGCACTAAATCAATCATAACTTCTTCGATTCAATAGGTATCGATGAAACTGTAGGAAGTTCTAAACTAGACACCTATAGCTTTTCATTCACCGAAAACATGTAACCTAGATTGACCTGAGAAGATCACAAAGTTCTAACGAAGTTGACTCGACAAATTATCTTACATATCCCCCCTAGTTTCCAACAATAGTCATATGTCACTCAACATGATCGATGTGATCAAATGATTGGCATTCTATGTAAAGTAAACACATATATCTTTCCGCGGGTACCAATTTCACCATCTTCCAACAAGTGAGATGTGATAGATAGAAAATATTGAGTAATTCAATGTGTTAATTGCGTAATCTTATTATATTTATTTTAACACATTATACTATTTTTTTATCTTTTTGAATTATGAAAATAATTTACGTCACCAAGTGGTTATTGATTATTTCAGATTTTTGTATTATTTTGGAGTTAGAAGAATTATTGATCCAATCAAAATCGGCCCAAGGAATTGGAACCACAAATTATTAAAACTTCTGGCCCAATGAGAGGAGAGGCGGCCGCAAATTGATGAAGAACAGAAGTGAGGGAGAGCCATGACCTACAATGACTCAATGAGACAGAGAGAGAGAGAGATGGACACTATATAAATATTAGGGGTGTTTTCGATTTTGGTCGGGGTAAAATTTTCGAAACTCAAATCCTCCCCAAACTTTAAAATTCGGTTTCGGTTTCGTCAGTTTCGGTTTTCAAAACTCAAAACCCAAACCCTTCCCAAATGTTTCGGTTTCGGATTAATTCGGTCAAATTCGGTTTTGACCCAAACATATTTAATTTATATATATTTATTTAATAAAGTAACAAAAAAATTAATTATATTAATAAAACTTGTTCTAAAATAATAGATAGATCTTTAATTGATATATTTAATCATTATTTTTATCAAAACTACAATATATGTGTAGATATATTATTTTATAAGTTTAAAAATTTTAGTCATATAAATAAAATTTTATATAATATAAATAATTCGGGTTAGTTCGGTCCAATTCGGGGTAAATCAGTTCGGTTCGGTTTTAAGTTATCTAAACCCGAATTAATTCGGTTTTGGTTTGTAAGTTTAAAGTTCGAGGTTGCTTTCGGTCGGGGATTTTCGGTTCGGTGCGGATTGGTTCGGATTGGTTGGTCGGTTTTCGGATTTCTATTAACACCCCTAATAAATATCTCTTACGAGGAATGATAGGGACACACCTTTCCAACCACACCCCATATATACCCGTGCTTTATGGGGTTGTACCGTATGCTTTACAGATAAAATAATCAATAATAATATTATAATTGTTCCGGGAATTATTATTCTCGTGATGTGTCTTACCTAATACTGGTTGTAGATACATAGATGGAAGGTTCTAGTTCCTTCTAGAGGTAGTAGGATCCTATTAGATGTCTTACCTTATCTAGGAATCCTATGTATGGAAGGACTCTAATTGTAATGCCTATATAAAAGGCCCTATCAGTGTTATGAATGCAATTGATTGACTCGTATTTACAGTCTTTTACTTTATCCTGAAACACGTTATCAGCACGTAGTCCCCAACTGAGCAAGAAATTTTTTTCTCCCGTTTTTTTTTTTCTGAAAATCCCGAAAAAAAAAGAAAAAAAAAAGAAAAAAGAAAATCGGATTTTTTCTGCAAACCCTAAATCCCGATCGCCGCCGTCGGAGCCAGAAAACCCGCTGCGGGCCATCAACAACCGAAATCCTAGCCCCCTGCAGCTGCCGCTCATCCCCATCGCCGGAAACCCAGTCGGATTTTCTCCAAAACTTGCACCCGATTTCGACCAGCGTCGCCTTCTCCAACGAAACCATGACAGACCCGCGACCTCCCTCCCCATCGCAGCAAACCCGCGACCGCCAGCCGCTACCCTTAGCCGCGCGACTTCCAGGCCCGATCCATTGTCGACCTTTATTTTCAATCAGCCTTCTCTCGCCAGATTTCAATCGGACCCGCCATCACCGCCCGCTGCTTTAGTCGCCCGCCTTCGATTTGTTCAGTCTCTCATCTCCAGTTCGCCTGTAAGTCCAAGACTTAGGCCCGCCCGCGCCCGACCGGACTTCGCCGCCCAGGCGGTTCGATTGCACACCCAAGTCGGTTGATGCGTGTTGCAGATCCAATCGAGTCGCGGTCCAACACGATTTATTTAGTGCTCGCTCAGATTGTTACAATCTCAACAATGTAGCAAGAACCACAAATTTAACGGTGAAGATAGAGATGTTAAACGGGCTCGGGCCCGTAGGGCTGGCCCGTTTAACCCGCCAAAAAACCGGGTTAGGGCCGATATTTCCTAGCCCGTTTAAATCCGGGCTTTTGGCGGACCGTTTAGCTTGAAGCTTGGTTAGCCAATTAGGCTAGCCCAAGCTTAGATATATTGTTAATTTCAACTTGCAGTAATACTATATTTATATAACATATATTAATATTATATATGTAATATATATTAATATTATATATAATATATATTATTACTGTATTTGTTAATATAGTGTGTGTATATATATATATATATGTATGTACATAAAAGTGTATTTTTTGTTATATTTATTATAGTATAGTTATTACTATATATATAAAATATATTGTTACTTTTTTTTATGAGTTATAAAAAATTAAAAATAGATTTTTTAAATATTTAGCCCGTTTAGCCCGTTTAGCCCGAAACCCGTTAGGGTTAGGGTTAGGGCCGATATTTCCTAGCCCGTTTAAATCCGGGCTTTTTTGACCCGGACCGTTTAGCCCGAAGCCCGCTAGGGCTAGCCCGGAACCGCTAGGGCTAACCCGTTTAACATCTCTAGGTGAAGATCTGATCTGGGACAGTATTTTTCGATGAAACTCTACGCGGGAAAAAAAAATGAGAGACGAGAATTTCCGCGCGTAAATTTTCTGGACAGTGCAGTCGTACAAAAATCATGTTTCCCGATTCGTTAACCATCGGATCGGTGTGAAATTTTGAAAGCAATTTTCCAACATAAATATTTGTATATTCAACGGTGGAGATCGTATTCTGTGTAATATTGATTACTGAATCTACTGCCGAATAGAAGCAGATTTTTACAAGGAAATTTGGAGATCCGACCTCATCCACTACCGAGCTGCTGCATCGCCGCGCTTGAGTCCTTTTTCGGACGAATGATCGAGCCCAGTAGTCCTATCCGGGCGTTTCTCAACTCTCCATTTTTTCCTAATTAATGATTCATTTGTTCATTAATTTGTATACTTATGAATCTTACCATGTTTATATTTTACGTGAATATAGGAAAATATATTGCTCATGATGATGTACAAAATATGGAGAGAAACCATATTTATTATCCCATTCAAGGATCAAAGTAAATATGGAACCGAGTACCACGAAAATATTGCTCATTAGGAGAGAAGCTCCCGTTCAAGGATCAAAGCAAATATGAAACCAAGTACCCGTAAGACTTTATTAAAGTTCCCGTTTTCAATTTCTCTCTTTTGGGATTTTTTTTTGGGAATTGGGGAATTGGGTTCTTTATCTCCCACACTACTTTGCGGTGGATGAGACTATGAGAGGTGGTATCACTTTCGTATGTCGAAGTAAACTGTGTGATGGTCCTGAGGGAGTCACGGATAATTGTTGAAAGTCGATATTTGTGGTTGTTGCATACACCACGTTTTGGGTGCGATTTGACGTCGTCGTTTTGTTGATTTTAAACCAACAATTGAATAAAATGAATATTGTCGGTAACGGTAAAGTTATGACTTGTTCATGATTAGTCACGGAATTGTGACGTACAAATGGGACAAACATCGATTGCGACGGATATGTCGTGGTTAAAATCGATTTGTGACGGATTTTGTCACGTTAAATTGAGCGACCACCATGTTGGTCTTGACCCAATCCCATACTTGGAAAACTCCATCTTTCATTTTATTAAAATAAAATATTGCATGTGGGTGTAGTCATGCACCGTCTCCTTGCAATATGATATATGAAAGAATGTACGAGTAATTCTCATGAATTTCAACATGTAAAGCAATGACATATTGCGGTAAATACATGAATTCGTTGACCTCGATTATAGTTCGTATGACTATAGGTCCGAATACTTTTCCAAGTATTTGTAAAGGCATGTGCCTTATACATTTGACTATGTTTAGTCGATCTCATTGGATGATCAAGACAAGTTGGTTATGGTATATTCATTATGTTTCATGGTTCAAAATGCTTAATTATGATGCACCGCGTTGTATCTATATAACATGGCTATTATGACATATACTTGCAAATTGAGAATTAAAATACTTGGTTGATTTGATGCACTTTGGTGGATTTTGTCTACACTTTTGATCATGACTAGGCGCATCCTCCTCGGTATTTGTTTATGCTTTGAAAGTTCAAACGGAATCAGTGGGTTTTAAACAGCCTTAGCTATACCGACATTCCTACTTTCTCTGCAAGTCTACCAAGTTGGAGTTACCGAAAGGATCATTAGTCGAGATAAGAAATCAAACACCCTGCTGTGTTTAAACGTACGTATGGCTGTCATTGCCATGTTTTTAGATCAACACTTATGCCATTGAATATGGCCTCAACCTTGTTTTTTCACTAAACTTGGGAAATACTAAAGCAGCCAATTAAAATATGCAATGTGATCTGAGTTTAATGATCCGTGTGGGGCACAATATATGAATAGAAATATATGGAAGTCTAGTTTCCATAACATCTAACCGTTCGTCCATCGCCTTCCTAACAAGGGAGTTATCGCTGTTTTAGTGAACAAAGGTCAAGCTGCGCGGAATTTTATTTCCAGCGATTGTGCTAACTTTTGTCCCAACCAACTTGGTTCCCATCTTAAATTTGCAAGTGGTCTTATGACACATATTTTTCAACCTCTTTTTGGCCGAATTTTCCATAGATGATGCAGTTTTTCGTATGCGTTGTACGCTAAACTATCATCTTTTAAATGTTGAAAAACAGTTTCCTTGGGGAAGCCCAAAATACGCACCCTTATAAGAAGGTCGAGCGTATGCATGGTAGTTTTACACCATGCTTGTGTCATAATTTGGCCCCTTAATCATATAACCTTGTCATGTTATGCACTCAATATGATATTTTGATCGTATTTGGTATAAAATCTCTATGTTATTAGAGTGTTCGCTATGCTCATATTTGTAAAATTTTGCAAGCGAAAGTGAGTGCGTATTAAGCTATTTTCAAGGAACACGATATTTTTAGATTTCGTATTATAAATCCATTGTGACTATGATGACTAGGTCATCACAATCAATGAACGGTATGATGCTCAAGTTGTTGAATGCCGAATGGCGTTTTCTAGTCACATATGTTACGTAATAATTGAACCATGTTATGACTCGATGATATATATGCCAAAGTGTATCACTCATAGCATCTCATTGTGATTTGTGAGAAATAAAATCTTATGCATCATTTGTATTGGATATGTGAAAAGAAAAATTCATGAGTCAATATGGTCCGGCTTGCATCGGTTTTTATAACCAGAAGATGTATTGGGACATTGACACATTTTGGCTTTAATAGTCCGGAGTTTGGACAGTTTGATGATCCATATACCACGGTATTGTCATGGACGTTATTTTCTTTGAAAAAGAAACTAGTTGGATCAAAGACACCAAAGTATGTTGCTGGAGTCATGAGCAGGGCTCATGACCGATGATGATATTTATGTCATCCGCGTCTTGTTTTCATAAACATGTGTGATGCCAAAGACCCCCCAATGATCCTTCTTA
Source organism: Orobanche coerulescens (assembly GCA_033398695.1). Lineage (NCBI taxonomy): Eukaryota > Viridiplantae > Streptophyta > Magnoliopsida > Lamiales > Orobanchaceae > Orobanche > Orobanche coerulescens. Next base: position 41,821,912 of record CM065813.1, read on the forward strand.
GCCATGTTCATTGATTTAAGGCTATTCTTTGGTACGATTAGGAGATGACACCCTCCTATGCTAAAGAGAATAATGTAGCGACTCACATAAGCATGGTGCTGAGTCCTCCCTTTTCACCGAGTCCTTATACATACATGATCATAAGTATTAGCCTGGGTGGATTATGATGCTATGATGGTGCTCACAAATGGTCTTACTCAAGTAATAACATTTATATGTTATGTTGTTCCTTTGACAATGATTGATAAGTTGATGAAACCTGAGTTTATGGTTGTCCAACTTGCGGACCAGTCATTATAAAGGTCGGTTCACCCACTTTTTAGACCAAGTCTTAAAGTTAAATTTTAACGAGTACTTCCTAACATCCAAGGCTACCTTCTCACAAATTTCGGTGCCATTTGGAAGACTTGGAAGGAGGTGAACCATTTAAATGAAGTTTTCACATACCACCAGCCGTCCTAACGACTAGTTCAATGTCATTTTGACCGGTTTCTGACCATAAGGTTGATGGTTTTGGAATCCTAAACACCCGTTTATACATGCTCACGAAATTTTGAGGTGTTTGGGGCTGGTGAAGGGAGTGAACTCTTCAATAAAGCACTAGAGGTTCGATAAAACCAACGACCTATCATCGGTTCAATCGTTTCTTTATGTTCGACCCCGGTGGTGCATGGTGGCGGTTTTGTTGGATTCTCAAGACCAGTAGCTATGATTATGTAGCATAGGTCAACATGTCATATTCACCTATACCTATCATCATTCAAATGCTTAGTTACGAGTGTAACCATATGCATTTTGTTAACTGGATTGTGTTAACACTTAAAACCTTTATCGTCCACATGTTCATGTGCCAAAGTGCGTCACCACAACGCATTATGACGGGTTATAAATGATGAATATGACATGCCCTTTCACTCATAGTCCGCTTAAAATATACCTTGGCAGACGATCTCGTAAGTCACTTTGATGAGCCAGTCTTCCCGTCGTTAGGGGGAGATGCGAACAATCATGTTCGAGTAGAACGACTTGGAATTGTCGTAGTTTGTCCCTACTGTGCCTCACCAAGTTCCCTAAAGTGACGAGATTAAATACATGCTGCAAACATGTCTGAAAGGATTGTGTCCGGTCATGGACGTTCGTCACCTATAAATGGTGATATGGTAACACCACAAATTGTGGTAGATGGTGTTACTAGGCCGTGGATCTCATCGTGTATTGGGATGCCACTTGGTTCGATAAATACTCTCGCTAAGAATGTATGCGAGTTTGATACATGAAACTTGATCATATGATCAAATGAACTCATTCGTCTCATGTGATTCTAGATTATAGTCATCAATGGGGGACGCCTTAATGAATGCCAATCCATAAAGAGTACTCTACGAATAAAGACGGTACATGAGGACGTGGAATGTGAGTTTAATCGAACCATACTTCGTTGAAAATCTACAACGTTGTAGCCTTGGCCTAAAATGGAAACATATGCGACTCCAGTATAAACAAAGTGATAACTCTTTGTTGAAGTGGTACCGACACTCCAAAGATAAGATCTATCCATATACTTTGTTAAAGCGAGTGAGAGAAGGAGTTAAACTCACCTCATGACGCGAGGTTTCTCATGAACGCACTAAATCGACTACGATGACACGAAACTTAGTTGTGCTATCGTAATGGATGTTATATCATCCACTATCTATTCAGTTAGATAGTTTCCAAAAACTGACGTGCAGCTTGTGGTTAAATCTTATCTTAGTGGGGAACTAAGTTAAGTGATGAAAGGATCTCGTGGTGGATCAGACTCAAATCAAGTGGCTCCTGACCACGGAACGCGTCGACAAGTAATTGTCGGGAACGCATACTAAGTATATACTTGATTTGGAAGAGATATGAAGCTTTTGCGTGTAAAACTAAGGGTTTATAGTGATGTACTCTTGTGAGAATAAGAGATTCCGCTAAATCTAAAGTTAAGAATGAAATGATCTTGGGGACACTTGATGATGCGTATTCATCAATCGGTTTAAGGCAATCTAAGAGACGGTTTCCTTAAGAGACGATAAAGTAATGCCTATATGATTCCCGATGATTAGTAGAAGTCATCATAAGACTTAGCTCACTTAATTGATGATGCAGTCTGAAAAGAAAAAGTACGGTATTATGTACTCATGTTTGACTCGATGTACTCATTCATAATAATTCGGTAAAGCCACTGTGATGATGGCCTAGGATGCGCTCACGCAATATCTGTCATTGACAAGAAGCTTGAAGCCCGCTCTATCTCAGTAAAAGGACACTTGAAAACTGATACCTGGATCTTCCCAGAATGTGTTGGTCTATCTCCCATATGACCTACAGGGCAGCTCACTTGATGGAAAATGGTGAAATTGGTGCCATTGGAAAGGTTTGTGTCTACTTTCCAAGGAAACCAACCATTTTATCACATCCATCATGTTGAGTGACATATGACTATTGTTGCAAAGTAGGACAGGATATGTCCGGTAATTTGCTGAGTCAACTTCGATAGAGTTTTGTGATCTGCTCAGGTCGATCTAGGTTACGTACTGTATGTGAATGAAAAGCTATGGGTGTCTAGTTTTCATAAGCTCTTACAGTTTCGTTGATACCTATTGAATCGAAGAAGTTATGACTGATTTAGTGCATGGAAGTCAAGACTTTAGAAAACTTGATTTTTGGATAAGTCTTTAGGAACTCTGCACTTTGGATGTGTCGCGCTCTTTTTGTCCTTAGACCAAGGTTTGTTTTTTCCCATTGGGTTTTCACTTGGTAAGGTTTTTAACGAGGCGACCTATGAGAACATCCATACAATGATGCGTTGTACTTCTGTTCAACTTAGACCAAGAGGTATTTTTCCCACTGGGTTTTTCCTTGGTATAGATGTGAGGGCAACTTGGCATCTGACTACTATGATTTGAGGTACTCATCAGGGGGAGTCGTTATGTATACATCAGGGGGAGTATACATGACATGTTATCTTGGTGCGTTGCAATCTTTTCCTCATCAAGCCTTTATTTTTCCCATGGGGTTTTGTTTTGGCCTGGAATAGGTTTTTACGAAGGCAACATCTTCTGCATCATTATTGTATTAGTGCTCGACACAGGGGGAGTGTTTCGGGAATTATTATCCCCGTGATGTCTGTAATACCCGAGATTTTGATGTGTATTTGAACCTTGTGATATTGCATTTGTTGCATTTTAATTTGAGTATTATTCTCCGTATTTCATGATCCGGTGTTGTTGAGCGCACGATTGCATGAATGTGTTCTAAGTGGTGATTTTTGCACATGTAGCGCACGCTATCGGCTTAGCGTAGCGTACGCTAAATTGGGTTCGTATGGGTTCGTAGCGCACGCTATGTATGAACCTTAGCGCACGCTATGTATGAACCTTAGCGCACGCTATACATAGTCAACATGATTAAGACAGGGTGGTAGGTGAGATCAGCCACGGATCTTGGTCGGATCATGTCGGGATGAACCTGGACGGCTTTCGGGAAAAGCCAAGTCAACGCTGTAGCGCACGCTACTGGTATAGGGATAGCGCACGCTAAATGCTGAGTACAGTGAAGTCAGTAAGCTTCGTATGGCCGTTAGCGCACGCTATGGATATGGACTAGCGCGCGCTAATAACCATTTTCTATATATAGGACAACATCCTTTTTCATTTTTTTTTCCAGACTTTTCACTTCCCAAATCCGAATTCTTAGACTTAGAGAGTTACTTCTTCCATCCTCAACCTCTCATATCATTATCCTAGCACGAGTTAGAAGATTGTAGATCATTGGAGATTGGTGTTCAAGCCTTCGACGTTGGATTTCTTCAAGTTCCTCCTTGTTCTTCACTACCTTGAGGTAGGTGATTCTTCACCAATATTAAGTAATATTCTGAAGGACATTTTGATCATTATTTGGGATTATCTAGTCAGTTAAATTCGTACGTAGTCGAACATCATGTTGTTAGAAGGATATTTTCGATGTTTCTGTACTTCTTCATCGTATAAACCATCGAACCTTTTAGTGTTTGAACTCATAGCATATTCATGAAGCTTCAAAACCGATTATGACCAGTTTATGGAGATTATCAAGTTCTTATGTTTTTACATAATGGAATCATATGTTTTGGGACATAGAATGGATGGAACTTAGGATACTTTCTTGAAGATCAAGATGAATTATGGTGTTGTGATGATTATACGTATCCTTGTATCTCGAAGTCGTTTAATCCGTAAAGATCTTTCACAAACCGTATGAGCATGATTTGCATGGAGATGACATGTATTAACAGTGAAGATTTCATGAGTTTCATCACTATTAGATCAAGTCTACTACCCAGTAGTAAACTGCCATGCACGGTTAGCGCACGCTAAGATATGTATATTAACGTGCGCTATCGAGAATGAGTAACGTACGCTACGTTTGGTACGTAACGTACGTTATGTCATCAGACGAATCAGTCGGCTGATCAGAGAGGACTATCAGTATATAGTTAGCGTACGCTAGACTTTGTCGTTTACGTACGCTAACGAGCCGGCTTAGCGCACATTACGCAGAATACGTAGCGTACGCTAAGTAGTTCAGGCAGAATTCATTTTAAGAGCTTTCGGCCGTAGACCGGATTGTTAGACATTCGTACGACTTGAGATGAATTCTATATTATTTCTTTTGTTAAGGTTCGAGCTTGCTACGTTGATCGAAGGAGGCGGCCTTCGAGTGTGTTGAGATCATTGGAGTGATTAGTTCTTGACATCTTTGAGGCAAGTATCGTAATTTGTTAATATTGGTATTTTGAGCATACATGTGGTTTATTCATGTTGTTGAACATGGGATTTATTTCGTTGAATTGTCATAATATTCGTTATCTAGTGTCTGTATGTTCATGTTGATGGACATAGCGATTTGGCATATATGTATGCATGAGTTGTGTTTGTGTATGTTGTACGATCTATGCTGATGGCGCTGGATCGGATGTCTACCTTGTGTTGGTCCGACGGGATCATCTTGGGATCTAGGCTGAGGGCGCTGGATCATTGGACGGGTTTTTCCACCTCGTGTTGGTCCGACGGGATCATCTTGGGATCTATGCTGAGGGTGCTGGATCATTGGAATACCCATATTGTGTTAATGGAATCTTGTGGATTCGCATTGTCGGATTCCGGTAGCAGAAGTCCGTGTGGTGTATCTTGTTATGTATTGTTGATGCATATTCGATTTGTCTAATATGATACTTGTACTAGCATCGTTTTGCTAACCCCTTTGGGGGTGGACATTTGTTTTGATGTTCAGGTAGCCGAGGATCGGGGAAACAGCCACAGTACCGACGTGACGACGAAGGGGCTCAGTGATGTTTGTTGTTTTTGTGATTTATCTTCTTGGTTCATTTTCAGTACTCGAGTACGCGTGTCTTATTAATATCATTTAGATATGGTTGTATTAATTAACTCAATGGATCAGTTGGAACCGGTTTTGTAATTTGAATTTCTGTGGTATTGTTGGATTATATTCACATTTCTTTTAATTAGCCTTGTAAATCTTTACTTAAAGGGTTTACGGCGCTCTAATTATTCCGAATATCTCGGGGTGTTACAATGTGTCTTACCTAATAGTGGTTGTAGATACATAGATGGAAGGTTCTAGATCCTTCTAGAGGTAGTAGGATCCTATTAGATGTCTTACCTATCTAGGAATCCTATGTATGGAAGGACTCTAATTATAATACCTATATAAAGGCCCCTCCATCAGTGTTATGAATACAATTGATTGACTCGTATTTATAGTCTTTTACTTTCTCCTGAAACAATAATAAATTTTATCTGTAAAACATACGGTACAACCCCATAAAACACGGGTATGTATGGGGTGTGGTTGGGGAGGTGTGTCCTGTAACACCCCCGATATATTCGGGAATATTACAGCGCCGTAAATCCTTTACATACCCTTATGAATGATTTACGGATAGAGGCAACTTCGGATTCAAGGATATGCATACCAATATAAAACCATATTCCATTCCGACTTCAAATCTTCATACGACAATTCGAAAAGCTTATCGGTTGATATCAACACCTCTATATCAATCCATATTATCATACTGAAGTTGATAAACGTCCTATATATACTAGATAAATCCTTCCATGATCAAACCTTTAGATTTATCTAACAATAAGGATGTTAACGTCTAGTCCAAGATTACTATGAAATCATCTATAAGATTCGGTTTATCAATGATAGAAGCTTTTCTTCACATATTCAGTGTACTAAGATTCGAATCATGATGATTATAATCAAGGTATTTAAGGCTTATTCATCTCACTATTCCAAACATGATATACTTGGATAATTCATCTATGAAAATCCATATCTTGTTAACATGATCATCCAAATCGTTAGAATCCAACTTTAAGTCTGGAGATAGATTGAACATACCTTAAATGACGAAAATCAGTGAACCGTAAGGTAGAATCCAACTCCGGTTGGTTGTATGCCACTCCAAGGGTGCTATTCCACTTCCATGAACATCCCCAAGTGATAACCAATGTATAAACACTAACAATATGTGTTCTAAGTGTAAAGAAGTATTACTACAGCTCTCTGAACTCTCAAGGATGAAGAAAGGGCGAAAGAAATGAAAGCCAAAACGGTTGATGTCCCATTTATAATATTCTGCATTTTTGACAAGTTAGCGCACGCTACTAAGCATCCCTTAGCGTGCGCTAATAATGGTTGACTTCAGAATTTGTCCGGGTGCGTCAGCGGGAATCTTATCCGGACCCATGTCCCGGCTGGCGCATGTGTTAGCCGTCCCGCTCAATAATTGAGTTCTTAGCGCACGCAACTCCTATCTTCATAGCGTGCGCTAACAATGGCCCGATAGCGCGCGTTAAGATACATTCTTAGCGTGCGCTATCACGAGGTTGCTTGAGCAATTTTTGCAAGTTTCTATACTTATGTATAATGATATCAATGCACGAAATATCATACTCCAATAATCAAAATCACCAATCCGAATAATACATGGTTTGAATACAGATGAAATATACTGTAATAAATCCGGATATTACATACTCTCCTACTAAAAAGGAGTTTCGTCCCGAAACTCAAGACGAAAATAACTCGGGATATCTAGACTTCATATCAGCTTCCGTTTCCCAGGTGGCTTCTTCCGTTCCATGACGTGACCACTGAACTTTGACCAAAACGATTGACTTGTTCCTCAGTTGCTTAACTCGACTCTCGAGTATCTTGACTGGTCTTTCTTCAAATGTCCCATCCTGTTCGACTTCGATCTCGCCGAAATCAATGATATGACTGGGATCTGGTATATACCTCCGTAACTGGGATACGTGGAACACGTTATGAACATGGCACAATGACGGCGGCAATGCTAATCTGTATGCCAACTCCCCAACTCTCTCGAGGATCTCAAATGGTCCGATATATCTCGGACTCAGCTTTCCTTTCCTTCCGAAATGAAAGATTCCCCGAGTAGGAGAAACCTTCAAAAGTACATGGTCTCCAGTATTGAACTCCAATGGGCGACGACGTACGTCCGCATAGGATTTCTGGCGACTCTGGGCAGTCAACAGCCTCTCACGAATTAAGGCTATCTTCTCTCGAGTCTGCTCGATCAACTCTGGTTCTGTTCCGATCAAGTCCGATGAATCGTCCCAGCATAGGGGCGATCTGCATCTCTTTCCGTATAATGCCTCAAACGGTGCCATCTTAATAGAAGCATGCCAACTATTGTTGTAGTTGAATTCAATCAACGGTATATGAACTTCCCAATCATTTGACCAATCTAAGGCACAGGCCCTTAGCATGTCTTCCACCGTTTGTATAGTTCTCTCAGATTGTCCGTCAGTCTGCGGGTGATAAGCTGTACTGAAGTTCAATTCGGTCCCCAAGGCCTTATGAACTGCTTTCCAAAAGTGAGACACAAAACGGCCGTCTCGATCAGAAACAATGGTCTTCGGCGTACCATGCAATCGAACTATCTCCGAAATAAAGACTCGAGCCAACCTCTCTGGTCCCCACGTATCCTTAATGCCTAGAAAATGAGCCGATTTGGTTAAGCGATCAACTATCACCCAAATCATGTTCATTCCTGTCCTAGTTTTCGGCATATTAGTGATAAAGTCCATCGATATGTCCTCCCACTTCCATTCAGGAATCGGGAGAGGCTTCAACATTCCGGCAGGCCGTTGATGCTCGATCTTAACTCACGACAAGTCAAGCATTTCGAAACATAGTCCGCTACGTCTTTCTTCATGTTGCCCCACCAGAAATTCTGCTTCAAGTTCTTATACATTTTACTGGTGCCCGGGTGGATAGAATAGGGCGAACTATGAGCTTCCTTCATAATCGTCTGTTTCAGAACATCAACACCGGGAACACAGAGTCGGTTCTGAAATCTCAAAACTCCATCGTCATGAATTATGAATCCGGGGGCCTTTCCTTTGATCACTTCATCATGTAACCGAATCATCAGAGGATCATCTGCCTGTCTAGATTTGATTTCATCGGTTAAAGATGAAGTTATCTCCATCACGCACAGTTGTCCTTGGAATCTTTGTAACCATACTTCAATTCCTTCACGAATCATCTCTCGTTGAAGGCTAAGTTGGGAGGTCAGCGTCTCCAGCATCTGAATAGAGACAGGCTTGCGGCTAAGTGCATCGGCTACTACATTCGCTTTGCCTGGATGATATAAAATCTCCAAGTCATAGTCCTTAATCAGTTCCAACCATCTTCTTTGCCGCATATTCAACTCTTTTTGACTAAATATGTACTTGAGACTCTTGTGATCCGTAAAGATCTGACAGTGAGTCCCGTACAGATAATGCCTCCAGATCTTTAAGGCAAAAACCATTGCTGCTAGCTCCAAATCATGTGTCGGGTAATTCACTTCATAAGGTTTCAGTTGTCGCGACGCATAAGCGATCACCTTATCATTCTGCATTAACACGCACCCAAGTCCTTGGTTCGAAGCATCACTGTAAACTATGAATCCTTCAGCCTCTGGAAGTGATAGAATCGGTGCCGTCGTCAATCTCTTCTTCAATTCATCAAAGCTAATCTGACATAATTCATTCCACTCAAACTTTTGAGTTTTCTGCAGAAGTCGAGTAAGTGGGCGGGAGACTTTAGAAAATCCTTCCACGAATCGACGATAGTATCCAGCAAGTCCTAAGAAGCTTCGGACCTCTTTCACGTTCTTTGGAGGCTTCCAATCCAATATTGCTTCGATCTTCTGAGGATCTACTCGGACTCCTCTAGCGGACACCACATGGCCGAGGAACATTACTTCCTTTAGCCAGAATTCACACTTAGAAAGTTTGGCGTACAATTGCTCGTTTCTCAAAAGCTCCAATACAATCCGCAAATGCTGCGCATGTTCTTCCGGACTCTTAGAATACACCAGAATGTCATCAATAAATACGACCACAAATTTGTCCAAAAATTCAATGAACACTCTGTTCATCAATTGCATAAATACAGCAGGTGCGTTAGTGAGACCAAACGGCATCACTACAAACTCATAATGCCCGTAGCGAGTTCTGAACGCTGATTTCTAACATCAGACTCCTTAATCCTCAGTTGATGGTATCCTGATCTCAGATCAATTTTAGAAAATACCGTTGCCCCTTGCAGCTGGTCAAACAGATCATCAATCCGTGGCAACGGATACTTGTTCTTAATCGTCATCTTGTTCAGCTCTCGATAGTCAATACACAATGGAGCGATCCATCCTTCTTTCGGACAAAAGAATCGGCGCTCCCGTGGTGAAACGCTTGGCTGAATATAGCCCTTGTCCAAGAACTCCTCCAATCGCTTCTTCGCCCAGACATCTCAAGAGGTGCCATACGATACGGCGCCTTAGAAATTGGTGTCGCTCCGTGTTCCACTCAATAGTAAATTCTACATCCCTTCGTGGAGGTAGCCTGTAATTCATCAGAAATACATCCGGAAATTCGCTCACAACAGAATAGATGAAAGTTCCAAAATTTGTTCTTCTTTCTTCATTGCGTAACACCGCATCTGCACAACCCCTGTTTCAACAATTTGATGACTTTCATCGCCTTGATCAACTTTCCCGAGCTTCTGGTTTCCATCCTCAAACGAATTTCGAACCATCGTCGCGATCGCGAGATATTCCTCCTTCGGTAGTTTACAATTGCTCCATACCGATTAAGCCAATCGTCTCCGAGTATCGTGTCATCTCCTTGCATTTCTATCACGATCGATTTGAGAGCCACTCTCGCCTCCAAATGATACAGGAAATTTCTAGTTTCTAAATTTCCGACAATCCTCTCTCCACTCGGTAAACCAACAACATAAGGTTCACAAGTATGAAAACCGGAAATATTCAAACGATTTACACAAGACAAAGATATGAAAGAATGTGTAGCTCCTGTATCGAATAAAACGCTAACTGGCTGGGAAAGAATCTGACAAGACGATGCGACAAAGAAGATCCCGATCGTCGTCTGTCCTCCTCATCTCGCATGACGTGGGGAGCAGATCCGGCACTTGATGTCCCCTTTCGGTCCCATTGTCCTCTGCCTCACCCGCGGCCAAAATTCCGAGGCATCTGAACACTTTGCTGCGTCTGTGGAATACCGACCTCCTTCTCGGATCGGGCCGTGGTGTACGGGCTCTGAAAGACTTTGCAGCCTCTTCACAAAACACCGCCCGATGTCCCTCTCGTCCACAATCAAAACAAGTCACGGCAGGAAGGGGGCAATTCCGTCGATAGTGCCCCGTCTGGGCGCAGTTAAAGCATTTCCTGGTAACATCAGTAATAGTTGATGTCGCCCCGAAGTTCTTTCCGCTCCTAGATGGGTGCGGAGGTTTCTTGAAAGAGTGAAAGGATGTCTGGGCCTTACGGCCCCCACTGTTCTTATGCTCTGTAAAAGTACCAGAGACTTTCTGTTTATTGGTTTCCGCAAATTTCTCCATGGCTGCTTCCTTGATCTCATATGCCAACGCCTTATCCTGGTATTGGCGGAGTGTGGTACATTCGAATCCGGACATGTACCTCTGAACTTCTGGTTTCATCCTCATATCGAAATGGATCATCATTTCTGCATCTGTTCTGACCAGATGTCGAACAAATGCCATTTCCGGTTAAACGCCTTGATCGCACAGGATACCGCACATCAAGGCCGAGCGGAGAAAAACTCCCGAACTTTGGCTTCCTCACGGGACGAGGGCAATCGAGCTTCCATCATCAATCTAAACTCGCCCAATCGGCATCATGGTCTACCGGCCGGATGGCTTCCCACCATTAGACGCTTCCCTATCGTAAAATATTGAGCGATAGAGGCTCTCCTATTGCCCAGGCGCTTAATTCCGGCAAAGATTTTCTCCAGCCCCTTTAACCAATGATCACAGGTGGGAGTCTCAGAAATACCGTCGAATTTGGGTGGTTGCATCTTTGCCACCTCTTGCAGCCATCGGTCACCTCGATTTCCCATGTCTGGGATCCCTTGCTGTCTCTCCCCCTGCTGTAGTCCCACCGCCACTTGCATTCGGTCCACGACTTGGGCGAACTGAGTCATCTGGTTCACCACTTGACGAAGGATCTCTGGTACAGCAGGATCTGGTTCATTATTAATCGATTGTTGCGGCTCGCCGGAGCTATGACTGGCCTGGTTAGAAGGCGACGCCTCCCTTTCGGCATTTCTTCGTCCGCGTCCACGACCGCGACCACGTACACGTCCGCCTCTCAACATACTGTAAGCATAAATACTCAATATACAGGAAATAACATCGTTCTAATATTCGAGTATAAGGAGATACAATATGCAAAGAACGAGATAGAGTTTAGGAACTTACAACCACTGTTCGCATGAAGACGTAGGCAGTGCAGTGATGTCATTCACGTCCGGTTACCCCAAAAGACATAAATGCCCCTATTTTAACCCAACGACCAAGATATCCATAATCTTAGCTCCGATACCATATTCTGTAACACCCCCGATATATTCGGGAATATTACAGCGCCGTAAATCCTTTACATAAGGATTTACAAGGCTGAATAATTGAACAAGTATAAAAAGGTACTAATGAATGGAAATAACGGAATTACAAGACATCGCCCGACCCAATACGTAAATAGTACAATTGTTCAACAACTCAATAATACATCACCAAATTCAAACCCATCACAAATGACTTCGTACTCGAGTACTTATTGAAATAACGAATAAACAACAGATAAATAAACCCTGGCCGACATCACTGCACCCTCGTCGTCATACGCCCGGTGGTTGTTTCCCCGCTCTCCTGGATCCTGAACACAAACAAAATGTTCACCCCCGAAGGGGTTAGCACAACGATGCTAGTACAAGTACCACAACATATTATTCATATCTCACGAAGAATAATAATAACGTAAACGACAAAATACCAACGAGTCTTCTCCTGCGAGAAACTCAAACATAACATACACAACTGATAATCACATCATGATATCAATACATACACATGGTAATTCCATCGATCCAGCGTTCACTGCCTAGAACCCACGATGATTCCGTCAGACCAACCCGTGGTGGAAAAACCCGTCCGATGATCCAGCGCACGCTAGCATAGATCCCCCGATGATCCCATCGGACCAACACGAGGTGGACATACAATAACGACATACATGCACGACAATATGTATAACAACAATACATAAAACAATTAAGGTACTTGCCTCGATTTGAAGACAATAACAATATTTCCACGGAAATGAACACTCGACGGTCGTCCTCCTCAATCAATCACGTAACGAGACCAAACCTTAACAAAAGAAATGATATAGGATTTATCTCACGTCGTATGAATGTTTAACAATTCGATTCACGGCCAAAAGTTCATAAAATACACTCGACCGCTTAGCGCACGCTAAGTACTCTGTGTAGCGTGCGTTAAGTCTGCTCGATAGCGCACGCAAACAACAAAGCCTAGCGCACGCTAACGATGCATGGTCCGTACTTCACTGACCAGCCAACTGACTCGACTGATGGTCTAGCGTACGTTACGTACCAAACGTAGCGCACGCTAACTAGTGCTCGATAGCGCACGTTAATATTCATAACATAGCGTGCGCTATTTATGCATGGCAGTTTACTGCTGAGCAGTAAACTATTCTTGCCATGATCGAGACCATGAAATCTTGCGTGATAATTCATGTTACTTCCATGAATACCATGTTCATACCCTTATGAATGATTTACGGATAGAGACAACTTCGGATTCAAGGATATGCATACCAATATAAAACTATATTCCATTCCGACTTCAAATCTTCATACGACAATTCGAAAAGCTTATCGGTTGATATCAACACCTCTATATCAATCCATATTATCATACTGAAGTTGATAAACGTCCTATATATACTAGATAAATCCTTCCATGATCAAACCTTTAGATTTATCTAACAATAAGGATGTTAACGTCTAGTCCAAGATTACTATGAAATCATCTATAAGATTCGGTTTATCAATGATAGAAGCTTTTCTTCACATATTCAGTGTACTAAGATTCGAATCATGATGATTATAATCAAGGTATTTAAGGCTTATTCATCTCACTATTCCAAACATGATATACTTGGATAATTCATCTATGAAAATCCATATCTTGTTAACATGATCATCCAAATCGTTAGAATCCAACTTTAAGTCTGGAGATAGATTGAACATACCTTAAATGACGAAAATCAGTGAACCGTAAGGTAGAATCCAACTCCGGTTGGTTGTATGCCACTCCAAGGGTGCTATTCCACTTCCATGAACATCCCCAAGTGATAACCAATGTATAAACTGTAACACCCTCAAGATATTCGAGGTATATTACAGCGCCGTGAATCCCTATATGGGACCCACCAGGCTAAAAAGCATCATACTCATCGACTCACATAATCGACAAACCAACACCATGTCATAAAGATGCAAAACCGAATAAACCACCCGGTTCAACCGGTCAAACATAACATCATCAATCAACACAAACATAAAGGCAACAATACAATCCAGACGAACAAGAACTCTTAAGTACTCGAGTACAACTATTAGTTCAAAAGCCACAAAAGATGAAAAGACAAAAAGACATTAAGACGTCACTTATACACAATCATCACGCATGGCCATCATCCGTAATCGTCCAGCCGCCGTCCGATGAACTGACTCAAATTCATAAAACGAATTTCCCCAAAACGGTCCCCGAGGGGTTAGCAATTACGCTAGTACAAGTAACCAAATGAACAATTTACATCTTACACATATAGTAAATGCATGCAATAAAGAAAACCGTTCGAAAGCACTCATTTCCGGAAATGCCATTATCAAATCACATTTGAAAAATGCACCACAATTAACCGTCGATCCACGCCTCTCGTGGACCCCTACCGAGACCCGTCGGATCTAACCCGTAGTGGTTAAAAGCAAGCTCCGATCCACGCCTCTTGTGGACCCCTACCGAGACCCCGTCGGATCTAACCCGTAGTGAGCATACACACACACACCATTTCTCATACAATACTACTATGTCAAGATTGTAAGTTCATAAGGATACTTGCCTCGATTAAATAGACGATGACACGAACGGAACGGAAGAGTTGAACACGACCGCAAGGAACCGGCGGAAATGAACCTAACGATTTGAATAACACAATCACAACCAACTCTAGACGATTACGGAAATGGAATACACCCGGAAACCCGCCTACGATTCATGTATATTTGTACCAAAAGTAACAACGAGGGCGGACCACAACCAAACCCTCTCGATTCCGTAAAAACCGCAAAATATCCATGAATCCGTAGGAAAACTAAAGATACTAACAATATTAATCGTATTCATCATGAATCCCTAAACAAAACGGAACGAATCGGAAGAAAATCCCAAAACCCCCAAATTATCCAAAAGTAGGGTTCTAAGAGATTTACCGTGGATTAGGACGAAAGATTCGTGTTGATGTTGATATAATACTCCAAGAACTCAAGAAGGATGTTGGATGAGATGATTGGAGGAAGAAATCGCCAAGAGAATCGCTTCGGGATCGCCTTCGCCGCGGAGAGGAAGAAATGAGATTTTGTGATTATCTCGGTCAACTCCCCGGTTTATATAGTTGTGGAGTGTTAGCGCACGCTAAAACCTCACGGTTAGCGTGCGCTAACGGATAAGATTACAAACCCTACCGTTAGCGTCCCAGTCCGAGAGCTGTGTTTGCCGTTAGCGTGCGCTACCATACATGCGTAGCGTGCGCTAATAACCTCTAGGTAGCGCGCGCTATCGACCAATAGCGTGCGCTACCCGAACATCAGCCGAGTCCAAGAGCCAAATGCCCAAAACTCACGACCCGTTAGCGTCCGCTACCATACAAGCGTAGCGTGCGCTAACTAGCATCTCGATTGAGTTCGAGTAAACCGCCCAAGATCGACAAATACACTAGCGCCATCAACAACTTAACGTGCGCTAGTCTCCGACATTAGCGTGCGCTAGACAAGATAGCGCGCTAATCCGATAGTCCGCAGGCTCGGGAGTTGAACCGCCACCCTGTGGTTCACTTCGCTAGCGCGCGCTACGGTAAACGTAGCGTGCGCTACAAAGGAACTTCTAGCGCGCTATGCGTAAAAATTAGCGTGCGCTAGGTACGAACATAAACGGTCCACTACACCGAATACGAACGAAACATCAAACTAACACCTCAAACGCATCATAGCATAGAATGAATCCACGGCAACCCCAAACGGCGGTTCCGCACAACAATTACGAGAATCGATCAAAAGATGACGGAAAAGTTACATCAAGGATACACGAGGTCACTACAATCGAGAATTACACCGAAATACAATTACAAGGGAAAGAAAATGCGGATATTACATTCTACCCTCTAAAAATAAGTTTCGTCCCGAAACTTAAGAAACAAACAACTCGGGGTACCTAGCACGCATGCTATCCTCGGTTTCCCAAGTTGCCTCCTCGACACCGTGTCTCGACCACCGCACCTTGACCAAAGGTATGGTCTTATGCCTCAATCGTTTCTCACGATGCTCCAAAATCTTCAAAGGGCGCTCTTGAAAGTAACATCTTCGCGACATCAATCTCACCATAATCGATGATGTGACTAGGATCCGGACATATTTCCTCAATCGGGAAACATGGAAAACGCTATGAACATGACTCAAGGCCGGAGGTAACGCCAAACGGTATGCCAACCCACCTACTCGCCGAGGATCTCAAAGGGGCCGATAAATCTCGACTCAACTTCCCTTTCTTCCCAAACGAAAACTCCTTCGTGGCGACACCTTTAGCAAAACGTGATCTCCCACCTCGAATTCCAAAGGTCGACGACGGACGCCGGCATACGACTTCGCCGACTCGCGCCAACATCCGTTCCCGAATTAACTCTATCTTCCGCCTCGTCTCTAAAACGACATCCGGCTCGGTCCCGACCAAATCAGACGCCTCATTCCAACAAATCGGTGATCGACATCACCGCCCGTAAAGTGCCTCATACGGTGCCATCCGAATCGACGCGTGCCAACTGTTGTTGTACGTGAATTCGATCAATGGCAAATGTTCCTCCCAGTCACTACTCCAATCAAGAGCACAGGCACGCAACACGTCCTCGAACGTCTGGATAGTGCGTTCCGATTGTCCATCTGACTGGGGATGAAAAGAAGTACTCAAATGTAAACGGGTACCCAACGCCTTATGCACCGCCTGCCAGAAGTGCGATACGAAACGGCCATCACGATCCGAAACAATAGACTTCGGAGTACCGTGAAGTCTCACAATCTGCGCGATAAACACACGAGCCAACTTCTCCGGGCCCCAAGTGTCCTTGATGCCCATAAAATGTGCCGACTTGGTCAGACGATCAACAATCACCCATACCATATTCATGCCCGACCTCAATCTCGGCAAACTCGTAACGAAATCCATCGATATATCTTCCCATTTCCATTCCTAACGGAAGTGATCGCAATAACTCAATGTCCGATGCTCGATTTTGACTCACGACAAGTCAAACATCTCGCTACAAACTGTGCGACCTCATCCTTCATATCATTCCACCAGAAATTTCTTCTCAGGTCCTTGTACATCTTACTCGAACCAGGATGAACGGAATAAGGTGTAGCATGGGCCTCCCGTAAAATACTCTGCCTCAACCCTGAGTCGTTCGGCACACAAAGCCGACTCTGGAATCTCAAAATACCATCCTCGTGAATCACAAACCCAGGAGACTTTCCCTTAAGAACGTTCTCTCGGATTTGAGTAATCATCGGGTCCTCTGATTGCTTCAGCTTAATTTCATCGATCAAAGATGATGAAATCTCTAAAGCACAAAGTTGCCCGACAGCTCCCGGCAACGAGACCTCAACGTCTAACTCGATCAAAGCCCTCCGAAGCTCAGACTGAGACGTAAGGATCTCAAGCGTTCGCAACGCAACTGGTTTCCGACTCAAGGCGTCGGCCACGACGTTCGCCTTACCCGGATGATAAAGGATTTCGAGGTCATAATCCTTAATCAACTCTAACCACCTCCTCTGCCTCATATTCAACTCTCGCTGAGTAAATATGTATTTCAGACTTTTATGATCGGTAAAAATCTGACATGTAGAGCCGAAAAGATAGTGACGCCAAATCTTTAGCGCAAAACGATCGCCGCTAACTCCAAATCATGAGTAGGTAGTTGAGCTCATACGGCCTCAATCGTCTCGACGCATAGGCAATGGTCTTGCCGTGCCGCATTAATACACACCCAAGACCACGACCAAGCATCGCTATAAACGGAAAACCTCGTTGCCACATGGCAACGCCAAAATCGGGCTGAAGTCAAACGCTTCTTCGCTTCCTCAAAACTCGATCGCTCTCGTCATTCCGCATTTAACCTCTCGATTTCGAGCAACTGCGTAAGTGGCCGAGCCAGCCGAGAAACCTTCGACGAACCTACGGTAGTAGCCACCAAACCCAAGAAACTACGGAGCTCCTTCACATTCTTGGCGGTGCCCAATCCAATATGGCCTCAATCTTCTCGCGGATCCACACGAACCCCCTACCGAAATCACGTGACCTAAAAACATCACTTCCTTCATTAACTCACATTTCGAGAACTTTGCATAGAGTTGCTCGGTCCTTAAAATGTCTAATACTATCCGCAAATGATGGGCATGCTCTTCCTCATTCCTCGAATAAATAAGAATATCGTCAATAAAGACGACGACGCACTTATCTAAATACTCGATAAAAACTTTGTTCATCAACTGCATGAACACCGCCGGCGCATTAGTTAACCCGAAAGGCATGACTACGAACTCATAATGTCCGTACCTCGTCCGAAAAGCTGTTTTCGGCACATCGGACTCTCTCACCCGGAGCTGATGAAATAAATTTTCGAGAATACCGCAGCTCCCTGCAACTGATCGAACAAGTCATCAATTCTCGGCAAAGGATACTTGTTCTTGATGGTCACCTTGTTTAGTTCGCGATAGTCGATACACAAACGTAGGGAACCATCCTTCTTCCGCACAAACAGGACCGGTGCGCCCCAAGGCGAGGTGCTCGGTCGAACATACCCCGACTCAAGAAGCTCACTCAACTGCTTCTTCAACTCTGCCATCTCTGAAGGTGCCATGCGATACGGCGCCTTCGAAATCGGAGCCGCGCCTGGCTCTAACTCTATAGCGAACTCAACCTCACGATCCGGTGGCAATCCCGGTAACTCGCCAGGAAATACATCAGGAAACTCATTAACGACTGGAATCGACGAAAGCTCGACTCCACCATCCTCCGTCTTCAAGGCGTAGCACCAATATCCAGTACACCCCTTTCGCAGGAGTCTCATCGCCTTCAAGGCGTTAATAACGACTGTTTCCCCTCTTTCGCCCGCGAAAGAGTGCTCTGCCGTCCTCGCTAACATAGTGATGATTCTCGTGCGGTAGTTCATGATCGCACCATGCCGCCGAGCCAATCATCACCAAGAATCAAATCCTCACCCTCGATACTCACAACAATAAGATTAGAGGGCCAAGTCCTCTCACAAATAAATACAGTAATGCCTCGAACCTCCTGTTCACCAACTATCCTATCGCCGCTAGTTAGCTTAAAGATGAAGGGTTCACACGGCGTGAAACAGTCGAGTCTCAGACTGCGCACACAATACATAGATATGAACGAATGCGTAGCACCTAATCGAAAAGCACACCGACAGATGAAAAAGAATATAAACGGTACTGCCGCCACTCAGAGCGCTGGGTCATCGGTCTTCTCGCATCTCATAAACCCGCGGATGGGCGGAGCGACACCGAAGCTCCCCTTAGAGGGCTGACTCGACCTCTCCCCGACTAGCACTCGGCGGAGACCGAGGAGCAACGATCTCGATTCACACTTGGTTCCCTAGGCGCTGGAATGGAAGCCCGGCACCAAGAATTCTCTCCTCTCAAAGACAGAGCGCCTTTGTGGCCTACCGCCACACCGATTACACGTCGAGAAAGGGCTCAAACAAGTACGGCGACGTGGCCTGCATTTACCACAATTGAAACACTTCACATCACGGAAAGGAGCACCGTAGTTCCACGAGGACCCCCAATGAACGAGCCGACCACCGCCGGGGAAGTTAGCAGATTGGGATCTCTCACGACCCCCACTCTTGTGGCCCGAAAAGTTCCCACAGACTTGTTTCTTACTCGCGGGCCGCCTCACTCGCCGTCACAGACATATCATAAGCAAGGGCCCTGCTCTGGTAATCTTTCAAGGTAGTGCATACGAGCCCCGACATATAGTCCCGAATCGGCAACTTCATCCGTCTGGAGAAATGGAAAATTTTGTCACTCTCCTCGACAACTTGGGTCTTCACGTAACCCAACTCCTTGTTAAAATCAGCAATAGCTTGAGCTACGGGGATATCCCGCGGTTGAGCATCATAAAAAGCATGTACCCGAGCTCGTCTGATCGCCACGGCAATATTCGATCTCCATCAACTCTTGAAACTCAGCCCACGGCAAGATGGTCTTTGGGCCCAACGGCCTCCCACCACCCGTAGGCCCCCTGTGAGAAAGTATTGGGCAATAGGGACTCTACGTTCCTCAGGACAGTTAGTGGCAACGAAGACCTTAGATATCTCCTTGATCCACCCTTCCCAGCCAATCGGGTCTGAAGCTCCCGAAAACTGAGGAGGATGCATCTTGATAACATCTTGGAGCTAACGATCCGCTCCGCCCCGATTAGCGTGGGCCTGATCCGGGTTCTGAACCGCCTGAGCTATTGCCTCCATTTGGTTCACCATTTGTTGCATAACGGCCGCAATACCAAGATCGGCACGCTCCTGAGAAGAAGCATGGCTATGACGGCCGCCAGATCGCGGCCTCAAGATCGTGGACGTGGCCGCCCCACCGCCGCCCCACGTCCCCCCAAGGCCCACGACCACGACCGCGACCACGACCTCTTCCAGCATCCATAGTGGAGTTAAATAAGTAGCAAAAGCCATACGAGGATCAGTGCAAGAAAAGAACAATTACAAGTCGAGAATCAAGGGTACGATACAAGGAATTAATGAACAAAGGAAGGAAAACTTACGGACACTGGTAGTACCGGAATCATGGCAGCGTGACGATGATGTGCAAAACAAAACACCACAAGACCCGATAAACCGACAAACCTAGGTATCCATAAACCTAGAGCTCTGATACCATTTTCTGTAACACCCTCAAGATATTCGAGGTATATTACAGCGCCGTGAATCCCTATATGGGACCCACCAGGCTGAACAGCATCATACTCATCGACTCACATAATCGACAAACCAACACCATGTCATAAAGACGCAAAACCGAATAAACCACCCGGTTCAACCGGTCAAACATAACATCATCAATCAACACAAACATAAAGGCAACAATACAATCCGGACGAACAAGAACTCTTAAGTACTCGAGTACAACTATTAGTTCAAAAGCCACAAAAGATGAAAAGACAAAAAGACATTAAGACGTCACTTATGCACAATCATCACGCATGGCCATCATCCGTGTATCGTCCGGGCCGCTCGTCCCGATGAACCTGACCTGAAATTCATAAAACGAATTTCCCCAAAACGGGTCCCCAGAGGGGTTAGCAATTACGCTAGTACAAGTAACCAAATGAACAATTTAGATCTTACACATATAGTAAATGCATGCAATAAAGAAAACCGTTCGAAAGCACTCATTTCCGGAAATGCCATTATCAAATCACATTTGAAAAATGCACCACAATTAACCGTCGATCCACGTCTCTGTGGACCCCTACCGAGACCCCGTCGGATCTAACCCGTAGTGGTTAAAAGCAAGCTCGTCGATCCACGTCTCTTGTGGACCCCTACCGAGACCCCGTCGGATCTAACCCGTAGTGAGCATACACACACACACACCATTTCTCATACAATACTACTATGTCAAGATTGTAAGTTCATAAGGATACTTGCCTCGATTAAATAGACGATGACACGAACGGAACGGAAGAGTTGAACACAACCGCAAGGAACCGGCGAAAATGAACCTAACGATTCGAATAACACAATCACAACCAACTCTAGACGATTACGGAAATGGAATACACCCGGAAACCCGCCTACGATTCATGTATATTTGTACCAAAAGTAACAACGAGGGCGGACCACAACCAAACCCTCTCGATTCCGTAAAAACCGCAAAATATCCATGAATCCGTAGGAAAACTAAAGATACTAACAATATTAATCGTATTCATCATGAATCCCTAAACAAAACGGAACGAATCGGAAGAAAATCCCAAAACCCCCAAATTATCCAAAAGTAGGGTTCTAAGAGATTTACCGTGGATTAGGACGAAAGATTCGTGTTGATGTTGATATAATACTCCAAGAACTCAAGAAGGATGTTGGATGAGATGATTGGAGGAAGAAATCGCCAAGAGAATCGCTCGGATCGCCTTCGCCATGAGAGAGGAAGAAATGAGATTTTGTGATTATCTCGGTCAACTCCCTGGTTTATATAGCCAGGGAGTGTTAGCGCACGCTAAAACCTCAAGGTTAGCGTGCGCTAACGGGATAAGATTACAAACCCTACCGTTAGCGTCCCAGTCCAGTAGCCAGGTTTTTGGCCGTTAGCGTGCGCTACCATACATGCGTAGCGTGCGCTAATAACCTCTAGGTAGCGCGCGCTATCGACCAATAGCGTGCGCTACCTGAACATCAGCCGAGTCCGGAGCCAAATGCCCAAAACTCACGACCGTTAGCGTGCGCTACCATACAAGCGTAGCGTGCGCTAACTAGCATCGATTGAGTTCGTGAGTAAACCGCCCAAGATCGACAACACTAGCGCGCCATCAACAACTTAACGTGCGCTAGTCTCCCGACATTAGCGTGCGCTAGACAAGATAGCGCGCGCTAATCCGATAGTCCGAGGCACGGGAGTTGAACCGCCACCCTGTGGTTCACTTCGCCAGCGCCATTTAAGTAAACGTAGCGTGCGCTACAAAGGAACTTCTAGCGCGCGCTATGCAGAAAATTAGCGTGCGCTAGGTACAGAACATAAACGGTCCACTACACCAGAATACGAACGAAACATCAAACGGAACACCTCGAAACGCATCATAGCATAGAATGAATCCACGGCAACCCCGAAACGGAGGTTCCGCACAACAATTACGAGAATCAGATCAAAAGATGACGGAAAAGTTACACTGAAGGATACACGAGGGTCACTACACTCGAGAATTACACCGGAAATACAATTACAATGGAAAGAAAAATGCGGATATTACATAAACACTAACAATATGTGTTCTAAGTGTAAAGAAGTATTACTACAGCTCTCTGAACTCTCAAGGATGAAGAAAGGGCGAAAGAAATGAAAGCCAAAACGGTTGATGTCCCATTTATAATATTCTGCATTTTTGACAAGTTAGCGCACGCTACTAAGCATCCCTTAGCGTGCGCTAATAATGGTTGACTTCAGAATTTGTCCAAAAGGCCAATGGGAATTTTATCCGGACCCATGTCCCGGCTGGCGCATGTGTTAGCCGTCCCGCTCAATAATTGATTTCTTAGCGCACGCAACTCCTATCTTCATAGCGTGCGCTAACAATGGCCCGATAGCGCGCGTTAAGATACATTCTTAGCGTGCGCTATCACGAGGTTGCTTGAGCAATTTTTGCAAGTTTCTATACTTATGTATAATGATATCAATGCACGAAATATCATACTCCAATAATCAAAATCACCAATCCGAATAATACATGGTTTGAATATAGATGAAATATACTGTAATAAATCCGGATATTACATGTCCATGTCGTTTCTCATCTCTTACCTCATCAATTAATCACACGGCACATCTAATAAGGAAAAGAGGCAGCCGTAAAGATCCAAGAAGAAGAGCACGGCCCCAAGGCAGAAGTGCAATACAAGTCAAAGGAATTCTCTCTCCTCCAAGGAAAAAAAAAACTAAAAAGAGCCGTTTGCCCTCAAGATTTTTTTGTGAAGAAATGGACAACGAAGACCACGATGATGAAGACGATGATTTGAAGAAGACGATGAGATTTGCTCCAGATCTTGTTCCTTAAGAAATTGAAGATCGGCCAACTGTACGGTGAGCCGACGGCGATTACCGTCGTCCGGACACCTTCTCCCTTCTTTCTTCAGATCCAGATCCGGGTGTAGATCAGAGATTTGATGGAGTTTCAGAAGCTTTTTTTGGGAGCGACAAATGGTGGAGACAGATCTGTTGTATTTTTTTTTTTGTATTTTGTTTCTTGTTTTTTTTGTTTGTTTGTTGCTTGCTTCTCCAGTTATGGGAGCTTTCTACTCCATTGATGGAGTTCTTGCTCTTCCGTTATTGGAGTTTTCTACTCCATTTGTGGAGTATTTTCGATTTGTTGTACTGTGTGTGCTCGTTTTTAGATTTCCAGACTTGAATGAAATTTCACCCTTTTCTCAAAAAAAAATCTATGCTCAATTATTGTTCTATGGTTTATTTAGCTCGGCTAATTTATTTATTCATTTCTTAGAGAAATTTGAAACTGTACCTATGTATTTATAATTTAATCCTGTAATATATTCTTTATTATGTTGAATTATTTTTGTGTTATTGAGCGAATATATTTATGCTATAATTCACCTTGGTTAGTCTGGCCAACTTAATTGAAGTTTTTATATCTATTGCTAGAT
Organism: Orobanche coerulescens; assembly: GCA_033398695.1. NCBI lineage: Eukaryota > Viridiplantae > Streptophyta > Magnoliopsida > Lamiales > Orobanchaceae > Orobanche > Orobanche coerulescens. The sequence continues at coordinate 41,846,108 of CM065813.1, forward strand.
ATAAGGTTATAATATGTAATCGTTATAATTATAAACCATAAGTAGCAACAATTGATTTTGTTAAGTTGGGTAACACAAAATCAGGATCCCTTATGTCGAGCTTGTGAACTCAATTTCCTTTTTATTTCCATCAATTTGGTTCCTAATGCATCTAATGAACAAGATTTGAAATGCTTGTTTTAAATTCTATGTCTAGACAAATTTAGTTGAAAAGCTTGTTTTAATTAAATAAATTTAAGAAATAATACGATACAACAGAGCTTGTTGTTGATTTCACAGTAGGAGTCCAACAGGAATTAAGGAAAGATAAGTGTTGCATTAAATACTAATTTATAGTAGGACGGCGAAAATAGAATAAAGAACTGGATTCTCCTTCTTAATATATTTCTTTCTAAATTCTACAGCTTTGATTTAATTGCCTATTTTTTTATTTCACCAACCAAACCCCCTTTCGATTAGTATTATTATTATTTGTATTAATATTTTTATTTTCGATAAATATTAAACTCCGTAAATACGAATTAAGTTCCATGTGAGTTCGATCCTTACTCGCGAATACTACTATTTAGTATAAGCAAGTCAAGGAAATTTTATAAATATTTTGTTTTGACGCGTCTCGAAAGTGCGGCCAAAATTTTGGCGCCACTATGGGGGAACAGTGCGAAATAAATTTAATTTTTTGAGTTAAATTTTTATTTTTTTATTATTTTCGGACATTAATTTAGTTTTTTTATATTTTTTTGAAAGCAGTTTTCTAAGTAATAGTAGTTTTTTATTTCAGCAGTTTTCGACACTGTGTAGCCCAGTGTCAATTTTGGAAGTTCATAAATATTGCCAGTTGCGCACTAATCTGCTTTGCTTTAGTTTTTCATGATTATAAGATCACGTGGAGATATAAAATTGGATTATTGTCTAGAAATCACCAAATGAGATCGAGTCTTCAAGCAAAAAACAAAAGAAAGCAAAGAGGCACTCAGACATCTATCGTTTTCTCTCGAAACGTCACCCAATGAGTTGGAGAATGAGATTGAAACCATGCCAATCAACGCTGAAAAGACATTGACGCAATTAGCCATTCTGGAGCTACCTCAACAACACCTATGCATCACAATCCCGGCTATTGACAACAACAATACCTTTGAATTGTACTCAGAATTGGTTCACTTGCTACCTGCATTCCACGATTTATATGGAGGGGATCCGCACAAGCATCTTAAGGAATTCCATGTGGTTTGCTCGAGCATGAAGCCCAATGGTGTCAATGAGAACAAATTTAGTTTAGAGCCTTTCCATTCTCCTTGAAAGATTCGACTAAGGATTATCTGTTCTACTTACCGTCGCAACTATCATAACATGGAACGAAATGGAGATCTTGTTTTTGCATAAATATTTTACGGCCTTTCGGGCAGGTGGCAACCTATAAGACAGCCAAGTAGGCGGTATGGCTCAAGTACTTCCTGCAGGACTTAGATGTGATTCCCGATTTGCCAAACGGTATTACACTTTATTATGATAATACCGGTGCAGATGCAAGTTCGGGGGAACTACGAGCCCACAAGGCAAGTAAAATTATCAACCGCAAGTACCACATCATACGACACTTCATAAAGGAAGGAGACGTAGTTGTAGCGAGGGTTGCATCGAAAGATAGTCTTGCTGATCCTTTCATGAAAGACCTACCCTCAAAAGTTTTTGAAAGGCATGTGGAAGGAATGGTATTATGGTGTATGGCAGCATTGCTTTGAGTATAACTGGGAGAAATGAAATACTATGTAATAGAGTAGTATACTTAAAAGCATGCTTTAAGTATAATTGAGAGATTGTTAAGGTTGTGTACTGCAAAGCATACTTTATGCTTGTATTAGCTTATTTCTGTGTAACTACCTAAGAGAATATTAATTACATTTAATCACATATTTTATATATTTATTCACGTTATAGTTATGCAAATGAAATATCTATTTATTTTATATTGTAGATAATATGGTGTGTTGGTGTCACATGGAAGATCACATTATCAGTGCCTTATAAAATAATATAATAGTTCACAACATATATAATTATTGACAAATTATGTGAAAGGTTGTAGTGTATGCTTGAGATTAGTTGGTTTTGACTATTAGCATGCATTAGCGTATTTGCATACGTTGAACTGGATCAAAGTGAGAAAATGTCTTTTGTACTGACTGTAAGAAGAACATAAATCTCGGATAATTAATATTTTTTTAATTCTAAGTATATAATATAGTATTATGTATTTATAATATTTATTCCTTTGATTTACCATGGGTGAGAGTCAAAATGATTGACTCAATAAGCTTCGTATCTTGGACAGTAATATTATTTATATGACAATTATTATTGTTACTAGAAATCTTGTCCCGACTCGTGCGGGTTGATATCCTCTGAGGAGCTCGATAATGATTATTATATTAAACACTGCATGTGGATTTAATTATAATATAATAATAAGGTTCGAGTGGTACTTGATTAGTGCATAATTGATCTAAAATTCATATACAAAATATTCCTTTTACGGGCATAATCGTACTGATTTGTGATTAAATCTACATATTTTACAGATATGTCCAAACATGAGCTAAAATGGTCATTTTACAGATTACAGACATGAAACGTCAAAAAGGACGGAAAACAATATCAAAATCAACGCCGGGAATTTTTTAAGGCAAAACGACCATACAACACGGCGCAAAAAGGACCATGTTATGTAGGCCGTTTCACATACGGCGCAACAAGGGCCGTGTCTTGGGCCGTTTCACACACGGCCGGCATTTAGCGCCGTGTCCTCGCGCGTATTCCGGAAGAGACCGAGTCACCACAAAATGGCGCACAACATGGGGCAAACTGGGCCGCTTTTCATCGCCGTTTTCAGGCTGATATTTGTGGAATTTTCCACATTTAGCATCTTGTGAGCTCAACAACTATGTAAGAAGTTAATGATCTGAAAATCAAGACATGCAAGGAAGATCAAGTGTGAATCAAACACCAAAGACTTGTCAAAGATGCCACAAATTAAATAATCAATTGTATTCTTAAAAATCACCTATAAAAGGACATCTCATCCATTGCAAAATCATCTCCTCTTCTTGCCAAGAAACACCCGTTCTTTTAGCAAGATATTTTCCTTACAACTCTTTACTTTAGTTTGTATTTCATTTTTTGGTTTCAAGTTTTTTTTTCATTTAGTTTGTAATTGAAAAGTGCTTGATCAATAAGCACTTAGTATTTTACTTTCAATTTTTGTAAGCTTGTAACCTTTGAACAAGTTTGAAGTTATATATTGAAGTATGTTTCTTGCACTTTGATACATCATATTCAAGTAAGTTTCATCTATTGTCATTAAGTTCTAGTAATTAAAAGTTTCTATATATATATATATATATATATTACATATATCAATTATTTCTATTATAATTTTAGTTTGTATAAACCAATGAGTAGCTAATCTTTCTTCCTAGGGGAAGGGGGATTTCTATTAGGTTATATATTGAGTATTTGATTGATTTACACTATTTTGATTAAAAAAGACTAATTGGTTTAAATAGAGATTGATCATATCTTATTTCTACTAATGAAACCTCCTTGATTGATTGTTGAGTGAATTGGAAACATATCTTTTCAATCTATCAAGTGTTAACCTTGTTATCAACATCTTAAGATTGCGAAAGTGGTTAAGACACCTTTGAATACGAAAGTTATGAGGTGAAAAGTTGATTACTCGATGAACAATCATTTATCCTAAAAATAGTCAAGTTAAAGAAGTCAAAGGACTAATTGGTTTAAATAGAGATTGATCATATTCTATTTCTACTAGTGAAACCTCCTTCCATATAGGCAGAAGCCGCAGCTCGTCCCATTAATCCTAGACTTCCTCCTCCGTAAACTACATGAATACATTTTTCTCCTAAGGTACGACCCAAGTTGTGGGCTGCTTCAGTAAAGCATGCCTCTTTTCCATAACTAGCTCCACCAAAAATGCAGACTGTGCTAAATTTTTTTGTGGAAGATGATGACTCCATTTTTGAAAATAAATTTTTTAGAGAGAAAAAGAGAAAAGTACAAGTTTGAGGGATGAATGAAAGAAACAAGCACAATGTTTATTTATATAAAAAAAAGAAGGTAAAAATTGTTAAACAAGCTTGTGATTGTGTTGATTGGGCTTCAACTACTCAATTAAAATAATGAATGCATTTATCGCGTATCACATTTTTCTATTCAGAAAATCTCACCATCCAATTTGTTTACAAATTGGCAAACAGGGTCTTTTAACGTCAGATTCCCAAGACGTTGTTCATATTCTGGTTTGAATTTATTCCACAAACATCGAATTCCGTAATGTACGAGTCCACTAGGATGCGTGTCAAGAGAAATTTCGATATTATCTAAATTCTCTTTATTCAGACCATCCTTAATGAACTGAATTTTATCTTCTCTGTTTGTAGATGGAATTCCTAAAGATTGACATTTTAAATTACAGTTCCATCTAGCACATTTATAGCAAACGGCTATCATCTTTGCTCGTCGTTTCTTGGCATATGAACTTTTTCCAAGCCCTGGTAAAAATCTAGTCGATGTTTCTGTGAATTCACCTGCTATACTCACTTTGGCTTCAATTATGAATCTAATGTCAAAAGGTATGCTTTTATTCATAAGCAACCTCATCCTTTCAAGTCTTTTCTTGTAAATTTTTAAAATGATATTTTTGCTCAGAAAGGGATATCTTTTTTCAATTTTATTCAAAGTTTCTTCCATGATAAAAAATAAAAAATAAAAAATAAAATGAAAATAATAGGAGAAAATATCTACAAATATCAGTTGTTGTGGAAACTGAAAATTCCGACTTTAATAGTCACGGAGTACCGTTATCCGCCACTTGACGGACAAACACAATTGAGTACTAAGTTACAACGTCGAGAAATTGTATCTATAAAAATAGTTTACAATGTAAGATTTAAATTATAACATTTATACTTCCCCGGCAACGGCGCCAAAAACTTGACACATTCTAAGTGTAACTATCGCAAGTGCACGATATCGTATCAAGTAGTAAGTGGACTTTTTGAGTCCGGTTTATCGATCCCACGAGGAAGTTTGGTTATAATTTGAATTAAACACTATTAGTCTATTTTTATAGATACTAAGATGAGTGAAACACACAATTAAAGAGTTTGTTTTAATAATTGCAAAGAAAATGCAATAATAGTTCTAATATTCAAGGAAATAAAAAGATTGTACTAATAATAGATTGATTAAATATAAAATGAAATAGTTGGGATTACAAACTTAGTTCATCATTAGTTATAGAAGATGTATAAGAGATCATAACATGAATTTACTTATTATGTTGTGTAGATTCGATTTTCCTTAAAAAGACGGTTTCTCTTTCGAACTATAAAACGCCCCTTATATATTGAATCAATCCACTATATTTCTATGCTGATTGGCTTCAATACATAGCATTAGGATTTATGAAAATAACTCAAAGAATCATCTAAGGTCTAGAGGTATATTTCTATCCCCTAGAACAACTTAGAGTGAAGATCATTTGATCTAATCAAACATATTTTCTTTCGAAACATATGAAGACCATAAATATCGTCATTTGTTGGCCAAATAAATAAAGATTGATAAAACAATGAAAATCACACACAATAATAAGTAATTTATAATAGATCTTTATACAAACTTAAATAACATGACTAACCTTGTTTATAATCCCAACTAAGGTAACTTAGCCCATGAAGGGTTTAATATACATAATACAAGCTTGAGTGGTCATTATTAGTTGAAAAAGAGAAAGAATTGATCCTAACTCCCTTAGTAGATAAAGGAGAAAGAAGCAATAAACTCTCCGAACAACATATGCTATACCACTATTACACAAATCACTCAAGAACACAAGTGTGTTCTTCACACAAAAAGAAAATATTACAAAAAGTGGAAAATTATAAGATGAATGATGAATGATGAAGGATCTAAGGGGTCTATTTATGCACCTAAAGTCATCTAATAGCTCCAAAACTCCAGCATTATTACAATAGATCGGATCAATGCCAGCCATCCCCTCAATAATACACAAAAAGTATAAAAAATTAGACAAATGATCACAATCTGTCAAGAGTTACGACCGTAACATTCAGTAGTTACGGCCGTAACTTGGACGGCTCACTGGTTGCTTTGTGAGTTCCGTTTTCAGCCCAGATTTTCTCAGACTTTGCGTTTTTGCCCCAAATCTTCTTCGGATGATAACTTTTGATATATAACTCTGATTTTGAGTCCGGAAAACTACCGAACTCATCTCGGAAAGCCCTACAACATGAATACATAAAAACTCAACAAAGAAAATATTTTATAAACATGTTATTTCTTGAGTAAATCAGTAATTCAATCCGATTAAGACTAGATTTACATCATCATCCGATAAAAATAAAATTATTAAAAACTAATTAATTAAAAGCAAAACACGAGTAGACTTGCTCAATTATGGGTGATATTTATGGATACAAACCATGTATAAGTTTATAAAACTGACACTTATCACACCCCCAAACTTGAATTCTTGCTAGTCCCGAGCAAGACTCTTTATTATTCACGCTCCAAAAATAAAAATAAGAAAAATTAATACACACATAAATTAAAATATAAAAAGAGAAAAGGAGATAAAAATTCCATTAATACACAACAACCAGTTTTATACAGTAGATATAAATGAATCAAGATTCAAAATAAATCAACAAATAATTTTGAAGTTAAAACACGGTTTTATTTTTGTAATTCCAAAATGCAAGGTTTTCCCCCCAAAAGGTTGATTATTTCTTTCCCACTCGTGATACACCCGACTCCCTTTAATGGTTTCTCTCGATCACTCGTTTATTTTTCGACTCAATATGAAGAAGAATTTCATTGGCGTCATCAAATATTGTGATTTTTCACGAAATTGAGTGTATTGAAATTCAACCGCTAATTAATTCAGATCTACTCATAAACTACATCCCTTTTAGTGATAGCTTTCACACCGTTATTTGCTAACGTGTAGCTCTTTTCACTAACACAATTTCTATCTCTTTTTTTAAAAGGTGATAGCTTTCACACCGTTATTTGCTAACGTGTAGCTCTTTTCACCAATTTTTCTGTGAGACGGCAGCTACGCACCAACAATGGTTAGTCCTTTATTTTTCGCAAAATTTTAAGACCCCCAAAATTAGGCAGCTGTTGCTGCTCAACACTTCTCCTTTTCGTCATTTTTTTTAAGTGATAGCTTTCACACCGTTATTTGCTAACGTGTAGCTCTTTTCACCAATGACTCTTTTTTTAGGGAATAGAATTTTTGCAGAAAATCATTTATTAGTTAAGCATGAAAAATCAAAAACTCCACAAATTAAGTAAATTTCAGTTCTATTTTTCATCAACCAACTGATTCTTCTTTTCTCAAGGTAACGAATGACTCGATTTTATATGATAATTACAAGGCTTGGAAAGAGAGATTAAGGCTCAAAATTTTTGGAATATACAATTTTTTAACCGGTTTAAAATGATTTTAGAAGCTTGTATATAACTAACTTATTGGTGTTATGACCCGATCTAGAAATCTCACAAATAAAAATAATATATATATATATATAAATATAAAAAAATTTAAGGCAAATAACCAAAATAATCAAAACACACCAAAATACCAACACACCAAAACATACCACCCCCAAACTTGAAAATAAAACTGTCCTCAGTTTAAAAAAAATAGAAAAAATAAAAAAAATAAAATAAAAAGCAATGGAGAAAAACAGAATACTCCCTGTTGATGAAAGTTTTGCTTGAGCTAACGCCTTTTAGAATCTGCAAGAGAATAAATATACAAGGCAAACAACAAAATAAAATAAAATATACTCGTAAGTATAACACAATTTTTTTTAGATGCGCTTCAAGAAAGTTCGAAGAGTCGTCTTACGCTGCCATCAATGCTTTTATAGAAAAAACAAACAATAAAAATTACAGCAATAACAATAAATCGCGAATAGATACACGTCAAGAGATCAAGAAGAAACTCCTTAAGCTGCCATCATTTAGCACAATTTTTACACACAACAGAAGGTAAAAATACAAGAGGTCCGACATGGGTTATCAAAGGGAGAGGAATGAATCCACTTTTCATTTTCTCACGGTAAAATCTTCCATCCAAACAATTTTAGCTAGAGCTCGATCTGGTTGAGGAACAAATTCATTGAGTTTTTTGATTAGTTCTTCTGGTGTTGTTGCAACGACTATGATTCGTTTAACACACTCAGAAATAAAATCCTTTTCAGCAGAGTAGTCGATGAAAGATAGTAAACCATCAAAGAAACCACTGACATTAAGCAGACCTATTGGTTTTTGATGAACATTTAGCTGGGCTCTGGTAACCACATGAAAAAGTTCCTCAAGGGTGCCAAAACCACCAGGAAGGGTGATAAAGGCGCCAGGATTATTTATCATGTGAGTTATGCGATCTTGCATATTTACAGATCTAAACTCATCTCCAATAGTTGCCCCAGTGATTTTACTTTTAGCCAGAGGTTTTGGAATTACTCCCAACACTCTTACTCCTTCCATATAGGCAGAAGCAGCAGCTCGTCCCATTAATCCTAGACTTTTTCCTCCGTAAACTACATGAATGCATTTTTCTCCTAAGGTTCGACCCAAGTTGTGGGCTGCTTCAGTAAAGCATGCTTCTTTTCCATAACTAGCTCCACCAAAAATGCAGACTGTGCTAAATTTTTTTGTGGAAGATGATGACTCCATTTTTGAAAAGAATTTTTTTAGAGAGAAAAAGAGAAAAGTACAAGTTTGAGGGATGAATGAAAGAAACAAGCACAATATTTATTTATAGAAAAAAAGAAGGTAACAATTGTTAAACAAGCTTGTGATTGTGTTGATTGCGCTTCAACTACTCAATTAGAATAATGAATGCATTTATCGCGTATCACATTTTTTTATTCAGAAAATCTCACGATACGACAAAAATAAAAGATACTTACACGTATATACAGTAGTTGTGATTGTGGCTCACATCTTCCTCTGATTTTACGTTCAGAAACGGCCTAAACACCTTCTATGAGTCGGGGAGAAGCTTCCCATCCAATTTTCTTACAAATTGGCAAACAGGGTCTTTTAACGTCAGATTCCCAAGACGTTGTTCATATTCTGGTTTGAATTTATTCCACAAACATCGAATTCCGTAATGTACGAGTCCACTAGGATGCGTGTCAAGAGAAATTTCGATATTATCTAAATTCTCTTTATTCAGACCATCCTTAATGAACTGAATTTTATCTTTTCTGTTTGTAGATGGAATTCCTAAAGATCGACATTTTAAATTACAGTTCCATCTAGCAGATTTATAGCAAACGGCTATCATCTTTGCTCCTCGTTTCTTGGCATATAAACTTTTTCCAAGCCGTGGTAAATGTAACACCCCCGAGATATTCAGGGTATATTACAGTGCCGTAGACTCCTACATGGGACCCTCCAGGCTAGACATAATTTACCACAGTAAATATACACATTATCCAATTTAAAACCAAATCACACGTCCGGTACAACCGGCGGAATAATCCACAATGACAACATGAAGAACTTGACGAATATAAATCTTAATCTGAAGAGAAAAGCCTAAGTACTCGCGAGTACAATCTATAAGTTTCAAAAGTGGACAACAACCATATCGTATGGAATAACGGAAATAAAAGGACTCAAACGCATATGTCAACGACCCTGGCCAACATCCTCGTACTGTCCCAGCGCTTGCTCGTCCGGATGATTATAACCTGAAATCCATAACAAGAATTTCCCCACAACGGGTCCCCAGAGGATTTAGCAATTACGCTAGTACAAGTAATAAAGTCAAACCAATCGCTTACACATTTCATAGTACATGCACCAATATCATTTCAAAAACCAAAACCAGACATGTCTTTTCCGGAAACAAACAGTCAAATAATCAATTTGCCTAGGACCAGGACGCCACCATGAATCCCACCCGAGGCCTCTAAGGACCCTCTCGAGCTGGCCACTTTATAAAACAAATCACGCACAGGCATCGCCTAGGACCAGGACGCCACCATGAATCCCACCCGAGGCCTCTAAGGACCCTCCCGAGCTAGCTAGCGAAACAAACTCGTGAATCCAGAGTGAAGTCATAGATTCCCCCGAGGCCCCGTCGGACCCTCCCAGGGTGAGTAAAGCACACACAATATACATTACCATTTCATGTTAAGCATAAAGGTTTCCAAAAATACTTGCCTTGAATTATTGACGACGCAACGAACGGAAGGAAAACACCGACGAACGCTAGGAACCAACGGAACCGAACCTAACGATTCGAAGAACACAATCAAAACCAACTCTAGATGAAATACGGAAATGAAATACACCCGAAAACCCGCCTACATTCATGTATATTCGTATAGCATTAACAACGAGGGAGGACCACAACCAAACCCTCTCGATTCCATAAAAACCACAAAATATACCATGAATCCGTAGGAAAACTAATGATACTAACAAGATTAATCATATTCATCATGAATCCACCAACGAAACGGAATGAATCGGACGAAAATCCCAAAACCCCCAAATTATCCAAAAGTAGGGTTCTAAGAGATTTACCTTGGATTAGGATGAAAGATTCGTGTTGATGTTGTTATAATACACCAAGAACTCAAGGAAGATGTTAGATGAGATGATTGGAGGATGAAATCGCCAAGAAGATCGCCCGGAATCTCCTTAGCCGCGGAGAGGAGGAGAAATGAGAATTTGTGTTCATCTCGGTCAACTTCCTGGTTTAAATAGCCAGGGAGTGTTAGCGTGCGCTAATCCTCAAGGTTAGCGTGCGCTAACGGAATAAAACTACAGGCCATACAGTTAGCGTCCCGATCCGATGGCAGATTTACGGCGTTAGCGTGCGCTACTCGAAACGTAGCCTGCGCTAATAACCTCTCAGTAGCGCGCGCTATCGACCAATAGCGTGCGCTACCTGGACATCAGCCGAGTCCAAAAGTTAATTGCCCACTACTCACCTGACCCGTTAGCGTGCGCTATCGTACAAGCGTAGCGTGCGCTACCTGGCACCTGACCGAGTTCAGTAGTAAACTGTCCAGTACTGGACACTCACGCTAGCGCACGCTATCGGGTATCTCAGCATGTGCTAGCCTCCCGATATTAGCGTGCGCTAGTCTACGTAGCGTACGCTAATACGCCAGTCCAGAAGGCTGGAAATAACACTGCCACTCCCAGGGCTTGCTCTCTAGCGCGCGCTACGAATCAGTCGTAGCGTGCGCTACTAAGGGACCCCTAGCGTGCGCTATGCAGAAAAGATAGCGTGCGCTAGGTTACGAAATATAAACGCTTCACCACACCGGAATATGAACGAAACATCAAACGGAACACCTCAAAGCGCATCATAACATAGAATGGATCCACGACAACCCCGAAACGGCGGTTCCATACAACAATTATGAGAATCAAACAAATAGATGATGGAAAAGATACATTGAAAGATACACGAGGGTCGCTACGATCGAAAAATACACCGGAAATGAAAATACAAGGGAAATAAAAAAATGCGGATATTACATTCTACCCCTCTAAAAATAAGTTTCGTCCCGAAACTTAAGAAACAAACAACTCAGGGTACCTAGCACGCATGCTATCCTCGGTCTCCCAAGTTGTCTCCTCGACACCATGTCTCGACCATTGCACCTTGACCAAAGGGATGGTCTTATTCCTCAGTCGTTTCTCGCGATGCTCCAAAATCTTCAAAGGATGTTCTTCAAAAGTAATATCCTCGGCGACATCAATCTCACCATAATTGATGACGTGACTAGGATCCGGGACATATTTCCTCAGTTGGGAAACATGAAAAACGCTATGAACATGACTCAGGGCCGGAGGTAACGCCAAACGGTATGCTAACCCACCGACTCGCTCGAGAATCTCGAAGGGTCCAATAAATCTCGGACTCAACTTCCCCTTCTTCCCGAAACAGAAAACTCCTCTCGTCGGCGACACCTTTAGCAAAACATGGTCTCCCACCTCGAATTCCAAAGGTCGACGACGGACATCGGCATATGACTTCTGTCGACTCTGGGCAGTCAACATCCGTTCCCGAATTAATTCTATCTTCCGCCTCGTCTCTAAAACGACATCCAGTTCGGTCCCGACCACATCGGACGCCTCATTCCAACAAATCAGCGATCGACAATGCTGCCCGTAGAGCGCCTCATACGGTGCCATCCGAATCGACGCGTGCCAACTATTGTTATACGTGAATTCGATTAATGGCAAATGCTCCTCCCAGTCACTACTCCAATCGAGAGCACAAGCACGCAACATATCCTCGAATGTCTGGATAGTGCATTCCGATTGTCCATCTGACTGGGGATGAAAAGAGGTACTCAAACGCAAACGAGTACCCAACGCCTTATGCACCGCCTGCCAAAAGTGCGATACAAAACGGCCACCACGATCCGAAACAATAGACTTCGGAGTACCGTGAAGTCTCACAATCTGCGCGATAAACACACGAGCTAACTTCTCCGGGCCCCAAGTGTCCTTGATGCCTAGAAAATGTGCCGACTTGGTCAGACGATCAATAATCACCCATACCATATTCATGCCCGACCTCGATCTCGGCAAACTCGTAACGAAATCCATCGATATATCTTCCCATTTCCATTCCGGAATGGGAAGTGACTGCAATAACCCAGCCGGTCGCTGATGCTCGATTTTAACCTGCTGACAAGTCAAACATCTCGCTACAAACTGCGCGACCTCTTCCTTCATATCATTCCACCAAAAATTCCTCCTCAGGTCCTTGTACATCTTACTCGAACCAGGATGGACGGAGTAAGGTGTAGCATGGGCCTCACGCAAAATACTCTGTTTCAACTCTGGGTCGTTCGGTACACAAAGTCGACTCTGGAACCTCAAAACGCCATCCTCGTGAATCACAAACCCAGGAGACTTTCCTTTAAGAACGTTCTCTCAGATTTGAGTAATCATCGGATCCTGTAACTGTTTCAGCTTAATTTCACCGATCAAAGACGACGAAATCTCTAAAGCACAAAGTTGCCCAATAGCTCCAGGCGACAAAACCTAAACATCTAACTCGATCAAAGCCCGCCGAAGCTCAGACTGAGACGTAAGGATCTCAAGCATTCGCAACGCAACCGGTTTCCTACTCAAGGCGTCGGCCACGACGTTTGCCTTGCCCGGATGATAAAGGATTTCGAGGTCATAATCCTTAATCAACTCTAACCACCTCCTCTGCCTCATATTTAACTCCCGCTGAGTAAATATGTATTTCAGACTTTTATGATCGGTAAAAATCTGACATGCAGAGTCGAAAAGATAGTGACGCCAGATCTTGAGCGCAAAAACAACTGCCGCTAACTCCAAATCGTGAGTAGGGTAGTTAAGCTCATACGGCCTCAACTGTCTCGACGCATACGCAATGGTCTTGCCGTGCTGCATCAACACGCACCCAAGACCCTGACCCGAAGCATCACTGTATACAGCAAAATCCTCGTTGCCACACGGCAATGCTAAAACCGGGGCTGAAGTCAAACGCCTCTTCAGCTCCTCAAAACTCGACTATCTCTCGTCATTCGAGACGAACTTCTCGGACTTCTGGAGCAACTTTGTAAGTGGCCGAGCCAGTTTCGAGAAACCCTCGATGAACCTACGGTAGTAGCCAGCCAAACCCAAGAAACTACGGACCTCCTTCACATTCGTGGGCGGCGCCCAATCCAACACTGCCTCAATCTTCAGCGGATCCACTCGGACTCCCTCGGCTGAAATCACGTGACCCAAAAACATCACTTCCTTCAGCCAGAACTCACATTTCGAGAACTTCGCATAGAGTTGCTCGGTCCTCAAAATGTCTAACACTGTCCGCAAATGACGGGCATGCTCTTCCTCATTCCTCGAATAAAAAAGAATATCGTCAATGAAGACAACGACGCACTTATCCAAATACTCGATAAAGACTTTGTTCATCAACTGTATGAACACCACTGGTGCATTAGTTAACCCGAAAGGCATAACTATGAACTCATAATGTCCGTATCTCGTCCGAAAAGCTGTTCTCGGAACGTCTGACTCCTTCACCGGAAGCTGATAGTACCCCGATCTCAAGTCGATCTTCGAGAATACCGTAGCTCCCTGCAACTGATCGAACAAGTTATCAATCTTCGGCAGGGGATACTTGTTCTTGATGGTCACCTTGTTTAGTTCGTGGTAGTCAATACACAAACGCAGTGAACCATCCTTCTTCCGCACAAATAGGACCGGTGTGCCCCAATGAGAGGCGCTCGGTCGAATATACCTCGACTCAAGAAGCTCACTCAACTGCTTCTTCAACTCTGACATCTCTGAAGGTGCCATGCGATACGGCGCCTTCGAAATTGGAGCCGCGCCCGACTCTAACTCTATAGAAAACTCAACCTCACGGTCCGGTGGCAATCCCGGTAACTCATCAGGAAATACATCAGGAAACTCACTAACGACTGGAATCGACGAAAGTTCGACTCCACCATCCTCCGCCTTCAAGGCATAGCACCAATAACCAGTACACCCTTTTCGCAGGAGTCTCATCGCCTTCAAGGTGTTAATAACAAACTTCTGGTTTCCCCTCTTTCGCCCTGTGAAAAAGTGCTCGGTGCCGTCCTCGGCTAACATAGTGATGATTCTCGTGCGGTAGTTCATGATTGCGCCATGCCGCTCGATCCAGTCATCCCCGAGAATCAAATCCTCACCCTCAATATTAACGACAATAAGATTAGAGAGCCAAGCCCTCTCACAAATAAACACAGAGCAGTCTCGGACCTCTCGATCACCGACAATTCTATCACCGCTAGGAAGTTTAACGATGAAAGGCTCGCAAGGTGACAAACAGTCGAGACTCAAACGGCGTACACACTCTAGAGAAATGAATGAATGCGTAGCACCTGAATCAAAAAGCACACTGACAGGGTGGGAATGGATATGAACGGTACCTGTCGCCACAGTAGCCGCTGGATCATCGGCCCTTCTCATCTCATAGATACGTGGAGGGGCGGAGCCAACACTGGAAGCTCCACCTCTAGCGGGCTAACTCTCCCTCGACCGGCACCCGGCGGAGGCTGCGGAGCAAAAGAGCCCTGATTCACACTCGGCTCCATAGGTGCTGGAAAAGAAGTCTGAGCACCAAGAAGCCGTCTTGCCCGCTCACAAAAGGAAGCCTTGTGGCCCGACTGACCACATGTATGACAAATCAGAGGCGGATGAGGACACTCCCGGTTCCGATGGCCCAGCTCGCCACAGTTAAAGCATTTGGTATCCCGAACGAAGGCACTGGCAGTACCTCGATAGACCCCAGAGAAACGAGCCGAATTACCACCAGGAATATTCTCAGACTGAGACTTGTGCTGACCTCCACCCTTGTGACTCAAGAAATTTCCGGTGGATTTCTGCTTCTTACTCTCCCGAACCGCCGCACTGGCCGTCACCGACATATCATAGGCAAGAGCTCGACTTTGATAATCCTTCAGGGTAGTGCAGACAAGTCCAGACATGTAGTCCCGAATCGATAGTTTCATACGTCTGGAGAAATGAAAAATTTTGTCGCTCTTCTCGACAACTTGGGTCTTCACATAACCCAACTCCTTGTTAAAATCGGCAATAGCTTGGGATACGGGAATATCCCGAGGTTGAGCATCATAGAAGGCATGGACTCGAGCCTATCTAACCGGCCACGGGTAATATTCAGTTTTCATCAATTCCTGAAATTCGGCCCACGAAGCAACATGATCTTTGGGCCCAACGGCCTCCCACCAATCCGTGGCATCCCCAGTGAGAAAATACTGGGCAATAGGAACTTTACGGTCCTCGGGACAGTTGGTGGCAACAAAGACTTTGGATATTTCCTTGATCCACCCTTCCCAGCCAATCGGGTCAGAGGCTCCCGTGAACCGAGGAGGATGCATCTTGATGACATCTTGGAGCCAACGGTCAGCTCCGTCCCGAGCAGCATGGGCCGGATTCTGGACCGCCTGGGCAATCACCGCCATCTGGTTTACCATCTGTTGCATAACAGCCGCAACACCAAGGTCAGCGCCACCTTGTGAAGAAGCATGGCTATGTTGGTCGCCGGTGCTGCCGGCTCCCGAAGAATGCGACGTGGCCGCCCCACCAGCTGCCCCACGTCCTCGGCCGCGTCCACGACCACGACCACGACCACGGTTTCCTCCGGCATCCATACTGGTGTTAAGAGATAACAGAAGTATATTGATGATGAGTCAGGGAGGAAAAAGAAACTACGATTCAAAAAGCGAAACTACATTGCAAGAAAACAAAGGACCGAATAAGGAAACTTACTAGCGCTGGAAGTACCGAGATGCTGGATGCGGTGTGACAATATGCAGAACAAAACACAACTAGACCCAAATAACCGACAAGCCTAGGTATCCATAAACCTAGTGCTCCGATACCATTTTCTGTAACACCCCCGAGATATTCAGGGTATATTACAGTGCCGTAGACCCCTACATGGGACCCACCAGGCTAGACACAATTTACCACAGTAAATATACACATTATCCAATTTAAAACCAAATCACACGTCCGGTACAACCGGCGGAATAATCCACAATGACAACATGAAGAACTTGACGAATATAAATCTTAATCCGAAGAGAAAAGCCTAAGTACTCGTGAGTACAATCTATAAGTTTCAAAAGTAGACAACAACCATATCGTATGGAATAACGGAAATAAAAGGACTCAAACGCATATGTCAACGACCCTGGCCAACATCCTCGTACTGTCCCAGCGCTTGCTCGTCCGGATGATTATAACCTGAAATCCATAACAAGAATTTCCCCACAACGGGTCCCCAGAGGGGTTAGCAATTACGCTAGTACAAGTAATCAAGGCAAACCAATCGCTTACACATTTCATAGTACATGCACCAATATCATTTCAAAAACCAAAACCAGACATGTCCTTTCCGGAAACAAACAGTCAAATAATCAATTTGCCTAGGACCAGGACGCCACCATGAATCCCACCCGAGGCCTCTAAGGACCCTCCCGAGCTGGCCACTTTATAAAACAAATCACGCACAGGCATCGCCTAGGACCAGGACGCCACCATGAATCCCACTTGAGGCCTCTAAGGACCCTCTCGAGCTGGCTAGCGAAACAAACTCGTGAATCCAGAGTGAAGTCATAGATTCCCCCGAGGCCCCGTCGGACCCTACCAGGGTGAGTAAAGCACACACAATATACATTACCATTTCATGTTAAGCATAAAGGTTTCCAAAAATACTTGCCTTGAATTATTGACGACGCAACGAACGGAAGGAAAACACCGACGAACGCTAGGAACCAACGGAACCGAACCTAACGATTCGAAGAACACAATCACAACCAACTCTAGACGAAATACGGAAATGAAATACACCCGAAAACCTGCCTACATTCATGTATATTCGTATAGCATTAACAACGAGGGCGAACCACAACCAAACCCTCTCGATTCCGTAAAAACCACAAAATATACCATGAATCCGTAGGAAAACTAATGATACTAACAAGATTAATCATATTCATCATGAATCCACCAACGAAACGGAATGAATCGGACGAAAATCCCAAAACCCCCAAATTATCCAAAAGTAGGGTTCTAAGAGATTTACCTTGGATTAGGATGAAAGATTCGTGTTGATGTTGTTATAATACACCAAGAACTCAAGGAAGATGTTAGATGAGATGATTGGATGAATAAATCGCCAAGAAGATCGCCCGGAATCGCCTTAGCCGCGGAGAGGAGGAGAAATGAAAATTTGTGTTCATCTCGGTCAACTCCCTAGTTTAAATAGCCAGGGAGTGTTAGCGCGCGCTAATCCTCAAGGTTAGCGTGTGCTAATGGAATAAAACTACAGGCCATACAGTAAGCGTCCCAGTCCAGTAGCCAGATTTCTGGCCGTTAGCGTGCGCTACTCGAAACGTAGCGTGCGCTAATAACCTCTCAGTAGCGCGCGCTATCGACCAATAGCGTGCGCTACCTGGACATCAGCCGAGTCCAAAAGTTAATTGCCCACTACTCACCTGACCCGTTAGCGTGCGCTATCGTACAAGCGTAGCGTGCGCTACCTGGCACCTGACCGAGTTCAGTAGTAAACTGTCCAGTACTGGACACTCACGCTAGCGCACGCTACCGGGTATCTCAGCGTGCGCTAGCCTCCCGACATTAGCGTGCGCTAGTCTACGTAGCGTACGCTAATACGCCAGTCCAGAAGGCTGGAAATAGCACTGCCACTCCCAGGGCTTGCTCTCTAGCGCGCGCTACGAATCAGTCGTAGCGTGCGCTACTAAGGGACCCCTAGCGTGCGCTATGCAGAAAATATAGCGTGCGCTAGGTTACGAAATATAAACGGTTCATAACACCGGGATATGAACGAAACATCAAACGGAACACCTCAAAGCGCATCATAATATAGAATGGATCCACGGCAACCCCGAAACGGCGGTTCCGTACAACAATTACGAGAATCAGACCAATAAATGATGGAAAAGATATATTGAAAGATACACGAGGGTCGCTACGATCGAAAAATACACCGAAAATTAAAATACAAGGGAAAGAAAAAAATGCGGATATTACAGTAAAAATCTAGTCGGTGTTTTTGTGAATTCACCTGCTATTCTCACTTTGGCTTCAATTATGAATCTAATGTCAAAAGGTATGCTTTTATTCATAAGCAACCTCATCCTTTCAAGTCTTGTCTTGTAAATTTTTAAAATGACATTTTTGCTCAGAAAGGGATATCTTTTTTCAATTTTATTCAAAGTTTCTTCCATGATAAAAAATAAAAAATAAAAAATAAAATGAAAATAATAGAAGAAAATATCTACAAATATCAGTTGTTGTGGAAACTGAAAATTCCGACTTTAATAGTCACGGAGTACCGTTATCCGCCACTTGACCGGACAAACACAATTGAGTACTAAGTTACAACGTCGAGAAATTGTATCTATAAAAATAGTTTACAATGTAAGATTTCAATTATAACACTTATACTTCCCCGGCAACGGCGCCAAAAACTTGACACGTTCTTAGTGTAACTATCGCAAGTGCACGATATCGTATCAAGTAGTAAGTGGACTTTTTGAGTCCGGTTTATCGATCCCACGAGGAAGTTTGGTTATAATTTGAATTATACACTATTAGTCTATTTTTATAGATAATAAGATGAGTGAAACACACAATTAAAGAGTTTGGTTTAATAATTGCAAAGAAAATGCAATAATAGTTCTAATATTCAAGGAAATAAAAAGATTGTACTAATAATAGATTGATTAAATATAAAATGAAATAGTTGGGATTACAAACTTAGTTCATCATTAGTTATAGAAGATGTATAAGAGATCATAACATGAATTTACTTATTATGTTGTGTAGATTCGATTTTCCTTAAAAAGACGGTTTCTGTTTCGAACTATAAAACACCCCTTATATATTGAATCAATCCACTATATTTCTATGTTGATTGGCTTCAATACATAGCATTAGAATTTATGAAAATAACTCAAAGAAAAATCTAAGGTCTAGAGGTATATTTCTATCCCCTAGAACAACTTAGAGTGAAGGTCATTTGATCTAATCTAACATATTTTCTTTCGAAACATATGAAGACCATAAATATCGTCATTTATTGGCTAAATAAATAAAGATTGATAAAACAATGAAAATCACACACAATAATAAGTAATTCATAATAGATCTTTATAAAAACTTAAATAACATGACTAACCTTGTTTATAATCCCAACTAAGGTAACTTAGCCCATGAAGGGTTTAATATACATAATACAAGCTTGAGTGGTCATTATTAGTTGAAAAAGAGAAAGAATTGATCCTAACTCCCTTAGTAGATAAAGGAGAAAGAAGCAATAAACTCTCCGAACAACATATGCTATACCACTATTACACAAATCACTCAAGAACACAAGTGTGTTCTTCACACAAAAAGAAAATATTACAAAAAGTGGAAAATTATAAGATGAATGATGAATGATGAAGGATCTAAGGGGTCTATTTATGCACCTAAAGTCATCTAATAGCTCCAAAACTCCAGCATTATTACAATAGATCGGATCAATTCGAGCCATCCCCTCAATAATACACAAAAAGTATAAAAAATTAGACAAATGATCACAATCTGTCAAGAGTTACGGCCGTAACATTCAGTAGTTACGGACGTAACTTGGACGCCTTACGGCCGTAACATTCAGTAGTTACGGCCGTAACATGGCTTCGTCAATTTGCTCACTGGTTGCTTTGTGAGTTACGTTTTCAGCCCAGAATTTCTCAGACTTTGCTTTTTTGCCCCAAATCTTCTTCGGATGATAACTTTTGATATATAACTCTGATTTTGAATCCGGAAAGACTACCGAACTCGTCTCGGAAAGCCCTACAACATGAATACATAAAACTCAACAAAGAGAATATTTTATAAACATGTTATTTCTTGAGTAAATCTGTAATTCAATCCGATTAAGACTAGATTTACATCATCATCCGATAAAAATAAAATTATTAAAAACTAATTAATTAAAATCAAAAAACGAGTAGACTTGCTCAATTATGGGTGATATTTATCGATACAAACTATGGATAAGTGTATAAAACTGACACTTATCACAGCCCCAAACTTGAATTCTTGCTAGTCCCGAGCAAGACTCTTTATTATTCACGCTCCAAAAATAAAAATAAGAAAAATTAATACACACATAAATTAAAATATAAAAAGAGAAAAGGAGATCAAAATGTCATTAATACACAACAACCAGCTTCATACAGTAGATATAAATGAATCAAGATTCAAAATAAATCTACAAATGATTTTTGTAATATCCGTGTTTTTTATTTTTGGTAATTTCTATTTTCGGTGTATATTCATTTCGGACAACTCGCTTGGCACTGTTTTGGAATTCTGAATCTATTTTGTTCTTGGAGTTTCTCCGTTGGGATGAGTCTCGATGATGTTTTTACGTAATTTCATCTTGAGTTATATTTTATCGCATGTGTATTCGATTCTCGTTAAACTCGTTCGATTTTGTCATTTTCCTATTTCCATGAGTTCGTATGGTTGATTAGAGCATGTTGTGAGTTTCGGATTGTTAATCCGACGTTGTATCGTGATTTTCGGATGTTTGGGCCGTTTTTGTAATTTCCTATAAGTTTAGGGAATTTGTTCATTGTTCGATTTTGGTTGTGTACCTAGGACCATTTTGGGGTTTCCGTATTTCCATTTCGTGTTATTGTTTCCCAAATATCGATTCCTATTGCTTTTATTCTCTTCCCGGATTATTTTTCATCATTTTGGGACCCAAGGGGGGTGTGGGCCGCGACACACACATTGTCCAGTTTCTGGCCGAGCAGATTGTACCATGGGCCGCGGCACATGCCGGCAGGGCCGCGGCACACTGCCGAGTCACTTCCGCGGCACACTCGTCCGGGCCGCGGCACACTCGTGTTGCACTTATCGGCCAAACCTTCTGTACTGCAGTGCCGCGCACATTCGGCCGCGCACACCGCCGATCATCAGGCGCGATTTTGGCCCTGTGCCGCGGAACACTTCGGCTAGGCCGCGGCACACAGGGCAGTCAACTCTATAACTGCGTTTTTTTTTCCAGTGAGATTCACTCATTTTTCTCATTTCATCCACCATACGAGAGAGAGAGAGGCTTGAGAGGGAGATTTTCCTTCATCTATCACTTGATTGTGTGATTTTTTTCATCTCCTTTCGATCATGAAGCTCGGATTGTGGATCTAACACGTGTTCTTCGGATCAAAGTGCTTGGATCTCCAAGAGGTAATTTCTTCAACATCTTGGATTTCGATTTTGTATTGAGTTATGACGTTTTGGATGTTAAGATCATGTTGTATGAAGTGATATACACATGATTATGAATATGTTTGATTATTCATTGGATTATTGAATGATTATTCTAGAACACTTTGAATATTGAATTGGATTTGGGGATTTTCGATTAATCATTGTTGTAATCACGAATTTGAGTATTCATATTGGATTATTGATTGTATTGAAGATGATTTGTGATTTCGAACTCCAAGTTTTCCATTGTTCGTCGCTTATAGTCGACGATACCCAAGTCATGACCGACAAATTGTTCCAGCGGGTAGAATTAGGATTAATTCTTACCTTTCCGCATTAATGAGACTTGTTGTATACAGTTATTATGATTAGGAACGGAGTTGGGAGGATTGTTCGGACCAAAACCTATTCCTTCGTCGTTTCCTTCGTTTCGTCTTATTCAAGGCAAGTATATGTATTACATTTCATTATGTATGTTGTGTTTTCGAAATGATTAATGAATTGTGGTTTTCGAGTGCGTGAGTTGTGTTCCTTCCACCCGGAGTGTCCGACGGGATGTCTGGGGGTCGATACTAAGGGGTACGGCCGAGGAAGTGGACTTGGGTGCGTGTGTGGTTGAACTTCCACCCGGAGTGTCCGATGGGATGTGTGGGGGTCGATACTAAGGGGTACGGCCGCGGAAGTGGTATCCCACCCGGAGCGTTCGACGGGATGTCTGGGGGTCGATACTAAGGGGTACGGCCACGGGATACCAGTTGTGATTTTGTGATATCGTGATGATTGAAACTGAATTGATTGCCAATGTAGTATTCCGGAATATTTATGGAAAATGATATCTGATTGAAATGATCGTGTAAAACCGTATTTGTATATAATGTTGTGTAATTGTGTACTTGCACTAGCTATTCGAATGGTAACCCCTTAAATGGGGGAAATGCGTCTTATGCATTTAGTCTGGGAGAGTCAAGAGCAGCACGGACATGCACGCAAAGAATGGGCTGGCTTGATGATGTGGCTCGAGTCTGCATTTTTTTTTTTATGTTTTGTCGTTGCATTTGTCGAGTTCTGGAGTTAGACTGTTTACTTCTAAACTTGGTTTAAGTCCCCTGCGTGGGCAAATGAATTGATATTTACTTTATGTTTCATGTACTCCGTTGAAATATTTTGGCCGAGGCCACGGCCTTATTTACTTTTGAGTGCATCTTTTGGGATTTCATTGTGGTTATGTGTCATGTGTTATCCTGGTAGACCTCACGAGGGTTCTACGGTGTGTAATGTCCCATTTGTGAATTGGGGTGTTACATTTATGGTATCAGAGCTTAGGTTTTGAATACCTAGGCTATCGGTAAATTTTTGGGTCTGTCAGTTGCGTCATTAGAGTCAGTCTTTGAGCCTAATATCATCATGCTACCGTCTTTTCGTGTGACCCGTGGCTGTAAGTCTCCTCGAACTCTTATATTTCCGTAATTCGTTTTCTTGCGTTGTTCGGAATTGTGACTTGTGTTACCAACTTTGTGAATTGTGAATACTTCTGATCTTGTTCTTTTCTTATTTTTCTTCAATATGTTGAGAGGTTGTGGTAGACCAGCTAGGGGACGCGTCCGAAGCCGTGGTCGGGGTGCTGATAATGGAGAGGGCTCACTTTCTCAGTCCTCTGCGGACTCAACCTCTCACTCAGTGCCGTCGGGTAATAATGCCGACGCCGGGGCTACTGCCGTACTTCAGCAGTTAGTAGCCCAACTTGCTCAGATAGCTCAGGGTGGACACCAGAATCCGTCCCCGACACCGGAAGAGGAAGCTAGTAAGTGGCTTCAGATGGTGACTAAGATGCACCCTCCTCATTTCTCCGGATCTTCTGACTCCCTCGGTTGAGAGAATTGGCTCTTTCAGTTGTCCAGAACCTTCGATGCCGTAGGTTGTCCCGAAGACAGGAGGGTACATATTGCCCAGTACCTCCTGGATAAGGAAGCTGCGGAATGGTGGGAGGCCGTTACGCCCAGAGACCGCCGAGCTACTTGGGAGGAATTCAAGGCTGCTATGGAAGCAGAATATTGTCCACCGCAAGTTAAGGAGCACAGAATTGTGGAGTTCTTCACCGCTACACCTCAGGATGTGCCTATTTCTCAGGCCATCATTACTTACAATCAGCAGTTGGGTTACGTGAGAGATCAAGTGAGGACGGAGGCTGATAAAATCCGTTACTTCAATATGCGCATGAAACCGCATATCAGGCAGAGTATGGCACCGCTCATGTGTGCCACTTTGAAGGAGTATCAGGATCGCGCTCTAGCGATCGAGATGGCCGCACCGGAATCAGAGATGGGTGCCGAGGTCAAGAAACAGAAAACAGTTGGCAGCTTCTCAGCCGGCAAGAGTGGCTGATTTTCGAGAGCACAGTCTGCCCCTACTCCTGGGAAGAGACCGTTTCACCAGGCTGGGGGATCTCAGGGTAATCGTTCAGTCCAGTCCGTTGATTCTGGTGGCAGGGTTTGTTTTAACTGCAACCAATATGAGCATTTGATGAAGGATTGCCCTTTTCCTCCAGTTACTTGCTTTACTTGCGGGCAGACCGGGCATCGGGCAGCCCATTGTTAGAGGGCCACCGGGGCCGCTAGAGTTCCGACTACCACCGCCGATCAGAGGGAGCACAGCATCCCAGCTACTCATGTTCCGTAGAGTTTGGGCCGTGGTAGGGGTCGGGGTCAGTCGGATCGCCGTACAGCGTCGAGTTCGGGTTCAGTTCACCCCCGATTGTATCAGATGAGGTGCACAGAGGAGGCAGACGTTCCGGTGGCATCAGGTACCACTCAAATCCTTACTCATCCAGTTTCAGTGCTTTTTGATTCAGGTGCTACCCATTCCTTTATTACATCGAATTGTGTGAGTCATATTGGTTTTGACTGCTTGTTTGAGTGTGAGCCATTTGTAGTGAGTACGCCCAGCGGGGATCGTATGGTTGGGGACCGGGAAGTTAGGGATTGCCCAGTGAGGATTGGGAGTCGAGATTGGCCCTCGAATCTCATTGTTATAGACCTTAAGGGTGAGGATTTGATCCTCGGGGACAATTGGTTGGATCGTCACAGTGCTATCATGAACTATCGGACTCGTACCATCTCGATAGTGGCCGAGGACGGCACCGAGCATACTCTCGTCGGTTGTAAGCCGGGTAGATCAGGGAGTGTGATTAGCGCCTTGAAGGCGATAAAACTTCTGAACCAGGGTTGTGTCGGCTACTGGTGTTACGCTCTGAAGGCGGAAGATGGTGAAGTTGACTTATCGGTAATTCCAGTTGTTAGTGAATACCCCGATGTATTTCCGGATGACTTGCCGGGATTACCACCACAGCGAGAGGTGGAGTTCCCTATTGATCTAGATCCAAATGCGGCCCCTATTTCTTGAGCGCCGTACCGTATGGCACCGTCAGAGATGTTAGAATTGACGAATCAGTTGGGAGAGTTGTTAGATAAAGGGTATATGTAATATCCGCATTTTTCTTTCCCTTGTAATTGTATTTCCGGTGTAATTCTCGATTGTAGTGACCCTCGTGTATCCTTCAATGTAACTTTTCCGTCATCTTTTGATCTGATTCTCGTAATTGTTGTGCGGAACCGCCGTTTCGGGGTTGCCGTGGATTCATTCTATGCTATGATGCGTTTTGAGGTGTTCCGTTTGATGTTTCGTTCGTATTCTGGTGTAGTGGACCGTTTATGTTCTGTACCAAGCGCACGCTAATTTTTCTGCATAGCGCGCGCTAGAAGTCCCTTTGTAGCGCACGCTACGTTTACTTCGTAGCGCGCGCTAGCGAGTGAACCCTGGGGGTGGCAGTTCAACTCCCAGGCCTCTGGACTATCGGATTAGCGCACGCTATCTTGTCTAGTGCACGCTAATGTCGGGAGACTAGCGCACGTTAAGTTGTTCAGTAGCGCGCGCTAGTGTGACTGCCCAGTACTGGGCAGTTTACTACTGAACTCAATCAGATGCTAGTTAGCGCACGCTACGCTTGTATGGTAGCGCACGCTAATGGGTCAGGTGAGTTTTGGGCATTTGGCTACTGGACTCGGCCGATGTTCAGGTAGCGCACGCTATTGGTCGATAGCGCGCGCTACCGAGAGGTTATTAGCGCACGCTACGCATGTATGGTAGCGCACGCTAACGACCAAAAACCTGGCTTCTGGACTGGGACGCTAACGGTAGGGTTTGTAATCTTATCCCGTTAGCGCACGCTAACCTTGAGGTCTTAGCGTGCGCTAACACTCCCTGGCTATATAAACCAGGGAGTTGACCGAGATGAACACATTTTCTCATTTCTTTCCTTCTTCCGCGGCCGAGCGACTCCAGAGCCGATTTGAGGCGATTTTCTTCTTCCAATCACTTCAGAGATTCTTTTGCTTGAATTCTTGGTGTAGATTAACATCATCCACTTGTGTTTCTCATCCTAAATCCGAGGTAATCTCTTAGAACCCTACTTTTGGATAAATTGGGGGTTTTGGGATTTTCTTCCGATCCGTTTCGTTTTCTTGATGGATTCAGGATGAATACGATTAATATTGTTAGTACCTTTAGTTTTCCTACGGATTCATGGATATTTTGCGGTTTTTACGGAATCGAGAGGGTTTGGTTGTGGTCCGCCCTCGTTGTCATTTTTGGTACAAATATACATGAATCGTAGGCGGGTTTCCGGGTGTATTCCATTTCCGTAATCGTCTAGAGTTGGTTGTGATTGTGTTATTCGAATCGTTAGGTTCATTTCCGCCGGTTCCTTGCGGTCGTGCTTGATTCTTCCGTTCCGTTCGCGTCACCGTCTATTAATCGAGGCAAGTATCCTTATGAACTTACAATCTTGACATAGTAGTTTTGTATGAGAAATTGTGTGTGTGTGTATGCTCACTACGGGTTAGACTCGACGGGGTCTCGGTAGGGGTCCACGGAGGTGTGGATCGACGAGCTTTGCTTTTAACCACTACGGGTTAGATCCGACGGGGTCTCGGTAGGGGTCCACGGAGGTGTGGATCGACGGTTAATTGTGGTGAATTTTACAAATGTGATTTGATACGGCATTTAGGAAATGAGTGTTTTCGAACGGTTTTCTCTATTGCATGCATTTACTATATGTGTAAGATGTAAGTTGTTCATCTGGTTACTTGTACTAGCGTAATTGCTAACCCCTCTGGGGACCCGTTTTGGGGAAATTCGTTTTATGAATTTCAGGTCAGGTTCATCGGGACGAGCGGGCGCTGGACCAGTACACGGATGATGGTCATGCGTGATGATTGTGCATAAGTGACGTCTTAGTGTCTTTTTGTCTTTTCATCTTTTGTGGCTTTTGAACTAATAGTTGTACTCGAGTACTTAAGAGTTCTTGTTCGTCCGGATTGTATTATTGCCTATATGTTTGTGTTGATTGATGATGTTATGTTTGACCGGTTGAACCGGGTGGATTATTCTGTTTTGCGTCTTTATGACATGGTGTTGGTTTGTCGTTTATGTGAGTCGATGAGTATGATGCTGTTCAGCCTGGTGGGTCCCATATAGGGATTCACGGCGCTGTAATATACCTCGAATATCTTGAGGGTGTTATTGAAAATGGTATCAGAGCACTAGGTTTATGGATACCTAGGCTTGTCGGTTTATTGGGTCTTGTGGTGTTTTGTTTTGCACATCATCGTCACGCTGCCATGATTCCGGTACTACCAGTGTCCGTAAGTTTTCCTTCCTCTGTTCATTATTTCCTTGTATCGTACCCTTGATTCTCGACTGGTAATTGTTCTTTTCTTGTACTGATCCTCGTATGGCTTTTGCTACTTATTTAACTCCAATATGGATGCTGGAAGAGGTCGTGGTCGCGGTCGTGGTCGTGGACGCGGACGGGGACGTGGGGCAGCCGGTGGGGCGGCCACGTCCACGATCTTCGAGCCGGCAGACGGCGGCCGTCATAGCCATGCTTCTTCTCGAGCGTGCGATCTTGGTATTGCGGCCGTTATGCAACAAATGGTGAACCAAATGGCGGCAATAGCGCAGCGGTTGTAACCGGACCGAGCCCACGCTAATCGGGCGGAGCGGATCGTTAGCTCCAAGATGTTATCAAGATGCATCCTCCTCGGTTTTGGGAGCTTCGAGACCCGATTGGGCAGGAAGGGTGGATCAAGGAGATATCTAAGGTCTTCGTTGCCACTAATCTGTCACGAGGAACGTAGAGTCCCTATTGCTCAATATTTTCTCACCGGGACGCTACGGATCGGGTGGGAGGCCGTTGGGCCCAAAGACCATGCCTTCGTGACCGAGTTTCAAGAGTTGATGGAGATCGAATATTGCCGTGGCCGCCGATGTGCTCGGGTACATGCTTTTATGATGCTCAACCGCGGGATATTCCCGTATCTCAAGCCATTGCTGATTTTAACAAGGAGTTGGGTTATGTGAAGACCCAAGTTGTCGAGGAGAGTGACAAGATTTTCCATTTCTCCGCAGGTGAAGTTGCCGATTCGGGACTATATGTCGGGGCTCGTATGCACTACCTTGAAAGATTACCAGAGGTGGCCCTTGCTTATGATATGTCCGTGACGGCGAGTGAGGCGGCCCGCGAGAGTAAGAAGCGTAAGTCCGGGGAACTTTTCGGGCCACAAGAGTGGGGGTCGGCAGAGATCCCAATCGCTAACTTCCCGCCGGCGGTGGTCCACCTCGTTCACTGGGGTCCTCGTGGAACTACCGGTGCTCCTTTTCGTGATGTGAAGTGTTTCAATTGTGGTCGACAGCCACATCACCGTACTTGTTTGAGCCCTTTGCGACGTGTAATCAGTGGCCACCGGCCACAAAGCCGTCAGGCCGAGAGGGAGAAAATTCTTGGTGCCCGGCTTCCATTCCAGCGCCTAGGAACCAAGTGTGAATCGAGATCGTTGCTCCTCAATCCCCGCCGAGTGCTAGTCGGGAGAGGTCGTGGTCAGCCCTCTAAAGGGGGAGCTTCCAGTGTCGGCTCAGCCCACCCGCATGTCTATGAGATGCGGAAAGCCGATGATCCAGTGGCTACCGTGGCGACAGGTACCGTTTATATTCTTTCTCATCCTGTCAGTGTGCTTTTCGATTCCGGTGCTACGCATTCGTTCATATCTCTGGATTGTGTGCGCCGTTTGAGTCTCGACCGTTTGACGCCTTGTGAGCCCTTCATCGTTAAGCTTCCTAGCGGCGATAGGATCGTTGGTGATCAGGAGGTTCGAGACTGCTCTGTACTTATTTGTGAGAGGACTTGGCCCTCTAATCTTATTGTTGTGAGTATCGAGGGTGAGGATTTGATTCTTGGTGATGATTGGCTCGAGCGGCATGGTGCGATCATGAACTACCGCACGAGGATCATCACTATGTTAGCCGAGGACGGCACCGAGCACTCTTTCGCGGGGCGAAAGAGGGGAAACCAGAAATTCGTCATTAATGCCTTGAAGGCGATGAGTCTCCTGCGAAAGGGGTGTACTGGTTATTGGTGCTATGCCTTGAAGGCGGAGGATGGTGGAGTCAATCTTTCATCGATTCCAGTCGTTAATGAGTTTCCTGATGTATTTCCTGACGAGTTACCGGGATTGCCACCGGATCGTGAGGTTGAGTTTGCCATAGAGTTAGAGCCGGGCGCGGCCCCTATTTCGAAGGCGCCCTATCGCATGGCACCTTCAGAGATGTCCGAGTTGAAGAAGCAGTTGAGTGAGCTTCTTGAGTCGGGGTATGTCCGACCGAGCGCCTCGCCTTGGGGCGCACCAGTCCTGTTTGTGCGGAAGAAGGATGGTTCACTACGTTTGTGTATCGACTATCGCGAACTAAACAAGGTGACCATCAAGAACAAGTATCCTTTGCCGAGAATTGATGACTTGTTCGATCAGTTGCAGGGAGCTGCGGTAGTCTCGAAAATTTATTTGAAATCGGGGTACTATCAGCTCCGGGTGAGAGAGTCCGATGTGCCGAAAACAGCCTTTCGGACGAGGTACGGACATTATGAGTTCGTAGTCATGCCTTTCGGGTTAACTAATGCGCCGGCGGTGTTCATGCAGTTGATGAACAAAGTTTTTATCGAGTATTTGGATAAGTGCGTCGTCGTCTTTATTGACGATATTCTTATTTATTCGAGGAATGAGGAAGAGCATGCCCATCATTTGCGGATAGTATTAGACATTTTAAGGACCGAGCAACTCTATGCAAAGTTCTCGAAATGTGAGTTCTGGATGAAGGAAGTGATGTTTTTAGGTCACGTGATTTCAGCCGAGGGGGTTCGTGTGGATCCGCAGAAGATTGAGGCCGTATTGGATTGGGCACCGCCCAAGAATGTGAAGGAGCTCCGTAGTTTCTTGGGTTTGGCTGGCTACTACCGTAGGTTCGTCGAGGTTTCTCGGCGGCTCGGCCACTTACGCAGCTTGCTCCGTAAATCCGAGAGGTTCGTGCGGAATGACGAGAGCGATCGAGTTTTGAGGAACTGAAGAAGCGTTTGACTTCAGCCCCAGTTTTGGCGTTGCCATGTGGCAACGAGGGTTTTGCCGTTTATAGCGATGCTTTGGGTCAGGGTCTTGGGTGTGTATTAATGCAGCACGGCAAGACCATTGCCTATGCGTCGAGACAGTTGAGGCCGTATGAGCTGAACTACCCTACTCATGATTTGGAGTTAGCAGCAGTCGTTTTTGCGCTCAAGATTTGGCGTCACTACCTTTTCGGCTCTACATGTTAGATTTTTACCGATCACAAAAGTATGAAATACATATTTACTCAGCGAGAGTTGAATATGAGGCAGAGGAGGTGGTTAGAGTTGATTAAGGATTATGACCTCGAAATCCTTTATCATCCGGGTAAGGCGAACGTCGTGGCCGACGCCTTGAGTCGGAAACCAGTTGCGTTGTGAACGCTTGAGATCCTTACGTCTCAGTCTGAGCTTCGGAGGGCTTTGATCGAGTTAGACGTTGAGGTCTCGTTGCCGGGAGCTGTCGGGCAACTTTGTGCTTTAGAGATTTCATCATCTTTGATCGATGAAATTAAGCTGAAGCAATCAGAGGATCCGATGATTACTCAAATCCGAGAGAACGTTCTTAAGGGAAAGTCTCCTGGGTTTGTGATTTACGAGGATGGTATTTTGAGATTCCAGAGTCGGCTTTGTGTGCCGAACGACTCAGAGTTGAGGCAGAGTATTTTACGGGAGGCCCATGCTACACCTTATTCCGTTCATCCTGGTTCGAGTAAGATGTACAAGGACCTGAGAAGAAATTTCTGGTGAAATGATATGAAGGATGAGGTCGCACAGTTTGTAGCGAGATGTTTGACTTGTCAACAGGTCAAAATCGAGCATCTGCGACCGGCTGGGTTGTTTCTGTCTCTTCCCGTTC
Source organism: Orobanche coerulescens (assembly GCA_033398695.1). NCBI lineage: Eukaryota > Viridiplantae > Streptophyta > Magnoliopsida > Lamiales > Orobanchaceae > Orobanche > Orobanche coerulescens. The sequence goes on from CM065813.1 coordinate 41,877,388, forward strand.
CGGAATGGAAATGGGAAGATATATCGATGGACTTCGTCATGAGTTTGCCGAGATCGAGGTCAGGCATGAATATGGTATGGGTGATTGTTGATCGTCTGACCAAGTCGGCACATTTTCTGGGCATCAAGGACACTTGGGGCCCGGAGAAGTTGGCTCGTGTGTTTATCGCGTAGATTGTGAGACTTCACGGTACTCCGAAGTCTATTGTTTCGGATCGTGATGGCCGTTTCGTATCGCACTTCTGGCAGGCGGTGCATAAGGCGTTGGGTACCCGGTTGCATTTGAGTACCTATTTTCATCCCCAGTCAGATGGACAATCGGAACGCACTATCCAGACGTTCAAGGAATTGTTGCGTGCCTGTGCTCTCGATTGGAGTAGTGACTGGGAGGAACATTTGCCGCTGATCGAATTCACGTACAACAACAGTTGGCACGCGTCGATTCGGATGGCACCGTATGAGGCACTTTATGGACGGCGATGTCGATCACCGATTTGTTGGAATGAGGCGTCCGATTTGGTCGGGACCGAGCCGGATGTCGTTTTAGAGACAAGGCGGAAGATAGAAGTAATTCGGGAACGGATGTTGACTGCCCAGAGTCAACAGAAGTCGTATGCCGACGTCCATCGTCGACCTTTGGAATTCGAGGTCGGAGACCATGTTTTGCTAAAGGTGTCGCCGACGAAGGGAGTTTTTCGTTTCGGGAAGAAAGGGAAGTTGAGTCCGAGATTTATCGGCCCCTTTGAGATCCTCGAGCGAGTAGGTGGGTTGGCATACCGTTTGGCGTTACCTCCGGCCTTGAGTCATGTTCATAGCGTTTTTCATGTTTCCCAGTTGAGGAAATATGTCCCGGATCCTAGTCACATCATCGATTATGGTGAGATTGATGTCGCCGAAGATGTTACTTTCGAAGAGCGCCCTTTGAAGATTTTGGAGCATCGTGAGAAGCGATTGAGGCATAAGACCATACCTTTGGTCAAGGTGCAGTGGTCGAGACACGGTGTCGAGGAGGCAACTTGGGAAACCGAGGATAGCATGCGTGCTAGGTACCCCGAGTTGTTTGTTTCTTAAGTTTCGGGACGAAACTTATTTTTAGAGGGGTAGAATGTAATATCCGCATTTTTCTTTCCCTTGTAATTGTATTTCCGGTGTAATTCTCGATTGTAGTGACCCTCGTGTATCCTTCAATGTAACTTTTCCGTCATCTTTTGATCTGATTCTCGTAATTGTTGTGCGGAACCGCAGTTTCTGGGTTGGCGTGGTTTCATTCTATTCTATGATGGGTTTTGATGTGTTCCGTTTGTTGTTTCGTTCGTATTCTGGTGTAGTGGACCGTTTATGTTCTGTACCTAGCGCACGCTAATTTTTCTGCATAGCGCGCGCTAGAAGTCCCTTTGTAGCGCACGCTACGTTTACTTCGTAGCGCGCGCTAGCGAGTGAACCCTGGGGGTGGCAGTTCAACTCCCAGGCCTCTGGACTATCGGATTAGCGCACGCTATCTTGTCTAGCGCACGCTAATGTCGGGAGACTAGCGCACGTTAAGTTGTTCAGTAGCGCGCGCTAGTGTGACTGCCCAGTACTGGGCAGTTTACTACTGAACTCAATCAGATGCTAGTTAGTGCACGCCACGCTTGTATGGTAGCGCACGCTAACGGGTCAGGTGAGTTTTGGGCATTTGGCTACTGGACTCGGCCGATGTTCAGGTAGCGCACACTATTGGTCGATAGCGCGCGCTACCGAGAGGTTATTAGCGCACGCTACGCATGTATGGTAGCGCACGCTAACGGCAAAAAACCTGGCTTCTGGACTGGGACGCTAACGGTAGGGTTTGTAATCTTATCCCATTAGCGCACGCTAACCTTGAGGTCTTAGCGTGCGCTAACACTCCCTGGCTATATAAACCAGGGAGTTGACCGAGATGAACACATTTTCTCATTTCTTTTCTTCTTCCGCGGCCGAGCGACTCCAGAGCCGATTTGAGGCGATTTTCTTCTTCCAATCACTTCAGAGATTCTTTTGCTTGAATTCTTGGTGTAGATTAACATCATCCACTTGTGTTTCTCATCCTAAATCCAAGGTAATCTCTTAGAACCCTACTTTTGGATAAATTGGGGGTTTTGGGATTTTCTTCCGATCCGTTTCGTTTTGTTGATGGATTCAGGATGAATACGATTAATATTGTTAGTACCTTTAGTTTTCCTACGGATTCATGGATATTTTGCGGTTTTTACGGAATCGAGAGGGTTTGGTTGTGGTCCGCCCTCGTTGTCATTTTTGGTACAAATATACATGAATCGTAGGCGGGTTTCCGGGTGTATTCCATTTCCGTAATCGTCTAGAGTTGGTTGTGATTGTGTTATTCGAATCATTAGGTTCATTTCCGCCGGTTCCTTGCGGTCGTGCTTGATTCTTCCGTTCCGTTCGCGTCACCGTCTATTAATCGAGGCAAGTATCCTTATGAACTTACAATCTTGACATAGTAGTTTTGTATGAGAAATTGTGTGTGTGTATGCTCACTACGGGTTAGACTCGACGGGGTCTCGGTAGGGGTCCACGGAGGTGTGGATCGACGAGCTTTGCTTTTAACCACTACGGGTTAGATCCGACGGGGTCTCGGTAGGGGTCCACGGAGGTGTGGATCGACGGTTAATTGTGGTGAATTTTACAAATGTGATTTGATACTGGCATTTCCGGAAATGAGTATTTTCGAACGGTTTTCTCTATTGCATGCATTTACTATATGTGTAAGATGTAAGTTGTTCATCTGGTTACTTGTACTAGCGTAATTTCTAACCCCTCTGGGGACCCGTTTTGGGGAAATTCGTTTTATGAATTTCAGGTCAGGTTCATCGGGACGACGGCTACTGACCGATACACGGATGATGGTCATGCGTGATGATTGTGCATAAGTGACGTCTTAATGTCTTTTTGTCTTTTCATCTTTTGTGGCTTTTGAACTAATAGTTGTACTCGAGTACTTAAGAGTTCTTGTTCGTCCGGATTGTATTGTTGCCTATATGTTTGTGTTGATTGATGATGTTATGTTTGACCGGTTGAACCGGGTGGATTATTCTGTTTTGCGTCTTTATGACATGGTGTTGGTTTGTCGTTTATGTGAGTCGATGAGTATGATGCTGTTCAGCCTGGTGGGTCCCATATAGGGATTCACGGCGCTGTAATATACCTCGAATATCTTGAGGGTGTTACAGTATATTCGACCGAGCGCATCGCCTTGGGGTGCGCCTGTACTTTTTGTTAAGAAGAAGGATGGGTCGCTTCGTTTATGCATCGACTATCGAGAATTAAACAAGTTAACCATCAAAAATAAATACCCTTTGCCCCGGATTGACGATTTGTTTGATCAACTTCAGGGGGCGACAGTCTTTTCGAAGATTGATTTGCGATCGGGCTACTACCAGTTGAGGATTCGGGACATAGATATACCAAAAGCTGCCTTTCGGACGAGATATGGCCATTACGAGTTTGTGGTTATGCCTTTTGGGCTAACCAATGCCCCAGCAATGTTCATGCAGCTGATGAACAAAGTTTTTATTGAGTATCTGGACAAATTCGTAGTTGTCTTTATCGAAGACATTCTTATCTATTCACGGAGTCGGGAGGAGCACGCCTTACATCTCCGGATTGTATTAGACATTTTGAGAGCTGAGCAGTTGCATGCGAAGTTCTCTAAGTGTGAGTTTTGGCTCGAGGAAGTGATGTTCCTCGGGCATGTGATTTCAGCAGAGGGAGTTCGGGTAGATCCGCAGAAGATAGAGGCAGTGTTGGCTTGGGAGCCGCCTAAGAATGTGAAGGAGGTGAGAAGTTTTCTGGGTCTTGCCGGCTATTACCGTCGATTTGTTGAGGGATTTTCTAGGATTGCTAAACCGCTCACTCAATTGCTCCAGAAGACTCAGAAATTCGAGTAGACCGCAGACAGACAGAATAGTTTTGACGAGTTGAAGAGACGACTAACTACCGCACCCGTGTTAGCATTGCCTCAGGGGAACGAAGATTTCGTGGTATATAGTGATGCTTTGGGCCTCGGACTCGGATGCGTTTTGATGCAGGGAGATAGGGTTATTGCTTATGCGTCCCGCCAGTTGAAACCGTATGAGGCGAATTACCCCACGCACGATTTGGAGTTAGCTGCGGTCGTTTTCGCCTTAAAGATCTGGAGGCATTATCTCTATGGGTCGTCGTGTAAGATTTTTACGGATCACAAGAGTCTGAAGTACATCTCCAGTCAGAAAGAGTTGAATATGAGGCAGCGTAGGTGGTTAGAGCTAATTAAAGATTATGACCTCGAGATACTTTATCATCCGGGTAAGGCCAACGTAGTGGCTGATGCATTGAGCCGAAAACCGATGGCTTTACAGATGTTAGAGGTACTTACACCACAGAGTAGGATCCGGCGGGATTTTATTTGTCAGAATATCGAGGTTTGGGTTCAGAGGGTTCAGGGTCAGTTATGTGCGTTAGAGATCACTTCGTCCTTGACAGATGATATCAAGGCGAAACAGTATGATGATCCGTGTTTGGTCCAGTTGAGGGAGGATGTGAGGAAGGGGAAAGCCCCTGGATTTGTGGTTCAGGATGATGGCGTTCTGAGATTTCGCGGCAGATTATGTGTACCGAATGACTTTGAGTTGAAGCAGAAGATTTTGAGTGAGGCTCATACTACACCTTATTCCATACATCCTGGTACGAGCAAAATGTACAAGGATGTGAGGAGTAACTATTGGTGGAGCAATTTGAAGTCGGACGTTAGCGAATTTGTGGCGAAGTGTTTGACCTGTCAGCAGGTTAAGATTGAGCATCAGCGGCCCGCGGGGTTGCTACGACCACTTCCCATTCCGGAATGGAAGTGGGAAGACATCTCTATGGATTTCATTACCGGGATGCCTAGGACTCGGACCGGAATGAACATGATTTGGGTTATTGTCGATCGACTAACCAAATCAGCTCATTTCCTGGGTATTAAGGACACTTGGGGTCCGGAGAGGCTGGCACGAGTATTTATAGCAGAGATCGTGAGATTGCATGGGACTCCTAGGAGTATTATTTCATATCGAGATGGCCGGTTTGTATCATATTTTTGGCAGGCTGTTCATCGAGCTTTGGGGACCGAGTTGAGACTCAGTACGACTTACCACCCTCAGACTGACGGACAGTCAGAGCGGACGATCCAGACGTTGGAGGATATGTTGAGAGCCTGTGCCTTAGATTGGAAGGATGATTGGGAGTCGCACTAGCCGTTAATCGAGTTCACGTACAACAATAGTTGGCACGCCTCGATTAAAATGGCACCATTTGAGGCATTATATGGGAGGAGGTGTAGATCGCCGTTGTGTTGGGACGATGCATCCGAGCTGATTGGTACCGAGCCCGATATGGTAGTTGAGATGAGAGAGAAGATTACTCTGATTCGTGATAGATTGTTGACGGCCCAGAGTCAGCAGAAGTCTTATGCCGACACGCGTCGCCGGCCATTGGAGTTTGAGGTGGGAGATCATGTTTTGCTTAAGGTGTCGCCGACACGGGGAGTTTACCGCTTCCGCCGGAAGGGTAAACTTAGTCCGAGATATATTGGACCATTTGAGATTTTAGAGAGAGTGGGAGAGCTTGCCTATCAGTTAGGCTTGCCGCCGTCCTTGAGTCACGTGCATAACGTGTTTCATGTTTCCCATCTTAAGAAGTATGTACCGGACCCTAGCCATATTATTGATTTTGGAGAGATCGAGTTGGGACCCGACATTACCATCGAGGAGAGGCCGATTCAGATTTTAGAGCGTCGGGTGAAGCAACTTCGTCATAAAACCATCCCTTTGGTTAAAGTGCGATGGTCGAGGCATGGGTCCGAGGAAGCCACGTGGGAGACAGAAGAGAGTATGAGATTGAGATACCCCGAGTTATTCATGTTGTAAGTTTCGGGACGAAACTTATTTTTAGGGGGAGATAATGTAATATTTGTGTTTTCTATTTTTGGTAATTTCTATTTTCGGTGTATATTCGTTTCGGACAACTCGCTTGGCACTGTTTTGGAATTCTGAATCTATTTTGTTCTTGGAGTTTCTCCGTTGGGATGAGTCTCGATGATGTTTTTACGTAATTTCATCTTGAGTTATATTTTATCGCATGTGTATTCGATTCTCGTTAAACTCGTTCGATTTGTCATTTTCCTATTTCCATGAGTTCGTATGGTTGAGTAGAGCATGTTGTGAGTTTCGGATTGTTAATCCGACGTTGTATCATGATTTGCAGATGTTTGGGCCGTTTTTGTAATTTCCTATAAGTTTAGGGAATTTGTTCCTTGTTCGATTTTGGTTGTGTACCTAGGACCATTTTGGGGTTTCCGTATTTCCATTTCGTGTTATTGTTTCCCAAATATCGATTCCTATTGCTTTTATTCTCTTCCCGGATCATTTTTCATCATTTTGGACCCAAGGGGGGTGTGGGCCGCGGCACAAGGAATGTGCGCCGCGGCACACACATTGTCCAGCTGCCGAGCAACAGAGCCAGGCCGCGGCACATGCCGGTAGGGCCGCGGCACACTGCCGAGTCACTGCCGCGGCACACTCGTCTGGGCCGCGGCACACTCGTGTTGCACTTATCGGCCAAACCTTCTGTACCGTGTGCCTCGGCACATGCCGGCGGGGCCGCGGCACACTGCCGAGTCACTGCCGCGGCACATTCATCCGGGCCGCGGCACACTGCCAATCACTGGGCGCAGTTTTGGCCCTGTGCCGCTGCACACTTCGGCTGGGCCGCGGCACACAGGGCAGTCAACTCTATAACTGCGTTTTTTTTTTCCAGCGAGATTCACTCATTTTTCTCATTTCATCCACCATACGAGAGAGAGAGAGAGGCTTGAGAGGGAGATTTTCCTTCATCTATCACTTGATTGTGTGATTTTTTTCATCTCCTTTCGATCGTGAAGCTCGGATTGTGGATCTAACACATGTTCTTCGGATCAAAGTGCTTGGATCTCCAAGAGGTAATTTCTTCAACATCTTGGATTTCGATTTTGTATTGAGTTATGACGTTTTGGATGTTAAGATCATGTTGTATGAAGTGATATACACATGATTATGGATATGTTTGATTATTCATTGGATTATTGAAGGATTATTTAGAACACTTTGAATATTGAATTGGATTTGGGGATTTTCGATTAATCATTGTTGTAATCACGAATTTGAGTATTCATATTGGATTATTGATCGTATTGAAGATGATTTGTGATTTTAAACTCCAAGTTTTCTATTGTTCGTCGCTTATAGTCGACGATACCCAATTCATGACCGACAAATTGTTCCAGTAGGTAGAATTAGGATTAATTCTTACCTTTCCGCATTAATGAGACTTGTTGTATACCGTTATTATGATTAGGAACGGAGTTGGGAGGATTGTTCGGACCAAAACCTATTCCTTCGTTGTTTTCTTCGTTTCGTCTTATTCAAGGCAAGTATATGTATTACATTTCACTATGTATGTTGTGTTTTCGAAATGATTAATGAATTGTGGTTTTCGAGTGCGTGAGTTGTGTTCCTTCCACCCGGAGTGTCCGACGGGATGTCTGGGGGTCGATACTAAGGGGTACGGTCGAGGAAGTGGACTTGGGTGCGTGTGTGGTTGAACTTCCACCCGAAGTGTCCGACGGGATGTGTGGGGGTCTATACTAAGGGGTACGGCCGCGTAAGTGGTATCCCACCCGGAGCGTTCGACGGGATGTCTGGGGGTCGATACTAAGGGGTACGGCCACGGGATACCAGTTGTGATTTTGTGATATCGTGATGATTGAAACTGAATTGATTGCCAATGTAGTATTCCGGAATATTTATGGCAAATGATATCTGATTGAGATGATCGTGTAAAACCGTATTTGTATATAATGTTGTGTAATTATGTACTTGCACTAGCTATTCGAATGGTAACCCCTTAAATGGGGGAAATGCGTCTTATGCATTTCAGGTACCGGGAGAGCTGAGGAGCAGGCACGGGACATGCACGCAAAGGATGGACTGGCTTGATGATGTGGCTCGAGTTTGTATTTTTTTTATGTTTTGTCGTTGCATTTGTCGAGTACTGGAGTTAGACTGTTTACTTCTAAACTTGGTTTAAGTCCCCTGCGTGGGCAAATGAATTGATATTTACTTTATGTTTCATGTACTCCGTTGAAATGTTTTGGCCGAGGCCACGACCTTATTTACTTTTGAGTGCATCTTTTGGGATTTCATTGTGGTTATGTGTCATGTGTTAGCCTGGTAGACCTCACGAGGGTTCTACGGCGTGTAATGTCCCATTTGTGAATTGGGGTGTTACAATTTTGAAGTTAAAACACGGTTTTATTTTTGTAATTCCAAAATGCAAGGTTTCCCCCCAAAAGGTTGATTATTTCTTTCTCACTCGTGATACACTGGACTCCCTTTAATGGTTGCTCTCGATCACTCGTTTATTTTTCGACTCAATATGAAGAAGAATTTCATTGGTGTCATCAAATATTGTGATTTTTCACGAAATTGAGTGTATTGAAATTCAGCCGCTAATTAATTCAGACCTGCTCATAAACTACATCCCTTTTAGTGATAGCTTTCATACAGTTATTTGCTAACGTGTAGCTCTTTTCACTAACACAATTTCTATCTCTTTTTTTTAAAAGGTGATAGCTTTCACACCATTATTTGCTAACGTGTAGCTCTTTTCACCAATTTTTCTATGAGACGGCAGCTACGCACCAACAATGGTTAGTCCTTTATTTTTCGCAAAATTTTAAGACCCCCAAAATTAGGCAGCTGTTGCTGCTCAACACTTCTCCTTTTCGTCATTTTTTTAAGTGATAGCTTTCACACCGTTATTTGCTAACGTGTAGAACTTTTCACCAATGACTCTTTTTTTAGGGAATAGATTTTTTGCAGAAAATCATTTATTAGTTAAGCATGAAAAATCAAAAACTCCACATATTAAGTAAATTTCAGTTCTATTTTTCATTAACCAACTGATTCTTCTTTTCTCAAGGTAACGAATGACTCGATTTTATATGATAACTACAAGGCTTGAAAAGAGAGATTAAGGCTCAAAATTTTTGGAATATACAATTTTTTAACCGGTTTAAAATAATTTTAGAAGCTTGTATATAGCTAGCTTATTGGTGTTATGACCAGATCTAGAAATCTCACAAATAAAAATAATATATATATAAATATATAAATATAAAAAAATTTAAAGCAAATAACCAAAATAATCAAAACACACCAAAATACCAACACACCAAAACATACCACCCCCAAACTTAAAAATAAAACTGTCCTCAGTTTAAAAAAAATAGAAAAAATAAAAAAATAAAATAAAAAACAATGGAGAAAAGCAGAATACTCCCTGTTGATGAAAGTTTTGCTTGAGCTAACACCTTTTAGAATCTGCAAGAGAATAAATATACGAGGCAAACAACAAAAGAAAATAAAATATACTCGTAAGTATAACACAATTTTTTTTAGATGCGCTTCAAGAAAGTCCGAAGAGTCGCCTTACACTGCCATCAATGCTTTTATAAAAAAAACAAACAATAAAAATTACAGCAATAACAATACATAAATCGCGAATAGATACGCGTCAAGAGATCAAGAAGAAACTCCTTAAGCTACCATCATTTAGCACGATTTTTACGCACAACAGAAGGTAAAAATACAAGAGGTTCGACATGGGTTATCAAAGGGAGAGGAATGAATCCACTTTTCATTTTCTCACGGTAAAATCTTCCATCCAGACAATTTTATCTAGAGCTGGATCTGGTTGAGGAACAAATTCATTGAGTTTTTTGATTAGTTCTTCTGGTGTTGTTGCAACGACTATGATTCGTTTAGCACGCTCGGAAATAAAACCCTTTTCAGCAGAGTAGTCGATGAAAGATAGTAAACCATCAAAGAAACCACTGACATTAAGCAGACCTATTGGTTTTTGATGACCATTTAGCTGGGCTCTGGTAACCACATGAAAAAGTTCTTCAAGGGTGCCAAAACCACCAGGAAGGGTGATAAAGACGCCAGAATTATTTATCATGTGAGTTATGTGATCTTGCATATTTACAGATCTAAACTCATCTCCAATAGTTGCCCCGGTGATTTTACTTTCAGCCAGAGGTTTTGGAATTACTGCCAACACTCTTACTCCTTCCATATAGGCAGAAGCAGCAGCTCGTCCCATTAATCCTAGACTTCCTCCTCCGTAAACTACATGAATGCATTTTTCTCCTAAGGTACGACCCAAGTTGTGGACTGCTTCAGTAAAGCATGCCTCTTTTCCATAACTAGCTCCACCAAAAATGCAGACTGTGCTAAATTTTTTTGTGGAAGATGATGACTCCATTTTTGAAAAGAATTTTTTTAGAGAGAAAAAGAGAAAAGTATAAGTTTGAGGGATGAATGAAAGAAACAAGCACAATGTTTATTTATAGAAAAAAAAGAAGGTAACAATTGTTAAACAAGCTTGTGATTTTGTTGATTGCGCTTCAACTACTCAATTAGAATAATGAATGCATTTATCGCGTATCACATTTTTTTATTCAGAAAATCTCACCATACGACAAAAATAAAAGATACTTACGCGTATGTACAGTAGTTGTGATTGTGGCTCACATCTTCCTCTGATTTTACGTTCAGAAACGGCCTAAACGCCTTCTATGAGTCGGGGAGAAGCTTCCCATCCAATTTTCTTACAAATTGGCAAACAGGGTCTTTTAACGTGAGATTCCCAAGACGTTGTTCATATTCTGGTTTGAATTTATTCCACAAACATCGAATTCCGTAATGTACGAGTCCACTAGGATGCGTGTCAAGAGAAATTTCGATATTATCTAAATTCTCTTTATTCAGACCATCCTTAATGAACTGAATTTTTGTAATACCCGGTTGTAATTCAGTCATTATCATTCAGTAATTTCATTCAGTGATTGTCACTATGTAATCTTTCACTTGTTAATAATCATTCGTCCATGTTCATCGTTCGGTATAACTTCGAGTTGTGTATCGATATTTTTCATTGTTTCAACCTTATTCGGGAATCGAGACAAGAGTATTATCTTGATTGTGGTAATTGATTCATTAGTCGATGTTGACGTTGGTATTCATGTCATTTCAAATCTCTTCATTGTTCAAATCGTGTTTTGTTGGGCGAATCCTTGTAATCATTGCTTGGAACCACCGTTTTGGGGTTTCCGTACTTCCATTTCGTGTTATTGGTTCCCAGATATCGATTCCTATTGCTTTATTCTCTTCCCGGGTCATTTTTCTTCATTTTAGGACCCAAGGGGGGGTGTGGGCCGCGGCACAAGGAGTGTGCGCCGTGGCACAAACATTTTCTAGTTTTTGGCCGAGCGGCCTGTACTATGTGCCGCGGCACATGTCGGCCGGGCCGTGGCACACTGCCGAGTCACTGCTGCGGCACACCCGTCCGGGCCATGGCACACTCGTATAGCATTTTCGGCCATTCAGCGTCTGTACCTTTTGCCGCGGCACACTGCCGCGGCACACTCGTCCGTGCCGCGGCACACTGCCGATTGCTGGGGGCTGTTTCTGGCCCTGTGCCGCGGCACACTTTGGCTGAGCCGCGGCACACATGTCAGTCAACTCTATAATTGCAGTTTTTGAGCAGATCACCTCATTATTTTCCATTTTCTTCACCTACACACGAGAGAGAAGGCTTGAGGGTGAGGATTTTCTTCATCTATAAATTGAGTGTTGGATTTTCATCATTTTCATTCGGTTGTGAAGCTCGGATCATCGATCTATCGCGATTTCATCAGATTATAATACTTGGATCTTCAAAGGTAATATTCATCAAACCTCTTGGATTTCGATTTTGTATTGAGTTATGATGTTTTGGATGTTTAAAATCATGTTGTATGAAGTGATATACGCATGATTATGGATATGTTTGATTATTCATTAGATTATTGAAGGATTTTCCAAGAACACTTTGAATATTGAGTTGGATTTGGGGGTTTTCGATTAATCGTTGTTGTAATCACGATTTTGGACATTCACATCGGATTATTGATCGTATGGAAGATGTTTTGTTGGATTGAAAACACTTTTTGGGTTTTGATGTTGGTTTAATCAAGGTTGGGTTGTGTTGTATTGAGATTTATCCACCTCGACAGGTGATCGACTTCAAGGCCGAGCGACCGAGTCCACAACCAATCAAGCTATGGCGAGCTCGGCTAAACGAAGATACCATTTTTTAGCACAGCAGGTGTATTCGGGCAAGCCCCGAATTTATGAGATGAAGAGGACCGACGATCCAGAGGCCCGGATGATCTCAGGTACACTCGATATCCTATCTCAACCTGTGTGTACCCTTTTTGATACTGGTGCATCGCATTCATTCATTTCCGAGTCATGTTTGAGTAGACTACGTCTGGGTAGTGCTGCTAGTTGTGAGCCTTCTGTCATTGGTCTACCTGATGGTAGACGAATTATCGGAAATCGTGAGATTCAAAAATGTCCGATTCAGCTTCATGGCCGTGTATGGCCAGCGGACCTAATCGTAGTAGATTTGCCGAGAGACGACGCCATCTTGGGTATTGATTGGATGGATCGTCATGATGCCATCATTAGTGTCCGTAAGCGTATGGTCACTATCATTTCAGACGATGGGGTCGAATGTGTGTTTCAGGGAGGTAATCCCGGCTTTTCTGGTAAGGTCATTAATTTGATGAAAGCGGTGAGGTTACTCAATCAGGGGTGTGTTGGTTATTGGTGCTTTATGACCAAAACCGAGAAGTCACCAATAATGTTGGCGGATATTCCGGTCGTGAGGGAATATGCCGATGTATTTCCAGACGAGTTACCTGGTTTGCCTCCACAGAGAGATGTGGAATTCACGATTGAGTTGGAGCCCGGTACGTCCCCGATATCAAAGGCACCGTACCGGATGGCCCCGACCGAAATGCAGGAGTTGAAGAATCAACTTGAGGAATTGTTCGAGAAAGGTTATATCCGACCGAGTGCGTCCCCGTGGGGAGCACCAGTATTGTTTGTCAAGAAGAAGGATGGTTCGTTCCGCTTATGTATTGATTACTGGGAATTGAACCGGGTGACGATCAAAAATAAGTATCCTTTACCCCATATCGATGATCTTTTGGATTAACTTCAGGGAGCTTCAGTATTTTCCAAGATCGACTTAATATATGGATATCATCAGTTGCGGATCCGAGAGTCGGATATCGCGAGGACGGCGTTTCGAACACGCTATGGTCATTATGAGTTTGTGGTTATGCCGTTTGGATTGACTAATGCACCTGCAGTATTTATGGAGTTAATGAATCGGGTTTTCATCGACTTTTTGGATCAGTTTGTTGTTGTCTTCATCGATGACATTTTGATTTATTCTCGTAATCGAGAGGAACACGAAGTTCATCTTCATCGGGTTCTCGACGTGTTAAGACGAGAGCAACTTTATGGAAAGTTTTCCATGTGTGAGTTCTGGATGTCTGAAGTGACATTTCTCGGACATGTAATTTCATCTGACGGAGTTCGTGTCGACCCTCAGAAGACGGAGGCTATCCGAGATTGGTTACCCCCTAAGAATGTTAAGGAAATCCAAAGCTTTCTCGGATTAGCTGGTTATTATTGGCGGTTTGTGGAAGGATTTTCTAAAATCGCTCAACCCTTGACGAACCTTTTGCGAAAGGATAAGAAATACACGTGGTCCGATGCGTGTCAATGGAGCTTTGAGGAACTCAAGAGCCGGTTAATGTCAGCACCTGTACTTTCCTTGCCGCAAGGAACAGAAGGATTTATGGTTTATAGTGATGCGTCCGGACAGGGTCTCGGATGTGTACTCATGCAGAATGGGAAGGTTATTGCCTATGCTTCACGGCAATTGAAACCTTACGAGGTTAATTATCCGACCCGCGACCTGGAGCTAGCAGCCGTGGTGTTCGCTTTGAAGATCTGGCGTCATTACCTTTATGGCGTCACCTGTCAGGTTTTCACGAATCACAAGAGTTTGAAGTATATATTTACTCAGAAGGAGTTAAATATGCGACAGAGGCGGTGGTTGGAACTAATCAAAGATTATGATATCGAGATCCTTTACCACCCAGGGAAGGCGAACGTTGTCGCCGATGCTTTGAGTCGTAAGTCCGTTCAGGAGCAGATGCTTGCTCGTTTAACAGCCCAGAAGGAGCTTCAGCAGGAATTCCTTAGACCCGAGATCGAGGTCTGGCTTCAGCGAGTTCAGGGACAACTTTGTATGTTAGAGATTTCATCGTCACTTGAGGAGGCAATCCGAGAGAATCAGAGTTCAGACCCATCATTGTTGCGCATCCGTGAGGATGTGGCTCAGGGGAAAGCCCCTGGATTTGTGGTCCACGATGACGGACTTTTGAGGTTTAAGAATCGGTTGTGCGTACCGGCGGATGACAAGTTGAAAAACTTGATTTTGAGAGAAGCTCATGCTACCCCTTATTCTGTTCATCCGGGGTCTAGCAAGATGTACAAGGACTTGAAACAAAATTACTGGTGGAGTAATATGAAGCGAGAAGTCGCGGAATTTGTTTCGAGATGCTTAACCTGTCAACAACTCAAGATTGAACATCAGCGACCGGCGGGTATGCTGAAACCTCTCCCTATTCCAGAGTGGAAGTGGGAAGACATTTCTATGGATTTCATCACGAGTTTGCCGATGAGTCGTCGTGGCATGAATACGATCTGGGTGATTGTGGACCGCTTAACTAAATCTGCTCATTTCCTTGAGATTAAGGATACGTGGGGTCCCGAGAGACTTGCCCAGCTGTTCATCAAAGAGATAGTGAGACTACACGGTACTCCCAAAAGTATCATTTCCGATCGTGACGGACGGTTTGTGTCTCATCTTTGGAAATCAGTTCATCGTGCTATGGGAACTCAGCTTAATCTCAGTACCGCTTTTCTTCCTCAATCCGACGGGCAATCAGAGAGGACTATTCAGACATTAGAGGACATGTTGAGGGCATGCGTCCTCGATTGGAAAGACGATTGGGAAGCCCAACTACCATTAATCGAGTTCACATATAATAATAGTTGGCATGCTTCGATTAAGATGGCACCCTACGAGGCCTTATACGGTCGTCGTTGTCGATCTCCTTTGTGTTGGGATGACCTATCCGAATCAATCGGCATCGAGCCCGATATGCTTATAGCCGCCCGTGAGAAGGTAGCTTTGATCAGGAGTCGTTTGTTGACCGCTCAGAGTCGACAAAAATCTTATGCAGACAATCGTCGTCGACTACTAGAGTTCGAAGCGGGTGACCACGTTTTGGTCAAGGTGTCCCCGAGTCGATGTATTTTCCGTTTCGGAAAACGGGGGAAGTTGAGTCCGAGATTTATTGGACCATTTGAGATTTTGGAATGAGTAGGCGAGCTAGCTTATCGTTTGGCCTCACCTCCGGCGTTGAGTCGAATTCATAATGTGTTTCACGTCTCTCAGCTTCGGAAATATGTCGCCGACCCGAGTCACATACTTCAGTTCGACGAAATCGAGATCGCTGATGATCATTCGTATGAGGAGCGTCCCATACGAGTCTTAGAGCGGCGAATCAAACAGTTGAGGAATAAGGCGATTCCTTTGGTTAAAATTCAGTGGTCTAGACACGGAGTTGAAGAGGCTACTTGGGAAACCGAGGATAGTATGCGGGAGAGTTATCCCGAGTTGTTTGACCCTTAGTTTCGGGGACGAAACTCTTTTAAGGGGGGGTGTATGTAATACCCGGTTGTAATTCAGTCATTATCATTCAGTAATTTCATTCGGTGATTGTCACTGTGTAATCTTTCACTTGTTAATAATCATTCGTCCGTGTTCACCGTTCGGTATAACTTCGAGTTGTGTATCAATATTTTTCATTGTTTCAACCTTATTCGGGAATTGAGACAAGAGTATTATCTTGATTGTGGTAATTGATTCATTAGTCGATGTTGACGTTGGTATTCATGTCATTTCAAATTTCTTCATTGTTCAAATCGTGTTTTGTTGGGCGAATCCTTGTAATCATTGCTTGGAACCACCGTTTTGGGGTTTCCGTACTTCCATTTCGTGTTATTGGTTCCCAGATATCGATTCCTATTGCTTTATTCTCTTCCCGGGTCATTTTTCTTCATTTTAGGACCCAAGGGGGGTGTGGGCCGCAGCACAAGGAGTGTGCGCCGCGGCACACACATTTTCCAGTTTTTGGCTGAGCGGCCTGTACTATGTGCCGCGGCACATGTCGGCCGGGCCGCGGCACATTGCCGAGTCACTGCCGCGGCACACCCGTCCGGGCCGCGGCACACTCGTATAGCATTTTCGTCCATTCAGCGTCTGTACCTTGTGCCGCGGCACATGCCGGCAGGGCCGCAGCACACTGCCGAGACACTGTCGCGGCACACTTGTCCGTGCCGCGGCACGCTGCCGATCGCTGGGGGCTGTTTTTGGCCCTGTGCCGCGGCACACTTCGGCTGAGCCGCGGCACACATATCAGTCAACTCTATAATTGCAGTTTTTGAGCGAATCAGCTCATTATTTTCCATTTACTTCACCTACACACGAGAGAGAAGGCTTGAGGGTGAGGATTTTATTCATCTATCACTTGAGTGTTGGATTTTCATCATTTTCATTCGGTTGTGAAGTTCGGATCATCGATCTATCGCGATTTCATCGGATTATATTACTTGGATCTTCAAAGGTAATATTCATCAAACCTCTTGGATTTCGATTTTGTATTGAGTTATGATGTTTTGGATGTTTAAAATCATGTTGTATGAAGTGATATACGCATGATTATGGATATGTTTGATTATTCATTGGATTATTGAAGGATTTTCCAAGAACACTTTGAATATTGAGTTGGATTTGGGGTTTTTCGATTAATCGTTGTTGTAATCACGATTTTGGACATTCAGATCGGATTATTGATCGTATGGAAGATGTTTTGTTGGATTGAAAACACTTTTTGGGTTTTGATGTTGGTTTAATCAAAGTTGGGTTGTGTTGTATCCAGATTTATCCACCTCGACAGGTGATCGACTTCAAGGCCGAGCGACCGAGTCCACAACCAATCAAGCTATGGCGAGCTCGCCTAAACGAAGATACCAGACCACCTTCAGGTAGCTGGCGATCGTCTCCAAAGACGATCGCCCTTTGGCATCTGGCGATCGACTCTAGTGACCGGCTAAGGACAACCGACCTACGCCCCGAACAGAGACGATCGCCCGACAAAGTCATCGAAGACTGGATCTCAGAACAGCACCCACGTGCAGATCCACAAAAGGCGCTGACAGATAAGACCTTTGACCCCAGCCTGTCACCTACCTCACCTACTGACAGGTCCGCCAAAAGTTACGAAGTGGGACCGCCCGTGACAGCGACTAAGACGCGTGCAGGCTTCTCATTGGACCACGCGGCTGACAGCCAACAACTCCTGCAGACTTTAAGGACACAAACCCATGTGCTAAAAGACGATCGCCCGCTTATTATAATACAGCAAAGGCGATCGCCCAGCAGGTCCAAGTCCTATAAATGGAGAACCTCCTCCTACTGGAAAAAGGTTCCCAATTCGTTCACTTATAGTCTGAATTCATTCACGGAAATACAGAAGAACATACATATCGTCCAGCTCCCAGCTTTCTCTCCAGAATCTACCTCCGGATTTCTCTCTCAGAACCTCTCATCCAGAAGACGGTCGGCAGAAGCAAGAAGTCTCCACAGTGCAGATTCCAAGAGACATACAAGTCTAGGAGCTCAAGCATACAGCTAATACTCGCCGTGAGAGATTGTCGATCTCTCACCGCCGCCACTGTTCATCTCCGTTGTTACAAGAACTCACAGAGCATCATATCTGGTTCTTCCGGCAATCTACACGCTCACTAGCTAAGATAACAAGAATCTTTACACTCATTGTAATTGTATTCTTACATTAGTATTTGTATCCCCGAATATTAGTATTAATAATATCTCGCGAGAGCATTCAAGCCAGGGACTAACAACCCCGGCAATTCTTGTGTTATTTACTTTTCTCACGGAAGTGTTCTCGCATTTGTTTGCTATCCATCCATTCCAGCAATATCTATCTCCGGATAATATTTTGGGTAGCAACAATTGGCGCTAGAGGAAGGGCGATCTATACCTTCATTTTTCGTTCCTATCGTCCCGAAGAACACTCATTGTTCTCGGGGCATATACTTGAAGTGACACTCACTGCGCTTCAAAGAAAACATTCAGAATCATGACATCCGCCGGTACATCGAAGATAGCCACTCTCCGAACCTCCGGACACCATATCCCAGCTCAATCAGAACCCAAGCCGACGACCGGGGGAAGCCACGGAAACGCGAGACTCTCGATCCCGCGCCTGAGAGATGGCCCCAACCTCTCACTCGACCAGTTCCAAAACGAGGAACAAATCGAGGAGGCTATGGCCATCCTAGAGGAGCGACGGAGAGCATGCGCGTCGCCCGCAATATCTCCCTCGATCGTCCGCCACATGGGAAAACGGAAATTCAACGGGCTACTGGGCGAGCGATCGTCAGAAAGTCCCAATTCGCGAGAAAGGGCTCTCGCACGACCGGACGGGTCCGTATTCAATCGCTTGGGGCGCGACCCATCCTGGCGACCAGGGCATTCTGTTTCCAACCACGAAAAGACGAAATCCGAATCCGTCACCAGGAGTTCAGCCTACCCAACTCATAGCCGAACGCGGGTCAGCCGCCTTACTCCCGCCCCGATCGCCAGGGGATCAGTACTCGATCGCCTCGACTCCCGCTCCGAGCGCCGAGCAGCCAGGCCACGGCGATGGCCGCTATGCAACGCCAGCTCGACGAGATGAAAGCACTCTTGGACACTGGGGCAAGCGCCAGCAGAAAGATCACCGGGCCGACCAAACCACTCGCGGTCCACATCGAGCTCGCCCCCATGCAACCAAGGATCGCTCCTCCCAGAACACCTCTGTATGAAGGGAGATCGGACCCCGAAACCCACTTGAGTAAATTCCGAATCTACATGACTGGGTGTGAGGCATCAGATGCAACCAAGTGCCGAATCTTCCCATTAACATTGGGCGAGCTGGCCCATCGGTGGTACGCCTCACTACCACCACGATCGATCATCTCTTTTGAGAAACTGGCGAATGACTTCACGTCATACTTCGCCACCAAGGTCGCCAGACCAGAAGGCCCCCACCGCGTGATGAAAATCAGGCAGGGGGAGGACGAAACCGACGCAGATTACATCGACCGAGTAGGCGAAATTATCCTCACCGGCGAACCCGTCAGTTATGAGCTTGCTCTCTATTCGGTCATGGGGGGATTCTATGGCCATTCACCCATGTTTAGACATCTCACCAAGGATATCCCCCCAACCTACGCGATCTTCCGCGCTAAGGCTGCCGACTTTCTGGCCAGGCAAAGGCTGCTCACCCTCCACCTAGGCGAGAAAACGCCACCCCCTGTCCGAAAGATGGCAATCGCCAAAACAAAGAAGGCGATCGCCAAAACAAAGAAGGCGATCGCCAAGCCACCCGGAGATCTCAAGGCCTTCGAGGACATGGAAGCCCATCTCCTCCATACGTTCAACCGAACTCCGGCCCACATTTTCTATGCCATCAAGGGGCACGAACCGCTAAACAAGCCAAAGGCGATAAGGGACCACGGTCACCTAGACAACAATCAATATTGTGCCTACCATAAGAGTCCCGGCCACAGCACCAACCAATTGTAACACCCCCAGGATATCCGAGGTATATTACAGCGCCGTGAATCCCTATATGGGACCCACCAGGCTAATCAAGCACCATACTCATCGACTCACGGAAATAACGGAAAAATACCTCGTCATAAAGACGCCCAGCAAAATAATCCACCCGGTTCAACCGGTCTAACATAACACCATAATCCAACACAAACATAATAAACAACAATACGATCCCGACGAGTAAAAACTCTTAAGTACTCGAGTACTTCTATTAGTTTAAAGACCACAGAAGATAAAAAAGATAGAAAGCAATAAGACACCACTCGTGCACAATCATCACGCACGGCCATCATCCGCATATCTTGGTCCAAAGACCGCTCGTCTCGATGAACCTGACCTGAAATTCATAAAACGAATTTCCCCAAAACGGGTCCCCAGAGGGGTTAGCAATTACGCTAGTATAAGTAACCAAATGAACGATTTACATCTTACACAAATAGTAATGCATGCAATTCAAGAGAACATAGTTCCAAAACATTCATTTCCGGAAATGCCAATATCAAATCACATTTGTAAAATGCACCACAATTAACCGTCGATCCACGTCTCTGTGGACCCCTACTGAGACCCCGTCGGATCTAACCCGTAGTGGTTAAAAGCAAGCTCGTCGATCCACGTCTCTGTGGACCCCTACCGAGACCCCGTCGGATCTAACCCGTAGTGAGCATACACACACACACCATTTCTCATACAATACTACTATGTCAAGATTGTAAGTTCATAAGGATACTTGCCTCGGTTAATAGACGGTGATACGAACGGAAAGGAAGAATCGAACACGACCGCGAGGAACCGGCGGAAATGAACCTAACGATTCGAATAACACAATCACAACCAACTCTAGACGAATACGGAAATGGAATACACCCGAAAACCCGCCTACGATTCATGTATATTTGTACCAAAAATAACAACGAGGGCGGACCACAACCAAACCCTCTCGATTCCGTAAAAACCCATAAAATATCCATGAATCCGTAGGAAAACTAAAGATACTAACAATATTAATCGCATTCATCATGAATCAACCAACAAAACGGAACGAATCGAAAGAAAATCCCAAAACCCCCAAATTATTCGAAAATAGGGTTCTAGAGATATTACCTTTGGAGATTCAAGTACTAAGATCCGTAGAACACGCGTTAGATTGATTATCCGGGCCTCACAACCGAAGGAAAATGATGAAAATCAACCCCCAATTGATGAATGCTTGAGAAGTTCTCCCCCTTAGTCCTCTCTCTCTCTCGCAGGTGAAGAATGAAGGAAATGGCCGATCTCGTCTAATAAGAACGAGATTATACGATTAATAGCTTGGTGTCTTTGCGGCAGAAGTGTGCGCGGCACGAGCCAAAAATTACTCCCGGGGTTCGGCGGTGTGCGGCACGGCTGCGTGTGCCGCGGCACCCAGTCTGATCGGGTTTTGGTCGCGAGATGTCACACGAGTGTGCCGCGGCCGGACGGGTGTGCCGGCAACGACTTGTGCCGCGGCACCGGATGGGTGTGCCGCGGCACACAGTACAGTTCGCTCGACCAACAATAGGAGAAATGTGTGTGCCGCGGCGCACACACCTTGTGCCGCGGCTCACACCCCCTGTTGGTCCCAAAAAGATAAAAATGATCCGGAAAGAGAATAAAAGCGATAGGAATCAACATCGGGGAAACAATAAAACGAGATGAACCCATGGCAACCCCAAAACGGTGGTTCCGCACAACAATAACGAGAATCAGATCGATAGATGACAGGAAAATATACACTGAAAGATACACGAGGGTTACTACAGTCGAAGAAAATACACCGGAAATAAAAATACAAGGGAAAGAAAAATGCGGATATTACACCAATGCCGCGACCTCCTCAAACAGCTCTCGAGATTGTTCAAGGAGGGCAAGTTGGACAGCTTATTGGCTTAGCCGAAGCCCCTACCAATCTCTATACACGATCGTCCGAGTCAAACACAAACAGGTTGGGAAGCTCATACGAGCCGACCCCCAGATCAACCTCGGCGACCCTCTCTACATACTTCAATCAAGAGAAGGGAACCTCGGAAGTCTCTCCCTGATCTCCCTCCTTATTTAAGAAACTAGAGGACTCGCTCGCCATCTACAGTTCACCATCTAACGTGATGGACTAAGGCACGAGATCGCCTCCCCTGCACAACGTACACCGTCGAAGGTCGGCATCTACATGACGATCCGAGGTAGAAGAGTGCAGCCATGGTCCTGGTGGTTGATGGAACCGACTGCTTAGGCCATGCAAGGTCCCTCTGGGCCACGATCGCCCGCCCTTCGCTTAGATACGAGGCCGGCGTAGTCTGAGGGCCCTCCAAAACTAATCAATGGACACGATCGCCCGCCCTCAAAGGTTCATCACTTAACGTGGTGAACCCAGACAATGCGATGCGTCACTACCCCCGTCTCAACGTACACCGTCGAGGGTCGCCATCGTCATGGCGACCCGAGGTGGAAGCAGAGCTAACAAGCTGCGGGCGTGGAGTTGAATCATCCGACGCTGCCCCACGCAAGGACTCCTCTAGACCAAGACCGCACGCCCTTCGTTTAAATACGAGGCAAGGCGCAGCCTAACAGAGGACCCTCACAATAAAATGAGTCACGAGACAGACAAAGTCGCTCACGCATAAGACATGGTCATGAAGTCGGTCCATCGAACTCCGCGACTATGCACGGTTCCTCAAGATGGACGACCGTCCTCGAGGATTCGACAAAGTTGAAAACCGCTCACTCGACGAATTATTTTCATCCCCTTAGTTTCACTAAGTGAATAAAAACAAGGGGGAAGAGTGCGGACTACCTATGCGACGATCGTCCCTATTCAAACACATACGGAGATCGCCATTTTTCAGAAGTTGTGCAGTGATCGAATTTGTTGTAAAAGTTATCTTTATGAGTTTATCAATTCATTTGGAACTACACTTGCAACGATCTCTCCTCACACATTTGTACAAAGTCAAACAAAGACTCAAAAATAGCAATCATTCAAGTGATAAGTCAGAGAATCAAACTTTCATTTTATTGCTTGAAGGATCAAAATACATGGTCGCCCGAAGGCCAAAATGCTACAAAGAGAAAGCTACAAAACTGCAAGGCAATAAGCTAGAACATAAAAAAAACGAAGTGCCTCAGGCCCCTGCCTGGCCTTCGCCTTCAACCGCCGGCTCGACCTGCGGCCCTTTCCTAGTTCCTGGAGCGGCCTCCCCGTCCTCCGGAGCGTCAGGATGAACGAGGTTCGCCGGAGTCGGGTACCAGCTCAAATCCACGCCAAGCTCCGAGAGATCCAAAATCGGCAAGGAGAAAGCAGGATGAAGAGGATGCTCTAGCGCATACGCCTTGAAATTCTCAGCAAGAGGGCCTACCTCCAGCCCTCCCTTCTTGGCGGCTCGGATCGAGTCAGCGAACGCCATATAATAGGCAAACTCGCTGACAAACTCCAAGTTAAGGAAGGGATTGGCCTTGGTCGCCTCTACCTCCCCTTTCAGCTCCGCCATCGCCTGTTGTGACCCTTGGAGCTCGGCCTCCCTCGCAGCTATCTTCTCCCTAGACTCCGCCAGCTCGCTAGTCAACCGAGCGATCGTCACCTTCTGACGATCGGCCTCTGTCTCAGCAACCTTCTGCGCCCGGACGACATTCGTCATCCTGTCCCGGAATCGGTCAACCGCCAACTGAGACATCTCGGCATCCTTCCTCGCTAGCTCAAGCTCTTGGCTCGCCAGCTTGGTTGCCTCCAAAGAGTCTTTCTACATTGCCGCGATCTTGTCGGTGAACTCGGCGTTCTCTTTCCGAGCCGCCTCGAGATCCGCCTGCAGGCGAATAGTGGAAGGTCGCCCCTCAAACTCCTGCGCAGCCTGGACAGCCATGGTCGCCGTCTGGAGAGAAAGAGCGAGAACAGCCTGCATCATACTCCCCGATCGCTGACGAGCGATCGCATCTAGATCGGTCGTCCAGGCCTTCGGTAGAGCAGAAACGGCCTTGCTGACGTATTGTGGGATGTCACAGGACTGGCGAGGAGATCGGCTCGCTAAGAAATCCAACACTATCGGCGGGCAAGATGGATCTGTGCGACGGATCCTGCATCAAAACAACAAAGTTAACACAACTCCTACGCAAATGACAAGTTTCAACTCAGCAAACAGTCTACCTCTCGGCTCTCTCAGGATCCCGACCGAAGTATGGCTTCCCGCGAGGGGTCTCAGCTTCAGCGATCGCCATCTCCCGCAGGAAAGCCGCGGAGGGAGCTGGCTCTTTCTCCGAAGGAACAACAGTGATCGGAGGCGCGGCGATCGGCACCTCACTAGCAGGGGCAGAAACTGGAGTTTCTCCCGACCTCTGCCGTTTGCGATTTGTCCGAAGCCCCTCCTCCCGGACTTCCTCCTCGGCCACGATCGGCTCCACGCGAGGCTCCGCCTCCGGGATGATAGGTACCGCCACAGGAGGAGCCCGCAAGGACCTCGTCTGGCGGAGACGACCCAAAACCCATGGATTCGACATAGCAATCTCCGGTGGGGGCTCCACAATGCGAGGAAAGCGAACCTCTGCGATAAGAACAGTCAAGCCACAGTTAGTCATATTCCTCCAACAGGACGATCGCCCAGCAAATGGAGATCGTAGAAATTCATACCTGAGATCGAGAGATGTCTCGGAAAATGGAGTACGCGAGCGGACAACCGACGACTCTCCTTGTTGATCCGGTTAGCGTCCAATTCGTCGTCCGGCAAGCTTCGTATCCGCTCCCAGACGACCAGGAAATCAAAAGGTAGCTCCTCGATCGCCGAAATATGAAAACCTGCAAAAGCAAATTCAAATTAGATCAGTTCAGAACATATCCGAACTAAGGGAGAGTCTGAACCATTACCGGGATGTCTCTCCCGAAAACTAGTGGGAATCTCCAGATCGCCAGTGGGATTGTCACTCGCGGAGGCTTTCCAGACACCGACGACCCAGAACCACTTCGCCGGATCACCCCGCACCTTTTTCGGGACTCCAAGGATCACCCGACCGGATCGACCTTGTATATGATAGCCTCCGACCGACCCTTTCTGAACCGTCAGCTTGAACAGGTGGTTCATCTCCGACGGCGAAGGAAGGCGGTATAGTCGGTGACCGCCGAACAAGGTGAGGGTACACATTATCTGGAGCCAAGCATTTGGCATCAGCTGGAGAGGCGCCACGTTCCAGGCAGCCAACAGATGGGAGACAGCGAACGACAAGGGGAATCACAACCCTGCCTCCATGATCGCTTCATTCACAGCGACCATCCCCTCCGGAGGCTGATCGGCTCTCTCATTCTCGGCCGGCATGAAGAGATCCACGTCTGAGGGGATATGAAACCTCATCCTCCAGACGGCCAGATCCTTCCTGGTCGCCGAACTCCTGATTTGGCCAAGCAACCACAGAGATCGCTGAGCAGCCCGAAATAGCGATCGCTTGGGAGGATGATAAGGGTGAGAGATCGAATACTCCCTGAAATCAAATCTTGGAGACGGACCGGCCAACCCCTCCATAATCTCAGCAAATGCCTCATAAGCCCGACCAAAGGCACCGTGCCGCTCCCAATAGGCCCTGACCGCAAGATCTCTCTCCATCTGCAAGCGCCTATGTTCAACGGCCGCCTCCTTAGCCATGTCAGCCTCGTTGAACAGCGCCTCCACCTCCGCAGGGTCAATTCCGGCCCGGATAGCCTCAGCGGCCGTCTCCAGATGAAATCCAGCGGTGGATCCTCCCCGGACATCAGAAGTCCCAGCGGCGAAGGAAGTGCCCACTCCGTATGAAGAAGATGTTCCAGCCATTTTTAAAGAAAAGAGGAGAAAAGGAATGTTCGTCTTACCCAAAGATGAAATCGACCGACGATCGGCAGTAAGATCTTCAGAAAAGTCTTCAGCAAGTCCTTCTTTCTCCAGTCAATGCGCGCGAGAATGAACACAGCCACCCTATGCCCTTTTATAGGAGATGGCAGTGACTCGTTTGCAATAAAGGAGAATCTCAGGGGTCGGATCTCAAACGTCGCAATTAAGACTACCTTGAAACCCGCGTACGCGTCTTTTTAAGGACGCATCAGTCTAGGAGTCATAAATGACCATCGGTCTACCCCAACAGGAACCCGACACGTGTCCAGAGACTTTTCCGCATCCGCTACAATTTCCCGCTCATTTCAGCGACCTACAGATCGTCCAAACTCAGAATCTATCAGCTCAGAGACGATCGCCAGTTCAGTGAAACGCAGAGTCGCTCGTCGAAATTCAGCGATCGCCAGCAGAACCACCTCACCCCACGTTTCCAACGTAGGAGCGAGCTGGGGGGCAATTGTTGTATCGAGATATATCCACCTCGACAGGCGATCGACTTCAAGGCCGAGCGACCGAGTCCACAACCAATCAAGCTATGGCGAGCTCGCCTAAACGAAGATACCAGACCACTTTCAGGTAGCTGGCGATCGTCTCCAAAGACGATTGCCCTTTGGCATCTGGCGATCGACTCTAGTGCCCGGCTAAGGACAACCGACCTACGCCCCGAACAGAGACGCCCGGCAAAGTCATCGAAGACTGGATCTCAGAACAGCACCCACGTGCAGATCCACAAAAGGCGCTGACAGATAAGACCTTTGACCCCAGCCTGTCACCTACCTCACCTACTGATAGGTCCACCGAAAGTTACGAAGTGGGACCGCCCGTGATAGCGACTAAGACGCATGTAGGCTTCTCATTGGACCGCGCGGCTGACAGCCAGCAACTCCTGCAGACTTTAAGGACACAAACCCATGTGCTAAAAGACGATCGCCCGATTATTATAATACAGCAAAGGCGATCACCCAGCAGGTCCAAGTCCTATAAATGGAGAACCTCCTCCTACTGGAAAAAGGTTCCCAATTTGTTCACTTATAGTCTGAATTCATTCACGGAAATACAGAAGAACATACATACCGTCCAGCGCCCAACTTTCTCTCCAGAATCTACCTCAGGATTTCTCTCTCAGAACCTCTCATCTAGAAGACGGTCGGCAGAGGCAAGAAGTCTCCACAGTGCAGATTCCAAGAGACATACAAGTCTAGGAGCTCAAGCATACAACTAATACTCGCCGTGAGAGACTGTCGATCTCTCACTGCCGCCACTGTTCATCTCCGTTGTTACAAGAACTCACAGAGCATCATATCTGGTTCTTCCGGCAATCTACACGCTCACTAGCTAAGATAACAAGAATCTTTACACTCATTGTAATTGTATTCTTACATTAGTACTTGTATCCCCGAATATTAATATTAATAATATCTCGCGAGAGCATTCAAGTCCGGGACTAACAACCCCGACAATTCTTGTGTTATTTACTTTTCCCACGGAAGTGTTCTCGCATTTGTTTGCTATCCATCCATTCCAGCAATATCTATCTCCGGATAATATTTTAGGTAGCAACAGGTTGTTAACAATCGAAGTTGGCCTCAAAGTGTTCGATATAATGCCCCAATGAACTTGGTTTAATCGTATCGACGTTTTGAGTTCGTTATATTCGTGTTTGATTCGTATTTTGAACGAATTGTTGGTCATTGTATTATTCAAGGTTGTTCGAGCGACCGATATCTCAATTAGGACGTTGTTCGTGGAAGGATAATTGTCACCGGTGTTGTGTAAGTTAATTCTTACTCGGTTAAAAGGATATTCATTCCTTTTGTTGTTGTTCATTCATAATCATAACTCATTCATCATTGTATTAACCATATCAAAACTTGTCATTGTCAATTAATCACCTCAGTCACAAGGAACGACGGTTCCAATCATTTCATTGAGCTGTCATTCATTTCACTATCATTTCACCTCGATGAGTCATTATTCATTTTCGATGTCACTTTTGTTATATCGTGGCATTCCGGGTCACACTGGCGTGCCGGTTGGTATGTGTAGGATTTTCATGTCGGGCACATTTAAGTCGTGTGTTGGTTGTTGGCCTCACATTGGACTGTGCACACGAGTCGATTGCTTCGTGAGACTGATTAGGTACAAGACCACACATGTATTCGATCGATACTCGTTGGTGGCTTGTGCACGGACACATTTCCATCCCAGGCGTAGTGTGGTGCCACCCTTTGAGCCGTACTGTTAGTTGATTCATACAGCATGTTTGACTGCGTATGTTTTCAACAAGATTGGGTTATAATCTAACCGATTCATTTTTGATCGAACTTGTGGTTTATACAACATATCATGATTGTGTATTTTAAACCCTTGAGGATTGTTGTTACGTATGGCGGCCCGTTGGGATATTGTTTTCAGGTTATGGCAAGGCGAAAGCACGGGGAGAGCACATTGACGGTGAGGAGTCCCAATGATACTAGAAGGGCCCCCCAGTTTTTTCAGTTATTTATGTTTCCTTCATTTATTCCGCTGCAGACATTCCGTTTGAACACTCATTTCACTCAGTGTTGTATATTTTATCTCCATATAAAATATACATGTATTCTGTATTATCCTGGATGTGTTGTAAGAAACTCCTCATCGGAGTAATTATTGTTGTAATGTGGTTCGGTACTACATTTACCCTGTGTAATTCATTCATTTTCATTCGCCTAGTGGGTCCCAGTCGGGAGTCCACGGCACTGTAATGTCCGCCTAGTTTGGGGTGTTACAATTTTATCTTCTCTGTTTGTAGATGGAATTCCTAAAGATCGACATTTTAAATTACAGTTCCATCTAGCAGATTTATAGCAAACGGCTATCATCTTTGCTCGTCGTTTGTTGGCATATGAACTTTTTCCAAGCCCTAGTAAAAATCTAGTCGGTGTTTCTGTGAACTCACTTGATATTCTCACTTTGGCTTCAATTATGAATCTAATGTCAAAAGGTATGCTTTTATTCATAAGCAACCTCATCCTTTCAAGTCTTGTCTTGTAAATTTTTAAAATGACATTTTTGCTCAGAAAGGGATATCTTTTTTCAATTTTATTCAAAGTTTCTTCCATGATAAAAAATAAAAAATAAAAAATAAAATGAAAATAATAGGAGAAAATATCTACAAATATCAGTTGTTGTGGAAACTGAAAATTCCGACTTTAATAGTCACGGAGTACCGTTATCCGCCACTTGACCGGACAAACACAATTGAGTACTAAGTTACAACGTCGAGAAATTGTATCTATAAAAATAGTTTACAATGTAAGATTTCAATTATAACACTTATACTTCCCCGGCAACGGCGCCAAAAACTTGACACGTTCTTAGTGTAACTATCGCAAGTGCACGATATCGTATCAAGTAGTAAGTGGACTTTTTGAGTCCGGTTTATCGATCCCACGAGGAAGTTTGGTTATAATTTGAATTATACACTATTAGTCTATTTTTATAGATACTAAGATGAGTGAAACACACAATTAAAGAGTTTGGTTTAATAATTGCAAAGAAAATGCAATAATAGTTCTAATATTCAAGGAAATAAAAAGATTGTACTAATAATAGATTGATTAAATATAAAATGAAATAGTTGGGATTACAAACTTAGTTCATCATTAGTTATAGAATATGTATAAGAGATCATAACATGAATTTACTTATTATGTTGTGTAGATTCGATTTTCCTTAAAAAGACGGTTTCTCTTTCGAACTATAAAACACCCCTTATATATTGAATCAATCCACTATATTTCTATGTTGATTGGCTTCAATACATAGCATTAGGATTTATGAAAATAACTCAAAGAATCATCTAAGGTCTAGAGGTATATTTCTATCCCCTAGAATAACTTAGAGTGAAGATCATTTGATCTAATCAAACATATTTTCTTTCGAAACATATGAAGACCATAAATATCGTCATTTATTGGCTAAATAAATAAAGATTGATAAAACAATGAAAATCACACACAATAATAAGTAATTCATAATAGATCTTTATACAAACTTAAATAACATGACTAACCTTGTTTATAATCCCAACTAAGGTAACTTAGCCCATGAAGGGTTTAATATACATAATACAAGCTTGAGTGGTCATTATTAGTTGAAAAAGAGAAAGAATTGATCCTAACTCCCTTAGTAGATAAAGGAGAAAGAAGCAATAAACTCTCTGAACAACATATGCTATACCACTATTACACAAATCACTCAAAAACACAAAAAGAAAATATTACAAAAAGTGGAAAATTATAAGATGAATGATGAATGATGAAGGATCTAAGGGGTCTATTTATACACCTAAAGTCATCTAATAGCTCCAAAACTCCAGCATTATTACAATAGATCGGATCAATGCCAGCCATCCCCTCAATAATACACAAAAAGTATAAAAAATTAGACAAATGATCACAATCTGTCAAGAGTTACGGCCGTAACATTCGGTAATTCTGGACGTAACTTGGATAACTCTGGCGGTAGCATTCGATGAATTCTGGCCGTAACATGGCTTCGTCAATTTGCTCCTTTGGTTGCTTTGTGAGTTACGTTTTGGGCGAATTTCTCAGACTTTGCGTTTTTGCCCCAAATCTTCTTCGGATGATAACTTTTGATATATAACTCTGATTTTGAATCCGGAAAGACTACCGAACTCGTCTCGGAAAGCCCTACAACATGAATACATAAAAACTCAACAAAGAGAATATTTTATAAACATGTTATTTCTTGAGTAAATCAGTAATTCAATCCGATTAAGACTATATTTACATCATCATCCGATAAAAATAAAATTATTAAAAACTAATTAATTAAAAGCAAAAAACGAGTAGACTTGCTCAATTATGGGTGATATTTATCGATACAAACCATGGATAAGTGTATAAAACTGACACTTATCACACCCCCAAACTTGAATTCTTGCTAGTCCCGAGCAAGACTCTTTATTATTCACGCTCCAAAAATAAAAATAAGAAAAATTAATACACACATAAATTAAAATATAAAAAGAGAAAAGGAGATTAAAATGCCATTAATACACAACAACCAGCTTTATACAGTAGATATAAATGAATCAAGATTCAAAATAAATCTACAAATGATTTTGAAGTTAAAACACGGTTTTATTTTTGTAATTCCAAAATGCAAGGTTTCCCCCCCAAAAGGTTGATTATTTCTTTCTCACTCGTGATACACCCGACTCCCTTTAATGGTTGCTCTCGATCACTCATTTATTTTTCGACTCAATATGAAGAAGAATTTCATTGGCGTCATCAAATATTGTGATTTTTCACGAAATTGAGTGTATTGAAATTCAGCCGCTAATTAATTCAGATCTGCTCATAAACTACATCCCTTTTAGTGATAGCTTTCACACCGTTATTTACTAACGTGTAGCTCTTTTCACTAACACGATTTCTATCTCTTTTTTTAAAAGGTGATAGCTTTCACACCGTTATTTGCTAACATGTAGCTCTTTTCACCAATTTTTCTGTGAGACGGCAGCTACGCACCAACAATGGTTAGTCCTTTATTTTTCGCAAAATTTTAAGACTCCCAAAATTAGGCTGCTGTTGCTGCTCAACACTTCTCCTTTTCGTCATTTTTTTTAAGTGATAGCTTTCACACCGTTATTTGCTAACGTGTAGCTCTTTTCACCAATGACTCTTTTTTTAGGGAATAGATTTTTTGCAGAAAATTATTTATTAGTTAAGCATGAAAAATCAAAAACTCCACAAATTAACTAAATTTCAGTTCTATTTTTCATCAACCAACTGATTCTTCTTTTCTCAAGGTAAAGAATGACTCGATTTTATATGATAACTACAAGGCTTGGAAAGAGAGATTAAGGCTCAAAATTTTTGGAATATACAATTTTTAACCGGTTTAAAACGATTTTAGAAGCTTGTATATAGCTAACTTATTGGTGTTATGGCCAGATCTAGAAATCTCACAAATAAAAATAATATATATATAAATATATAAATATAAAAAAAATTTAAGGCAAATAACCAAAATAATCAAAACACACCAAAATACCAACACACCAAAACATACCACCCCCAAACTTGAAAATAAAACTGTCCTCAGTTTAAAAAAAATAGAAAAAATAAAAAAAATAAAATAAAAAGCAATGGAGAAAAGCAGAATACTTCCTGTTGATGAAAGTTTTGCTTGAGCTAACGCCTTTTAAAATCTGCAAGAGAATAAATATACGAGGCAAACAACAAAATAAAATAAAATATACTCGTAAGTATAACACAATTTTTTTTAGATGCGCTTCAAGAAAGTCCGAAGAGTCGCCTTACACTGCCATCAATGCTTTTATAAAAAAACAAACAATAAAAATTACAGCAATAACAATACATAAATCGCGAATAGTGCGTGTCAAGAGATCAAGAAGAAACTCCTTAAGCTGCCATCATTTAGCACGATTTTTACACACAACAGAAGGTAAAAATACAAGAGGTCCGACATGGGTTATCAAAGGGAGAGGAATGAATCCACTTTTCATTTTCTCACGGTAAAATCTTCCATCCAGACAATTTTAGCTAGAGCTGGATCTGGTTGAGGAACAAATTCATTGAGTTTTTTGATTAGTTCTTCTGGTGTTGTTGCAACGACTATGATTCGTTTAGCACGCTCGAAAATAAAACCCTTTTCAGCAGAGTAGTCGATGAAAGATAGAAAACCATCAGAGAAACCATTGACATTAAGCAGACCTATTGGTTTTTGATGAACATTTAGCTGGGCTCTAGTAACCACATGAAAAAGTTCCTCAAGGGTGCCAAAACCACCAGGAAGGGTGATAAAGGCGCCAGAATTATTTATCATGTGAGTTATGCGATCTTGCATATTTAAAGATCTAAACTCATCTCCAATAGTTGCCCCGGTGATTTTACTTTCAGCCAGAGGTTTTGGAATTACTCACAACACTCTTACTCCTTCCATATAGGCAGAAGCAGCAACTCGTCCCATTAATCCTAGACTTCCTCCTCCGTAAACTACATGAATGCATTTTTCTCCTAAGGTACGACCCAAGTTGTGGGCTGCTTCAGTAAATCATGCCTCTTTTCCATAACTAGCTCCACCAAAAATACAGACTGTGCTAAATTTTTTTGTGGAAGATGATGACTCCATTTTTGAAAAGAAATTTTTTAGAGAGAAAAAGAGAAAAGTACAAGTTTGAGGGATGAATGAAAGAAACAAGCACAATGTTTATTTATATAAGAAAAAGAAGCTAAAAATTGTTAAACAAGCTTGTGATTGTGTTGATTGCGCTTCAACTACTCAACTAGAATAATGAATGCATTTATCGCGTATCACATTTTTTTATTCAGAAAATCTCACCATACGACAAAAATAAAAGATACTTATGCGTATGTACAGTAGTTGTGATTGTGGATCACATCTTCCTCTGATTTTACGTTCAGAAACGGCTTAAACGCCTTCTATGAGTCGGGGAGAAGCTTCCCATCCATTTTTCTTACAAATTGGCAAACAGGGTCTTTTAACGTCAGATTCCCAAGACGTTGTTCATATTCTGGTTTGAATTTATTCCACAAACATCGAATTCTGTAATGTATGAGTCCACTAGGATGCGTGTCAAGAGAAATTTCGATATTATCTAAATTCTCTTTATTCAGACCATCCTTAATGAACTGAATTTTATCTTCTCTGTTTGTAGATGGAATTCCTAAAGATCGACATTTTAAATTACAGTTCCATCTAGTACATTTATAGCAAACGACTATCATCTTTGCTCGTCGTTTCTTGGCATATGAACTTTTTCCAAGCCCTGGTAAAAATCTAGTCGGTGTTTCTGTGAATTCACCTGCTATTCTCACTTTGGCTTCAATTATGAATCTAATGTCAAAAGGTATGCTTTTATTCATAAGCAACCTCATCCTTTCAAGTCTTGTCTTGTAAATTTTTAAAATGACATTTTTGCTCAGAAAGGGATATCTTTTTTCAATTTTATTCAAAGTTTCTTCCATGATAAAAAATAAAAAATAAAATGAAAATAATAGGAGAAAATATCTACAAATATCAGTTGTTGTGGAAACTGAAAATTCCGACTTTAATAGTCACGGAGTACCGTTATCCGCCACTTGACCGGACAAACACAATTGAGTACTAAGTTACAACGTCGAGAAATTGTATCTATAAAAATAGTTTACAATGTAAGATTTCAATTATAACACTTATACTTCCCCGACAACGGCACCAAAAACTTGACACGTTCTTAGTGTAACTATCGCAAGTGCACGTTATCGTATCAAGTAGTAAGTGGACTTTTTGAGTCCGGTTTATCGATCCCACGAGGAAGTTTGGTTATAATTTGAATTATACACTATTAGTCTATTTTTATAGATACTAAGATGAGTGAAACACACAATTAAAGAGTTTGGTTTAATAATTGCAAAGAAAATGCAATAATAGTTCTAATATTCAAAGAAATAAAAAGATTGTACTAATAATAGATTGATTAAATATAAAATGAAATAGTTGGGATTACAAGCTTAGTTCATCATTAGTTATAGAAGATGTATAAGAGATCATAACATGAATTTACTTATTATGTTGTGTAGATTCGATTTTCCTTAAAAAGACGGTTTCTGTTTCGACTACAAAACACCCCTTATATATTATCAATCCACTATATTTCTATGTTGATTGGCTTCAATACATAGCATTAGAATTTATGAAAATAACTCAAAGAAAAATCTAAGGTCTAGAGGTATATTTCTATCCCCTAGAACAACTTAGAGTGAAGATCATTTGATCTAATCAAACATATTTTCTTTCAAAACATATGAAGACCATAAATATCGTCTTTATTGGCCAAATAAATAAAGATTGATAAAACAATGAAAATCACACACAATAATAAGTAATTCATAATAGATCTTTATACAAACTTAAATAACATGACTAACCTTGTTTATAATCCCAACTAAGGTAACTTAGCCCATGAATGGTTTAATATACATAATACAAGCTTGAGTGGTCATTATTAGTTGAAAAAGAGAAAGAATTGATCCTAACTCCCTTAGTAGATAAAGGAGAAAGAAGCAATAAACTCTCTGAACATCATAGCTTATACCACTGTTACACAAATCACTCAAGAACACAAGTGTGTTCTTCATACAAAAATAAAATATTACAAAAAGTGGAAAATTATAAGATGAATGATGAATGATGAAGGATCTAAGGGGTCTATTTATACACCTAAAGTCATCTAATAGCTCCAAAACTCCAGCATTATTACAATAGATCTGATCAATGCCAGCCATCCCCTCAATAATACACAAAAAGTATAAAAAAATAGACAAATGATCACAATCTGTCAAGAGTTACGGCCGTAACATTCAGTAGTTACGGCCGTAACTTGGACGACTTACGGCCGTAACATTCAGTAGTTACGGCCGTAACATGGCTTCGTCAATTTGCTCACTGGTTGCTTTGTGAGTTATGTTCTCAGCCCAGAATTTCTCAGACTTTGCGTTTTTGCCCCAAATCTTCTTCGGATGATAACTTTTGATATATAACTCTGATTTTGAATCCGGAAAGACTACCGAACTCGTCTCGGAAAGCCCTAAAACATGAATACATAAAAACTCAACAAAGAGAATATTTTATAAACATGTTATTTCTTGAGTAAATCAGTAATTCAATCCGATTAAGACTATATTTACATCATCATCCGATAAAAATAAAATTATTAAAAACTAATTAATTAAAAGCAAAAAACGAGTAGATTTGCTCAATTATGGGTGATATTTATCGATACAAACCATGGATAAGTGTATAAAACTGACACTTATCACACCTCCAAACTTGAATTCTTGTTAGTCCCGAGCAAGACTCTTTATTATTCACGCTCCAAAAATAAAAATAAGAAAAATTAATACACACATAAATTAAAATATAAAAAGAGAAAAGGAGATCAAAATGCCATTAATACACAACAACCAGCTTTATACAGTAGATATAAATGAATCAAGATTCAAAATAAATCTACAAATGATTTGGAAGTTAAAACACGGTTTTATTTTTGTAATTCCAAAATGCAAGGTTTTCCCCCCAAAAGGTTGATTATTTATTTCCCACTCGTGATACACCCGACTCACTTTAATGGTTGCTCTCGATCACTCGTTTATTTTTCGACTCAATATGAAGAAGAATTTCTTTGGCGTCATCAAATATTGTGATTTTTCACGAAATTGAGTGTATTGAAATTCAGCCGCTAATTAATTCAGATCTGCTCATAAACTACATCCCTTTTAGTGATAGCTTTCACACCGTTATTTGCTAATGTGTAGCTCTTTTCACTAACACAATTTCTATCTTTTTTTTTAAAAGGTGATAGCTTTCACACCGTTATTTGCTAACGTGTAGCTCTTTTCACCAATTTTTCTGTGAGACGGCAGCTACGCACCAACAATGGTTAGTCCTTTATTTTTCGCAAAATTTTAAGACCCCCAAAATTAGGCAGCTGTTGCTGCTCAACACTTCTCCTTTTCATCATTTTTTTTAAGTGATAGCTTTCACACCGTTATTTGCTAACGTGTAGCTCTTTTCACCAATGACTCTTTTTTTAGGGAATAGAATTTTTGCAGAAAATTATTTATTAGTTAAGAATGAAAAATAAAAAACTCCACAAATTAAGTAAATTTCAGTTCTATTTTTCATCAACCAACTGATTCTTCTTTTCTCAAGGTAACGAATGACTTGGTTTAAAACGATTTTAAAAGCTTGTATATAGCTAACTTATTGGTGTTATGGCCAGATCTAGAAATCTCACAAATAAAAATAATATATATATAAATATAAAATTTTTTTTAAGGCAAATAACCAAAATAATCAAAACACACCAAAATACCAACACACCAAAACATACCACCCCCAAACTTGAAAATAAAACTGTCCTCAGTTTAAAAAAAATAGAAAACATAAAAAAAATAAAATAAAAAGCAATGGAGAAAAGCAGAATACTCCCTGTTGATGAAAGTTTTGCTTGAGCTAACGCCTTTTAGAATCTGCAAGAGAATAAATATACGAGGTAAACAACAAAAGAAAATAAAATATACTCGTAAGTATAACACAATTTTTTTAGATGCGCTTCAAGAAAGTCCGAAGAGTCGCCTTATGCTGCCATCAATGCTTTTATAAAAAAACAAACAATAAAAATTACAGCAATAACAGTACATAAATCGCGAATAGATACGCGTCAAGAGATCAAGAAGAAACGCCTTAAGCTGCCATCATTTAGCACGATTTTTACACACAACAGAAGGTAAAAATATAAGAGGTCCGACATGGGTTATCAAAGGGAGAGGAATGAATCCACTTTTCGTTTTCTCACGGTAAAATCTTCCACCCACACAATTTTAGCTAGAGCTGGATCTGGTTGAGGAACAAATTCATTGAGTTCTTTGATTAGTTCTTCTGGTGTTGTTGCAACGACTATGATTCGTTTAGCACGCTCGAAAATAAAATCTTTTTCAGCAGAGTAGTCGATGAAAGATAGTAAACTGATGTAACCGAACTGATCGATCACCAAGAACCGGGTTAATCTTAGGAGTTTAGCTAAGAAAACCCAAAATGTATGAAGTATTGTCTTTCTCTCTTTGTAAAGTATGCTATAATCTCAGAATGTGAATCTTTAATGAAACCCCCCCTCTTCCTTTTATAGCAGGGAGATGCCTCGTTCTCTAAGATCTTCCCTGATTTTTAGAGAAGATCCCGGATATCCAGGGATTCAGGCTGCGATTTTTCATCCCTGGATTTCCGGGATTGCAAGGTATGGGCTCTCAATCCCTGGATCTCAGGGATTCTGTCAGATGAGTCAGGATCTTCTTTCCCGAGACTTCGACCTTCATGAGCTCGGAGGCCTTAGATCGGCTCTTATTATAAAAGATCACTTAGGTCGGGTCGTTCCTATTCAAATCCGTACTTCGAGAGACCTTTGAGGTCGGTAACCTTCTAACAGATGTCCCAGGTCAGAAGGGCCTCCGAGTTCGGGAGACCTTTGAGGTCGGCAACCTTCTAACAGATGTCCCAGGTCGGCGGGGCCTCCGAGGTCGAGAGACCTTTGAGGTCGGCAACCTTCTAAAGGACCTTGAGGTCGGCATCCACTTGTCTAAGAAAACCTTTCATTACTAGGAGATCGGTACTCCGGCTTATATTGGTCCATGTTTTAGACCGGGTTTTCTGGGAGCGTGCATTCGGCGTCCTATCAACCAGTCCCCCCTACTCTAGTCGAGCTGTAAGACCGAGTAGAGTAAGATTTGTTTATAATCTGACGACCTTGACACAAGGATCCTTGGGATTCCCGTCCCCAGATAACGAGGTTCCTCGGATTTCATGCGCTATAATACCCCCGTCTTTTCCTTTCCCCGCCTCCCAAACGTCGCGTCTACGGTCAAGTCCAGGTGTCGACCTGTTATAGGTCGGATGAGGCGGTGCCAGATCCCAGCCGTTCCTTTACAGGAGGCATTGGACGCTCCAGATCACCCGTTATCTTCTCGGTTTTCGCCCTCCTTCTCTATAAATAAGAATCCTCTCCCTCCTTCACCCATTTCCGCTCTTCTTCTTGCGACATACTAGTGTGAGGGTATTCCGACGACACTTGCGACCTTGGTTTCCTGCCTTCGGTGGTGCTTCCACTACCTTTCTCCGGCGATCTTCCACCCAATCCCATGGGTATGTTCATCTAAACACCACTTTAGTTTTTCTTTTGGTTTGTTATCGATTTTTCCTCTTCTTCTTCCTCTCTTTTCTTCCTTTTATTACGTCGTCAGCTTCAGATTCTCAGAATTTTTTCGGCGAATCGGTCGTGGACTCCTTTTTAGAAGGTCTTTCCTCTTCTGATGGGGACTCGGGGGGTAGGTCGGGGCGAGCTATTGGTTCCTCCCTCTGTCTTAGGGATGAACCCCTAGGTGATGTAGATTGGTCCGAGCTAGGTGACATCCCTTCTAACCTTCCCTCTGGCATCCCCCAAATCATTATAGATCCCCCTTCCCCTCCTCATATGGACGAAGTAACTGTGACCGGCCTCTTAGCCGACCCATATCAGACGGTCGTAGGAGCGACTCGAGTTCTCCCTCCTCATCCTCTATCTAGGACTAGCCCAGCCACGCTGGCTAGTTTTATAAAATTTCTTAGACTTCTCCCGGGGTGGGAATTTGTCACGCCTCAGGCTAGTGACACCCCTGACCATCCTCCCCCGGGGCATATTACTTGGTTCGTGGATCAGGTGAGCAGTGGTCTTCGCTTTCCACTCCATCCCTTTCTTGTCTCTCTCTCCGTTAAATACAATCTTCCCCTCAACCAGTTTTCTCCTAACTCTTTTCGTTATATGGTTGGTTTCCTCGTGCTGTGTCATTACAGACACGAGGAACCCGACCTGGGTTTTTTCTATTTTTGCTTTGGGCTAAAGAGTTTTAAAGGCTCCTTTTACTTGACCTCCCGAAACAACGCCCATTTCTTTACCCACCTCCCTTCCAATGTGAAGGATTGGAGGTCCCGTTTCTTTTTCCTCCGGCTCCCTACAGCTGCTTCTTGGGGTTTTCCCACGGAATGGACGCAGGCCACTCCGAGCCAGGATCCTATTCCTAGGCGCAGTTCCGTCCAGGCTGCGTGGGTCGAGAAAGTTCGGGAATGGAATGCCATTCCCTATAATGCTTTCCAGCTGACGCAATTCCATGATCTCCTGTTCCATTGTGGGCTGAGCTTGAATCCTTACCCAGCTATCCCTGATATTGGTAGGCTTTATCGGTTCTTTCCATAGTATGATCTTTGTTATTTTGTTTTTTTGCTGTTTCCCTGACTGCTTGTATTGTTTTTTGTAGATCGGTTCATGCGGACCTTCCAGTCGGATGCCTCCAAGCCGGCTGAACCAACGAAAGAGAAGGTCCCCAAGTCGACGAATCCCCACAAGGAGAGGGCAGAAGGCTCATCCAAAATTAAACGGAAGCTCCCTTCTCGCCCCAAGTCTGGGGTGACTCTCCCCTCCGACCTGGCTCCTACCCTGATCACCGGACGGAGCCCTGCGAGCTCGTCTCGGCAGCTTCAGGTCACTCAGAGGGCCCCTTCTCCTAGCTCCCCTGCTTCCAACCGGCCGAAGACCGCGGGTCCCCCAGGTCCGGCTATGGAGACTCTTCTCCGTTGCAAGGAGTTTGAGAAATTTCTTCCATATTTTAGCTCCATGGTCCCGGCTAAGGATAAGCTGGGATTACGAGACGCCACGGAGGACCCTCACTTCGATGCTATGATGATGTATTTTGGGAAGGTATTCCCCCCTTTTGACTATTTTCATATTTATTATTACCCCTTTTGCCGTCCTGATGTGACTTTCTTTCTTGTGCAGTTCTTCGCTACCTTTGTGACCTTCGCAGAGGATCATAAGCTCAGCGCTTCGTCTTCCTCCCAGCTCACCCAGATGTTAGCCGATCTGGCGGCCGCCCTGTCGGCTAATTCCGATCTCTCGGCTCAACTTCAGGAGAGGGAATATCTCTTAGATGTTGCCCTTAAGAAAAACTCTGAGCGGGAGGCGGTTTTGGAACGGGCTCAGATGGTCAACGTTCAGCTGAACCAAGAGATGAAATTCTGGAAGACCCTGTCTCAAGCTGAATCGGAGAAGGTGGGCCAGCTCGAGGCTAAGT
This sequence comes from Orobanche coerulescens, assembly GCA_033398695.1. Lineage (NCBI taxonomy): Eukaryota > Viridiplantae > Streptophyta > Magnoliopsida > Lamiales > Orobanchaceae > Orobanche > Orobanche coerulescens. The sequence continues at coordinate 41,917,696 of CM065813.1, forward strand.
TATCGGAAGCTAAGGCCGAATCCGAGAGGATTGCCCAGCTTGAGGCCCAGGCTAAGGCTGAGTTGGATAAGGTCGCCCAACTCGAAGCTCAGGCTAGAGCAGAATCAGAAAGGGTTGCACAACTGGAAGCTCAACTAGCCGAGGCTAGATCCGAGGGATCATCGTACGAGCACGGGATGATGGATGGCCGACGTCGATTTCTGACCAGTGACGTTGGTCGCTCTTTCCTGGGAGCCTACTGTTCCGCCCTCTTAGCCCGGTATCACAATTCTACTGCTTTCCTGGTTAAGCTAGCCCCTGCCGCGACACAATATTTCGATTTTGCTTTAACTCGTGCTCGTGAGCAACTAGCTTGTTTGGGCTTTACGGGCGAGCTGGACCGGGATGCTGCATTGAACGGGGCTCCTGTTCCTTCGGGTTGGTCCGGGGACGTGGAAGAATCTCCAGAGGCAGCCTGGTGGGAAGACGCCCTTGAGGAGTCTATAAGGAAATCTGGCCTGGATTTGGAGCTGCCTTCTACTCCTCCTAATTCGCCTGTTAAGGCCGACACTCCTAATCCCGAGGTGACCGGGACCGACCTTGATGCTTCTCCTTCGTTGCCTCCTCCATCTTCCGAGCCTGTAGTTTAATCTTTTTAGGTTTTGTGTAGACATGTATATGTTTTTATTTTGTTTTGTTCAATGTACTGGCACAGCAGTTTCTAATGAGAAGTTTTTGAGTTGAATACACTTTGGATTTGTGCTTTGTATCATGGCTTATCTCCCCCTGTTTTGAGTTAAATATACTTTAGATTTGTACGATAGTTCAGCGTCGATTGTAACGTCGATTGTATCTGAGCCTGTTTGAATTGATACGATCACTTCTCAATATAACTCGGCCTTTTCCTAGTATAGCCCCGACTATTTTCCGATTCACAATTTCTTAAATGTAACCCGACCACTTCGACCTTTATGAGTTGTAATGGTTTGGTGTTTTTTAGGTCAACTTAACCTAACCTTTTCACCGATCTTTTAGTATAGGTTGGCTACTTCCCTTAGTCATAGCTTCACAGGGCGGTTCACCCTTACTCGGATCTGAAGGCGTTTCGCCTGATCAGATGTCAGAGGGCGGTTCACCCTTGCTCGGATCTGAAGGCGTTTCGCCTGATCAGATGTCAGAGGGTGGTTCACCCTTGCTCGGATCTGAAGGCATTTCGCCTGATCAGATGTCAGAGGGCGGTTCACCCTTGCTTGGATCTGAAGGCGTTTTTCCTGATCAGATGTCAGAGGGCAGTTCACCCTTGCTCGGATCTGAAGGCATTTCGCCTGATCAGATGTCAGAGGGCGGTTCACCCTTGCTCGGATCTGAAGGCGTTTCGCCTGATTAGATGTCAGAGGGCGGTTCACCCTTACTCAGATCTGAAGCCATTTCGCCTGATCAGATGTCAGAGGGCGGTTCACCCTTGCTCAGATCTGAAGGCGTTTCGCCTGATCAGATGTCATTTCTAGTTTTACTTGATCAACACATTCAGAAGATTTTTTTTGTAATAGACTTTCATTAAAACAACACCAGCTTTTTTCCACACCTCTTCATACAAAATACTTTTTTAAGTGACATATGTTACAAGGCCTTTTGAAAGGGTGCCCTTCCATATCCTCGAGCTCATAAGCTCCCCCTGCATAAATTCGGATTACTTTGTAAGGGCCCTCCCAGTTCGGCTCCAGCTTTCCTGTTTTTCTGAGGGCATCAGCTCGCCTAAGCACCAAATCACCGACCTGGAATTGTCTCTTCTTGACTCTTTTGTCATGAGATGCTTTTGTCAGGCTTTTGTATCTTTTAGTTCGTGCCGCGGCCGCTTCCCTTCTTTCTTCTATAGTATCTAATGCCTCCTTCATTATTTCCTCGTTCTCCACCTCTTTGAACCATCGAACCCGATGAGACATTTCTCCGACTTCTGCTGGGATGACGGCTTCAGACCCGTATACCATACTGAAGGGTGTTTCTCCTGTTGACAATATAGGTGTGGTCCTGTATGACCATAGTACCGAGCTGAGCTCATCCACCCATCCTCCTCCAACTTTGTCCAAGCGGGTTTTGATTCCCTGCAAGATTGTTCTGTTTGTTACCTCCACTTGCCCATTAGCCTGCGGGTGAGCCACCGCAACGAACCTTTGCCTGATATGCATACCCTCGCACCAGGACTGGGTTCTCTTCCCATTGAATTGGGTTTCGTTATCTGATATGAGTATCTGGGGCGCTCCGTACCTGCAGCAAATGTTGTTAAACAGAAAACTTATGATTCTTTGCTCGGTTATGGTGGCCACGGGCTTGGCCTCTACCCACTTGCTGAAGTAGTCTATGGATACTACTAAGAACTTTCTTCCTCCCGAGCCAGGTGTAAATTGCCCCATAATATCAATTCCCCATTTAGCGAATGGACAAGGTGCTCCCATGGTAATCATATCCTCGGCTGGGATGTGAATTAAGGGTGCGTGCACTTGACATTTTTGGCAGCGCCTAACCATTTCCACTGCTTTCTTGCTCATGGTCGGCCAGAAAAAACCAGCCCTTAGCGTTTTGCTAATTAGCGCTCTTCCTTTGGTATGGTCTCCGCAGCACCCTTCATGGATTTCTTCCAATATACCCCGCCCTTCTTCTTCCGAAACGCATCGTAGGTATGGACCGAGGTAGGATCTCTTGTATAGCTCATCATTAATGCAATAGAACCTCGCTGCTCATCGCACAATCTTCATTCTTTCTTGCCTTTCCTTGGGTAGTTCTGCCCTTCTTAGGTATGCCAACAAAGGAGTTCGCCAATCTGCCATCTCGTTCACCTCCATCACCTGCTTCATGATGCTACTCCGGGCTGCTCCCAAAATCGTTACTGTTCGCGAGCGGCAATCTACTAAGGAGCTTCCCATTTTTGCTAGGTAATCAGCTTTTGCAATTTCCGCCCTAGGGATGTGGATTAACTTCCATTCCCCTAGTTTTTTGGCAGCCTCTCTCACTTCCTCCACATACCTCCTCATCCGATCCTCATTTATCTCAAATTTTCCTTCTACCTGTTGTGTGACCAGTTGGGAATCAGAGTAAGCAATGAGTCGTCGTGCGCCCAAGTCTATTCCCAGCTGCATTCCCTTAACCAGGGCTTCATATTCGGCCTCGTTGTTAGATGCTCTGAAATCGAACTTTATGGCATACTCTAATTGTTCACCCTCCGGGGTGGTAAGGACTATCCCTGCCCCCGAACCATTGGTTGTTGCCGATCCATCCACATGTAATAGCCACTGCCCTTCTGGTGGCGATGGCATGGCCCCCTCTTGGATGAAGTCCGCTAGGGCTTGAGCTTTAATTGCCGTTCTTGGCTCATACTCCATGTCGTATTCCCCCATTTCTACCGCCCACTTCACCAGGCGACCTGACGCGTTAGGTCGCCCTAATATTTCTCTCAAGGGCAAGTTGGTTCGCAGTTTTATCCAGTGGGCTAGGAAATAGGGCCTCAATCGCCTGGCTGTAACCACTAACGCCAGTGCCCCTTTTTCTAGCTCGGAGTAATTTCGTTCTGCTCCTTGTAAAATTCGGCTTGTATAATAAATGGGTTTTTGCTTACTCATTTCTTCTATTAGCAATACCGAGCTTACCGCCCCCTCTCCCACGGATAAGTAGAGTACGAGATCCTCTCCTGGTATCGGTTTGGTGAGCAGAGGCAGCTCAGCCAAATACTCCTTTAATTTTCCGAATGCTGTTTGCGCTTCTGGGGTCCATTCGAACTTGTTCCATTTTGTTAAGAGTTTAAAAAATGGGAATCCCTTCTCGGCCGAGCGTGATATGAACCGGCTCAGCCCTGCTATTCTTCCTGTTAGTATCTGGATATCCTTGATATTTTTTGGAGGATTCATTTTCAGCACTGCCTTGACCTTCTCCGGATTGACCTCAATTCCTTGTTCTGTGACTACATATCCCAGGAATTTTCCCGATTTGACTCCAAAAGAACATTTTGATGGATTGAGGTTCATTCTGTACGTGCGCAGGTTTTCGAACGTCTCTTCTAGGTCTCTGATATGCTCTCCTGCCTTCACGCTTTTTACTAGCATGTCATCCACGTACACCTCCATATTTCTGCCGATTTGGGATCTAAAGATTCTGTCAACCATCCTTTGGTATGTAGCTCCTGCATTTTTTAATCCAAAAGGCATGCGTACATAACAAAAAGTTCCTTTTGATACCACAAAACTAACCCTCTTTCTATCCTCGGGTGCGAGAGGAATTTGGTGATATCCCTGAGAAGCATCCATCATACTGAGTAACTCGCACCCCGAGGTTGAATCTACCAGCTGATCTATGCGGGGTAGCGGGTAGTGATCCTTTGGGCATGCTTTATTTAGGTCCCGGAAGTCCATGCACATCCTCTGTAATACCCGAGATTTCTGTTATATAATTGGAACTCATGATATTGTAATGATTGTACTATTGTCTGAGTACTATTCTCCGTATTTCATAATCCGATGTTATCGAGCGTATGATTTCATGTATGTGATTTACCGATTGTAATTCTGCGCATGTAGCGCACGCTACCAGCTATGTGTAGCGTGCGCTAACGTGGATTCATAGCGCACGCTATAGAGGGTCATTAGCGCACGCTATGCGTGGTCAATTTGATTGAGACATGTGGTAGGTGAGATCTGGCCGGGGGACCCCTGTCGGATCGTGTCGGGATGAACCTGGACGGCTTTCGGGAAAAGCCAAGTCAACGCCTTAGTGCACGCTACAGGTATATGCGTAGCGCATGCTAAGTGCTGAATACAGTTAAGTCAGTGAGCCGTTAGCGCACGCTTCTGGCGAGAGGCCTAGCGCGCGCTAATAGCCATTTATTATAAATAGGACAGCATCCTATTCGTGATTTCAGTTCTTTCTCCTCCCATAACCCGAACTCTTACACTTGGAACATAACTTCCTTCATCCTAAACACTCCATATCATCATCCTAGCTCGTGATTGAAGATCGTTCATCATTGGAGATTGGTGTTCAAGCCTTCGGTGTTGGATTGCTTCGATTTCCTTTGTGTTCTTCACTACTTTGAGGTAGGTGATTCTTCACCGATGTTAGTAATGTTCTTAAGGACGTTTGATCATGTTTTGATAGCAAGTTATTTCGTTTATAATCGGTCATCACATGTTAGAAGAATACTTTCGACATATCGGCACTATATATCGTATGAACCTTTGAACCATCTTATTATAAGGACTCCTAAGCATGTTCAAATCGATTTATGATCGATGTCGGATATTACCCGGTTGCTCGTTTTACGTTGGAATCATGTGTTTTGAAACGTAGAATGACGGAACTTAGAATATTTCTTGAAGATCGAAGATGATTATGATGTTGAGATGATTATCCGTATATTTGTATCTCATAATCATAGAACTTCCACAAACCTTATTAGCATGTTATGATAGAGGATGACTTGTATTATCACGGTAGAATTCATGAGTTCTTCACCATTCAACCCAGTTTTCGGTTTGCAGTATTCTGCCATGCAAGGTTAGCGCACGCTAACATATGTGAGTTAACGTGCGCTATCGGGGTTCAGTTAACGCCGCGATGCGTGCGTAACGTGCGTTATGAGACCAGCCGAGTCAGTTGCCGATCCGTGGCTAGCGACGCTAGTCTTATACGATAGCGTCGCTAACAGGCGAGCTTAGCGCACGTTACATAGAGTACGTAGCGCGCTAAGCGATCCCGAGTGATTGTTTATTTTGAGCTTTTCGGCCGTAGACCGAATTGTTAGGCCATCGTTCGACTTGAGATGATTTGTATATCATTCCTTTTGTTAAGGTTCGAGCTTGTTACGTTGATCGAAGTTGACGGCCTTCGAGTGTGTCGATATCATTGAAGTGTTTCGTCCTTGCCATTTTCGAGGCAAGTATCATATGTTGAGTTCGATTTATCATGCTTGTGGTTTTGTTCATATTGTTGAATATGAGATGTATTTCTGAAAATTCTCATGATATTCGTTGTTGTTTGTTCATATTGATGAACATATTGAAATGCATATGTGTATGCATAGTTGATTGATTTATGGTATAAATGATCCGAGGGGATCATGAGGATCTATGCTGAGGGCGCTGGATCGAATGTCCACCATGCGTTGGTCACGGGATCATCATGGGGATCTATCTTGAGGCTGGATCGGCTGGACGGGTTTTCCACCATGCGTTGGTCCGACGGGATCATCATGGGGATCTATACCAAGGGCTGGATCATTTGGATTACCCTGTATTGTATTGATGGAATCGTGAGGATTCGCATCGTTGGATTCCGGTAGCGGAAGTCCGTTTGCATGTTTTGTGATGCATTGATGATTTATTGTATTATGATACTTGTACTAGCATTGTTTTGCTAACCCCTTCGGGGGTGGACATTGTTTTGATGTTCAGGTAGCCGAGGAGCGGGGAGGCAACCACAGTACCGACAGGACGATAAAATGGCTCAGTGATGTGATTGATGTTATTGTTATTGAGAGTTGTCTTCTTGTTTCGTTTAGTACTCGAGTACGTCTGTTTTAATAATGTCTTTTCGATATGGTTGTATAAGTTAACTCTTTTGATCGGTTGAATCAAATTTGTCCTTGAACTTCAGTTGTACGATTGGTTTATATTTACACTCTTTTTAAAATTAGCCTTGTAAATCCTTACCTAAAGGGTTTACGGCGCTGTAATTATTCCGAATATCTCGGGGTGTTACAGAATATGGTATCGGAGCTAAGATTCATGGATATCTTGGCAGTCGGGTTAGTTGGGTCTGTTTACGTTATTTGATTATTGTTCGTTTGTAACATCACTGCTGAGCCAGCATCGTCGTGTGGACCGTGGTTGTAAGTTTCCTAATCTAGAATACTATCGTTTTATTTAATACATGACTTGTAAACATTGACGGATGTACTTTTAGAAAGTTTGCCCTGGATATTGAGTATTTATGTTTACAGTATGTTGAGAGGAGGTCGTGGACGCGGACACGGTCGTGGATGCGAACGTGGAAATGCGAGACAAGAAGAGTCGGTATCTACCCCAGAGATAACCGCTAGTCGAATGGATTCCCATTCCGGGGGACAGCAGGGATCGGCAAATAATGATGCAGATCCTAACGTGCGAGTGCTTGGCGAGTGGTTGCCCAGATAAACCAGTTTGCTCAAGTTGTGGATCGCATGCAGACGGCGATGGGACAGCAGCATAACGTGGATAATCGGGGAGATAAATGGCTTACCGAGGTGGTCAAATTGCATCCTCCAAAATTTGATGGTTCGACTGAGACGCTTTCTTGGGATCACTGGCTGAAGGAATTAGAGAAGATTTTTGCGGGGATTAACTGTCCCAACGATAGGAAGGTTCCGGTCGCCCAGTATCTTTTGACAGGGGAGGCTTTCGGCGGTGGGAGGCCATTCGACCGGAGGAGCATAATGTTGGTGAGAATTCAAATTAATGATGGAAGCGCTTGATTGTCCTCGCCCGATTAGAGAGGCCCGAGTTCGAGATTTTCTCACCACGAGCTCGAAACATACGCGACGGACGTGATTAAGACTTTTAATCACCGGTGACTTATGTGCGCCACTTGGTCGAGACGGAGGCGGAGAAGATTTTCCATTTTGACATGCGAATGAAGCGGAAATTCAGCGGTATATATGCAGATTTGAATGTACCACTTTGCGGCTTGATGCTCGGGATAAGGCGTTGGCCTATGATATGAAGGAGGCAGCAGTAGAGAAATCGACGGAAGCAAAGAAACAGAAGGTGTCTGGCAACTTCACGGAGAATAAGAGTAACGGTCCTCGCAGGGGTCAGTCCTCTTTTCATTCATCCAGGAGACCTTCGCATCCTTCTCGAGGTGGAAAGAAGTTCCGGGCAGCACCAACTGTTTCAGACGCAGGGAAGAAGTGTTATAACTGTGGCAAAGCAGGACATGTTCGACGTGATTGTTTCGCGCCTGCTGTGACCTGTTTCGAGTGCGGATAGGAAGGACATCGAGCGACATTTTGTGGGAATGCGAACCGATCTTTTGGTACTCGCACTCCAGCTCCAGTTCCGAAGGAGACGAGTGTGAACCGAGCCGCAATGAGTGGATTTCAGCAGCGAGCGTTGGGAAGAGAGAGACATCCGATCTTTGAGTCCGTTCCTCCGCGCTTTGCGAAATGAGAAAATCGATGATCGAACAACTGCTTTGTTGCATCGGTACAATTCAGATCCTTTTGCAACCAGTTAGTGTTTTATTCGATTCCGGAGCTACACATTCTTTTGTATCATTGAACTGTATAAATCGTTTGAAAATCTCGTGCTTATTTGATTGTGAACCATATGTTGTGGGTTTCCCGAGTGGAGAGAAAATCGTAGGAACCCTAGAGGCTAGGGATTTTCCAGTAACTATAGGAGGGAGAGATTGGCCAACGAATCTTATTGTAGTGGACATCTACGGTGACGATTTAATTCTCGGAGATGATTGGCTCAACCGTTATGGAGTCATTACGAATTACAGAGAGAGTCATTTCTATCATTGCTGATGACGGATCTGAACACTTATTCCGAGGATGGAGACCGGGAAGCTCGGGAAAATTGATCAAAGTAATGAAAGCCGTGAAATTACTGAAACAGGGATGTCAGGGACTTTGGTGCTATGCCATGAGGAAATAGGAAGGAGTAGAGCTCTCGTCTATTTCAGTTGTGAATGAGTTCTCAGATGTATTTCCTGACGAACTACCTGGATTACCTCCGCAGAGAGAAATGGAATTCACTATCGATTTAGAGCCTGGAGCAGCTCCTATTTCCAGAGCACCATACCTCATGGCGCCAACCGAGATGTATGAACTCAAGAAACAACTGGAGGAATTGTTGCAGAAGGGTTATATTCAACCGAGCGTATCTCCTTGGGGAGCGCCCGTTCTCTTTGTCCAGAAGAAAGACGGATCCCTCCGACTGTGTATTGATTACAGGGAGCTCAACAAGATGACAATCAAGAATAAGTATCTTATACCTCGGATCGACGACTTGTTTGATCAACTGCAAGGGGCAAGGGTATTCTCAAAGATTGACTTGCGATCAGGATACCACCAGTTGAGAATTAAGGAATCGGATATACCGAAATCTGCTTTCAGATCCCGGTACGGGCATTATGAATTTGTAGTAATGCCATTTGGACTTACCAATGCTCCTGCGGTATTCATGCAAATGATGAATCGGTTATTCTTGGAATACTTGGATAAATTTGTAGTCGTCTTCATTGATGACATCTTGATATATTCGAAAGACGCAGGGGAGCATGCCGAGCATTTGCGTGTGGTTTTGAACACCTTGAGGAAGGAACAGCTGTATGCAAAACTTTCAAAATGTGAGTTCTGGCTTAAGGAAGTAACCTTCCTTGGGCATGTGATATCATCGGTAGACGGAGTTCGGGTGGACCGAAGAAAGTCGAAGCAATCTTGGAGTGGGAAGCTCTAAAAACGTGAAAGAAGTCCGAAGCTTCTTAGGACTTGCTGGATATTATCGCCGCTTTGTAGAGGATTTTCCAAAATTGCTCGTCCGCTCACTCATTTATTACGAAAACTCAAAAGTTTAAGTGGGATGAGAAATGCCAGTGGTTTTGATGAGCTTAAGAAGAGGCGGCAAGACCTATATTAGCGTTACGGATGGGCCGATGGATTCATGGTTTACAACGACGCTTTAAATCGAGTGCAGGATGTGTGTTGATGCAAAAGATAAGGTGATTGCCTATGCTTCTCGGCAATTGAAACCGTATGAGGTTAATTACCCGACTCATGATCCGGAGTTAGCGGTGTAGTCTTTGCCGAAATTTTGGCGACATTATTTGTACGGCACTCATTGTCAGATCTTTACCGATCATAAGAGCCTCAAGTACATTTTCAGTCAGAAAGAATTAAACATGAGGCAGAGAAGGTGGCTGGAATTGATTAAGGATTACGACTTGGAGATTCTCTATCATCCGGGGAAAGCAAACGTAGTAGCCGATGCTTTGAGCCGTAAACCTGTTTCTCTTCGAGTGTTGGAAGCACTTACGTCCCAAACCAGTATTCAACGAGAACTGATCCGCGAGGGGATTGAAGTATGGGCACCAGGAATCCAAGGGCAACTTTATGTGATGGAACTGACTTCATCACTAGTCGAGGAGATTAAGTCTAAGTAGTTGGACGATTCTCTGATCCTTCGATTATGTGACGAAGTAAAGAAAGGGAAAGCCCCAGGATTCGTGTTACAAGACGATGGAGTTCTAAGATTTCATAATCAACTTTGCGTTCCCGATGATGATGATCTGAGACGGACTATTCTGAAGGAAGCTCATAGCGCGCCCTATTCTATTCACCCAGGCAGTAGTAAGATGTATAAGGATTTAAAACAAAACTTCTGGTGGGGGAATATGAAGAAGGACGTAGCAGAGTACGTTTCGAAATGTTTAACTTGTCAGCAGGTCAAAATTGAACATCAGCGACCTGCCGGGATGTTAAAGCCGCTTCCGATCCCTGAATGGAAGTGGGAGGACATCTCGATGGATTTCATCACTAGTATGCCAAGGACTAGAACGGGAATGAACATGATTTGGGTTGTAGTTGATCGACTAACCAAGTCGGCTCATTTCCTAGGGATTAAAGATACACGGGGTCCCGAGAGATTGGCACGAGTATTTATTGCGTAGATAGTCAGATTGCATGGGACGCCGAAGACCATTGTTTCAGATCGAGATGGTCGTTTCGTGTCGCACTTCTGGAGGGCAGTGCACAGGGCTTTGGGAACCGAGCTCAACTTTAGCACAGCTTATCATCCCCAGACGGACGGTCAGTCCGAAAGGACTATTCAAACTGTAGAAGACATGCTTAGAGCCTGTGCTTTGGATTGGTCAACTGATTGGGAAGTTCATTTGCCATTAGTTGAATTCACCTACAATAATAGTTGGCATGCTTCAATTAAGATGGCACCATTTGAAGCTTTGTACGGGAGAAGATGTCGATCACCCCTATGTTGGGATGATTCTTCGAATTTGATCGGGACGGAACCGGAATTGATTATTCAGACTCAGGACAAGATAGCTTTGATTCGAGAGAGACTGTCGACTGCCCAGAGTCGACAGAAGTCTTATGCAGATGTACGTCGTCGCCCGCTAGAGTTCGATGCTGGGGACCATGTACTATTGAAGGTGTCTCCTATACGAGGGATTTTCCGTTTTGGGAGAAGAGGCAAGCTTAGTCCGAGATATATCGGACCATTTGAGATCCTAGAGAGAGTTGGGGATTTAGCATACAGGTTGGCCTTACCGCCATCGCTGAGTCACGTTCACAATGTGTTTCACGTATCCCAACTGTGGAAGTATGTACCGGACCCCAGTCACATCATTGATTTCGACGAGATCGAGATAGCTAATGATGGCACCTTCGAAGAGAGACCAATCAAGATACTTGAGAGTCGGATTAAACAGTTGAGGAATAAACCAATACACTTGGTTAAAGTACAATGGTCACGACATGGAGTCAAAGAGGCCACTTGGGAAACGGAGGACAGTATGAATACTAGATATCCGGAGTTGTTTTCATCTTAAGTTTCGGGATGAAACTTCTTTTTAGGGAGGAAGGATGTAATACCCGAGATTTCTGTTATATAATTGGAACTCATGATATTGTAATGATTGTACTATTGTCTGAGTACTATTCTCCGTATTTCATAATCCGATGTTATCGAGCGTATGATTTCATGTATGTGATTTACCGATTGTAATTCTGCGCATGTAGCGCACGCTACCAGCTATGTATAGTGTGCGCTAACGTGGATTCATAGCGCACGCTATAGAGGGTCATTAGCGCACGCTATGCGTGGTCAATTTGATTGAGACATGTGGTAGGTGAGATCTGGCCGGGGGACCCCTGTCGGATCATGTCGGGATGAACCTGGACGGCTTTCGGGAAAAGCCAAGTCAACGCCTTAGCGCACGCTACAGGTATATGCGTAGCGCACGCTAAGTGCTGAATACAGTTAAGTCAGTGAGCCGTTAGCGCACGCTACGAGCAGGGCCTAGCGCGCGCTAATAGCCATTTATTATAAATAGGACAGCATCCTATTCGTGATTTCAGTTCTTTCTCCTCCCATAACCCGAACTCTTACACTTGGAACATAACTTCCTTCATCCTAAACACTCCATATCATCATCCTACCTCGTGACTGAAGATCGTTCATCATTGGAGATTGGTGTTCAAGCCTTCGGTGTTGGATTGCTTCGATTTCCTTCGTGTTCTTCACTACTTTGAGGTAGGTTATTCTTCACCGATGTTAGTAATGTTCTTAAGGACGTTTGATCATGTTTTGATAGCAAGTTATTTCGTTTATAATCGGTCATCACATGTTAGAAGGATACTTTCGACGTATCGGCACTATATATCGTATGAACCTTTGAACCATCTTATTATAAGGACTCCTAAGCATGTTCAAATCGATTTATGATCAGTAATCGGATATTACCCAGTTGCTACGTTTTACACGTTGGAATCATGTGTTTTGAAACGTAGGACGAACGGAACTTAGAATATTTCTTGAAGATCGAAGATGATTATGATGTTGAGATGATTATCCGTATATTTGTATCCCATAATCATAGAACTTCCACAAACCTTATTAGCATGTTATGATCGAGGATGACTTGTATTATCACGGTAGAATTCATGAGTTCTTCACCATTCAACCCAGTTTTCGGTTTGCAGTATTCTGCCATGCAAGGTTAGCGCACGCTAACATATGTGAGTTAATGTGCGCTATCGGGGTTCAGTTAACGCACGGTACGTATGTAACGTACGTTATGAGACCAGCCGAGTCAGACTGCCAGTCCGTGGCTAGCGCACGCTAGTCTTATACGATAGCGTACGCTAACAGGCAGGCTTAGCGCACGTTACGTAGAGTACATAGCGCGCGCTAAGCAGTCCAGGCAGATGTTTATTTTGAGCTTTTCGGCCGTAGACCGAATTGTTAGGCCATCGTTCGACTTGAGATGATTTGTATATCATTCCTTTTGTTAAGGTTCGAGCTTGTTACGTTGATCGAAGGAGGCGTCCTTCGAGTGTGTCGATATCATTGAAGTGTTTCGTCCTTGCCATTTTCGAGGCAAGTATCATATGTTGAGTTCGATTTATCATGCTTGTGGTTTTGTTCATATTGTTGAATATGAGATGCATTTCTGAAAATTCTCATGATATTCGTTGTTGTTTGTTCGTATTGATGAACATATTGAAATGCATATGTGTATGCATAGTTGATTGATTTATGGTATAAATGATCCGAGGGGATCATGAGGATCTATCTTGGGCGCCGGATCGAATGTCCACCATGCGTTGGTCCGACGGGATCGGCATGGGGATCTGTCTTGGATCATTTGGACGGGTTTTCCACCATGCGTTGGTCGACGGGATCATCATGGGGATCTATACCAAGGCGCTGGATCATTTGGATTACCTGTATTGTATTGATGGAATCGTGAGGATTCGCATCGTTGGATTCGATCTCGGAAGTCCGTTTGCATGTTTTGTGATGCATTGATGATTTATTGTATTATGATACTTGTACTAGCATTGTTTTGCTAACCCCTTCGGGGGTGGACATTGTTTTGATGTTCAGGTAGCCGAGGAGCGGGGAGGCAACCACAGTACCGACAGGACGATAAAATAGCTCAGTGATGTGATTGATGTTATTGTTATTGAGAGTTGTCTTCTTGTTTCGTTTAGTACTCGAGTACGTCTGTTTTAATAATGTCTTTTCGATATGGTTGTATAAGTTAACTCTTTTGATCGGTTGAATCAAATTTGTCCTTGAACTTCAGTTGTACGATTGGTTTATATCTACACTCTTTTTAAAATTAGCCTTGTAAATCCTTACCTAAAGGGTTTACGGCGCTGTAATTATTCCGAATATCTCGGGGTGTTACATCCTCCACTTTCCCAGACCTTTCCCTACCATCACAGCGTTGGATAGCCATTCCGGAAACTGGATCTCCATTATGTGTCCAGCTCGGAGGAGATTGTCAATTTTTTCCCCAATGACCCCATCTATCTCCGGCCCAAAATGCCTCCTCTTCTGCTTCACTGGTCTTATGGTTGGGTCGATGTTCAACCTGTGCTCGGCAACTGTTGGGCTGATTCCCACCAGATCCTCGGCTGCGAACGCGAAAATGTCCATAAATCTCCTTAGCAGGCTGATAAGGCTTTCCTTTGTTCCATCGTCCAACCGACTTCCCATGCGAGTTTTTGTTTCCGGCTTTCCTGGAACCAACTCTATTTCTAGAAACTCCTCATTGGGCTGGACACCTTCTTCCTCAGCCTCCTCGGGTGCCTTTGATTGTTTATTCTTCTTAGACTCTGGATCCGGAACCCCTAGCTCGGATGCCCTCTTTCCGCGCTGTACTCCCTGCTTTACCGTTGTCTGGTAACAAGATCGAGCTACAAACTGATCCCCAGCTACTTCCCCTACCTCACCTCCTACGGGGAATTTTACTTTCATGTGTGCGGTAGAGGCCACTGCTTCGAACTTGTTGAGTCCCGGTCGCCCTAGAATGGCGTTATAGGCCGATTTGGTGTCCACCACTAAAAACCTGAGCGTCTTGACCTTTCGATGGGGCATCCATCCTAGTGCTACCGGAAGAACCACTTCTCCCACCGGCTGCACCTCGGTCATGCAGAACCCATAGAGCGCGGTATCTACCTTCTTTAATTCCACTTCCAGGTTCATCTGCTTAAAACAGTCATAGAATAAGATGTCTACCGAGCTCCCCGTATCGATAAATACCCTTTGCACATCGTAACTGGCGATCTCCGCGGTGATGACTAGCGCGTCGTTATGGGGTGCATGTATCCCGCTATAATCCGCGGGGCTGAACTGAATGATAGGCCCGCGGCCTATAGAGTCGACCTCCTTGAGCTGATGACACCTAGCCTTTCGTGCGTGGGCTTTCCTGGCCTGATTAGAACTTCTGTCGGTTGGTCCTCCTGATATCATGTGGATTACTCCTTTCTTAGCTGGGGGAGCAGCGGGTCCCCGAGGAGCTTCTCTTTTCACCCCGGCCCCTCCTTGGGGCATGGGTGGTTGCCTACGACCTCCATTCCTCTGCTGATATGTGAACTCCATTAGATGTCCCGCTCGGACCAGCCTTTCGATCTCATCTTTAAGGTGCTTGCACTCATCTGTTTTATGCCCGTAATCATTGTGGAATCGACAATAAAGCTCTGATTTTGGCTGGGTGGGCCTATTAGAACGAGATGCAGGCCACTCGATAACCCTGTTCAACTTATCCTCAACTGCTTCCAAAACCTGGGCTCTCCTCATTGTTAGTGGGCTGTATTGGTCAAATCTTGGTCGCCTTATAACGGTATCGCTCTTCTTTCGATCTGTTTTTCCCCGCGGCATTTATTCCCGAGGTAAATTTCCTTGAAAGGTGTACTCCTCACGCCGTATCAATCTGATGGACCCCCTTTCCCCATCTTCGGGCTTTTCTTGCAATTCCTCCACATCATTCTAGGTTTCCTCAACATTAATGTAGTCGAACATCGGGCTAGGACCTCATCATATGTTCTGGTGGTTTTTTAGCTAATGAGGTGCGTAGCAACCCCGGCCTCAGTCCCTGCGTCAAGGCACTGGTTTTCACATCTTCTGACGACGAGGGTACCTACAGACATGCCTTTGTGAATCGAGTCACATAAGCTCTCAGCACTTCTCCGGAGTACTGCTTGATACTGAACAAGGACATGAAGGTCTTTTGGTGCACCCTGGCGCTGGCAAAGTGAGTCAAGAATGCGGAGCTGAAAGTTTTGAAGCTGGTGATTGACCCAGGGGGTATCTGGTGGAACCAATCTGGTGACTGCGCGGCGTAGCCAGGAATGCCCTGCAACTCACGGCATCCGAATATCGATGTAGTACCGCCATGTTCTCGAATCAGTATAAATGTCGGGTAGGATCTGAGAGTCCATCGTAGGTGAAGGTGACAGCCCTAAACCCATATGGGAGCTCGGCCTGCAGTATGCCTTCTGAGAAGGGATGGCCTGGATGACTCTCCATGTCCTTCCCCACAACCTTCTGTCGTAATTCCTCCAGCTCGTTTTGCATACTGGATATCAAGGGATCCTGCGTTCTTTCCTGTCTAGATCGCTCCCATATTCTTGGATAACTCTCTCCATGCTCTTCCTACTGATCAATTTCCTCCGGCCCATCCGAAAGGATGGGTATTAATTTTCGCGGTATCCTTTGTTTTTTGACCTCCCAACTCTTCTGGATCGCACTGGCGATTATGTCGGCTAAGGCTTCCTTCGTCAGTGTGATTGTGCTTAGTGCGACTTCTTCTACAGGGGTGACGGGTGTTTTTTCCAGAGCCGCTTCTCCACCCGCAGCTGCTAGTTCCTCTTCTAAATTTCGGGGTATCAACTCCCATATTCTTTTCTGGTTCATTTCTTCCGCCATTACTAACCTCACGTCTCAGCTCAAAGTGACTCGATGTCACAGTTCCCACAGACGGCGCCACTTGATGTAACCGAACTGATCGGTCACCAAGAACCGGGTTAATCTTAGGAGTTTAGCTAAGAAAACCCAAAATGTATGAAGTATTGTCTTTCTCTCTCTCTAAAGTACGCTATAATCTCAGAATGTGAATCCTTAATGAAACCCCCCCTCTTCCTTTTATAGCAGGGAGATGCCTTGTTCTCTAAGATCTTCCCTGATTTTTAGAGAAGATCCCGGATATCCAGGGATTCGGGCTGCGATTTTCCATCCCTAGATTTCCGGGATTGCAAGATATGGGCTCTCAATCCCTGGATCTCAGGGATTCTGTCAGATGAGTCAGGATCTTCTTTCCTGAGACTTCGACCTTCATGAGCTCGGAGGCCTTAGATCGGCTCCTATTATAAAAGATCACTTAGGTCGGGTCGTTCCTATTCAAATCCGTACTTCGAGAGACCTTTGAGGTCGGTAACCTTCTAACAGATGTCCCAGGTCAGCAGGGCCTCCGAGTTCGGGAGACCTTTGAGGTCGGCAACATTCTAACAGATGTCCCAGGTCGGCGGGGCCTCCGAGGTAGGGAGACCTTTGAGGTCGGCAACCTTATAAAGGACCTTGAGGTCGGCATCCACTTGTCTAAGAAAACCTTTCATTACTAGGAGATCGATACTCCGGCTTATATTGGTCCATGTTTTAGACCGGGTTTTCTGGGAGCGTGCATTCGGCGTCCTATCAACCAGTCCCCCCTACTCTAGTCGAGCTGTAAGACCTAGTAGAGTAAGATTTGTTTATAATCTGACGACCTTGACACAAGGATCCTTGGGATTCCCGTCCCCAGATAACGAGGTTCCTCGGATTTCGTGCGCTATAATACCCCTGTCTTTTCCTTTCCCCGCCTCCCAAACGTCGCGTCTACGGTCAAGTCCAGGTGTCGACCTGTTATAGGTCGGATGAGGCGGTGCCAGATCCCAGCCATTCATTTACAAGAGGCATCGGACGCTCCAGATCGCCCGTTATCTTCTCGGTTTTCGCCCTCCTTCTCTATAAATAGGAATCCTCTCTCTCCTTCAGCCATTTCCGCTCTTCTTCTTGCGACATACTAGTGTGAGGGTATTCCGGCGACACTTGCGACCTTGGTTTCCTGCCTTCGGTGGTGCTTCCACTACCTTTCTCCGGCGATCTTCCACCCAATCCCATGGGTATGTTCATCTAAACACCCCTTTAGTTTTTCTTTTGGTTTGTTATCGATTTTCCTCTTCTTCTTCCTCTCTTTTCTTCCTTTTATTATGTCGTCGGCTTCGGATTCTCAGAATTTTTCCGGCGAATCGGCCGTGGACTCCTTTTTAGAAGGTCTTTCCTCTTCTGATGGGGACTCGGGGGTAGGTCGGGGCGAGCTATTGGTTCCTCCCTCTGTCTTAGGGATGAACCCCTAGGTGATGTAGATTGGTCCGAGCTAGGTGACATCCCTTCTAACCTTCCCTCTGGCATCCCCCTAATCATTGTAGATTCCCCTTCCCCTCCTCCTATGGACGAAGTAACTGTGACCGGCCTCTTAGCCGACCCATATCAGACGGTCGTAAGAGAGACTCGAGTTCTCCCTCCTCATCCTCTATCTAGGACTAGCCCAGCCGCGCTGGCTAGTTTTATAAAATTTCTTAGACTTCCCCTGGGGTGGGAATTTGTCACGCCTGAGGCTAGTGACACCCCTGACCATCCTCCCCCGGGGCATATTACTTGGTTCGTGGATCAGGTGAGCAGTGGTCTTCGCTTTCCACTCCATCCCTTCCTTGTCTCTCTCTCCGTTAAATATAATCTTCCCCTCAACCAGTTTTCTCCTAACTCTTTTCGTTATATGGTTGGTTTCCTCGTGCTGTGTCATTACAGACACGAGGAACCCGACCTGGGTTTTTTCTATTTTTGTTTTGGGCTAAAGAGTTTTAAAGGCTCCTTTTACTTGACCTCCCGAAACAACGCCCATTTATTTACCCACCTCCCTTCCAATGTGAAGGATTGGAGGTCCCGTTTCTTTTTCCTCCAGCTCCCTACATCTGATTCTTGGGGTTTTCCCACGGAATGGACGCAGGCTACTCCGAGCCAGGATCCTATTCCTAGGCGCAGTTCCGTCCAGGCTGCGTGGGTCGAGAAAGTTCGGGAATGGAATGCCATTCCCTACAATGCTTTCCAGCTGACGCAATTCCATGATCTCCTGTTCCATTGTGGGCTGAGCTCGAATCCTTACCCAGCTATCCCTGATATTGGTAGGCTTTATCGGTTCTTTCCATAGTATGATCTTTGTTATTTTGTTTTTTAGCTGTTTCCCTGACTGCTTGTATTGTTTTTTGTAGATCGGTTCATGCGGACCTGCCAGTCGGATGCCTCCAAACCGGCTGAACCAACGAAAGAGAAGGTCCCCAAGTCGACGAATCCCCACAAGGAGAGGGCAGAGGGCTCATCCAAAATTAAACGGAAGCTCCCTTCTCGCCCCAAGTCTGGGGTGACTCTCCCCTCCGACCTGGCTCCTACCACGACCCGGACGAAGCCTGCGAGCTCGTGCAGGCGGCTTAGTCACTCAGAGGGCCCCTTCTCCTAGATCCCCTGCTTCCAAACGGCCGAAGACCGCGGGTCCCCCAGGTCCGGCTATGGAGACTATTCTCCATTGCAAGGAGTTTGAGAAATTTCTTCCATATTTTAGCTCCATGGTCCCCGCTAAGGATAAGCTGGGCTTACGAGACGCCGCGGAGGACCCTCGCTTCGATGCTATGATGATGTATTTTGGGAAGGTATTCCCCCCTTTTGACTATTTTCATATTTATTATTACCCCTTTTGCCGTCCTGATGTGACTTTCTTTCTTGTGCAGTTCTTCGCTACCTTTGTGACCTTCGTAGAGGATCATAAGTTCGGCGCTTCGTCTTCCTCCTAGCTCACCCAGATGTCAGCCGATCTGGCGGCCGCCCTGTCGGCTAATTCCGATCTCTCGGCTCAACTTCAGGAGAGGGAATATCGCTTAGATGTTGCCCTTAAGAAAAACTCTGAGCGGGAGGCGGTTTTGGAACGGGCTCAGATGGCCAACGTTCAGCTGAACCAAGAGATGAAATTCTGGAAGACCCTGTCTCAAGCTGAATCGGAGAAGGTGGGCCAGCTCGAGGCTAAGTTATCGGAAGCTAAGGCCGCATCCGAGAGGATTGCCCAGCTTGAGGCCCAGGCTAAGGCTGAGTTGGAGAAGGTCGCCCAACTCGAAGCTCAGGCTAGAGCAGAATCAGAAAGGGTTGCCCAGCTGGAAGCTCAACTATCCGAGGCTAGATCCGAGGGATCATCTTACAAGCGCGGGATGACGGATGGCCGATGTCGATTTCTGACCAGTGACATTGGTCGCTCTTTCCTGGGAGCCTACCGTTCCGCCCTCTTAGCCCGGTATCACAATTCTACTGCTTTCCTGGTTAAGCTAGCCCCTGCCGCGACATAATATTTCGATTTTGCTTTAACTCGTGCTCGTGAGCAACTAGCTTGTTTGGGCTTCTGGGCGAGGTGCCGGATTCTTTGCATTGAACGGGGCTCCTGTTCCTTCGGGTTGGTCCGGGGACGTGGAAGAATCTCCAGAGGCAGCCTGGTAGGAGGACGCCCTTGAGGAATCTATAAGGAAATCTCGCCTGGATTTGGAGCTGCCTTCTACTCCTCCTAATTCGCCTGTTAAGGCCGACACTCCTAATCCCGAGGTGACCGGGACCGACCTTGATGCTTCTCCTTCGTTGCCTCCTCTATATTCCGAGCCTATAGTTTAATCTTTTTAGTTTTTGTGTAGACATGTATATGTTTTTATTTTGTTTTGTTCATTGTACTGGCACAGCAGTTTCTAATGAGAAAATTTTGAGTTGAATACACTTTGGATTTGTGCTTTGTATCATAGCTTCTCCCCCTGTTTTTAGTTAAATATACTTTGGATTTGTACGATAATTCGGCGTCGATTGTAACCTCGATTGTATATGAGCCTGTTTGAATTGATACGATCACTTCTCAATATAACTCGGCCTTTTCCTAGTATAGCCCCGACTATTTTCCGATTCGCAATTTCTTAAATGTAACCCGACCACTTCAACCTTTACGAGTTGTAATGGTTTGGTGTTTTTTAGGTCAACTTAACCTAACCTTTTCACCAATCTTTTAGTATAGGTTGGGTATTTCCCTTAGTCATAGCTTCACAGGGCAGTTCACCCTTACTCGGATCTGAAGGCATTTCGCCTGATCAGATGCCAGAGGGCGGTTCACCCTTACTCGGATCTGAAGGCGTTTCGCCTGATCAGATGTCAGATGGCGGTTCACCCTTACTCGGATCTGAAGGCGTTTCGCCTGATCAGATGTCAGAGGGCGGTTCACCCTTGCACGGATCTGAAGGCGTTTCGCCTGATCAGATGTCAGAGGGCGGTTCACCCTTGCTCGGATCTGAAGGCGTTTCGCCTGATCAGATGTCAGAGGGCGGTTCACCCTTGCTCGGATCTGAAGGCGTTTCGCCTGATCAGATGTCAGAGGGCGGTTCACCCTTACTCGGATCTGTAGGCGTTTCGCCTGATCAAATGTCAGAGGGCGGTTCACCCTTACTCGGATCTGAAGGCGTTTCGCCTGATCAGATGTCAGAGGGCGGTTCACCCTTGCTCGGATCTGAAGGCGTTTCGCCCGATCAGCTGTCATTTCTAGTTTTACTTGATCAACACATTCAAAAAGATTTTTTTTGTAATAGACTTTCATTAAAACAACACCAGCTTTTTTCCACACCTCTTCATACAAAATACTTTTTTAAGTGACATATGTTCCAAGGCCTTTTGATGGGGTGCCCTTCCATATCCTCGAGCTCATAAGCTCCCCCCGCATAAATTCGGATTACTTTGTAAGGGCCCTCCCAGTTCGGCTCCAGCTTTCCTGTTTTTCTGAGGGCATTAGCTCGCCTAAGCACCAAATCACTGACCTGGAATTGTCTCTTCCTGACTCTTTTGTCATGAGCTACTTTTGTCAGGCTTTTGTATCTTTCAGTTCGTGCCGCGGCCGCTTCCCTTCTTTCTTCTATAGTATCTAACGCCTCCTTCATTATTTCCTCGTTCTCCACCTCGTTGAACCATCGAACCCGATGAGACATTTCTCCGAATTCTGCAGGGATGATGGATTCGGACCCGTATACCATACTGAAGGGTGTTTCTCCTGTTGACGATACAGGTGTGGTCCTGTATGACCATAGTACCGAGCTGAGCTCATCCACCCATCCTCCTCCAACTTTGTCCAAGCGGGTTTTGATTCCCTGCAAGATTGTTCTGTTAGTTACCTCCACTTGCACATTAGCCTGCGGGTGAGAAATCGCAGCGAACCTTTGCCTGATATGCATACCCTCGCACCAGGACTGGGTTCTCTTCCCATTGAATTGGGTTCCGTTATCTGAGATGAGTATCTGGGGCGCTCCGTACCTGCAGCAAATATTGTTAAACAGAAAACTTATGTTCTTTGCTCGGTTATGGTGGCCACGGGCTCGGCCTCTACCCACTTGCTGAAGTAGTCTATGGCTACTACTAAGAACTTTCTTCCTCCCGAGCCAGGTGTAAATTGCCCCATAATATCAATTCCCCATTTAGCGAATGGACAAGGTGCTCCCATGGTAATCATATCCTCGGCTGGGATGTGAATTAAGGGTGCGTGCACTTGACATTTTTGGCATCGCCTAACCATTTCCACTGCTTTCTTGCTCATGGTCGGCCAGAAAAAACCAGCCCTTAGCGTTTTGCTAATTAGCACTCTTCCTTTGGTATGGTCTCCACAGCACTCTTCATGGATTTCTTCCAATATACCCCGCCCTTCTTCTTCCGAAACGCATCGTAGGTATGGACCGAGGTAGGATCTCTTGTATAGCTCATCATTAATGCAACAGAACCTCGCTGCTCTTCACACAATCTTCATTCTTTCTTGCCTTTCCTTGGGTAGTTCTGCCCTTCTTAGGTATGCCAACAAAGGAGTTCGCCAATCTTCCATCTCGTTCACCTCCATCACCTGCTTCATGATGCTACTCCGGGCTGCTGCCAAAATCGTTACTGTTCGCGAGCGGCAATCCACTAAGGAGCTTCCCATTTTTGCTAGGTAATCAGCTTTTGCATTTTCCGCCCTAGGGATGTGGATTAACTTCCATTCCCCTAGTTTTTTGGCAGCCTCTCTCACTTCCTCCACATACCTCCTCATCCGATCCTCATTTATCTCAAATTTTCCTTCTACCTGTTGTGTGACCAGTTGGGAATCAGAGTAAGCAATGAGTCGTCGTGCGCCCAAGTCTATTCCCAGCTGCATTCCCTTAACCAGTGCTTCATATTCGGCCTCGTTGTTAGATGCTCAGAAATCGAACTTTATGGCATACTCTAATTGTTCACCCTCTGGGGTGGTAAGGACTATCCCTGCCCCGGAACCACTGGTTGTTGCCGATCCATCCACATGTAATAGCCACTGCCCTTCTGGTGGCAATGGCATGGCCCCCTCTTGGATGAAGTCCGCTAGGGCCTGAGCTTTAATTGTCGTTCTTGGCTCATACTCCATGTCGTATTCCCCCATTTCTACCGCCCACTTCACCAGGCGACCTGACGCGTTAGGTCGCCCTAATATTTCTCTCAAGGGCAAGTTGGTTCGCAGTTTTATCCAGTGGGCTAGGAAATAGGGCCTCAATCGCCTGGCTGTAACCACTAACGCCAGTACCCCTTTTTCTAGCTCGGAGTAATTTCATTCTGCTCCTTGTAAAATTCGGCTTGTATAATAAATGGGTTTTTGCTTACTCATTTCTTCTCTTAGCAAGACCGAGCTTACCGCCCCCTCTCCCACGGATAAGTAGAGTACGAGATCCTCTCCTGGTATCGGATTAGTGAGCAGAGGCAGCTCGGCCAAATACTCCTTTAATTTTCCGAATGCTGTTTGCGCTTCTGGGGTCCATTCGAACTTGTTCCCTTTTCTTTAGAGTTTAAAAAATGGGAATCCCTTCTCGGCCGAGCGTGATATGAACCGGCTCAGCCCTGCTATTCTTCCTGTTAGTATCTGGATATCCTTGATATTTTTTGTAGGATTCATTTGCAGCACTGCCTTGACCTTCTCCGGATTGACCTCAATTCCTTGTTCTGTGACTACATATCCCAGGAATTTTCCCGATTTGACTCCAAAAGAACATTTTGATGGATTGAGCTTCATTCCATACGTGCGCAGGATTTCGAACGTCTCTTCTAGGTCTCTGATATGCTCTCCTGCCTTCACGCTTTTTACTAGCATGTCATCCACGTACACCTCCATATTTCTGCCGATTTGGGATCTAAAGATTCTGTCAACCATCCTTTGGTATGTAGCTCCTGCATTTTTTAATCCAAAAGGCATGCGTACATAACAAAAAGTTCCTTTTGATACCACAAAACTAACCCTCTTTACGTCTCGGGTGCGAGAGGAATCAGTGATATCCACGAGAAGCATCCATCATACTGAGTAACTCGCACCCCGAGGTTGAATCCACCAGCTGATCTATGCGGGGTAGCGGGTAGTGATCCTTTGGGCATGCTTTATTTAGGTCCCGGAAGTCCATGCACATCCTCCACTTTCCCTGACCTTTCCCTACCATCACAGCGTTGGATAGCCATTCCGGAAACTGGATCTCCATTATGTGTCCAGCTCGGAGGAGCTTGTCAACTTCTTCCCCAATGACCCCATCCATCTCCGGCCCAAAATGCCTCCTCTTCTGCTTCACTGGTCTTATGATTGGGTCGATGTTCAACCTGTGATCGGCAACTGTTGGGCTGATTCCCACCAGATCCTCGGCTGCGAACGCGAAAATGTCCACAAATCTCCTTAGCAGGATGATAAGGCTTTCCTTTGTTCCATCATCCAACCGACTTCCCATGCGAGTTTTTGTTTCTGGCTTTCCTGGAACCAACTCTATTTCTAGAAACTCCTCATTGGGCTAGATACCTTCTTCCTCAGCCTCCTCGGGTGCCTTTGATTGTTTATTCTTCTTAGACTCTGGATCCGGAACCCCTAGCTCGGATGCCCTCTTTCCGCGCTGTACTCCCTGCTTTACCGTTGTCTGGTAACAAGATCGAGCTACAAACTAATCCCCGGCTACCTCCCCTACCTCACCTCCTACGGGGAATTTTACTTTCATGTGTGCGGTAGAGGCCACTGCTTCGAACTTGTTGAGTCCCGGTCGCCCTAGAATGGCGTTATAGGCCGATTTGGTGTCCACCACTAAAAACCTGAGCGTCTTGACCTTTCGATGGGGCATCCGACCTAGTGCTACCGGAAGCACCACTTCTCCCACCGGTTGCACCTCGTTCATGCAGAACCCATAGAGCGCAGTATCTATCTTCTTTAATTTCACTTCCAGGTTCATCTGCTTAAAACAGTCATAGAATAAGATGTCTACCGAGCTCCCCGTATCGATAAATACCCTTTGCACATCGTAACTGGCGATCTCCGCGGTGATGACTAGCACGTCGTTATGGGGCGCATGTATCCCGCTATAATCCGCGGGGATGAACGGAATGATAGGCCCGCGGCCTATAGAGGCGACCTCCTTGAGCTAATGACACCTAGCCTTTCGTGCGTGGTCTTTCCTGGCCTGATTTCCGTCGGTTGGTCCTCCTGATATCATGTGGATTACTCCTTTCTTAGCTGGGGGAGCGCGGGTCCCCGAGGAGCTTCTCTTTTCACCCCGGCCCCTCCTTTGGGCATGGGTGGTTGCCTCCGACCTCCATTCCTCTGCTGATATGTGAACTCCATTAGATGTCCCGCTCGGACCAGCCTTTCGATCTCATCTTTAAGGTGCTTGCACTCATCTGTTTTATGCCCGTAATCATTGTGGAATCGACAATAAAGCTCTGATTTCGGCTGGGTGGGCCTATTAGGACGAGATGCAGGCCACTCGATAACCCTGTTCATATTATCCTCAACTGCTTCCAAAACCTGGGCTCTCCTCATTGTTAGTGGGCTGTATTGGTCAAATCTTGGTCGCCTTAGAACGGTATCGCTCTTCTTTCGATCTGTTTTTCCCCGCGGCATTTCTTCCCGAGGTAAATTTCCTTGAAAGGTGTACTCCTCACGCCGTATCAATCTGCTGGACCCCCTTTCCCCATCTTCGGGCTTTTCTTGCAATTCCTCCATATCCTTCTCGGTTTCCTCAACATTAATGTATTTTGAACATCGGGCTAGGACCTCATCATATGTTCTGGCTGGTTTTTTAGCTAATGAGGTGCGTAGCAACCCCGGCCTCAGTCCCTGCATCAAGGCACTGGATTTCACTTCTTCTGACGACGAGGGTACCTCCAGACATGCCTTTGTGAATCGGGTCACATAAGCTCTCAGCGCTTCTCCGGAGTACTGCTTGATACTGAACAAGGACATGAAGGTCTTTTGGTGCGCCCTGGCGCTGGCAAAATGAGTCAAAAATGCGGAGCTGAAAGTTTTGAAGCTGGTGATTGACCCAAGGGGTATCTGGTGGAACCAATCCTGAGCTGACTCTGTCAGTGTAGCCAGGAATGCCCTGCAACTCACGGCATCCGAATATCGATGTAGTACCGCCATGTTCTCAAATTGTTATAAATGTCGGGTAGTATCTGAGAGTCCATCGTAGGTGAAGGTGACAGCCCTAAACCCATATAATAGCTCGGACTGCAGTATGCCTTCTGAGAAGGGATGGCCTGGATGACTCTCCATGTCCTTCCCCGCAACCCTCTGTCGTAATTCCTCCAGCTCGTCTTGCATATTGGATATCAAGGGATCCTACCTTCTTTCCTGTCTAGATCGCTCCCATATTCTTGGATAACTCTCCCCATGCTCTTCCTGCTGATCAATTTCCTCCGGCCCATCCGAAAGGATGGGTATTACTTTTCGCGGTATCCTTTGTTTTTCGACCTCCCGACTCTTCTGGATCGCACTGGCGATTATGTCGGCTAAGGCTTCCTTCGTCAGTGTGATTGTGCTTGGTGCGACTTCTTCTGCAGGAGTGACAGGTGTTTTTTCCAGAGCTGCTTCTCCACCCGCAGCTGCTAGTTCCTCTTCTAAATTTCGGGGTATCAACTCCCCTATTCTTTTCTGGTTCATTTCTTCCACCATTACTAACCTCACGTCTCAGCTCAAAGTGACTCGATGTCACAGTTCCCACAGACGGCGCCACTTGATGTAACCGAACTGATCGGTCACCAAGAACTGGGTTAATCTTAGGAGTTTAGCTAAGAAAATCCAAAATGTATGAAGTATTGTCTTTCTCTCTCTCTAAAGTATGTTATAATCTCAAAATGTGAATCCTTAATGAACCCCCCCCCCTCTTCCTTTTATAGCAGGGAGATGCCTTCTTCTCTAAGATCTTCCCTTATTTTTAGAGAAGATCCCGGATATCCAGGGATTCGGGCTGCGATTTTCCATCCCTGGATTTCCGGGATTTCAAGGAATGGGCTCTCAATCCCTGGATCTCAGGGATTCTGTCAGATGAGTCAGGATCTTCTTTCCCGAGACTTCGACCTTCATGAGCTCAGAGGCCTTAGATCGGCTCCTATTATAAAAGATCACTTAGGTCGGGTCGTTCCTATTCAAATCCGTACTTCGAGAGACCTTTGAGGTCGGTAACCTTCTAACATATGTCCCAGGTCAGCAGGGCCTCTGAGTTCGGGAGACCTTTGAGGTTGGCAACCTTCTGTAACACCCCCAATCCACTCAGGGATATTACACGCCGTAGACCCTCTCCTCGAGGATCTACCAGGCTGATAACTAAAATCAAACATCTAAACATCGCCTTTAAGGCTAAAATGACTCAGTAGACTGATTCGGTCTTTCAAGAATAACATACAAATCAATTACAAGCACATACCCACGCAGGGGTCAAAATACAATAAACTCCCGTACAACGGGGAAAAGATACTGCAGCGGAAAAGAAAATACAACTAGACCAATACGACATCAACGAATCCTCGTGTGATTAGTATCGTTCATCTTTCATCATCCTTCGTGTCGATCCTGTGCTATGCTCCAAAACCTGAATGCAAAAATAGACATCCACCCCCCGAATACTCGGGGGTTAGCAAAACTCCACTGTTTTGCTAGTGCAAGTACAAAGTGCAAATATGAGCCATACAATTCACATTCCACGAATAACAATAACCAGGAATCCTCAAAAATCCAAAAGTAACGAAAAGTACTTCCCGAGGCATGAGTTTGGGTAAAACATTTCAGAACCAAAAGATCACAAATCTAGGGAAAACAATTTATAAAACAGTTTAAAATGCCATCGAGAGTTTTAATAGAAAACAACTTAGGATTCCAGAATCCTTCTCTTACCAAAATCAACAGGGGTCACATCCCAAAGGTTTTGTTTTCGCAAATAGGAAACCACCAACAATTTACAGGGTCAGAGCCCAACATCACGTGTCCTCAACAGACATAAAATAAACGAAACATAATCACGCACGCGCATCGCCTAGGACCGGGACGCCACCACAGACATCCCACCCGAGGCCTCGAAGGACCCTCCCGAGCTGGCTAGCGAAACAAGTCACACACATCTCACGGTTGGATCAATCACTTATTGCGTTCTGGCCACATGATCACATGCCATGTGCCACCGTAGATTAACTTTGGCGCTCACGGTTGGATCAATCACTTGTTGCATCCTGGCCACATGATCACATGCCATGTGCCACCATAGTTTTTCTTAGGCTCTCACGGTTGGATCAATCGCTTGTTGCATCCTGGCCACATGATCACATGCCATGTGCCACCGTAGGCCCCGCCCACATCCACACAATCACATATATAGCACAACACAACAAAGATATCCAAACAATTCACTCAGAGGCATCAAACACTTAGCAAAACACCACGTCAAACCACAATGCACAGAAATGAAATAATATACGTCCACACGCAATACCAAGTGCAACATCAACACCAAACATATCCATAGAATTCACATAGTCATTCATAAACCACACCATTCACAAAACACACGCATTTTGAAAGCAAGCCTTTAACAAGGCTAAACCGAATCTTTTGAAAGTTCAATTCAAACGACCAAACAACCACATTTAGACGATCACTAGTTATCGTATCCATAAAACAAGAAAAGTATGGGCAAGGTACTTGCCTCGAACAACCACAACGCGGAGAATCGCCCGAAGTAGGTTGGCACGAACCGACTACGAACCTGCCGACTCCACCGATCGCCAACTCGCGGTCATAAACTACGAAGGACAAGAACAACAATGAAATGAATTCCATAACACGACTCAAAGCCATTGAATTCAAAGAACGAATGACGAAAGTTCAAGTGTTCTCCCCAAAACGGCCAAGAACACGATTCGTCCCTACAAAACACGAAAATGGAATTCCAAGTCGAAATATGGATATACAATCCATAGAATATATTTAACAACATCATTTAACCACAATCTATCCAACAAAAACGGATGGAAAACGAGATCGAGAACAAATTCCCCAAAAAGTTGATTCGAAGGAAATCAAGAAATATACTTCGATTCGACGAAGAACAATGGATTAAATGATGTTAAACACAAGAATACTACCAAGATTAATCATACCCATCATGAATTAATCAACAACACGGAACGAATAGGACAAAAATGTAAAACCCCCCAAATTCACGAAATTAGGGTTCTAAGGAAGATTACCTTGATTCGCTGGATCAAAGGATGATAACGGATGATTGATTGATGTTATGAACTCAAGAACTTCGTGGATTTGTTGTTAAACAACATGGCTTCGTCACCTCCGAAGCTCCACCATGGATCGAAAAGAAAGGAAATGAAAATGAGTGAGAATGAGGTGCTCGGCCACATTTATCTTGGGCGGACTAGCGCGCTGAGTGCCGAGCTAGCGTGCGCTTCTCGGCCAGTCGCAATCGATGACCTCTTGGACTAGCTTTCGGCGAGTAGCGTCGCGACCTTACGGCCGTGGCGTGCGCTACTGCCGGCCGTGGCGTCTGCGGCGTCCGACGATGGCGTGCGCTACTGCCGAGCCTAACCGATTCGAGAACCCAGACTCCACTGTCCGGACCGATAGCGTCGTTAGGCGACGATAAGCGTCGCTACACTGCCGGCTAGCGCGCCTGACCTTCCCGTACATGGCGTACGCTATGCGGTTCTGCCAAGCGTCCGGTAGTGCCCGCAATCGTCCGGCGATCCATAACCGTCGGCGGTGCTCGAACACCAGGGCTCGACGACTCGATTTCCGAAAACGTACGGAACGAACACGACGAAAAGTTTGCGGACAACATCAACGACCCGAAATGAAAACATAATGCAATAATTAATCATACGCGCCCAAGATACGGGTCGAGACAACAATTACAGATTCGGATACCCGTAACTTTTAAGAAATTACAAAATGGCCCAAAACGCCCGAAAATCACGATACGTGATCGAATAACCAAACCGAAGTTCACAA
Organism: Orobanche coerulescens; assembly: GCA_033398695.1. NCBI lineage: Eukaryota > Viridiplantae > Streptophyta > Magnoliopsida > Lamiales > Orobanchaceae > Orobanche > Orobanche coerulescens. The sequence goes on from CM065813.1 coordinate 41,947,636, forward strand.
CACGTCTAACAAAGTTAAACGGACTTACGGGAAACTCGAAACAGCAGTTTCGAACGAGATTCGCAAGAATCGAACTCAAGTGCGGAAAAGTCGCCAAAAAGCACGGAACTCAACAAAACGACACCGAAACGAACTCGGATGTCAAAAAGTGTAGAATTAAATATTCTCAGAACGATGAAACGGTCACAAGCGAGTCGTCAAAATGGACTCTCGCCAAAAAAAGAAAATTACCGAAAATCGAAAATTGCGGATATTACATTCTACCCTCATTAAAAGAAGTTTCGTCCCGAAACTTAAAATAAGTAGGGAGGAGCAATATCCCGCAAGAAAACACTCAACGAGATACACAAGAACCGAAACTCGCGCCAACGACGGAACGCCACAAGCAACGCAAAGAGACATACGACGTGAAAACACGCCCCACGATGACCAACACAACGCCACCGGTAGAAACATAATAAAATCAACAAGTGACAAGCGTCATCAAATAGACAATACAATCGAGTCGATTATCCGGACAATCACAAAACACAACGAACAAAAATCAATAGGATTGACCAACCCAACGGTACATAAATCAAAACGCGAGCCAACCGCTGAACAAATACGGAATTCCACCGCCCAAGGGTTGGAAGATTGAAAACGAGACTAACTTCCCGAACTTAACGGAATTAGGAAGGAGCCTGAACGCTCAACAATCACGAAACGAGAACAAAACCGAACAAACAAACGATCGAGACAACAAAAATCGAACAATCATGTCCGAAACACGAAGGATAATAAAATTCAAACAACAACTCCCAGGACGATCTAATGAGAACTACAAGACATGCATTCCCATAAGATCCACCGGAAAAGGAATAGCGATTGAAAAGTCACAACGACAAACGAGTTATTCCGAAATAATACCACACTCGTTCGATCATCAAAATCAAGGGGCAGGACAAGCCCAGAAATGTCAACGAACATAAACGAGTCGACAGAGTCGAAAACACAAGAGTTCCAAATCCGATCCACTTCGAATAAAAGAGCTATTAGAACCAGATGATGTCACTCCCAAACATTGTTCACAAGAATCGAACCGATCTCGAAAAAGTCACAGCGATAACCAGATCGACCCACAACAAGATCACAGTTCGTTCGGACGATGAAACCGAAATACATAGTTTCAACGAACATGAGCGAATCGATAGACTGGAGAAAGAGAAAATACAGAAGTAAAAAATAATATGGGTATTATATTCGACCTCTTCTAAAAGAAGTGTCGTACCCGAAACTCACAACAACGAAATCAAGGAGACGACACAACAAGCAACCGACAGAAACATCCTTCGAAGGCCTCTCAAAACCGATTCTGATAACTGTGCTGAAGTGCGAACTCCGAAAGTCTCGGTAGCCAATTCGCAAAACTGAATTTGGTGTCCCTCGAGTCCACACTTGAAATGTGTTACCGATGAGAAGGACAATTTACACGTGCATGCCCCGGCACATCACGGTTGAAACGCCTCAGCTCGGCATACCAAAAATACAATTGCTAGATACAACGGGGCATAACGTTGCAAACCAACATAGCGGAGATGCCAACTCAGCACAACAAAGAATCATAACACATATCATATACAACGATTACCATCGTAAAGTAATACACACAAACACTACAGCAACGATGGTATCGTTCGGCGACCTCAACGGCCCGAACAATAACCAGCACATAATTACAAACATCATGAAACAACCACACATGTACACAAACGTACAAACCCAAGCTTTAACAGCTCACACAGGTGCGATAACACGCAAGCCACCACGAAATGACAACATTAAAGATCGTCATCACACCTCCCGCAAAGGGCTAACAAAACATACGCGTGGCGAACGACTCAACGTTCACACCACCAATTCAATCACAATTCGGAGGGCTAACACCCTAACAACAATACAAACATCATACACACTTTCTCCGACCACAAGCAGGAAATGATGGGTTTTAAAATGAAAACCACCTTTTGAAGACAGTTTGGAAACACCAGTTGATCTTGACTATCATTTTACAAAAAGTTGAACAAACATCATTTTCGAGACTTTGAGAATCATCTTGGGTTTGAACAAAAATGAGGACACCTTTCTTTTAGTGAAAAACTTTCAAAAATATTCGACCCTTGGGTCTAAGCAACTGCATTTGAGAATATCTCAAAATGTTTTTGGTCCTCAACTGGAAAATTTTTGAAATGTATTGCGGCATTAGAAAGCACCTTGAAAACACCGCAAGAAAATAATTCGTTTTAAAAGTACGTCTCGAATTTTAATTTTCTAAGATACTCAAGGTTTTCAAAGATAATTCAATGGGCTAGAATGCCCAAAAACTTCAGGTAATTACGCAAAACATTATAGCGCCGTGGGTCCCGCGCCGGAACTCACCAGGCTAAAAACCATTTACAACGTTAAAAAGGCCGATGACGGTAATATTTCAAAAACTTACAAAAGCCATTTACAAAATACTAAATACCGTTATAAGAATTTCGCCAAAACGATCAAGGCCATAATGCCACAAACTCGGTTAAGGGAATCGGTTTTCGAAATAAAACTCAGTCGGTAAAATACCGAAAGCCATTACAAAAGGACTCACGCAGCGGATAAAAGAAATACAATTCGACATGCACAGTCCAGCAACAATACTCCTCATACGAACGATATATGAGAGTCAAATAACCACATATCACGAAATCAAAATCCATAAGAGGATTCCGTTACTTAACAAATAATCATAAAAATAGCTAGTGTCACACGAGGCACAACACAAAGAAGGGAGACTTACATCTACAGGTCGCACGAAGATGATGATCGCCTCACGATACTAATCACGACCAACAAACTCAGACGACGCGTCGCGACACGACTCAGTCAGACCAAATCCGACGAGACAAAATTCAATAGACACCACTGACCCGACAGCCTAGGTTTCCACAACCTAATCTCTGATACCATTTATGTAACACCCCCAATCCACTCAGGGATATTACACGCCGTAGACCCTCTCCTCGAGGATCTACCAGGCTGATAACTAAAATCAAACATCTAAACATCGCCTTTAAGGCTAAAATAACTCAGTAGACCGATTTGGTCTTTCAATAATAACATACAACTCAATTCCAAACACATACACACGCAGGGGTCAAAATACAATAAACTCCCGTACAACGGGGAAAAGATACTGCAGCGGAAAAGAAAATACAACTAGACCAATACGACATCAACGGTTCCTCGTGTGATTAGTATCGTTCATCTTTCATCATCCTTCGTGCCTACCCTGCGCTATGCTCCAAAACCTGAATGCAAAAATAGACATCCACCCCCCGAATACTCGGGGGTTAGCAAAACTCCACTGTTTTGCTAGTGCAAGTACAAAGTGCAAATACGAGCCATACAATTTACATTCCACGAATAACAATAACCAGGAATCCTCAAAAATCCAAAAGTAACGAAAAGTACTTCCCGAGGCATGAGTTTGGGTAAAACATTTCAAAACCAAAAGATCACAAATCAAGGGAAAACAATTTATAAAACAGTTTAAAATGCCATCGAGAGTTTTAATAGAAAACAACTTAGGATTTCAGAATCCTTATCTTACCAAAATCAACAGGGGTCACAACCCAAAGGTTTTGTTTTCCCAAATAGGAAACCACCAACAATTTACAGGGTCAGAGCCCAACATCACGTGTCCTCAACAGACATAAAATCAACGAAACATAATCACGCACGCGCATCACCTAGAACCGGGACGCCACCACAGACATCCCACCCGAGGCCTCGAAGGACCCTCCCGAGCTGGCTAGCGAATCAAGTCACACACATCTCACGGTTGGATCAATCACTTGTTGCGTCCTGGCCACATGATCACATGCCATGTGCCACCGTAGATTAACTTTGGCGCTCACGGTTAGATCAATCACTTGTTGCATCCTGGACACATGATCACATGCCATGTGCCACCATAGTTTTTCTTAGGCTCTCACGGTTGGATCAATCGCTTGTTGCATCCTGGCCACATGATCACATGCCATGTGCCACCGTAGGCCCCGCCCACATCCACACAATCACATATATAGCACAATACAACAAAGATATCCAAACAATTCACTCAGAGGCATCAAACACTTAGCAAAACACCACGTCAAACCACAATGCACAGAAATAAAATAATATACGTCCACACATAATACCAAGTGCAACATCAACACCAAACATATCCATAGAATTCACATAGTCATTCATAAACCACACCATTCACAAAACACACGCATTTTGAAAGCAAGCCTTTAACAAGGCTAAACCGAATCTTTTGAAAGTTCAATTCAAACGACCAAACAACCACATTTAGACGATCACTAGTTATCGTATCCATAAAACAAGAAAAGTATGGGCAAGGTACTTGCCTCGAACAACCACAACGCGGAGAATCGACCGAAGTAGGTTCGCACGAACCGACTACGAACCCGCCGACTCCACCGATCGACAACTAGCGGTCATAAACTATGAAGGACAAGAACAACAATGAAATGAATTCCATAACACGACTCAAAGCCGTTGAATTCAAAGAACGAATGACGAAAGTTCAAGTGTTCTCCCCAAAACGGCCAAGAACACGATTTGTCTCGACAAAACACGAAAATGGAATTCCAAGTCGAAATATGGATATACAATCCATAGAATATGTTTAACAACATCATTTAACCACAATCTATCCAACAAAAATGGATGGAAAACGAGATCGAGAACAAATTCCACGAAAAGTCGATTCGAAGGAAATCAAGAAATATACTTCGATTCGACGAAGAACAATGGATTAAATTATGTTAAACACAAGAATACTACCAAAATTAATCATACTCATCATGAATTAATCAACAACACGGAACGAATCGGACAAAAATGTAAAAACCCCCAAATTCACGAAATTAGGGTTCTAAAGAAGATTACCTTGATTCGCTGGATCAAAGGATGATAACGAATGATTGATTGATGTTATGAACTCAAGAACTTCGTGGATTTGTTGTTAAACAACATGGCTTCGTCACCTCCGAAGCTCCAGCCGCGGATCGAAAAGAAAGGAAATGAAAAATGAGTGAGAATGAGGCTGCTCTGTCACATTTATACTGGGCCGGACTAGCGCTCTAAGCCGCTGAGCTAGCGTGCGCTATCGCCTGTGTCGCAATCCGGTGACCTCATCGACTAGATCGCCGCCAGCGGCGCACTTTTCCGGCCAGAAGCGTGGCGCTTACTCCGCCGTCAGAAGGCACGCTGGCCCGACAGCGCGGCGCTACCGCCGAGCCTAACCGATTCTGTAACCCCGTGACTCCACCGTTTGCACTCGGAGCAGCTGGCGTTAGGCCAGACGATAGCGTGCGCTACACCTGCCGGCTAGCACGCGCAGCCTTCCGGCCGTAGCGTACGCTATGCCGGTTCCTGCTGCACCCGTCCGGCCGGTGCCCGTAATCGTCCGGCCAGTCCCGCAACCGTCCGGCCAGTGCTCGAACACCAGGGCTCGATGACTCGATTTCCGAAAACGTACGGAACGAACACGACGAAAAGTTCGCAGACAACATCAACGACCCGAAATGAAAACATAATGCAATAATTAATCATATGCGCCCAAGATACGGGTCGAGACAACAATTACAGATACGAATACCCGTAACTTTTAAGAAATTACAAAATGGCCCAAAACACCCGAAAATCACGATACGTGATCGAATAACCAAACTGAAGTTCACAACACGTCTAACAAAGTTAAACGGACTTACGGGAAACTCGAAACAGCAGTTTCGAACGAGATTTGCAAGAATCGAACTCAAGTGCGGAAAAGTCGCCAAAAAGCACGGAACTCAACAAAACAACACCGAAACGAACTGGGATATCAAAAAGTGTAGAATTAAATATTCTCAGAACGATGAAACGGTCACAAGCGAGTCGTCAAAACTGACTCTCGCCGAAAAAAGAAAATTACCGAAAATCGAAAATTGCGGATATTACACCTTCTAACAGATGTCCCAGGTCGGCGGGGCCTTCGAGGTCGGGAGACCTTTGAGGTCGGCAACCTTCTAAAGGACCTTGAGGTCGGCATCCACTTGTCTAAGAAAACCTTTCATTACTAGGAGATCGGTACTCCGGCTTATATTGGTCCATGTTTTAGACCGGATTTTCCGGGAGCGTGCATTCGGCATCCTATCAGTAAACCATCAAAGAAACCATTGACATTAAGCAGACCTATTGGTTTTTGATGAACATTTAGCTGGGCTCTGGTAATGTAATATCCGCAATTTTGATTTCCGGTAATTTTCTTTTTTTGGCGGAAGTCCATTTTGATGACTCTCCCATGACCGTTTCGTCATTTTGATAATGTTTAATTCTTCACTTTTCGACGTCCGAGTTCGTTTCGGTATTGTTTTGTTGAGTTCCGTGCTTTTTAGCGACTTTTCCGCACTTGAGTTCGATTCTTGCGAATTTCGTCTGAAACTGTTGTTTCGAGTTTCTCGTAAGTTCATTTAATGTTGTTATTCGTGTTGTGAGCTTTGGTTTGGTGTATTCGATCACGTATCATGATTTTCGGGCGTTTTGGGCCATTTTCGTAATTTCCAAAAGTTTGGGGTAATTACTTTCCGTTGTCGAATTTCGAGCCTTCGGGTGGTCGGAATCGTGTGTTCTCTTAGTGCTCGGATTCGTCTTTGCGAGTACTTCGTAAACGTTGTTGTTGCCCAAAATATTTATCCGAAGATTAAATACTGCTGGAATGGACGGACAACAAACAAGGTTGCGGGAGCACTTCCGAGAGAATATGAATAAACACAAGATTTGTCGGGTTTGTTAGGCCCGGGCTTGAATGCTCTCGCGAGATGTTATTAATACAAATATTCGTGGATACAAGTATTAATGTGAGAATCTAAGTACAATGAGTGTAAAAAGACCCTGTTAATCCAGCTCTTGAGCGAAGCTTGGTGTTCTTCCTTCTCGGCCGATCGTCTTCTGTATGAGAGAGGCGGAGAGAGAAGGATGAACCGAGCGATAGCTGTTGGCAAGAGTAGGAGAAAGCCAAGTTGAGTGTATTGCTCCTGTGTTATGCATGAATGACGAGAATGACAGAGAGTGATGAAGAATTTCGGTCCTTTGGACAAGTACAGGCTGCCCTCTATTTATAGGGGCTGAGGAGCCTTGTCTTCTGGCGGGCGATCGCCTTCCGGCCATTATAATAATGGGGCGATCGTCTTCAAGTCTCACGGGCTGTCAGCCTAAAGTCCAAGGCAGCTGCTGGCAGCCAGCTGTGCGGTCCAATGAGGAGCCAGCACGCATCCGGAGTCACTATCACATGTGGTCCTACTGACACCTTTCGGCGGGCCTGTCGGCTGGTGGGAAGATGCTGACAGGCTGTGGTCAACGATCCGTGATATGCGGATCTTGTCTCGGCACTGCACGTGGGGTCTGTCCTGAGGCTTGGCCTTTGCCGACTGGATGACTATCGGCTTCGAGCAGCATGAGGCGGTCGTCTTTAGCCGGCCAGTTGCTGAGGGTCGGCATCGGTCGGTCACCAAGGGTCGGTCGGCAAGTGCCGGGAGATGATCGTCTGCTAGTCGGCCACCAGGAGTCGATCGCCAAGTACCGAGAGACGATCGTCTTAGAAGTCGATCGCTCGGCACCGAGACTTGTCCTGGGTCCTTCGGTCGGCCGATCTATCCTGGCTGCCGGGCTGAGACTAGGTCGCCCGATCTCTGGTCGGCAGTTCTGCCTTGGCTGCTCGGTAATGGCTAGGTCGCCCGATCTACGAGGCGATCGCTGTAACACCCCCAATCCGCTCAGGGATATTACACGCTGTAACAACTCAACCATGCCTTTAAGGCTAAAATGACTCAGGAGATCGATTTGGTCTTTCAATAAATACATACAACTCAAATACAAATCATGCCCACGCAGGGGTCAAAATACAACCACACCCGTGCAACGGGAAAAAAAATATAGCAGCGGAAAATAAAGTACAACTGAACCAATAAACAATATACGGTTCCTCATGTGATTAGTATCGATCATCTTTCATCATCCTTCGTGCCGACCCTGTGTTATGCTCCAAAACCTGAATGCAAAAATAGACATCCACCCCCCGAATACTCGGGGGTTAGCAAAACTCCACTGTTTTGCTAGTGCAAGTATAAGTGCAAAAATACGAGTCATACAATTCACATTCCACGAACGATAATAATTTGAAATCCTCAAAGATTCAAATACAACAAGATGAACACTTCCCGAGCGAGAGTTTGAGTAAAGACTTCCCAAAATTTCAAGATCAAATTTATAAAATGATTTGAAATACCATCGGGAGTTTTAATAGAAAACAATTTAGGATTATCAAATCCTACTTTTCAAAACCCAAAAGACAAAAGGGGTTACCGCCCCAAAGGTTTACTTTCCGTAAAAATGACATTTACCAAACCGTTGAGATTTTAGCCCCAAATCCGTAAAATGACTTTTACAAAACCATTGGGATTTTAGCCCCAAATCTCATCAACTCAAGGTACACAAGAACGACCACAAGGTTCGACTCTCAACATCAAAATCCACAAATAAATGATTTAACACAAACAACAAAATACTCTAGTGCCATCCTAGCCAAGTAAGCCAAACGAACAACTTACCTCTTACACACTTAGTCGATGCATGCAATCATGAAAAACCGTTCAAAAGCACTCATTTACGGAAATTCCATAATCAAATCACATTTGTAAAATGCACCACAATTAACCGTCGATCCACGTCTCTGTGGACCCCTACCGAGACCCCGTCGGATCTAGCCCGTAGTGGTTAAAAGAAAGCTCGTCGATCCACGTCTCTGTGGACCCCTACCGAGACCTCATCGGATCTAACCCGTAGTGAGCATACACACACACGTTACTCATGCAATACTAACATGCTAAGAATGCAAGTTCATTAAGAATACTCACTAGAGATGGCCATTAACTCGACACCATTATCAAACTCTTCAAAACACAATAACAAGATTAAATACGGAATACACGATTCCATAACTTTAAACAATAGGAGTATCATCATCAAATCCTTCAACGTTCGAAATAATCAAATCATAATCAATTCCCAAAACACGCCGTTCACAAAACACACACGCATTTTGAAAGAAAGCCTTTAACGAGGCCAAACCGAAATCTTTTGAAACTTCATTTCAAACAACCAAACAAACATACCAAGACGATCAACGATCATCATATCCACAAAACGAGAAGCGTATGAACAAGGTACTTGCCTCGAATAAGAACAACGCGAAGAATCGACCGAAGTAGGTTGACACGAACCGACTACGAACCTGCCGACTCCACCGATCGCCAACTCGCGTTCATAAACTACGAAGGACAATAACAATAATGAAATGAATTCCCTAACACGACTTAAAGCCGTTGAATTCAAAGAACGAATGACGAAAGTTCAAGCGCTTTCCAAACGCCAAGAACACGATTCGTTCCGTCAAAACCCGAAAACAGAATTCCAAGTTGAAATATGGATATACAATCCCTAGAATATGTTTAACAACATCATTTAACCACAATCGATCCATCAAAAACGGATGAAAAACGAGATCGAGAACAAATCCCCCAAAAAGTCAATTTGAAGGAAATCAAGAAATATACTTCGATTCGACGAAGAACAATGGATTAAATGATGTTAAACATAAGAATACTACCAATATTAATCATACCCATCATGAATTAATCAATAATACGGAACGAATCGGACAAAAACGCAAAAACCCCAAAATTCAAGAAACTAGGGTTCTAAGAAAGATTACCTTGATTCGCTGGATCAAAGGACGATATAGGATAATTGATTGATGTTATGAACTCAAGAACTTCGTGGATTTGTTGTTAAACAACATGGCTCCATGATAAGAACACCCTCAGCCGCGGAAGAGAAGGAGAAGAAGGAGAAAAATGCCCAAAAACCCGTCTGCAGGGCCATAAATAAGCCGCTGCAGTGCCGCGGCCCGCCGGGAGTGTGCGCGGCACGGGGCCAAATCTGCGCCTGATCGGCGGTGTGCATGGCCGGCCGACATGTGTCGCGGCACAGTGCATGCACGGTTTGGCCGAAAAAATGCACGAGTGTGCCGCGCCTGCCAAAGATGTGCCGCGGCCCACGCAGACGGCTGCTCGGCTGGGAGCCGCCGAGCACTACGGTCAGAACTGGACAAGGCTGGGCCCGCCTGATTGCCGGCCATGACTCGGCCGGGGTCAACTCCGACGGCCCGAACGACCCCGAAACCCGAACCTGAATACGAATCGATGATACGGTTACGACGTACTCGCAAAGACGAATCTAAGAGCTAAGAGAACACACAATTCCGACCACCCGAAGGCTCGGAATTCGACAACGGAAGTAATTACCCAAAACTTTGGGGAATTACGAAAATGGCACAAAACGTCCGAAAATCACGATACGCGATCGAAACACCAAACCAAAACTCGCAACATGAATAATAACATTAAATGAACTTACGAGAAACTCGAAACAACAGTTTCGGACGAGATTCGCAATAATCGAACTCAAGTGCGGAAAAGTCGCTAAAAAGCTCGGAACTCAACAAAACGATACCGAAACGAACTCAGATGACAAAAAGTGCAGAATTAATCATTCTCAAAATGACGAAATGGTCATGAGCGAGTCTTCAAAACGGACTCCGGCCGAAAAAAGAAATTTACTGAAAATTGAAAATTGCGGATATTACAATCTACCCTCCTTAAAAGAAGTTTCGTCCCGAAACTTAAAACAAGTAGGGAGAAGCAATATCCCGCCAGGAAAACTCAACGAGATACGCAAGGAAACGCGTAACTTACGCCCATCGGCGAAACGTTACAAGCAACGCAAAGGAATATACGGCGTGAAAACACACTCCACGAGGACCAACACAACGTCGCCGTTAGGGATATAATAAAACCAAAAAGTGACAAGCGTCATCAAATGGATAATACAATCAAGTCAATTATCCGAACAATCACAAAATACAATGAACGAAAATCAATACGATTGACCAACCCAACGGTACATCAATCAAAACGCGAGCCAATCGCTGAACAAATACGGAATTCCACCGCCCAAGGGTTGGAAGATCGAAAACGAGACTAATTTCCCGAACTTAAGGGAATTAGGAAGGAGCCTGAATGCTCAACAATCACGAAACGAGGACAAAAACCGAACAAACAAACGACTGAGACAACAAAAATCGAACAATCATGTCCGAAACACGAAGGATAATAAAATTCAAACAACAACTCCCAGGATGATCTGGTGAGAACTACAAGACATGCATTCCCATAAGATCTACCGGAAAGGGAATAGCGATTGAAAAGTCACAACGACAAACGAGTTATTCCGAAACAATACCACACTTGTTCGATCAACAAAAGCAAGGGGCAGGACAAGCTCAGAAATATCAACAAACATAATGAGTCGACAATGTCGAAAACACAAGAGTTCCAAATCCGATCCACTTCGAAAAAAAGAACTAATAGAACCAAATGATGTCGCTCCCGAACAAGGTTCACAAGAATCGAACCGAACCCGAAAAAGTCACAGCAATAACCAGATCGACCCACAACAAGATCACAGCTCGATCGGACGATGAAACCGAAATATAGACCAAGTTCATAAAGTATCAACGAACATGAGCGAATCGATAGACTGGAGAAAGAGAAAATACAGAAGTCAAAATAGTACGGTATTACCTCCGACCTCGTCCACGAAATTCACAAAAACGGGAGCAAAGTAACAAGACATTAAACAACCGACACATAACGGAACGATCACCGATGCACACGGTCATACCAAACCAAGCTCTAACATCTCGCACATGCGCAACAACGCAAAAATCACCACGAGGCGACAACATTCAACACCAACATCCCGCCTCTCACAGGGGGCTAACACAACAAATGTGTGGAAAACGACTCAACGCTCACACCGCCAATTCGATCATACTCGGTAGCAAACATCAAAATGACAACGCGAACATCACACATACATACCCAGCCCTCAAACGGGAATGGATAGGTTTTAAAAACGAAAACCTCATTTTGAAAATAATTTAGAAAAACACCGGTTGATCTTGAGTATCACCTTTCAAAAAGTACAAACGTGAAACATTGTTATCGAGACTTTGGAGAACCATTTCACATTTGATAAAAATGAGGACACTTTCTCTTAGTGGAAACTTTCAGAATATTCGACTCTCGGGTCTAAATAAAAGTGTTTCTAAATATTGAAAATATCTCAAACATTTTGGTCCTCGAGGTAGAAAATTTTTGAAATATATTGTGGCACCTTGGATGTACCATAAGAAAATAACTCATTTGAAAAGTACGTCTCGAAATTTATTTTTCTAAGATACTCAAGGTTTTTAAAGATAATTCAATGGGCTAGAATGCCCAAAAATTTCGGGTAATTATACGGAACATTATAGCGCTGTGGGTCCCGTGCCGGAACCCACCAGGATAAAAACCATTTACAAAAAAAACGCCAAAAAGGTCGATAACGGTAATATTTCAAAAACTCACAAAGCCATTTACAAAATACTAAATACCGTCATAAGAGTTTCGCCAAAATGATCAAGGCCATAATGTCAAAAACTCGATTAATGGAATTGGTTTTTGAAATAAAAACTCAGTCGGTAAAATACCGAAAGCCATTACAAAAGAACTCACGCAGCGGATAAAAGAAATAAAGTCAAACATGCACAATCCAGCAACACTACTCCTCATATGAACGACATATGAGGGTCAAATAACCGCATATCAAGAAATCAAAATCCATAAGAGGATTCCGTTACTTAACAAATAATCATAAAAATAGCTCGTGTCACACGAGGCACAACACAAAGAAGGGAGACTTACATCCACAGGTCGCACGAAGATGATGATCACACCACGATACTAATCACGACCAACAAACTCAAACGACGCGTCGCGACACGACTCAGTCAGATAAAATCCGATGAAACAAGACTCAAACAACACGACTTGACCCAACAGCCTAGGTTTCCACAACCTAAATCTCTGATACCATTTATGTAACACCCCCAATCCGCTCAGGAATATTACACGCCGTAGAACCCTTCCTCAAGGATCTACCAGGCTGGTAACAATATATAACAACTCAACCATGCCTTTAAGGCTAAAATGACTCAGGAGACCGATTTGGTCTTTCAATAAATACATACAACTCAAATACAAATCATGCCCACGCAGGGGTCAAAATACAACCACACCCGTGCAACGGGAAAAAAAATATAGCAGTGGAAAATAAAGTACAACTGAACCAATAAACAATATACGGTTCCTCATGTGATTAGTATCGATCATCTTTCATCATCCTTCGTGCCGACCCTGTTTTATGCTCCAAAACTTGAATGCAAAAATAGACATCCACCCCCCGAATACTCGGGGGTTAGCAAAACTCCACTGTTTTGCTAGTGCAAGTATAAGTGCAAAAATACGAGTCATACAATTCACATTCCACGAACGATAATAATTCGAAATCCTCAAAGATTCAAATACAACAAGATGAACACTTCCCGAGGCGAGAGTTTGAGTAAAGACTTCCCAAAATTTCAAGATCAAATTTATAAAATGATTTGAAATACCATCGGGAGTTTTAATAGAAAACAATTTAGGATTATCAAATCCTACTTTTCAAAACCCAAAAGACAAAAGGGGTTACCGCCCCAAAGGTTTACTTTCCGTAAAAATGACATTTACCAAACCGTTGGGATTTTAGCCCCAAATCCGTAAAATGACTTTTACAAAACCATTGGGATTTTAGCCCCAAATCTCATCAACTCACGGTACACAAGAATGACCACAAGGTTTGTCTCCCAACATCAAAATCCACAAATAAAGGATTTAACACAAACAACAAAATACTCTAGTGCCATCCTAGCCAAGTAAACCAAACGAACAACTTACCTCTTACACACTTAGTCGATGCATGCAATCATGAAAAACCGTTCAAAAGCACTCATTTCCGGAAATTCCATAATCAAATCACATTTGTGTTGTTGCCCAAAATATTTATCCGAAGATTAAATACTGCTGGAATGAACGGACAACAAACAACAATTTGCGGGAGCACTTCCGAGAGAATATGAATAAACACAAGATTTGCCGGGTTTGTTAGGCCCGGGCTTGAATGCTCTCGCGAGATGTTATTAATACAAATATTCGTGGATACAAGTATTAATGTGAGAAATCTAAATACAATGCGTGTAAAAAGATTCTGTTAATCCGGCTCTTGAGCGAAGCTCGGTGTTCTTCGTCCCTGCCGATCGTCTGCTTGATGAGAGAGGCCGAGAGAAGTAAGTACCGAAAGATAGCTGTTTCCAAGAGTTGGAGAAAGCCAAGTGCTGTGTGTTGTATGCTGAAATCGTGATAATGCTAGCCTTTTGGTGGTAAAAGTTCGGTCCTTTGACAAGTGTAGGCTGCCTTGTATTTATAAAGGCTGAGGAGCCTTGTTTCCTAGCGGGCGATCGTCTTCCGGCCATTATAATAATGGGGCGATCTTCCTAAAGGTCACATGGGCAGTCTGCCTAAAGTCCAAGGCAGCTGCTGGCAGCCAGCTGTGCGGTCCAATGAGGATCCAGCACGCGTCCGGAGTCACTGTCACATTGTAACACCCCAATTCACAAATGGGACATTACACGCCGTAGAACCCTCGTGAGGTCTACCAGGCTAACACATGACACATAGACCACAATGTAATTCCAAACGATGCACTCAAAAGTAAGTAAGGCCGTGGCCTCGGCCAAAACAATTTTAACGGAGTACATGAACATAAGATAAATACCAATTCGTTGCCCACGCAGGGGACTTAAACCAAGTTTAAAAGTAGACAGTTTAATTCCAGTACTTGACAAATGCAATGACAAAACATAAAATTACAGAATCGAGCCACATCATCAAGCCAGCCCATCCTTTACGTGCGTGTCCCGTGCCTGCTCCTCAGCTCTCCCGGTACCTGAAATGCATAAGACGCATTTCCCCCATTTAAGGGGTTAGCATTCGAATAACTAGTGCAAGTACACAATTACACAACATTATATACAAAATACGGTTTTTAGCACAATCATCTCAATCAGAAATCATTTGCCATATATATATATTCTGGAATACTACATTGGCAATCAAATCAGTTCCAATCATCACGATATCACAAAATCACAACTGGTATCCCGTGGTCGTACCCCTTAGTATCGACCCCCAGACATCCCGTCGAACACTCCGGGTGGGATACCACTTCTGCGGCCGTACCCCTTAGTATCGACCCCCAGACATCCCGTCGGACACTTCGCGTGGAAGTTCAATCACACACGCACCCAAGTTCCTTTCCGCGGCCGTACCCCTTAGTATCGACCCCCAGACATCCCGTCGGACACTCCGGGTGGAAGGAACACAACTCACGCACCCGAAAATCACAATTCATCATTCATTTCGAAAATCACAACATACATAACGAAATGTAATACATGTACTTGCCTTGAATGAAACGAAACGAAGGAAACGACGAAGGAATAGGTTTCGGTCCGAACAATCCTCCCAAATCCATTCCTAACACAATAACGGTATACACAAGTCTCAATAATGCGGAAAGGTAATAATTAATCCTAATTCGACCCCTTGGAACGATTTGCCGGTCATTACGAAGTCGAAGACGGTTATAATCTAACAATGGAGAAATTACTAGGTTAAACCCGTTAAACTATAATGGAAACAAGGGATTTACGACTACACAATCGTAATCTAACAAGTCGTCGAAGCCAAAACGGATTAAAAGGAAGAATTATGCCAAAAATCCCGAAATCCCCAAAAACTAGGGTTCTAAGGAAATATACCTCGATTCGGACGGATGGAAGATGATTATGATGATGATAAACCTTGCTTGAAGCACAACAATCGATCTCCAAAGGAACTCTAAGGATTGCCCTGGGCAAAACGCTCCAAAACGCTCAAGGAACTCACGTATCGCACAAAGGGATGAGAAGGAACGAAATAACGCGACTGAGGATAAGTCAGGAATTAAAAGGTCTGACAGCACGTTACGTACGTTAACGCGAGTTGTTAACGTACGTTATGAAGTTTACGTCGTAACCTCTCACGCGTGTTAACGCACGTAGCTAAAAACTGACTAAAATGCGAAAACCGTAACGCACGTTACCTATGGGGTATAGCGTGCGTTATGATGCCTTTATAACGTCGTAAGGGAGCATGCATAACGTCGTTATGCATGCAGCAGTCAATATTGCTAAACACTTAGCTCGCATACCGATACAACGACGAAACGCAACGCAAGGATAAATTCAAAAGTGTAAACATGAGGTAAGCATAACAACGAAGCTGAGCTTTGAAAGAAAATACACTACCAACCTCCGGGGAATCCAAAATATGACAAGGAGGATAAAAACACCCTAAACTTCTAGGAAATTACAAAACGGCCCAAACGTCCAAAAATCGCGATACAACGTCGGATTAACAATCCGAAAGTTTCAACACGACCAACACAACCATACAAACTTATACAAATCAAGAAACAACTAAAACGAACAAGTTTTACGAGAATCGAACATACATGCGGCAAGATATAATTCAAGATGAAATTATGCAAAAACATCCTCGAAACTCGTCCAGACGGAAAAACTCCAAGAACAAAATAGATTCAGAATTCCAAAACAGTGCTAAGCGAGTTGTCCGAAACGAACATACACCAAAAATAGAAATTACCGAAAATAGAAAACACGGATATTACATTATCTCCCCCTAAAAATAAGTTTGGTCCCGAAACTTACAACGCGAACAACTCGGGGTATCTTAATCGCATACTCTCTTCCGTATCCCACATGGCTTCCTCGGATCCATGTCTCGACCATTGAACTTTAACCAGAGGAATGGTTTTATGATGAAGTTGCTTCACCCGACGCTGTAAAATCTGAATCGGCCTCTCCTCGATGGTAATGTCGGGTCCCAATTCGATCTCTCCAAAATCAATAATATGGCTAGGGTCCGATACGTACTTCCTAAGCTGGGAAACATGAAATACGTTATGAACGTGACTCAAAGACGGCGGCAAGCCTAACCGATAGGCAAGCTCTCCCACTCTCTCTAAAATTTCAAACGGCCCAATATATCTCGGACTAAGTTTACCCTTCCGGCCGAAGCGGTAAACTCCCCGTGTCGGCGACACCTTAAGCAAAACATGATCTCCCACCTCAAACTCCAACGGCCTGCGACGCGTGTCGGCATAAGACTTCTACCGACTCTGGGCCGTCAACAATCTATCGCGAATCAGAGTAATCTTCTCTCTCGTCTGAACTGTCATATCGGGCTCGGTACCAATCAGCTCGGATGCATCGTCCCAACACAACGGCGATCTGCACTTCCTCCCATACAATGCCTCAAATGGTGCCATTTTGATCGAGGCGTGCCAACTATTGTTGTACGTGAACTCGATTAACGACAAGTGAGACTCCCAATCATCCTTCCAATCTAGGGCACAGGCTCTCAACATATCCTCCAACGTCTGGATCGTCCGCTCTGACTGCCCGTCAGTCTGAGGGTGGTAAGACGTACTGAGTCTCAACTCAGTCCCCAAAGCTCGGTGAACAGCCTGCCAAAAATGTGATACAAACCGGCCATCACGATCCAAAACAATACTCTTAGGAGTCCCATGTAATCTCACGATCTCTGCAATAAACACTCGTGCCAGTCTCTCTGGACCCCAAGTGTCCTTAATACCCAGGAAATGAGCTGATTTGGTCAGTCGATCGACAATAACCTAAATCATGTTCATTCCAGTCCGAGTCCTAGGCATACTGGTAATGAAATCCATAGAAATATCCTCCCATTTCCACTTCGGGATAGGAAGTGGTCGCAAAAACCCCGCGGGTCGCTGATGCTCGATCTTAACCTGCTGACAGGTCAAACATCTCGACACAAACTCGCTAACGTCTGTCTTCAACTTACTCCACCAGTAGTTACTCCTCACGTCCTTGTACATTTTACTCGTACCAGGATGTATGGAGTAAGGCGTGGTATGAGCTTCGCTCAAGATCTTCTGTCTCAGCTCACTAACATTCGGTACACATAATCTGCCACGAAATCTCAGAATGCCATCATCCTGAACCACAAATCCAGGGGCTTTCCCCTTCCTCACATCCTCCCTCAACTGGACCAAACACGGATCATCATACTGTTTCGCCTTGATATCATCAGTCAAGGACGAAGTGATCTCTAACGCACATAACTGGCCCTGAACTCTCTGAACCCAAACCTCAATATCCTGACAGATGAAATCTCGCTGGATCCTAGTTTGTGGTGTAAGTACCTCTAACATCTGTAAAGCCATCGGTTTTCGGCTCAACGCATCAGCCACTACGTTGGCCTTACCCGGATGGTAAAGTATCTCGAGGTCGTAGTCTTTAATTAGCTCTAACCACCTACGCTGCCTCATATTCAACTCTTTTTGGCTGAAGATGTACTTCAGACTCTTGTGGTCCGTAAAAATCTTACACGACGACCCATAGAGATAATGCCTCCATATCTTTAAGGCGAAAACGACCGCAGCTAACTCCAAATCATGCGTGGGATAATTTACCTCATAAGGTTTCAATTGGCGGGACGCATAAGCAATCACTCAGTCTCTCTGCATCAAAACACATCCAAGCCCAAGGCCCGAAGCATCACTATACACTACGAAATCCTCGTTCCCCTGAGGTAATGCTAAAATGGGTGCGGTAGTCAAATGTCTCTTTAACTCGTCAAAACTGTTCTGTCTGTCTGCAGTCCACTCAAACTTCTGAGTTTTCTGGAGCAACTGAGTGAGTGGTCTAGCGATCTTAGAAAATCCCTCAACGAATCTACGGTAATAGCCGGCAAGACCCAGAAAACTCCTCACCTCCTTCACATTCTTGGGCGGTTCCCAAGCCAACACTGCCTCTATCTTCTGCGGATCTATCCGAACTCCCTCTGCTGAAATCACATGCCCAAGGAACATCACTTCCTCGAGCCAAAACTCACACTTAGAGAACTTCGCGTACAACTGCTCAGCCCTCAAAGTGTCTAATACAATCCGGAGATGTAAGGCGTGCTCCTCCCGACTCCGTGAATAGATAAGAATATCGTCGATAAAGACGACTACGAATTTGTCCAGATACTCAATAAAAACTTTGTTCATCAACTGCATGAACACTGCTGGGGCATTGGTTAGCCCGAAAGGCATAACCACAAACTCGTAATGGCCATATCTCGTCCGAAAGGCAGCTTTCGGAATATCGACGTCTCGAATCCTCAACTGGTAGTAGCTCGATCGCAAATCAATCTTCGAAAAGACTGTCGCTTCCTGAAGATGATCAAACAAGTCGTCAATCCTGGGCAAAGGGTATTTATTTTTGATGGTTAGCTTGTTTAATTCTCGATAGTCGATGCATAAACGAAGCGATCCATCCTTCTTCTTAACAAAAAGTACAGGCGCAGCCCAAGGCGATGCGCTCGGTCGAATATACCCTTTATCTAACAACTCTCCCAACTGATTCTTCAATTCTAACATCTCCGACGGTACCATACGGTACGGCGCTCGAGAAATAGGGTCCGCATTCGGCTCTAGATCAATAGGGAACTCCACCTCTCGCTGTGGTGGTAATCCCGGCAAGTCGTCCGGAAATACATCGGGGTATTTGCTAACAACTGGAATTGAAGATAAATCAACTCCACCATCTCCCGCCTTCAGAGCGTAACACCAGTAGCCAACACAACCATGGTTCAGAAGTTTCATTGCCTTCAAGGCGCTAATCACACTCCCCGATCTACCCGGCTTACAACCGACTAGAGTATGCTCGGTGCCGTCCTCGGCCACAATCGAGATAGTACGAGTCCGATAGTTCATGATAGCACCATGACGATCCAACCAATCGTCCCCGAGGATCAAATCCTCACCCTTAAGGTCTATAACAATGAGATTCGAGGGCCAATCTCGACTCCCGATCCTCACTGGGCAATCCCTAACTTCCCGATCCCCAACCATATGATCCCCACTGGGCGTACTCACTACAAATGGCTCACACTCAAACAAGCAGTCAAAACCAATACGACTCACACAATCCGATGCAATAAAGGAATGGGTAGCACCCGAATCAAAAAGCACTGAAACTGGATGAGTAAGGATTTGAGTGGTACCTGACGCCACCGGAATGTCTACCTCCTCTGTGCGCCTCATCTGATACAATCGGGGGTGAACTGAACCCGAACTCGAGGCTGCACGGCGATCCGGCTGACCCCGTCTCCTACCACGACCCGAACTCTGCGAAATATGAGTAGCTGGAGTGCTGTGATCCCTCTGATCGGTAGTGGTAGTCGGAACTCTAACAGCCCTGGTGGCCCTCTCACAATGAGTCGCCTGATGCCCGGTCTACCCGCAAGTGAAGCAAGTAACTGGAGGAAAAGGGCAATCCTTCATCAAATGCTCATATTGGTTGCAGTTAAAACAAACCCTGCCACCAGAAGCAACGGACTGAACTGAACGGTTACCCTGAGATCCCCCAGCCTGGTGAAACGGTCTCTTCCCAGGTGTAGGGGCAGACTGTGCCCTCGAAAATCGGCCACTCTTGCCGGCTGAGAAGCTGCCAACTGTTTTCTGTTTCTTGGCCTCGGCACCCAACTCTGATTCCGGTGCGGCCATCTCGATCGCTAGAGCGCGATCCTGATACTCCTTCAAAGTGGCACACATGAGCGGTGCCATACTCTGCCTGATATGCGGTTTCATGCGCATATTAAAGTAACGGATTTTATCAGCCTCCGTCCTCACCTGATCTCTCACGAAACCCAACTGCTGATTGTAAGCAATGATGGCCTGAGAAATAGGCACATCCTGAGGTGTAGCGGTGAAGAACTCCACAATTCTGCGCTCCTTAACTGGCGGTGGACAATATTCTGCTTCCATAGCAGCCTTGAATTCCTCCCAAGTAGCTCGACGGTCTCTGGGCGTAACGGCCTCCCACCATTCCGCAGCTTCCTTATCCAGGAGGTACTGGGCAATATGTACCCTCCTGTCTTCGGGACAAGCTACGGCATCGAAGGTTCTGGACAACTGAAAGAGCTAATTCTCCCAACCGAGGGAGTTAGAAGATCCGGAGAAACGAGGTGGGTGCATCTTAGTCACCGTTTGAAGCCACTTACTAGCCTCCTCTTCCGGTGTCGGGGGCGGATTCTGGCGTCCACCTTGAGCTATCTGAGTAAGTTGGGCTACTAATCTGCAAGCACGGCAAGAGTTCTGCGTCGGCATTATTACCCGACAGCACTGAGTGAGAGGCTGAGTCCGCAGAGGACTGAGAAAGTGAGCCCTCCTCATTATCAGCACCCCGACCACGGCCTCGGCCGCGTCCCCTAGTCGGTCTACCACGATCTCTCAACATACTGAAGGAAAAATGAAAAGAACAAGATCAGAAAGATTCACAATTCACAAAGCTGGTAACACAAGTCACAATTCCGAACAACGCAAGAAAACGAATTACAGAAATATAAGAGTTCGAGGAGACTTACAGCCACGGGTCGCACGAAAAGACGGTAGCATGATGATATTAGGCTCAACGACTGACTCTAACGACGTAACTGACAGACCCAAAATTCACCGACAACCTAGGTATTCAAAACCTAATCTCCGATACCATAAATGTAACACCCCAATTCACAAATGGGACATTACACGCCGTAGAACCCTCGTGAGGTCTACCAGGCTAACACATGACACATAAACCACAATGTAATTCCAAACGATGCACTCAAAAGTAAGTAAGGCCGTGGCCTCGGCCAAAACAATTTTAACGGAGTACATGAACATAAGATAAATACCAATTCGTTGCCCACGCAGGGGACTTAAACCAAGTTTAAAAGTAGACAGTTTAATTCCAGTACTTGACAAATGCAATGACAAAACATAAAATTACAGACTCGAGCCACATCATCAAGCCAGCCCATCCTTTACGTGCGTGTCCCATGCCTGCTCCTCAGCTCTCCAGACTAAATGCATAAGACGCATTTCCCCCATTTAAGGGGTTAGCATTCAAATAGCTAGTGCAAGTACACAATTACACAACATTATATACAAAATACGGTTTTTAGCACAATCATCTCAATCAGAAATCATTTGCCATATATATTCCGGAATACTACATTGGCAATCAAATCCGTTCCAATCATCACGATATCACAAAATCACAACTGGTATCCCGTGGCCGTACCCCTTAGTATCGACCCCCAGACATCCCGTCGAACACTCCGGGTGGGATACCACTTCCGCGGCCGTACCCCTTAGTATCGACCCCCAGACATCCCGTCGGACACTCCGGGTGGAAGTTCAATCACACACGCACCCAAGTTCCCTTCCGCGGCCGTACCCCTTAGTATCGACCCCCAGACATCCCGTCGGACACTCCGGGTGGAAGGAACACAACTCACGCACCCGAAAATCACCATTCCTCATTCATTTCGAAAATCACAACATACATAACGAAATGTAATACATGTACTTGCCTTGAATGAAACGAAACGAAGGAAACGACGAAGGAATAGGTTTCGGTCCGAACAATCCTCCCAAATCCGTTCCTAACACAATAACGGTATACACAAGTCTCAATAATGCGGAAAGGTAAGAATTAGTCCTAATTCTACCCCTTGGAACGATTTGCCGGTCATTACGAAGTCGAAGACGGTTATAATCTAACAATGGAGAAATTACTAGGTTAAACCCGTTAAACTATAATGGAAACAAGGGATTTACGACTACACAATCGTAATCTAACAAGTCGTCGAAGCCAAAACGGATTAAAAGGAAGAATTATGCCAAAAATCCCGAAATCCCCAAAAACTAGGGTTCTAAGGAAATATACCTCGATTCGGACGGATGGAATATGATTATGATGATGATAAACCTTGCTTGAAGCACAATAATCGATCTCCAAAGGAACTCTAAGGATTGCCCTTGGCAAAACGCTCCAAAACGCTCAAGGAACTCACGTATCGCACAAAGGGATGAGAAGGAACGAAATAACGCGACTGAGGATAAGTCAGGAATTAAAGGCCTGACAGCACGTTACGTACGTTAACGCGAGTTGTTAACGTACGTTATGAAGTTTACGTACGTAACCTCTCACAGGTTAACGTACGTAACGAACAATCTGGACTAAAATGCGAAAACTGTAATGTACGTTACCTATGGGGTATAACGTACGTTATGATGCCTTTATAACGTACGTAAGGGAGCATGCATAACGTATGTTATGCATGCAGCAGTTCAGCGCTGCTAAACACTTAGCTCTGCACAGTCGATACAACGACGAAACGCAACGCAAGGATAAATTCAAAAGTGTAAACATGAGGTAAGCATAACAACGAAGCTGAGCTTTGAAAGAAAATACACTACCAGCCTCCGGGGAATCCAAAATACGACAAGGAGGATAAAAATTCCCTAAACTTCTAGGAAATTACAAAACGGCCCAAACGTCCAAAAATCGCGATACAACGTCGGATTAACAATCCGAAAGTTTCAGCACGACCAACACAACCATACAAACTTATACAAATCAAGAAACAACGAAAACGAACAAGTTTTACGAGAATCGAACGTACATGCGGCAAGATATAATTCAAGATGAAATTATGCAAAAAAATCCTCGAAACTCGTCCAGACGGAAAAACTCCAAGAACAAAATAGATTCAGAATTCCAAAACAGTGCTAAGCGAGTTGTCCGAAACGAACATACACCAAAAATAGAAATTACCGAAAATAGAAAACACGGATATTACACACATGCGGTCCTACTGACAACTTTCGGCGGGCTTGTCGGCTGGTGGACGGATGCCGACAGGCTGTGGTCAATGATCCGTGAATTGCGGATCTTGTCTCGGCTCTGCACGTGGTGTCAGTCCTGAGGTTCGGCCTTTGCCTACTGGATGACTATCGGCTTGATGCGGTCGTCTCTAGCTGGTCACTGAGGGTCGGCATCGGTCGGTCACCAAGGGTCGGTCGGCAGGCGCCGAGAGATGATCGTCCGCTAGTCGGTCGCCAGGAGTCGGTCGCCAAGTACCGAGAGACGATCGTATTTGATGTCGATCGCTCGGCGCCGGGACTTGTCCTGGGACCTTCGGTTGGCCGATTTATCTTGACTTCTGGGCTAAGGCTAGGCCGTCTGGTCGCTGGTCGGCAGTTCTGCCTCGGCTGCTCGGCAATGCCTAGGTCACCCGATCTCCGAGGCGATCGCCGGTCGGAGAGTATAATTCTCGAAACAACAATTGCCCCCCAGCTTGCTCCGATGTTGAAGACACGGGGCGAGGTGGTTCTTGCTGGCGATCGTGTAAGATGAGGATGGGCAACCTGTTGAGCTGACTTTTGATTCGGACTTGGGCTATCATGGTCGATTGGCTAGCTATCTATCGGTTCTTGTACCTGCAAAAAACAACATTGGCCGATCCGTCGTAGAAACTTGGTTGTTTCGTCGCTGAGGAACCGTGCACAGTCGCGGAGTTCGATGGACCGACTCCATGACCGTGTCTTGGTGCGCGAAGACATTGAGTGTCTCGTGACTCACTTTATTATGAGGGTCCTCTGTTAGGCTGCGCCTCGCCTCGTATTTAAACGAAGGGCGTGCGGTCTCGGTCTAGAGGAGTCCTTGCGCGGGGCAGCGTCGGATGAATCAACTCCACCTCCGCGGCTTGTTTAGATCTGCTTCCACCTCGGCCCACCATGAAGATGGCGAACCTCGACGGTGTACGTTGAGACGGGGGTTGTGGCACGTCGCATTGTCCGGGTTCACCATGTTAGATGATGATCCTTTGAGGGCGGGCGATCGTGTCCACTGATTAATTTTGGAGGGCCCTCAGACTATACCGGCCTCGTATTTAAACGAAGGGCGGGCGATCTTGGCCTGAAGGGACCTTGCATGGCCGAAGCAGCCGGTTCCATCGACTACCAGGACCATGGCTTTATGATGTGCGGTGGAGGCGATCTCGTGCCTTAGTCCATCATGTTGGATGGTGAACTGTCGATGGCGATCGTGTCCTCCGGGTTTTGGTGATGTAGCGTGATGATCAGCGATCGGGCTGGAAAACTGGCGATCGTCGCTCGAATACCGATCGCGTTATTCGTAGGTCGATATCGGCGATCGGGCGGGAGATCGTCGTTCGGGCACCGATCGCGCTGCTCACAGGCTAAGAAGAAACCTTTGCCTGGCCAGAAAATCTGCGGCTCTAGCCCGGAAGGTCGCGTAGGTCGTGGGTTGGCTCTTCGTAAGATGCCTGAACATAGGCGAAAGACCACGAAATCCTGCTAGGACCGTGTGGAGGGCGATCTCATCGCTTACGGGCTCGCCGTTGAGGATGATCACGTCTACTCGGTCGATATAGTCCGAGTCGGACTATTCTTCTCCCTCCTTGATTTGCATCATGCGAAGGGGACCTTCCGGCCGAGCGACCCTGGTGGCGAAGTATGCTGTGAAGACGTTCGCCAGCTCGTTAAAGGAGCCAATGGACCGAGGTGGCAATGAGGTGTACCACCCGTAGGCGAGGTCCAGCCAGCATAGGGAACATTCGGCACCTGGTCGCGTCTGATGCCCCACACCCGGTCATGTAGATGTTGAACTTGCTCAGGTGCATTTCGGGGTCTGATCTCCCCTCGTACAAAGGTGTTTGCGGGGGAGCGATCTTGTGCTGCACAGGCGCGAGCTCGATGTCGACCGTGAGCGGCTCGATCGGATCAGCGATCGTCTTCTTGGCGCCTGCCCCGGATTCCAGGAGCGCCTTCATGTCGTCGAGATGACGTTGCATCGCGACCATCGCCGTGGCTCGGTCGCTTGCGGATCGGCTTTGGGAGCGGGAGCCCAGGCGATCGTGTATCGATCTCCGGACTCCGCTGCTGCCGACCTCGGCTATCTGGCGAGGGGGAGCCAGACGGCTGGGCTGCCTTCTGGGAGTCGGGTAGGCCGAGCTCCTGGTGACAGACTCAAACTCCGTCATCTCGTAGCTGGGGCTGGACTGCCCCGGTCGCCAAGACGGGTCACTGCCCAGGCGATCGAAAACAGAGGTGCCTCGGCTGGTGAGCGCCTCTCCTTGCGGATGAGAGCCTCCTGGCGATCGCTCGGCCAGTAACGCCTTGAGCTTCCGCTTGGACTTCCGGCGGACCGCCGAGGGGGTGATAGCGGGAGGCGCATCGAGAGCACTCCGTCGCTCCTGTAGGATGGCCATGGCCTCGTCGATATGTTCCTTGGTTCGGAGCTGATCGAGCGAGAGGCTTGGGCCGGACCTCAGGGGCGGGATCGAGCGTCTCTGACCATGGCGGCTACCTTCCGCCATCGGCTGTGGCTCGGACTGAGACGGAACGAGGCATCTGGCTGGCTGGCCAGCGGATTTCTTCGACGCGGAGGCGGAAGACATGATTTCTGAAAGATTTCTTTGAAGCGCAGTGAGTGTCACTTCAAGTATCTGCCCCGAGAACAGTGAGTGTTCTTCGAGATGGTAGGAATGAAAATTTGAGGGTTAGATGCCCCCCTTCCTCTAGCGCCAATTGTTGTTGCCCAAAATATTTATCCGAAGATTAAATACTGCTGGAATGAACGGACAACAAACAACAATTTGCGGGAGCACTTCCGAGAGAATATGAATAAACACAAGATTTGTCGGGTTTGTTAGGCACGGGCTTGAATGCTCTCGCGAGATGTTATTAATACAAATATTCGTGGATACAAGTATTAATGTGAGAAATCTAAATACAATGCGTGTAAAAGACTCTGTTAATCTGGCTCTTGAGCGAAGCTCGGTGTTCTTCGTCCCTGCCGATTGTCTGCTTGATGAGAGAGGCCGAGAGAAGTAAGTACCGAAAGATAGCTGTTGCCAAGAGTTGGAGAAAGCCAAGTGCTGTGTGTTGTATGCTGAAATCCCGATAATGCTAGCCTTTTGGTGGTAAAAGTTCGGTCATTTGACAAGTGCAGGCTGCCTTGTATTTATAGAGGCTGAGGAGCCTTGTTTCCTAGCGGGCGATTGTCTTCCGGCCATTATAATAATGGGGCGATCGTCCTAAAGGTCACATGGGCAGTCTGCCTAAAGTCCAAGGCAGCTGCTGGCAGCCAGCTGTGCGGTCCAATGAGGAGCCAGCATGCGTCCGGAGTCACTGTCACATGCGGTCCTACTGACAACTTTCGGCGGGCTTGTCGGCTGGTGGACGGATGCTGACAGGCTGTGGTCAATGATCCGTGAATTGCGGATCTTGTCTCGGCTCTGCAAGTGGTGTCAGTCCTAAGGTTCGGCCTTTTCCGACTGGATGACTATCGGCTTTATGCGGTCGTCTCTAGCTAGTCACTGAGGGTCGGCATCGGTCGGTCACCAAGGGTCGGTCGGCAGGCGCCGAGAGATAATCGTCTGCTAGTCGGTCGCCAGGAGTCGGTCGCCAAGTACCGAGAGACGATCGTATTTGATGTCGGTCGCTCGGCGCCGGGACTTGTCCTGGGACCTTCGGTTGGCCGATTTATCTTAACAGCTGGGCTAAGGCTAGGCCGCCTGGTCGCTGGTCGGCAGTTCTGCCTCGGCTGCTCGGCAATGGCTAGGTCGCCCGATCTCCGAGGCGATCGCCGGTCGGAGAGTATAATTCTCGACACAATAATTTGTAAAATGCACCACAATTAACCGTCGATCCACGTCTCTGTGGACCCCTACCGAGACCCTGTCGGATCTAGCCCCTAGTGGTTAAAAGCAAGCTCGTCGATCCACGTCTCTGTGGATCCCTACCGAGACCCCGTCGGATCTAACCCATAGTGAGCATACACACACACGTTACTCATGCAATACTAACATGCTAAGAATGTAAGTTCATTAAGAATACTCACTAGAGATGGCCATTAACTCGACACCATTATCAAACTCTTCAAAACACAATAACAAGATTAAATACGGAATACACGATTCCATAACTTTAAACAATAGGAGTATCATCATCAAATCCTTCAACGTTCGAAATAATCAAATCATAATCAATTCCCAAAACACGCCGTTCACAAAACACACACGCATTTTGAAAGAAAGCCTTTAACGAGGCCAAACCGAAATCTTTTGAAACTTCATTTCAAACAACCAAACAAACACACCAAGACGATCACCGATCATCATATCCACAAAACGAGAAGCGTATGAACAAGGTACTTGCCTCGAATAAGAACAACGCGAAGAATCGACCGAAGTAGGTTGACACGAACCGACTACGAACCCGCCGACTCCACCGATCGCCAACTCGCGTTCATAAACTACGAAGGAGAATAACAATAATGAAATGAATTCCCTAACACGACTTAAAGCCGTTGAATTCAAAGAACGAATGGCGAAAGTTCAAGCGTTTCCCCCAAAACGGCCAAGAACACGATTCGCTTGGCCAAAACCCAGCCGAATTCCAAGTTGAAATATGGATATACAATCCATAGAATATGTTTAACAACATCATTTAACCACAATCGATCCATCAAAAACGGATGAAAAACGAGATCGAGAACAAATCCCCCAAAAAGTCAATTTGAAGGAAATCAAGAAATATACTTCGATTCGATGAAGAACAATGAATTAAATGATGTCAAACATAAGAATACTACCAAGATTAATCATACCCATCATGAATTAATCAATAATACGGAACGAATCGGACAAAAATGCAAAAACCCCAAAATTCAAGAAACTAGGGTTCTAAGAAAGAGTACCTTGATTCGCTGGATCAAAGGACGATATAGGATGATTGATTGATGTTATGAACTCAAGAACTTCGTGGATTTGTTGTTAAACAACATGGCTCCATGATAAGAACACCCTCAGCCGCGGAAGAGAAGGAGAAGAAGGAGAAAAATGGCCAAAAACCTGTCTGCAGGGCCATAAATAGGCTGCACAGTGTGCCGTGGCCCAGCGGGAGTGTGCCGCGGCACAGGGCCAAATCTGCGCCCAGTGATCGGCAGTGTGCCGCGACCCGGCCGACATGTGCCGCGGCACCAGGTACAGACGGTTTGGCCGAAAAAATGCACGAGTGTCTTTGCGGCCCACTGCACGGCTGCTCGGCGGAAGGCTGCCGAGCACTACCGGCCGTAACTCGGCCGATCTTGGCCTGAGCCCAGTGCCGGCCATGACTCTACGGCCAACTCCGACGGCCCGAACGATCCCGAAACCCGAACCTAAATACGAATCGATGATACGGTTACGACGTACTCGCAAAGACGAATCTAAGAGCTAAGAGAACACACAATTCCGACCACCCGAAGGCTCGGAATTCGACAACGGAAGTAATTACCCAATACTTTGGGAAATTACGAAAATGGCCCAAAACGTCCGAAAATCACGATACGCGATCGAAACACCAAACCAAAGCTCGCAACATGAATAATAACATTAAATGAACTTACGAGAAACTCGAAACAACAGTTTCGGACGAGATTCGCAAGAATCGAACTCAAGTGCGGAAAAGTCGCTAAAAAGCTCGGAACTCAACAAAACGATACCGAAACGAACTCGGATGACAAAAAGTGCAGAATTAATCATTCTCGAAATGACGAAACGGTCATGAGCGAGTCATCAAAACGGACTCCGGCCAAAAAAATAAATTTACCGAAAATCGAAAATTGCGGATATTACAATCGCCGGTCGGAGAGTATAATTCTCGACACAACAATTGCCCCCCAGCTTGCTCCGATGTTGAAGACATGGGGCGAGGTGGTTCTTGCTGGCGATTGTGTAAGATGAGGACGGTCGACCCGTTTAGCTGACTTTGGATTCGGACTTGGGCGATCTGGTCGATTGGCTAGCTATCTTTCGGGCTTGTACCTGCAAAAAACAACATTGGCCGATCCCCCTCAGAAACTTGATGGTTTCGTCGTTTTGAGGAATTGTGCATAGTCGCGGAGTTCGATGGACCGACTCCATAACCGTGTCTTTGTGCGCGAAGACATTGAGTGTCCCGTGACTCATTTTATTGTGAGGGTCCTCTGTTAGGCTGCACCTCGCCTCGTATTTAAATGAAGGGCGTGCGGTCTTGGTCTAGAGGAGTCCTTGCGCGGGGCAGCGTCGGATGATTCAACTCCACGTCCGCGGCTTGTTAGCTCTGCTTCCACCTCGGCCCGCCATGAGGACGGCGAACCTCAACGGTCTACGTTGATATGGGGGTAGTGGCACGTCGCATTGTCCGGGTTCACCATGTTAGGTTATGATCCTTTGAGGGCGGGCGATCGTGTCCACTGATTAATTTTGGAGGGCCCTCAGACTACGCCGGCCTCGTATTTAAACGAAGGGCGGGCGATTTTGGACCAAAGGGACCTTGCATGGCCGAAGCAGCCGGTTCCATCGACTACCAGGACCATGGTTGTATGTTGTGCGGTGGAGGCGATCGCGAGCCTTAGTCCATCATGTTAAATGGTGGACTGTAGATGGCGAGTGAGTCCTCCGGTTTGGTGATGTATCTTGATGATCGGAGATCACACTGGAAGACTGGTGATCGTCGCTCGGCTGCCGATCGCATTATTCATAAGTTGATACTGGCGATCGGGCGGGAGATAGTCGTTCGGGAGCCGATCGCGCTGTTCAAAGGTTGAGAAGAATCCTTTGCCTGGCCAGAAAGTCTGCGGCCTTAGCTCGGAAGATCGCGTAGGTCGTGGGTTGGTCCTTCGTAAGATGCCTGAACATAGGCGAAAGGCTATGGAATCCACCTAAGACCGTGTAGAGGGCGATCTCATCACTTATGGGTTCGCCATTGAGGATGATCTCGTCTACTCGGTCGATGTAGTCCGAGTCGGACTCTTCTTTTCCCTGCCTGATTTGCATCATGCGAAGGGGACCTTCCGGTCGAGCGACCTTGGCGGCGAAGTGAGATGTGAAGACGTTCGCCAGTTGGTTAAAGGAACCGATGGACCGAGGCGGCAATGAGGTATACCACCTGTGGGCGAGGTCGTCCAGCGTCAGAGGGAACATTCGGCACCTGGTCGCGTCTGATGCCCCACACCCGGTCATATAGATGTTGAACTTGCTCAGGTGTGTTTGGGGGTCTGATCTCCCTTCATACAAAGGTGTTTGTGGAGGGGCGATCTTGTGCTGCACGGGGCGAGCTTGATGTGGACCGCGAGCGGCTCGCTCGGCTCGGCGATCGTCTTCTTGGCGCCTGCACCAGATTCCAGGAGCGCCTTCATGTCGTCGAGCTGACGTTGCATCGCGGCCATCGCCGTGGCTCGGTCGCTTGTGGATCGGCTTTGGGAGCGGGAGCCGAGGCGATCGTGTATCGATCTCCTGACTCCGCTGCTGCCGACCTCGGCTATTTGGCGAGGGGAGCAGGCAGGGCCGCCTTCAGGAGTCAGGTAGGCCGAGCTCCTGGTGACGGACTCAAACTCCGTCGTCTCGTAGCTGGGGCCGGACTGCCCCGGTCGCCAAGACGGGTCGCTGCCCAGGCGATCAAAAACAGAGGTGCCCCGGCTGGCGAGCGCCTCTCCTTGCGGATGAGATCCTCCTGGCGATCGCTTGGCCAGTAACGCCTTGAACTTCCGCTTGGTCTTCCGGCGGATGGCCAAGGGGGTGATAGCGGGAGGCGCGTCGAGAGCACTCTGTCGCTCCTGTACGACGGTCATGGCCTCGTCGATCTGTTTTGCGGTTCGGAGCTGATCGAGCGAGAGGCTTGGGCCGCCATCCAGGGGCGGGATCGAGCGTCTCGGATCGCGGCGGCTACCTTCCGCCATCGGCTGTGGCTCGGACTGAGACGGAAAGAGGCATCTGGCTGGATGGCCAGCGGCTTTCTTCGACGCGGAGGCAGAAGACATGATTTCTGAAAGATTTATTTGAAGCACAGTGAGTGTCACTTCAAGTATCTGCCCCGAGAACAGTGAGTGTTCTTCGAGACGGTAGGAATGAAAATTTGAGGGTTAGATGCCCCCCTTCCTCTAGCGCCAATTGTTGTTGCCCAAAATATTTATCCGAAGATTAAATACTGCTGGAATGGACGGACAACAAACAAGGTTGCGGGAGCACTTCTAAGAGAATATGAATAAACACAAGATTTGCCGGGTTTGTTAGGCCCGGGCTTGAATGCTCTCGTGAGATGTTATTGATACAAATATTCGTGGATACAAGTATTAATGTGAGAATCTAAGTACAATGAGTGTAAAAAGACCCTGTTAATCCAGCTCTTGAGCGAAGCTTGGTGTTCTTCCTTCTCGTCCGATCGTCTTCTGTATGAGAGAGGCGGAGAGGGAAGGATGAACCGAGAGATAGCTGTTGCCAAGAGTAGGAGAAAGCCAAGTTGAGTGTATTGCTCCTGTGTTATGCGTGAATGACGAGAATGACAGAGAGTGCTGAAGAATTTCGGTCCTTTGGATAAGTGCAGGCTGCCCTTTATTTATAGGGGCTGAGGAGCCTTGTCTTCTGGCGGGCGATCGCCTTCCGGCCATTATAATAATGGGGCGATCATCTTCAAGTCTCACGGGCTGTCGGCCTAAAGTCCAAGGCAGCTGCTGGCATCCAGCTGTGTGGTCCAATGAGGAGCCAGCACGCGTCCGGAGTCACTGTCACATGTGGTCCTACTGACACCTTTCGGCGGGCCTGTCGGCTGGTGGGAAGATGCTGACAGGCTGTGGTCAATGATTCGTGATATGCGGATCTTGTCTCGGAACTGCACGTGGGGTCTGTCCTGAGGCTCGACCTTTGCCGACTGAATGACTATCGGCTTCGAGCGGCATGAGGCGGTCGTCTTTAGCCGGTCACCAGAGGTCGTCATCGGCCAGTTGCTGAGGGTCGGCATCCGTCGGTCACCAAGGGTCGGTCGGCAAGTGCCGGGAGATGATCGTCTGCTAGTCGGCCACCAGGAGTCGATAGCCAAGTACTAAGAGACGATCGTCTTAGATGTCGATCGCTCGGCACCCGGACTTGTCCTGGGACCTTCGGTCGGCCGATCTATCCTGGCTGCCGGGCTGAGACTAGGTCGTCCGATCTCTGGTCGGCAGTTCTGCCTTAGCTCCTCGGCAATGGATAGGTCGCCCGATCTCCGAGGCGATCGCCGGTCGGAGAGTATAATTCTCAACACAACAAACGTATCTTCGATTCATAATCAGGTTCGGGTTTTGGGGTCGTACGGGCCGTCGGAGTGGCCACGACCGAGTCACGGCCGGGCGAGGGGCTTTGGCCGAGTTCTGGCCGTAAGGTGCGATTCTGGCCGTCACGTGCTCGGCGGACTTAGGCTGGACGAGTGCGATTCTGGCCGTAAAGTGTCGATTCTGGCCGTCACGGGTGCCGGCGATGTTCGGACGAATGCGATTCTGGCCGTAAGGACTGCCGGGTGTGGCGTAAGTGCGAGTTACGGCCGTAAGGCCACTCGGTTATGGCCGTAGCGATCGGCGTGCACCGGGCGGATTTTGACGAATGCCGATTACGGCCGTAAGGTCTGCCGATTCTGGCCGTAAGTGGTCGGCAGAGGTCAAGATATATATGATCGAGCAGACGGGTTTACACCCATTTTTTCTCATCCCTCTCATTTCCTTCCGCGGCTGGGGCTTGGAGTACGTGATTAGATGTTGTTTATCTATCAATCCACGAAGTTCTTGAGTTTCTAACATCAATCAATCATCCCATAACCTCCTCCGATCTACAGAATCGAGGTTAGATTTCTTGATAATCTAGTTTTGGGGAAATTGGGGTTTTTGTTGGATTTCATCCGTTTGAGCCGTAATAACTTAGATTATTGATGGATTATTGATTATTTAGATTTATTATATCATTTCCATTGTTATTCCATGGTTGGATCGTATCGGTTCGTTTTTTTGGTCAAGTTCTTGATCGAAGCCTTGAAGGTGTCCGGTAGAATGTCTTAGAGGGGTTTTCGGACGTTCTACGATTATTCTTCCTCGTATGATCGTTGATTTATTGATTATATGATGTTAGGGTCGAGTTTCTTGCGAAGAAACCGCTTCGAACCCTTCCGTTCGTCGTCGTCTTCCGTTCCGATAGCATCGGGCGTTTCCAAGCTTTCCGGTTGAGCCGTGTCCATTCGTGGTTCCGTTGTTCGTGGTTTCGAGGCAAGTATCTTGCCCATATGTTTCATGTTTCATAGGCATAATTGTTGATAAATGACTTTTATACGAAATCCAAATGTTTAATGAACATTAAAAAGGATCGGTATGTTCTCGATAAATATTGTTTTTCAACGATAATTCGTATACTTCGTGAGTGTATGTGTTCTCGGATTATGTGTGTTAGTTTCGTATGTTGAAAGATGTTGTGATCACATTTAGTGAATGTATTAACCCGTAATCATTTACCGAAGATTACGTGTTGTTATGTGTGTTTGTTCGGCGAATACGTGACGGGTGATATTGGTTTTTACTCCTTTGAAAGGGGGTTGTGATGCTTAATGTTGTTTGGCTTGATAAGTGATTATTGTTGTGTGCTGATGCATGTGATGTGCCTCCGGGTAGGATTGTTGAATCTCCGGGATCCATACTTGCTAGTATGGGTCGGGCGTGGCCGTAGGGTTATCCACCGGGTATGTCTTGCGGGGACTCCGAGGTTCGTGGCTTGTTAGCTCGATGCCAAGATGACTGATGGGGTTATCGTCGGGTATGTCTTGCGGGGACTCCGAGGTTCGTAGCTTGTTAGTGCGATGCCGGGATAACTTATGGTTGTGGTTTGGTTACGTGCGTATTTGTGCTTGTAGTCACGTGACTGTTGTTACGGTGACATGTGATTTGATATAGTTTCCCTGTGGGTTATTCACTCGGGTTTGTTCTACGGGAGCATCTGAGGTCCGTGGCTTGCGAGCACGGGACGCGAATAACCTGTGGAAACAGGTTGTTATGGTATGACTGGGTCATGGACCCCGTGTGTTGTTATCGTAACTTTGTTTTGGGAAAATGACTTTTGGGCTGTGTCCCTAAATGTTTTCGAAAGGCTTGAGAATTCTTAAAATCCCAAATGTTTTCAAAACTCCCGAGATCGTAAAATGTTTTCACAAGATGTATATCGGGTTTACCCCTATCTTTCGATTTAACCATTTTGATTAAGTGAATTACCTCGGGAAGTATGTTTATGATTAACATGTTCCGTGGAGTATGATATGTATGGCTCGTTTTCGTATTTTATACTTGCACTAGCAAAACAGTGGAGTTTTGCTAACCCCCGAGTATTCGGGGGGGTGGATGTCTGTATTGCATTTAGGTTTTGGAGCAGAGCACAGGGTCGGCATGAAGGATGATGAAAGATGAACGATACTAATCACACAAGGACCCATTGATGTCGTATTGGTTTAGTTGTATTTTATTTCTGCTGCAGTATTTCTTTCCCGTTATACGGGAGTGTGTTGTATTCGACCCCCGCGTGGGCATGTAATGTGTTTGAGTTGTATGTATTTTATTGAAAGACCAAATCGGTCTACTGAGTCATTTTAGCCTTAAAGGCATTGTTGAGATGTTCGATGTTATTACCAGCCTGGTAGATCCTTGAGGAAAGGTTCTACGGCGTGTAATATCCCTGAGTGGATTGGGGGTGTTACAGAAATGGTATCGGAGCTTAGGTTGTGGAAACCTAGGTTGTCGGGCCAGTTGTGTTTGTTGAATTTTGTCTCGTCAGATTTTGTCTGACTGAGTCGTGTCGCGACGCGTCGTCTGAGTTTGTTGGTCGTGATTAGTATCGTGGGGTGATCATCATCTTCGTGCGACCTGTGGATGTAAGTCTCCCTCCTTTGTGTGGTGCCTCGTGTGGCACGTGTTGCTGGTATGATTATGTGTTAAGTGATGGAATCTTTATGTAGATTCTCGATTTCGTGATGTGTTTATGTGAATCTCGTATTTCGTCTATATGAGGAGCGGTGTCGCTGCTAATGTATTTTCGAACTGTATTTTAGCCGCTGCGTGAGTTCTTTCAAAATGACTTCCAGTATTTTGCAAACTGGGTTTTACTTCGTAAAACCGATTCCCTCAATCGAGTTTTGGCATTTTGGCCTTGAATGTTCTATGACGGTTTGATAAAGGATTTTTGTGAGTTTTGGGCATTTTGGCCTATTGAATTTTTGAAAACCTTGAGTATCTTAGAAAATAAATTTCGAGACGTACCTTTTAAAATGAATTTTTTTCTCGCGGTACATTCAAGGTGCCTTCTAGTGCCGCAACATGTTTCAAAATTATTCCAATTGTGGACCAAAATATTTTGAGATATTTTCAATTATTTTTAGAAATGCAGTTGCTTAGACCCAAGGGTCGAAAGAAAAATGTCCTCATTTTTGTTCAAACGCAAGATGGTTTTCAAAGTCTCGATAATGGTGTTTGTACTTTTTTGAAGGGTGATACTCAAGATCAATCGGTGTTTCCAAAATTATTTTCAAAAGGTGGTTTTCATTTTTTTAAAACCTATCGTTCCTGTGTGCGGTATTTAACCCCCGAGTTATGTTTATATGATGTTCGCACTTTCGTTAGGGTGTTAACCCCCGAGTTATGTTTGAATTGGTGATGCAAGCATTGAATCGTTCGCCACGCATTTGTTAGGCCAGCCCTCTGTGAGAGGTGTAATGTGGTATTTAATGTTGTCGCCTCATAGTGAATTGCGTATTGTCGCACATGTGTGAGCTGTTTAAGCTTGGGTTTGTACGTTTGTGTACATGTATGATTGTTTCATGATGTTGTAATTACGTGCTGGTTATCGTTCGGGCCGTTGAGGTCGCCGAACGATACCGTCGTTGCTATGGTGTTTGTGTATGTATTACTTTACGATGATAATCGTTGTATATGATATGTGTTATAATTCTCTGTTGTGCCGAGTTGGCATCTCCGCTATGTTGTTTTGCGACATTATGCCCCATTGTATCTAGCATTTGTATTTTCGGTATGCCGAGCCGAGGTGTTTCAACCGCAATGTGCCGGGGCATGCACGTGTAAATTGTCCTTCTCGTCAGTATCGCGTTTCAAGTGCGGACTTGAGGGACACATAATTTAGTTTTGCGAATCGGCTACCGAAACTTTCGGAGTTCGCGCTTCAGCACAGATATCAGGATCGACTCTGAGAGGTCCATGGGAGATTTTTCTCTCGGCTGCTTTTGTGTTGTTGCCTTGTTTCCATTATTATGAGTTGCAGGGACGACCTTCTTTTATAAGAGGTCGAATGTAATACCCGTATTGTTTTTGGAATCTGCATTTCCTCTTTCTCAAGTCTATCGACTCGCTCGTGTTCGTTGATACTTTCTGAACTTGTTCTGTATTTCGGTTTCATCGTTCGAACGAGGTGTGATCTTGTTTTGGGTCGATCTGGTTTTCGCTGTAACTTTTCCGAGTTCGGTTCGATTCTTGTGAACCTTGTTCGGAAGTAACATCTTTTGGTTCTACTAGTTCTTTTATTCGAAGTGGATCAGATTTTGAACTTCTGTATTTTCGACTCTGTCGACTCGTTTATGTTCGTTGACATTTTCTGAGCTTGTCTTGCCCTTTGCTTTTCTTGATCGAATGAGTGTGGTATTGTTTCGGAATAACTCGTTTGTCGTTGTGACTTTTCAATTGCTATTCCCTTTCATGTGGATCTTATGTGAATGCACATCTTGTTGTTTTCACCGAATCATATATTGTCTCAAGTCGAGGTGTGAACCTTGGAGTTGTTGTTTGAATTTTATTGTTCTTCGTGATTCGAACATGATTGTTCAATTTTTGTTGTCTCGATCGTTGTGGTTTGATCGTTTGATTGTTCGGTTTTTGTTGATATCGTTTCGTGATTGTTAAACGTCCAGACTCCTTCGTAATTCCCTTAAGTTCGGGAAATTAGTCTTGTTTTCGTCCAACCCTTGGGCGGTGGAATTCCGCATTTATTCAGCGATTGGCTCGCGTTTTGATTGATGTACCGTTGGGTTGGTCAATCGTATTCATTTTCATTCGTTCTGTTTTGTGATTTTTCGGATAATCGGCTTGATTGTATTATCTGTTTGATGACACTTGTCACTTGTTGGTTTTATTACGTCTCTACCGTTGGCGTTGTGTTGGTCGTCGTGGAGCGTGTTTTCACACCGTATATTCCTTTGCGTTGCTTGTAACGTTTCGCCGTTGGGCGTAAGTTACATATTTTTTGTGTATCTCGTTGAGTTTTCCTGGTGGGATATTGCATCTCCCTACTTATTTTAAGTTTCAGGATGAAACTTCTTTTAAGGAAGGTAGTATGTAATATCCGCAATTTCGATTTCCGGTAATTTTCTTTTTTTGGCGGAAGTCCATTTTGACGACTCTCCCATGACCGTTTCGTCATTTTGATAATGTTTAATTCTTCACTTTTCAACGTCCGAGTTCGTTTCGGTGTCGTTTTGTTGAGTTCCGTGCTTTTTAGCGACTTTTCCGAACTTGCGTTCGATTCTTGCGAATCTTGTCCGAAACTGTTGTTTCGAGTTTCTCGTAAGTTCATTTAATGTTATTATTCGTGTCGTAAGCTTTGGTTTGGTGTATTCGATCACGAATCGTGATTTTCGGGCGTTTTGGGCCATTTTCGTAATTTCCAAAAGTTTGGGGTAATTACTTTCCATTGTCGAATTTCGAGCCTTTGGGTGGTCAGAATTGTGTGTTCTCTTAGTGCTCGGATTCGTATTTGCGAGTACTTCGTAAACGTATCTTCGATTCATAATCAAGTTCGGGTTTTGGGGTCGTCCGGGCCGTCGGAGTGGCCACGACCGAGTCACGGCCGGAGCAGGGCCTGGCCTGGCCGAGTTACGGCCGTAAGGTGCCGGTTACGGCCGTACGTGCTCGGCAGACTTGGCTGGACGAGTGCGATTCTGGCCGTAAGGGTGTCGCCACGGCCGTCGGTGCCGTGCAGCGATGTTCGGACGAATGCGATTCTGGCCGTAAGGACCGCTGCAGCCGTAAGTGCCGAGTTACGGCCGTAAGGCCCTGTCGGTTATGGCCGTAAGCGATCGGCAGGCACTAGGCGGATTTTGACGAATGCCGGTTACGGCCGTAAGGTCTGGCGGTTACGGCCGTAAGTGGTCGGCAGGAGGCTGGGCAGTATATATATGATCGAGCAGACGGGTTTACACCCATTTTTTCTCATCCCTCTCATTTCCTTCCGTGGCTGGGGCTTGGAGTACGTGATTAGATGTTGTTTATCTATCAATCCACGAAGTTCTTGAGTTTCTAACATCAATCAATCATCCCATAACCTCCTCCGATCTACAGAATCGAGGTTAGATTTCTTGATAATCTAGTTTTGGGGAAATTGGGGTTTTTGTTGGATTTCATCCGTTTGAGCCGTAATAACTTAGATTATTGATGGATTATTGATTATTTAGATGTATTATATCATTTCCCTTGTTATTCCATGGTTGGATCGTATCGGTTCGTTTTTTTGGTCAAGTTCTTGATCGATGCCTTGAAGGTGTCCGGTAGAATGTCTTAGAGGGGTTTTCGGACGTTCTACGATTATTCTTCCTCGTATGATCGTTGATTTATTGATTATATGATGTTAGGGTCGAGTTTCTTGCGAAGAAACCGCTTCGAACCCTTCCGTTCGTCATCGTCTTCCGTTCCGATAGCATCGGGCGTTTCCAAGCTTTCCGGTTGAGCCGTGTCCATTCGTGGTTCCATTGTTCGTGGTTTCGAGGCAAGTATCTTGCCCATATGTTTCATGTTTCATAGGCATAATTGTTGATAAATGATTTTTATACGAAATCCAAATGTTTAATGAACATTAAAAAGGATCGGTATGTTCTCGATAAATATTGTTTTTCAACGATAATTCGTATACTTCGTGAGTGGATGTGTTCTCGGATTATGTGTGTTAGTTTCGTATGTTGAAAGATGTTGTGATCACATTTAGTGAATGTATTAACCCGTAATCATTTACCGAAGATTACGTGTTGTTATGTGTGTTTGTTCGGCGAATACGTGACGGGTGATATTGGTTTTTACTCCTTTGAAAGGAGGTTGTGATGCTTAATGTTGTTTGTCTTGATAAGTGATTATTGTTGTGTGCTTGATGCATGTGATGTGCCTCCGGGTAGGATTGTTGAATCTTCGGGATCCATACTTGCTAGTATGGGTCGGGCGTGGCCGTAGGGTTATCCATCGGGTATGTCTTGCGGGGACTCCGAGGCTCGTGGCTTGTTAGCCCGATGCCAAGATAACTGATGGGGTTATCGTCGGGTATGTCTTGCGGGGACTCCGAGGTTCTTAGCTTGTTAGTGCGATGCCGGGATAACTTATGGTTGTGGTTTGGTTAAGTGCGTATTTGTGCTTGTAGTCACGTGACTGTTGTTACGGTGACATGTGATTTGATATAGTTTCTCTGTGGGTTATTCACTCGGGTTCGTTCTACGGGAGCATCTGAGGTCCGTGGCTTGCTAGCACGGGACGCAAATAACCTGTGGAAACAGGTTGTTATGGTATGATCGGGTCATGGACCCCGTGTGTTGTTATCGTAACTTTGTTTTGGGAAAATGACTTTTGGGCTGTGTCCCTAAATGTTTTCGAAAGGCTTGAGAATTCTTAAAATCCCAAATGTTTTCAAAACTCCCGAGATCGTAAAATATTTTCACAAGATGTATATCGGGTTTACCCCTATCTTTCGATTTAACCATTTTGATTAAGTGAATTACCTCGAGAAGTATGTTTATGATTAACATGTTCCGTGGAGTATGATATGTATGGCTCGTTTTCGTATTTTATACTTGCACTAGCAAAACAGTGGAGTTTTGCTAACCCCCGAGTATTCGGGGGTGGATGTCTGTATTGCATTCAGGTTTTGGAGCAGAGCACAGGGTCGGCATGAAGGATGATGAAATATGAACGATACTAATCACACGAGGACTCATTGATGTCATATTGGTTTAGTTGTATTTTATTTCTGCTGCAGTATTTCTTTCCCGTTATACGGGAGTGTGTTGTATTCGACCCCTGCGTGGGCATGTAATGTGTTTGAGTTGTATGTATTTTATTGAAAGACCAAATCGGTCTACTGAGTCATTTTAGCCTTAAAGGCATTGTTGAGATGTTCGATGTTGTTAGCAGCCTGGTAGATCCTTGAGGAAATGTTCTACGATGTGTAATATCCCTGAGCGGATTGGGGGTGTTACAGGTAACCACATGAAAAAGTTCCTCAAGGGTGCCAAAACCACCAGGAAGGGTGATAAAGGCGCCATAATTATTTATCATGTGAGTTTTATGATCTTGCATATTTACAGATCTAAACTCATCTCCAATAGTTGCCCCGGTGATTTTACTTTCAGCCAGAGGTTTTGGAATTACTCCCAACACTCTTACTCCTTCCATATAGGCAGAAGCAGCAGCTCGTCCCATTAATCCTAGACTTCCTCCTCCGTAAACTACATGAATGCATTTTTCTCCTAAGGTACGACCCAAGTTGTGGGCTACTTCAGTAAAGCATGCCTCTTTTCCATAACTAGCTCCACCAAAAATGCAGACTGTGCTAAATTTTTTTGGGGAAGATGATGACTCCATTTTTGAAAAGAAATTTTTTAGAGAGAAAAGGAGAAAAGTACAAGTTTGAGGGATGAATGAAAGAAACAAGCACAATTTTTA
The DNA here is from genome assembly GCA_033398695.1 of Orobanche coerulescens. Lineage (NCBI taxonomy): Eukaryota > Viridiplantae > Streptophyta > Magnoliopsida > Lamiales > Orobanchaceae > Orobanche > Orobanche coerulescens. The sequence continues at coordinate 41,989,253 of CM065813.1, forward strand.
TTTATAGAAGAAAAATAAGGTAAAAATTGTTAAACAAGCTTGTGATTGTGTTGATTGCGCTTCAACTACTCAATTAGAATAATGAATGCATTTATCGCGTATCACATTTTTTTATTCAGAAAATCTCACCATACGACAAAAATAAAAGATACTTATGCGTATGTACAGTAGTTGTGATTGTGGCTCACATCTTCCTCTGATTTTACGTTCAGAAACGGCCTAAACGCCTTCTATGAGTCGGGGAGAAGCTTCCCATCCAATTTTCTTACAAATCGGCAAACAGGGTCTTTTAACGTCAGATTCCCAAGACGTTGCTCATATTATGGTTTGAATTTATTCCACAAACATCGAATTCCGTAATGTATGAGTCCACTAGGATGCATGTCAAGAGAAATTTCGATATTATCTAAATTCTCTTTATTCAGACCATCCTTAATGAACTGAATTTTATCTTCTCTGTTTGTAGATGGAATTCCTAAAGATCGACATTTTAAATTACAGTTCCATCTAGCACATTTATAGCAAACGGCTATCATCTTTGCTCGTCGTTTCTTGGCATATGAACTTTTTCCATGCCCTGGTAAAAATCTAGTCGGTGTTTCTGTGAATTCACCTGCTATTCTCACTTTGGCTTCAATTATGAATCTAATGTCAAAAGGTATGCTTTTATTCATAAGCAACCTCATCCTTTCAAGTCTTGTCTTGTAAATTTTTAAAATGACATTTTTGCTCAGAAAGGGATATCTTTTTTCAATTTTATTCAAAGTTTCTTCCATGATAAAAAATAAAAAATAAAAAATAAAATGAAAATAATAGGAGAAAATATCTACAAATATCAGTTGTTGTGGAAACTGAAAATTCCGACTTTAATGGTCACGGAGTACCGTTATCCGCCACTTGACCGGACAAACACAATTGAGTACTAAGTTACAACGTCGATAAATTGTATCTATAAAAATAGTTTACAATGTAAGATTTCAATTATAACACTTATACTTCCCCGGCAACGGCGCCAAAAACTTGACACGTTCTTAGTGTAACTATCGCAAGTGCACGATATCGTATCAAGTAGTAAGTGGACTTTTTGAGTCCGGTTTATCGATCCCACGAGGAAGTTTGGTTATAATTTGAATTATACACTATTAGTATATTTTTATAGATACTAAGATGAGTGAAACACACAATTAAAGAGTTTGGTTTAATAATTGCAAAGAAAATGCAATAATAGTTCTAATATTCAAGGAAATAAAAAGATTGTACTAATAATAGATTGATTAAATATAAAATTAAATAGTTGGGATTACAAACTTAGTTCATCATTAGTTATAGAAGATGTATAAGAGATCATAAGATGAATTTACTTATTATGTTGTGTAGATTCGATTTTCCTTAAAAAGACGGTTTCTCTTTCGAACTATAAAACGCCCCTTATATATTGAATCAATCTACTATATTTCTATGTTGATTGGCTTCAATACATAGCATTAGAATTTATGAAAATAACTCAAAGAATCATCTAAGGTCTAGAGGTATATTTCTATCCCCTAGAACAACTTAGAGTGAAGATCATTTGATCTAATCAAACATATTTTCTTTCGAAACATATGAAGACCATAAATATCGTCATTTATTGGCCAAATAAATAAAGATTGATAAAACAATGAAAATCACACACAATAATAAATAATTTATAATAGATCTTTATACAAACTTAAATAACATGACTAACCTTGTTTATAATCCCAACTAAGGTGACTTAGCCCATGAATGGTTTAATATACATAATACAAGCTTGAGTGGTCATTATTAGTTGAAAAAGAGAAAGAATTGATCCTAACTCCCTTAGTAGATAAAGGAGAAAGAAGCAATAAACTCTCCGAACAACATATGTTATACCACTATTACACAAATCACTCAAGAACACAAGTGTGTTCTTCATACAAAAAGAAAATATTACAAAAAGTGGAAAATTATAAGATGAATGATGAATGATGAAGGATCTAAGGGGTCTATTTATACACCTAAAGTCATCTAATAGCTCCAAAACTCCAGCATTATTACAATAGATCGGATCAATACCAGCCATCCCCTCAATAATACACAAAAAGTATAAAAAATTAGACAAATGATCACAATCTGTCAAGAGTTATGGCCGTAACATTCAGTAGTTACGGCCGTAACTTGGACGGCTTACGGCCGTAACATTCAGTAGTTACGGCCGTAACATGGCTTCGTCAATTTGCTCACTGGTTGCTTTGTGAGTTACGTTTTCAACCCAGAATTTCTCAGACTTTGCATTTTGGCCCCAAATCTTTTCGGATGTTAACTTTTGATATATAACTCTGATTTTGAATCCGGAAAGACTACCGAACTCGTCTCGGAAAGCCCTACAACATGAATACATAAAAACTCAACAAAGAGAATATTTTATAAACATGTTATTTCTTGAGTAAATCAGTAATTCAATCCGATTAAGACTAGATTTACATCATCATCCGATAAAAATAAAATTATTAAAAACTAATTAATTAAAAGCAAAAAAAGAGTAGACTTGATCAATTATGGGTGCTATTTATCGATACAAACCATGGATAAGTGTATAAAACTGACACTTATCACACCCCCAAACTGTAACACCCCCAAAATACGTCCGGGAATGTCACACGCTGTAGGCCCTTCTCACAAGGATCTACCAGGCTACACTCCAAAAGACTACTCAAATGATTGACCAACCGGGGTCAATCTAATTACAAAGCAGACCGACAAGGTCATTAAACAATTCGGAACTAATGAAATTCACATCTCAATGACAAGAATAAACTTTAATACATAAAGAAATGACAACTCAATTTATTAAATGAAAACTACACCCATGCAAGGGTGAATACTCGACCAAAATGGGAATACCGACCAAAGTGAAAACAAAAGGAAAGACTCTGACTCTTGTGTGATTAGCATCGTCGTCTTCCATCTTCTTCCAAGCCAATCCCGTGACTACTCCCGAGCTGCCAAAACCTGAGCGCATAACAGGCACCCAACCCCCGAAAACTCGGGGGTTAGCAAACTGTAATTTTGCTAGTGCAAGTACATAATATACAAGATATACGAACAATAACAACACAAAATTCAACCACCGCGAAGCCTTAACATTATCCACACAATTCCACAAACAGCACATCAAAGCATTCGTTTACACAAGGTGAAAGGTAATCATATAGCCATATTCCCTTTACGGATCATAACATCAATGAAACTCTAAAGCAAGCCCAATGAGTCAAAAGATCTAGCTTGAAAAACCCCTTTTTTAAAAGGAAAACCAATTTGATAAGATAGTTTGAAAACATTATTATTGACTCGGGCCGTCTTGGGGTTTTGAAAATCGAATGGGAATACTTTTGGAAATAATTTCAAAAGCTCTCGGGTCCTTGACCCAACATATGGAAAATAATTATACGAAAACCAAGTCAACTTATTTGGGGTCCTCAACCCAATTTATATAACACTGTCACAAACGAAATTATTACAACATCTCACAGGGTTCTCAACCCAATCCAACTAACATCATCACGAAATCAAACATCTCAATATTCCACAGGGTCCTCGACCCAATACACAGAATAGCACCACAATACAATCAAAGACACAATCTCTCATTCGACATATCCTGCTCAAGACCCCCGATTAATTAACCCTCGGAGATTTCGTCAAACCTCCTTGGTTAATTAACCCTGATACCAACGCTTTAAAAACAAGTTGAAACAAGCGTTCAAAAACACGAATCGCGATCTATATCAAGACAAACATTTAAAAGTGAGTTGAAAGAATTTGAGATACGAACATCGTTCGGTAACGGGGTCTTAGCTATCACTCAAATACCCGTAACCAATAAGCCTGCCAGGCGCCTCCCTTGCGCACCTGTGTACCGGCGTTCACTCCATCATGTTGGCCGCTCATTGAACATGTAACCGCGCCGGCGATCACTCCCGCAAGAGCAACCCCTTGCGCGCGCATTAGGTAACATCGGCGTTCACCACCCATATGGAGCCGCACATTGCAGCATACACCAGGCCGGAGTGCGCGCTCCGCCCTCAGAGGTTCCCGGATACGACGTTTCTCACAACAAGTATCCACATTATTTCAAACATCAAGCACACGGACAAACGTCACAACAATTTTCAACTCAGTACATCAAGTCACACAATTTCTCCGCCAGTCCATAACCACACAAATAAACAATAACACGCACGTTATCAATCAAACTCAATCACAATAAGCCTTCAAGCATAACCAACCAACACCGCACATATATCTCTATATTGCGGCTCAATCGAATATATATATATTTATATATATATATATAGATATATAGATATATATATATAGCCTTACTATATTATATGAATAACTATAGTTCATCCATCAATCCAAGTTGAGTACGTCAACTAGTGTTAGCATTCATCACTCGTCGATCACCGACATAAGCATATATATCAATATACGTATATACATACATATATTTAACATATAAATATATATAAATATATATATATATATACATATATATATATATATACACACATATATACATCCGTATAAACTCATACACTTCGACAACAATGATTTCACGCAGTTACAATTCGTATATCGAGGTACTTGCCTTGGTAATCTCTCGCGGATTCTCCGAATGTACGGTCGGTTGGTAAAATCCGGAACTCCAACGAAAACAACGATCGGAAGGGCTCAACACCAGATTTTTGTAGGGAAATCGTCCCTAATATCCTATCATCGAATAAACAATCAATCACACGAGGAAAAACATCACAAAACGACCAAATTCCTCTCTGTGGCATTTCCCCGGACACCTTGAAGGCGTCAAACGGAAGTTCATATAATCGATGAATCGGAAATGGTAAAACCGTGGAAAGATGATGAAAATGATAGAATACAACTTAATCTATAATTATCCATCAGTAATTTAAGTTCACAAGGCTCAAACGGACGAAATCTACCAAGATCCCCAAATCCAACTCAATATTCAAAGTGTTCTTGAACAATCCTTCAATAATCCAATGAATAATCAAACATATCCATAATCATACGTATATCACTTCATACAACATGATCTTAACATCCAAAACATCATATTTCAACACAAATCGAAAATCCAAGAGGTTTGATGAATATTACCTTTGAAGATCCAAGCACTTTTGATCCGAAGAACACGCATTAGATCGACTATCTGGGCTTCACGTTCGAAAGGAAATGAAGAAAATCAAACCCTCAAGTGATGGATGATGAAAAGTTCCTCCCCTCAATCTCTCTTTCTCGCAGGTTGAATAAAAATGAAAGAAATGAGCTGAACACGCTCAAAAAATGCAATTATAGAGTTGACTGCCCTGTGTGCCGCGGCCCGGCCGAAGTGTGCCGCGGCACAGGGCCAAAAATGTAACACCCCCAATCCGTTCAGGGATATTACACGCCGTAGAACCTTTCCTCAAGGATCTACCAGGCTGGTAACAACATATAACAACTCAACCATGCCTTTAAGGCTAAAATGACTCAGTAGACCGATTTGGTCTTTCAATAAATACATACAACTCAAATACAACTCATGCCCACGCAGGGGTCAAAATACAACCACACCCGTACAACGGGAAAAATATACTGCAGCGGAAAAGAAAATACAACTAGACCAATATGACATCAACGGATCCTCGTGTGATTAGTATCGTTCATCTTTCATCATCCTTCGTGCCGACCCTGTGCTATGCTCCAAAACCTGAATGCAAAAATAGACATCCACCCCCTCGAATACTCGGGGGTTAGCAAAACTCCACTGTTTTTCTAGTGCAAGTACATGTGCAAAAATACGAGCCATACAATACAAGTTCCAAGAATAACAATAACCAGGAATCCTCAAAGATCCAAACGCAACGAAAAGTACTTCCCGAGGCAAGAGTTTGGGTAAAACGTTCCAAAACCGAAAGATCACAAATAAAGGGAAACAATTTGTAAAACAGTTTAAAATGCATCGAGAGTTTTAATAGAAAATAATTTAGGATTACCGAATCCTTATCTTTCCAAAATCAACAGGGGTCACAGCCCAAAGGTTTTGTTTTCGCAAATAGAAAACCGATAACAATTCACAGGGCCAGAGCCCAACATCACGTGTCCTCGATGGACATAAAAATCAACACAACGTAATCATGCACGCGCATCGCCTAGGACCCGGACGAAGCCACAAATCCCACTCGAGGCCTCGAAGGACCCTCCCGAGCTGGCTAGCGAAACAAATCACACACATGCATCGCCTAGGACCCGGACGAAGCCACAAATCCCACTCGAGGCCTCGAAGGACCCTCCCGAGCTGGCTAGCTAAACAAATCACACACATCTCACGGTTGGATCAATCACTTGTTACATCCTGGCCACATGTTCGCATGCCATGTGCCACCGTAGTTTTTATTAGGCTCTCACGGTTGGACCAATCTCTTGTTGCATCCTGGCCACATGATCGCATGCCATGTGCCACCGTAGGCCCCGCCCACATCCATACATGCACACACAGCACAATACAATACATATATTCAAACAATTCACCCAGAGGCATCAAACACTTAGCAAAACACCACGTCAAACCACAACGCACCAAAATAAAAAAATATACGTCCACACGCAATACCAAGTGCAACATCAACACCAAACATATCCATAGAATTCACATAGTTATTCACAAACCACACCATTCACAAAACACACGCGTTTTGAAAGCAAGCCTTTAACAAGGCTAAACCGAATCTTTTGAAAGTTCAATTCAAACGACCAAACAACCACATTTAGACGATCACTAATTATCATATCCATAAAACAAGAATTATATGGACAAGGTACTTGCCTCTAAATCGGCACGCAAGTATTCCGACGAACACGGCTCAACCGGGAAGCTTCGAAACGCCCGATGCTATCGGAACGGAAGACGACGACGAACGGAAGGGTTCGAAGCGGTTTCTTCGCAAGAAACTCGACCCTAACATCATACAATTAATAAATAAATGATCATACGATGAAGAATAATCGTAGAACGCCCGAAAACCCCTCTATGACATTCTACCGGACACCTTCAAGGCGTCGATCAAGAACTCGACCAATTCAACGAATCGATACGATCCAACCATGGAACAATAAAGGAAATGATATAATATATCTAAATAATCATCAATCCATCATAATCCTAAGTTAAATTGGATTAATCGGACGAAAACAACCAAAATACCCAAATTCCTCAAAACTAGATTTCTAGGAAATCTGACCTGATTCGGTAGATCGGAGGATGTTATAGGATGGATGATTGATGAAATGAACCTCAAAACTTCATGGATTAATTGTATACCAACATTCCTCCATGATTAACACAACCCCAACCGCGGAAGAGAAGAAAAACGAGTGAGAAATGGCTGAAAAATACGCTGCCAGGCCTTAAATAGGCTGACTGCCGGCCGGGTTACGTACGTAACCGGCCATGGCTTACGTACGTAACCGGCCATGGCCGAACTCACTACCTGGAAATGCCGGAAACGTTACGTATGTTACCGGCCAGGGCCTTACGTACGTAACCGACCTTACGTACGTAACTGCCGAGCACTACCGTACGTTACTCGGCCAGGGCTGGCCTGGCCCCAGCATGCCCGGCCATGACTCGGCCGGGACCAACTCCGACGGCCCGAACGACCCCGAAACCCGAACCTGAGTACGAATCGAATATACAGTTACGAAGTACTCGCAAAGACGAATTCGTGCACTAATAGAACACACGATTCCGACCATCCGAAGGCTCGAAATTCGACAACGGAAAGTAATTACCCCAAACTTTGGGAAATTACGAAAATGACCCAACATGTCCGAAATACATGATACACGATCGAAACACCAATCCGAAGCTCAAAACACGTCTAACAAAGTTAAAAGGACTTACGGGAAACTCGAAACAACAATTTTGAACGAGATTCGCAAGAATCGAACTCAAGTGCGGAAAAGTCGCTAAAAAGCACGGAACTCAACAAAACGGCACCGAAACGAACTCGGATGTCAAAAAGTGTAGAATTAATCATTCTCATAATGACGAAAAGGTCATGAGCGAGTCGTCAAAATGGACCTCCGCCGAAAAATGAAAATTACCGGAAATCCAAAATTGCGGATATTACATTCTACCCTCCTTAAAAGAAGTTTCGTCCCGAAACTTAAAACAAGTCGGGAGAAGCGATATCCCGCCAGGAAGAGTCAATGAGATACATAAGAAACGCGTAATTTACGCCCAACGGCGAAACTTTACAAGCAACGTAAAGGAATATACGGTGTGAAAACACGCTCCACGGCGACCAACACGACGTCGCCGTTAGAGATATAATAAAACCAATAAGTGACAAGTGTCATCAAACGGATAATACAATCAAGTCAATTATCCGAACAATCACAAAACACAACGAACGAAAATCAATACGATTGACCAACCCAACGGTACATCAATCAAAGCACGAGCCAATCGCTGAACAAATACGGAATTCCACCGCCTAAGGGTTGGAAGATCGAAAACGAGACTAATTTCCCGAACATAAGGAAATTAGGAAGGAGTCTTGAACGTTCAACAATCATGAAACGGGGTCAACAAAAACCGAACAATCAAACGATCGAACCACAACGATCGAGACAACAAAAATCGAACACTCATGTTCGAATCACGAAGAACAATAAAATTCAAACAACAATTCCAAGGTTCGCATCTCGACTCGAGACAATATATGATCTGGTGAAAACAACAAGATGTGCATTCACATAAGATCTACAGAAAGGGAATAGCAATTGAAAAGTCACAACGTCAAACGAGTTATTCTGAAACAATACCACGCTCGTTCGATCAACAAAAGCAAGGGTCAAGACAAGCTCAGAAAATATCAACGAAAATAAACGAGTCGACAGAGTCGAAAATACAGAAGTTCAAAATCTGATCCACTTCGAATAAAAGAACTAGTAGAACCAAAAGATGTTACTTCCGAACAAGGTTCGCAAGAATCAAACCGAACTCGAAAAAGTCACAGCGATAACCAGATCGTCCCAAAACAAGATCACAGCTCGTTTGAACGATGAAACGGGAATACAGAACAAGTTCAGAGAGTATCAACGAACACGAGCGAGTCGATAGACTTGAGAAAGAGGAAATGCAGAAGCCCAAAAACAATACGGGTATCACATTCGACCTCTTATAAAAGAAATTTCGTCCCCGCAACTCACAACAACGGAAACAAGGTAACAACACAAAAAGCAACCGACAGAAAAATATCCCATGGGCCTCTCAGAGCCGATTCTGATAACTGTGCTGAAGTGCGAACTCCGAAAGTCTCGGTAGCCAATTTGCAAAATTGAATTCGGTGTCCCTCGAGTCTACACTTGAAATGTGTTACCGACGAGAAGGACAATTTACATGTGCATGCCCCGGCACATCACGGTTGAAACGCCTCGGCTCGGCATACCGAATATACAAATGCTAGATACAATGGAACATAACATCACAAAATAACAAACCGGAGATGCCAACTCAGCACAACAAAGAATCATAACACATATAATATACAACGAATACCATCGTAAAATAATACACACACAAACACTACAGCAACGACGGTATCGTTCGGCTACCTCAACGGCCCGAAGGATAACCAGCACATAATCACAAACATCATGAAACAATCACACATGTACACAAACGTACAAACCCAAGCTTCAACAGCTCACACTCTCGCGCCAACACACAAATCACCATGAAATGACAACATTAAAGATCATCATCACACCTCCCACAACGAGCTAACAAAACATATGCGTGGCGAACGACTCAACGTTCACACCACCAATTCAATCACAATTCGGAGGGCTAACACCCTAACAACAATACCAACATCGTACACACCTTCTCCGACCACAAGCAGGAAATGATGGGTTTTAAAAACGAAAACCACCTTTTGAAAATAATTTCAAAAAAAAACACAGGTTGTTCTTGAGTATCACCTTTCAAAAAAAAGTACAAACGTGAAACATCGTTATCGAGACTTTGGGGAACCATTTCTCATTTGATAAAAATGAGGACACTTTCTCTTAGTGAAAAATATTCAGAATATTCGACCCTCGGGTCTAAGTAAAAATGTTTTTAAAACATTGAAAATATGTCAAAACTTTTTGGTCCTCGAGGTAGAAGAATTTTGAAATATATTGTGGCACCTTGGATGTACCACGAGAAAATAATTCATTTTAAAAGTACGTCTCGAAATTTATTTTCTAAGATACTCAAGGTTTTCAAAGATAATTCAATGGGCTAGAATGCCCAAAAATTTCAGGTAATTACACGAAATATTATAGCGCCGTGTGTCCCGCGCCGGAACTCACCAGGCTAAAAACCATTTACAACGTCAAAAGAGCCGATGACGGTAATATTTCAAAAACTTACAAAAGCCATTTATAAAATACTAAATACCGTCATAAGAATTTCGCCAAAATGATCAAGGCCATAATGCCAAAAACTCGGTTAAGGGAATCGGTTTTTCGAAATAAAACTCAGTCGGTAAAATACCGAAAGCCATTACAAAAGAATTCACGCAGCGGATAAAAGAAATAAAGTCAAACATGCACAATCCAGCAACACTACTCCTCATATGAACGAAATGAGTGTCAAATAACCGCATATCAAGATATCAAAATCCACAAGAGGATTCCGTCGCTTAACAAATAATCATAAAAATAGCTCGTGTCACACGAGGCACAACACAAAGAAGGGAGACTTACATCCACAGGTCGCACGAAGATGATGATCGCCCACGATAATAATCACGACCAACAAACTCAGACGACGCGTCGCGACACGACTTAGTCAGACAAAATCCGACAAGACAAAACTCAACAGACAACACTGACCCGACAGCCTAGGTTTCCACAACCTAATCCCTGATACCATTTATGTAACACCCCCAATCCGCTTAGGGATATTACACGCCGTAGAACCTTTCCTCAAGGATCTACCAGGCTGGTAACAACATATAACAACTCAACCATGCCTTTAAGGCTAAAATGACTCAGTAGACCGATTTGGTCTTTCAATAAATACATACAACTCAAATACAACTCATGCCCACGCAGGGGTCAAAATACAACCACACCCGTACAACGGGAAAAATATACTGCAGCGGAAAAGAAAATACAACTAGACCAATATGACATCAACGGATCCTCGTGTGATTAGTATCGTTCATCTTTCATCATCCTTCGTGCCGACCCTGTGCTATGCTCCAAAACCTGAATGCAAAAATATACATCCACCCCCCCGAATACTCGGGGGTTAGCAAAACTCCACTATTTTGCTAGTGCAAGTACAAGTGCAAAAATATGAGCCATACAATACAAGTTCCAAGAATAACAATAACCAGGAATCCTCAAAGATCCAAACGCAACGAAAAGTACTTCCCGAGGCAAGAGTTTGGGTAAAACGTTCCAAAACCGAAAGATCACAAATAAAGGGAAACAATTTGTAAAACAGTTTAAAATGCCATCGAGAGTTTTAATAGAAAACAATTTAGGATTACCGAATCCTTATCTTTCCAAAATCAACAGGGGTCACAGCCCAAAGGTTTTGTTTTCGCAAATAGAAAACCGACAATAATTCACAGGGCCAGAGCCCAACATCACGTGTCCTCGACGGACATAAAAATCAACACAACGTAATCACGCACGCGCATCGCCTAGGACCGGGACGAAGCCACAAATCCCACTCGAGGCCTCGAAGGACCCTCCCGAGCTGGCTAGCGAAACAAATCACACACATGCATCGCTTAGGACTGGGACGAAGCCACAAATCCCACTCGAGGCCTCGAAGGACCCTCCCGAGCTGGCTAGCTAAACAAATCACACACATCTCATGGTTGGATCAATCGCTTGTTGCATCCTGGCCACATGATCGCATGTCATGTGCCACCGTAGATTATCTTTGGCGCTCACGATTGGATCAATCACTTGTTGCATCCTGGCCACATGATCGCATCCCATGTGCCACCGTAGTTTTTATTAGGCTCTCACGGTTGGACCAATCGCTTGTTGCATCCTGGCCACATGATCACATGCCATGTGCCACTGTAGGCCCCGCCCACATCCATACATTCATACACAGCACAATACAACACATATATTCAAACAATTCACCGAGAGGCATCAAACACTTAGCAAAACACCACGTCAAACCACAACGCACCGAAATAAAATAATATACGTCCACACGCAATACCAAGTGCAACATCAACACCAAAAATATCCATAGAATTCACATAGTTATTCACAAACCACACCATTCACAAAACACATGCGTTTTGAAAGCAAGCCTTTAACAAGGCTAAACCGAATCTTTTGAAAGTTCAATTCAAACGACCAAACAACCACATTTAGACGATCACTAATTATCATATCCATAAAACAAGAATTATATGGACAAGGTACTTGCCTCGAAATCGGCACGCAAGTATTCCGACGAACACGACTCAACCGGGAAGCTTCGAAACGCCCGATGCTATCGGAACGGAAGACGACGACGAACGGAAGGGTTCGAAGCGGTTTCTTCACAAGAAACTCGACCCTAACATCATACAATTAATAAATCAAGGATCATATGATGAAGAATAATCGTAGAACGCCCGAAAACCCCTCTATGACATTCTACCGGACACCTTCAAGGCGTCGATCAAGAACTCGACCAATTCAACGAATCGATACGATCCAACCATGGAACAATAAAGAAAATGATATAATATATCTAAATAATCATCAATCCATCATAATCCTAAGTTAAATCGGATTAATCGGACGAAAACAACCAAAATACCCAAATTCCCCAAAACTAGATTTCTAGGAAATCTGACCTGATTTGGTAGATCGGAGGGTGTTATAGGATGGATGATTGATGATATGAACCTCAAAACTTCATGGATTAATTGTATAACAACATTCCTCCATGATTAACACAACCCCAGACGCGGAAGAGAAGAAAAACGAGTGAGAAATGGCTGAAAAATACGCTGCCAGGCCTTAAATAGCCGATCACGGCCGTTACGTGACGAATCGGCCATGGCTTACGTACGTAACCGCCATGGCCGAACTCACTACCTGAAATGCCGGAAACGCATGCACGCACGCCGTGGCCTTACGCATAACCGCCTTACGACGTAATCGCCGAGCACTATCGTGCGTTACTCGGCGTGGTCGGCTCGCCTCAAAGATGCCCGACCATGACTCGGTCGGGACCAACTCCGACGGCCCGAACGACCCCGAAACCCGAACCTGAGTACGAATCGAAGATACGGTTACGAAGTACTTGCAAAGACGAATTCGTGCACTAATAGAACACACGATTCCGACCACCTGAAGGCTCGAAATTCGACAACGGAAAGTAATTACCCCAAACTTTGGGAAATTACAAAAATGGCCCAAAATGTCCGAAATACATGATACACGATCGAAACACCAATCCTAAGCTCACAACACGTCTAACAAAGTTAAAGGGACTTACGGGAAACTCGAAACAGCAGTTTTGAACGAGATTCGCAAGAATCGAACTCAAGTGCGGAAAAGTCGCTAAAAAGCAAGGAACTCAACAAAACGGCACCGAAACGAACTCGGATGTCAAAAAGTGTAGAATTAATCATTCTCAGATTGACGAAACGGTCATGAGTGAGTCGTCAAAACGGACCTCCGCCGAAAAATGAAAATTACCGGAAATCCAAAATTACGGATATTACAAAAAATTCCCCCCAGTGGTCGGCAGTGTGCCGCGGCCCCGTCGGCATGTGCCGCGGCACAAGGTACAGACGGGTTTGGCCGAAAATGCAATACGAGTGTGCCGCGGCCCGGACGGGTGTGCCGCGACAGTGACTCGGCAGTGTGCCGCGGCCCTGCCGGCATGTGCCGCGGCACAAGGTACAGAGTGCTCGGCCAAAAACTGGAAAATGTGTGTGCCTTGGCGCACACTCCTTGTGCCGCGGCCCACACCCCCTTGGGTCCTAAAATGATGAAAAATGACCCGGGAAGGGAATAAAAGCAATAGGAATAGATATTTGGGAACCAATAACACGAAATGGAAGTACGGAAACCCCAAAACGGTGGTTCCAAGTAATGATCACAAGGGTTCGTCCAACAAGAATATCAGCGCCCGGCTGTCGTGGCCTGACGACTCGATTCCTAAAAACGCACAGAACGAACACGACGAAACGCTCGCGGACAACAACATCGATCCGAAATAAAATTAATATACAACAAATCACCACATATGGCCATAAACACAAAATCAATTGTCGAGAAAAATAATACCAACGCTCGGAAATCGAGAAATTTCTGGTCTAAAAAAAAGAAAAATTCGAATTAATCAGAATAAAAATCTCGGATATTACATTTGTAATACCCGAATTTTCAGTATAAATTTTTTGCGTTATTTTATCTGAGATATACTGTATAGTTTGGTATCTATACAGTATGGATAAAATAAATTGAGAACCGAGATAGTTATACTAGTGTGATTATCGTTTTTGGATTGACAGATATATTCAGGATATGTTGTATCAGGTTAAACAGATTTGGATATCAGGTATACCGTATGAGAATATTTTTGGATTCAGTATGTGTATTCAGTATGCCGTATGTTTGTATTTTGTACGTCGAGACGTCGGACAGGAACAGTTGGATTTTTGGCTAAGTATAAAAGCCATTACGTACGTTAAGCCTTGGAGCTTACGTACGTAAAATGTGTTAGCTTACGTACGTTATATAGCGTACATAACGTACGTAACAAGAGGAATCGGACAGTGCGGCCCGTGGTCGGCAGCTTTCGGCGCAGATGTGGACAGGTGAGTCAACAGATAGAGTTACGTACGTTATACAGGGTGTATTACGTACGTAATTCAAGTATAATACTGTAGCAAGTCAACGTACGTATTACGTACGCAGCGGATTAAGTGTTACGTACGTTACGGGGCGGCTGGCCGAGTCGTGGCCGAGATGACCTGGATGGCCGAGCATGGCCAGACGTGACTTGTTGGGATGGCCGAGCATGGTCGGCAGTGATTCGCATGGATGGCCGATCACGGTCGGCAGTGACTCGCAGGGATGGCTAGGACTGGCCGATTACGTACGTAAGGCAGTGGCCGGTTACGGCCGTAAGGGCCAGTTACGTACGTAAGCCAGTTGCCGATTACGTACGTAAGTGTTCCGGCCGTAACTGGCAAAGGAGCGTGCCATGGCCGATACGCACGTAAGGCGGTGGCGATTACGCACGTAATGGCGGCAGTGTCGGCCATATAAGGCCTCGGCCGGTCACCGACATTTTCACTTTTTTCTTCGTTTTTTCGCGATTCCTTCGGCAAGAATTGATGGATTTGAGTATGAGCAACTTATAACAACATGTTTTGGAAGTTGGAATCATGGATTAACATCATCTTCCACCCGAATCGAAGGTAAGAACACCTAAACACTTGGTTTTGGATATTTTTGAAGTTTCTTGATGTCTTGGCCGATTTGATTCGTTTTAACTCAGATTATTGATGGAATCTTGTTGTATTCTTGAGATTATTCGTTGTTCTTGAAGTTTTGTGGATCGAAATCGAGTATTCCTTTGAATAATCTATTGAATTGGACTATGCCTTCAAAGTGTTCGATGAAATGTCTCAATGAGTAGAACTTGGAAAATTCTACACGTTTTCGTATGAATGATGGTTGAAATGATATTGTTGTGATGATTCTTGGTATTTATGGGAATTTTGTTAAAGGAAGATAATGAATTGGTAATCAAATGATTCGATTATGTTGTTATGATTATGGAATCGTGGTATTCTCGATGTTCTTGGTGGTTTATTGCGAATCAAGATGTTATGAGAAGTATATGTTGAAGGACATGATTATATACACCTTGAATTATGATTAAGGGTTGTTTAGATGTTAGGAAACATCGGGTTATGTTGTTTTATGGATTATGAACGTGAATTTGGATAATTCGTGTTCTTAAAGAACTCTTGAGTTACATGTTATGATTTTGGAAGGATTTCGGATCATTTGGAATGTGATTATTCACGATAATAATCGGTAAATTGTTTTCTACAAATTTACAAAGTATGAACAAGAAGGAGTTTTGTCTTCGTATTTGGAGTTGAAGTTGGAATCGAATATGTTATAAAATCCTTAATGTCGAGATGAATTGATCATTGATTTGATGAATACGTTTTAAAGTGTTGGTGTTTTGGATATGAATATGGAATATTCACATTTAGAACTAAGTTATGTATTTGGTACAATATTCGTATAGGAATACGAATATGATTTCGAGTTTGATGAGAATTATTATCCATGTTTGAATTTGGAAATTCATACTTATTGAATAAGTGTTCAATTCGGATAATGGAATTATTTGAAACCTTTGGAATATGGTTACTTATGATGTTGAATTAATCGGATCGTCTGGATTGATAATGATAACCGGTAATTGGTTTATATTATGAATTTACAAGGAGGAAACTTGTATCCGTATTTAAGCTGAATTTGGAATCGGTAATGTTAGACCCTTGTTGGTTTAAATTGATTATTGATATGATCTTCGGATTTTGGAATCGTATTGTGGTTTTGAATTCGTGTTTGATTGGTTCGGGTTGTTTGGATATGTGTTTAATCGGGATATTGTAGAACCGTTGTTGATCGGTTATTGATTGTTATTTGTGATCATCGAGTTACGGCTTGTATCGTGGATATGGGTTCGTATTTGTTGAGTTGGATTATTTGGTATTATGTATATGATCGAGGTTTCGTTGAACCGTTGAGTTTGTTGGTTGAGTATGTCGGTTATTGATTTTCATCGAATGTGTGTTAATCGGTTATTGCAATAGGTTGATATGTTTTGATCGTGGATTATGACCGTTGAGTTGCGGTTGAGGCTAAAGAGTTCGTAGATTGCTTTTGGTCGGGATTGAGGAGCTCGTAGACAAAGGCAATGGATTTTGGTAACGGATTCGTGGTATCGGTATCGAGGCAAGTTTCTACTTGTTCAGTTTATAATATTTGATGAATGGTTTCGTTTTCATTTCATTTATAATTCATATAACAATGTTGTTAGGAAGGACTATTGTTGGTATTAATGGTTGTGTTGATCGTCTCATTGGGGGATGTTGATGGATATGGTCCTCGGCTTTGAGGTAATCTAAGTATTTGTTCAATCATGTGGATAATTAGTATGTTGAGTTGTTGTATATGTTGAGGTTTCGTGTAGTGAGTTTCGTATCGGTTATTCGTTGAGGGATGTTGATCCCAGGACCTTTGTATTGAGATCGTAGACGTTTTGGTCATTCATTTGGGGATGATGATCCCAGGATTGATGTTTTGGATATTGATTAGTCGTGTCGACTTTTCATTGTCAGACTATTGTTGTTCACTTCGATGAGTCTTTTGATCCTTATTGGATATGTGTTTCTTTGATTTTCGTTGTCATGTTGCATCGTGACATATCTGGAGTCATATCTGCGTTCCGATTGGATATTGTGTAGGATTTTTAGCCGGGCACATATATAGTCATGCGTGAATATTTTCCGTGAAAGGCTGTGCACACGAGACGTAGTTCGTTGAGGCTAATTAGGTACATTGTCCCACGTATATCCTGGATTCCGTATACGGGGTGGACATGTGCACTGACACATATTCGGATCGGGCGTACTATGATTTCCATCTTTGAGCCATATTGTTTGGTCGTTCGTCCTCCATTTATGGTTGGGTATGTTCGACGGTTTGTGACTGGTTATTCATACGCCCGAGGGGTATGTTCGACAGTCAGAGTTATTTCTTTGAGATCCATTATTGTTGATCATTTGGAGTTTACCTTGTTGATGGTATTCTCAGTTATTATTGGTCTTTTGTTGATCATTTGGAGTTTACCTTGTTGATGGTATTATCGATTATTGTTGATCCTTTGTTGATCGTGTCGGAGTTATCATGTTGATGGTATTCTCAGTTATCGTGATCCTTTATTGGTCGTATTGGAGTTATCATGTCGATGATATTCTCAGTTGATGTGTTGGTTGATCATTGTTATTGATCGTATGAGCATTCAGACTGCACGTCGATGTTTTCGGGATTTGTATTCATTGTCATGTGGCAGTTGATCTACAGATATGTTGTGTATTATTGGTTTATTCATGTTGAGATTTGATTGTGTAATCCGACGGACAGGAGTTTGCACAGATTGGATTATTTCCACACTTATGAGTTATGATGATGTTTTGAGGATTGTCGGTATCTTTGGAATACAGTAGAGATGATTGTTGTTGAATTCATTTCGTCATTTGAGAATACGAAATGTGGAATATGTCAAGTATTGATTTAGTATGGATTGTTATGGATTGGTAAGGTATGACGGTAAGATTACTTTGGTAGTATTCTTACAATATCATTACATTGGTATGTAATTATTTATGATGATGCGATCGATATCATTATTGAGTATTGTGGCTGACCCCGTCGTGGGCTTTATTTTTAGGTACTCGGAGATCGATCTAGTAGCGGTCGTGAAGGGATGAGCTTCCCGATGTGATACTGGTGGTGGCATGTTTTGGAGTATCGAGTAATTCTTTTCTGGTTATTCATTTCCGCTGCAAATGTGTATTTTGAACTGCATTTATCCGCTGCGTGTGTATAGTTCAAAATGGCTTTTCGGTATCTTTATCCGCTGCGTGTGTGTATTTTAAATGGCCCTTTTTGCACTTTGCGAACTTGGGTTATTTCGTTAAATCTTTTCCTAAACTATTTTATCGGTACGTTTAAGCGGCGTCTTAACGTACATTTTAAACTGTCGAGATTTGGCACTTCGCCTTGTATTTTCAAATGGTATTTTATGACGGTATTTCAAAATTATGCTTTTGAAAATATTTGAGTATTTAAAATATTACCGTCATCGGCCTTTTGGCGCTTTTGAATTGGTTTTGTAAACGGTTTTTAGCCTGGTGGGTTCCGTCGCGGGACCCACGGCGCTGTAATATCCCGGACGGTTTTGGGGATGTTACAGAAGATGGTATCGGAGCTTGGGTTTTGTGAAACCCAGGCGTGTGTGTTATGTGGCTTTACCGGTACGGTAATAGCGTGGCTTTTGAAAATGAGTTTTTGTGACTTTTGAGTCAAATCTATTTTTGGAGTTTCCAAAATTTTCGTGATTCTTTTCAAACTGCTATTTGTGATGTTGGTGTGTGTTGGTTGTGTTGAGACTTCGTATGGGAGTCGTGTGCTAGTATCACAGGAAATCATCGGCTTCACGCACCTGTAAGTATATTGGTTTGGTTATTTCGGTTGTGGCGACGCTTGATTGTTTTTGTGATGAGTTGGAAAATTTTGGATTTATCTGTTGTTGGTGACGGGTTGCAAGTTTCGAGGACGAAACTTATTGTAAGGTGGGTAGTATGTAATACCCGAATTTTCAGTATAAATTTTTCGCGTTATTTTATCTGAGATATACTGTATAGTTTGGTATCTATACAGTGTGGATAAAATAAATTGAGAACCGAGACAGTTATACTAGTGTGATTATCGTTTTTTGGATTGACAGATATATTCAGGATATGTTGTATCAGGTTAAACAGATTTGGATATCAGGTATACCGTATGAGAATATTTTTGGATTGATGTGTATTCGATGCCGTATGTTTGTATTTTGTACGTCGAGGCGTCGGACGAGAACGATTGGATTTTGGCTAAGTATAAAAGCCATTACGTGCGTTAAGCCTTGGAGCTTACGTCGTAAAATGTGTTAGCTTACGTGCGTTATATAGCGTACATAACGTACGTAACAAGAGGAATCGGACGGTGGGGCCCGTGGTCGGCGGCTTTCGGCGCAGATGTGGACAGTGAGTCAGCAGATGGAGTTACGACGTTATACGGGTGTATTACGACGTAATACGAGTATAATCTGTAGCAAGTCAACGTCGTATTACGACGCAACGGATTAAGTGTTACGACGTTGCAGGCGGCCGGCCGAGTCGTGGCCGAGATGACTGGATGGCCGAGCATGGCCGGACGTGACTCGTTGGGATGGCCGAGCATGGTCGGCGGTGATTCGCATGGATGGCGATCACGGTCGGCGGTGACTTCGCGAGGATGGCTAGGGCGGCGATTATTACGCGTAAGGCGTGGCGATTACGGCCGTAAGGGCGATTACGTCGTAAGCAGTGCCGATTACGTCGTAAGTGTTCCGAAGCTAGGCGGTGGCGAGCAGGCCATGGCCGGTTACGTACGTAAGGCAGTGGCCGGTTACGTACGTAATGGCCCGGCAGGTCTCGACCTATATAAGGCCTGGGCCGGGTCACTTCGACATTTTCACTTTTTTCTTCGTTTGTTCGCGATTCCTTCGGCAAGAATTGATGGATTTGAGTATGAGCAACTTATAACAACATGTTTTGGAAGTTGGAATCATGGATTAACATCATCTTCCACCCAGATCGAAGGTAAGAACACCTAAACACTTGGTTTTGGATATTTTTGAAGTTTCTTGATGTCTTGGCCGATTTGATTCATTTTAACTCAGATTATTGATGGAATCTTGTTGTATTCTTGAGATTATTCGTTGTTCTTGAAGTTTTGTGGATCGAAATCGAGTATTCCTTTGAATAATCTATTGAATTGGACTATGCCTTCAAAGTGTTCGATGAAATGTCTCAATGAGTAGAACTTGGAAAATTCTACACGTTTTCGTATGAATGATGGTTGAAATGATATTGTTGTGATGATTCTTGGTATTTATGGGAATTTTGTTAAAGGAAGATAATGAATTGTTGATCAAATGATTCGATTATGTTGTTATGATTATGGAATCGTGGTATTCTCGATGTTCTTGGTGGTTTATTGCGAATCAAGATGTTATGAGAAGTATATGTTGAAGGACATGATTATATACACCTTGAATTATGATTAAGGGTTGTTTAGATGTTAGGAAACATCGGGTTATGTTGTTTTATGGATTATGAACGTGAATTTGGATAATTCGTGTTCTTAAAGAACTCTTGAGTTACATGTTATGATTTTGGAAGGATTTCGGATCATTTGGAATGTGATTATTCACGATAATAATCGGTAAATTGTTTTCTACGAATTTACAAAGTATGAACAAGAAGGAGTTTTGTCTTCGTATTTGGAGTTGAAGTTGGAATCGAATATGTTATAAAATCCTTAATGTCGAGATGAATTGATCATTGATTTGATGAATACGTTTTAAAGTGTTGGTGTTTTGGATATGAATATGGAATATTCACATTTAGAACTAAGTTATGTATTTGGTACAATATTCGTATAGGAATACGAATATGATTTCGAGTTTGATGAGAATTATTATCCATGTTTGAATTTGGAAATTCATACTTATTGAATAAGTGTTCAATTCGGATAATGGAATTATTTGAAACCTTTGGAATATGGTTACTTATGATGTTGAATTAATCGGATCGTCCGGATTGATAATGATAACCGGTAATTGGTTTATATTATGAATTTACAAGGAGGAAACTTGTATCCGTATTTAAGATTGAATTTGGAATCGGTAATGTTAGACCCTTGTTGGTTTAAATTGATTATTGATATGATCTTCGGATTTTGGAATCGTATTGTGGTTTTGAATTCGTGTTTGATTGGTTCGGGTTGTTTGGATATGTGTTTAATCGGGATATTGTAGAACCGTTGTTGATCGGTTATTGATTGTTATTTGTGATCATCGAGTTACGGCACATCGTGGATATGGGTTCGTATTTGTTGAGTTGGATTATTTGGTATTATGTATATGATCGAGGTTTCGTTGAACCGTTGAGTTTGTTGGTTGAGTATGTCGGTTATTGATTTTCATCGAATGTGTGTTAATCGGTTATTGCAATAGGTTGATATGTTTTGATCGTGGATTATGACCGTTGAGTTGCGGTTGAGGCTAAAGAGTTCGTAGATTGCTTTTGGTCGGGATTGAGGAGCTCGTAGACAAAGGCACTGGATTTTGCAATGATTCGTGGTATCGGTATCGAGGCAAGTTTCTACTTGTTCGATTTATAATATTTGATGAATGGTTTCGTTTTCATTTCATTTATAATTCATATAGCAATGTTGTTAGGAAGGACTATTGTTGGTATTAATGGTTGTGTTGATCGTCTCATTGGGGGATGTTGATGGATATGGTCCTCGGCTTTGAGGTAATCTAAGTATTTGTTCAATCATGTGGATAATTAGTATGTTGAGTTGTTGTATATGTTGAGGTTTCGTGTAGTGAGTTTCGTATCGGTTATTCGTTGAGGGATGTTGATCCCAGGACCTTTGTATTGAGATCGTAGACGTTTTGGTCATTCATTTGGGGATGATGATCCCAGGATTGATGTTTTGGATATTGATTAGTCGTGTCGACTTTTCATTGTCAGACTATTGTTGTTCACTTCGATGAGTCTTTTGATCCTTATTGGATATGTGTTTCTTTGAGGTTCGTTGTCATGTTGCATCGTGACATATTTGGAGTCATATCTGCGTTCCGATTGGATATTGTGTAGGATTTTTAGCCGGGCACATATATAGTCATGCGTGAATATTTTCCGTGAAAGGCTGTGCACACGAGACGTAGTTCGTTGAGGCTAATTAGGTACATTGTCCCACGTATATCCTGGATTCCGTATACGGGGTGGACATGTGCACTGACACATATTCGGATCGGGCGTACTATGATTTCCATCTTTGAGCCATATTGTTTGGTCGTTGGTCCTCCATTTATGGTTGGGTATGTTCGACGGTTTGTGACTGGTTGTTCATACGCCCGAGGGGTATGTTCGACAGTCAGAGTTATTTCTTTGAGATCCATTATTGTTGATCATTTGGAGTTTACCTTGTTGATGGTATTCTCAGTTATTATTGGTCTTTTGTTGATCATTTGGAGTTTACCTTGTTGATGGTATTCTCGATTATTGTTGATCCTTTGTTGATCGTGTCGGAGTTATCATGTTGATGGTATTCTCAGTTATCGTGATCCTTTATTGGTCGTATTGGAGTTATCATGTCGATGATATTCTCAGTTGATGTGTTGGTTGATCATTGTTATTGATCGTATGAGCATTAATCGCACGTCGATGTTTTCGGGATTTGTATTCATTGTCATGTGGCAGTTGATCTACAGATATGTTGTGTATTATTGGTTTATTCATGTTGAGATTTGATTGTGTAATCCGACGGATAGGAGTTTGCACAGATTGGATTATTTCCACACTTATGAGTTATGATGATGTTTTGAGGATTGCCGGTATCTTTGGAATACAGTAGAGATGATTGTTGTTGAATTCATTTCGTCATTTGAGAATACGAAATGTGGAATATGTCAAGGATTGATTTAGTATGGATTGTTATGGATTGGTAAGGTATGACGGTAAGATTACTTTGGTAGTATTCTTACAATATCATTACATTGGTATGTAATTATTTATGATGATGCGATCGATATCATTATTGAGTATTGTGGCTGACCCCGTCGTGGGCTTTATTTTTAGGTACTCGGAGATCGAGCTAGTAGCGGTCGTGAAGGGATGAGCTTCCCGATGTGATACTGGTGGTGGCATGTTTTGGAGTATCGAGTAATTCTTTTCTGGTTATTCATTTCCGCTGCAAATGTGTATTTTGAACTGCATTTATCCGCTGCGTGTGTATAGTTCAAAATGGCTTTTCGGTATCTTTATCCGCTGCGTGTGTGTATTTTAAATGGCCCTTTTTGCACTTTGCGAACTTGGGTTATTTCGTTAAATCTTTTCCTAAACAATTTTATCGGTACGTTTAAGCGGCGTCTTAACGTACATTTTAAACTGTCGAGATTTGGCACTTCGCCTTGTATTTTCAAATGGTATTTTATGACGGTATTTCAAAATTATGCTTTTGAAAATATTTGAGTATTTAAAATATTACCGTCATCGGCCTTTTGGCGCTTTTGAATTAGTTTTGTAAACGGTTTTTAGCCTGGTGGGTTCCGGCGCGGGACCCACGACGCTGTAATATCCCGGACGGTTTTGGGGGTGTTACAGAAGATGGTATCGGAGCTTGGGTTTTGTGAAACCCAGGCGTGTGTGTTATGTGGCTTTACCGGTACGGTAGTAGCGTGGCTTTTGAAAATGAGTTTTTCTGACTTTTGAGTCAAATCTATTTTTGGAGTTTCCAAAATTTTCGTGATTCTTTTCAAACTGCTATTTGTAATGTTTGTGTGTGTTGGTTGTGTTGAGACTTCGTATGGGAGTCGTGTGCTAGTATCACGGGAAATCATCGGCTTCACGCACCTGTAAGTATATTGGTTTGGTTATTTCGGTTGTGGCGACGCTTGATTGTTTTTGTGATGAGTTGGAAAATTTTGGATTTATCTGTTGTTGGTGACGGGTTGCAAGTTTCGAGGACGAAACTTATTTTAAGGGGGGTAGTATGTAATACCCGAATTTTTAGTATAAATTTTTCGCGTTATTTTATCTGAGATATACTGTATAGTTTGGTATCTATACAGTATGGATAAAATAAATTGAGAACCGAGACAGTTATACTAGTGTGATTATCGTTTTTGGATTGACAGATATATTCAGGATATGTTGTATCAGGTTAAACAGATTTGGATATCAGGTATACCGTATGAGAATATTTTTGGATTCAGTATGTGTATTCAGTATGCCGTATGCTTGTATTTTGTACGTCGAGACGTCGGATAGGAACAGTTGGATTTTTGGCTAAGTATAAAAGCCATTACGTACGTTAAGCCTTGGAGCTTACGTACGTAAAATGTGTTAGCTTACGTACGTTATATAGCGTACATAACGTACGTAACAAGAGGAATCGGACAGTGGGGCCCGTGGTCGGCAGCTTTCGGCGCAGATGTGGACAGGTGAGTCAACAGATGGAGTTATGTATGTTATACAGGGTGTATTACGTACGTAATACGAGTATAATACTGTAGCAAGTCAACGTACGTATTACGTACGCAACGGATTAAGTGTTACGTACGTTACAGGGCGGCTGGCCGAGTCGTGGCCGAGATGACCTGGATGGCCGAGCATGGCCGGACGTGACTCGTTGGGATGGCCGAGCATGGTCGGCAGTGATTCGCATGGATGGCCGATCACGGTCGGCAGTGACTCGCAGGGATGGCTAGGACTGGCCGATTACGTACGTAAGGCAGTGGCCGGTTACGGCCGTAAGGGCCAGTTACGTACGTAAGCCAGCTGCCGGTTACGTACGTAAGTGTTCGGCTGAACCAGGCGATGGCGTGCCATGGCCGGTTACGTACGTAAGGCAGTGGCCGGTTACGTACGTAATGGCCCGGCAGGTCTCGGCCTATATAAGGCCTGGACCGGGTCACTTCGACATTTTCACTTTTTTCTTCGTTTTTTCGCGATTCCTTCGGCAAGAATTGATGGATTTGAGTATTAGCAACTTATAACAACATGTTTTGGAAGTTGGAATCATGGATTAACATCATCTTCCACCCGGATCGAAGGTAAGAACACCTAAACACTTGGTTTTGGATATTTTTGAAGTTTCTTGATGTCTTGGCCGATTTGATTCGTTTTAACTGAGATTATTGATGGAATCTTGTTGTATTCTTGAGATTATTCGTTGTTCTTGAAGTTTTGTGGATCGAAATCGAGTATTCCTTTGAATAATCTATTGAATTGGACTATGCCTTCAAAGTGTTCGATGAAATGTCTCAATGAGTAGAACTTGGAAAATTCTACACGTATGAATGATGGTTGAAATGATATTGTTGTGATGATTCTTGGTATTTATGGGAATTTTGTTAAAGGAAGATAATGAATTGGTGATCAAATGATTCGATTATGTTGTTATGATTATGGAATCGTGGTATTCTCGATGTTCTTGGTGGTTTATTGCGAATCAAGATGTTATGAGAAGTATATGTTGAAGGACATGATTATATACACCTTGAATTATGATTAAGGGTTGTTTATATGTTAGGAAACATCGGGTTATGTTGTTTTATGGATTATGAACGTGAATTTGGATAATTCGTGTTCTTAAAGAACTCTTGAGTTACATGTTATGATTTTGGAAGGATTTCGGATAATTTGGAATGTGATTATTCACGATAATAATCGGTAAATTGTTTTCTACGAATTTACAAAGTATGAACAAGAAGGAGTTTTGTCTTCGTATTTGGAGTTGAAGTTAGAATCGAATATGTTATAAAATCCTTAATGTCGAGATGAATTGATCATTGATTTGATGAATACGTTTTAAAGTGTTGGTGTTTTGGATATGAATATGGAATATTCACATTTAGAACTAAGTTATGTATTTGGTACAATATTCGTATAGGAATACGAATATGATTTCGAGTTTGATGAGAATTATTATCCATGTTTGAATTTGGAAATTCATACTTATTGAATAAGTGTTCAATTCGGATAATGGAATTATTTGAAACCTTTGGAATATGGTTACTTATGATGTTGAATTAATCGGATCGTCCGGATTGATAATGATAACCGGTAATTGGTTTATATTATGAATTTACAAGGAGGAAACTTGTATCCGTATTTAAGATTGAATTTGGAATCGGTAATGTTAGACCCTTGTTGGTTTAAATTGATTATTGATATGATCTTCGGATTTTGGAATCGTATTGTGGTTTTGAATTCGTGTTTGATTGGTTCGGGTTTTTTGGATATGTGTTTAATCGGGATATTGTAGAACCGTTGTTGATCGGTTATTGATTGTTATTTGTAATCATCGAGTTACGGCTTGTACCGTGGATATGGGTTCGTATTTGTTGAGTTGGATTATTTGGTATTATGTATATGATCGAGGTTTCGTTGAACCGTTGATTTTGTTGGTTGAGTATGTCGGTTATTGATTTTCATCGAATGTGTGTTAATCGGTTATTGCAATAGGTTGATATGTTTTGATCGTGGATTATGACCGTTGAGTTGCGGTTGAGGCTAAAGAGTTCGTAGATTGCTTTTGGTCGGGATTGAGGAGCTCGTAGACAAAGGCAATGGATTTTGCAATGTGATTCGTGGTATCGGTATCGAGGCAAGTTTCTACTTGTTCAGTTTATAATATTTGATGAATGGTTTCGTTTTCATTTCATTTATAATTCATATAGCAATGTTGTTAGGAAGGACTATTGTTGGTATTAATGGTTGTGTTGATCGTCTCATTGGGGGATGTTGATGGATATGGTCCTAGGCTTTGAGGTAATCTAAGTATTTGTTCAATCATGTGGATAATTAGTATGTTGAGTTGTTGTATATGTTGAGGTTTCGTGTAGTGAGTTTCGTATCGGTTATTCGTTGAGGGATGTTGATCCCAGGACCTTTGTATTGAGATCGTAGACGTTTTGGTCATTCATTTGGGGATGATGATCCCAGGATTGATGTTTTGGATATTGATTAGTCGTGTCGACTTTTCATTGTCAGACTATTGTTGTTCACTTCGGTGAGTCTTTTGATCCTTATTGGATATGTGTTTCTTTGAGTTTCGTTGTCATGTTGCATCGTGACATATCTGGAGTCATATCTGCATTCCGATTGGATATTGTGTAGGATTTTTAGCCGGGCACATATATAGTCATGCGTGAATATTTTCCGTGAAAGGCTGTGCACACGAGACGTAGTTCGTTGAGGCTAATTAGGTACATTGTCCCACGTATATCCTGGATTCCGTATACGGGGTGGACATGTGCACTGACACATATTCGGATCGGGCGTACTATGATTTTCATCTTTGAGCCATATTGTTTGGTCGTTCGTCCTCCATTTATGGTTGGGTATGTTCGACGGTTTGTGACTGGTTGTTCATACGCCCGAGGGGTATGTTCGACAGTCAGAGTTATTTCTTTGAGATCCATTATTGTTGATCATTTGGAGTTTACCTTGTTGATGGTATTCTCAGTTATTATTGGTCTTTTGTTGATCATTTGGAGTTTACCTTGTTGATGGTATTCTCGATTATTGTTGATCCTTTGTTGATCGCGTCGGAGTTATCATGTTGATGGTATTCTCAGTTATCGTGATCCTTTATTGGTCGTATTGGAGTTATCATGTCGATGATATTCTCAGTTGATGTGTTGGTTGATCATTGTTATTGATCGTATGAGCATTCAGACTACACGTCGATGTTTTCGGGATTTGTATTCATTGTCATGTGGCAGTTGATCTACAGATATGTTGTGTATTATTGGTTTATTCATGTTGAGATTTGATTGTGTAATCCGACGGACAGGAGTTTGCACAGATTGGATTATTTCCACACTTATGAGTTATGATGATGTTTTGAGGATTGTCGGTATCTTTGGAATACAGTAGAGATGATTTTTGTTGAATTCATTTCGTCATTTAAGAATAGGAAATGTGGAATATGTCAAGGATTGATTTAGTATGGATTGTTATGGATTGGTAAGGTATGACGGTAAGATTACTTTGGTAGTATTCTTACAATATCATTACATTGGTATGTAATTATTTATGATGATGCGATCGATATCATTATTGAGTATTGTGGCTGACCCCGTCGTGGGCTTTATTTTTAGGTACTCGGAGATCGAGCTAGTAGCGGTCGTGAAGGGATGAGCTTCCCGATGTGATACTGGTGGTGGCATGTTTTGGAGTATCGAGTAATTCTTTTCTGGTTATTCATTTCCGCTGCAAATGTGTATTTTGAACTGCATTTATCCGCTGCGTGTGTATAGTTCAAAATGGCTTTTCGGTATCTTTATCCGCTGCGTGTGTGTATTTTAAATGCCCCTTTTTGCACTTTGCGAACTTGGGTTATTTCGTTAAATCTTTTCCTAAACTATTTTATCGGTACGTTTAAGCGGCGTCTTAACGTACATTTTAAACTGTCGAGATTTGGCACTTCGCCTTGTATTTTCAAATGGTATTTTATGACGGTATTTCAAAATTATGCTTTTGAAAATATTTGAGTATTTAAAATATTACCGTCATCGGCCTTTTGGCGCTTTTGAATTGGTTTTGTAAATGGTTTTTAGCCTGGTGGGTTCCGGCGCGGGACCCACGGCGCTGTAATATCCCGGACGGTTTTGGGGGTGTTACAACATTCTACCCCCCTTAAAATAAGTTTCGTCCCGAAACTTAAAATAGAGAGCGGCGGAACAATCAAGGAAATAACTACTTGCTCAGCCCCAAAACATCACGAGCAATGCGCAAATGCGAGGTTCTAAAAATGTAAGTGAACACGATAAGTCGAAGTGGAGGAGTATAAATTTCGAGACAAAAGCTCCAAGAGTTAAGAAAATCACAAGACGGCTCAGACGTCCTGAAACCATGTTTCGAGCTCGACCAACCGCATCCAAGTTCATAACACATTCGGAAGTGTTACTTGCACGCGTGGTAATAATAGTTTCGAACAAAATTTGCAAGGATTAAGTTCAAAATGGAAAGACCACAATAATCCACGGGATTTAACAAAACAGCTCCGAAATTCGTTCGGAGGACGGTAGGCTAAGTAGAGCAAGGTAGTTTTAAATCGTCGAAAGGATCATAATTGAATTACCAACAATGAAAAGTCACACAATACCGGAAATACTAAGAAAAGTACGGGTAATACACTCCCCCATACTAAAAAGACATTTCGATCCCGAAACTTAGGACAACAAGAGTTGGAAACATAGAGCAATGAAATGAAGAACGATCAAAGTCACGATTGTTCAAAATAGCAACGATTAGGACATATTACAAAATATTCATCCTCCCATGTTAGGCTCTTCAGAAGGAGACATAGGGTGTCGGGACATTCTCCGGTCACTTGCTCTGATTGCCAATAGGGTAGCATTCTTTGCCAATTCGGAAATTATCTCACAATGCTTCTCCCGATGACCTTCACACCCGCACCGGTAACAAGTCAAGAGTGGAAAGGGACAATTTGCACGAACATGTCCCTAACGATTGCAGTTGAAGCACCCTCCCTTCTTACCGAGAGTCACCGATGCTGGCTTGGGATTCCCAGCGCTCACTCCCGATCGCGAAGACGACGAGTTCGAACGACGTGGGAGTTTGGGAGCCTTAGACTCTTCACCGACAAAAAATTTCCCAGATGTCATCGGTCTCTTGGCTTCGCTCGTGGGCTCAACCACTGAGGAGATTTCATAGGATATCATTTGATCTTGATACTCCTTCACCGTAGCATGAATCGTGGTCGTACGAACCACCTCGCCGCTTCTATTTCCATCATCACGTCTACGTTCGCTGAGGCTCGACATACTAATACGGATAACACCGTTCAACAGTATTAGTTTATCAGTCGTATAATATACCACAATTATCAACCCGAGTTTTAGTTAGCATCCTTAGAATAACAGTAATATCGTAAAGCACAATGTTTTATGAAGTCAATTTCGAGTCCTTCGACGAGGACGATCATTATATGTATGCACTTAATGAAAACAAATTTTTTGGAAAAAGAGGGCTAGTCGCGTTGCGCCCAAGACTCATAAATACTGTCTTTTATTTTGGAAGAGGAAGTTTATATAACGACTCTAAAAATTATTTTCGAGTGATGTATAAAAGAGAAAAAAAAAATTCAAAATTGAATTGTAACTAATTTGAAATATTTCAAAAGTGTTAGAGTCCCAATACCACAATTTTGAAAATCTTTCCTCTTCTACCAAAATATTTATTCGAAAGAATTTTCCACCGAGATACGTGACCATTTAACATGACGACATTAAATCATGGCTTTTCACAATGTTAGAAAATTTCAAAGCACCAATTTAAAATATTTGTGATACTACAGCGTCGTGGGCCCCGTGACGGAACCTACCAGGCTAAAAATCATTTTTAAAAAAAATGTTCAAAATGCCAAAAAGGCCAATGTCGGTAATATTCTCAAATACTCACAAAAGTCATTTATAAATATCAAATACCGTCATAGGAATACTATCAAAACGTGCAAGACCAAAATATCAAAACTCGGTTTGCAAGATACCAAAAGCCATCTTAAAATACTCATGCGGTGGATAAAATTATCATTCATAAATTTATTCTAATAAAGTGCAGAAACAGATAAATATGCTCGACTTCCGAAGCATACTACATAACCATTTTTACTCGGACCGCATACGCATGTTATATCCTAAAACAATAATATCACCAACAAGTTCCAATTCCTAGTTCACATTAAACATATTAGCACAATATAATCAAATACATATATAAGGGGACTTACGATCGGGAGGCTTACCATCACGGATTGCCGGAAGATGATGTCGGAACCACGATACTAATCACAACTCTGATGCGCGACTTACACAAGACATGGACTTGACCCAACGGCCTAGGTTTTTCGCAAACCTACGCGCTGATACCATAAATGTAACACCCCCAGAATACGTCCGGGAATGTCACACGCCGTAGGCCCTTCTCACAAGGATCTACCAGGCTACACTCCAATAGACTACTCAATTGATTAACCGACCGGGATCAATCTAATTACAAAGCAGACCGACAAGGTCATTAAACAATTCAGAACTAATGAAATTCACATCTCAATGACAAGAATAAACTTTAATACAGAAAGAAATGACAACTCAATTTAATAAATGAAAACTACACCCATGCAAGGGTGAATACTCGACCAAAATAGGAATACCGACCAAAGTGAAAACAAAAGTAAAGACTCTGACTCTTGTGTGATTAGCATCGTCGTCTTCCATCTTCTTCCAAGTCAATCCCGTGACTACTCCCGAGCTGCCAAAACCTGAGCGCATAACAGGCACCCACCCCCCGAAAACTCGGGGGTTAGCAAACTGAAATTTTGCTAGTGCAAGTACATAATATACAAGATATACGAACAATAACAACACAAAATTCAACCACCGCGAAGCCTTAACATAATCCACACAATTCCACAAACAGCACATCAAAGCATTCGTTTACACAAGGTGAAAGGTAATCATATAGCCATATTCCCTTTATGGAGCATAACATCAATGAAACTCTAAAGCAAGCCCAATGAGTTAAAAGATCTAGCTTGAAAAACCCCTTTTTAAAAAGGAAAACCAATTTGATAAGATAGTTTGAAAACATTATTATTGATTCGGGCCGTCTTGGGGTTTTGAAAATCGAATGGGAATACTTTTGGAAATAATTTCAAAAGCTCTCGGGTCCTTGACCCAACATATGGAAAACAATTACACTAAAACCAAGTCAACTTATTCGGGGTTCTCGACCTAATTTATATAACACTGTCACAAACGAAATCATTACAACATCTCACAGGGTTCTCAACCCAATCCAACTAACATCATCACGAAATCAAACATCTCAACATTCCACAGGGTCCTCGACCCAATACACAGAATAGCACCACAATACAATCAAAGGCACAATCTCTCATTCGACATATCCTGCTCAAGACCCCCGATTAATTAACCCTCGGAGATTTCGTCAAACCTCCTTGGTTAATTAACCCTGATACCAACGCTTTAAAAACAAGTTGAAACAAGCTTTCAAAAAGACGAATCGCGGTCTATATCAAGACAAATATTTAAAAGTGAGTTGAAAGAATTTGAGATACGAACATCGTTCGGTAACGGGGTCTTAGCTATCACTCAAATACCCGTAACCAATAAGCCTGCCAGGCGCCTCCCTTGCGCACCTGTGTACCGGCGTTCACGCCATCATGTTGGCCGCTCATTGAACATGTAACCGCGCCGGCGATCACTCCCGCAAGAGCCGCCCCTTGCGCGCGCATTAGGTAACATCGGCGTTCACCACCCATATGGAGCCGCACATTGCAGCATACACCAGGCCGGAGTGCACGCCCCGCCCTCAGAGGTTCCCGGATACGACGTTTATCACAACAAGTATCCACATTATTTCAAACATCAAGCACACGGACAAACGTCACAACAATTTTCAACTCGGTACATCAAGTCACACAATTTCTCCGCCAGTCCATAACCACACAAATAAACAATAACACGCACGTTATCAATCAAACTCAATCACAATAAGCCTTCAAGCATAACCAACCAACACCGCACATATATCTCTATATTGCGGCTCAACCGAATATATATATATATATATATAGATATATATATATATAACCTTACTATATTATATGGATAACTATAGTTCATCCATAAATCCAAGTTGAGTACATCAACTAGTGTTAGCATTCATCACTCGTCGATCACCGACATAAGCATATATATCAATATACATATATACATACATATATTTAACATATAAATATATATAAATATATATATACATACATATATATATATATATATACACATATATACATCCGTATAAACTCATACACTTTGACAACAATGATTTCACGCAGTTACAATTCGTATATCGAGGTACTTGCCTTGGTAATCTCTCGCGTATTCTCCGAATGTACGGTCGGTTGGCAAAATCCGGAACTCCAACAAAAACAACGATCGGAAGGGCTCAACACCAGATTTTTATAGGGAGATCGTCCCTAATATCCTATCATCGAATAAACAATCAATCACACGAGGAAAAACATCACAAAACGACCAAATTCCACTCTGTGGCATTTCCCCGGACACCTTGAAGGCGTCAAACGGAAGTTCATATAATCGACGAATCGGAAATGGTAAAACCGTGGAAAGATGATGAAAATGATAGAATACAACTTAATATACAATTATCCATCAGTAATTTAAGTTCACAAGGCTCAAACGGACGAAATCTACCAAGATCCCGAAATTCAACTCAATATTCAAAGTGTTCTTGAATAATCCTTCAATAATCTAATGAATAACCGAACATATCCATAAGCATACGTATATCACTTCATACAACATGATCTTAACATCCAAAACATCATATTTCAACAGAAATCGAAAATCCAAGAGGTTTGATGAATATTACCTTTGAAGATCCAAGCACTTTTGATCCGAAGAACACGCGTTAGATCGACTATCCGGGCTTCACGATCGAAAGAAAATGAATAAAATCAAACCCTCAAGTGATGGATGATGAAAAGTTCCTCTCCTCAATCTCTCTCTCTCTCGCAGGTTGAAGAAAAATGGAAGAAATGAGCTGAACACGCTCAAAAAACGCAATTATAGAGTTGACTGCCCTGTGTGCCGCGGCACCGGGCCAAAAATGCCTCCCAGTGGTCGGCAGTGTGCCGCGGCCCCGTCGGCATGTGCCGCGGCACAAGATACAGACGGGTTTGGCCGAAAATGCAATACGAGTGTGCCGCGGCCCGGACGGGTGTGCCGCGGCAGTGACTCGGCAGTGTGCCGCGGCACAAGGTACAGAGTGCTCGGCCAAAAACTGGAAAATGTGTGTGCCGCGGCGCACACTCCTTGTGCTGCGGCCCACACCCCCTTGGGTCCTAAAATGATGAAAAATGACCCGGGAAGGGAATAAAAGCAATAGGAATAGATATTTGGGAACCAATAACACGAAATGGAAGTACAGGCCTGACGACTCGATTCCTAAAAACGCACAGAACGAACACGACGAAACGCTCGAGGACAGCAACATCGA
This sequence comes from Orobanche coerulescens, assembly GCA_033398695.1. NCBI lineage: Eukaryota > Viridiplantae > Streptophyta > Magnoliopsida > Lamiales > Orobanchaceae > Orobanche > Orobanche coerulescens. Next base: position 42,023,848 of record CM065813.1, read on the forward strand.
TCCGAAATAAAATTAATATACAACAAGTCACCACATATGGCCATAAACACAAAATCGATTGTCGAGAAAAATAATACCAACGCTCGGAAATCGAGAAACTTCCGGTCTAAAAAAAGAAAAATTCGAATTAATCAGAATAAAAATCTCGGATATTACACAAACTTGAATTCTTGCTAGTCCCGAGCAAGACTCTTTATTATTCACGCTCCAAAAATAAAAATAAGAAAAATTAATACACACATAAATTAAAATATAAAAAGAGAAAAGGAGATCAAAATGCCATTAATACACAACAACCAGCTTTATACAGTAGATATAAATGAATCAAGATTCAAAATAAATCTACAAATGATTTTGAAGTTAAAACACGGTTTTATTTTTGTAATTCCAAAATGCAAGGTTTTCCCCCCAAAAGGTTGATTATTTCTTTCTCACTCGTGATACACCCGACTCCCTTTAATGGTTGCTCTCGATCACTCGTTTATTTTTCGACTCAATATGAAGAAGAATTTCATTGGCGTCATCAAATATTGTGATTTTTCACAAAATTGAGTGTATTGAAATTCAGCCGCTAATTAATTCAGATCTGCTCATAAACTACATCCCTTTTAGTGATAGCTTTCACACCGTTATTTGCTAACGTGTAGCTCTTTTCACTAACACAATTTCTTTCTCTCTTTTTTAAAAGGTGATAGCTTTCACACCGTTATTTGCTAACATGTAGCTCTTTTCACCAATTTTTCTGTGAGACGGCAGCTACGCACTAACAATGGTTAGTCCTTTATTTTTTGCAAAATTTTAAGACCCCCAAAATTAGGCAGCTGTTGCTGCTCAACACTTCTCCTTTTCGTCATTTTTTTAAGTGATAGCTTTCACACCGTTATTTGCTAACGTGTATCTCTTTTCACCAATGACTCTTTTTTTAGGGAATAGAATTTTTGCAGAAATTATTTATTAGTTAAGAATGAAAAATAAAAAACTCCACAAATTAAGTAAATTTCAGTTCTATTTTTCATCAACCAACGGATTCTTCTTTTCTCAAGGTAACGAATGACTCGGTTTAAAACGATTTTAGAAGCTTGTATATAGCTAACTTATTGGTGTTATGGCCAGATCTAGAAATCTCACAAATAAAAATAATATATAGATATATATATATATATAAATATATAAATATAAAAAAAAAATTTAAGGCAAATAACCAAAATAATCAAAACACACCAAAATACCAACACACCAAAACATACCACCCCCAAACTTGAAAATAAAACTGTCCTCAGTTTAAAAAAAATAGAAAAAATAAAAAAAATAAAATAAAAAGCAATGGAGAAAAGCAGAATACTCCCTGTTGATGAAAGTTTTACTTGAGCTAACGCCTTTTAGAACCTGCAAGAGAATAAATATACGAGGCAAACAACAAAAGAAAAAAAAATATACTCGTAAGTATAACACAATTTTTTTAGATGCGCTTCAAGAAAGTCCGAAGAATCACCTTACGCTGCCATCAATGCTTTTATAAAAAAACAAACAATAAAAATTACAGCAATAACAATACATAAATCGCGAATAGATGCGCGTCAAGAGATCAAGAAGAAACGCCTTAAGCTGCCATCATTTAGCACGATTTTTACACACAACAGAAGGTAAAAATACAAGAGGTCTGACATGGGTTATCAAAGGGAGAGGAATGAATCCACTTTTCGTTTTCTCACGGTAAAATCTTCCATCCAGACAATTTTAGCTAGAGCTGGATCTGGTTGAGGAACAAATTCATTGAGTTTTTTGATTAGTTCTTCTGGTGTTGTTGCAACGACTATGATTCGTTTAGCACGCTCGAAAATAAAACCCTTTTCAGCAGAGTAGTCGATGAAAGATAGTAAACCATCAAAGAAACCATTGACATTAAGCAGACCTATTGGTTTTTTATGAACATTTAGCTGGGCTCTGTTAACTACATTAAAAAGTTCCTCAAGGGTGCCAAAACCACCAGGAAGGGTGATAAAGGCGCCAGTATTATTTATCATGTGAGTTATGCGATCTTGCATATTTACAGATCTAAACTCATCTCCAATAGTTGCCCCCGTGATTTTACTTTCAGCCAGAGGTTTTGGAATTACTCCCAACACTCTTACTCCTTCCATATAGGCAGAAGCATCAGCTCGTCCCATTAATCCTAGACTTCCTCCTCCGTAAACTACATGAATGCATTTTTCTCCTAAGGTACGAATTTAATGAACCCGTAATCCCCTAGATTTTATAAATTCCCAACTCATTTTAATTCTATTCATTTTCAACAGTCAAAAATAGTCTCATTAAAAATAGTAGTATTAAAAATAGTCTTAATATAAATAGTCTAGTATAAATAGTCTTAATATAAATAGGCTAGTATAAATAGTCTTAATATAAATAGTCTCATTAAAAATAGTAGTATTAAAAATAGTAGTATTAAAAATAGTCTTAATATAAATATTCTAGTATAAATAGTCTAGTATAAATAGTCTTAATAAAAATAGTTTAAATTAAAAATAGTGCATTTTAATTTAGTTAATATTTAAAAACCCAATAATCTAATTTTAAATATTTTAGTATTTATTTCTTGCAATCTGTAACAAAGTATTATACGAAGCCCTGTTGAACAATCCTCGAGAGAAAAGACCTTGGTAGAACTTATCACAACTACTTCTACCTCGTATATATTTGTGAGCGACTCAAAAACTCCTATTTTTAGGATAAGTTTTGACCGATCAAATTTTGGCGCCGTTGCCGGGGATAGTTATAGGACAAACATAATTTTTTGTATACTTTTGTTTATATCTTGTTATTTTATCTTTCTATATTTCTGCATCTTTTATTCTTCTGTCCGGTCAAGTGGCGGATAACGGTACTCCGTGACTATCAAAGTCGGATTTTTCAGTTTCCCACAACAACTAATATTTGTTAATATTTTCTCTTTTTATTTTATTTTTTTTTATCATGGAAGAAACTTTGAGTAGTATGGAAAAGAGATTTCCCTTTCTTAGCAAAAAAGTCATTTTAAAAATTTACAAGACAAAACTTGAAAGGATGAGGTTGCTTATGAATAAAAGCATACCTTTTGACATAAGATTCATTATTGAAGCCAAGGTGAGAATAGCAGGTGAATTCACAGAAACACCTACTAGATTTTTACCAGGGCTTGGAAAAAGTTCATATGCAAAGAAACGACGAGCAAAGATAATAGCCGTTTGCTATAAATGTGCTAGATGGAACTGTAATTCAAAATGTCGATCTTTAGGAATTCCATCTACAAACAGAGAAGATAAAATTCAGTTCATTAAGGATGGTCTGAATAAAGAGAATTTAGATAACATCGAAATTTCTCTTGACACACATCCTAGTGGACTCATACATTATGGAATTCGATGTTTGTGGAATAAATTCAAACCAGAATATGAACAACGTCTTGGGAATCTGACGTTAAAAGACCCTGTTTGCCAATTTGTAAGAAAATTGGATGGGAAGCTTCTCCCCGACTCATAGAAGGCGTTTAATCCATTTCTGAACGTAAAATCAGAGGAAGATGTGAGCCACAATCACAACTACTGTACATACACGTGAGTATCTTTTATTTTTGTCGTATGGTGAGATTTTCTAAATAAAAAAGGTGATACGCAACAAATGCATTCATTATTCTATTGAGTAGTTGAAGCACAATTAACGCAATCACAGATTTGTTAAATATTTTTACCTTATTTTTCTTCTATAAATAAACATTGTGCTTGTTTCTTTTATTCATCCCTTAAACTTGTACTTTTCTCTTTTTCTCTCAAATAAATTTCTTTTCAAAAATAGAATCATCATCTTCCACATATCAGTCTGCATTTTTGGTGGAGCTAGTTATGGAACAGAGGCATGCTTTACTGAAGCAGCCCACAAATTGAGTCGTACCCTAGGAGAAAAATACATTCATGTAGTTTACGGAGAAGAGAGTCTAGGATTAATGGGACGCGCTACTGCTTCTGCCTATATGAAAGGAGTAAAAGTGTTGGGAATAATTCCAAAACCTCTGGTTGAAAGTAAAATCACCGGGGCAACTATTGGAGATGAGTTTAGAGCTGTAAATATGCAAGATTGCATAACTCACATGATGAATAATTCTGACGCCTTTATCACCCTTCCCGGTGGTTTTGGTACTCTTGAGGAACTTTTTCATGTGGTTACCAGAGCCCAGCTAAATGTTCATATAAAACCAATAGGTCTGCTTAATGTCAATGGTTTCTTTGATGGTTTACTATCTTTCATCGACTACTCTACTGAAAAAGGTTTTATTTCCGAGCGTGCTAAACGAATCATAGTCGTTGCAACAACACCAGATCCAGCTCTAGCTAATATTGTCTGGATGGAAGATCTCACCGTGAGAAAATGAAAAGTGGATTCATTCCTCTCCCTTTGATACCCTATATCAGACCTCTTGTTATTTTTACTTTCTGTCGTGTGTAAAAATCGTGCTAAATGATGGCAGCTTAAGTGTAATATCCGCATTTTCCATTTTTGGTAATTTCTATTTTTGGTGTATATTCGTTTCGGACAACTCGTTTGGCACTGTTTTGGGATTTTGAATCTATTCTGCTCTTGGAGTTTCTCCGTTTAGACGAGTCTCGATAATGTTTTTACGTAATTTCATCTTGAGTTATATTTTATCGCATGTGTATTCGATTCTCGTTAAACTCATACGATTTCATCATTTTCCTATTTCCATAAGTTTGTATGGTTGAGCAGAGCATGTTGTGAGTTTCGGGTTGTTAATCCGACGTCGTATCGTGAATTCCGGATGTTTGGGGCCATTTTTGTAAATTCCGATTTATATTGGGCATTGCGGTTGTTATTCGTTTATCCTGACCTCCGGATAGTCGGGGCCACGTGTCGATTATGGTAATCATCCCATCTGTAGGAAATCTTCGTATACTCGTTAGTATACCTCTGTTTTATCTGTTTGGTTGTCGTTGAGCTTTATTTTTTTCTCATCCCATAAGCCAGCTTCGTTTTTCTTCCTGCCTGGGACTCCAGTAGCAGCTTACGGGTGTATAATGTACCAATTACGGCCGTAAGAAATGTTACAGTCGTAGCTCTTAGATCATACGGCCGTAAGTGAGCTTCGTCAGTTTTGCCCAGACCTGTCCATGAAACTTGTTACGGCCGTAAATGCATGTACTTACGGCCGTAATATCCACAAGTTACGGACGTATGGATGAGGTGTTACGGCCATAACACCAGTCAGTTTATAAACTGGCAGGAGTCATTTTTTTTGTCATTTTCTCATTCCTCTTCTCTTCTTCACGTCGGGGCGACTTCCAAGGCGAGGGTTCGTCAGATTTTCATCCAAACACCGTTTGGGAAGTATAACTTAGCATCATATCATCACCACAACACCAAATCATCTATTGTTTGGCTTCGAATCAAGGTAAGATCTCCTATAACCCTAGTATGAATTTGGGGAGGGTTTGGTGGTGATCTTGTCTTTTAATCCGATTTAACCGATGTTGTTGTTAGATTTCGATAGTATACTCGTGATCCTTGGTTCCCTTGTTATTGGATGGGATGAAATCCCGTTATTACGTTGACCGATTTCAACTCCCTATGCACTGTTGATGTTCGATGAATTGTCCGAACGGGTAGAACTAGGATGAATTTCTTCGTATTCATGATGTTGAGATTGGTTGTATATCATTATTGTGTTAGGGACGTATTTGGGAGGATTGTTCGGACCGAAACCTATTCCTTCGTCGTTTCCTTCGCGTCATATTAACCAAGGCGAGTACATGTATTATATTTCATTATGTGTGTACGGTTTTGAAGCGAATGATGTAAATTGGATTATTGAATGATTGTGCTGGTTACTCTTCCACTTGGGGATGGCATGGGGCCTCTGCGGGCCGATACTAATGGGTACGGCCACGAAAGTGGACTTGGGTGCGTGTGTTGATGTTCTTCCACCTGGGGACTGTTCGACGGGACCTCTGGGGGCTAATACTAATTGGTACGGCCGCGGAAGTGGTCTCTCACCTGGGGACGGTCCGACGGGACCTCTAGGGGCCGATGCTAATGGGTACGATCACGAGTTATCAAGCGTGGATATTTGTATTGTGGAAAGCTGGATGATATACTATTTTGGTGTAAATGTGATATTCTGGAATATTGATTTTCAAAATGATTTTTCCTAACGATTTGTTTGTGTTGAATCGTGTATGTATATAATGTTGTGTAATTATGTACTTGCACTATCTATTCGAATGCTAACCCCTTAATGGGGGAAATGCGTCTTATGCATTTCAGGTACCGGGAGAGCTGAGGAGCAGGCACGGGACATGCACGCAAAGGATGGGCTAGCATGATGATGTGGCTCGAGTCCGTATTTTTATGTTTTGTCATTGTATTTGTCGAATACTGGAGTTAGACTGTTTATTTTAAACTTGGTTTAAGTCCCCTGCGTGGGCAATGAATTGGTATTTAACTTATGCTTCATGTACTCCGTTAAAACGTTTTGGCCGAGGCCACGGCCTTATTTACTTTTGAGTGCATCTTTTGGGATATTTTTGTGGTTTACGAGTCATGAGTTAGCCTGGTAGACCTCACGGGGGTTCTGCGGCGTGTAACGTCCCATTTGTGAATTGGGATGTTACATTTATGGTATCAGAGCTTAGGTTTTGAATGCCTAGGCTGTCGGATAATTTTGGGTCTGTCAGTTAAGTTGTTTGAGTCAGTCGTTGAGCCTAATATCCTCATGCTACCGTCTTTTGTGCAACCCGTGGCTGTAAGTCTCCTCGAACTCTTATACTTCTGTAATTCGTTTTCTTGCGTTGTTCGGAATTGTGAATTGTGATACCAACTTTGTAAATTGTGAATCTTTCTGATCTTGTCCTTTTCATATTTCTTCAGTATGTTGAGGGGTCGTGGTAGACCAGCCAGGGGACGCGGCCGAGGTCGTGGACGGGGTGCTGATAATGAAGAGGGCTCACTTTCTCAGTCCTCTTCGGACTCGGCCTCTCACTCAGTGCCGTCGGGTAATAATGCCGACGACGGGGCTACTGCCGTACTTCAGCAGTTAGTAGCCCAACTTGCTCAGATAGCTCAGGGTGGACGCCAGAGTCCGCCCCCGACACCTGAAGAAGAAGCTAGTAAGTGGCTTCAGACGGTGACTAAGATGCACCCTCCTCATTTCTCCGGATCTTCTGACTCCCTCAGTTGGGAGAATTGGCTCTTTCAGTTGTCCAGGACCTTTGATGCCGTAGCTTGTCCGGAAGACAGGAGGGTACATATTGCCCAGTACCTCCTGGATAAGGAAGATGTGGAATGGTGGGAGGCCGTTGCGCCCAGAGACCGTCGGGCCACTTGGGAGGAGTTCAGGGCTGCTATGGAAGCAGAATATTGTCCGCCGCCAGTCAAAGAATGCAGGATTGTGGAGTTCTTCACTGCCACACCCCAGGATGTGCCGATTTCTCAGGCCATTATCTCTTACAATCAGCAGTTGGGTTTCGTGAAAGATCAAGTGAGGACGGAGGCTGATAAAATCCGTTACTTCAATATGCGCATGAAACCGCATATCAGGCAGAGGATGGCACCGTTCATGTGTGCTACTTTGAAGGAATACCAGGATCGCGCTCTAGCGATCGAGATGGCCGTTCCGGAATCAGAGTCGCTTTCGGAAGGTAAGAAGCAGAAGACTAATGGCAGATTCTCGGCCGGTAAGGGTGGTCGGTTTTCGAGGTCTCGTTCTACTCTTACACCTGGGAAGAGGCCGTTTTATCAGGCCGGTGAATCTCAGGGTAACCGTTCGGTCCAGTCTGTTGCACCTGGCAGGAGAGTTTGTTTTAATTGCAGTCAGCCCGAGCACGTTATGAAGGATTGCCCATTTTCGTTAGTTACTTGCTTTACTTGCGGACAGACCGGGCATCAGGCAGCTCATTGTGAGAGGGCCACCAGGGTCGCTAGAGATCCGACTACCACCGCCGATCAGAGGGAACACATCACTCCTGCTACTCATGTTCCGCAGAGTTCGGGCCGTGGTAGGGGTCGGGGTCAGCCGGATCACCGTACAGCGTCGAGTTTGGGTTCAGTTCACCCCCGATTGTATCAGATGAGGCACACAGAAGAGGCAGACGTTCCGGTGGCATCAGGAACCACTCAGATCCTTACTCATCCAGTTTCGGTGCTTTTCGATTCGGGTGCTACCCATTCCTTCATTGCTTCGGATTGTGTGAGTCATATTGGCTTTGACTGCTTGTTTGAGTGTGAACCGTTTGTAGTGGGTACGCCTAGCGGGGATCGTATGGTTGGGGACCGGGAGGTTAGGGATTGTCCAGTGAGGATCGGGAGCTGGGATTGGCCCTCGAACCTCATTGTTATAGACCTTAAGGGTGAGGATTTGATCCTCGGGGACGATTGGTTGGATCGTCACGGTGCTATCATGAACTATCGGACTCGTACCATCTCGATAGTGGCCGAAGACGGCACCGAGCATACTCTCGTCAGTTGTAAGCCGGGTAGATCGGGGAGTGTGATTAGCGCCTTGAAGGCGATGAAAGTTCTGAACCAGGGTTGTGTCGGCTACTGGTGTTATGCTCTGAAGGCAGAAGATGGTGGAGTTGATTTGTCGTCAATCCCAGTTGCTAGTGATTATCCCGACGTATTTCCGGATGACTTGCCGGGATTACCACCACAGCGAGAGGTGGAGTTTCCTATTGATCTTGAGCCGAATGCGGCCCCCCTATTTCTCTAGAACCATTCCGTATGGCACCATCGGAGATGTTAGAGTTGAAGAATCAGCTGGGAGAGTTGTTAGATAAAGGGTATGTTCGACCGAGTGCATCGCCTTGGGGTGCGCCTGTACTTTTTGTTAAGAAGAAGGATGGATCGCTTCGTTTATGCATCGACTATCGAGAATTAAACAAGTTAACCATAAAAAATAAATACCCTTTGCCCCGGATTGACGACTTGTTTGATCAGCTTCAGGGGGCGACAGTCTTTTCGAAGATTGACTTGAGATCGGGCTACTACCAGTTGAGGATTCGGGACAGCGATATACCGAAAGCTACCTTTCGGACTAGATATGGCCATTACGAGTTTGTGGTTATGCCTTTCGGGCTAACCAATGCCCCAGCAGTGTTCATGCAGTTGATGAACAAAGTTTTTATTGAGTATCTGGAAAAATTCGTAGTCGTCTTTATCGATGACATTCTTATCTATTCACGGAGCCAGGAGGAGCACGCCTTACATCTCCGGATTGTATTAGACATTTTGAGGGCTGAGCAGTTGTATGCGAAGTTCTCTAAGTGTGAGTTTTGGATCGAGGAAGTGATGTTCCTCAGGCATGTGATTTCAGCAGAGGGAGTTCGGGTAGACCCACAGAAGATAGAGGCAGTGATGGCTTGGGAGCCGCCTAAGAATGTGAAGGAAGTGAGGAGTTTCCTGGGTCTTGCCGGCTATTACCGTAGATTTGTCGAGGGATTTTCTAAGATCACTAGACCACTCACCCAGTTACTCCAAAAAAGTCAGAAGTTCGAGTGGACCGCAGATAGACAGGATAGTTTTGACGAGTTGAAGAGACGATTGACTACCGCACCTGTTTTAGCATTACCTCAGGGTAACGAGGATTTTGTGGTGTATAATGATGCTTCGGGCCTTGGGCTCGGATGTGTTTTGATGCAGAGAGATAGGGTCATTGCTTATGCGTCCCGCCCGTTGAGACCTTATGAGGTGAATTACCCCACACATAATTTGGAGTTAGCTGCGGTCGTTTTCGTCTTAGAGATCTGGAGGCATTATCTCTATGGGTTGTCGTGTAAGATTTTTACGGATCACAAGAGTTTGAAGTATATCTTCAGTCAGAAAGAGTTGAATATGAGACAGCGTAGGTGGTTGGAGCTGATTAAAGATTACGACCTCGAGATACTTTATCATCCGGGTAAGGCTAACGTAGTGGCCGATGCGTTGAGCCGAAAGTCGATGGCATTACAGATGTTAGAGGTACTTACACCACAGAGTAGGATCCAGCGGGATTTTATTTATCAAAATATCGAGGTTTGGGTTCATAGAATTCAGGGTCAGTTATGTGCATTAGAGATCACTTCGTCCTTGACTGATGATATCAAGGCGAAACAGTATGATGACCCATTTTTGGTCCAGTTGAGGGAGGATGTGAGGAAGGGGAAAGCCCCTGGGTTTGTGATTCAGGATGATGGCATTTTGAGATTTCGCGGTAGATTATGTGTACCGAATGACATTGAGTTGAGGCAGAAGATTTTGAGTGAGGCTCATACTATGCCTTACTCCATACATCCTGGTACGAGCAAAATGTACAAGGATGTGAGGAGTAACTACTGGTGGAGCAATTTGAAGACAGACGTTAGCGAGTTTGTGTCGAAGTGTTTGACCTGTCAGCAGGTTAAGATCGAGCATCAGCGACCCGCGAGGCTCTTGCGACCACTTCCTATTCCAGAGTGGAAATGGGAGGATATTTCTATGGATTTCATTACCAGTATGCCTAGGACTCGGACTGGAATGAACATGATTTGGATTATTGTCGACCGACTGACCAAATCAGCTCATTTTCTGGGTATTAAGGACACTTGGGGACCAGAGAGACTAGCACGAGTGTTTATTGCGGAGATAGTAAGGTTGCATGGGACCCCTAAGAGTATTGTTTCGGATCGTGATGGCCGGTTCATCTCACATTTTTGGCAGGCCGTTCATAGAGATTTGGGGACCGAGTTGAGACTTAGTACATCCTACCACCCTCAGACAGACGGACAGTCTGAGCGGACGATATAGACACTGGAGGATATGTTGAGAGCATGTGCCTTAGATTGGAAGGATGATTGGGAATCGCACTTGCCATTGATCGAGTTCACGTACAACAATAGTTGGCACGCCTCCATCAAAATGGCACCATTCGAGGCATTGTATGGGATGAGGTGCAGATCGTCGTTGTGTTGGTACGATGCGTCCGAGCTGATTGGTACCGAGCCCGATATGATAGTTGAGACGAGAGAGAAGATTGCTCTGATTCGTGATAGGTTGGTGACAGCCCAGAGCCGGCAGAAGTCTTATGCCGATACACATCGCCGGACGTTGGAGTTTGAGGTGGGAGACCATGTATTGCTTTGTAATATCCGGGGGTAATTTTTTTTTTTTTTCTTTCTTTTCGTGTTACTGTTGAGTTGTACGTATTCATTTGGAATTGTACAAGTGTTGTTGTTTGGACCGATACAATGTATATTGTATTAGAATATTTCGGGATCGAAATATTTATCTTGATCGACAGTTTGGTTTAAATCGTTTGGTAGTTGCTTGGCGAGTTTGGAATTTTGGCTAAGTTTATAGCCATAGCGTACGCTACTTGTGTAGCATTACGTACGCTAATTTGTTACGATTACGTACGTTACGCCCTGAGGTTACGTACGTAATGCGTGGTAGATGGTGGGAACTTCCCTCGTGGTCAACTTTCGGGGCGAGGGTATCTTTGGGGTATCATTTATATTTATATATATATATATATATATATATATATATATATATATATATATATATATTACTTTGTCAACTTTTGTCACCCTCACGTGAAACCCCCTCCCTCATGCTATATTATTCCTCTCACCTATCACTTTATGTATATATATAATATATATACACATCCCTCACCTATATCATCATCATCATCACCTCATCATCTCACTCATCTCCCTCTCCCAGCTTTCCCTCTCGTTCCCTCTCTCTTTTCTTTTTTTTTTCTTCTTTCTTCTTGCTGCCATCTCTCTCCCTCTCTCCCTTCTCTCCATCTCTTTCTTCTTCCGGCGAGATGGAGCTTGAGGACGAACGGGCAGCGGCTTCTCCATTTTTTCCGGCGACCGGAGGTAGGGCCGACGTCTCTGGCGGCGACTGGAGCTCGGCGGCGGCCGATCGGAATTTCCGGATCGGGAGGCATTATAAATCCGGTCGATTTGAATTGTTCCGGCATTTTTTTCTTCCGGCGAGGCGGAGCTCGGGCGTCCGGCGTTCTTCATGGTTTCCGGCCATGGACGGAGTTCCGTTGTTTCCGGCAACCGGAGGTGGTTTTTGTCCGGAACGGAAGGCGGAACGGAGTTTTGACATTCTTCCGGCGAAGAGTTACAAACGGAGATGGTGAAAACCGGCCATAGATGGAAACGGGCCGGAGTTGGACGAGGTTCGGCAGGTCATTTTTCCGGCGGCCGATTTCCGGCATGGGAGCTTTTTTTTCTCTTTCTTCTTTCCGGGCCTGGCCGATCGGCTCTTGGTAAGTTTTTCTTTTGTATGTGTTTGGTGTGTGTTTTGTTTATATATATATATATATAATGTATATATAAATCTGTTATATATATATATATATATGTGTTAAGATGTGTTATGTATATTATATATATATAACGTGCGCTGTGTGTGTGTGTGGTAGATATATATATATATAGTACATAGCATGTATATATATAGATATAATGTGTGGGTGTGTGCAGTGAGTATATGTATTTATATATATATGAGTTGTATATATATATATGTAATATATATATATATATATTATATATATACGTATATATACGGATTAATACGAGTATAGTATGTGTTCATGTTGGAATCGGAAGTATCTATTATGTTGTTTTCGGACGATATCGTGTTATCGAATGAATTGTATTTCATTCAAGGTTGTTCGAGTGCTGGTGATTGTCGGAGGACGCCGTTGATCGATTCGTGGTAGGACGTTGATCGTGGAAGGACTTTCTCGCCTTCGGTTTGAGGCAAGTTTTATACTTACTGGTCAATGAGATTAATGTTATCATGTATGTGTATGAATGTGTGTATCATTTCGAGACTTGGTCTCTTTATGATTTTGTTGATATCAGGGGATTGTTTGATACGATACCCTTCGGCAAATTATGCCAAATATTATTGTTGTTCGTAAATGGCCAATTTAAGGCATTGCGGTACTTGTTGGTAATATTGTTGTCGATAGCCGGTTCGCGGTATCGACATATCGATTGTTATTGTTAATTGATGTTTCTTCGAGATATTGTTGTCGATAGCCGGTTCGCGGCATCGACATATCGATTGTTATTATTGATTGATGTTCCATCAAGATATTTTTTGTGAATCGTCGTTATTGATATCAGTATTTTTCAATTGATGTCGTTTTGGCCGATTGACGGCATTGACGTATTCGATTATCATCTTCGTTATCGGTAACCGATTAAAGGTGCCGAGACATCCGTTGTACAATTGTTATCGGTTAACCGTTCTGAAGGTTATCGATATATTGAATTGGGATTATCAAATATAATTTCCACCCGTTGTCAAAAAGATAATTCCCATCCGTTGTATAATTATTATCGATTGTCCGCTCTAACGGTAATCGATATATTGAATTGGGATTATCAAATATAATTTCCACCCGTTGTCAAAAAGATAATTCCCATCCGTTGTATAATTGTTATCGATTGGCCATTCTACGGTAATCGAAGTATTGAATTGGGATTATCAACAATAAGTCCCATCCGTTGAATTATTATTGTCGTGTTGACCGATTCAAGGCAGCACACTATTATTCTTGTGAACTCGGTAATTTTGTGATCTTTGAAGGTTGAGGATTTCCCGAACTGTTGTGTTGTGATCGTTGTTCGTGTTAATCGGTCCTCAGGGATTTTGATCCCAGGATGGTTGTTTTGAATATCATTGGTCGTGTCGATCTTTCATTATTCGTGTGTCATCGTTCACTTGGTGAGTCGTATGATCCATATTGGATGTGTTATCCTTTCAGTTTCGTTGTCATGTTGTATCGTGACATATCCGGAATCATATCTGCGTGCCGATTGGTTATTGTGTAGGATTTTTAGCCAGGCACACGATGGTCATGCGTGGATGTTTCCGCATTGGACCGTGCACACGAGACGTTAGTTCGTGAGGCTAATTAGGTACATTGTCCCACGTATATTTCTGGATTCCGTATGGACATGTGCTCGGACACATTTCCGGATCGGGCGTACTGTGATGTCCATCTTTGAGCCGTACAATTTTTGATCGTTCATAGACCATGTTTGATTGGATGTGTTCGACGTGTTGTGATTGAGCATTCATACGCCCGAGGGGTATGTTCGACAGTCAGGTTTGTTTCTTTGAGATCTGTATTGTGATGATTTACAGCTTCGGGCTGTTCGGCTTTCAGGCCATCGTGATATTTTGGCAGCTTCGGCTGAGGGCTTTCAGGCCATCGTGATATTTTGGCAGCTTCGGCTGAGGGCTTTCAGGCCATTGTGATGTAACGGTATTTCCGTTTGAGCCTTCGGGCATTGTGATCCTTATTTATTTCAGCGTTGGTTGATTTACCTTCGGGTAACGTATTGTTGTGTTCTATATTGATGATTCGCCGTTGGGCACTTATGTTCTAACCTATTGAGCAGGTATTGATCGTATGCCATGGGCATAGTATTCCACGAATGCTCAATTCTTACTTTGGTTTGTGAGCATCTCGTACTACCATTGTTATACTGTTTATTCTGCCTTTGGATGCATATCATGTTGTGCATGTACTTGATATTTATTATACTAGATGGCTGACCCCGTGGGGGCGGAACATGTTTTCATGTTTTAGGTACTTGCGAGGAGAGAGTTGAGACACAGGGGCATGACGATGGCGACGAGGCATTCGAGCGATACTAGTCCGAGATATTTTGATGTTCATGTTGGTCAGACAGTTGGAGTACTCCATTTTGTTCAGTCGTTGTCGTTTTGTATTATCCGAGCAAGGCTCGTGGATGTTGTTGTATTTTTATTTTGGCCACGTAGGCCCATTCTTGTCGTTGAAATTCCATATCGGGATAGTATGTCGGACGTCATAGTAGGGTCTGTGATTTCCTGTTTTGGTCAGTTTGTTGTATTTTAGTCGTGTTCGCCTGGTGGATCACCTGATGTGGGGTCCACGGCACTGTAATAACCCAATGGGATTTGGGGGTGTTACAGAAGATGGTATTAGAGAATTGGGTTGTGAGATACCCTGACTTGTGTGTTATGTGGCTCTACCAAGGCGGTAGTAGCGGAAAGTCGGGTTACGACAATGCAGACGATCGGGTTTTGTGAGTCGTGATAGTTGGACGACTGTATAAGTCATTCTTTCATCGAGTCGTCGTCAGTGAAGACTAGTATCGCAAGACCTCGAAGCTTCGTATGACCTGTGTAAGGACTCTATTCTCTTTTATGTGCATGCATTCATTTTGTCATTGATTAAACCTGTTTTGTTGACACTTGTATGTGACGATCGGGTGCGATTGATTTATGATTATTTGCTTTGGAGCGTGTGGGCTCTGTATCGGCTATGATTAGCGTGATCGATGTGATCGCTTATCTGTTGAGTATGCATACTCGTGTTTTGCGTTGACCTACCATTCTGGCCGTTGAGGCGTATTTTGAGCTATGGTCATGATTGAACGTTATTCTTTCAGTCTGGAAAAAGGACGTGACAGAGGGGGTAGAGGCCGCAGAGTGGGCCGACACCCGAAACCTCGTACCGATAATTTGGTGGCTGACGAATCATTTTCGGAGTTGTGCTCGAGAACCCACCGATCGTGATTGTGTTTGGATCGAGTTCAAGACTCTCATGTTAGAGAGGTATTATCTGGCTCCACTTCGTGAAGCCAGGTTGTCGGAGGTTTTGAACCCCGAATCCGTCGAGAACGAGGGTGTTATTGTTATTGCTGAGAAGTTTCAAGGACTTCTTGATTTCTTAGTGAGAGGACTAGGATGCCGATTCGTTCGGAGGGACATCGAGCTCCGACGTCAAGAGGTCATTTCTAGTCGGCTTCGTCTTTGGGAAAGTATTTTCTTCCCAGGCGACGAGTTCGACTGTTGTTTGTTTTAACTGTGATTCAGCGGGGCATGTTAGTACTCGATGTACGGTGCCAACTATTATTTATTTTCTGTGTCGGAGGTGGGGACACCTTCAGAATACTGCATGAGTTCTAGTGCCAGTAGGTCTCGAGAGAGCTCATGGGCCTCGAGAGATTTTGTCACTTCAGTCCGTACTTCATCCAAGGGGTCATATCGGGCTTCGGGAGCCAGAGGTATGGACACCCGAGGGGAAGTAGCGAGTTCAGATTAGGGTCTTCCTCGAGTCGATGAGATCGAGGAACTCGATGATCTGGAGGATGTTGATTCCGGGTACATTTGAGATATAACCTTGATCTGTATTTTCCTTGTCTCTCGGATTGATGTTTGACTCGGTCTGTATTTTAATATTGCGGTTGTGAACCATTTATTATTGATCTATCTTGTAATCATTGTATCTGAGAATCTTGACACTTGAGTCATTTGATGTGATTTTCTTTCCCTTTGGTCCTGTACCCGAGATTTTTGTGATGATCTGGGTAATCGTTCATTGTGATTCGAGACATCAAGTCGTGAGGACTTGGGTGCGCGATTGATATGGTCCCGAGGACTATTCGTGCGTTGTTATTTTCTTTGTGGTGCGACTTCCTGACTGGTCTCTGGCGGAGGAGTCATGATTCGGCTAATCTCGCATTTGATTGAGTGTCTTTATCACTTGATTTTTCGCCTTGTTCAGACAGAGGAGACGTGGGGACCCGTGGGGTCGGCCCAGTTGCTTAGGCGGAATTGCTCGTATTGAGGAGTATTCCTGGAGATGCTGTTTTCTTATCCTGATGGATAGTCCGTGCCCCGACTTGTGCACCCTGAGTTTCGGGGACGAAACTCTTTTTAAGGGGGGGAGTATGTAATATCCGGGGGTAATTTTTTTTTTCTTTCTTTTCGTGTTACTGTTGAGTTGTACGTATTCATTTGGAATTGTACAAGTGTTGTTGTTTGGACCGATACAATGTATATTGTATTAGAATATTTCGGGATCGAAATATTTATACTGGTCGACGGTTTGGTTTCGTCGTTTGGTTGTTGCTTGGCGAGTTTGGAATTTTGGCTAAGTTTATAGCCATAGCGTACGCTACTTGTGTAGCATTACGTACGCTAATTAGTTACGATTACGTACGTTACGCCCTGAGGTTACGTACGTAATGCGTGGTAGATGGTGGGAACTTTCCTCGTGGTCAACTTTCGGGGCGAGGGTATCTTTGGGGTATCATTTATATATATATATATATATATATTACTTTGTCAACTTTTGTCACCCTCACGTGAAACCCCCTCCCTCATGCTATATTATTCCTCTCACCTATCACTTTATGTATATATATAATATATATACACATCCCTCACCTATATCATCATCATCATCACCTCATCATCTCACTCATCTCCCTCTCCCAGCTTTCCCTCTCGTTCCCTCTCTCTTTTCTTTTTTTTTTTCTTCTTTCTTCTTGTTGCCATCTCTCTCCCTCTTTCCCTTCTCTCCATCTCTTTCTTCTTCCGGCGAGATGGAGCTTGAGGACGAACGGGCAACGGCTTCTCCATTTTTTCCGGCGACCGGAGGTAGTGCCGACGTCTCTGGCGGCGACTGGAGCTCGGCGGCGGCCGATCGGAATTTCCGGATCGGGAGGCATTATAAATCCGGTCGATTTGAACTGTTCCGGCATTTTTTTCTTCCGGCGAGGCGGAGCTCGGGCGTCCGGCGTTCTTCATGGTTTCCGGCCATGGACGGAGTTCCGTTGTTTCCGGCAACCGGAGGTGGTTTTTGTCCGGAACGGAAGGCGGAACGGAGTTTTGACATTCTTCCGGCGAAGAGTTACAAACGGAGATGGTGAAAACCGGCCATAGATGGAAACGGGCCGGAGTTGGACGAGGTCCGGCGGGTCATTTTTCCGGCGGCCGATTTCCGGCATGGGAGTTTTTTTTTCTCTTTCTTCTTTCCGGGCCTGGCCGATCGGCTCCTGGTAAGTTTTTCTTTTGTATGTGTTTGGTGTGTGTTTTGTTTATATATATATATATATAATGTATATATAAATCTGTTATATATATGTGTTAAGATGTGTTATGTATATTATATATATAGCGTGCGCTGTGTGTGTGTGGTAGATATATATATATATAGTACATAGCATGTATATATATATATATATAGATATAATGTGTGGGTGTGTGCAGTGAGTATATGTATTTATATATATGAGTTGTATATATATATATATGTAATATATATATTATATATATACGTATATATATATGGATTAATACGAGTATAGTATGTGTTCATGTTGGAATCGGAAGTATCTATTATGTTGTTTTCGGACGATATCGTGTTATCGAATGAATTGTATTTCATTCAAGGTTGTTCGAGTGCTGGTGATTGTCGGAGGACGCCGTTGATCGATTCGTGGTAGGACGTTGATCGTGGAAGGACTTTCTCGCCTTCGGTTTGAGGCAAGTTTTATACTTGTACTGGTCAATGAGATTAATGTTATCATGTATGTGTATGAATGTGTGTATCATTTCGAGACTTGGTCTCTTTATGATTTTGTTGATATCAGGGGATTGTTTGATACGATACCCTTCGGCAAATTATGCCAAATATTATTGTTGTTCGTAAATGGCCAATTTAAGGCATTGCGGTACTTGTTGGTAATATTGTTGTCGATAGCCGGTTCGCGGTATCGACATATCGATTGTTATTGTTAATTGATGTTTCTTCGAGATATTGTTGTCGATAGCCGGTTCGCGGCATCGACATATCGATTGTTATTATTGATTGATGTTCCATCAAGATATTTTTTGTGAATAAATGCGTTATTGATATCGGTATTTTTCTATTGATGTCGTTTTGGCGATTAGCGGCATTGACGTATTCGATTATCATCTTCGTTATCGGTAACCGATTAAAGGTGCCGAGACATCCGTTGTACAATTGTTATCGGTTAACCGTTCTGAAGGTTATCGATATATTGAATTGGGATTATCAAATATAATTTCCACCCGTTGTCAAAAAGATAATTCCCATCCGTTGTATAATTATTATCGATTGTCCGCTCTAACGGTAATCGATATATTGAATTGGGATTATCAAATATAATTTCCACCCGTTGTCAAAAAGATAATTCCCATCCATTGTATAATTGTTATCGATTGGCCATTCTACGGTAATTGAAGTATTGAATTGGGATTATCAACGATAAGTCCCATCCGTTGAATTATTATTGTCGTGTTGACCGATTCAAGGCAGCACACTATTATTCTTGTGAACTCGGTAATTTTGTGATCTTTGAAGGTTGAGGATTTCCCGAACTGTTGTGTTGTGATCGTTGTTCGTGTTAATCGGTCCTCAGGGATTTTGATCCCAGGATGGTTGTTTTGAATATCGTTGGTCGTGTCGATCTTTCATTATTCGTGTGTCATCGTTCACTTGGTGAGTCGTATGATCCATATTGGATGTGTTATCCTTTGAGTTCCGTTGTCATGTTGTATCGTGACATATCCAGAATCATATCTGCGTGCCGATTGGTTATTGTGTAGGATTTTTAGCCAGGCACATGATGGTCATGCGTGGATGTTTCCGCATTGGACCGTGCACACGAGACGTTAGTTCGTGAGGCTAATTAGGTACATTGTCCCACGTATATTTCTGGATTCCGTATACGGGGTGGACATGTGCACGGACACATTTCCGGATCGGGCGTACTGTGATGTCCATCTTTGAGCCGTACAATTTTTGATCGTTCATAGACCATGTTTGATTGGATGTGTTCGACGTTTTGTGATTGAGCGTTCATACGCCCGAGGGGTATGTTCGACAGTCAGGTTTGTTTCTTTGAGATCTGTATTGTGATGATTTACAGCTTCGGGCTGTTCGGCTTTCAGGCCATCGTGATATTTTGGCAGCTTCGGCTGAGGGCTTTCAGGCCATCGTGATATTTTGGCAGCTTCGGCTGAGGGCTTTCAGGCCATTGTGATGTAACGGTATTTCCGTTTGAGCCTTCGGGCATTGTGATCCTTATTTATTTCAGCGTTGGTTGATTTACCTTCGGGTAACGTATTGTTGTGTTCTATATTGATGATTCGCCGTTGGGCACTTATGTTCTAACCTATTGAGCAGGTATTGATCGTATGCCATGAGCATAGTATTCCACGAATGCTCGATTCTTACTTTGGTTTGTGAGCATCTCGTACTACCATTGTTATACTGTTTATTCTGCCTTTGGATGCATATCATGTTGTGCATGTACTTGATATTCATTATACTAGATGGCTGACCCCGTGGGGGCGGAACATGTTTTCATGTTTTAGATACTTGCGAGGAGAGAGTTGAGACACAGGGGCATGACGATGGCGACGAGGCATTCGAGCGATACTAGTCCGAGATATTTTGATGTTCATGTTGGTCAGACAGTTGGAGTACTCCATTTTGTTCAGTCGTTGTCGTTTTGTATTATCCGAGCAAGGCTCGTGGATGTTGTTGTATTTTTATTTTGGCCACGTAGGCCCATTCTTGTCGTTGAAATTCCATATCGGGATAGTATGTCGGACGTCATAGTAGGGTCTGTGCTTTCCTGTTTTGGTCAGTTTGTTGTATTTTAGTCGTGTTCGCCTGGTGGATCACCTGATGTGGGGTCCACAGCACTGTAATAACCCAATGGGATTTGGGGGTGTTACATGCTTAAGGTTTCGCCGACACGGGGAGTTTACCGCTTCGGTCGGAAGGATAAACTTAGTCCGAGATTTATTGGGCCGTTCGAGATTCTAGAGAGAGTTGGAGAGCTTGCATATCGGTTAGGCTTGCTGCCGTCCCTGAGCCACGTGCATAACGTATTTCATGTTTCCCAGCTTAGGAAGTACATACCGGACCCTAACCATATTATTGATTTTGGAGAGATCGAGTTGGGGCCCGACATTACCTTCGAGGAGAGGCTGATTTAGATCTTAGAGCGTCGGGTGAAGCAACTCAGGCACAAAACCATTCCTTTAGTTAAAGTGCACTGGTCGAGGCATGGATCCGAGGAAGCCACATGGGAAACGGAGGAGAGTATGAGGTCGAGATACCCCGAGTTATTCGCATTGTAAGTTTCGGGACGAAACTTATTTTTAGGGGGAGATAATGTAATATCCGCGTTTTCCATTTTTGGTAATTTCTATTTTTGGTGTATATTCGTTTCGGACAACTCGCTTGGTACTGTTTTGGAATTTTGAATCTATTTTTCTCTTGGAGTTTCTCCGTTTGGACGAGTCTCGATAATATTTTTACGTAATTTCATCTTGAGTTATATTTTATCGCATGTGTATTCGATTCTCGTTAAACTCATTCGATTTCGTCATTTTCCTATTTCCATAAGTTCGTATGGTTGAGCAGAGCATGTTGTGAGTTTCTGATTGTTAATCCGACGTCGTATCGTGAATTCCGGATGTTTGGGGCCATTTTTGTAAATTCCGATTTATATTGGGCATTGCGGTTGTTATTCGTTTATCCTGACCTCCGGACAGTCGGGGCCACGTGTCGATTATGGTAATCATCCCATCAGTACGAAATCTTCGTATACTCGTTAGTATACCTCTGTTCTATCTGTTTGGTTGTCGTTGAGCTTTATTTTTTCTCACAACTGCTGTATGTAGCAGGTTACGGCCGTAAGCCCTGATGTTACGGCCATAATGTTCGAGAGCTACGGCCGTAAGTCTTTCACCATACGGCCGTAAGCCAGCTTCGTTTTTCTTCCTGCATGCGACCCCAGTAGCAGCTTACGGGCGTATAATGTACCAATTACGGCCGTAAGAAATGTTACGACCGTAGCTCTTAGATCATACGGCCGTAAGTGAGCTTCGTCGGTTTTGCCTAGACCTGTCCATAGAACTTGTTACGGCCGTAAATGCATGTACTTACGGCCATAATATCCACAAGTTACGGCCGTATGGATGATGTGTTACAGCCGTAACACCAGTCAGTTTATAAACTAGCAGGAGTCATTTTTTTTCGTCATTTTCTCATTCCTCTTCTCTTCTTCACGTCGGGCGACTTCCAAGGCGAGGGTTCATCATATTTTCATCCAAACACCGTTTGGGAAGTATAACTTAGCATCATATCATCACCACAACACCAAATCATCTATTGTTTGGCTTCGAATCAAGGTAAGATCTCCTATAACCCTAGTATGAATTTGGGGAGGGTTTGGTGGTGATCTTGTCTTTTAATCCGATTAACTGATGTTGTTGTTAGATTTTGATAGTATACTCGTGATCCTTGGTTCCCTTGTTATTGGATGGGATGAAATCCCGTTATTGCACCGTTGACCGATTTCAACTCCCTATGCACTCTTGATGTTCGATGAATTGTCCGAACGGGTAGAACTAGGATGAATTTCTTCGTATTCATGATGTTGAGATTGGTTGTATATCATTATTGTGTTAGGGACGGATTTGGGAGGATTGTTCGGACCGAAACCTATTCTTTCGTCGTTTCCTTCGCATTGTATTAACCAAGGCGAGTACATGTATTATATTTCATTAT
The DNA here is from genome assembly GCA_033398695.1 of Orobanche coerulescens. NCBI lineage: Eukaryota > Viridiplantae > Streptophyta > Magnoliopsida > Lamiales > Orobanchaceae > Orobanche > Orobanche coerulescens. The sequence goes on from CM065813.1 coordinate 42,046,280, forward strand.
GTGTGTACGGTTCTGATGCGAATGATGTAAATTGGATTATTGAATGATTGTGCTGGTTACTCTTCCACCTAGGGATGACATTGGGCCTCTGGGGGCCGATACTAATGGGTACGGCCACGGAAGTGGACTTGGGTGCGTGTGTTGATGTTCTTCCACCTGGGGACGGTTCGACGGGACCTCTGGGGGCCGATACTAATGGGTACGACCGCGGAAGTGGTCTCTCACCTGGGGACGGTCCGACGGGACCTCTGGGGGCCGATACTAATGGGTACGGTCGCGAGTTACCAAGCGTGGATATTTGTATTGTGGAAAGGTGGATGATATACTGTTTTGGTGTAAATGTAATATTCCGGAATATTGATTTTCAAAATGATTTTTCCTAACGATTTGTTTGTGTTGAATCGTGTATGTATATAATGTTGTGTAATTATGTACTTGCCATAGCTATTCGAATGCTAACCCTTAAATGGGGGAAATACGTCTTATGCATTTCAGGTGCCGGGAGAGCTGAGGAGCAGGCACGAGACATGCACGCAAAGGATAGGTTGGCATGATGATGTGGCTCGAGTCCGTAATTTTATGTTTTGTCATTGCATTTGTCGAATACTGGAGTTAGACAGTTTATTTTAAACTTGGTTTAAGTCACCTGCGTGGGCAATGAATTGGTATTTAACTTATGCTTCATGTACTCCGTTAAAACATTTTGGCGGAGGCCACGGCCTTATTTACTTTTGAGTGCATCTTTTGGGATATTTTTGTGGTTTACGAGTCATGAGTTAGCCTAGTAGACCTCACGGGGGTTCTACGGCGTGTAACGTCCCATTTGTGAATTGGGGTGTTACATTAAGGAGTTTATTTTTGATCTCTTGACGCGCATCTATTCGCGATTTATGTATTATTATTTCTATTGCCGTATTTTTTTTTGTTTTTAATAAAAGTATTGATGGCAGCGTAAGGCGACTCTTCGGACTTTCCTAAAGCGCATCTTAAAAATTGTGTTATACTTCCGGGTATATTTTATTACTTTTTTGTTGTTGTTTGCCTCGTATATATTTTCATGCAGATCCAAAAAGGTGTAGCTCAAGCATCAATTTTCATAACAGGGAGTATTTTTTTCTCTTGCTTTTAATTATTTTTTTTAAAACCGGGGACAATTTCTTTTTCAAGTTTGGGGGTGGTGTGTTTTGATTCGTGTGGTGTGTTTTGACTCTTTTGGTGTGCTTGGTATTTTGGTGTGTTTAGCTTTGATTATTGTGGTGTGATTTGATTATTTTTGTTATTTGGCTTTGATTTTTTTAATGTATATATATATATATATTTTGTTTATTTGTGAGATTTCTAGATCTGGCCATAACACCAATAAGTTAGCTATATACAAGTTTCAAAATTCATTTTAACTGGTAAAAAAAAAATTATATATTCCAGAATTTTTGAGCCTTAATCTATCTTTCCAAGCCTTGTAATTATCATTTAAAATCGAGTCATTCATTACCTTGAGAAAAGAAGAATCAGTTGGTTGATGAAAAATAGAATTGAAATTTACTTAATTTGAGGAGTTTTTGATTTTTCATGCTTATCTAATAAACAATTTTTCTGCAAAAATTCTATATCACCTAAAAAGGACTAAAAAAAAGATGAAAAAATGTGTTGGTGAAAAGAGCTACACGTTAGCAAATAACGGTGTGAAAGCTATCACCTAAAAAAAGAGAGATAGAGAATGTGTTGGTAAAAAGAGCTACACGTTAGCAAATAACGGTGTGAAAGCTATTACCTAAAAAAAGAGATCGAGAATGTGTTGGTGAAAAGAGCTACACGTTAGCAAATAACGGTGTGAAAGCTATCACATAAAAGAAAAAGATGGAAAATGTGTTGGTGAAAAGAGCTACATTTTAGCAAATAACGGTGTGAAAGCTATCACCTACTAGTTCGAGTTATTAAGTCTATAAAAGGGATGTAGATTATGAGCAGATTTGACTTAATTAGTGGCTGATTTTCAATACACTCAATTCTTCTTGAACAATCACAATATTTGATGACGTCGATGAAATTCTTCTTCATATTGAGTCGAAAAATAAACAAGTGATCGAGAGAAACCTTTAAAGGGACTCGTGTGTGTCATGAGTGGGAAAGAAATAATCAATCTTTTGAAGGATGACCTTGCATTTTGGAATTACAAAAAAATAAAACCGTGTTTTAATTTCAAAATTATTTGTAGATTTATTTTGGATCTTGATTCATTTCTATCTACTGTATAGAGCTGGTTGTGTAGATGGCATTTTGATCTCTTTTTCTATTTATATATATATATATATAAGTATTGTTCTTAATTTGTCTATATAATATTTTAATTTGTGTCTTATATTTTTTCCCTTATTTTATTTTGAGTATGAATAATAAAGAGTCTTGCTCAGGACTAGCAAGAATTCAAGTGTGGGGTATTTCATTAGTGCATAATTGATCTAAAATTCATATACAAAATATTCTTTTTACGGGCATAATCGTACTGATTTGTGATTAAATATACATATTTTACAGATATGTTCAAACATGAGCTAGAAATTGTAATATCTGGAATTTCCACTACTGTTGTTTAAGATTATTTTATCCGAGTTATGTTGTACAGCGTGGAATCTGTACAGTATGGGTAAAATAATTGAAGGACCAAGACATCTGTATTGGTATAATTGTCGTACTTGGTCGACAATTGGATGTAAGAAGTATATGTATTCAGTATGCCGTATGTTCGTATTCTGTATGTTGAGACGATTGGACAAGAATAGCTGAAAATGGCTAAGTGTAACATTATTAGCGCACGCTAATAATCAGGAGTAGCGCACGCTATCGTGCAGGTTTAGAGCACGCTACGGATATAAGATAACGCACGCTAATACAGTCAGATCGGAAGGAATCTGCGTGTGGACTAGGCCACTTTCGGCGCACGTTATGATAAGTCAACGGATGTTGTAATGTAGTGTTAGCGCACGCTAATGCATGTTGATTAGCGCACGCTAACTGTATATCAGACAAAAAGGAATCTTATCCTCGTCAGCACTTTCGGCGTGTGGACCAGTCTTCGGAGCATACAGACAAACGAGTCAACTATGAGTAGCGCACGCTAAGGTAAGACACTTGCGTATGCTAAATAGAGGCATTTACGTACGCTATTGCATGGGCATTGCGTACGTAAATCACTTCATGCAGTAAGACAGTTGCCTCTGGACTGCGATAGCGCACGCTAACAAAGGTCAGTTAGCGCACGCTAAGGCCGTAGTGCACGCTAAACATAAGGTTTAGCGCACGCTAGTAATGTATTCTATATAAGGGACAAACGGGTATTATGAAGCATTTCGTCCTTTCTTTCACCTTCAGACGATAGAGAGAGGTCTTAGAGAGAAGTTGAGGTCCCAAACACTTGAGTTGATCATTCCTAACAACATTTGAAACTTGGAAGTGATTGAAAACGGATTCAACCTTGGGATTCAATCCATTCCTTCAAAGAGGTAATTACTCTTCATCTTTGGATTTCATTTTGGATTGAATGTTGATGTTCTTGAGTTGATGATTATTACATAAACAAGTTGATAAGCATGATTATGAGATGGATTACCGGATTATGATGATGTTATTGTTGACATGAAGATATTGATATGATTCTTGTGGTTTGAATAGTGTTGTTCGTTTTCTTGAGATAAGTGGATTAATCCTTCTCCTAAGTTTCGGATGTTGATGTTATTTTCGATGATTACTCCTGTAATGATAGATTATGAAAGTGTTGTTACGTTCTTAATGTTTCATGACGTTGATATTGAGGAAGATGATATATGGATATAGAACTTGGATTATAAGTTGGATGATTGTTTATATGTTAAAGGATATCGGATTTCGTTGTTTTGATAGCTTTGAACATGATTCGAATCACTTGGTGTTCTTGAAATCGCCATAAGTTGATCGGTATCGAAAAACATGCATCATCGGCATTAGTGCACGCTTCGTTTCTTGCCTAGCGCTAACGGGAGAAACTTAGCGCACGCTACGTTAGGTGATTAACGTGCGCTAAGAAGGCAGAAAGTGCAGTATTTTCGTGTTGTGGTTGTAAATTCGTGCTGGTTTGAGTAGGATTGATCCGACTAGTGTTTAATCGAGATATTGTCGAGCCGTTGGGTTTGTAAATTGGTTTTATCGATTGTTAATTGTTGTCGAACTTGTTGTCTATCGATTACTGTAATAGGTTGAGAATATTGATCAGTAATTACAATCGTGTGTTGCGGTCGAGCTCGAGAATGTTCGTTGATTGCTTTGGTCGGGACCGAGGAACTTGTAGATGATGGCAATGGATTTGGTAACAGCTTCCTCGTCATTGTATCGGTATCGAAGTAAGTTATTACTTACTCAGTTTATAGTATTTAATGAATGGTTTCCGTTTCATTCGTTTATAATTCGTATAACAATGTTTATAATCGTAATCACAGGAGACTTGAGATTATAAATCATATTCGAGTTTTGGGAATCTAAATCATAATGTATATGATTTGCTTTTGTTATTGGTATAATTGTATATCGAGGATATATCGTGATAAAAACGGAGATATGAATTATCTGCAATCCGTGATACTTTGGACCGTCGAGTATTGAGGATAATGGTTCGTGATGGTTTAGGCATTGAGATCATTCTTGAAGGACTCGGGGCAAGTACTCTAATCATTTTTATCATTTGAGTCGATCATGTTGTGATACATTCGTGTATCGTTGTTGTCATGCATTTGTGCATTGTTGTTGTCGTGTATTGTGCACTGTTGTTTTGTGCAGTTGTGCATTGTTGTCATATGTCCACCATGCGTTGGTCCGACGGGATCATCATGGGAATCTATAGCTGTGTCTGTTGGATCAGGGCGATGTAATGCCACCATGCGTTGGTCCGATGGGATCATCATGGGAATCTATAGGCGTGTCTTTGGATCGTTGGATTACCATATGTTGTTGTTATTGTGCATATGTATATTATGGGTGGCCATAAGTATACATTGTCGTTATTGTTGTGATCATATTGACGTTGTCATATGAGTATGCATTTGTAGGTCTTGTGTTAGGACCATGTCCGTATGTTGTGTTGATCTGATCTCGGATTAGACTGACGTGATGGTAATAATATTTCGTATCTTGAGGTATGTTCCGTATTTCCTTGGTACTTGTCTTTGATGGACAATCGATTATCGTATTGGAATTGTCGATGTTATCCGATGGATTGAATTGGCCAGAGTTGGTATAATTTCCGTATTGCGAGTTATGATAATGTTTTGAGAACCTTGAGTATTGTTGAGATACCGTACAGATATTTTGGTATTATTTTAATGTGTTGTTAAGGATACGAATTGTGGATTCTCGTAAAGTTACGACGGTAAGATTACATTGGTCGTATTCTTACTTAGTATTTCCATTGATATGTAATTATTGATGAGATGTGATGGTTATCATTGTTGGATATTATGGCTGACCCCGTCGTGGGCTTTCTTTTTAGGTTCTTGGATTATCAAGCTTGTAGCGGTCGTGGAGAGATGAACTTCCCAGAGGATACTGGCAAGGGCATGTATTTGTGTTTTGAGTTTCTGATCAGTTGTTGTATTCCGCTGCTAGAGTATTTTAATTGTTTGTCTTTATCCGCTGCATGAGTATTTTTAAATGACCTTTTTGGTATCTGGTAACTTAGGTTACTTTGGCAATCATTTTCTAAATCTATTACGTCTGCACGTGTGTTTATAGCTTAACGTATGTGTTTTTAAACTGTTGAGTTTTGGCATTTTGGGCCTTGTGGTTTCAAATGAGTTTTTACGACGGTTTGATAAATGAGTTTTATAAATCTTCGAATGTTTTTAATAGATAATACCGTCGTTAGCCTCTTGGGCATTTGTAAATGTTTGCGAAAATTTCCTTCTGCCTTGTGGGTTCCATCTCGGGGCCCACGGCGCTGTAATATTCCCGTTCGGATCTGGGGGGTGTTACAGAAATGGTCATTTTACAGATTACTGACATGAAACATCAAAAAGGATGGAAAACGAGATCAAAATCAACGCCGGGAATTTTTCAAGGCAAAATGACCATACAATACGGCGCAAAAAGGACCATGTCATGTAGGCCGTTTCACATACGGCGCAACAAGGGCCGTGTCTTGGGCCGTTTCACACATGGCCGGCATTTAGCGCCGTGTCCTCGCGCGTATTCCGGAAGAGACCGAGTCACCACAAAACGGCGCACAACACGGGGCAAACTGGACCGTTTTTCATCGCCGTTTTCAGGCTGATATTTGTGGAATTTTCCACATTTAGCATCTTGTGAGCTCAACAACTATGTAAGAAGTCAATGATCTGAAAATCAAGACATGCAAGGAAGATCAAGTGTGAATCAAACACCAAAGACTTGTCAAAGATGCCACAAATTAAATAATCAATTGTATTCTTAAAAATCACCTATAAAAGGACATCTCATCCATTGCAAAATCATCTCCTCTTCTTGCCAAGAAACACCCGTTCTTTTAGCAAGATATTTTCCTTACAACTCTTTACTTTAGTGTGTATTTCATTTTTTGGTTTCAATTTTTTTTTTTCATTTAGTTTGTAATTGAAAAGTGCTTGATCAATAAGCACTTAGTATTTTACTTTCAATTTTTGTAAGCTTGTAACCTTTGAACAAGTTTGAAGTTATATATTAAAGTATGTTTCTTGCACTTTGATACATCATATTCAAGTAAGTTTCATCTATTGTCATTAAGTTCTAGTAATTAAAAGTTTATATATATATATATCAATTATTTCTATTATAATTTTAGTTTGTATAAACCAATGAGTAGCTAATCTTTCTTCCTAGGGGAAGGGGGATTTCTATTAGGTTATATATTGAGTATTTGATTGATTTACACTATTTTGATTAAAAAGGACTAATTGGTTTAAATGGAGATTGATCATATCTTATTTCTACTAATGAAACCTCCTTGATTGATTGTTGAGTGAATTAGAAACATATCTTTTCAATCTATCAAGTGTTAATCTTGTTATCAACATCTTAAGATTGCGAAAGTGGTTAAGACACCTTTGAATACGAAAGTTATGAGGTGAAAAGTTGATTACTCGATGAACAATTGTTTATCCTAAAAATAGTAAAGTTAAAGAAATGAAAGGACTAATTGGTTTAAATAGAGATTGATCATATCCTATTTCTACTAGTGAAACCTCCTTGATTGATTGTTAAGTGTATTGGAAACACATCTTTTCAATCTATCAAGTGTTAATCTTGTTATCAACATCTTAAAATAGCGAAAGTGATTAAGACATCTTTGAATACGAAAGTTATGAGGTGAAAAGTTGATTACTCGATAAATATTCGTTTTTTCTTTTATATCCATGTAAATCAATTACCACACTTAATTAAAAACCTAATTTAATAAACCCGTAATCCCCTAGATTTTATAAATTCCCAACTCATTTTAATTCTATTCATTTTCAATAGTCAAAAATAGTCTCATTAAAAATAGTAGTATTAAAAATAGTCTTAATATAAATAGTCTAGTAAAAATAGTCTAGTATAAATAGTCTTAATATAAATAGTCTAGTATAAATAGTCTTAATATAAATAGTCTCATTAAAAATAGTAGTATTAAAAATATTAGTATTAAAAATAGTCTTAATATAAATAGTCTAGTATAAATAGTCTTAATATAAATAGTCTAGTATAAATAGTCTTAATATAAATAGTCTAGTATAAATAGTCTTAATAAAAATAGTTTAAATTAAAAATAGTGCATTTTAATTTAGTTAATATTTAAAAACCCAATAATCTATTTTTAAATATTTTAGTATTTATTTCTCGCAATCTGTAACAAAATATTATACGAAGCCCTGTTGAACAATCCTCGAGAGAAAAGACCTTGGTAAAACTTACCACAACTACTTCTACCTCGTATATATTTGCGAGCGACTCAAAAATCCTATTTTAGGATAAGTTTTTGACCGATCAATACTACTCTTGGATAAGATATTAATTAATAAAAGCTATCAGTAGCTTAAATTAATTAATGGACACTCAATATCTTAAACACGAATAATAATATATTTAAATAGGGAGCCCGATTTTGTAAATTGTGATTTGGGTTGAAAGTGCAATATTAATTCTTTAGTGGACTGCATTGATATTAGTGAACACAACCATATTATGAAAGTGATTAATATGAAAAGTTGGGTTGCACTAGGAATCCTAACCCTAATCCTCCTTAAGATCCCTAGAGAGTCCAAAGCCTATAAATAGGACATTAAGAGGGGGTTCGACAGTGTGACATCTTGTGTGAGGGAGATTCGATTTATTTTCTTCTTGTATTTAATTGTACAATTTAGATAACACATTAATTTTCTAAGAGTGTTTACATAATACTAGAAAAACAAGAAAAATCGAGTGACTCATAAAGACTTGGTTCGGCCTATCCATTTTTGTTCAAGCAAGGTTCGGTAGCTCGTTGTCCACACAACGTCCGGATTAAGGCCAATCATACTCTAGAAGATTTAAAGGTAGAAATACAAGAAGATCAAGGAGCAAGCAACCACTACGCTTCAAAGGTAAATATCTTATGAACTTTGATCTAGATTTTAGGATATTTAATTTACCAACATATTTATTTAATAAATAATAAATAATATTAAATTACTTATTGATCTTAATAGTTAATTAATAAGCATGCCGAAATAGGTTTTGTGCTCGTGGATGCGTAAAAAGCTTTAATCAAACTTTTCTCCAACTTCTCTTCCACTGCGTTTTATTTCCAACAAATAGGCCCTATACACTACACGTGGATGTTTTCAATAGAAAGACAACTTGGTGAATATAAATTCTATGTGACCGGTAAGTCTGCACCTGAAGGATGTATAGACGAAGTATATCTTGTATGAGAGTGTGTAGTATATACCAAGTTCTATTTGGTCGCGACCAGAGACAGAGCTAGACAAAATTTATCGAGGGGACTATAAGAAGGAGAAAATATTTTTGAGGGGCTAATTCAAATGTTTTCGAGGGGCCAACCATTGCAGCGAATTTAATCTCTATTGTCACCAACAACGTTGAAGTTCAAGGAAGATTAATTGGTGGCAATTTACAGTCCTACTACCTAGATCAGATATTGGTAGATATTACTTAATTGTTCAGAAGTTCAATAATGAAAAGAAATTATAGTCTTACATGTGATTACATGAAGGGTGGCATTGGATTCCAGAATAAAATATTTACAGTCTATTTTGGATAATAAATAAATATTTAGTTAATATTTACTTAATTTTCTTATATAAATGCGTAAAAACCTCTGCCCAGTTTCAGACAGTTAGATTGGGTTGGCAAGAAAGTAAGTGGCTCAACAAGTTTTCACTTCTCCACACATCATGTTTGAGCTTGTACAATCCAAACGTGCTTTTAAGATTCACATTTTTTTAATTTGTAAAATTATCCTTTAATTAGTAAAGATTTGAGTTCAGTTTATTAATATAACGAATCTAGTTTGAACATAATTTTTTTGTTTGATAAGATATTAAGTTCGGTTCGAATTCGGCTCCACTTGAATATGAATTATACAAATCAATATAAAAAGTCAGTCTACTCGAGCTTGATTCGAGTTCAACTCCATTAAAAGTCGTTTGGGCTTGATATGATTATTACTTCCATGAAGTGCTTTATAGAGTGACAATATTAACATAAAGTGAAATGGTTTAGGTAGGGTATTTCTGTTATTTTTTGTTTTGATTTATCAATACAATTTGATGCAATTTGGCTTAGTTTTATTTGTTGGAAATTGGTTTTAGAAAAAATGAGTTTTGATTCAATTTAAACCAATATAATGATAATAAAATAGTTAATTCTTGGATATTAAATATTAAATTGTGAATCTACGTTTCGAGGAGATAAACGTAGAATTTTATTTTTCTCAAAACCGATTTCCGGTGAGTGAGAAATAAATGATTAAAGTTTGTCATTTAATTGAAATGGTGAAGGGTTAACTGTAATACCCGTAATTTCGATTTCTAGTAATTTTTTTTTCCGGTGGAAGTCCATTTTGATGACTCGCTCATGACCGTTTCATCATTCTGAGAATGATTAATTCTACACTTTTTGACATCCGAGTTCGTTTCGGTATCGTTTTGTTGAGTTCCGTGCTTTTTAGCGACTTTTCCGCACTTGAGTTCGATTCTTGCGAATATCGTTCGAAACTGTTGTTTCGAGTTTCCCGTAAGTCCGTTTAACTTTGTTAGACGTGTTGTGAACTTCGGTTTGGTTATTCGATCACGTATCGTGATTTTCGGGCATTTTGGGCCATTTTGTAATTTACCCAAAGTTATGGGTATCCGTATCTGTAATTGTTGTCTCGACCCTTTTCTTGGTCGCGTATGATTAATTATTGCATTATGTTTTCATTTCGGGTCGATGATATTGTCCGCGAGCTTTTCGTCGTGTTCGTTCCGTACGTTTTCGGAAATCGAGTCGTTGGATCATGACGGCTGAGCACTGGACGGACAGGTGCGGCCGGCACGGTCGGAAGTGCTGGGCACTGGCCGGGCAAGCACGGCAGGAACCGGCGTAGCGCACGCTACGGCCGGAAGATTGCGCGCGCTAACCGGCAGGTGTAGCGCACGCTATCGGGCGGCCGGCGTCTGTTGTCGGGCCGGGCGAGAGGGTTCTTGGAGTCTTGGACTCGGGGATGATCGGCGGGTAGCGCACGCTGCTTGCCGGGCATTGCGCGCCTTCGACCGGCGTGTAGCGCGCTTCGGCGAGAAAAGGCTGCGCCGCTACAGCCGAGTTAGTAGGGCGATGGGGGCTGCGGGTGCGGCACAGGCGATAGCGCACGCTAGCTCGGTAGCCTAGCGCACGCTAGTCCGGCCCAGTATAAATGTGACAGAGCAGTCGTATTTTCATTCATTTTTCACTTCCTTCCTTTTCTATCCGCGGCTGACGATTCGGAGGTGGCGAATCTATGTTGTTTAACAACAAATCCATGAAGTTCTTGAGGTTATATCATTGATCAATCATCCTATAACATCATTCGATCCAACGAATCAAGGTGAGATTTCATAGAACCCTATTTTTAGAAATTTTGGGGGTTTTGCGTTTTTGTCCGATTCATTCCGTATTGTTGATTAATTCATGTTGGGTATGATTAATCTTGGTAGTATTCTTGTGTTTAACATCATTTAATCCATCGTTCTTCGTCGAATCGAAGTATAATTCTTGATTTCATTCAAATCGACTTTTTGGGGGATTTGTTCTCGGTCTCGTTTTCCATCCATTTTTGATGGATCGATTGTTGCTAAACATATTCTATGCATTGTATATCCATATTTCAACTTTGAATTCCGTTTTCGTGTTTTGTCCGGATGAATCGTGTTCTTGGCCGTTTTGGGGGAAACACTTGAACTTTCGTCATTCGTTCTTTGAATTCAACGGCTTTAAGTCGTGCTATGGGATTCATTTCATTATTGTTATTGTCCTTCGTAGTTTATTATCGCAAGTTGCGATCGGTGGAGTCGGCGGGTTCGTAGTCGGTTCGTGTCAACCTACTTCGGTCGATTCTCCGCGTTGTTCTTATTCGAGGCAAGTACCTTGCCCATACTTTTCTTGTTTTGTGGATATGATAATTAGTGATCGTCTAAATGTATTTGTTGGTCGTTTGCATTGAACTTTCAAAATATTCGGGTTAGCCTTGTTAAAGGCTTGTTTTCAAAACGCGTGTGTTGTGAATGGTGTGTCATGTAAATGACTATGTGAATCCTATGGATATGTTTGGTGTTGACGATGCACTTGGTATTTTCGTGTGGACGTATATTGTTTCATTTCGATGCATTGTGGTTTGACGTGTTGTTTTGCTAAGTGTTTGATGCTTCTTGTTGAGTTTTTTTGGATATTATTGATGTGATATGTTATTTGTGTGAATGTGTGGATATGGTTGAAGGTCTACGGTGACACATGGCACGTGATCATGTGGTCAGGATGCAACAAGTGATTGATCCAACCGTGAGAGCCTGAGATAATCTACGGTGGCACATGTCATGCGATCATGTGGCCAGGATGCAACAAGCGATTGATCCAACCGTGAGATGTGTGTGATTTGTTTCGCTAGCCAGCTCGGGAGGGTCCTTCGAGGCCTCGAGTGGGATTTGTGGCTTCGTCCCGGTCCTAGGCGATGCGCGTGCGTGATTACGTTGTATTGATTTTTATGTCCATCGAGGACACGTGATGTTGGGCTCTAGCCCTGTGAATTGTTGTCGGTTTTCTATTTGCGAAAACAAAACCTTTGGGCTGTGACCCCTGTTGATTTTTGGAAAGAGAAGGATTCGGAAATCCTAAATTGTTTTCTATTAAAACTCTCGATGGCATTTTAAACTGTTTTATAAATTGTTTCCCTTGATTTGTGATCTTTCGGTTTTGGAATATTTTACCAAACTCATGCCTCGGGAAGTGCTTTTCGTTACGTTTGAAACTTTGAGGATTCCTGGTTATTGTTATTCGTGGAATGTGAATTGTATGGCTTGTATTTGCACTTTGTTATTGCACTAGCAAAACAGTGGAGTTTTGCTAACCCCCGAGTATTCGGGGGGTGGATGTCTGTTTTTGCATTCAGGTTTGGGAGCATAACACAGGGCCGGCACGAAGGATGATGAAAGATGAACGATACTAATCACACGAGGATCCGTATGAGGTCATTGGTTTAGTTATAGTTTATTTTCCGCTGCAGTATTCTTTCCCGTTGTACGGGAGTGTTTGTATTCGACCCCTGCGTGGGCATGTAATGAGTTTGAGTTGTATGTATTTATTGAAAGACCAAATCGGTCTACTGAGTCATTTTAGCCTTAAAGGCATTGTTTAGATGTTCTATGTTGTTATTAGCCTGGTAGATCCTTGAGGAAAGGTTCTACGGCGTGTAATATCCCTGAGCGGATTGGGGGTGTTACATAAATGGTATCGGAGCAAGGTTGTGGAAACCTAGGCTGTCGGGTTTAGTGGTGTCTGTTGAGTTTTGTCTCATCGGATTTTGTCTGACTGAGTCGTGTCGCGACGCGTCGTCTGAGTTTGTTGGTCGTGATTAGTATCGTGGGGCGATCATCATCTTCGTGTGACCTGTGGCTGTAAGTCTCCCTTCTATGTGTTGTGCCTCGTGTGACACGAGCTATTTTTATGATTATTTGTTCAGTGACGGAATCCTCTTATGGTTTTGATTTCTTGATATGTGGTTATTTGACCCTCATATTTCGTTCATATGAGGAGTAGCGTTGCTGGATTGTGCATGTTTGACTTTATTTCTTTTATCCGCTGCGTGAGTTCTTTTGAAATGGCTTTCGGTATTTTACCGACTGAGTTTTATTTCGAAAACCGATTCCCTTAACCGAGTTTTTGGAATTATGGCTTTGATCGTTTTGGCGAAATTCTTATGACGGTATTTAGTATTTTGTAAATGGTTTTTGTGGGTTTTTAAAATATTACCGTCATCGGCCTTTTTGGCGTTTTTGTAAATGGTTTTTAGCCTGGTGGGTTCCGACGCGGGACCCACGGCGCTATAAAGTTTTGTGTAATTACTTGAAATTTTTGGGCATTCTAGCCCATTGAATTATCCTTGAAAACCTTGAGTACCTTAGAAAATAAATTTCGAGACGTACTTTTAAAATGAATTATTTTCTCGTGGTACATCCAAGGTGCCACAACATGTTTCAAAAATTCTTCTACCTCGAGGACCAAAATGTTTTGAGATATTTTCGATGTTTAGAAACACTTATACTTAGACCCGAGGGTCGGATATTCTGAAATTTTTTCACTAAAAGAAAGGTGTCCTCATTTTTGTTCAAACGCAAGATGATTTTCAAAGTCTCGAAAATGATGTTTGTTCAACTTTTTGTAAAATGATACTCAAGATCAACTGGTGTTTCCAAACTGTTTTCAAAATGTGGTTTTTATTTTTTTTTAAACCCATCATTTCCTGCTTGTGGTCGGAGAAGGTGTGTATGATGTTGGTATTGTTGTTAGGGTGTTAGCACTCCGAATTGTGATTGAATTGGTGGTGTGAACGTTGAGTTGTTCGCCACGCATATGTTTTGTTAGCCCTTTGTGGGAGGTGTGATGACGATCTTTAATGTTGTCATTTCGTGGTGACTTGCGTGTTATCGCACCTGTGTGAGCTGTTAAAGCTTGAGTTTGTATATTTGTGTACATGTGTGATTGTTTCATGATTTTTGTAATTATATGCTGGTTATTGTTCGGGCCGTTAAGGTCGCCGAACGATACCGTCGTTGCTGTATTGTTTGTGTGTGTATTACTTTACGATTGTAATCGTTGTATATGATATGTGTTATGATTCTTTGTTGTACTGAGTTGGCATCTCCGCTATGTTGTTTTGCGACGTTATGCCTTATTGTATCTAGCATTTGTATTTTTGGTATGTCGAGCCGAGACGTTTCAACTGGGATGTGCCGGGGCATGCACGTGTAAATTGTCCTTCTCGTCGGTAACACATTTCAAGTGTGGACTCGAGGGACACCGAATTCGGTTTTGCGAGTTGGCTACCGAGACTTTTGGAGTTCGCGCTTCAGCACAGTTATCAGAATCGGATCTGAGAGGCCTTCGAAGGATGTTCCTGTCGGCTGCTTGTTGTGTCGTCTCCTTGATTTCGTTGTTGTGAGTTTCGGGGACGACACTTCTTTTAAAAGAGGTCAAATATAATACCTGTATTATTTTTGGCTTCTGCATTTTCTCTTTCTCAATTCTATCGACTCGCTCGTCTTCGTTGATACTTTCTGAACTTGTTCTGTATTTCGGTTTCATCGTTCGGACGAGCTGTGATCTTGTTTTGAGTCGATCTGGTTATCGCTGTGAGTTTTCCGAGTTCGGTTCGATTCTTGTGAACCTTGGAGTTGTTGTTTGAATTTTATTTTTCTTCGTGATTCGAACATGATTGTTAGCTTTTTGTTGTCTCGACCGTTGTGGTTCGATCGTTTGATTGTTCGGTTTTTGTTGATCTCATCTCGTGATTGTTGAGCGTTCAGACTCCTTCGGAAAATTAGTCTCGTTTCGATCTTCCAACCCTTGGGTAGTGGAATTCCGTATTTGTTCAGCGTTTGGCTCGCGTTTTGATTGATGAACCGTTGGGTTGGTCAATCGTATTGATTTTCGTTTGTTGTGTTTTGTGATTGTTCGGATAATCGACTCGATTGTATTGTCTGTTTGACGACGCTTGACACTTGTTGATTTTATTATGTCTCTATCGGTGGCGTTGTGTTAGTCGCCGCGGAGCGTATTTTCACGTCGAATGTCTCTTTGCATTTCTTGCAGCGTTTCGTCGTCGGGCGTGAGTTTTCAGTTTTTATGTATCTCGTCGAGTTTTCCTGGCAGGGGATATTGCTTCTCCCTACTTATTTTAAGTTTCGGGACGAAACTTCTTTTAAGGAGGGTAGAATGTAATACCCGTAAATTTGATTTCCGGTAATTTCTTTTTTTCGGCGGAAGTCCATTTTGATGACTCGCTCATGATCGTTTCATCATTCTGAGAATGATTAATTCTACACTTTTTGACATCCGAGTTTGTTTCGGTGTCGTTTTATTGAGTTCCGTGCTTTGTAGCGACTTTTCCGCACTTGAGTTCGATTCTAGCGAATATCGTTCGAAACTGTTGTTTCGAGTTTCCCGTAAGTCCGTTTAACTTTGTTAGACGTGTTGTGAACTTCGGTTTGGTTATTCGATCAGGTATCGTGATTTTCGGGTGTTTTGGGCTATTTTGTAATTTACCCAAAGTTATGGGTATCCGTATCTGTAATTGTTGTCTCGACCCTTTTCTTGGTCGTGTATGATTAATTATTGCATTATGTTTTCATTTCGGGTCGATGATGTTGTCCGCGAGCTTTTCGTCATGTTCGTTCCGTACGTTTTCGGAAATCGAGTCGTCGGATCATGGTGAGCCAGGCCGGACAGTGCGACCGGGCATCGGAAGTCTTGGGCACCGCCGCAAGCACGGCAGAACCGGCGTAAGCGCACGCCACGGCCGGAAGGCTGCCGCGCTAACCGGCATGTGTAGCGACGCTTATCAGGCGACCAGTCTGCTTGTCGGCCGGGCGAGAGGGTTACTAAATCTTGGACTCGGGGATGATCGGCGAGTAGCGCACGCTCTTGTCGGGCATGGCGCCTTCTGACCGGCGAGTAGCGCGCTTCTGGCCGGAAAAGTGCGCACGCTACCTGGCCGAGTCAGTAGGGCAGTGGGGGCTCTGGACTGCGGCCTGGGCCGATAGCGCACGCTAGCTCGGCAGCCTAGCGCACGCTAGTCCGGCCCAGTATAAATGTGACAGAGCAGTCGCATTTTTCATTCATTTTTCACATCCTTCCTTTTCTATCCGCGGCTGACGATTTGGAGGTGGCGAATCCATGTTGTTTAACAACAAATCCATGAAGTTCTTGAGGTTATATCATTGATCAATCATCCTATAACATCATTCGATCCAGCGAATCAAGGTGAGATTTCCTAGAACCCTATTTTGAGAAATTTTGGGGGTTTTTGCGTTTTTGTCCGATTCGTTCCGTATTGTTGATTAATTCATGTTGGGTATGATTAATCTTGGTAGTATTCTTGTGTTTAACATCATTTAATCCATCGTTCTTCGTCGAATCGAAGTATAATTCTTGATTTCATTCAAATCGACTTTTTGGGGTATTTGTTCTCGGTCTCGTTTTCCATCCATTTTTGATGGATCGATTGTTGTTAAACATATTCTATGCATTGTATATCCATATTTCAACTTGGAATTCCGTTTTCGTGTTTTGTCGGGACGAATCGTGTTCTTGGCCGTTTTGGGGGAAACACTTGAACTTTCGTCATTCGTTCTTTGAATTCAAAGGCTTTAAGTCGTGCTATGGGATTCATTTCATTATTGTTATTGTCCTTCGTAGTTTATTATCGCAAGTTGGCGATCGGTGGAGTCGGCGGGTTCGTAGTCGGTTCGTGTCAACCTACTTCGGTCGATTCTCCACGTTGTTCTTATTCGAGGCAAGTACCTTGCCCATACTTTTCTTGTTTTGTGGATATGATAATTAGTGATCGTCTAAATGTGTTTGTTGGTCGTTTGCATTGAACTTTCAAAAGATTCGGGTTAGCCTTGTTAAAGGCTTGTTTTCAAAACGCATGTGTATTGTGAATGGTGTGTCTTGTAAATGACTATGTGAATCCTATGGATATGTTTGGTGTTGACGATGCACTTGGTATTTTCATGTGGACGTATATTGTTTCATTTCGGTGCATTGTGGTTTGACGTGTTGTTTTGCTAAGTGTTTGATGCCTCTTGTTGAGTTGTTTGGATATTATTGATGTGATATGTTATTTGTGTGAATGTGTGGATATGCTTGAAGGTCTACGGTGACACATGGCACGTGATCATGTGGTCAGGATGCAACAAGTGATTGATCCAACCGTGAGAGCCTGAGATAATCTACGGTGGCACATGGCATGCGATCATGTGGCCAGGATGCAACAAGCGATTGATCCAACCGTGAGATGTGTGAGATTTGTTTCGCTAGCCATCTCGGGAGGGTCCTTCGAGTGGGATTTGTGGCTTTGTCCCGGTCCTAGGCGATGCGCGTGCGTGATTACGTTGTGTTGATTTTTATGTCCGTCGAGGACACGTGATGTTGGGCTCTGGCCCTGCGAATTGTTGTTGGTTTTCTATTTGCGAAAACAAAACCTTTGGGCTGTGACCCCTGTTGATTTTTGGAAAGAGAAGGATTCGGAAATCCTAAATTGTTTTCTATTAAAACTCTCGATGGCATTTTAAACTGTTTTATAAATTGTTTCCCTTGATTTGTGATCTTTCGGTTTTGGAATATTTTACCAAACTCATGCCTCGGGAAGTGCTTTTCGTTACGTTTGAAACTTTGAGGATTCCTGGTTATTGTTATTCGTGGAATGTGAATTGTATGGCTCGTATTTGCACTTTGTTCTTGCACTAGCAAAACAGTGGAGTTTTGCTAACCCCCGAGTATTCGGGGGGTGGATGTCTGTTTTTGCATTCAGGTTTAGGAGCATAACACAGGGTCGGCACGAAGGATGATGAAAGATGAATGATACTAATCACACGAGGATCCGTATGAGGTCATTGGTTTAGTTATAGTTTATTTTCTGCTGCAGTATTCTTTCCCATTGTACGGGAGTGTTTGTATTCGACCCCTGCGTGGGCATGTAATGAGTTTGAGTTGTATGTATTTATTGAAAGACCAAATCGGTCTACTGAGTCATTTTAGCCTTAAAGGCATTGTTGAGATGTTCTATGTTGTTATCAGCCTGGTAGATCCTTGAGGAAAGGTTCTACGGCGTGTAATATCCCTGAGCGGATTGGGGGTGTTACATTAACCAAGTTTAAAAGTTGAAAACCCAACTGATATTTGGGGTTGAAAACTCATCTGATATTTGGGGTTGAAAACCCATATAATATTTGGGGATGAAAACACACCCGATCTGATATTTAGGGCTGGAAACCCATCTGATCTGATATTTGGGGCTGAAAACCCATCTGATATGATATCTGGGGCTGAAAACCCATCTGATATGATATTTGGTCTCGGCTGAAATGAGGCAGGTTGAAAACTTAACTTCTGAAATATGACTCTTCACACACCATAATGTAACGTCCGAATTAAATGAGACTATTTATGGAGGTAACTCTTTAGCTGAAGAATTAAAGAGAATTAACGACACTTTAATTGTAGTAACTCCCCACCCGATGGAGTGGAATTTGACCCTGTAAAAGCGGGTCTTATGCATTTCATTTCATACACCATAACATAGATGAAATATAAGCGTATCACATATTGCAGCATATTTCCCTCTTGTTTTCGTGCCCAGTTTCCAGCACCTGAACATTCGTCAGAAATCTGAGTTTTGGAGAGCACCTAACTCAGAAACGTGTAGCAGTTGTATCTTGGGGACATATTACCTGAGCCATCTGCTCTTATAAGAGGGCAAAAATTGTCTTACGGAAAGACGCCCCTGCTAAAGTTGTAATTTTAATTCAGCTTTTTAATTTATTAAGATTGTAATAGGTTGCCTTTCTTTGTAACTTTATTGTAATTACATTGTTGGAAATTCACAGAACCAACAATTGTAAGACAATTTTATATTTTTCTATAATTTCCAATGGCAACCGATGCTGATGCTGCCGCTGCCAAAGCTGCTGCACCTACCATTGCAGTTCAGGCTGAGAAACCCAAGAAGTTCTCCGGCGTTGATTTTAAGAGATGGAAGCAAAAGATGCTGTTTTATCTCACTACCTTGGGGCTTGCTGTTTACCTCAAGGATGATCCTCTTGTGGTTAGTGAGATAGAAACTGATTGTACGAAGCATTTTGCTTACGATCAGTGGTGTAAAGGCGACTTTATGTGCCGTAATACGATATTGAATGGGTTGATGGATTCTCTGTACAATGTGTACAGTCAAATCAAGATACCCAAAGAGCTCTGGAATTTTTTGGAGAAAAAGTATAAAACTGATGATGTTGGTGCCAAGAAGTTCGTGATCGGACGCTACCTGGACTTTCAGATGACGGACTTCAAAACCGTTATCGAACAAGTCCAACAATTTCAATTAATTGTGCATGAAATCAATGCTGAAGGAATGATCCTTCCTGAACCATTTGTTGTGGGAACGGTAATTGAGAAGTTGCCTTCTAGTTGGAAGGACTTCAAAAATTACCTGAAACACAAACGAAAGGAAATGAGCTTAGAGAACTTGGTTGTTCGACTCAGAATTGAGGAAGACAACTGAAATTCTGATTCTAAGTTCAAGAGAGGCCCTATGGAGGCCAAAGTAAATTTGCTTGAACATGGGTCCTCTAGCAAAAAGAGAAAACTGAACCATGTTCAGGAAAAAGGGAAAAAGCCATTTAAGGAAAATAAGTTCACTGTAAATTGCCACAACCGTGGTAAGCCAAACCATAAGGCAAAGGACTGTCGCTTTCCAATAAGTTCAACTGGTCAGCGAAACAAAGGCAAGCGAGTTGCCAATGTGGTTGAACATAGTGATGTTGACATGCCAGATCTGGAGCTGTCAGTCATGGTTGAGGTGCTGGACGAGGAGGTCTCAGCTATGGTGATTGAAACCAATATGGTGGAGAATCACCACGCCTGGTACGTTGATAATGGGGCTACTCGTCATGTTTGTTCTGAAAAAGACATGTTCTCTTTCTGCACTATTACTGATGGTAGGAAATTGCATATGGCAAACTCTGCTTCTTCTGTGATTGCAGGTGCGAGGAACGTGGTCTTAAAGCTGAACTCTAGAAAGGAGCTTCTGCTTAAGGATGTCCTGCATGTCCCAGATGTCCGAAGAAATTTAGTTTCAGGCTCTCTACTAGTTAGTCATGGGTTTAGATTAGCTTTTGAATTTGAAAAATTTATTATGAGCAAGTTTGGAATATTCCGTGGTCGAGGTTATCTTGACAGGGGATTATTCAAAATGAATGTGATGCTTGTAATCCGTGAAGGCAAGAATAAAAGTAATAATAATGCTCCTTCTTCTGTTTACTTGCTCGAGTGTTCATATTTATGACATTCTAAATTGGGACATGTTGGTCTAAAATCAATTAAAAGACTAATTAATCTAGAATTAATTCCATAAACCCATGTTGAACTTAATAAGAAATGCGAAGTATGTGTTGAAGCAAAAATGACTAAATTGCCTTTTAATTCAGTGGAAAGGAATACTCCTCCTCTAGAATTAATTTACACTGATGTGTGTGACTTAAAATTTGTGCAAACTAGAGGAGATAAAAAATACTTCGTCACTTTTATAGATAATTGCACAAGATATTGCTATGTGTTTCTTTTGAGAAGCAAAGATGAAGCAATCGAGGCCTTTAAGATGTATAAAAATGAAGTTGAAAATCAATTGAACTATAAAATAAAAGCAGTCCGAAGTGGCAGAGGTGGTGAGTATGTAGCACCGTTTGAAAAATTATGTGCTGATTCAGGCATAATTCATCAAACGACTGCTCCTTATGCTCCTCAGTCAAATGGAGTTGCTGAACGGAAAAATCGAACCCTGGAGGAAATGATGAGTGCTTTATTAATAAGTTCAGGGTTGCCGAAAAACATGTTAGGGGAAGCTATTCTTACAGCTAACCACATTCTGAATAAAGTGCCACACAAAAGGAAAGATAAAACTCCGTATGAGTTATGGAAAGGGCGCAAGCCTTCTTTGAAATATCTTAAAGTGTGGGGATGTTTGGCAAAGGTTGAAGTACCTGAACCAAAATAACTAAGAATCGGTCCAAAGACAGTTGATTTCATATTCATAGGTTATGCATACAACAGTAGTGCATATCGATTTCTAATTCATAAATCTGAAATTCCTGATATGCGTGAAGGAACTGGTATTGAGTCAAGAAATGCCATTTTCTTTGAAATATTTATCCTTGTAGAGAGAGGATTGTGACAAGCTCAAACAAAATAACTCTTGAAACTGTAAGTAGTTCAAATCCTATAAATGAAGAGCCAAGACAGAGTAAGAGAGCTCGAATGGCTAAGTCTTTTGGTCCTGACATTCAGACTTATGCAGTTGATGATGATCCAAAGACGATAGAGGAAGCTTATGCTAGTCCTGATGTTCCTTCTTGGAAGGAAGCTATTTATAGTGAAATGGATTCCATCATCCAAAATTATATTTGGGAATTGGTTGATCTTCCACTAGGATGTAAGCCTTTAGGATGTAAATGGATTCTAAAGAGGAAATACAAAGATGACTGGTCGATAGACAAGTTTAAGGCCCGGGTTGTTTCCAAAGGGTTTAAACAGAAAGAAAGTTATGATTTCTTCGACACATATTTACCAGTAACCAGAATAACTTCCATTCGAGTGCTTATTGCTATTGCTACATTGCACAATCTCGAGATTCATCAAATGGATGTGAAAAATCTATTCTTGAATGGTGAATTAGAATAAGAAATTTATATGGAACAACCTAAAGGTTTCATTGCGCCTGGTCAGGAAAAGAAAGTGTGTAAACTGTTGAAGGCATTGTATGGAATAAAACAAGCTCCTAAACTATGGCATATGAAGTTTGACACAACTATGTTGGCAAATGGATTCAAGATCAACGAATGTGACAAATGTGTGTATATTAAAGGCACGCCTGAGTCATTTGTCATAGTCTGTCTATATGTCGACGATATGTTAATCATGGGTAGTAGCAATAAAGTATTTGTGAATACAGAAAGGATGATGAGTCGAAACTTCGACATGAAGGATTTGGGTTTGGCTGATTTAATTCTTGGAATTAAAATTATCAGAATGTCCGAAGGTATCTTCTTATCACAATCTCATTATGTTGAGAAAGTGCTCAAGAAGTTTAACGCCTTTGACAGCCCACCTGTAAAAGCACCTGTTGATACCAGTATTCACTTAAGGAAGAACAGAGGTGATCTAGTGGCTCAAGTCGAATATTTAAGAGTAATCGGAAGCCTGATGTACATTATAAATTGTACATGGCTAGACTTGGCATTTGCTGTAAACAAGTTGAGCAGGTTCACGAGTAATCCGAGTAAAGAGCACTGGAATGCACTGACTAGGGTTTTAAGATACTTAAAGTATACCCTAAGTTATGGGATGTTTTATAGTAATTATCCTGCATTTTTGGAAGGAAATACTGATGCTAATTGGATTTCAGACGCGAAAGATGTAATACCCGATTGTAAATTCATTCATTATTATTCAGTATATTGTCACTCAGTAATTTTTCACTCATTAATAATCATTCATCATTCATATTCATTCATTATATTCACCGTTCAGAGTAATTTGTATCGTGTATCAGTTGTTATTCGTCATTCAACCCGGTTGGAGAGTCGAGCCGAGTGTATCATCATTGTCATCTTTGTAGTGGGCTGTGTGTGAGGAGTAGCGCACGCTACGTACTCTCCTTAGCACGCGCTAATTGAGTACGGGTAGCACTCGCTACCTCTCAGCATTAGTGCACGCTAATGTGGTTCAGGCAGACAGTCCAGAAGGCACTGGACTGAATTTGAGTTGTAGTAGCGCACGCTACGAATGGTAAGTAGCGCGCGCTAGTAGTTTGGATAGCACGCGCTAAGGTCAAATAGGCAGAGTCCAGTGGGTACTGGACTGAAATGGAATAATTCATAGCGTATGCTACGAGCGGATCATAACGTACGCTAGTGGTTAGTGTAGCGCACGCTGAGTTTTGGGTGTAGCGCACGCTATCGCGAGCAAGTCAGAGTATAGGAGGTTCTGGACTCCAGTTGCTGCGTATCAAACATCAGTTAGCGCACGCAAACATTTGGGCTAACGCATGCTATCGGGAAGGCATTAGCGCACGCTACCAAGTTTGTAACGCACACTAACGAGACAGCCAGAGCTCACTGGACTGCCCGGTTAACCGCTAGCGCACGCTAAATATCAGGTCTTAGCGTGCACTAAGCTGGGATCAGTATATATAGGACAGTTTAGCCCCATTTCGTCATTTCTTCATTTCTCCTCCTCCTCTCGACGGTTTTGGGCAGTTTCGGACGATTTGGAGAGATCTCTTCGAGCTGCATCCACCTATCAACATCTTCAAGCTTATAATTTGGATTAATCATCATTTCATACTCTCCAATACATCAAATCAAGGTAAACTTTTCTTGGATCTAGAATTTTGGATTTTGAATGTTTTCCTCCCGTTCTCTTCGTGTAAGCTTGCTATTATGTTAGAATATGTTAGATATGGATTATCTACCTTGGATACATGTATTCCTACGGATTTATTAGTGTATAATTTGGATTTGATAAGTCTTTGGGGAATTATTCTAGAACCCTTGATGTTTGACTTTGGTTATTTTGGGGGTTTCTGATTGATGTTTTCGTAACCTTGAGTTATGGTTTCCTATTGGATTATTGATGTTTTGTTGAGTTGAATCATTCCTTGGAGGTTTGGTATCGGTATTTTCGGGGTTGGTTGTAACCAAATGGAAGTATGTTTACGACGTATTCGTTAGAATGCCCCAATGAGTTTGATTATTGTTGTATCGACGTTTGAGTTGGTTAATCGTGCTTGATACGTATATTGAGCATTTGTTGGTAATCATGTTATTCAAGGTTGTTCGAGCGACCGATATTCCATTAAGGACGTTTGTTCGTGAGAGGACATTTCACCACCGGTTTTGAGTAAGTTAATTCTTACTCAGTTAAAAGAATACTCATTCCTTTCGTTGTTGTTCATTCATATTCACAATTCATTCATAACGTATTATTCGTATTGAGACTTGTAATTGTCAACTAATCATTCAATTCACGAGGAACGATGGTTCCAATCATTTCAATGAGCAATCATTCATTTCATTATTATTTCATCTCGGTGAGTCACTCTTGACCCTTGTTGGATTGTTATTCATTAATACTCATCATGGTCAATTTTGTTCATGTGACCTTATAGGTTCATATTGCGTGGTCGGGTGGTTATGTGTGGAATTTTAGTCGGGCACATGATAGTCATGTGAAGGGTTCACTGACACAATGGATTGTGCACACGGTAACGTGCCTCCATGAGACTAATTAGGTACAAGTTCGGTTGTGTCCTGACACTCGTCTTGTGCACTTGCACGTGTTGCGAATTTCGTTGAACGCAAGTGCACGTTATCGTAGACAAGTAATAAAATGATGAGTAAGATATCGTTCCCACGAGGACTGAATTACTAACTACCGATCTATTCGTATTCTAATTTTATCTGAACTGTCGAAATTTTAGGTGCAAGAAATAATTAAGGAAAATTAATCAAAAGCAAAGAATAGAAAAATCGATTATGCAAGGGAAGAAGATCAAATATGGAATCAATCTAGGATTATGAATCCACCTCGGTTTATCCGAATTACTCTCGATTATATGAATTTAATGATTTCCCAATTTATTGAAGGCGAAGATTGCTAAAATACTCTACCGCCTCTCCCGAGGTCAATAGATTTTTCTAAGGCGAATAACCCACTCTATTCCTAGGTGAATTAATTCGACAATAGGCGAAAAATACGAAATCTCCAAAAAGGCCACGTAGTTCCTATGAGTATATTCCTATCTCATAAGATAAAACGATTCTCACAAATTATTTTCCTCACCAACTCTCCTCTCCCGATTCGAGTTGTGTAATTAAAACAATTCAATTATAGGCCACACAATTGAAAGATTAAGAACAATTGGGACAATTCAATAGAAAAGGGGATTGAAGTAATAATCAAAAGTAATTCATCAAAACCTCGGTTTCATCAAAATTCTAGAACAGGGTTTTAGCCTGACATGCTAAAGAATAAAAATACAGAAATAATTAACGAAAGCATAAAGATCAAACGCAGTTGAAGAGCTTGGATTCCTCCGTTCTTCTGGCTTCCGCTCTCTGCTGCTTGGTGTTTCTGCTTCTTCTCTTGATAATGATCGATCCTCCGATGATAATCCTTTCCATTATGACCTTAAACCCTTATTTATAACTCTTATCAGTCTCCAAAACGCGTCCGTGTGATTAGGTCGAGAACAGGCTCCAAAACGGCCCAGAAACGCAGCAATTTCTATCAAAACCGCCCCGTGGGCCGCGGCTCACTTTATCTGTGCCGCGGCTCACCATGTTCAGCGCCCCATGCCTGGGCGTCTATTTTCCTCCTGGTCCGCGGCTCAGCATCCTTGTGCCGCGGCCCCCGGTACAGTCCACTCGGGGCTTGCTGGTCACCTGCGTGTGCCGCGGCTCAGTCTCCTTGTGCCGCGGCCCCAGGCCAAAAGTTGCTGTTTTCGCCCGTTTTTTTATCATTCGAGCTTCCGGACTCCAATTTCGTGCCAAACATAAAAGAATAGTGCATTAAAGGCTCATTTATGGAGGTTTAGACACAAAATGGATAAAGAATAATGATAAATAAGCATATAAAAATACGCCTAACAAATACCCCCAAACTTGAGCCTTTGCTTGTCCTCAAGCAAAAATAATCAATTTCAAACAAAAGAATATCGTGAATGATCGTGCAACTCCATAGTGCTCAACTTAATCAATACTACCCTGAAATTCTCAAATAATAACACAAGTATCGTAATAGTGAGTTACATCCAGGACACCGATTCCACAAAGTAACCAATTTCAGTGCTAACCAATCGTTCAACAAGAAAATCAAGCTCAAAGATTAACAAGCGTGAATTTAACGACCGCCAATATGAAGGGTTAAAATAAACAAGCTAACTCGCCCAGTCCCACAGTCTAATAGCAAATATTTTAGAGTTTCATCATCAAAAATAACCCTCGGACAGTATTCCCTTAGATATGATCAATAAAAATGATTCGAGTTAACCACTAGGTTCCGGCTCTCGGGACGTTTCATCGGGATAACCCTAGGGTGGATTTCTAATCTCATGTATTGGGGAACCTGTTTGACGAAAAAGACACTCATGGGGCACATGGATGCTTCTACTTACTAAGTTCTCCTCCACGGCGGAGAAAAAACTCGAATAGCTATTCCCGCATGTCCGATTCAAGGTCGCTGTTTTACGTGAGAGTAAACAACGGGTCACGCGAATACCCCCGGTTACTAGACTCCCAATCATCGGTACATGCGAAATCTCTAAACCACTAGTCTAATCAGGGTCATCGTTTTACGCGAGAGTAAACAACGGGTCACGTGAATACCCCCGGTTACTAGACTTCCCATCATAGAACAAATAATATCTAGACTTTTTGGGAAAACTGTCCGATTCTAAACTCAATTTAAGTGCCCACACGACTTATGTTACTGGACGACTGGCTAACCGAAAAGTATAACCAAACGTATAGGCGGCGATTTGAAAACACATATGTCTCCTTTCTTATCTGCTAAGTTTTCTACAAAAACGAAAAATTTCGGACCTAAATGAATACTCAACGGAAACAGATCTGACTGCAACTCGACTAAAACTCAACTGTTTCTTCAGAGAGAAATCAGTATCGTAACATCAGTTTTACACAAATAATAACACGACAAGCAAAGCTAGCAACAAAAAAATAATGAAAAATGCAAACGAATAAGTACAGCAACAGAAAGTAAACCCCCACCCCCCAAACTTAGGACGTACATTGACCTCAATGGACAAAAATAGAAAAATGCAATAAGAGAAAAGGTCAAGTACTCCCCTACTGTCTGCTCATGAACTGGTGCCGGCCTCGTCCGACGAGGAGGGTGGTGTGGCTGTCCGAACTGGTGGGATGAAAGGCCCGTCCGGGTGCATAATATGGCTCGTCCACGCAGTAAGGTAATCCTGGTGGTAAGCATCCCTCGCTGCCAAGCGCCTCGTCTCACATCGGTTGGCCCGGCGGGCCTACTCTCTCATCTCGTCTTGGACGGCTGCGAGGATGCTCTCTCTCTCCATCCGCATCTCCTCTCTCCAAGTAGCTAACTGACTCTCTCTCTCTCCTCATCTCCTCTCTCAGGCCGTCGAACATCGCCTGAAGGTGCTCTTTATCGGGCGGCGGGCTGGACTCCGCCTACCCATGTGTCATAAGAAGAGGCTCGGGGGACTGCTCGTGTGCCTCATCAAGAAGAAATCCTCGCCCCCGAGCGTGTGCCGGCGCTCCTCCCCACTGGTCGAAGTGAGAAATGATGCGATGATAAATCGGACCATGGGGGGCCAGCATCGGCTCATCATCCGACCATGTCATGCCCGACTGGCGGCATAGAGCGCAGATGAGAGAGGGGTGCTTCAGCCCCGTCTTAGCCCCTCCTTGAATACACAGCAGAATAGATCGGACCAGGAGAGGGGCCACATCAAATCTTAGCCCGGAAGTGATGGCATATAGTGTACGGGCACGAGAGAGTAAAACAGAACGAATCTGCGAGGTAGGATCTACACGAGCGTAGATTAAATACAACCAGGCTCGCCCAAGCCGACTGAGGCGCGAGCTTTTAAAGTAGAAAGTCGAAGAACTCGGGGCACGCATCTCCCAAATGGAGCCGGGCTGTGTAAGTGTCTCGAGCAGGGCCTCCCTCGTGAGGCCACTCATAGCTCGCGTATATGCCGTCTCATCCACCACAGGCAGCTCGAATAATCTCCGTATGGCAGCCACCGAAAAATCCACTGTAATGCCTCGGACGACGACCTGCGTCCGAGTATCTGACTGCGGTATCATCTGCCCTACTCGGATATGCTTCAGCAGAGCGCTAGCATAAAACTCCTGTACAATGGAGATCACTGCCAGCTCGGGAGGTGCAGCGAAACGGGCCCATCCCATCTCGTCTATCATCGTCAGAAGCTCCCCATCCTGGGGGGCTGGAGTGAATCCCCGCTCCGGTATCAAGGGTCGAGGACGGATCTTTTCATTAAATATTATGGATTTCCGGGTCGGAGAATTGGTGTGACTCCAACTCGGCTTGGCTTTGTGAAGTTTCCCCTCGTGTGGGGGACGATTGCGTCCTAGCCCCTGTGCTAACCTTTCTCTTTCTGGCCATGGCAAGTTCCTGAAAAGATAAACACCGGAATTTACTTTCGCTATAAGGAAACAACACCACTTGACTAAAGATATGCAAAACGTGAATAAAGAGTTTAACGAGCTAGCACCACTGTGAGAGATCATTAAAATTGATCTTTCGTTTTAAACTTGACGTAAGGGTTGGGGTGTGCTGTAAATCCATAAACAATTTCGGTTGCACATAGTTTCAAAATATTGACTTAACAAAGAAAAATTTTCATTCATGCATTTCATCAAACACCTTGAATGCATGAGTTCCAATGAAGAACAAACATTGTAATAGCTTGATTTAATCCCCAAAAATAACATCCTCAATTTGATCATCATGACAAACGATATATAACATACACAATTTATTCATAATCAGCTGATAACATCAATAATCAATCAAAAACTTCTATTCCCAACTCAATTCTTGATAGGACTTTGAAAAAGAAAAACTAACAATATAATCATAACCATACCTTAATTCTCAAATCATGTATGAATAAGGATTAAGGGATTGAGGCTTACCTGATTTGGATTGTAGTATGCAAGAGGAAGAAGAAGAAGAGGATATCGGACGATCGCTTGTGCAAAGGAAGGGGAAGAAGTTACCTGGGGATCCGGCCGATCCGTGTTATAAAGGTACCTGGGCCTTTGAAATTCCGAACAGGAGCCGCGGCACAGCTTAAGTGAGCCGCGGCCCAGAGTACAGCTTGTTCAGGCTTCTTTGTTCCATCGCCTTGTGCCGCGGCTCAGTATACGGGTGCCATGGCTCGTATTGTTAGTGTGCCGCGGCTCATTTAGTCCATGCCGCGGCATAGAGTACAGCCTCCTGGGCAGATTTTTGGCAATTGGCGTGCCGCGGCTCATCAGCAACGTGCCGCGGCTCAGGGATCTGGTGTGCCGCGGCTCATTAAGGTCGTGCCGTGGCACAGAGTACAGTTTGGTTTGGCCCTTTTTTCTTCACTTGTGTGTGCCGCGGCTCGCTATCCTAGTGCCGCGGCTCAGGCATGAATTCTTCCCTGGGGCGATTTCTCCACAAAATTTTCAACAGAAAACATCAAGAGCATTAGAGATAAGCATATCCAAGCTAAAATGACGAAAAATAAAGATCCAAAAATGAAAGAAAAAAAATGACACACAAAAATATATAACTAATACTCGGGTTGCCTCCCGAGAAGCGCTAAGTTTATAGTCTTCAGCCGGACTTTTGAAAATCAGTTCCCTTTTCGCAAACACCATTTGAACTCCGCCCCGTCCATCGAACTGTTAAAGTGTGTTTTAAATATTTGACCATTGGTCTTTAACAATCTGATTTTCGGTTTGGACACCCAATGTTCCTTGCGAAAAGATTTCAATGAAAACAACTTTCCGAAACACCCATTTTTCCCATGACTTGGCCCCCGTTTTACTTCCGGCTTATTCTCTTTTTTCTCAAACGAACTTATGACAACATTAGGATTTTTCATTGGTGTATGAACGGTTGATGAAGACGACATGTCCAAATGCCTAAGATATGCGACTCGTTCTACATTTTTCTCAGACGTTGGAACATCTGAAACGGATTCTGAACACTTTGACCGACAATTCTTCCGATGTGTGTCCTTCACAAAGATATCTACACTTCCAATTTGTGAACTCTTTTCGACACTACTTGGACACGTATAGGGTTGAAACACTTGGAAAGTGACTTGCTCGTCTTGAACCCGTAGAGTCAGTCTCCCTTTTTCGACATCTATGAGAGTTCGGCCGGTAGATAAGAATCGTCTTCCCAAAATAATTGGGATTTCTTGATCCTCCTCCATATCGAGCATAATGAAATTAGATGGAAATATGAACTTATCCACCTTGACTAAAACGTCTTCTATTACCCCCCTCGGGTACTTGATAGATCGATCCGCTAATTGCAGCGAGATTGTCGTTGGCTTTACTTCCCCAATGCCTAGCTTCTTAAATATAGAAAGGGGCATCAGATTAATGCTAGCGCCGAGATCGCACAATGCCCTATCAAAAGAGAGGTTTCCTATGGCGCACGGTATATTGAAGCTTCCTGGATCCTTCAATTTTGGTGGGAGCTTCTTTTGTAGAATAGCGCTGGACTCCTCCGTCAATGCCACTGTCTCATATTCCTCGAGCTTCCTTTTATTTGATAATATTTCCTTCATAAACTTCACATAGCTCGGCATTTGTTCCAAGGCGTCAGCAAATGGAATATTTATATGCAGTTTCTTGAAGACGTCAAGAAACTTGGAAAATTGCTTGTCCAATTTCTGCTTTTGCAAACGCTGTGGAAACGGGACGAGTGGCACATATGCCTTTAGATTGTCAGGAAATAGTATCGAGGGTCTCGAATTTTGTGCTTCCTCGCTCACCGAGTTTTTCTTCTCCTCATGTTCACTTCTCTTCTCGTTCCTCTCGGGATGGTTACACACTTCTTTCCCGCTTCTCAAACTGATGGCATTAATACTCTCTCTGGGATTCGTTTCAATCGTACTTGGCAAAGTACCCTCCGGGCGAGCTGTTAATCCATTAGCAATTTGGCCCAATTGGACCTCCAAGTTGCGAATAGAAGCGGAATGGTTTTTCAAGATCGCCTCCGTGCGGGCTATGAACTGACTCGTGTTTGCTGCCAATTTCGCCATTGCTTCCTCTAGAGAAATTTTTGGAGCGGGAGGAGGTTGTTGTTGGTGCTGAGCAAACGGAGGTTGGTTTAAATTTTGTCCATTCTTCCATGAAAGGTTAGGATGATTACGCATCTCGGATTATAAGTGTTGGAGTACGGATTATTTTGCCAGTTCCCGTTCCCCACGAACTGAGCTTGTTCCATCGAAGGTTGCTCGAAAGGGTTTCCGACTTGGCACTTTGTGCTAGGATGAGATCCGTTGCACCAATTGCACGATTCAATGGTAACGGGGGAAGGAGCATGTGAAAAGGCTTGAAGTTGCTGAGTTAATGCGGCGACTTGAGCTGATAATGTAGAGATCGGATCGTTATTTGAGATTTCCATAACTCGCTTTGGAATTACTCGTTCGGAATGCCATTGATAAGCATTCGCAGCCATTGCCTCCAATAGAGCATGAGCTTCCGTCATCGTTTTTCCAATTAAGGCGCCTCCAGTGGCTGCATCAACAAGAGTGCGTGTACAAGCACTCAATCCATTATAAAAAGTCTGAATTTATAGCCAGTCCGGTAGGCCATGGTGTGGGCATCTCCGTAATAAATCCTTGTATCGCTCCTAAGCCTCGTGAAGCGACTCCATATCAAATTGCCCGAAAGTAGTGATCTCGTTCCTTAACCTCGCCGTCTTCGATGGTGGGAAGAACTTAGCCAGGAAGGCTTGCGCTAATTCCACCCAAGTCGTGATAGAGCCCGGCGGTAAAGAATTTAACCAAAATTTGGTTTTGTCCCTCAAAAAAAAAGGGAAAAGCCGCAGACGGATAGCATCATCGGTGACCCCGTTGTTCTTGAAGGTGTCACAGATCTCGAGAAATGACGCGATATGCACGTTGGGGTCATCGTTCGCCAATCCACAAAACTGGCTTGCTTGCACCATCTGAATAATAGCCGGCTTGATTTCGAAGTTGTTGGCTTGGATGGTTGGATGCCGAATTCCCGAAAAGTTCGAATTGATTTGCGGCATAGCATATTCGCGGAGTGCTAATGCCAGTTGAGCTTGCTGAATGGGGTTGTCTGCTTCGTGATTTCCCGTGTTATCGGCCATGGTGACTTTTGCTGGTAACTCTCGTTTCTCCTTCTTCTTCTCCGAAGAGTTCGCTCGAGTTCGGTATCCAAAGGTAGTAGGCCTTCGTTACCGAATTTTCTCATGCACTAACAGGAAATTCCTGCAAGGAAAAATAAATAAATAAAATTACACAAAAATAATAAAAAAAAAATTGTTCAAACTAAGACTAGAAATACTGAAATCGATATTAGTAGAATAATCAGTCCCCGGCAACGGCACCAAAAACTTGTTGCGAATTTCGTTGAACGCAAGTGCACGTTATCGTAGACAAGTAATAAAATGATGAGTAAGATATCGTTCCCACGAGGACTGAATTACTAACTACCGATCTATTCGAATTCTAATTTTATCTGAACTGTCGAAATTTTAGGTGCAAGAAATAATTAAGGAAAATTAATCAAAAGCAAAGAATAGAAAAATCGATTATGCAAGGGAAGAAGATCAAATATGGAATCAATCTAGGATTATGAATCCACCTCGGTTTATCCGAATTACTCTCGATTATATGAATTTAATGATTTCCCAATTTATTGAAGGCGAAGAATGCTAAAATACTCTACCGCCTCTCCCGAGGTCAATAGATTTTTCTAAGGCGAATAACCCACTCTATTCCTAGGTGAATTAATTCGACAATAGGCGAAAAGTACGAAATCTCCAAAAAGGCCACGTAGTTCCTATGAGTATATTCCTATCTCATAAGATAAAACGATTCTTGCCAGTTATTTTCCTCACCAACTCTCCTCTCCCGATTCGAGTTGCGTAATTAAAACAATTCAATTATAGGCCACACAATTGAAAGCATTAAGAACAATTGGGACAATTCAATAGAAAAGGGGATTGAAGTAATAATCAAAAGTAATTCATCAAAACCTCGGTTTCATCAAAATCCTAGAACAGGGTTTTAGCCTGACATGCTAAAGAATAAAAATACAGAAATAATTAACAAAAGCATAAAGATCAAACGCAGTTGAAGAGCTCGGATTCCTCCGTTCTTCTGGCTTCCGCTCTCTGCTGCTTGGTGTTTCTGCTTCTTCTCTTGATAATGATCGATCCTCTGATGATAATCTTTTCCATTATGACCTAAACCCTTATTTATAACTCTTATCAGTCTCCAAAACGCGTCCGTGTGATTAGGTCGAGAACAGGCTCCAAAACGGCCCAAGAACGCAGCAATTTCTATCAAAACCGCCCCGTGGGCCGCGGCTCACTTAATCTGTGCCACGGCTCACCATGTTCAGCGCCCCATGCCTGGGCGTCTATTTTCCTCCTGGGCCGCGGCTCAGCATCCTTGTGACGCAGCCCCCGGTACAGTCCACTCGGGGCTTGCTGGTCACCTGCGTGTGCCGCGGCTAAGTCTCCTTGTGCCGCGGCCCCAGGCCAAAAGTTGCCATTTTCGCCCGTTTTTCATCATTCGAGCTTCCGGACTCCAATTTCCTGCCAAACATAAAAGAATAGTGCATTAAAGGCTCATTTATGCAGGTTTAGACACAAAATGGATAAAGAATAATGATAAATAAGCGTATAAAAATACGCCTAACAGCACGTCCTTTTACGGGCGTACTATAATGCCCCTCTTCAGCTTAATTTCATAATTATGATATATAATGATTGTGTTTATTCAACTCTTGAGGATTGTTGTTCTGTGAAACTGACCCCGTTGGGGATGTTGTTTTCAGGTCATGGCAAGGCTAAAGCATGGTAATAGAACGTTGACGGGGAGGAGTCCCAGTGATACTAGTAGGGGCCCCCAGTCCTTTTCAGTCATTCATGTTTCTTCACTTTTATTTCCGCTGCAGATTTCTGTTTGGATATTCCTTTTTATTCAGTGTTGTATATTTTATCTTCATATAAAATATACATGTATTCTGTATTTCTTGGGTGTGTTGTAATTAAAACTCCTCATCGGAGTAACTAATGATATAATGTGGTTCGGTACTACAATTATATTATTTAATTCATTAATTTTCATTTGCCTGGTGGGTCCCAGTTGGGGGTCTATGACACTATAATATCCGCCTACGTTGGGGTGTTACAGAGTTGGTATCGGAGAGTGGTTTTGAATACTACCTTCCGAGTCATGTCTCATTGAAATCATCGCTCATCATACTAGTATCATTGGACTTTCGCGTCACGTGTGACTTGTGCAAGAGCCAAGCCCCTCAGACCAAAGAACAGTAAGATTTCTGACGCCATGGTATAATTTCTGGCAATAAGAATCACTCATTCATCATTCAACACCAACAATCCTCAATCATCATTTTCATTTTTTGATCATGTCGATCATATTAACTCATTAATCACTCAGTTTATTTCATTGCTCAGTTGTTGATCTTAAGGATCGTATCATTAATCTTGTTAACTTGTTCAAGATAATAATTTAAAGAATTTCATCAGATAATCATGTCACCTCAGTTGATCCTTCATGTAATCATTGTGTTAGAGCGCGCATGCTCATTATCATCATTTCATAACGTAATCATAATGTGATATTCATGCGAGATCTATAATTATCATGTGACTTTCCTACTTCAGTATGGAAAGAGCTGTCAGAGGACGCAGGGGAAGAGGCCGCGGTGCGGGCCGAAACCCGCGAGCTTGTGTGAATACATGCACGAACGCGAGGAATAATGCTAATTCATCGAGCAGCGACGCTGCCACTCATTCGCCTGGAAATAATCATTCACTGTCAAGGAGTTGTACCCGGGACACAGCTTAATCAGTAGGTGTTCGGGTTGATCCACTCGCTTTTATGTAGGGCATGATGGCCCAAATGACTCAGATGGTACGTCTGATGGAGACGATGCAGAACTCAACTGCTTAGTATCAACAGGCTCCTCCACTGCCACCTCAGAGGCAAGAGAGGAGTGTGAGCAGTATTATTGGCAACATCTCTCTCCAAAGACCACCTATTTTAGAGGGCTCGTCTAAGCCGGCGGATATTTTTCACTAGCTTGAGCGTTTTGAGAAGTTGTTTGCTATGGTGGAGTGTCCCAAAGGGCACAAGGTTTCAGTCACGGCTTACTATCTGGGTAAGAGCGCTCACTCTTGGTGGCTATCATTGAAGCCCACTGACGGACCTTGTACTTGGGATCAGTTTAAGACCCTCATGATGGAGAGATATTATCCGGCCCCACTCAGAGAGGCCAAGTTATCAGAATTACTCATTCCCGACCCCTCAACGGACGATGATGTTCTCACCATCGCTGAGAAATTTCAGGAACTTCTTCCTTTCGCCTCATCTATTATCCACTCCTAGCCGGAAAAGGTCAAGTACTTCAGTAAGAGGTTGAAACCTCGTATATGGATGCAGTTGATTAATCACAATTGCACCACCCTAGCCAAATTCATCGAGAAAGCTCTTACTTATGAGCTTACTACTAAGGCGATTGCTAAGCAACTACCTTCATCTGCTAGCTAGAAGTCAAAGAATCATAATCAGTATGAAGGCAGTCAGGTAACCTTCAATAAGCCTCGTGCGGGCTCTACTTTTTCTGAGCGACCTCCTATGGCGCCGAAACCCACAGAATCTCAGTCCCGAGCGACCAGTTCGGCCATCACCTGTTTCAACTGTGGAGAACAGGGTCATTTCAGCACTAAATGTCTGAGGCAGACTATCACGTGCAACAACTATGGAATTGATGGGCATAAGGCCCGTTTTTGCCGAAGAGATTCCAGACTGCTCGACAAAGATCTCAGCCCCGGCGCCAAATTGCTTAGAATCAGCCGCCAACAAGATCGTTTAAAATGACGGGAGCGAATAAAGGCGGAGCCCATAGTCATCAGACAGGAGCGTCCGGTGCGGGGACTAGCAAGCCCCGAATTTATGAGATGAAGAGGACCGACGATCCGGAGGCCTGGATGATCTCAAGTACACTCAAAATTCTATCTCAACCTGTCTGTATCGTTTTTGATACTGGTGCATCGCATTCATTCATTTCTGAGTCATGTTTTAGTAGACTACGTCTGGGTAGTGCTACTAGTTGTGAGCCTTATGTCATTGGTCTACCAGATGGTAGAAGAATTATTGGAGATCGTGAGATTAAGAATTATCCTATTCAGCTTCATGGCCGTAATTGATTAGCAGACCTAATCGTGGTGGATTTACCTAGAGATGACGTTATATTGGGTATGGATTGGATGGATTGTCACGATGCCATCATGAGTGTCCGTAAGCGTATGGTCACTATCATTTCAGGTGATGGAGTCGAATATGTATTTCAGGGGGGTAATCCCAGCTGTTCCGGAAGAATCATTAATATGATGAAAGCAGTGAAATTACTTAATCAGGGGTGTGTCGGTTATTGGTGTTATATGACTAAAACCGAGAAATCATCAGTGATGTTGGCGGATATTCCTGTAGTGAGAGAATATGCCGACGTATTTCCAGACGAGTTACCTGGTTTGCCTCCACAGAGAGACGTGGAATTCATGATAGAGTTGGAGCCTGGTACGTCCCCATTATCAAAGGCACCGTATCGGATGGCCCCGATCGAAATGCAGGAACTGAAGAATTAATTAGAGGATTTGAACAAGAAATGTTATATCCGACCAAGCTCGTCCCCGTGGGGAGCACCTGTGTTATTTGTCAAGAAGAAGGATGGTTCTTTTCACTTGTGTATTGATTATCAGGAGTTGAACAGGGTGACGATCAAGAATAAATATCCCCTACGCCGCATCGATGATCTTTTGGATCAACTTCAGGGAGCTTCAGTATTTTCCAAGAGCAATTTAAGATCTGGGTATCATCAGTTGCGAATTCGAGAGTCGGATATCGCTAGAACGGTGTTTCGAACACGCTATGGTCATTACGAGTTTGTGGTGATGCCGTTCGAGTTAACTAATGAACCTGCTGTATTCATAGAGTTGATAAAGCGAGTTTTCATCGACTATTTAGATCAGTTCGTGGTTGTTTTCATAGACGACATTTTGATTTATTCTCGTGACCGAGAGGAGCACGAATTTCACCTTCATCAGGCTCTCGACGTGCTGAGACGAGAGCAACTCTATGGAAAGTTTTCCAACTGTGAATTCTGGATGTCTGAAGTGACGTTTCTCGGACATGTAATTTCAACAGACGGAGTACGTGTCGACCCTCATAAGACGGAGGCTATCCGAGATTGGCAACCTCCGAATAATGTTAAGGAAATCCAAAGCTTTCTCGGATTAGCAGGTTATTACAGGCGATTTGTGGAAGGATTTTCTAAAATTGCTCAACCTATGACGAACCTTTTGCAGAAGGATAATAAATACACGTGGTCTGATGCGTGTCAACAGAGTTTTGAAGAACTCAAGAGCCGTTTAATTTCAGCACCTGTCCTTTCTTTACCGCAAGGGACGGAAGGATTCGTGGTTTATAGTGATGCGTCCAGACACGGTCTTGGATGTGTATTAATGCAGAACGGGAAAGTGATTGCCTGTGTTTCACGGAAACTTAGACCTTACGAGGTCAATTATCCAACCCACGACCTGGAACTAGCAGCCGTGGTTTTCGCGTTGAAGATTTGGTGTCATTACCTTTATGGCGTCACCTGTCAGATTTTCACCGATCATAAGAGTTCGAAGTATATATTTACTCAGAAGGAGTTAAATATGCGACAGAGACGGTGGTTTGAACTAATCAAAGATTATGATATTGAGATTCAATACCACCCAGGTAAGGCGAACTTGGTCGCCGATGCCTTGAGTCGTAAATTCGTTCAGGAGCAAATGCTTGCTCGTTTAACAGTTCAGAAGGAACTTCAACAAGAATTTCTGAGACCCAAGATCGAGGTCTGGTTACAGCGAGTGCAAGGGCAACTTTGCATGCTAGAGATTTCATCGCCACTTGAGGAAGCAATCAGAGTGAATCAGGGTTCAGACCCATTTTTGTTGCGCATCCGAGAGGATGTGGCTCAGGGGAAAGCCCCTCGATTTGTGGTCCACGAGGATGGACTTTTGCGATTTAAGAATCGGTTATGCGTACCGGCGAATGACGAGTTGAAAAACTCGATTTTGAGAGAAGCTCATGCTACCCCTTATTCCATTCATCCGGGGTCTAGCAAGATGTACAAAGACTTGAAACAAAATTACTGGTGGAGTAATATGAAGCGAGAAGTCGCAGAATTTGTTTTGAGATGTTTAACCTGTCAGTGATTCAAGATAGAACATCAGCAACCGGTGGGTATGCTGAAACCGCTCCCTATTCCAGTGTGGAAGTGGGAGGATATTTCAATGGACTTCATCACGAGTTTGCCGACGAGTCGTCGTGGTGTGAATACAATTTGGGTAATTGTGGACCGTTTAACTAGGTCAGCTCATTTCCTTGAGATTAAGGATACGTGGGGTCCTCAGAGACTTGCCGAGTTGTTCATCAAAGAGATCGTGAGATTTCACGGTACTCCTAAGAGTATCGTTTCTGATCGTGACGGGCGATTCATGTCACATTTTTGGAAATCAGTTCATCGTGCAATGGGAACTCAGCTTAATCTCAGCAAAGCTTTTCATCCTCAGTCCGACGGATAATCAGAGAGGACTATTCAAACATTGGAGGACATGTTGAGGGCATGCGTCCTCGATTGGAAAGATGATTGGGAAGCCCAACTACCGTTGATCGAGTTCACGTACAATAACAGTTGGCATGCTTCGATTAAGATGACACCTTACGTGGCCTTGTACGGTCGTCGTTGTCGATCTCCTTTGTTTTGGGATGACTTATCAGAATCAATCGGAACCGAGCCCGATATGATTATAGCCACCCGCGAGAAGGTAGCTTTGATCAGGAGTCGTTTGTTAACCGCTCAGAGTCGACAAAAGTCATATGCAGATAATCATCGTCGACCACTAGAGTTCGAGGCAAGTGACCACGTTTTGGTCAAGGTATCCCCGAGTCGAGGTATCTTCCGTTTCGGGAAACAGGGGAAGTTGAGTCCGAGATTCATTGCACCGTTTGAGATTTTGGATCGACTAGGCAGTCTGGCTTATCGATTGGCCTTAACTCCGGCGTTGAGCCGAATTCATAATGTGTTTCACGTCTCTCAGTTGCGGAAGTATGTTTTCGACCCAAGTCACATACTCTAGTTCGATGAAATCGAGATCGCGGATGATCATTCGTATGAGGAGCGTCCTGTACGAGTCTTAGAGCGGCGAATCAAGAAGTTGAGGAACAAGACGATTCCTTTGGTTAAAATTCAGTGGTTTAGACATGGAGTCGAAGAGGCTACTTAGGAAACCGAGGATAGTATGCGGGAGAGTTATCCCGAATTGTTTGACCCTTAGTTTCGGGGATGAAACTCTTTTAAGGAGGTGTATGTAATACCCGGCTGTAAATTAATTCATTATTATTCAGTATATTTTCGCTCACTAATTTTTCACTCATTAATAATCATTCATCATTCATATTCATTCATTGTATTCACCTTTCAGAGTAATTTATATCGTGTATCAGTTATTATTCGTCATTCAACCCGATTGGAGAGTCAGGCCGAGTGTATCATCATTGTCATCTTTGTAGTGGGCTGTGTGTGAGGAGTAGCGCACGTTACGTACTCTCCTTAGCGTGTGCTAATTGAGTACAGGTAGCGCACGCTACCTCTCAGCATTAGCGCACGCTAATGTGTTTAAGGTAGACAGTCCAGAAGGCACTGGACTGAATTTGAGTTGTAGTACCGCACGCTACGAATGGTAAGTAGCGCGCGCTAGTAGTTTGGATAGCGCACGCTAAGCAATCAGTGTAGCGCGCGCTAAGGTCAAACAGGCAGAGTCCAGTGGGTACTGGAATGAAATGGAATAATTCATAGCGCACGCTACAAGCGGATCATAACGTGCGCTAGTGGTAAGTATAGCGCACGCTGAGTTTTGGGTGTAGTGCACGCTATCGCGAGCAGGTCAGGGGACAGGAGGTTCTGGACTCCAGTTGCTGGGTATCAAACATCAATTAGCGCACGCTAACATTTGGGTTAACGCACGCTATCGGGAAGGCATTAGTGCACGCTACCAAGTTTGTAGTGCACGCTAACGAGGCAGCCGGAGCTCACTGGACTGCCCAGTTAACCGCTAGCGCACACTAAATATTAGGGCTTAGCGTGCGCTAAGCTGGGATCAGTATATATAGGACAGTTTAGCCCCATTTCATCATTTCTTCATTTCTCCTCCTCTCGACGGTTTTGGGCGGTTTTGGACGATTGGGAGAGATCTCTTCGAGCTGCATCCACCTATCAACATCTTCAAGCTTATAATTCGGATTAATCATATCATCCTCTCCAATACATCAAATCAAGGGAAAGTTTTCTTGGATCTAGAATTTCGGATTTTGAATGTTTTCCTCCCGATCTCTTCGTGTAAGCTTGCTATTATGTTGGAATATGTTAGGCATGGATTATCTACCTTGGATACATGTATTCCTACGGATTTATTAGTGTATAATTCGGATTTGATGAATATTTAGGGAATTATTCTAGAACCCTTGATGTTTGGCTTTGGTTATTTTGGGGGTTTCCGATTGATGTTGTCGTAACCTTGAGTTGTGATTTCCTATTGGATTATTGATGTCATTAATGAAGTTTTGTTGAGTTGAATCATTCCTTGGA
This sequence comes from Orobanche coerulescens, assembly GCA_033398695.1. Taxonomy (NCBI): domain Eukaryota; kingdom Viridiplantae; phylum Streptophyta; class Magnoliopsida; order Lamiales; family Orobanchaceae; genus Orobanche; species Orobanche coerulescens. The sequence goes on from CM065813.1 coordinate 42,087,067, forward strand.
GGTTTGGTATCGATATTTTCGGGGTTGGTTGTAACCAAATGGAAGTATGTTTACAACGTATTCGTTAGAATGTCCTAATTAGTTTGATTATTATTGTATCGATGTTTGCGTTGGTTATAATCGTGCTTGATACGTATATTGAGTGTTTGTTGGTAATCATGTTATTCAAGGTTGTTCGAGCGACCGATATTCCATTAAGGACATTTATTCGTGAGAGGAGATTTCACCACCGGTTTTGAGTAAGTTAATTCTTACTCGGTTAAAGGGATACTCATTCCTTTCGTTGTTGTTCATTCATATTCATAATTCATTCATAATGTATTAATCGTATTGAGACTTGTAATTGTCAACTAATCATTCAATTCACGAGGAATGACGGTTCCAATCATTTCAATGAGCTATCATTCATTTCATTATTATTTTATCTCGGTGAGTCACTCTTGACCTTTGTTGGATTGTTATTCATTAATAATCATCATGGTAATTTTTGTTCATGTGACCTTCTGGGTTCATATTGCGTGGCTGGGTGATTATGTGTGGAATTTTTAGTCGGGCACACGATAGTCATGTGAAGGGTTCACCGACACAATGGACTGTGCACACGGTAACGTGCCTTCATGAGACTAATTAGGTACAAGTTCAGGTGTGTCCGGACACTCGTCTTGTGTACTTGCATGTCCCATTACGGGCGTACTATGATGCCCTTCTTCAGCTTAATTTCATAACTATGATATATAATGATTGTGTTTATTCAACTCTTGAGGATTGTTGTTCTGTGTAACTGTAATATCCGCAATTTTCGATTTTCGGTAAATTTCTTTTTTCGGCCGGAGTCCATTTTGACGACTCGCTCATGACCGTTTCGTCATTTAGAGAATGATTAATTCTGCACTTTTTGTCATCCGAGTTCGTTTCGGTATCGTTTTGTTGAGTTCCGAGCTTTTTAACGACTTTTCTGCACTTGAGTTCGATTCTTGCGAATCTCGTCCAAAACTGTTGTTTCGAGTTTCTCGTAAGTTCATTTAATGTTATTATTCATGTTGCGAGATTTGGTTTGGTGTTTCGATCGCGTATCGTGATTTTCGGACGTTTTGGGCCATTTCGTAATTTCCCAAAGTTTTGGGAAATTACTCCTGTTGTTAAATTCTGAGCCTTCGGGTGGTCGGAATTGTGTGTTCTCTTAGCTCTTAGATTCGTCTTTGCGAGTACGTCGTAACCGTATCATCAATTCGTATTCAGGTTCGGGTTTCGGGGTCGTTCGGGCCGTCGGAGTTGGCCCCGGCCGAGTTATGGCCGGCAACTGGGCCGTGCCGATCGCCGAGTCACGGCCGGTAGTGCTCGGCGGCTTCTAGCCGAGTCACGGCCGGCGGTGCTCGCGATTTCGCCGAGCAGCCTTGGGCCGCAGACATGCCGGGCAGGCCGCGGCACACTTTGTGGCATTTTTCGGCCAAACCGATCAGACTGGTGCCGCGGCACACTCCGGCCGAGCCGCGACACACCGCCACCACCGGGAGCCATTTTTGGGCTCGTGCCGCGGCACACTCCCGGGCCGCGGCACACTGGTGCGGCTTATTTATGGCCATGCACACGGGTTTTCGCCATTTTTCTCCTTCTTCTCCTTCTCTTCCGCGCCGAGGGTGATCTTACCATGGAGCCATGTTGTTTAACAACAAATCCATGAAGTTCTTGAGTTCATATCATCAATCAATCATCCGTTATCATCCTTTGATCCAAATAATCAAGGTAATCTTCCTTAGAACCCTAATTTCGTGAATTTGGGGGTTTTTGCGTTTTTGTCCGATTCGTTCCGTATTATTGATTAATTCATTATGGGTATGATTAATCTTGGTAGTATTCTTGTGTTTAACATCATTTAATCCATTGTTCTTCGTCGAATCGAAGTATATTTCTTGATTTCCTTCGAATCGACTTTTTGGGGGATTTGTCCTCGATCTCGTTTTTCATCCGTTTTTGATGGATCGATTATGGTTAAATGATGTTGTTAAACATATTCTATGGATTGTATATCCATATTTCAACTTGGAATTCCGTTTTCATGTTTTGTCGGGACGAATCGTGTTCTTGGCCGCTTTGGGGGAAACGCTTGAACATTCGTCGTTCGTTCTTTGAATTCAACGGCTTTGAGTCGTGTTATGGAATTCATTTCATCGTTGTTATTGTCCTTCGTAGTTTATAAACGTGAGTTGGCGATCAGTGGAGTCGGCGGGTTCGTAGGCGGTTCGTGTCAACCTACTTCGGTCGATTCTTCGCGTTATTCTTATTCAAGGCAAGTACCTTGCCCATACTTTTCTTATTTTATGGATATGATGATCGTGATCGTCTTGGTGTGTTTATTTGGTTGTTTGAAATGAAGTTTCAAAAGATTTCGGTTTGGCCTCGTTAAAGGCTCTCTTTCAAAACGCGTGTGTGTTTTGTGAACATTGTGTTTTGGGAATTGATTATTTTGAATGTTGAAGGCTTTGACGATATCCCTATTATTTAAAGTTATGGAATCGTGTATTCCGTGTTTAATCTTATTATTGTGTTTTGAAGAGTTTGATAATGATGTCGGATAAGTGGCCATCCCTAGTAAGTATTCTTGATGAACTTACATTCTTAGCATGTTAGTATTGCATGAGTATCGGGTGTGTGTGTATGCTCACGACGGGTTAGATCCGACGGGGTCTCGGTAGGGGTCCACAGAGGCGTGGGTCCGCGAGCTTGCTTTTAACCACTACGGGTTAGATCCGACGGGGTCTCGGTAGGGGTCCACAGAGGCGTGGGTCCGCGGTTAATTGTGGTGCATTTTACAAATGTGATTTGGATTATTGGCGTTTCCGGAAACGAGTATTTTGAACGGTTTTCATGATTGCATGCATCGACTAAGTGTGTAAGAGGTAAGTTGTTCGTTTGGCTTACTTGGCTAGGATGGCACTAGAGTATTTTGTTGTTTGTGTTAAATCCTTTGTTTGTGGATTTTGATGTTGGGAGACGAACCTTGTGGTCGTTCTTGTGTACTATGAGTTGATGAGATTTGGGGCTAAAATCCCAACGGTTTGGTAAGGGTCATTTTTTGGAAAATAAACCTTTGGGGCGGTGACCCCTTTCGTCTTTTGGGTTTTGAAAAGTGGGATTTGATAATCCTAAATTATTTTCTATTAAAACTCCCGATGGTATTTCAAATCATTTTATAGATTGTTTCCCTTGATATTTTGATCTTGAAATTTTGAAATGTTTTCTCAAACTCTTGCCTCGGGAGGTACTTTTCGTTCGTTTGGATCTTTGAGGATCCTTGGTTATTGTTATTCGGGGAATGTGAATGGTATGGCTCGTATTTGCACTTTGTTCTTGCACTAGCAAAAAGTGGAGTTTTGCTAACCCCCGAGTATTCGGGGGGTGGATGTCTATTTTTGCATTCAGGTTTTGGAGCATAACACAGGGTCGGCACGAAGGATGATGAAAGATGATCGATACTAATCACATGAGGAACCGTACATCGTGTATTGGTTCAGTTGTACTTTATTTTCCGCTGCTATATTTTTCCCGTTGTACGGGTGTGGTTGTGTTTTGACCCCTGCGTGGGCATGAGTTGTATTTGAGTTGTATGTATTTGTTGAAAGACCAAATCAGTCTACTGAGTCATTTTGCCCTTGAAGGCATTGTTGTTTTGTTCTATGTTGTTACCAGCCTGGTAGATCCTTGAGGAAGGGTTCTACGGCGTGTAATATCCCTGAGTGGATTGGGGGTGTTACATAAATGGTATCAGAGCCAGGTTGAGGAAACCTAGGCTGTCGGGTCAAGAGGTGTTGTTTGAGTCTTGTTTCGTCGGATTTTATCTGACTGAGTCGTGTCGCGATGCGTCATTTGAGTTTGTTGGTCGTGATTAGTATCGTGGGGCGATCATCATCTTCATGCGACCTGTGGAAGTAGGTCTCCCTTCTTTGTGTTGTGCCTCGTGTGACACGAGCTATTTTTATGATTATTTGTTAAGTGATGGAATCCTTATGTGGATCTTGATTTCACGATATGTATTTAGTCGACTCTCATATTTGATTTATACGAGGAGTGTCGTCGCTTGTGATGTCTTTTTATTGTTGTTTTTGTCCGTTGCTGATGATTTTCGAATCGATTTGCACGTTTTACAAGTTCTCTTGTGGAGGCTTTGTGCTTATACGCGTTCGACTTGTTCACTAGCCAGTGCGGGAGGGTCCTTAGAGGCCTCGAATGGGGTCATTGGTTTGTTCTGAATGTGGTATTTTTTTTTCGTTTATTTCCGTTTAAAGACATGTATTGTCTTGATTTTAAACGTTTTGATGCGTGTACTAGGAGTTGTTTCAGTGAACGTCGATATGTGTGACTTTTGGGCATTCTGGCCTATTGGATTTTTGAAAACCTTGAGTATCTTGGAAAAATAAATTTCGAGACATACTTTTCAAATGAGTTATTTTCTCGTGGTACATCCTAGGTGCCACAATATATTTCAAAAAAATTTCTACTTCGAGGACCAAAATGCTTTGAGATATTTTCAATGTTTTAGAAACACTTTTATTTAGACCCGAGGGTCGAATATTCTGAAAGTTTTCACTAAGAGAAAGTGTCCTCATTTTTATCAAATGCGAAATGGTTCTCCAAAGTCTCGATAACAATGTTTCACGTTTGTACTTTTTGAAAGGTGATACTCAAGATCAACCGGTGTTCTTCTAAATTATTTTCAAAATGAGGTTTTCGTTTTTAAAACCTATCAATTCCCGTTTGAGGGCTGGGTATGTATGTATGATGTTCGCGTTGTCATTTTGATGTTTGCTCCCGAGTATGACCGAATTGGCGGTGTGAGCGTTGAGTCGTTTTCCACACATTTGTTGTGTTAGCCCCTTATGAGAGGCGGGATGTTGGTGTTGAATGTTGTCGCCTCGTGGTGATTTCTGCGTTGTCGCGCATGTGCGATCTGTTAGAGCTTGGTTTGGTATGACCGTGTGCATCGGTGATGGTTCCGTTATGTGTCGGTTGTTTAATGTCTTGTTACCTTGCTCCCGTTTTTGTGAATTTCGTGGACGAGGTCGGAGGTAATGCCCGTACTATTTTGACGTCTGTATTTTCTCTTTCTCTAGTCTATCGATTCGCTCATGTTCGTTGATACTTTATGAACTTGGTCTGTATTTCGGTTTCATCGTCCGATCGAGTTGTGATCTTGTTGTGGGTCGATCTGGTTATTGCTGTGACTTTTCGGGTTCGGTTCGATTCTTGTGAACCTTGTTCGGGAGCGACATCATTTGGTTCTATTAGTTCTTTTTTTTCGAAGTGGATCGGATTTGGAACTCTTGTGGTTTCGACTTTGTCGACTCATTATGTTTGTTGACATTTCTGAGCTTGTCCTGCCCCTTGCTTTTGTTGATCGAACAGGTGTGGTATTGTTTCGGAATAACTCGTTTGTCGTTGTGACTTTTCAATTGCTATTCCCTTTCCGGTGGATCTTATGGGAATGCATGTCTTGTAGTTCTCACCAGATCATCCTGGGAGTTGTTGTTTGAATTTTATTATCCTTCGTGTTTCGGACATGATTGTTCGATTTTTTTTTGTTGTTGTCTCGGTCGTTTGTTTGTTCGGTTTTTTGTCCTCGTTTTGTGATTGTTGAGCATTCAGGCTCCTTCCTAATTTCCTTAAGTTCGGGAAATTAGTCTCGTTTTCGATCTTCCAACCCTTGGGCGGTGGAATTCCGTATTTGTTCAGTGATTGGCTCGCGTTTTGATTGATGTACCGTTGGGTTGGTCAATCGTATTGATTTTCGTTCGTTGTGTTTTGTGATTGTTTGGATAATTGACTTGATTGTATTATCCATTTGATGACGCTTGTCACTTGTTGGTTTTATTATATCCCTAACGGCGACGTTGTGTTGGTCGTCGTGGAGCGTGTTTTCACGCCGTATATTCCTTTGCGTTGCTTGTAACGTTTCGCCGATGGGCGTAAGTTACGTGTTTTCTTGCGTATCTCGTTGAGTTTTCCTGGCGGGATATTGCTTCTTCCTACTTGTTTTAAGTTTCGGGACGAAACTTCTTTTAAGGAGGGTAGAATGTAATATCCGCAATTTTCGATTTTCGGTAAATTTCTTTTTTCGGCCGGAGTCCGTTTTGACGACTCGCTCATGACCGTTTCGTCATTTCGAGAATGATTAATTCTGCACTTTTTGTCATCCGAGTTCGTTGCGGTATAGTTTTGTTGAGTTCTGAGCTTTTTAGCGACTTTTCCGCACTTGAGTTCGATTCTTGCGAATCTCGTCCGAAACTGTTGTTTCGAGTTTCTCGTAAGTTCATTTAATGTTATTATTCATGTTGCGAGCTTTGGTTTGGTATTTCGATCGCGTATCGTGATTTTCGGACGTTTTGGGCCATTTTCGTAATTTCCCAAAGTTTTGGGTAATTACTTCCGTTGTTGAATTCTGAGCCTTCGGGTGGTCGGAATTGTGTGTTCTCTTAGCTCTTAGATTCGTCTTTGCGAGTACGTCAGAATCAGATCATCGATTCGTATTCGATTCGAGTTTCGGGTCGTTCGGGCCGTCGGAGTTGGCCGGCCGAGTCATGGCCGGCAACCTGGGCCCAGCCGCATCGCCGAGTTACGGCCGGTAGTGCTCGGCGCTTCGCCGAAGTCACGGCCGGCAGTGCTCAGCGATTCGCCGAGCAGTCCTTGGGCCGCGGCACATGCCGGGCAGGGCCGCAGACACTTTGTGGCATTTTTCGCCAAACCGACCGTACGGTGCCGCGGCACACTGCCGAGCCGCTGCACACCGCCGACCACCTGGAGCCATTTTTGGGCTCGTGCCGCGGCACACTCCCGCCGGGCCGCGCACACTGCGGCACTTATTTATAGCCCCCGCACACGGGTTTTCGCCATTTTTCTCCTTCTTCTCCTTCTCTTCCGCGGTGAGGGTGATCTTACCATGGAGCCATGTTGTTTAACAACAAATCCATGAAGTTCTTGAGTTCATATCATCAATCAATCATCCGTTATCATCCTTTGATCCAAATAATCAAGGTAATCTTCCTTAGAACCCTAATTTCGTGAATTTGGGGTTTTTGCGTTTTTGTCCGATTCGTTCCGTATTATTGATTAATTCATGATGGGTATGATTAATCTTGGTAGTATTCTTGTGTTTAACATCATTTAATCCATTGTTCTTCGTCGAATCGAAGTATATTTCTTGATTTCCTTCGAATCGACTTTTTGGGGGATTTGTCCTCGATCTCGTTTTTCATCCATTTTTGATGGATCGATTATGGTTAAATGATGTTGTTAAACATATTCTATAGATTGTATATCCATATTTCAACATGGAATTCCGTTTTCGTGTTTTGTCGGGACGAATCGTGTTCTTGGCCGCTTTGGGGGAAACGCTTGAACATTCGTCGTTCGTTCTTTGAATTCAACGGCTTTGAGTCGTGTTATGGAATTCATTTCATCGTTGTTATTGTCCTTCGTAGTTTATAAACGCGAGTTGGCGATCGGTGGAGTCGGCGGGTTCGTAGGCGGTTCGTGTCAACCTACTTCGGTCGATTCTTCGCGTTATTCTTATTCGAGGCAAGTACCTTGCCCATACTTCTCTTATTTTATGGATATGATGATCGTGATCGTCTTGGTGTGTTTATTTGGTTGTTTGAAATGAAGTTTCAAAAGATTTCGGTTTGGCCTCGTTAAAGGCTCTCTTTCAAAACGCGTGTGTGTTTTGTGAACATTGTGTTTTGGGAATTGATTATTTTGAATGTTGAAGGCTTTGACGATATCCCTATTGTTTAAATTTATGGAATCGTGTATTCCGTGTTTAATCTTGTTATTGTGTTTTGAAGAGTTTGATAATGATGTCGGATAAGTGGCCATCCCTAGTAAGTATTCTTGATGAACTTACATTCTTAGCATGTTAGTATTGCATGAGTATCGGGTGTGTATGTATGCTCACTACGGGTTAGATTCGACGGGGTCTCGGTAGGGGTCCACAGAGGCGTGGGTCCGCAAGCTTGCTTTTAACCACTACAGGTTAGATCCGACGGGGTCTCGATAGGGGTCAACATAGGCGTGGGTCCGCGGTTAATTGTGGTGCATTTTACAAATGTGATGTGGATTATTGGCGTTTCCGGAAATGAGTATTTTGAACGGTTTTCATGATTGCATGCATCGACTAAGTGTGTAAGAGGTAAGTTGTTCGTTTGGCTTACTTGGCTAGGATGACACTAGAGTATTTTGTTGTTTGTGTTAAATCCTTTGTTTGTGGATTTTGATGTTGGGAGACGAACCTTGTGGTCGTTCTTGTGTACTATGAGTTGATGAGATTTGGGGCTAAAATCCCAACGGTTTGGTAAGGGTCATTTTTCGGAAAATAAACCTTTGGGGCGGTGACCCCTTTCGTCTTTTGGGTTTTGAAAAGTGGGATTTGATAATCCTAAATTGTTTTCTATTAAAACTCCCGATGGTATTTCAAATCATTTTATAGATTGTTTCCCTTGATATTTTGATCTTGAAATTTTGAAATGTTTTCTCAAACTCTTGCCTCGGGAGGTACTTTTCGTTCGTTTGGATCTTTGAGGATCCTTGGTTATTGTTATTCGGGGAATGTGAATGGTATGGCTCGTATTTGCACTTTGTTCTTGCACTAGCAAAACAGTGGAGTTTTGCTAACCCCCGAGTATTCGGGGGGTGGATGTCTATTTTTGCATTCAGGTTTTGGAGCATAACACAGGGTCGGCACGAAGGATGATGAAAGATGATCGATACTAATCACATGAGGAACCGTACATCGTGTATTGGTTCAGTTGTACTTTATTTTCCGCTGCTATATTTTTCCCGTTGTACGGGTGTGGTTGTGTTTTGACCCCTGCGTGGGCATGAGTTTTATTTGAGTTGTATGTATTTGTTGAAAGACCAAATCAGTCTACTGAGTCATTTTGCCCTTAAAGGCATTGTTGTTTTGTTCTATGTTGTTACCAGCCTGGTAGATCCTTGAGAAAGGGTTCTACGGCGTGTAATATCCCTAAGCGGATTGGGGGTGTTACATAAATGGTATCAGAGCCAGGTTGAGGAAACCTAGGCTGTCGGGTCAAGACGTGTTGTTTGAGTCTTGTTTCGTCGGATTTTATCTGACTCAGTCGTGTCGCGATGCGTCGTTTGAGTTTGTTGGTCGTGATTAGTATCGTGGGGCGATCATCATCTTCGTGCGACTTGTGGAAGTAGGTCTCCCTTCTTTGTGTTGTGCCTCGTGTGACACGAGCTATTTTTATGATTATTTGTTAAGTTATGGAATCCTTATGTGGATCTTGATTTCACGATATGTATTTAGTCGACTCTCGTATTTGATTTATACGAGGAGTGTCGTCGCTTGTGATGTCTTTTTATTGTTGTTTTTGTCCGTTGCTGATGATTTTCGAATCGATTTGCACGTTTTACAAGTTCTCTTGTGGAGGCTTTGTGCTTATACGCGTTCGACTTGTTCACTAGCCAGCTGCCATGGAGGGTCCTTAGAGGCCTCGAATGGGGTCATTGGTTTGTTCTGAATGTGGTATTTTTTTTTCGTTTATTTCCGTTTAAAGACATGTATTGTCTTGATTTTAAACGTTTTGATGCGTGTACTAGGACTTGTTTCAGTGAACGTCGATATGTGTGACTTTTGGGCATTCTGGCCTATTGGATTTTTGAAAACCTTGAGTATCTTGGAAAAATAAATTTCGAGACATACTTTTCAAATGAGTTATTTTCTCGTGGTACATCCTAGGTGCCACAATATATTTCAAAAAAATTTCTACTTCGAGGACCAAAATGCTTTGAGATATTTTCAATGTTTTAGAAACACTTTTATTTAGACCCGAGGGTCGAATATTCTGAAAGTTTTCACTAAGAGAAAGTGTCCTCATTTTTATCAAATGCGAAATGGTTCTCCAAAGTCTCGATAACAATGTTTCACGTTTGTACTTTTTGAAAGGTGATACTCAAGATCAACCGGTGTTCTTCTAAATTATTTTCAAAATGAGGTTTTCGTTTTTAAAACCTATCAATTCCCGTTTGAGGGCTGGGTATGTATGTACGATGTTCGCATTGTCATTTTGATGTTTGCTCCCGAGTATGACCGAATTGGCGGTGTGAGCGTTGAGTCATTTTCCACACATTTGTTGTGTTAGCCCCTTGTGAGAGGCGGGATGTTGGTGTTGAATGTTGTCGCCTCGTGGTGATTTCTGCGTTGTCGCGCATGTGCGATCTGTTAGAGCTTGGTTTGGTATGACCGTGTGCATCGGTGATGGTTCCGTTATGTGTCGGTTGTTTAATGTCTTGTTACCTTGCTCCCGTTTTTGTGAATTTCATGGACGAGGTCGGAGGTAATGCCCGTACTATTTTGACTTCTGTATTTTCTCTTTCTCTAGTCTATCGATTCGCTCATGTTCGTTGATACTTTATGAACTTGGTCTGTATTTCGGTTTCATCGTCCGATCGAGCTGTGATCTTGTTGTGGGTCGATCTGGTTATTGCTGTGACTTTCCGGGTTCGGTTCGATTCTTGTGAACCTTGTTCGGGAGCGACATCATTTGGTTCTATTACTTCTTTTTTTTCGAAGTGGATCGGATTTGGAACTCTTGTGGTTTCGACTTTGTCGACTCATTATGTTTGTTGACATTTCTGAGCTTGTCCCGCTTGCTTTTGTTGATCGAACAGTGTGGTATTGTTTCTAATAACTCGTTTGTCGTTGTGACTTTTCAATCGCTATTCCCTTTCCGGTGGATCTTATGGGAATGCATGTCTTGTAGTTCTCACCAGATCATCCTGGGAGTTGTTGTTTGAATTTTATTATCCTTCGTGTTTCGGACATGATTGTTCGATTTTTTTTTTGTTGTTGTCTCGGTCGTTTGTTTGTTCGGTTTTTTGTCCTCGTTTTGTGATTGTTGAGCATTCAGGCTCCTTCCTAATTTCCTTAAGTTCGGGAAATTAGTCTCGTTTTCGATCTTCCAACCCTTGGGCGGTGGAATTCCGTATTTGTTCAGCGATTGGCTCGCGTTTTGATTGATGTACCGTTGGGTTGGTCAATCGTATTGATTTTCGTTCGTTGTGTTTTGTGATTGTTTGGATAATTGACTTGATTGTATTATCCATTTGATGACGCTTGTCACTTGTTGGTTTTATTATATCCCTAACGGCGACGTTGTGTTGGTCGTCGTGGAGCGTGTTTTCACGCCGTATATTCCTTTGCGTTGCTTGTAACGTTTCGCCGATGGGCGTAAGTTACGTGTTTTCTTGCGTATCTCGTTGAGTTTTCCTGGTGGGATATTGCTTCTCCCTACTTCTTTTAAGTTTCGGGACGAAACTTCTTTTAAGGAGGGTAGAATGTAATATCCGCAATTTTCGATTTTCGGTAAATTTCTTTTTTCGGCCGGAGTCCGTTTTGACGACTCGCTCATGACCGTTTCGTCATTTCGAGAATGATTAATTCTGCACTTTTTGTCATCCGAGTTCGTTTCGGTATCGTTTTGTTGAGTTCCGAGCTTTTTAGCGACTTTTCCGCACTTGAGTTCGATTCTTGCGAATCTCGTCCGAAACTGATGTTTCGAGTTTCTCGTAAGTTCATTTAATGTTATTATTCATGTTGCGAGCTTTGGTTTGGTATTTCGATCGCGTATCGTGATTTTCGGACGTTTTGGGCCATTTTCGTAATTTCCCAAAGTTTTGGGTAATTACTTCCGTTGTTGAATTCTGAGCCTTCGGGTGGTCGGAATTGTGTGTTCTCTTAGCTCTTAGATTCGTCTTTGCGAGTACGTCAGAACCGTATCATCGATTCATATTCGTGTTCGGTTTCGGTCGTCGGGCCGTCGAGTTGCCCGGCCGAGTCATGGCCGGGCAACCCGGGCCTGTGCCGCATCGCCGAGTTACGGCCGTAGTGCTCGGCAACTTCTGGCCGAGTCATGGCAGCGGCTCAGCTTCGCCGAGCAGTCCTGGGCCGCGGCACATGCCGGGCAGGCCGCGGCACACTTTGTGGCATTTTTCGCCAAACCGACCGTACGGTGCCGCGGCACACTCCGCCGAGCCGCGCACACCGCCGGCCACCGGGAGCCATTTTGGGCTCGTGCCGCGGCACACTCCCGCTGGGCCGCGGCACACTGTGCAGCCTATTTATGGCCCTGCACACGGGTTTTTGGCCATTTTTCTCCTTCTTCTCCTTCTCTTCCGCAGCTGAGGGTGATCTTACCATGGAGCAATGTTGTTTAACAACAAATCCATGAAGTTCTTGAGTTTATATCGTCAATCAATCATCTGTTATCATCCTTTGATCCAGCGAATCAAGGTAATCTTCCTTAGAACCCTAATTTCGTGAATTTGGGGGTTTTTGCGTTTTTGTCCGATTCGTTCCGTATTATTGATTAATTCATGATGGGTATGATTAATCTTGGTAGTATTCTTGTGTTTAACATCATTTAATCCATTGTTCTTCGTCGAATCGAAGTATATTTCTTGATTTCCTTCGAATCGACTTTTTGGGGGATTTGTCCTCGATCTTGTTTTTCATCCGTTTTTGATGGATCGATTATGGGTAAATGATGTTGTTAAACATATTCTATGGATTGTATATCCATATTTCAACTTGGAATTCCGTTTTCGTGTTTTGTCGGGACGAATCGTGTTCTTGGCCGCTTTGGGGGAAACGCTTGAACATTCGTCGTTCGTTCTTTGAATTCAACGGCTTTGAGTCGTGTTATGGAATTCATTTCATCGTTCTTATTGTCCTTCGTAGTTTATAAACGCGAGTTGGCGATCGGTGGAGTCGGCGGGTTCGTAGGCGGTTCGTGTCAACCTACTTCGGTCGATTCTTCGCGTTATTCTTATTCGAGGCAAGTACCTTGCCCATACTTTTCTTATTTTATGGATATGATGATCGTGATCGTCTTGGTGTGTTTATTTGGTTGTTTGAAATGAAGTTTCAAAAGATTTCGGTTTGGCCTCGTTAAAGGCTCTCTTTCAAAACGCGTGTGTGTTTTGTGAACGTTGTGTTTTGGGAATTGATTATTTTGAATGTTGAAGGCTTTGACGATATCCCTATTGTTTAAAGTTATGGAATCGTGTATTCCGTGTTTAATCTTGTTATTGTGTTTTGAAGAGTTTGATAATGATGTCGGATAAGTGGCCATCCCTAGTAAGTATTCTTGATGAACTTACATTCTTAGCATGTTAGTATTGCATGAGTATCGGGTGTGTGTGTATGCTCACTACGGGTTAGATCCGACGGGGTCTCGGTAGGGGTCCACAGAGGCGTGGGTCCGCGAGCTTGCTTTTAACCACTACGGGTTAGATCCGACGGGGTCTCGGTAGGGGTCCACAGTGTAATACCCGGTTGTAATTCATTCATTTTCATTCAGTAATTATCAGTCTGTAATTGTCACTCAGTGTATTTTCACTCAATTATAATCATTCATCAATCATGTTCTTTCACCGTGTTCACCGTTCGGAAAAACTTCGAGTTGTGTATCGTTATTGTTCATTGTTTCAACTTTCCTCATATGAGTTCGACTTTGTTAGATCACCTTTAATTTTTGGTAACTCCAAAAATTCTAAATCTTTGCAATATTATAGAGCATCGAGTTAGCTTTCCAATGGTTCAAACGGTGAGTCAATCGGAGTCCGGACGAGAGAGTTATGGTCGCTTTAGCTCAACCGCTCATTTTTCGCTTATTGCCGATCATCGCCGAACGAACTCGGCCGTGTCGTCCGACACGGCCCGTGCCGCATTTCGTCCGGAAAATGCCGAGGTGTTCCGCCTCGAGACCCGACCGTGTCGTCGCACGGCCGAGTCGAACCCTTCCGGATAAGCTGAATCTTTCGCCAAGACGCCCGACCGTGTCGTCTGCACGGCCGAGTCATGCCGAAGTCATTGCCGGACAGTCATCGCCGGAAGGCCCTCAGCGCCGCGACCGTGTCAAGCGGTGACACGGCCGAAGTCTCGCCGCCACCGCCGGGCCACTGTGCGACACGACCGTGCCGATCGGCACGGGCCGTGTCCGGCAGGGTAGTCAACCCCTATAAATTCATTTTTTCAGCATTTCAGCCCATTTTTCTTCCTTTTCTTCACCTTAAACCGAGAGAGAAGGCTTGAGGGAGGGTTTTTCCTTCACAAATCATTTGGGTGTTTGATTTTCTTCATCTCCTTTCGATCGTGAAGCCCGGATAATCAATCTAACGCGTGTTCTTCGGATTAAAGTACTTGTATCTTCAAGAGGTAATTCTTTCAACACTTTGGACTTCGATTTTGTGTTGAGATATGATGTTTTGGACGTTATAATTGTTGGGATTCCGAAAATAAAACGAAATACGCAGCGGAAATAAATACGAATCCCAAACAGGATCGATCAAGTAACGTATATACGAAAAAATAAATACAAAGATAAAGATTCATACCCTTGAAGCCTTTGAAATAAATCTTCGTAAAATGTAGACGATGATCACGATCCCGTCCCGAACACGAAATCCCTTCGTTCCAAGCACCGAAAATTCGAAGCCTCTACTTCACACGCGTCGGAAGTTGCCCGGAAAATTCGACGTAACTTCGTTCTCCAAGAACACGGCTAGGAAGTTACCGTAGGAATTTTCTCTCCATTTTTCTTGAATTTCTTTCACCTCTAAGATGAAAATAACTTGAAAAAAATTTTCTCTCCCTCAAGAGTACTTCACTACTGAAGTTAGCAGCCAGAAAGTATGTGTGTGTTTATATGGTTGTTATCATGTGTGTTTTATATATATCTCTCAAACATATAATTAATATGTCTAATAATGAGATAAAATGTCAACACATAATAACAAAAATACAACTAACACATACACATGCATGGAAATGATTCCATGTGATGTGGGGAGAGGGAAGGTGGCCCATGGTGGAAGTTTCTAGAAAACGAGCCGAGTCACTCGCTCGTACCGGACGTTCACAAACGACTGCTAAATACACTCCGTTTAATCACCAATGTATTTATATTAATTAATTAATCTAATTAATTAATAATATCAAATACAAATATATTTCTCTAAGAAATATAATTTATGAATTAAATTAATTACCCTAACTTAATTTAAATTCATAAGACCGATATTTGATTTATCCAATAAATCATAATTAGATATCCAATATCTAATATTAATAGAGAGATAATAAATTCACATTTATCCGTCAACGCTCCCGATGCGCGACTCGTAGGTCCGTCTCACCCGGCATTGGGAGGAACTAATGAGTGCGGGCAAGACTTAGCCAAACTTAGCGGCCGCACCGTAAACCCCGATCGAGAACAAATGAAGGGATCATTCCGTAACCATTATGTCGTGAATACTATATACGTATAGACCCTTCATCGATGTCCCGGTCAAGTCTTCGGTCACGGTAAAGTCAAACCTCATCGTTGACTAAACTCTATACATGTGTTAATGCAAATCAAGACC
Organism: Orobanche coerulescens; assembly: GCA_033398695.1. NCBI lineage: Eukaryota > Viridiplantae > Streptophyta > Magnoliopsida > Lamiales > Orobanchaceae > Orobanche > Orobanche coerulescens. The sequence continues at coordinate 42,102,505 of CM065813.1, forward strand.
GATCGATTAATAGTGTATCTAATACGACTATATCGTAATGCTTTGGCCAAAGACTTATGATCTTTATTTGCCATTAACCGTATAGACATTCGCCTCGCTCACTAACAGAGATAGAATCCTTTCTTGGCGTACAAGAAAGATCGCTACTCGCCCGTATAGTCCGCACTCGAGGTCGACTCAAGAATTAAGCAAATGAGTCTAACTACTCTAATGACAAACTAAACGTCACAGCACATCTTCTACCGAACCCTCAAGTCAAAGGTCCACGTATACTATCACAACCTTTCGATTCGTCATCGACTCTCCGAGAGTGAATACCGTGTATCGAATCGAGTATGAGTCGTGTTCGAGTATACTGCCCCACCAATATACTTATAACTATGCTATTAAGACGTGCACACGCCCTAGCATCGATTATACAAGTCATATTAAAACTTAATGCCCATTTTAAGTTTATTGACTTGCGAACAATTTACGTAAATAAACTTTAAACACTTCCAAGACATTTTCTCTTATCCCATAACGAGAATGGAATGTTCGATTTATTTACATGGACTTCACTTCAATGTTTACCAAGTCAAGAATGCAATTGAAATACAATAAATAAAGTGAATGAATCATATTGCCTTTTATTAATTATTCCATAATTACAAGTATAATGCCCTTACTCTCTCATCCCCGAGTGGCATTCGAGGGCATATTCCTAACAATCTCCCACTTGCACTCAATGCCACACATCATGGTATCCAATACCCATGTTCTTCGATGTCTTTCTAAGACGGCCCGAGATAATGGCTTAGTCACGGTCGAGACATTGTCTTCTGAGTCTACTCTTTCCAATGAAACATATCCTTTTTCCACCATCTCTCGAACGATGTGGTACTTTCTCTCTATATGCTTGGTGTTTTGGTGAGCCCTCGGCTCCTTGGCTTGGGCGACACTCCATCATTATCACGGAATAGTGATATAGGCAACTCCGCGTTAGGCACCACCAAGTTCTTGTATAAACTTCGCATCCAAAATGCTTCTTTGCTAGCCTCTCAGCAGCTTGATACTCGCTTGGCAGTGGAATCTGCGAGCGGTTTGCTTGGAGCTTCCAAGATACCGCTCCTCCATTGAGAGTAAATAAATACCTGGATGTCGACTTAGAGTCATCATTGTCTCCTTGAAAATCGAATCGGTGAATCCAATCACCTTCGGCTTCTCCACCACCATAAGTAAGAACTAAATCTCTAGTTCTTCTTAAGTACTTAAGAATGTTCTTTACGGCACCCAATGTTCCCTTCCCGGTTTGCTTGAAATCGACTTACCATACTCACAACGTAGGCTAAGTCTCGGTCTCGTACACAACATAGCGTACATGAGGCTACCCATCGCCGAGGCATAGGGTACCTTACTCATCTCTCTCTTGTCTTCCTCACTTTGAGGACACATTTTCGTGGTGAGATGAATTCCATGTCGCATGGGAAGGAACCCTCTTTAGATTCATCCATCTTGAATCTTCTCAGATTTTATCGATATAAAGGGCTTGGGAAAGTCCTATCATTCTTCACGGTCTATCTCGTAAAGACGGATCCCTAGAATATAGGAAGCTTCTCCCAAGTCTTTCATGGAGAACATTTTAGAAAGCCAAGCTTTCACGGTCTTGAGCATTGCTATGTTATTTCCTATAAGTAGAATATCATCTACATATAGTACTAAGAACGCAATGTTGCTTCCACGATCTTTTTGTAAACACACGGTTCCTCCTCATTTCGCTCAAGTCAAAGTCCTTAATCGCTTCACAAATCGAAGGTTCCAACTCCGAGATGCTTGCTTCGCACCATAAATGGCTCGTTGCCTTACACACTTTATGAATATTAGCTTTGGACACAAAACCTTTAGTGCTCCATATAGATTTCCTCCTCGAGGTATCCATTTAGAAAAGTCGTTTTGACATCCATTTGCCATATTTCATAATCATAATAGCGAGAATGGCAAGCATCATGCGAATCGACTTTATCATAGCTACGGGTAGAAGGTATCATGATAATCGATTCCTTCCTTTGGGTATAACCCTTTGCCACAAGCCCGGCCTTATAGGCATCAACCTTGCCATCCCCATCGGTCTTTCTCTTATAGATCCATTTATTTCCAATAGTCCTCATGCCGGTTGGAAGATCTACTAGAGTCCAGACCTGATTGGTATGCATCGAGTCTATCTCGGCTTCCATTACTTCTTGCCATTTATCGAGTCTACATCCACTATCGCTTGGTCATAGGTGACAGGTGGTCGTTTTCATCGCTATCGTGTGTGTCGTGGAGACCTTCCTCGACATGTGTATAGCCATACCTCTCGTAAGTGAGATACCCTATCAGACCTTCGAAGTGGAGGTTGTGTTACAATAGGTTCGGTTCTTGATCCCTGATCAGATGTCTCCTTAGGAGTTTCATTATGCTCTTCTAAAGAGATATTTCTACCCGAGCCACCTTCCTGAATGAATTCATCCTCAAGGAAGTGCGCTTGTAATGCCACAACGACCCTATGGTCTTCTGGCATGTAGAATAGATAACCCATCGAGTCCTCTGGGTATCCTATGAAACGTCCTTTTATGGACCTCGCTTCCAGTTTGTCCACCTTAGCCTTTTTGACATAGGCTGGACATCCCCAAATCCTTATGTGATTAAGGCTTGGTTTCTTACCCTTCCACATCTCATGCGGAGTGATAGGAACAGATTTGGAAGGACATCTATTTAGGATATAGGCAGCGGTTAGTAAGGCATACCCCCACAGGTAAATAGGTAAATCAGTGTAATTTAACATGGAGCGAACCATGTCCAATAAAGTCCGATTTCTCCTTTCTGAAACACCATTTAACTGTGGGGTTCCTAGAGGCGTGAATTGTGAAACTATTCCATGTTCCTTAAGGAACTCATCAAACTCAGTGCTTATATATTCGCCACCTCGGTCCGACCGAAGTGCTTTGATATGACATCCAGTTTGTTTTTCAACTAGGGCCTTAAATTCTTTGAATTTAGCAAAGGCTTCAGATTTATGTTTCATTAAGTACACAATCCCATACCTAGTATGATCATCTGTGAACGTTATGAAATATTGATATCCATCTCGGGCTACTTCTAAAGCACCACGAACATCGGTATGCACCAATCCAAGTTTATCGGCAGCCCTTTCAAAAGTCCCTGTGAAGGGGAACTTAGTCATTTTGCCTCTAAGGCAAGATTCACAAGTTGGATAGGGTTCTACACCCAATGGACTTAAAAGTCCATCTTTCTCCATTTTCTGAACCTTGGTCTGACCAACATGACCACGTCTAAGGTGCCATTTAAGAGCTTGATTAGTATCTTGCCTACCACGTTTCCTAGTTATAGTGTTCACTGCTGTTTTATTTTGCATGTTCAGATGATATAAACCATTCAACAATGTAGCTGTTCCAACCAATTTATTTCGAAAATAAATTTTACAACTGCCATTGCCAATGAAGAAACAAAATCCTTTCCGGTCCAAGACTGGAATGGATACAATGTTTTTATGCCCCTTGGGAAAAATAAGTACTTCATCTAATGTTAAAATAAAACCAGATTCTAAACCCAGAAGGATTGATCCAATATCGGTTGCCTCGACACTTTGTCCGCTTCCAACAGTGATCATTATTTCCCCAGCTTCAAGTTTTCTACTTCGTTCCAGATCCTGATTCATAGTACAAATGTGAGAAGTGGCACCTGAATCCAGAATCCATGAAGCGGATATACAGTAGCGGAACAATTAGTTTCAAAAACAAAAAGTTACGTACCTGATGCGCCATTAATCTTGGGACAAGTCCTTCGCCAAAGGGCTCACCACCGCATTCAAGGCATTTGTCCGTAGGTTTTGGACCGCCTACCTTTTGAACCTTTCGGGCCTTGCCCTTTCCTTTTTGCACCCCTTTCTTGGGTTTGTACTGCTCGTAGGTCTTTTTCTTCTTGTTCTTGGACCTCTTAGGCCCAGAAGAAATCACAAGAGCAGCCTCTCTCGGTTTAGTCTTCATGTTAGATCACTGCGCCGTCACGGTTTATTCATTAGCCGGCTAATGTGCATGTAATTTCATTACGGTTGAAATTCATTACAAACTGCGTGAAAGAGTCAGGTAGAGATTGAAGGATGAGATCAATTTGAAGGGATAAATCCATATTAAAGTTGAGCACCTCGAGCCTCTCAATCATAGAGATCATCTTGAGGACGTGGTCTCCCACTTTCTCCCCTTCTTTCATCCTAAGATTGAACAACCGCTTTGATATCTCATATCTAGCGATCCCACCGTGCTCTCCATAAAGTTCGGTCAAGTGTGCGAGAATCGCCAGCGTAAGTCATTTTCTCGTGCGCTCTCTGCAGCTCATTAGTCATTGAGCCCATCATAAAACCACGGACTAGCACATCATCCTTGACCCATTTTTCATGGACGTCAATGTCTTCCTGATTACCCCTAGTCCGGATTGGAGTCGGTGGAATGTCCGCCTCCAAGACGTATCCCAGAGACTCCATCGAGTACAATCATCGATTCCGCAACCACCAACAAAGTTAGGGCCAGTTAGGAGATTCTTTTCAAGTAGTATTGCAAGTGGGTTTTTAGCCATTTTAGAGAGATTCAATTTCGTTTTATGCAAAGATTTAGACAAGATTAAATTAGTGACTTGTTTAATTATGACCGAGTATAGAACTTAAGGGCTTTGTATAATTCTTGTCTCGGCTCCCACTAATTTTATCGGAATTATACACTCCCATGTTATAATCCGGAAATCATGGTTAGATCGACTTCTTAGTGGTGATCAAGTTCTTTACAAATTTTAACAGACGCAACTCGTGTTTCTTGCCAATTAATTTACGTAAAGTGGTGTCTAACACCAACCCGTCTAACGGATGATTTGATCTTCTTTACCCCTAGTCTTCATGCCCTCAACCTATCGTGTTTCTTGGAAATCCAGACTATCTAAGTTGTTGACCATCAACGCCTATCGGTTTGACTATGAATCTCACCCGCAACCTATCGGGTTTCTAGGCGAAATTTATCACCAACCGAAGGCATCTAATGCACTCAAGAATTTTTCAACCTCTACCAAATGTACTACCCCGATAACTCGGAAGCATAGCACATCGGCTCGGGTATCAATTTTCTACGAGTTTGATGGAGGGTAGGAAACCTCGTAACCTTTTTCAAACTTAGTCTGCTTGTTGTCGGGAGAATTTCGCGATTAATGTTACACTTTGCACATTAATTCATTTATACGCGTTTGTATGTTTGTCAATCATTCAAAATGAAAATGTAAAATAGTAACCTAGTTACTACCAACATATAGCTCATGGACCTAATTCCTAAATCTTGGGCCAAGCGAATGACCCAATAAATAAAAAAATACGGTCTTCGATTCTTCGTCTTCTCGGTCGGTTGTCTTCGGTCTTCGTCATACCCAAAATAATACTTACATCATTGAAAAATGCATCCTATACAAATTTTCTAGTAAAAATAAATAGGCTCAAAACGGCCTTTACAACCCAATCAAATTGAACAAATCAAAAACTAAGTCCACGAGCTATATCACCATCACATAAGGATTCCATACAACATGTAATGGCAACGAAATTAAACAATTAATTTTAATATAAATTAATCTAATTAATCTATAAAATTAATCTATTCAATTTCTACTATATTAATCCAATTAATATAAAGTGGCATTAAAATTAAATAATCAATTAATATATTAATCCAATCAATATAAAATTAATCTATTCAATTTTAATGGTATTAATCAAATTAATACTAATAATCATCATTTTAATTCGCTCAAGTAATCCGCCAAAATAATATTCTCGTTTAATTTATTTCCTTAACTCAAAAATATTCCAAATATTAATTTAGTCAAATTAAAATCCAATTTAAATTTTGGGAAATAATTAAAACGAAATATAAACTTAAACGGAGTCCCTGACAATCCGATTTTAGGCCCACCACGGCCCGATTCAAAATCGGGCCAAAAACCCGAGGTGCTCGCCGAGCCATCGCCGGCAGTGCCGATCATTCTCGGCCGTGGCCGAGACATGGCCGGTCATGGCCGATCATGATCGCAACCCGGGCAAACCAGGCAAGGCCGCCAAGACCACCACGGCACCGCTTCTTCGCTTTTTCGCCCGTTTCCAAAACGTGATGCTACAACGAACAATTTAAAATCTACGATTATTCCAAACATGATTCTAAATCATAATCATCATCCAAAAGCATTCAAAATGCACAAATAATCGTATATACGAAACATTGACCTCGCTCCGATACCACCGTTGGGATTCCAAAATAAAACGAAATACGCAATGAAATAAATACGAATCCCAAACAGATCGATCAAGTAACGTATATACGAAAAAATAAATACAAAGATAAAGATTCATACCCTTGAAGCCTTTGAAATAAATCTTCGTAAAATGTAGACGATGATCACGATCCCGTCCCGAACACGAAATCCCTTCGTTCCAAGCACCGAAAATTCGAAGCCTCTACTTCACATGCGTCGGAAGTTGCCCGGAAAATTCGACGTAACTTCGTTCTCCAAGAACACGGCTAGGAAGTTACCGTAGGAATTTTCTCTCTATTTTTTCTTGAATTTCTTTCACCTCTAAGATGAAAATAACTTGAAAAAAAATTTTCTCTCTCCCTCAAGAGTACTTCACGGCTGAAGTTAGCAGCCAGAAAGTATGTGTGTGTTTATATGGTTGTTATCATGTGTGTTTTATATATATCTCTCAAACATATAATTAATATGTCTAATAATGAGATAAAATGTCAACACATAATAACAAAAATACAACTAACACATACACATGCATGGAAATGATTCCATGTGATGTGGGGAGAGGGAAGGTGGCCCATGGTGGAAGTTTCCTAGAAAACGAGCCGAGTCACTCGGCTCGTGTACCGGACGTTCGTCAAACGACTCCGTTAAATACACTCCGTTTAATCACCAATGTATTTATATTAATTAATTAATCTAATTAATTAATAATATCAAATACAAATATATTTCTCTAAGAAATATAATTTATGAATTAAATTAATTACCCGGTAACTTAATTTAAATTCATAAGACCGATATTTGATTTATCCAATAAATCATAATTAGATATCCAATATCTAATATTAATAGAGAGATAATAAATTCACATTTATCCGTCAACGCTCCTGATGCGCGACTCCGTAGGTCCGTCTCACCGCATTGGGAGGAACTAATGAGTGCGGGCAAGACTTAGCCACTTAGCGGCCGCATCAGAACCCCGATCGAGAACAAATGAAGGGATCATTCCGTAACCATTATGTCGTGAATACTATATACGTATAGACCCTTCATCGATGTCCCGGTCAAGTCTTCGGTCACGGTAAAGTCAAACCTCATCGTTGACTAAACTCTATACATGTGTTAATGCAAATCAAGACCGATCGATTAATAGTGTATCTAATACGACTATATCGTAATGCTTTGGCCAAAGACTTATGATCTTTATTTGCCATTAACCGTATAGACATTCGCCGCTCACTAACAGAGATAGAATCCTTTCTTGGCGTACAAGAAGATCACACCGCCCGTATAGTCCGCACTTCGAGGTCGACTCGGAATTAAGCAAATGAGTCTAACTACTCTAATGACAAACTAAACGTCACAGGCACATCTTCTACTGAACCCTCAAGTCAAAGGTCCACGTATACTATCACAACCTTTCGATTCGTCATCGACTCTCCGAGAGTGAATACCGTGTGACTGAATCGAGTATGAGTCGTGTTCGAGTATACTGGCCCCACCAATATACTTATAACTATGCTATTAAGACGTGCACACGTCCTAGCATCAGTTATACAAGTCATATTAAAACTTAATGCCCATTTTAAGTTTATTGACTTGCGAACAATTTACGTAAATAAACTTTAAACACTTCCAGTACATTTTCTCTTATCCCATAACGAGAATGGAATGTTCGATTTATTTACATGGACTTCACTTCAATGTTTACCAAGTCAAGAATGCAATTGAAATACAATAAACAGTGAATGAATCATATTGCCTTTTTATTAATTATTCCATAATTACAAGTATAATGCCCTTACTCTCTCATCCCCTGAGTGGCATTCGAGGGCATATTCCTAACAATAATCATGTTATATGAAGGGATATGTATATGATTATGAGTTTGTATAAGGATTCATTGGATTATTGAGGGATTATTCAAGAACACCTTGAATATCGAGTTGGAATTGGGGATTTTCGACTAATTGTTGTTATAATCACATTTTTGGATATTCATAACGGATTATTGATCGTATTGGAGATGTTTTGTTGGTTTGAAACACTTCTTGGGGGATTTGATATTGGTATATTGAAGTTTGATTGTAAACAATCGGAGTTTGGACGCAACGTGTTTGTTTTAATGCCTCAATGGACTTAGTTTTATCGTATCGACGTTTTGAGTTCGTTATATTCGTGTTTGATTCGTATATTGATGGGATTGTCGGTAATTGTATTGAATTAAGGTTGTTCGTGCGAGCGACACTTCATTTAGGACATTTGTTGGTGGAAGGACTTTCTTCATCGGTATTTAGTAAGTTAATTCTTACTCGGTTAAAAGGATATTCATACCTTTTGTTGTTGATCATTCATAATCATAACTCATTCATCATTGTATTAATCATATTAAAACTTGTTATTGTCAATTCATCACTTCAGTCATAAGGAACGACGGTTCCAATCTTTTCGTTGAGCTATCATTCATTTCATTATTACTCTCATCTCGGTGAGTCATTCTTGACTTTATCAGATTATTATTTATTCATTGATATTCATTATGGTCATTCTCGTTCATATGACCTTCTGGGTTCATATTGCGTGGCCGGGTGTGGCTGTGTGGAATTTTTAGTCGGGCACACGATGGTTATTGTATTGGGTTCACCGATACATTAGACCGTGCACACGGGAAAGCGTTACACCGTGAGACTAATTAGGTACACGGACGGGTGTTGTACACTTACGTAACATTACGGGCGTAAATGTACTCCTCTTCGATGTAATTCATAACTAAGAATATTTCATAACTTGATTAATCATAATTGTGTATTTTCAACCCTTGAGGATTGTTGTTCTTTGTAATCGACCCGTTTGGGGATTTTGTTTTTCGTGTCATGGCAAGGCAAATGCACGGAATAGCATGTTGATGTCGAGGAGTCCTAGTGATACTAGTAGGGGCCCCGATCTTTCAGATTATTCATGTTATTGTCCTTTATTTTCCGCTGCAGACTTTCATTTGAATACTCCGTTTCATTCAGTGTTGTGTATTTTATCTTCATATAAAATACACTAGTATTCGGTATTATCCTGGTGTGTTGTAACTAAACTCCTCATCGGAGTAATTATTGTTGTAATGTAGTTCGGTACTACATTTATCTTGTGTAATTCATTCATTTTCATTTGCCTGGTGGGTCCCAGTTGGGGATCTACGGCACTGTAATATCCGCCTAGTTTCGGGTGTTACAGAGTTGGTATCGGAGCGTGGTTTTGAATACTACCTTCCGAGTCATGTCTCATTTGAAGTCATCGTCATCAGACTAGTATCATTGGACTTTCGTGTCACGTGTGACCTGTGCAAATGCCGAGCCAATCGATCTAAGAATCAGTAAGATTTCTAACGCCATGGTATAATTTCTGGCAATAGTAATTCATTCATCATTCATCAATTAACAATCCTCAAACATCATCATTCATTGTTATTAGGACGATCATGTTAACTCATTAATCACTTAATTCATTTCATTACTCAGTTAATAATCAGGACGATCATGTTAACTCATTAATTACTCAATTCATTTCATTATCCAGTTGTCAATCTGGATGATCATATTATCAATCTTATTAAGTTATTCAAGATAATCATTTCAAGAATTTCATCAGATAATCATGTAACTTCAGTAAATCATTCATATAATCACTAAGTTAGAGCATGTATACTCATTTTCATCATCTCATGACATAATCATAACGTGCTAATCATGCGGGAAATATAATCATTATGCGACCTTCCGACGTCCGTATGGAGAGAGCCGCTGTGGATGCACGAGAAGAGACGGTGCGGACCGAAACCCGAGAAATAATCACTGGCCGCCGAAATCGTGCCCGTGACTCGCTCGATCGTAAGATGTTCGGGTTGATCCACTCACTTTTATGCAGCCATGATGACCCATGTGCGCTTGCTCAATCATCATTGCGCCACTGACCGGATTAATCGAGAGAACTCTCCCGCATTTGAGCCACCGCTAAGGAAATTGGCCGGCAAGAACTCCGCATATGTCAACAGGAAATCAACGAAGCGTAATCTATCCGAAGGCGGTCAGTCAACCTGCAAGAAGCCTCGTGTGAGCCCTATCGTTTCTGAGCGACTTCCTACGGCGCATAATCGTGCGGGATCTCATTCCCGAGCTGCCAGTTCGGCCATCACCTGTTTTAATTGTGGAACGCCGAGTCATTTCAGCACTGAGTGTCTGAAACCGTCTATCACGTGCTATAATTGTGGGAATTTTGGGCATAAGGCCCGTTTTTGCCGAAAGGACTCCAAGTCGGCTCCGGTGTCATCTCAGGCCCCAAGCAACCAAGCTGTAATCGGGATCGCTTTATCATCGTCGTTTAAGACAATGGAAGCAAATAGAGTTGGAGCTCGTATTTATCAGACGGGAGCGTCCGGTTCGGGGGCCGGCAAGTCCCAGATTCATATGATGAGAAGGATCGACGATCCGGTGGCCCGAATGATTTCAGGTATACTCGTAATTTAATTTCAACTTGTGTGTAGCTTTTGATGCTGGTACACCGCATTCATTCATTTTCGAATCATGCTTGAGTAGACTTATTTCGGGATAGTCCTACTGCTTGTGGACCTCATACCATCGGTCTACCTGACGATGGAAGAATTTTCGGAATCATACCGAATTAAGCTTAACGACCGCGATTGATTGATGGATCTAATCATGGTGAATTTATCTTAGGACGACTTAATTTTCGGTATTAGTTGGCTTAACCGTCTTGATACTATCCTCAGTGCTTGTTAGCGTTTGGTCGCTATCTTTCCGTCGTTGGTTTTCGAATGTGTGCTTCAGGGAAGTAATCCCCGTTGTTCCAGTAGAAATTTTATTATGGCGAAAGCAGAGAAATTCCGCAATCGAACTATCCAATAATTCATTGTATCATTTTCATCGATTGACCTTTCTAAGGCAATCGAGTTATTCAATCATTTCTTGTATCATTTCCATCGATTGGCTTTTCTAAGACAATCGAGTCATTCAATCATTCATTGTATCATTTTCATCGATTGACCTTTCTAAGGCAATCGAGTTATTCAATCATTCCTTGTATCATTTCCATCGAGTGGCTTTTCTAAGACAATCGAGTCATTCAATCATTCATTGTATCATTTTCATCGATTGGCCTTTCAAAGGCAATCGAGTTATTCAAACATTCCTTGTATCATCTTCATCGATCGCCTTTCTAAGGCAATCGAGTTGTTCAATCATTATTGGTATCTCTTTTTATCGATTGACCATTCTAGAGGCAATCGAAATGTTCAATCATTCGTGGTATCATTGTCATCGATTGACGATGTATTTCCGCACGAGTTATCTGGTTGCCTTCACATAGAGTAAGGGAATTCGGGAGTGAGTTGGAGCCGTCGTCCCCTTTATCGAAGGCACCGTATCGGATGGCCCCGACTGTAATGCGGGAGTTGAAGATTCAACTTGAGGAATAGTTCGAGGAAGGTTATATCCAACCGAGTACGTCCCCGTGGGAGCACCGATCTTTGCTTGTCAAGAAGAATGATAGTTCTTTTCGCTTGTGTATCGATTACCAGAGTTGAACAGGTGATGATCAAGAGTAGTATCCTTTACCTCGTATTGATGATCTTTTAGATCAACTTCAGAAGCTTCGTATTTTCCAAGATCGACTTAAGATCTGGATATCACCGATTGCGGATTCGAGAGTCGGATATCGAGGACAGCGTTTCGTACACGCTATGGTCATTATGAGTTCGTAGTTATGCCGTTCGAGCTAACTATTGCACTGCGGTATTCATGGAGTTAATGAATCGGGTTTTCATCGACTTTTAGATCAGTTTGTTGTTGTCTTCATCGATGACATTTTGATTTATTCTCGTAGCCAAGAGGAACACGAGGTACGTCTTCATCGAGTTCTCGACGTGTTGACACGAGAACAACCTTATGGAAAGTTTTCCAAATGTGAGTTACGGAGGTCCGTGGTGACTTTCTCGGACATGTAATTTCATCGACAGAGTTCGTGTCGACCCTCGGAAGACGGAGACTATCCGAGATTGGCAACCTCCGTAAGATATTAAGTAAATCCGATGTTTCCTCGGAATAGTTGGTCAATTATCCAACCCATGACCTGGAGCTAGCAGTGTGGTTTTCGCGTTGGGGATTTGGCGTCGTTACCTTTATGGCGTCACCTTTCGCTTATTCACCAATCACAAGAGTTGAAGGATATATTTACTCACAAGGAGTTAAATATGCGACACAAAGGTGGTTGGAACTAATCAAAGATTTTGATATCGAGATCCTTTACCACAGGCAAGGCGAACGTTGTCGCCGACGCCTTGAGTCATGAGTCCGTTCGGGAGCGGATGCTTGCTCGTTTAACGATTCGAAGGAGCTTGGCAGGAATTCCTTAGACCCGAGATCGAGGTCAGCCGGCGAGTTCAGGGACATCTTTGTATGTTAGAGATTTCATCGTCACTTGAGGAGGTAATCAGAGAGAATCAGAGTTCATACCCTTCATTGTTGCGCATCCGTGAAGATATGGCTCAGGGGAAAGCCCCTAGATTCGTGGTCCACGAGGATGGACTTTTGAGGTTTAAGAACCGGTTGTGTACCGGCGAATGACGAGTTGAAAAACTCTATTTTGAGAGAAGCTCATGCTACCCCTTATCCTGTTCATCCGGGGTCCAGCAAGATGTACAAGGACTTGAAACAAAATTACTGGTGGAGTAATATGAAGCGAGAAGTCGCGGAATTTGTTTCGAGATGCTTAACTTGCCAACAAGTCAAGATTGAACATCAGCGACCGGCGGGTATGCTGAAACCTCTCCCTATTCCAGAGTGGAAGTGGGAAGACATTTCTATGGATTTCATCACGAGTTTGCCGACGAGTCGTCGTGGCATGAATACAATCTGGGTGATTGTGGACCGCTTAACTAAATCAACTCATTTTCTTGAGATTAAGGATACTTGGGGTCCCGAGAGACTTGCCCAGCTATTCATCAAAGAGATAGTGAGACTGCACGGTACTCCTAAAAGTATCGTTTCCGATCGTGACGGACGGGTTGTGTCACATTTTTGGAAATCAGTTCATCGTGCTATGGGAACTCAGCTTAATCTCAGTACTGCCTTTCATCCTCAGTCCGACGGACAATCAGAGAGAACTATTCAGACATTAGAGGACATGTTGAGGGCATGCGTCCTCGATTGGAAGGACGATTGGGAAGCCCAACTACCGTTGATCGAGTTCACGTATAATAATAGTTGGCATGCTTACATTAAGATGGCACCTTACGAGGCCTTGTACGGTCGTCGTTGTCGCTCTCCTTTGTGTTGAGATGACTTGTCAGAATCAATCGGCACCGAGTCCGATATGCTTATAGCCGCCCGAGAGAAGGTAGCTTTGATCAAGAGTCGTATGTTGACAGCTCAGAGTCGACAGAAATCATATGCAGATAATCGTCGTCGACCACTAGAGTTCGAGACGGGTGACCATGTTTTGGTCAAGGTATCCCCGAGTCGAGGTATTTTCCATTTCGGAAAACGGGGGAAGTTGAGCCCGAGATTCATTGGACCGTTTGAAATTTTGGATCGAGTAGGCGAGTTAGCTTATCGATTGGCTTTACCTCCGGCTTTGAGCAGGATTCATAATGTGTTTCACGTCTCTCAGTTGCGGAAGTATGTTGCCGACCCGAGTCACATACTTCAGTTCGACGAAATCAAGATCGCAGATGATCATTCGTACGAGGAGCGTCCTGTACGAGTGTTAGAGCGGCGAATCAAACAGTTGAGGAACAAGACGATCCCTTTGGTCAAGATTCAGTGGTCTAGACACGGATTCGAAGAGGCCACTTGGGAAACCGAGATGAATATGCGGGAGAGTTATCCCGAGTTGTTTGACCCTTAGTTTCGGGGACGAAACTCTTTTAAGGGGGGGTGTATGTAATACCCGGTTGCAATTCATTCATTTTCATTCAGTAATTATCAGTCTGTAATTGTCACTCAGTGTATTTTCACTCAATTATAATCATTCATCAATCATGTTCTTTCACCGTGTTCACCGTTCGGAAAAACTTCGAGTTGTGTATCGTTATTGTTCATTGTTTCAACTTTCCTCATATGAGTTCGACTTTGTTAGATCACCTTTAATTTTTAGTAACTCCAAAAATTCTAATTCTTTTCAATATTATAGAGCATCGAGTTAGCTTTCCAATGGTTCAAACGGTGAGTCAATCGGAGTCCGGACGAGAGAGTTATGGTCGTTTTAGCTCAACCGCTCATTTTTCAGTTATTGGCCGATCAGCTGAGCGAACTTCGGCCGTGTCGTCCGACACGGCCCGTGTCGTCCGACACGCGGCCGTGCCGTACTCGTCGGAAAATGCCGAGGTGTTCGCCTCGAGACCCGGCCGTGTAATCGGCATGGCGAGTCGAACCCTTCCGATAAGCGAGAATCGTCGCCCGGCACGCCCGGCCGTGTCGTGCAGCGCGGTCGAGTCATGCGAAGTCATTTGTCGGACGGGTCAGCGCCGGAAGGCCCTCCGCGCCGCGACCGTGTCAAGCAGGACACGGTCGAGTCCCTGTCGGCCAGCTGTGCGACACGACCGTGCCGATCGGCACGGGCCGTGTCCGGCAGGGTAGTCAACCCCTATAAATTTATTTTTTCAGCATTTCAGCCCATTTTTCTTCCTTTTCTTCACCTTAAACCGAGAGAGAAGGCTTGAGGAAGGGTTTTTCCTTCACAAATCATTTGGGTGTTTGATTTTCTTCATCTCCTTTCGATCGTGAAGCCCGGATAATCAATCTAACGCGTGTTCTTCGGATTAAAGTACTTGTATCTTCAAGAGGTAATTCTTTCAACACTTTGGACTTCGATTTTGTGTTGAGATATGATGTTTTGGACGTTATAATCATGTTATATGAAGGGATATGTATATGATTATGAGTTTGTATAAGGATTCATTGGATTATTGAGGGATTATTCAAGAACACCTTGAGTATCGAGTTGGAATTGGGGATTTTCGACTAATTGTTGTTATAATCACATTTTTGGATATTCATAACGGATTATTGATCGTATTGGAGATGTTTTGTTGGTTTGAAACACTTCTTGGGGGATTTGATATTGGTATATTGAAGTTTGATTGTAAACAATCGGAGTTTGGACGCAACGTGTTTGTTTTAATGCCTCAATGGACTTAGTTTTATCGTATCGACGTTTTGAGTTCGTTATATTCGTGTTTGATTCGTATATTGATCGGATTGTCGGTAATTGTATTGAATTAAGGTTGTTCGTGCGACCGACACTTCATTTAGGACATTTGTTCGTGGAAGGACTTTCTTCATCGGTATTTAGTAAGTTAATTCTTACTCGGTTAAAAAGATATTCATACCTTTTGTTGTTGATCATTCATAATCATAACTCATTCATCATTGTATTAATCATATTAAAACTTGTTATTGTCAATTCATCACTTCAGTCATAAGGAACGACGGTTCCAATCTTTTCGTTGAGCTATCATTCATTTCATTATTACTCTCATCTCGGTGAGTCATTCTTGACTTTATCAGATTATTATTTATTCATTGATATTCATTACGGTCATTCTCGTTCATATGACCTTCTGGGTTCATATTGCGTGGCCGGGTGTGGCTGTGTGGAATTTTTAGTCGGGCACACGATGGTTATTGTATTGGGTTCACCGATACATTAGACCAAGCACACTTGAAAGCTTTACAACGTGAGACTAATAAGTTACACTGACGGTTGATGTACAATTACACGTAACATTACGGGCGTACTATGATACTCCTCTTGGCGTAATTCATAACTAAGAATATTTCATAACTTCAGTTAATCATAATTGTGTATTTTCAACCCTTGAGGATTGTTGTTCTTTGTAACTGACCCCGTTTGGGGATTTTGTTTTTCAGGTCATGGCAAGGCAAACGCACGGGAATAGCATGTTGATGTCGAGGAGTCCTAGTGATACTAGTAGGGGCCCCGATCTTTCAGTTATTCATGTTATTGTCCTTTATTTTCCGCTGCAGACTTTCATTTGAATACTCCGTTTCATTCAGTGTTGTGTATTTTATCTTCATATAAAATACACTAGTATTCGGTATTATCCTGGTGTGTTGTAACTAAACTCCTCATCGGAGTAATTATTGTTGTAATGTAGTTCGGTACTACATTTATCTTGTGTAATTCATTCATTTTCATTTGCCTGGTGGGTCCCAGTTGGGGATCTACGGCACTGTAATATCCGCCTAGTTTGGGGTGTTACACACAGAGGCGTGGGTCCGCGGTTAATTGTGGTGCATTTTACAAATGTGATTTGGATTATTGGCGTTTCCGGAAACGAGTATTTTGAACGGTTTTCATGATTGCATGCATCGACTAAGTGTGTAAGAGGTAAGTTGTTCGTTTGGCTTACTTGGCTAGGATGGCACTAGAGTATTTTGTTGTTTGTGTTAAATCCTTTGTTTGTGGATTTTGATGTTGGGAGACGAACCTTGTGGTCGTTCTTGTGTACTATGAGTTGATGAGATTTGGGGCTAAAATCCCAACGGTTTGGTAAGGGTCATTTTTTGGAAAATAAACCTTTGGGGCGGTGACCCCTTTCGTCTTTTGGGTTTTGAAAAGTGGGATTTGATAATCCTAAATTATTTTCTATTAAAACTCCCGATGGTATTTCAAATCATTTTATAGATTGTTTCCCTTGATATTTTGATCTTGAAATTTTGAAATGTTTTCTCAAACTCTTGCCTCGGGAGGTACTTTTCGTTCGTTTGGATCTTTGAGGATCCTTGGTTATTGTTATTCGGGGAATGTGAATGGTATGGCTCGTATTTGCACTTTGTTCTTGCACTAGCAAAACAGTGGAGTTTTGCTAACCCCCGAGTATTCGGGGGGGTGGATGTCTGTTTTTGTAATACCCGGTTGTAATTCAGTCATTATCATTCAGTAATTTCATTCGGTGATTGTCACTCAGTGGATTTTCACTCATTTATAATCATTCATCAATCATGTTCATTCACCGTGTTCACCGTTCGGAAAAACTTCGAGTTGTGTATCGTTATTGTTCATTGTTTCAACTTTCCTCATATGTGTTCGATTTTGTTAGATCACCATTAATTTTTGGTAACTCCAAAAATTCTAAATCTTTGTAATATTATAGAGCATCGAGTTATCTTTCCAATGGTTCAAACGGTGAGTCAATCGGAGTCCAGACGAGAGAGTTATTGTCGTTTTAGCTCACCCGCTCATTTTTCAGTTATTGGCCGATCACTGCCGACCGAACTCGGCCGTGTCGTCTGACACGGCCCGTGCTGTACTCGTCCGGAAATGCCGAAGTCTCTGCCCACAGGACTCGACCGTGTCTTCTGGCACGGCCGAGTCGAACTCTTCCGGATAAGCGAATCGATCGCGGGCCTTGGCCGTGTTCCGTGACACGGTCGAGTCAATCTTGAGTCGGCTTCGGACAGTCACTATCGGAAGGCCCTTCGGCGCGCGACCGTGTCAGCGAGGACACGGTCGAGTCCTGCCGTCGATTCTGCGCGCGACCGTGCCCGATCGGCACGGGCCGTGTCCGACAGGCGATCGGCCCCTATAAATTCGTTTTTTGAGCATTTCAGCCCATTCCTTCCATTTCTTCCACCTTCATACGAGAGAGAGAGGCTTGAGGGAGAAAATTCTATTCACCTATCACTTGAGTGTGTTTTTTAATCATTTTCATTCGGTTGTGAAGCTTGGATACTCGATTAAACTCGTGTTCTTCGGATCGAAGTGGTTGGATCTTCAAGAGGTAATTTCTTCAACACCTTGGATTTCGATTCTATGTTGAAATATGATGTTTTGGACGTTATAATCATGTTATATGAAGGGATATGTATATGATTATGAGTTTGTATAAGGATTCATTGGATTATTGAGGGATTATTCAAGAACACTTTGATTATCGAGTTGAAATTGGGGGTTTTCGATTAATTGTCGTTATAATCACGTTTTAGGATATTCATTTCGGATTATTGATCATTTGGAAGATGTTTATTGGTTTGAAACACCTCTTGGGGGATTTGATAGTGGCTCATTGAGATTTGATTGTAAACAATCGGAGTTTGGCCACAACGTATTCGATATAATGCCCCAATGAACTTAGTTTAATCGTATCGACGTTTTGAGTTCGTTATATTCGTGTTTGATTCATATATTGAACGGGTTGTTGGATATTGTATAATTCAAGGTTGTTCGAGCGACCGATATCTCAATTAGGACGTTGTTCGTGGAAGGATAATTGTCACCGGTATTGTGTAAGTTAATTCTTACTCGGTTAAAAGGATATTCATCCCTTTTGTTGTTGTTCATTCATAATCATAACTCATTCATGATTGTATTAACCGTATCAAAACTTGTTATTGTCAATTAATCACTTCAGTCATAAGGAACGACGGTTCCAATCATTTCATTGAGCTGTCATTTACTTCACTATCATTCCATCTCGGTGAGTCATTATTCATTTTCGATGTCACTTTTGTTATATCGTGGCATTCGGGTCATCTTGGCGTGCAGTTGGTATGTGTAGGATTTTCATGTCGGGCACAATTATGTCGTGTGTTGGTTGTTGGCCTCACATTGGGTGTGCACGAGTCGATTGCTTCGTGAGACTGATTAGGCACAAGACCACGCGTGTATTCGATTGATACTCGTTGGTGGCTTGTGCACGGACACATTTCCATCCCGGGCGTAGTGTGGCACCACCCTTTGAGCCGTACTGTTAGTTGATTCATATAGCATGTTTGATTGCGTATGTTTCGACAGGATATTTCATAACTTCTGATATAATCATGATTGTGTATTTTCAACCCTTGAGGATTGTTGTTCTTTGTAACTGACCCCGTTTGGGGATTTTGTTTTTCAGGTCTTGGTAAGGCAAAAGTACGGGGAGAACACGCTGACGTCGAGGAGTCCCAGTGATACTAGTAGGGGGCCCCGATCTTTCAGTTATTCATGTTATTGTCCTTTATTTTCCGCTGCAGACTTTCATTTGAATGCTTCGTTTCATTTAGTGTTGTGTATTTTATCTTCATATAAAATACACTAGTATTCGGTATTGTCCTGGTGTGTTGTAACTAAACTCCTCATCGGAGTAATTATTGTTGTAATGTAGTTCGGTACTACATTTATCTTGTGTAATTCATTCATTTTCATTTGCCTGGTGGGTCCCAGTTGGGGATCTACGGCACTGTAATATCCGCCTAGTTTGGGGTGTTACAGAGTTGGTATCGGAGCGTGGTTTTGAATACTACCTTCCGAGTCATGTCTCATTTGAAATCATCGTCATCGGACTAGTATCATTGGACTTTCGCGTCACGTGTGACTGTGCGAATGCCGAGCCAATCAGACCAAAGAACCGTAAGACTTCTAACGCCATGGTATAATTTCTGGCAATTATCATTCATTCATAATTCATCAATTAACAATCCTCAAACATCATCATTCATTGTGATTAGGACGATCATGTTAACTCATTAATCACTTAATCCATTTCATTACTCAGTTAATAATCAGGACGATCATGTTAACTCATTAATTACTCAATTCATTTCATTACTCAGTTGTCAATATGGATGATCATATTATCAATCTTGTTAAGTTATTCAAGATGATCATTTTAAGAATTTCATCAGATAATCATGTAACTTCAGTAAATCATTCATATAATCACTAAGTTAGAGCATGTATACTCATTTTCATCATCTCATGACATAATCATAATGTGCTAATCATGCGGGAAATATAATCATTATGCGACCTTCCTACTTCAGTATGGAGAGAGTCATCGAGATGCACGGGGAGGCGCGGTGCGGAAACCAGAAATAATCACTCACTGGGAAATCGTGCCCGTGACTCGGCTCGATCGGAAGATGTTCGGGTTGATCCACTCACTTTTATGCAGCCATGATGACCCATGTGCGCTTGCTCAATCATCATTGCGCCACTCTGACCGGATTAATCGAGAGAACTCTCCCGTATGAGCCACCGCTAAGGAAAGTGCTAAACAACAACCTTCATTTGTCGGCAAGAAATCAACGGCGTAATCAATCCGAAGGCGGTCGGTGAACCTTCAAGAAGCCTCGTGTGAGTCCTATCGTTTCGAGCGACCTCCTACGGCGCATAATCGTGCGGGATCTCATTCGGCGGCCGATTCGGCCACACACTGTTTCAATTGTGGAACGCGGGTCATTTCAGACCGAGTGTCCGAACCGTCTATCACGTGCTATAATTGTGGGAATTTTGGGCATAAGGCCCGTTTTGCGAAAGGACTCCAAGTCGGCTCGGCGGCATCTCGAGCCGAAGCAACCGGCGTTTGAGAATCGATCGCTTTGTCATCGTCGTTTAAGACAATGGAAGCAAATAGAGTTGGAGCTCGTATTTATCAGACGGGAGCGTCCGGTTCGGGGACCGGCAAGTCCCAGATTCATATGATGAGGAGGATCGACGATCCGGTGGTCCAAATGATTTCAGGTATACTCGTAATTTTATTTCAACTTGTGTGTACCTTTTGATGTTGGTACACCGCATTCATTCATTTTCGAATCATGCTTGAATAGACTTATTTCGGGATAGTCTTATTGCTTGTGGACCTCATACCATCGGTCTACCTGACGATGGAAGAATTTTCGGAATCATACCAAATTAAGCTTAATGACCGCGATTGGTTGATGGATCTAATCGTGGTGAATTTATCTTAGGACGATGTGATTTTCGGTATTAGTTGGTTTGATCGTCTTGATACTATCCTCAGTGTTTGTTAGCGTTTGGTCGCTATCTTTCCGTCGTTGGTTGTCGAATGTGTGCTTCAGGGAAGTAATCCCCGTTGTTCCAGAAGAAGTATTATTATGACGAAAGCAGAGAAATTCCACAATCGAACTATTCACTCATTCATTGTATCATTTTCATCGATTGGCCTTTCTAAGGCAATCGAGTTATTCAATCATTCCTTGTATCATTTTCATCGATTGGCCTTTCAAAGGCAATCGAGTTATTCAAACATTCATTGTATCATCTTCATCGATTGGCCTTTCTAAGGCAATCGAGTTGTTCAATCATTATTGGTATCTCTTTTTATCGATTGACCATTCTAGGGCAATCGAAGTGTTCAATCATTCGTGGTATCATTGTCATCGATTGACGATGTATTTCCGCACGAGTTATCCGTTGCCTTCACATAGAGTAGGGGAATTCAGAGTGAGTTGAGCCAGACGCCCCTTTATCGAAGGCACCGTATCGGATGGCCCCCGACTGTAATGCAGGAGTTGAAGATTCAACTTGAGGAGTAGTTCGAGAAAGGTTATCTCCGACCGATTGCGTCCCCGTGAGGAGCACCGGTGTGATCTGTCAAGGAGAAGGATGGCTCGTCTCGTGTGTGTATTAATTACCGTGAGTTGAACAGGTGATGATCAAGAGTAGTATCCCTTACCCCGTATTGATGATCTTTTAGATCAACTTCAGGGAGCCTCAGTGTTTTCCAGGATCGACTTAAGATCTGGATATCACCAGTTGCGGATTCGAGAGTCGGATATCGCGAGGACAGCATTTCGTACACGCTATGGTCATTATGAGTTCGTAGTTATGCCGCTCGGGCTAACTATTGCACCTGCGGTATTCATGGAGTTAATGAATCGGGTTTTCATCGACTTTTTGGATCAGTTTGTTGTTGTCTTCATCAACGACATTTTGATTTATTCTCGTAGCCGAGAGGAACACGAGGTTCATCTTCATCAGGTTCTCGACGTGTTGAGACGAGAGCAACTTTATGGAAAGTTTTCCAAATGTGAGTTCTGGAGGTCCGAAGTGACTTTCTCGGGCATGTAATTTCATCTGACAGAGTTCGTGTCGACCCTCATAAGACGGAGACTATCCGAGATTGGCAACCTCCTAAAGATATTAAGTAAATCCGATGTTTTCTCGGATTAGCTGGTTAATTATCCAACCCACGGCCGGAGCTAGCAACCGTGGTTTTCGCGATAAAAATTTGGCGTCGTTACCTTTATGGCATCACCTGTGAGATCTTCACCAATCACAAGAGTTGAAGTATATATTTACTCACAAGGAGTTAAATATGCGACAGAGGCGGTGGTTGGAATTAATCAAAGATTATGATATCGAGATCCTTTACCACCCAGGGAAGGCGAACATTGTCGCCGACGCCTTGAGTCGTAAGTTCGTTCAGGAGCAGATGCTTGCTCGTTTAGCAATTCAGAAGGATCTCCAACAGGAATTCCTTAGACCCGAGATCGAGGTCTGGCTTCAGCGAATTCAGGGACAGCTTTGTATGTTAGAGATTTCATCATCTCTTGAGGATGCAATCGGAGAATCGTGGTTCGGACTCAAAGATTGTTGCGCATTCGTGAGGATGTGGCTCAGGAAAGCCCTGGATTCGTGATCCACGAGGATGGACTTTTGAGATTTAAGAATCGGATGTGTGTACCGCGAATGATGAGTTGAAAAACTCTATTTAGAGAGAAGCTCATGCTACCCCTTATTCTCGTTCATCCGGTCCAGCAAGATGTACAAGGACTTGAAACAAAATTACTGGTGGAGTAATATGAAGCGAGAAGTCGCAGAATTTGTTTCGAGATGCTTAACCTGTCAACAAGTTAAGATTGAACATCAGCGACCGGCGGGTATGCTGAAACCTCTCCCTATTCCGGAGTGGAAGTGGGAAGACATTTCTATGGATTTCATCACGAGTTTGCTGACGAGTCGTCGTGGCATGAATGCGATCTCGGTGATTATGGACTGCTTAACTAAATCAGCTCATTTCCTTGAGATCAAGGATATGTGGGGTCCCGAGAGACTTGCCCAGTTATTCATCAAAGAGATAGTGAGACTGCACGGTCCTCCTAAAAGTATCGTTTCCGATCGTGACGGACGGTTTGTGTCTCATTTTTGGAAATCAGTTCATCGTGCTATGGGAACTCAGCTTAATCTCAGTACTGCCTTTCATCCTCAGTCCGACGGACAACCAGAGAGAACTATTCAGACATTAGAGGACATGTTGAGGGCATGCGTCCTCGATTGGAAGGACGATTGGGAAGCCCAACTACCACTGATCGAGTTCACGTATAATAATAGTTGGCATGCCTCCATTAAGATGGCACCTTACGAGGCCTTGTACGGTCGTCGTTGTCGATCTCCTTTGTGTTGGGATGACTTGTCAGAATCAATCGGCACCGAGCCCGATATGCTTATAGCCGCCCGGGAGAAGGTAGCTTTGATCAAGAGTCGTATGTTGACAAACTCAGTCGCGAAATCATATGCAGATAATCGTCGTCGACTACTAGAGTTCGAGACGGGTGACCACATTTTGGTGAAGGTATCCCCGAGTCGAGGTATTTTCCATTTCGGAAAACGGGGGAAGTTGAGTCCGAGATTCATTGGACCATTTGAAATTTTGGATCGAGTAGGCGAGTTAGCTTATCGATTGGCTTTGCCTCCGGCATTGAGCCGAATTCATAATGTGTTTCACGTCTCTCAGTTGCGGAAGTATGTTGCCGACCCGAGTCACATACTTCAGTTCGACGAAATCGAGATCGCGAATGATCATTCGTACGAGGAGCGTCCTGTACGAGTGTTGGAGCGGCGAATCAAACAGTTGAGGAACAAGACGATCCCTTTGGTCAAGATTCAGTGGTCCAGACACGGAGTCGAAGAGGCTACTTGGGAAACCGAGGATAGTATGCGGGAGAGTTATCCCGAGTTGTTTGACCCTTAGTTTCTGGGACGAAACTCTTTTAAGGGGGGGTGTATGTAATACCCGGTTGTAATTCAGTCATTATCATTCAGTAATTTCATTCGGTGATTGTCACTCAGTGGATTTTCACTCATTTATAATCATTCATCAATCATGTTCATTCACCGTGTTCACCGTTCGGAAAAACTTCGAGTTGTGTATCGTTATTGTTCATTGTTTCAACTTTCCTCATATGAGTTCGACTTTGTTAGATCACCATTAATTTTTGGTAACTCCAAAAATTCTAAATCTTTGCAATATTATAGAGCATCGAGTTATCTTTCCAATGGTTCAAACGGTGAGTCAATCGGAGTCCGGACGAGAGAGTTATGGTCGTTTTAGCTCACCCGCTCATTTTTTAGTTATTGGACGATCACTGCCGACCGAACTCGGCCGTGTCGTCGGACACGGCCCGTGCTGTACTCGTCCGGAAATGCCGAAGTCTCTGTAATATCCGCAATTTCGGATTTCCGGTAATTTTCATTTTTCGGCGGAGGTCCGTTTCGAAAACTCGCTTTTGACCGTTTCGTCATTCGGAGAATATTTAATTCTGCACTTTTTGTCATCCGAGTTCGCTTTGGTCCGCTTTGTTGAGTTCCGTGCTTTTAGCGACTTTTCCGCGCTTGAGTTCGGTTCTTGCGAATCTCGTTCGAAACTGTCGTTTGGGGTTTTTCGTAAGTTCATTTAACGTTGTTATACGTGTTGTGAGCTTCGGTTTGATTATTCGTTGTCGTATGGTGATTTTCGGGCATTTGGGCCATTTTCGTAATTTCCCAAAGTTTGGGGTAATTACCTTCCGTTGTCGAATTTCGAGCCTTCGGGTGGTCGTAATCGTGTGTTCTACTAGCTCTTAGATTCGTCTTTGTGAGTACTTCGTAACCGTATCTTCGGTTCGTATTCAGGTTCGGGTTTCGGTGTCGTTTTGTTGAGTTCAGGATTACTAGACGACTTTTCTAAGTATGAGTTCGGCTTTGTAAAAATCACCATAAATTCTTGGAAACTCAAAAAATTCTGAATCTTTGCAATATTATAAAGCATCAAGTTAGCTTTCCAATGGTTCAAACGGTGAGTCAATCGGAGTCCGGACGAAGGAGTTATGGTCGAAATAGCTAAGACTGCACGATGTGCCTTTTGGTGTTGGAATGGATCAGACTGTGCCGCGGCACACTTCACCGTGCCGCGGCACTAAGCCGCTGGGCAGTTTTTGGCCGTGGCCGCGGCACACTTGTCTCAGGCCGCGGCACACAAAGGTGCATCGGCTATTTAATGGCCTGGACTGAGTTATCCGGCCATTTCTCATTTTTTCCTTCGTTCCTTCGTGATTTCTTCAGCATAAATGGATGGATTTGAGTAAGAGAATCATAGAACAACACGTTTTGGAAGTTTGATTCATGGATTAACATTATATTCCACCCGGATCGAAGGAGCGAATTCTTGTGAAGAACTCGAGTCGGAACCCTTCCGTTCGTTGCCTTCTTTGGGGTTCGAGCTTCCCGGTCGAACCGTGTTCTTCGGAGCGTTCGGTAGCGGTTATTAAGGCAAGTATCGTACTATACGACTTGTATCTTGCGACTAGTAATTACGTATGAGATGTATAATGACTTTGCTTGCCTTCGTAAATATGTTCCGTTTGAGTTGGTTGTGTTTTCCGCAATTTGAAGGCTTTGTGATAATAGTGTTATATCAGTATACGTGTTAGGCGTTGTGCCATTTGTGCAGGAATGCAACGTACATATGGGATGGTTGTACACTTGGTTGTACAATGTATTGTGTACCGAATGTGTGTTATGTTGGTTAAATGTCGTTGATTGATGATAGTTGTTGCGAGTGTCGAGATTGTGTTATTTGCGTGCAATGTACGATTTTGTTGTGATCAAGGTGATTGATTAATTGTGCTCGTTGTTGTATGTAATGTGAATGTGAATATGTGTGTGACCGCTAAGTTCACTCGTGTTGGTTCGACGGGACCTACGAGGATTCGTGGCAGTGGACTACGGGATCAGAACTTAGTGAGGTACTGAGATCCAATCGTGCTGGTCTGACGAGGCCTACGATAACGCATGGCAGTGGACCATGTGTTTCGGACACAGTGCGTCCAACCGGGTGAGATCGACGGGGCTTACGGTGACACGTGGCAGTGGACTACGGTGTCAGGACTGTGTGTGTGATTGATATAGTCCGTGCGGGTTGTTATGCCTACGGAGACACGTGACAGTGGATCACGGTGTCGGAATTGGTTATGTTTGGTTAATAGTCCGTGTGGGTTGTTGAACCTACGGAGACACGTGACAGTGGATCACGGTGTCGGAATTGATTATGTTTGTTTAATTGTGCGTGATGTAGTCCGTGCGGGTTGTTGAACCTACGGAGACACGTGACAGTGGATCACGGTGTCATGGGCATGATACTTTTCAAATCAAAGTTTTTACAGGAAAAGTTTTAAGAAAGAATGTTGGGCCGAGCCCCACGAGATTTATGGAAATGTTTCCGGTATTGTAAACTATTGAATTATGAAACAAGTTTTGGGTTAAGGCCCTTAAGTTTTTCGAAAGGTTTTGTGAATCAGGACTTGAGGTCTTAAGGTTTTGAAATTTTAAAAATTCCCGAGATGATAATCTTATTTTCGAATGCTTCATAGCTTATCTTCTCTTGTGAAAACCTCCCGGGAATATTTGATACTTGATTATTATATTTGATCACGATTATTAATTGCTTGTTACATTTCGTATGATTTGATACTTGCACTAGTAAAACAGTGGAGTTTTACTAACCCCCGAGTAATCGGGGGGTGGATGTCTGTTTTGCGTCCAGGTACATGCAAATTTAGGGGAGCAGTCACAGGATTGGCACAAGAGGATGACGAGCTGCGATACTAATCATGAGTCGAGAGTTATTTTGATTTTTGTTGTGTTGTCAGAGTTGATTTCAGTCTTCCGCTGTATTGTATTTCGACCCCTGTGTGGGTAATGTTATTTAAGTCAGTTTTATCGATTGGGTTGTGTGACCTCATCGGTCTGTGTATTCACGTGTAAGTGACCATATCGGTCTGTATCATTTTATTGTTTTACCCTGGTCGGGCAAGCATTTGGTTGTTTATGGATGTTTAGCCTGGTAGATCCTTGTGGAAAGGGTCTACGGCGTGTAATATTCCCATACGGTTTTGGGGATGTTACAATTATGGTATCGGAGCTTAGGTTTGCGGAAACCTAGGCTGTCGGGTCGTTTCAAGTCATGTTTTGTCGAGTAATGTGTTGTCTTGTCGTTCGAGTCGTCAGGTGACAAGTTGAGTTGTGCGTGGTCACAACGTGTCGGTTATGTTGTCGGACAATTTTAGTATCGTGGGCGACTGTCACCTCCGTGCGACCTGTGGATGTAAGTCTCCTCCTTTATGCGTAATACCTGTGTATCTCGATTTTATCTTAGTGAGTTGATTGCGGTGCATAATTTTTTTACACAGCATTGTGTGATGTAGTCGTGTTTAATACTTGTGGCGCATGGTATGAGTATAGCTGAGCGTATTGTTGTTTTACTTTTGAACCACCGCGTGGGGTGGTATGGTGTGAAGGTTGTAAACCTTGATGGGTTCTGTGAAGGTACCAAGGGTAGAGTTTGTGAGAAACTCCGATGAATGATTTTGCTGTGTGTTTAAACTTGATACCACGAGATGCATTTGATTGAATTGGCGACCCTGGTTGCCATTTGAGTATGTGGTTTTAAATTCGACTGTTTTTGGAATGTTGTAATTTTTGTCCGCTATGGGTAAGTTTGTGAATGTTTCCTGAAGGACTTTACAGTTTGAGAATTTTGTAGAAATCGATTTTTGGAAAATATTTTGGTGGTGCGGTCAAACCATGGTTTATATGGATTTTTAAAATTTGTTAAATTTTGACAAATGGGACGTGTATTTTCAAATGACACAATCAGACGGTATTTGAAAAATGTGTTTTAAAATACTTCGGACATTGTAAAATATTACCGTCATTTTGCTTATGAACTAAAGGATTTTGGAAAATTTCTGTTTTGCAAAACAACTTTGGCTTCCGTAATTTAGAACGTTATGTGTTTATGTATTGAGGTTAAATCGTGCAGTGAGTTGCTATATTATTATTCTCGCAGAAAATCTGGGTTGTATGCCCAAGTGGCGGGATACGTTGTTAGGTATCGTTCCCCACTTCAATGACCGAGGTATTAAACAAAGTACTTTCAAAATTTCACCCCAACAAAATCTTTCGAACTCGCGAATTTTTTTTTATATTATCATTCGAACAAATACCTCGATAAACTTGTTTTTTTTTAAAATATTACCGGTGTTGGACCACAATGGTATGCTTAATGTTTTAACCGTGTATCTTTGAGGTATAGGTCGCTCATCTTTGTCAATGTGAACGTGTGAATATTGCATTGTCCGCTGATTTTGGGCTTATGTCGATTATGTGAGGTTTTTTTATCTTGTTATTCGATTGGATGTCCGCTCGGTATGCTAAGGGGTCGAGGACGAGGCCGTGGTCATGGTCGTGGTCGTGGTCGTAATCGGGAGCAGGAGAGGGCGACTCCTCCTTGCCGAGTACCAATCACCTCGTCTGATCGTGATATTCGACTAGCGTTAATGTTGACGTTGGCGCCGCCACCATCCTTCGCCGTGGTTGATCGGTTAGTGCAGATGAATCAGCCGCACGTCGGGATGAGAACCCAAATAGGGATAACGGAACTAGTAAGTGGTTACGAGATGTGATGAAGATGCACGCCGCTTTTGTGGGTTCGTCGACTTGTTAGGTTGGGAAAACTGGCTCTTCCAATGGACAATATTTGATGTTGTAGCTTGTCCGGATGATAGGAGGGTACCCATTGCTCAAGACCTACTCGACAAAGAAGCTGCAGATCGGTGGCACGCTGTAGTGCCTGCAAATCGTACACCTACATGGGATGAGTTTAAGACCGCCATGGAGGCAGTATTGCCTGCTCGCTCGTGAACGCAATCGTTGAATTTTTCTCGGCTACGCCTGTGATGTGTCAATATCCTCAGCGATAGTCGATTATAATCGGCTATTGGCTTATGTTCGTGATCAAGTGAGAAGTGAAGCGGACAAGGTCCGATACTTCAATATGCGCATGAAACCCCATATCCGTGAGAGTATGGCTCCGCTCATGTGTACAACCCTCAAGGAATATCAGACCGAGCTTTAGCCATTGAGATGACCGTTTCGTGACGGAATGCCCGTAGAGTAAGAGACAAGACCTCGAGGAATTTTTCAAGAGGCCGAGGAGTGAGATCCATGAGCCCGTTGCTTCAGCTTCTTCTCGGGAGCACTCCTCGTTCGGTTGACCGGTACCTAAGAACCTTACCCTGCAGGCGAGTAAGACGATCGGTGTGAAGACTCGCTTTAATCGCAATGTGTAGGCCATGCGAGATGTAATTGTCGTCGCCACCGGTTAATTGTTTTAAGTGCGGCCAATCGGGCACCAAGCGGTGCATTGTGAGTCCGTTGCCGGGATGTTCGGGAATCGGGTTTTCGTTCCTACTCGGGAGGGCCCGGTGGTGTCCAGTGATGTAGTTGTGTATCGTACTTTGTCTTGTAATTCGTGTAGAGATAGATATTTGTTGCGTGAACTTTTGGTTTTGTTTCTATTCTATCATGATGTTTTATTTTAAGTTTCGGACGAAACTTAATTTTAATAGGATAGAATGTAATATCCGGTATTCTCGTTTTCCGTTATCTTGAATTGTTTGTGTTTTGACGCCGACATTTTCTTGTTGACGAATCTAATGATTTCTATCGTAATACTCTATTTGTTTCTGTCGCATAGCCGTTTTAGTCGGGTGCGACTTGTTGTCGCGTACGTTTCTTTGATTAAATGTGTGCATATGATGTGGTATGTGATGCGTCGTTAATTGATTGTTAGTGTTTTGAATCATTGCCGGTGGCTTTGTTATGGTCGTCGTGGGGCGTGTTTCCACGCTGTATATTCATTCGCATTGCTTGTAACGTTTCGCCAATGGGCGAAAGTTATGCGTTCTTGTGTATCTCGTTGAGGTTTCTTGTTGGGATATTGCTTCTCCCTACTTATTTTAAGTTTCCGGACGAAACTTCTTTTAAGGAGGGTAGAATGTAATATCCGCAATTTCGGATTTCCGGTAATTTTCATTTTTCGGCGGAGGTCCGTTTCGAAAACTCGCTTTTGACCGTTTCGTCATTCGGAGAATATTTAATTCTGCACTTTTTGTCATCCGAGTTCGCTTTGCCGCTTTGTTGAGTTCCGTGCTTTTTAGCGACTTTTCCGCGCTTGAGTTCGGTTCTTGCGAATCTCGCTCAAACGCTGCTTGGGGTTTTTCGTAAGTTCATTTAACGTTGTTATACGTGTTGTGAGCTTCGGTTTGATTATTCGTTGTCGTATGGTGATTTTCGGGCATTTGGGCCATTTTCGTAATTTCCCAAAATTTGGGGTAATTACCTTCCGTTGTCGAATTTTGAGCCTTCGGGTGGTCATAATTGTGTGTTCTACTAGCTCTTAGATTCGTCTTTGTGAGTACTTCGTAACCGTATCTTCGGTTCGTATTCAGGTTCGGGTTTCGGTGTCGTTTTGTTGAGTTCAGGATTACTAAACGACTTTTCTAAGTATGAGTTCGGCTTTGTAAAAATCACCATAAATTCTTGGAAACTCCAAAAATTCTGAATCTTTGCAATATTATAAAGCATCAAGTTAGCTTTCCAATGGTTCAAACGGTGAGTCAATCGGAGTCCGGACGAAGGAGTTATGGTCGAAATAGCTAAGACTGCACGATGTGCCTTTTGGTGTTGGAATGGACTGTACCGTGTGCCGCGGCACACTTCAGCTGTGCCGCGGCACTAAGCCGCTTTGGGCAGTTTTTTTGGCCAGGCCGCGGCACACTTGTCTGGCCGCGGCACACAAAGGCAGATCGCTATTTAATGGCCTGGACTGAGTTATCCGGCCATTTCTCATTTTTTCCTTCGTTCCTTCGCGATTTCTTCAGCATAAATGGATGGATTTGAGTAAGAGAATCATAGAACAACACGTTTTGGAAGTTTGATTCATGGATTAACATCATATTCCACCCGGATCGAAGGAGCGAATTCTTGTGAAGAACTCGAGTCGGAACCCTTCCGTTCGTTGCCTTCTTTGGGGTTCGACCTTCCCAGTCGAACCGTGTTCTTCGGAGCGTTCGGTAGCGGTTATTAAGGCAAGTATCTTACTATACGACTTGTATCTTGCGACTAGTAATTACGTATGAGATGTATAATGACTTTGCTTGCCTTCGTAAATATGTTCCGTTTGAGTTGGTTGTGTTTTCCGCAATTTGAAGGCTTTGTGATAATAGTGTTATATCAGTATACGTGTTAGGCGTTGTGCCATTTGTGCAGGAATGCGACGTACATATGGGATGGTTGTACACTTGGTTGTACAATGTATTGTGTACCGAATGTGTGTTATGTTGGTTAAATGTCGTTGATTGATGATAGTTGTTGCGAGTGTCGAGGTTGTGTTATTTGCGTGCAATGTACGATTTTGTGGTGATCAAGGTGATTGATTAATTGTGCTCGTTGTTGTATGTAATGTGAATGTGAATATGTGTGTGACCGCTAAGTTCACTCGTGTTGGTTCGACGGGACCTACGAGGATTCGTGGCAGTGGACTACGGGATCAGAACTTAATGAGGTACTGAGGTCCAATCGTGCTGGTCTGACGAGGCCTACGATAGCAGTGGACCATGAGTTTCGGACACAGTGCGTCCAACCGGGTGAGCTCGACGGGGCTTACGGTGACACGTGGCAGTGGACTACGGTGTCAGGACTGTGTGTGTGATTGATATAGTCCGTGCGGGTTGTTATGCCTACGGAGACACGTGACAGTGGATCACGGTGTCGGAATTGGTTATGTTTGGTTAATAGTCCATGTGGGTTGTTGAACCTACGGAGACACGTGACAGTGGATCACGGTGTCGGAATTGATTATGTTTGTTTAATTGTGCGTGATCTAGTCCGTGCGGGTTGTTGAACCTACGGAGACACGTGACAGTGGATCACGGTGTCATGGGCATGATACTTTTCAAATCAAAGTTTTTACAGGAAAAGTTTTAAGAAAGAATGTTGGGCCGAGCCCCACGAGATATATGGAAATGTTTCCGGTATTGTAAACTGTTGAATTATGAAACAAGTTTTGGGTTAAGGCCCTTAAGTTTTTCGAAAGGTTTTGTGAATCAGGACTTGAGGTCTTAAGGTTTTGAAATTTTAAAAATTCCCGAGATGATAATCTTATTTTCGAATGCTTCATAGCTTATCTTCTCTTGTGAAAACCTCCCGGGAATATTTGATACTTGATTATTATATTTGATCACGATTATTAATTGCTTGTTACATTTCGTATGATTTGATACTTGCACTAGTAAAACAGTGGAGTTTTACTAACCCCGAGTAATCGGGGGTGGATGTCTGCTTTGCGTCGGTACATGCATTTAGGGAGCAATCAGGATTGGCACAAGAGGATGACGAGCTGCGATACTAATCATGAGTCGAGAGTTATTTTGATTTTTGTTGTGTTGTCAGAGTTGATTTCAGTCTTCCGCTGTATTGTATTTCGACCCCTATGTGGGTAATGTTATTTAAGTCATTTTTATCGATTGGGTTGTGTGACCTCATCGGTCTGTGTATTCACGTGTAAGTGACCATATCGGTCTGTATCATTTTATTGTTTTACCCTGGTCGGGCAAGCATTTGGTTGTTTATGGATGTTTAGCCTGGTAGATCCTTGTGGAAAGGGTCTACGGCGTGTAATATTCCCATACGGTTTTGGGGATGTTACAGTCTCTGCCCACAGGACTCGACCGTGTCGTCTGGCACGGCCGAGTCGAACTCTTCCGGATAAGCCAGAATCGACTGCCCAGACGCCCGACCGTGTTCCAGGACATGGTCGAGTCAATGCCGAGTCGCTGTCGGACAGGTCACTATCGGAAGGCCCTTCGCGCCGCGACCGTGTCAAGCAGGACACGGTCGAGTCCCTGCCGGCCAGTTGCGCGCCGCGACCGTGCCGATCGGCACGGGCCGTGTCCGACAGGGCAGTCAACCCCTATAAATTCGTTTTTTGAGCATTTCAGCCCATTCCTTCCATTTCTTCCACCTTCATACGAGAGAGAGAGGCTTGAGGGAGAAAATTCTCTTCACCTATCACTTGAGTGTGTTTTTTAATCATTTTCATTCGGTTGTGAAGCTTGGATACTCGATTAAACTCGTGTTCTTCGGATCGAAGTGGTTGGATCTTCAAGAGGTAATTTCTTCAACACCTTGGATTTTGATTCTATGTTGAGATATGATGTTTTGGACGTTATAATAATGTTATATGAAGGGATATGTATATGATTATGAGTTTGTATAAGGATTCATTGGATTATTGAGGGATTATTCAAGAACACTTTGATTATCGAGTTGAAATTGGGGGTTTTCGATTAATTGTCGTTATAATCACGTTTTGGGATATTCATTTCGGATTATTGATCATTTGGAAGATGTTTATTGGTTTGAAACACCTCTTGGGGGATTTGATAGTGGCTCATTGAGATTTGATTGTAAACAATCGGAGTTTGGCCACAACGTATTCGATATAATGCCCCAATAAACTTAGTTTAATCGTATCGACGTTTTGAGTTCGTTATATTCGTGTTTGATTCATATATTGAACGGGTTGTTGGATATTGTATAATTCAAGGTTGTTCGAGCGACCGATATCTCAATTAGGACGTTGTTCGTGGAAGGATAATTGTCACCGGTATTGTGTAAGTTAATTCTTACTCGGTTAAAAGGATATTCATCCCTTTTGTTGTTGTTCATTCATAATCATAACTCATTCATCATTGTATTAACCGTATCAAAACTTGTTATTGTCAATTAATCACTTGACCATAAGGAACGACGGTTCCAATCATTTCATTGAGCTGTCATTTACTTCACTATCATTCCATCTCGGTGAGTCATTATTCATTTTCGATGTCACTTTTGTTATATCGTGGCATTCCGGGTCATACTGGCGTGCCGGTTGGTATGTGTAGGATTTTCATGTCGGGCACAATTATGTCGTGTGCTGGTTGTTGGCCTCACATTGGACTATGCACACGAGTCGATTGCTTCGTGAGACTGATTAGGCACAAGACCACGCGTGTATTCGATTGATACTCGTTGGTGGCTTGTGCACGGACACATTTCTATCCCGGGCGTAGTGTGGCGCCACCCTTTGAGCCGTACTGTTAGTTGATTCATATAGCATGTTTGATTGCGTATGTTTCGACAGGATATTTCATAACTTCTGATATAATCATGATTGTGTATTTTCAACCCTTGAGGATTGTTGTTCTTTGTAACTGACCCCGTTTGGGGATTTTGTTTTTCAGGTCTTGGTAAGGCAAAAGTACGGGGAGAACACGCTGACTTCGAGGAGTCCCAGTGATACTAGTAGGGGGCCCCGATCTTTCAGTTATTCATGTTATTGTCCTTTATTTTCCGCTGCAGACTTTCATTTGAATACTCCGTTTCATTCAGTGTTGTGTATTTTATCTTCATATAAAATACACTAGTATTCGGTATTGTCCTGGTGTGTTGTAACTAAACTCCTCATCGGAGTAATTATTGTTGTAATGTAGTTCGGTACTACATTTATCTTGTGTAATTCATTCATTTTCATTTGTCTGGTGGGTCCCAGTTGGGGATCTACGGCACTGTAATATCCGCCTAGTTTGGGGTGTTACAGTTTTTGCATTCAGGTTTTGGAGCATAACACAGGGTCGGCACGAAGGATGATGAAAGATGATCGATACTAATCACATGAGGAACCGTACATCGTATATTGGTTCAGTTGTACTTTATTTTCCGCTGCTATATTTTTCCCGTTGTACGGGTGTGGTTGTGTTTTGACCCCTGCGTGGGCATGAGTTGTATTTGAGTTGTATGTATTTGTTGAAAGACCAAATCAGTCTACTGAGTCATTTTGCCCTTAAAGGCATTGTTGTTTTGTTCTATGTTGTTACCAGCCTGGTAGATCCTTGAGGAAGGGTTCTACGGCGTGTAATATCCCTGAGCGGATTGGGGGTGTTACATAAATGGTATCAGAGCCAAGTTGAGGAAACCTAGGCTGTCGGGTCAAGACGTGTTGTTTGAGTCTTGTTTCGTCGGATTTTATCTGACTCAGTCGTGTCGCGATGCGTCGTTTGAGTTTGTTGGTCGTGATTAGTATCGTGGGGCGATCATCATCTTCGTGCGACTTGTGGAAGTAGGTCTCCCTTCTTTGTGTTGTGCCTCGTGTGACACGAGCTATTTTTATGATTATTTGTTAAGTGATGGAATCCTTATGTGGATCTTGATTTCACGATATGTATTTAGTCGACTCTCGTATTTGATTTATACGAGGAGTGTCGTCGCTTGTGATGTCTTTTTATTGTTGTTTTTGTCCGTTGCTGATGATTTTCGAATCGATTTGCACGTTTTACAAGTTCTCTTGTGGAGGCTTTGTGCTTATACGCGTTCGACTTGTTCACTAGCCAGTGCGGGAGGGTCCTTAGAGGCCTCGAATGGGGTCATTGGTTTGTTCTGAATGTGGTATTTTTTTTTCGTTTATTTCCGTTTAAAGACATGTATTGTCTTGATTTTAAACGTTTTGATGCGTGTACTAGGAGTTGTTTCAGTGAACGTCGATATGTGTGAGTTTTGGGCATTCTGGCCTATTGGATTTTTGAAAACCTTGAGTATCTTGGAAAAATAAATTTCGAGACATACTTTTCAAATGAGTTATTTTCTCGTGGTACATCCTAGGTGCCACAATATATTTCAAAAAAAATTCTACTTCGAGGACCAAAATGCTTTGAGATATTTTCAATGTTTTAGAAACACTTTTATTTAGACCCGAGGGTCGAATATTCTGAAAGTTTTCACTAAGAGAAAGTGTCTTCATTTTTATCAAATGCAAAATGGTTCTCCAAAGTCTCGATAACAATGTTTCACGTTTGTACTTTTTGAAAGGTGATTCTCAAGATCAACCGGTGTTCTTCTAAATTATTTTCAAAATGAGGTTTTCGTTTTTAAAACTTATCAATTCCCGTTTGAGGGCCGGGTATGTATGTATGATGTTCGCGTTGTAATTTTGATGTTTGCTCCCAAGTATGACCGATTGGCGGTGTGAGCGTTGAGTCGTTTTCCACACATTTGTTGTGTTAGCCCCTTGTGAGAGGCGGGATGTTGGTGTTGAATGTTGTCGCCTCGTGGTGATTTCTGCGTTGTCGCGGATGTGCGATCTGTTAGAGCTTGGTTTGGTATGACCGTGTGCATCGGTGATGGTTCCGTTATGTGTCGGTTGTTTAATGTCTTGTTACCTTGCTCCCGTTTTTGTGAATTTCGTGGATGAGGTCGGAGGTAATGCCCGTACTATTTTGACTTCTGTATTTTCTCTTTCTCTAGTCTATCGATTCGCTCATGTTCGTTGATACTTTATGAACTTGGTCTGTATTTCGGTTTCATCGTCCGATCGAGCTGTGATCTTGTTGTGGGTCGATCTGGTTATTGCTGTGACTTTTCGGGTTCGGTTCGATTCTTGTGAACCTTGTTCGGGAGCGACATCATTTGGTTCTATTAGTTCTTTTTTTCGAAGTGGATCGGATTTGGAACTCTTGTGGTTTCGACTTTGTCGACTCATTATGTTTGTTGACATTTCTGAGCTTGTCCTGCCCCTTGCTTTTGTTGATCGAACAGGTGTGGTATTGTTTCGGAATAACTCGTTTGTCGTTGTGACTTTTCAATCGCTATTCCCTTTCCGGTGGATCTTATGGG
The DNA here is from genome assembly GCA_033398695.1 of Orobanche coerulescens. Classification (NCBI taxonomy): domain Eukaryota; kingdom Viridiplantae; phylum Streptophyta; class Magnoliopsida; order Lamiales; family Orobanchaceae; genus Orobanche; species Orobanche coerulescens. Next base: position 42,139,444 of record CM065813.1, read on the forward strand.
AATGCATGTCTTGTAGTTCTCACCAGATCATCCTGGGAGTTGTTGTTTGAATTTTATTATCCTTCGTGTTTCGGACATGATTGTTCGATTTTTTTTTGTTGTTGTCTCGGTCGTTTGTTTGTTCGGTTTTTTGTCCTCGTTTTGTGATTGTTGAGCATTTAGGCTCCTTCCTAATTTCCTTAAGTTCGGGAAATTAGTCTCTTTTTCGATCTTCCAACCCTTGGGCGGTGGAATTCCGTATTTGTTCAGCGATTGGCTCGCGTTTTGATTGATGTACCGTTGGGTTGGTCAATCGTATTGATTTTCGTTCGTTGTGTTTTGTGATTGTTTGGATAATTGACTTGATTGTATTATCCATTTGATGACGCTTGTCACTTGTTGGTTTTATTATATCCCTAATGGCGACGTTGTGTTGGTCGTCGTGGAGCGTGTTTTCACGCCGTATATTCCTTTGCGTTGCTTGTAACGTTTCGCCGATGGGCGTAAGTTACGTGTTTTCTTGCTTATCTCGTTGAGTTTTCCTGGCGGGATATTGCTTCTCCCTACTTGTTTTAAGTTTCGGGACGAAACTTCTTTTAAGGAGGGTAGAATGTAATATCCGCAATTTTCGATTTTCGGTAAATTTCTTTTTTCGGCCGGAGTCCGTTTTGACGACTCGCTCATGACCGTTTCGTCATTTCGAGAATGATTAATTCTGCACTTTTTGTCATCCGAGTTCGTTTCGGTATCGTTTTGTTGAGTTCCGAGCTTTTTAGCGACTTTTCCGCACTTGAGTTCGATTCTTGCGAATCTCGTCCGAAACTGTTGTTTCGAGTTTCTCGTAAGTTCATTTAATGTTATTATTCATGTTGCGAGCTTTGGTTTGGTATTTTGATCGCGTATCATGATTTTCGGACGTTTTGGGCCATTTTCGTAATTTCCCAAAGTTTTGGGTAATTAATTCCGTTGTTGAATTCTGAGCCTTCGGGTGGTCGGAATTGTGTGTTTTCTTAGCTCTTAGATTCGTCTTTGCGAGTACGTCGTAACCGTATCATCGATTCGTATTCAGGTTCGGGTTTCGGGGTCGTTCGGGCCGTCGGAGTTGGCCCCGGCCGAGTCATGGCCGGGCAACCTGGGCCCAGCAAGATCGCCGAGTTACGGCGGTAGTGCTCGGCGGCTCGCCGAGTCACGGCCGGCAGCGTTTCAGCTTCGCCGAGCAGCCTGGGCCGCGCACATGCCGGGCAGGGCCGCGGCACACTTTGTGGCATTTTTCGCCAAACTGATCGCACGGTGCCGCGGCACACTCCGGCCGAGCCGCACACCGCCGACCACCGGGAGCCATTTTTGGGCTCGTGCGCGCACACTGCGGCTCTATTTATGGCCCTGCACACGGGTTTTTGGCCATTTTTCTCCTTCTTCTCCTTCTCTTCCGCGGCTGAGGGTGATCTTACCATGGAGCCATGTTGTTTAACAACAAATCCATGAAGTTCTTGAGTTCATATCATCAATCAATCATCCGTTATCATCCTTTGATCCAGCGAATCAAGGTAATCTTCTTAGAACCCTAATTTCGTGAATTTGGGGGTTTTTGCGTTTTTGTCCGATCCGTTCCGTATTATTGATTAATTCATGATGGGTATGATTAATCTTGGTAGTATTCTTGTGTTTAACATCATTTAATCCATTGTTCTTCGTCGAATCGAAGTATATTTCTTGATTTCCTTCGAATCGACTTTTTGGGGGATTTGTCCTCGATCTCGTTTTTCATCCGTTTTTGATGGATCGATTATGGTTAAATGATGTTGTTAAACATATTCTATGGATTGTATATCCATATTTCAACTTGGAATTCCGTTTTCGTGTTTTGTCGGGACGAATCGTGTTCTTGGCCGCTTTGGGGGAAACGCTTGAACATTCGTCGTTCGTTCTTTGAATTCAACGGCTTTGAGTCGTGTTATGGAATTCATTTCATCGTTGTTATTGTCCTTCGTAGTTTATAAACGCGAGTTGGCGATCGGTGGAGTCGGCGGGTTCGTAGGCGGTTCGTGTCAACCTACTTCGGTCAATTCTTCGCGTTATTCTTATTCGAGGCAAGTACCTTGCCCATACTTTTCTTATTTTATGGATATGATGATCGTGATCGTCTTGGTGTGTTTATTTGGTTGTTTGAAATGAAGTTTCAAAAGATTTGGCCTCGTTAAAGGCTCTCTTTCAAAACGCGTGTGTGTTTTGTGAACGTTGTGTTTTGGGAATTGATTATTTTGAATGTTGAAGGCTTTGACGATATCCCTATTGTTTAAAGTTATGGAATCGTGTATTCCGTGTTTAATCTTGTTATTGTGTTTTGAAGAGTTTGATAATGATGTCGGATAAGTGGCCATCCCTAGTAAGTATTCTTGATGAACTTACATTCTTAGCATGTTAGTATTGCATGAGTATCGGGTGTGTGTGTATGCTCACTACGGGTTAGATCCGACGGGGTCTCGGTAGGGGTCCACAGAGGCGTGGGTCCGCGAGCTTGCTTTTAACCACTACGGGTTAGATCCGACGGGGTCTCGGTAGGGGTCCACAGAGGCGTGGGTCCGCGGTTAATTGTGGTGCATTTTACAAATGTGATTTGGATTATTGGCGTTTCCGGAAACGAGTATTTTGAACGGTTTTCATGATTGCATGCATCGACTAAGTGTGTAAGAGGTAAGTTGTTCGTTTGGCTTACTTGGCTAGGATGGCACTAGAGTATTTTGTTGTTTGTGTTAAATCCTTTGTTTGTGGATTTTGATGTTGGGAGACGAACCTTGTGGTCATTCTTGTGTATTATGAGTTGATGAGATTTGGGGCTAAAATCCCAACGGTTTGGTAAGGGTCATTTTTTGGAAAATAAACCTTTGGGGCGGTGACCCCTTTCGTCTTTTGGGTTTTGAAAAGTGGGATTTGATAATCCTAAATTGTTTTCTATTAAAACTCCCGATGGTATTTCAAATCATTTTATAGATTGTTTCCCTTGATATTTTGATCTTGAAATTTTGAAATGTTTTCTCAAACTCTTGCCTCGGAAGGTACTTTTCGTTCGTTTGGATCTTTGAGGATCCTTGGTTATTGTTATTCGGGGAATGTGAATGGTATGGCTCGTATTTGCACTTTGTTCTTGCACTAGCAAAACAATGGAGTTTTGCTAACCCCCGAGTATTCGGGGGGTGGATGTCTGTTTTTGCATTCCGGTTTTGGAGCATAACACAGGGTCGGCACGAAGGATGATGAAAGATGATCGATACTAATCACATGAGGAACCGTACATCGTGTATTGGTTCAGTTGTACTTTATTTTCCGCTGCTATATTTTTCCCGTTGTACGGGTGTGGTTGTGTTTTGACCCCTGCGTGGGCATGAGTTGTATTTGAGTTGTATGTATTTGTTGAAAGACCAAATCGGTCTACTGAGTCATTTTGCCCTTAAAGGCATTGTTGTTTTGTTCTATGTTGTTACCAGCCTGGTAGATCCTTGAGGAAGGGTTCTACGGCGTGTAATATCCCTGAGCGGATTGGGGGTGTTACAGTAACTGACCCCGTTGGGGGATGTTGTTTTCAGGTCATGGCAAGGCTAAAGCACAAAAAGAGAACGTTGACGGAGAGGAGTCCTAGTGATACTAGTAGGGGGGCCCAGTCCTTTTCAGTCATTCATGTTTCTTCACTTTTATTTCCGCTGCAGATTTCCGTTTGGATATTCCTTTTTATTCGGTGTTGTATATTTTATCTTCATATAAAATATACATGTATTTTGTATTTCCTGGGTGTGTTATACTTGAAACTCCTCATCGGAGTAATTAATGATATAATGTGGTTCGGCACTATAATTATATTATTTAATTCATTAATTTCCATTCGCCTGGTGGGTCCCAGTTGGGGGTCTACAAAACTGTAATATCCGCCTACTTTGAGGTGTTACAAAAGACTCTCACTCTACAAGTGGGTATGTATTTACTATTGGGGGTAGAGCTATATCTTGCAAATCAAGCAAGCAAACTTGTATAGCTCGATCCACCATGGAATCGGAATTTATAGCTCTATATAAAGCTGGAGAAGAAGCTCAATGGCTTCGTAACTTTCTTGAGGATATTCCACACTGTAAGAAGCATCTGCCTAGTGTTATGATCCATTGCGATAGCTAAGCAGCAATTGGAAGAGCAGAGAGCCTTATGTATAATGGTAAGTCTCGACACATTCGTCGGAGATATAATACTGTGCGATAATTGATAAAAAAAATGGAGTTATATCTATTGACTATGTGAAGTTAAATGTTAATTTGGTGGATCCACTCACAAAAGGTGTGAATAGAGATCAATTTCATAAACTGCTAGAGGGAATGAGATTAAAATCCACATCTTGAAGAACGATCATAGTGGTAACCCAACCTTGAAGACTGGAGATCCCAGAAACTTGGTTCAATAGGAAAACAAAGTTATGAAAGTTCTATTAAAAAGCGCTTATAATAAATTCATCCTTATAGAGAAGAATAAGTGCTGAATCCTGTGAATGTGGTGAGGTTAAGTCTCTGGACTTTTAATGGTTCCTTGTCCTTGAAAAAGAGAAGTATTGTAGGGTACTATATACAAGGAGACCACCTATCTAAGTGTGAGGATGGGATACCTCGAATAAATACTTAGGAAATCAAGATGTTGTCCATGGCCAAAACGGACACAACTATGAGAATGGAAGGTGTTGAGACATTGTTGTGTAAGTGTCGTTGACTCGATATATACCAAGGAGGATTAGTTCAAGGCACAGTGTCCACTAAGACGCCGGTATATCCGACGATATTTTACTAAGAAAGGTTCAAAGCCACAAACTACCTTTCCCCATGCAACAGTGTTTTACGGAAACTGGGTATGTGAGTCTCCATTCATGCATGCGTTTATTTCAACTCATGTGGGAATTGTTGGAATTTGGTTTTAGAAAAAAATGAGTTTTGACTAAATTTAAACCAATATAATGATAATGAAATATTTAGCTCTTGGGAATTAAATATTAAATTGTGAATCTACGTTTCGAGAAGATAAACATAGGATTTTATTTTTCTCAAAATCGATTTTTGGTGAGTGAGAAATAAATGATAAGAGTTGGCCATTTAATTGAAATGGTGAAGAGTTAACCAAGTCTAAAAGTTAAAAACCCAACTGATATTTGGGGTTAAAAACCCATATGATATTTGGGGTGGAAAACCATCTGATATTTGGGGTTGAAAACCCATCTGATCTGATATTTGGGGCTGAAAACCCATCTGATCTGATATTTGGGGCTGAAAACCCATCTGATCTGATCTCTGGGGCTAGAAACCCATCTGATCTGATATTTGGTCTCGGTTGAAATGAGGCAGGTTGAGAACTTAGCTTCTGGAATATGACTCTTCACACTCCATAATGTAATGTCCGAATTAAATGAGACTATTTATGGAGGTAACTCTTTAGCTGAAGAATTAAAAAGAATTAATGGCACTTTAATATATAGCAACTCCCCACCTGATGGAGTGGAATTGGACCCTATAAAAGAGGGTCTTATGCATTTCATTTCATACACCATAACATAGACGAAATATAAGCATATCACATATTGCAGCATATTTCCCTTTTGTTTTCGTGCCCAGTTTCCAGCACTTGAAGGTTCGCCGGAGTTCTGAGTTTTAGAGAACACCTAACTCAGAAACGTGTAGCAGTTGTATCTTGGACCTGAGTCGTCTGCTCTTATACGGGGGCAAAATTGTCTTACGGAAAGAGTTATCTCGCCTCTGCTAAAGTTGTAATACCCGTAATTTTGATTCCCAGTAATTTTCTATTTTTCGCGGAAGTCCGTTTTGACAACTCGCTTGGGACCTTTTCGTCACCCTGAGAATGATTAATTCTACACTTTTTGACATCCGAGTTCGTTTCGGTATCATTTTGTTGAGTTCCGTGCTTTTCAGCGACTTTTCCGCACTTGAGTTCGATTCTTGCGAATCTCGTTCAAAACTGCTGTTTTGAGTTTCCCGTAAGTCCGTTTAACTTTGTTAGAAGTGTTGTGAACTTCGGTTTGGTTATTCGATCGCGTATCGTGATTTTCGGGCGTTATGGGCTGTTTTGTAATTTAACCAAAGTTATGGGTATTCTATCTGTATTCGTTGTCTCGACTCTTTTCTCGGTCGCGTATGATTAATTATTACATTACGCTTTCATTTCGGGTCGTTGATGTTGTCCGCGAACTTTTCGTCGTGTTCGTTAAAATGCGTTTTAAATCGAGTCGCCGAGCCACAGTGATCGGGCCGGTGGACGATTGCGGATCGACCGGACGGCCGCAGTTCGCCGGACGATGGTCGCACCGACCGAGCACAGCGAGAACCGCGTAAGCGCGCACGCTCTGGCCAGGACGCCTTCTGCGCTTAGCTTCAGCGATCTGCGCCTGTGTCAGTCGGCCAGACGCTATCGCTCGGGCACCGGGATTACGAGGTTCGGACTCGGGTAGGATCGGCGAGTAGAGCACGCTCTGCCCGGCCGTTGCGCCGACCGGCAGGGGTAGCGTCTGTTGTCGGCCGACTAGCGTACGCACGGATGAGCTTGCTAGTCCGCAGGCTACCGGACACGTCGGCTAGCGCGCGCGAGCTTCGCCGTAGCGCACGCTAGTGGGAGTCGGGCGGACGAGTCATGGTCGGCGGGTGGTCGGTGGTGCCGGGTCATGCGGGCCATGGCCGAGAGTCTTTGGGCGTCTTGGTCGATAGCGCACGCTAGTCAGGAAGGCTAGCGCACGCTAGTTCCGCCAAGATATAAATGACATGACCACTTTCTCACTCATTTTTCATTTCCTTTCTCTTCGGTCCGCGGCTGGAGCTTCGGAGAAGATGAAGCCATGTTGTTAAACAACAAATCCATGAAGTTCCTGAGTTCATATCATGGATCGATCATCGTATAACATCCTTCGATCCAGCGAATCAAGGTTAGATCTCTAGAACCCTACTTTTGGGGAGATTTGGGGATTTTTGCGGTTTTGTCCGATTCATTCGGTTTTGCTGAGTAATTCATGATGAATATGATTAATCTTGTTGGTACTCTTAGTTTCCCTACGGATTCATGGTATATTTCGTGATTTTTACGAAATCGAGAGGGTTTGGTTGTGGCCCGCCCTCGTTGTCGTTTTTATACGAATATACATGAATCGTAGGCGGGTTTCCGGACGTATTCCAATTCCGTATTAGTTTAGAATCTGTTGTGATGGTATTCTTCGAATCGTTAGGTTCGGTTTCGATGGTTCCTAGCATTCGTCGGTGACTTTCCATTCCGTTCGTTGCGTCGTCGATTATTCAAGGCAAGTATACATTTATGATTGTACGTTCTCAACTTTGAAAGTATGAAATATTGATGGTATGATTATTTCTAGCCACTCCGGGACGGGCCGATGGTCCTCTGAGGGTTTCGTAGCCTCTGGTGCGATTCCACGGTTGATATGAACGAACTGTTTCTACGGCATTCATATGAAATAATATTGGCATGTAATGAACGAACCGTTTTGACGGCATTCCTACATGTAACGGCGTATGATATGAACGAACCGTTTCTACGGCATTCACATACGTCTTGATATTTTAGTCATTCTGGAATACTAGTCTTGAATTGATGAATTGACGGATTACATTTACTTTATTGTCGAGGAGTATTGTGTTTCATACTGTTATACTTGCACTAGCTATTCGACGGCTAACCCCTTTATAGGGGAAATACTTTTTATGTATTTCAGGTTCCAGGAGAGAGGACAGGCGGGTATCGGGTCGGCCTGAAGATGATGGACAAGTGTGATACTGTGTCTTATCTCCGGTTATCTTTTTGGATTCCTCCATTTAGTGTTGTTGTACTGGAATGGATTTTAAATACTCGAGTATTGTATTTCAGTTTCCTTGATGTTCCGGCCTATGTTGCCGAGGTATTGATTTGTGCAGTGATGTATATGGTTTCATTGGTTATGGTTTTGAATACCATTTGTATCGTCTTTCTTTCCATTGTATGTAGACCTTCTTGGTCAAATTTTATAGTTCCGCGTATGTTTAGCCTTGTGTGTCCCACGGCGGGGCTCACGGCGCTGTAATATACCCTGAATAACTTGGGGGTGTTACAGAATATGGTATCAGAGCTTAGGTTTATGGATACCTAGGCTGTCGGTCTTTTGGGTCGATTGAGTCGTCATTTGCCCACAGTATCACTACTCTGCCATCATCACAGTGCGACCGGTACTTGTAAGTCCTCTCACTCTTCTTGTATTTTCTTTACCGTTTCGTTTTTTAGCTTGGTATTCTTTGGAATTGGTCACTTCGAGAAGGTGCGATTTGGATTATACTTCCGCATGTGTGTGCCCTTTAGAATGTTGGATGTAAGGAGAAGAAGTCGTGACTGTGGTTACGGACGTGAACCCTTCCTTGAGATTTTGTCAAATTGCTAATTTCGATATTAGCGTGTATCGGTTTTGTGTTGAGACTTTGTTTGGGAGTCGCATGCTAGTACCACGGGAGATCATCGACTTCACAGACCTGTAAGTATGTTGTTTGGATTATTCGATAATTCTTGGTTATCTTGGTGATTTTGGATTTATATGTTGGATAATTGTGCTTGAGGATGATGTGAGCGTATGACAATGTTGCTGAATGCGTATATGTATTCATTGTGCCGTATGATCATTTGGAATGTCGAGATGTTGGTAGAGAATAGCGGAAAATGGCTAAGTACAGCTACGTTAGCGCACGCTACAGGGTATGCCTAGCGTGCGCTAAGATATATACTTAGCGTACGCTACGGTGCATACTCGCACGCTAAGAGATTTGGTTACGTACGCTAAGGAGGACCCCTAACGTACGTAACGACTTGCTGGGTTAGTTTCGGAAGGTGGCCGACAGGTAGGCCCAGGTTGATTTTTTATATTCAGTTAGCGCACGCTAACGCATGTTGGTTAGCGCACGCTAACACCAGATCGCCAATAATGGAATCTTAGCTTTCGGCGGGTGGACCCGGCCATGTTCGACGCGTGTCCAGATAAGGTCAACGAGTGCTTGTCGTGTAGAGCTAGCGCACGTTAAAACCGTATGATTAGCGCACGCTAATTCCATATCGGTCAAAAGAATCCCGATAATCGCGGATGCTTTCGGCATGTGGGGGCACGATACTGTAGCAAGTCAACGACGATTAGCGCGCGTTAAGGTCGAAGAATAGTGCACACTACTGAGCATTTAACTGTATCAAGTCAACGCCTGTTAGCGTACGCTAATGTATGGGCATTACATACGTTAGATGAATTTCGAAGCAATGTAGTAGCTTCTGGACTGCCCGATAACGCACGCTATCAAGGAAGGATAGCGCACGCTGGTCATGTAGCGCACGCTAAATATAAGGTCTAGCGCGCGCTAGTGATGTGTTTTATAGAAAGGATAGACGAGTGCTGAGAGGCATTTTGTCCATTCTCCTTCCTTCAGTCAATAGAGAGAACCTTGGGAAGTACTTGAAGTTCCTAAACATTGAGAGATGATTCTCTCAAACAAGATTAAGATGGAGAGCTCGGATTTAAGTATTGTTCTTGAAGTTTTTGATGATTCTTGCAATGGAGTTCAAGTTATTCTTCTTCGTGGTTCGTCCATACATGGTAGTCCTCGTATCCCTTTGATAGTGGTTCATTTTTTTTAAGGATTACTACTTGGGAGGGAGTATGTTGGGAGTCGTGTATTTTGATGTTGTCTTATTTCAATGAAAATGCATAAATTGGATTGTACTTTTATCCGCTGCGTGAGTATTTTGAAAGGACTTTTGGTATTTTGCCAACTAAATTTTATTTTGTAAAACCGATTCCCTAAACTGAGTCTTTGGCATTTTGGCCTTGATCATTTTGACGGTATTTGGAAAATGATTTTTTCTTAATATTTGAAAAAAAAAAAAATATTACCGTCATCGGTCTTTTTAGCATTTTTGAAATGATGTGGAAAAATTGTGCTTAGCCTGGTAAATCCTTGTGAGAAGGGTTTACGGCGTGTAACATTCCCAGGAGGATCTGGGGTGTTACAATTGTGGTATCATGTGATAATGTTATACGAGATTTATTGGAATTGTAATAAGAGATTTCGGATGTTGATATGATTATTGAGACCTTCTTCATATGGTGATGACAGTATTGTTGCGACTCTTAAGGTTGTATGAATGGCATGACGAAGAAAATGGTAACATGGAGATATATACCTCGGATATGTTGTTCTGAATGGGATTTCGGATATTTCGTGTTCTTGAAGAACTCTTGAATTATACGAAGTGATGAATTTTTTTTTTCTAGAAGTGTTGATGTTTTGAAAATGAATATGGAATATTCATATATAGAGCTAAACTATGTGTTTGATATAATATTCGTATAGGAATACGAATGTGATTATGAGTTCGATGAGACTATTATTCATCTCCGAATTTGGAAGCCCATACGTATGGAGCAAATGTTCAAGTCGAATGATTGGACTATTTGATAATCTTTTAGTAGGATTATCTATTGTTTTGAACCAGTCGGATGATTCGAAATGATGACGGTCATAAGTAAATTTTAACGATGGATTTACGAGAAGGGAACCTTATCAATCCGAACTTAAGAATTGAGTTTGGAACATTTAGACCCTTATTATTGGTCCTCATTTGTTGCTGATATGATCATCATATTTCGACTCGTATTGTGGACAGGATGTGTAAGTGTCTGAGTTGGATTGTTCAGACTGTGATTAGTCGAGATATGGTGAAACGATTGAGTTTGTGGTTTGGTGGTATTGATATTGGTCGTCATCGAACCTGTTGATTATTAATCCTTCGTTTTACAATAAGATATGATGTTTGATCGTGAATTATGACTGTTGTGTTGCGGTTAAGGTTGAAGGGTTCGTAGATTAACTTGGTCGAGACTGAGTAATTCGTAAGACGAAATCAACTGAATTGGTAACAGTTCGTTGTATTGATATCGAGGCAAGTTTTATACTCGTACTAATCAATGAGACTAATGTTATCGTGTAGGTGTACGAATGTGTGAATCATTTCAAGACTTGGTCTCCTTATGATTGTTTTGATATCAGGGGTGTTGTTGCCCAAAATATCTATCCGAAGATTAAATACTGCTGGAGACGGACAACAAACAACAATTGCGGGAGCACTTCCGAGAGAAGATAAATAAAACAAGATTTGCCGGGTTTGTTAGGCCCGGGCTTGAATGCTCTCGCGAGATGTTATTAATACGAATATTCGTGGATACAAGTATTAATGAGAGAAATCTAAATACAATGAGTGTAAAAAGACTCTGTTAATCCGGCTCTTGAGCGAAGCTCGGTGTTCTTCGTCCCCGCTGATAATCTGCTGGATGAGATAGGCCGGGAGAAGTAAGACCGAAAGATAACTGTTTGCCAAGAGTTGGATGTTTGCCAAGTGTAAGTATTTTGCTTCTGTATGGTGTGAAATGAGAGAATGCAGAGAGAGAATCCAAGTGCAGGCTGCCTTCTTTATATAGGGGTTGAGGTGCCTTGTTCCCTAGTGGGCGATCGCCTTTCGGCCATTAATGTAATGGGGCGATCGTCCGAAAGGTCACATGGGCTGCCTGCCAAAAGTCTATGGCTCTGTTTGGTAGCCACTGTGAGGTCCAATGAGGAGCCACGCGTCCTAAATCGTCACAGGAGGTCCCACTTTGTTACTTTCGGCGGACTTTGTCGATAGGAAAGGTAGGTGACAGTGGTCACCGGCCTTGTCCGTCGGCTCCTTTCGCAGTCTGCGGCCTGTTGGTAGGTGAGGTAGGTGACAGTTTGTCGGCGCCTTTTGCGGATCTCGCACGTGGGTCCGTCTGTTGCTCGGCCTTGGCCGATGGATGGCCATCGGCCCGGATCGTCATGATGCGGTCGTCTCTAGCCGACACCGAGGATCGTTCTCGGCCGATCAAGGTCGGCATTGGTCGGTCACCAAGGGTCGGTCGGCAAAGCGCCGAGAGATGATCGTCCATAAGTTTGCCGCTGTCGCCAGCGCCGAGAGATGATCGTATTGGATGTCGATCGCTCGGCACCGGGACTTGTCACAGGACCTTGACTGGTCGATTCATGCTTGTCTGTAGGGCTAAGGCTAGGTCGCCGGTCAGCCGGCTCAGATTCTTCCTTGGGCCTCGCGGCGACTTGGTCGCCCGACCTCCTAGGCGATCGCCGGTCGGAAGGTGTTAATTCTTGACACAACAATTGCCCCCCAGATTGCTCCTATGTTGAAGACATGGGGCGAGGTGGTTCTTGCTGGCGATCGTGTAAGGATGAGGACGGGCGATCTTGCTGAGCTGACTTATGATTTCGGACTTGGGCTATCATGGTCGATTGGCTTAGCTATCTTTCGGTCTTGTACCTGCAAAAACAACATTGGCCGATCCCCCATGGAAACTTGGTGGTTTCGCTTTGTTTGAGGAATCGTGCACGGTCGCGGAGATCGATGGACCGACTCCATGACCGTGTCTTGGTGCGCGAAGAAATTGAGTGTCCCGTGACTCACTTTATTATGAGGGTCCTCTGTTAGGCTGCGCCTCGCCTCGTATTTAAACGAAGGGCGTGCGGTCTCGGTCTAGAGGAGTCCTTGCGCGGGGCAGCGTCGGATGAATCAACTCCACGCCCGCGGCTTGTTAGCTCTGCTTCCACCTCGGCCAGCCATGGAGATGGCCGACCTCGACGGTGTACGTTGAGACGGGGATTGTGGCATGGGTCCACTGATTAATGTTGGAGAGCCCTCAGACTACGCCGGCCTCGTATTTAAACGAAGGGCGGGCGATCTCGGCCGAAAGGGACCTTGCATGGCCGGGCGGCCGGTTCCATCGATTGCCGTGACCATGGCTTTATGATGTGCGGTGGAGGCGATCTTATGCCTTAGTCCGTCATGTTATATCTTTGGATGTAGATGGCGATCGTGTCCACCGGGTTGCCGATGATGTAGCGTGATGATCGGCGATCGGGCCGAAGATCGCGATCGTCGCTCGACTGCCGATCGCTTTATTCGTAGGTCGACGTCGGCGATCGGGCGGGAGATCGTCGTCCGGGCGCCGATCGCGTTGCTCACAGGCTAAGAATGAACCTTTGCCTGGCCAGAAAATCTGTGGCTCTAGCCTGGAAGGCTGCGTAGGTTGTAGGTTGGGTCTTCGTGAGATGCCTCAACATAGGCGAAAAACCCTGAAATCCTCCTAGGACCGCGTAGAGGGCGGTCTCATCGCTTATGGGCTCGCCATTGAGGATGATTACGTCTACCCGGTCGATGTAGTCCGAGTCGGACTCTTCTTCTCCCTGCTTGATTTTCATCATGGGGAGGGGACCTTCGGGCCGGACGACCCTGGTGGCGAAGTACTCCGTGAAGACGTGCGCCAACTCGTTAAAGGAGCCAATGGACCGAGGTGGCAATGAAGTGTACCACCGGTGGGCGAGGTCGTCCAGCGTCAGAGGGAACATTCGGCACCTGGTCGCGTCAGATGCCCCACACCCGGTCATGTAGATATTGAACTTCCTCAGGTGCACCTGGGGGTCCGATCGCCCCTCGTACACGGGTGTTTGCGGGGGAGCGATCTTGTGCTGCACGGGGGCGAGCTCGATGTCGATCGTGAGCGGCTCGCTTGGCCCGGCGATCGTCTTCTTGGCGCCTGCCCTGGATTCCAGGAGCGCCTTCATGTCGTCGAGTTGACGTTGCATCGCAGCCATTGCCGTGGCTTGGTCGCTTGCAGATCGGCTTTGGGAGCAGGAGCCGAGGCGATCGTGTACCGATCTCCGGGCTCCGCTGCTGCCGGCCTTGGTAATTTGGCGAGGGGGAGCCAGACGGCTGGGCTGCCTTGTGGGAGTCAGATAGGCCGAGCTCCTGGTGACGGACTCAAACTCTGTCGACTCGTAGATGGGGCCGGACTGCCCCGGTAGCCAGGTCGGGTCACTGCCCAGGCGATCGAAGACAGAGGTGCCCCGGCTGGCGAGCGCCTCTTCTTGCGGACGGGAGCCCCCTGGCGATCGCTCGGCCAGTGACGCCTTGAGCTTCCGCTTGGACTTCCAGCGGACGACCGAGGGGGCGATAGCGGGAGGCGCGTCGAGAGCACTCCGTCGCTCCTGTAGGACGGCCAGGGCCCCTTCGATCTGTTCCTTGGTTCGGAACCGATCGAGCGAGAGGCAGGCCGCCGTCGAGGCGAGATCGAGCGTCTCGATCAGGCGGCTACCTTCCACCATCGGCCGTGTGGCTCGGGCCCGGGACGGAACAGGGTGCAGCCGTCGCTGGCTTTCTTCGACGCGGAGGCGGAAGACATGATTTCTGAAGGATTTCTTTGAAGTGCAGTAAGTGTCACTTCAAGTATCTGCCCCGAGAACAATGAGTGTTCTTCGGGACGGTAGGTATATAAAATCGAGGGTTGGATGCCCTCCTTCTAGCCCAATTGTTGTTGCCCAAAATATCTATCTGAAGATTAAATACTGCTGGAGACGGACAACAAACAACAATTGCGGGAGCACTTCCGAGAGAAGATAAATAAAACAAGATTTGCCGGGTTTGTTAGGCCCGGGCTTGAATGCTCTCGCGAGATGTTATTAATACGAATATTCGTGGATACAAGTATTAATGAGAGAAATCTAAATACAATGAGTGTAAAAAGACTCTGTTAATCCGGCTCTTGAGCGAAGCTCGGTGTTCTTCGTCCCCGCCGATAATCTGCTGGATGAGATAGGCCGGGAGAAGTAAGACCGAAAGATAACTGTTTGCCAAGAGTTGGATGTTTGCCAAGTGTAAGTATTTTGCTTCTGTATGGTGTGAAATGCGAGAATGCAGAGAGAGAATCCAAGTGCAGGCTGCCTTCTTTATATAGGGGTTGAGGTGCCTTGTTCCCTAGTGGGCGATCGCCTTTCGGCCATTAATGTAATGGGGCGATCGTCCGAAAGGTCACATGGGCTGCCTGCCAAAAGTCTAAGGCTACAGCTGGTAGCCAGCTGTGAGGTCCAATGAGGAGCCAGCACGCGTCCGTAAGTACTGTCACAGGAGGTCCCACTTTGTTACTTTCGGCGGACTTTGTCAGTAGGAAAGGTAGGTGACAGGCTGTGGTCACCAGTCTTGTCCGTCATCTCCTTTCGCAGGTCTGCGGCCCTGTTGGTAGGTGAGGTAGGTGACAGGTTTGTCAGCGCCTTTTGCGGATCTGCACGTGGGTGCTGTCCTGTTGCTCGGCCTTGGCCGACTGGATGGCCATCAGCCCAGATCGTCATGATGCAGTCGTCTCTAGCTGGACACCGAGGATCGTTCTCGGCCAGTCACTGAAGGTCGGCATTGGTCGGTCACCAAGGCTCGGTCGGCAAAGCGCTGAGAGATGATCGTCCATAAGTCGGTCGCCAGAAGTCGGTCGCCAGGCGCCGAGAGATGATCGTATTGGATGTCGATCGCTCGGCACCGGGACTTGTCCTGGGACCTTCGGCTGGTCGATTCATGCTTGTCTGCCGGGCTAAGGCTAGGTCGCCTGGTCGCTGGTCGGCAGTTCTTCCTTGGACGCTCGGCAGCGACTTGGTCGCCCGACCTCCTAGGTGATCGCCGGTCAGAAGGTGTTAATTCTTGACACAACAATGGGATCGTTTGATACGACACCCGTCGACAAATCATGCCAAATTTTATTGTTGTTCGTAAACGGCCGATTGAAGGCATTGATGTATTCGAATTTCATCTTCATTATCGGTAACTGATTTAAGTGTGCCGAGACATCCGTTGTACCGTTGTTATCGAGTTGCCGTTCTAAGGTAACCGAAGTATTGAATTGGGACTGTCGAAGATAGTTCCCATCCGTCGAGTCGTTATCGATTGGTCGTTCGAAGACAATCGAGATATTGAATGGGGATCGCCGAGGATAGTGCCCATCTGTGAGTTATTATTGTCGTGTTGGCCAACTCGGGCGGACACTATTATTCTCGTGAACTCGATAACTTTGTGATCGTTGAGGGTGGAGGATTTCCCGAATTGTGGTGTTGTGGTTATTGCCGTGTTAATCGGTCCTTAGGGAATTCGATCCCGTGATGGTTGTTTTGAATATCGTTGGTCGTGTCGATCTTTCATTATTCGTGTGTCATCGTTCACTTGGTGAGTCGTATGATCCGTATTGGATGTTTTATCCCTTGAGTTTCGTTGTCATGTTGTATCGTGGCATATCTGGAATCATGTCTGCGTGCCGATTGGTTATGTGTAGGATTTTTAGCCAGGCACTCGATGGTCATGCGTGGATGTTTCCGCATTGGACCGTGCACACGAGACGTAGTTCTTGAGGCTAATTAGGTACATTGTCACACGTATATTCTGGATTCCGTATACGGGGTGGACATGTGCACGGACACATTTCCGGATCGGGCGTACTGTGATGTCCCTCTTGAGCTTTATTGTTTGATCGTTCGTAGTCCATGTTGTATTAGATATGTCCGACGATTTGCGACTGGTTGTTCATACGCCGAGGGGTATGTCCGATATCGAGTTGGTTCCTTTGAGATCTATTTTGTGATGATTCTGACTTTGGGCTGTTCGGCTTTCAGGCCATTGTGATGTATGGGTATTTCCGTTGGAGCCTTCGGGCATTGTAAATTCGTATCTTTTTCGGCATTGGTTTGGTTTACCTTCGGGTAATGTATTGTTGTGTTCTATATTGATGACTCGCCGTTTGGGCGTAAGTTTTCGGTTCTTGTGTATCTCGTTGAGTTTTTTCTGGCGGAATATTTCTTCTCCCTACCTGTTTTAAGTTTCGGGACGAAACTTCTTTTAAGGAGGGTAGAATGTAATACCCGTAATTTTGATTCCCAGTAATTTTCTATTTTTGGCGGAAGTCCGTTTTGACAACTCGCTTGGGACCGTTTCGTCGCCCTGAGAATGATTAATTCTACACTTTTTGACATCGGAGTTCGTTTCGGTATCGTTTTGTTGAGTTCCGTGCTTTTCAGCGACTTTTCCGCACTTCAGTTCGATTCTTGCGAATCTCGTTCTAAACTGTTGTTTCGAGTTTCCCGTAAGCCCGTTTAACTTTGTTAGAAGTGTTGTGAACTTCGGTTTGGTTATTCGATCGCGTATCGTGATTTTCGGGCGTTATGGGCCGTTTTGTAATTTACCCAAAGTTACGGGTATTCTATCTGTATTCGTTGTCTCGACTCTTTTCTCGGTCGCGTATGATTAATTATTACATTACGCTTTCATTTCAGGTCGTTGATGTTGTCCGCGAACTTTTCGTCGTGTTCGTTCCGTACGTTTTCGGAAATCGAGTCGTCGAGCCCTGGTGATCGGGCACTGGCCGGACGATTGCGGGACTGACCGGACGGTCGCAGGTTCTGGCCGGACGATGGCTGGCACTGACCGAGCAGGCAAGCAGAACCGCGTAGCGCACGCCACGGCCGGATGCCGCCTTGCGCTCTTCAGCGCAGCCGCACGCTGTCAGTCGGCCAGACGCCATCGGGCCCGGGCGAGGGATTCGAGGTTACGACTCGGGTAGGATCGGCAGTAGCGCACGCCATCGCCGGCCGTTGCGCACGCCGATGGCCGGGTAGCGTCGCTGTCGGCCGACTAGCGTACGCACGGATGAGCTTGCTAGTCCGCAGGCTACCGGGCCAGTCGGCTAGCGCGCGCAGGCTTCCAGCCGTAGCGCACGCTAGCGGGAGTCGGGCGGACGAGTCATGGTCGGCAGAATTAGTCGGTGGTGCCGGGTCATGCGGGCCATGGCCGAGAGTGCTGGGCCGATACTGACCGATAGCGCACGCTAGTCCGGGAAGGCTAGCGCACGCTAGTTCCGGCCTAGTATATAAATGACAGAACAGCCACTTTCTCACTCATTTTTCATTTCCTTTCTCTTCGGTCCGCGGCTGGAGCTTCGGAGAAGATGAAGCCATGTTGTTAAATAACAAATCCATGAAGTTCCTGAGTTCATATCATGGATCGATCATCGTATAAGATCCTTCGATCCAGCGAATCAAGGTTAGATCTCTAGAACCCTACTTTTGGGGAGATTTGGGGATTTTCGCGGTTTTGTCCGATTCATTCGGTTTTGCTGAGTAATTCATGATGAATATGATTAATCTTGTTGGTACTCTTAGTTTCCCTACGGAATCATGGTATATTTCGTGATTTTTATGAAATCGAGAGGGTTTGGTTGTGGTCCGCCCTCGTTGTCGTTTTTATACGAATATACATGAATCGTAGGCGGGTTTCCGGGCGTATTCCAATTCCGTATTCTTTTAGAATCTGTTGTGATGGTATTCTTCGAATCGTTAGGTTCGGTTTCGATGGTTCCTAGCATTCGTCGGTGACTTTCCATTCCGTTCGTTGCGTCGTCGATTATTCAAGGCAAGTATACATTTATGATTGTACGTTCTCGACTTTGAAAGTATGAAATATTGATGGTATGATTATTTCTAGCCACTCCGGGACGGGCCGATGGTCCTATGAGGGTTTCGTAGCCTCTGGTGCGATTCCATGGTTGATATGAACGAACCGTTTCTACGGCATTCATATGAAATAATGTTGGCATGTAATGAACGAACCGTTTTGACGGCATTCCTACATGTAACGGCATATGATATGAACGAACCGTTTCTACGGCATTCACATACGTCTTGAGATTTTAGTTAATCCGTAAGACTAGTCTTGAATTTATGAAAAGACGGAATACATTTACTTTATTGTCGAGGAGTATTGTGTTTCATATCGTTATACTTGCACTAGCTATTCGACGGCTAACCCCTTTATGGGGAAATACTTTTATGTATTTCAGTTCCAGGAGAGAGGACAAAGGGTATCGGGTCGGCATGAAGATGATGGGCAAGTGTGATACTGTGTCTTGTCTCCGGTTATCTTTTTGGATTCCTCCATTTAGTGTTGTTGTACTGGAATAGATTTTAAATACTCGAGTATTGTATTTCAGTTTCCTTGATGTTCCGGCCTGTGTTGCCGAGGTATTGATTTGTGCAGTGATGTATATGGTTTCATTGGTTATGGTTTTGAATACCATTTGTATCGTCTTTCTTTCCATTGTATGTAGACCTTCTCGGTCAAATTTTATAGTTCCGCGTATGTTTAGCCTTGTGTGTCCCACGGCGGGGCTCACGGCGCTGTAATATACCCTGAATAACTTGGGGGTGTTACAAAAGTTGTAATTTTTATTCAGCTTTTTAATTTATTAAGATTGTAATAGGTTGTCTTTCTTTGTAATTTTTATTGTAATTACATTGCTGGAAATTCACAGAACCAAAATTATTTTGAATTATATTGCCATTGACATGAAATGAGGACGTTTTCCTTCCTTAGAACTGTTCTTCTTATTTATTTATTTATTTATTTACTGATTGATATTCTGTTAATGTAATCATTTTATAATCTATAAATAATACTTGAAATCATACATGGATCGCAATTTTATGTCATTGATCAAGAATCCAAATTTATTTATGTTATTTATGTAACGATCATTGACGGTTTCAAAGTTTGATTCATGTTAGCTGACCCCAAATCATTTTGGGACTAAGGCTTAGATGTTGTTGTTGATCAAGAATCCAGCTCAAACGCGTTGAGAATAACGGGAACAAGCTTCCCAAACACGAAATAGTTAGAATTTTTATAAGATGCTCGGATACAGAGACCTCAGAGGTCTTCATTAATGGCTCGCAGTCTAGATATCTTGCTAAAGCAACCTCATATTGTAGTAAAACACAATTCAAGTTTATTGCTGTTTTTTTCTTCATCATCAGTGTGGTAATACATAATTCAGGTTTTGTGTTAGAGGCCTATAGCAACCTCCACATATTTTTTTTGGGTTAATTTGCTTAAAATACAAACACTATTTGCCATTTCGAAACTAGACATGTCCTTCTAAAACGTCATGCAAATTCATGAGCTTTAAACACCGAATGCAGAGGAAAAAATTACATCGGACGTGGCAGCCGGAATGAGTGATGTGGAATTGTCGTCCGGTTGTACAAAAGTACATCGTTTTAAGATAATAAAACGATGTCGTTTTGACAGAAATTAATGTTTTTTAAGATTGGGATCGAAGTGGTTTGGCCAGGCCTTGATGAAATGGACGATGCTGCTGGCGTCGCCGATGACATGGTGATTGGTGAACCATAAACAAACTCTGTTGACGGGAAATAATCTCACCGAAATTGCAAGCACAGGCAAAATGATGGCCTCCGACGAGTGTTTCGCCAACGTCAGTTGAGGAACGCATGCGTAGAACTCGTCGCATGAACGAGGGGTGGTTACCGGTGAGGTGACTGACATTCTTATTGCACTCGACAATGGTGAATCGGGAGAAAGGTTAGCATGAGTCAACGGGGTGGACTATGTTTCCGACGAGTGGGAGGAAATGGCTTAGAGTTCGAAACAGAGATTCCTTGAGTTTGGGGATAATAGTTGCTATGAAATGGGGTTTCAAGCAAGGGAAAGCGAAGAAAAGAAGCAGTGGATGAGATGGAAGAGCCAGATCATACGAATCATTTATAAAAATTACGGGTCATTTAGAAAAAACCTAGGTCAATTAAAATAAATCCACGTCATTTAAAATATGTCATGTAGAGACCGGAGGACGCCAACTTGTCTAAAATCAAAATGGCGAAAAACTCATGAATTAACAGGATGTTTTAGAAAGACATGTCTCATGCTGCCAAAAATGTATCGAATCAGCCCTTATCTAATTGGTTCAGATAATTCCGGCGAGTGAACTTCCTGATCGTACCTACAGACAAGAAAACACGTGAACTGGGTCGGGCTTCACCGACGAAGGCCCTCCGGCGTGAGAGTAAGTATGGTGAATATATGATAGGAATAAGGTTAATTGACTATGTTGAGAGTCAAGAATCCTGTGTACCAGTATAGGTGTAAGGACACGTGTTTATATAGACATGAATGTTGCAACCCTAACTTGCAGAGAAAGTCATCGAGTTCGTGTTGGTATTGGACTTCATATATATGGGAAGTAGAATCCTGATAAGGATTATGCATGTAGTTTTCTTTTAGAAAAGAGTCCTTGTTAAGTAAGGATATCTTTATTTGTCTCTCTCTTGGATTTCACCAGGTTCCGTGTCGTGCTACAAGGATAGGACCTTCATATATTTATGAGTGTAGATTTACGGATATCGGCTTATTCTACCACTGAGCCGAGCTGGGACGGCAACTTGGTTGCCTGAACCAAGTCTTGGCTTGAATCTGGGCTAAGGTAGGCCGAGTATGGACCTGGCTTTCAGGTCAGCCTAGATGTCATTCCTTAAGCCGAGTTGAGAGGTTTATCCCTGGGCTTGGTAGGGTCTTGATTTATGGGCCTTGCTAGGCTTTATACCCAGGCTCTCCAAACTCATGTAATCAATTCGATTTATGTCGTTCAGTGGCCCCCGAGTTTCTATCTTGGCAGGCCGAGTAGGAACTCAAGTTCATCCTGTTCCCCAGTATTAGTCGACTTTGCTTAGTGTCAAGTCGGCTTCGGTTTTCCCATATATCTTCACGAATTTCAATGGTCTGGTTATACCAATTGCTTCGTCTCGTCATATAATTGGACAGCGTGCGCGTGGAGAGGTGAAGAGACACCCTCCTTATAAAATCAAAACCATTTCCTTCATTTTGAGGATTCTGAACAGAGAACAGAGCTTGCAACAGCCCGACGACACTTCACACCGTGCCATTTCTGTCCGTTTTTCTAACTATTTACTCTGATTAATTCCTCAGGTGTTGCTTTTCATCCGTTTATCCTTGCTTCCTGAGGTATTTTTCTAGCTCCATTTCCCATTTATTTTTCGCCATTGTTAAGGTTTTATGAGTCTTCCAAGCTTCCCCATTTGAACTCTGTATTCTCAAGATGTCTAAGCGCGGGTATTTTGAGAAGAATTCTACTTACGGCTTTTACACTAGGAACTCTAGGATTTATGTTAAATTTGATGGATTGTGGAGGCTTTTGTCTTTAGTGGCCATTGGCAAAATGTTGTACTTGAATAAAACCCCCAGAACGGACGTCAAGTATCCCTCTGGGTTTTTTGCGCCTAGGACCATAGATGGCGATGATACCGACATGTTAACCCTTGGTAGTTTGGATGAAGTCCTAGACTGCATCTTTTTGCACTATGTCGAGGATAAATCCCAAGCTCGGCTTCGTATTGGTGGAGGTTTCTCCTCGGCCCAAGTAGTTGAGACGGGGGAGGAGGCCACCTCGTCGCCTTCACAAGGTGAGTCTAACCATTTGTCCTCTTCTACAGGTATGGCTGGGAGAGTACTTCCGACAAGCCCGTTGGGGAGTTTGATTCTGAGGTTGTCGGCACAAGACGGAGCTGAGGCAAAGGCTAAATAAACCTGGGAGGCTCCTCTCGGCCTAAGCATCCCATAGGGGGAGACGAGATGCTTGAGGAACTTTATACCACATATGAGGTGGATAGGAATGAGTATAGTCTCTACCATAGTTTGTCCACTCCTTTCGCTGATGACCATGAAGCCAAAACTTTCTACTATAGTGATGCCCTCGTCCCGTTCTATTTCAAGCAATTCCACCTCGGTCTAAGTCTGCCCTTGGACCCTTTCATTAATAAATTTTTGGAAGATTGGGAAATTGTCCCGGCCCATCTCGGTGCCAATGCGGTTATGTACCTCATTGCATTTATTATTTTGTATCGTGGTCTTGGCTTCGAGCCATGTATGTTTGCTTTTTATCACTTTTTCAACTCGTCCTACAACTCTAAAACCAGAACCATCACCATTAAGTCTGACCCTAACAAACCCAAGCTTATCGCCCCTATTTCAAATACTGTCAATAAGCTCACGGGTTGGAACAGGCATGTGATCAAGGTCGAGAGTCGGCATGGTTGGGAGTTTGCGGCACCCGTTAATTCACCGCATCGGCCTTCGCGCGTTCATGAGCTGGACTGGTGTGCCGATCTGATTGCGAAGCTCGAGCAATTCTCGTCCGTCGCCATTCTTAACTGGGCCGAGCTGGAGATGGATTATCGGTACCATGCTCAGGCTGGCCTAATTAGGGGGCCCATAACATAGGTTAGACCTTTGGTCGAGGTCCGAAGAGGGACTCGATTTCCTGACTGGGTTGTTCATCCCAATTTTGTCTTTCACGAGGATTGTGAAACTTGCAGGAGTGAGGGGGACAAGTGCTTACAAGCCGTGGACATCCTAGGATGTAATTTTCTTCATACTTGCATTCATTTTTCCTCCCGTCTCGTTCTAGGCTAACACTTATTTTTATGTAGATTTCTCAATGGAGGACATCCCGAAAGTCAGTGAGGAGCACGTAGACCCCGTCATGTCAGCTCAAAAGAATAAGAGGTTATCCCGATTGAGGGGAGTTGAGAAGAGGCATGCCGATATGGAGGCTCAACAAAAGAGCTGCAAGATAAGGGGGAGTCTTTGCTTCCCAAGGAGCCGCCCATCGTTCAGGCTGGCACTTCATCTGATCCCGAAGCAGAAGTCGAGGGGGAGCCTACTGGGGAAGTTAGCCTTACTCGTGCTCGTACTCGGAATCAAGTCCAGGGGCACTCTCAAGAACTGGGCTGAGATCGGGGGCGGGATTCCGAGGCAGAGCGGTGCTAGAGACAGAAGAGGCCGAGAGATGATAGAGGCCAAGATCGAGAAGAGTCATCTCAGAGAAGAACCATTCCCTCGCAACATGGTTCATCCTCGGCTTTTGCCCTTTCTGATGCCGAGATTAAAAATCTGGTCGACTCTTTTGTTGCTGCGCCCATCATGTATGGTTTCAATTCGACAGTTCGTTATGGGACCGCACTCAAGCTCGGAGGGCCGGTCATCAAGCGCGCTATGAACAGGTCTTATATCGAGCAACTTGTTGCCGGCATGCCAAGCTCACTTTAGCTTTTCAACAGGAAGGGCTTGATTCTTAGTGAGGTATTGTTATCCCATCTCGGTCTTTCATACTTCGAATTTCCTTTATGCAATATGCCTGAACCTGAGTTTGTTTTCTTTTTGTAGCTCGCCTCCATAGCCCAGCATGAGTATGCCATGTTTAGGCAAGTCGTGGATCTGGCACACAAGAATGAGGCTGCCACTAAGTCGGCCCAAGAATCCACTATGACACTCGTTGAGAAAGTTGAAGCCATGGAGAAGAAGAAGGCTTCTCGTGACGCCATGCTGAACGAGGCCGAGCTAAAGGTTGAACAGGCCGATGTGGCCAGGGAGTACGCGTTTGAGTATTTGAGGAAGTTAAAGGAGGCTTTGCTTCAGTCTGAGTCCGCCCTGAAGATTGCTGAGTCCGAGGACGAGGCACAGAGGAGGATAGACGGGGTCTTGGCATTGGAGAAGAACGCCGCGGATGAAAGGCAGAAATTTCTTGAGGAGGCCGTTGTTGACCGATACCGAAAGAGCAGGTAGTATCGGGATGACTTGGATGACGAAGCGGGCTCTGTCTACGGCGATGCCTGGTCCAATTTGTCTTGGCTCCTCTACATTGACCCTGAAGTCGAGGTGCCTCTGGAGAAGCTTGCCCGACTCTTCGTCCAAGATCCTTATAGTGCCGAAGCCATGGCGGCTCATTCTATGATCCCGTACTCTAAGAATGCTCTTAAGAACATATGGTCTAGGGATTCGCAAGAAGGGAAGCCGGAATGGGATCCTCCGACTCCTCAAGAGAATAACTTAGACGACTTGATAGCACAGGCCGAGGATGAGGATGGCACCGGAGTGGGATAGTTCAGTTTCTGTTTGTGTTTGGATGGGTTGTAAAGCCGATTTGGCTAGAACAATATATTCTTTTGTTTGAATATTTACAATATCTGGGCCCGATTGTTTTATCGGGGCCTTTATGCTTTCATATGTTCTACTAAGCTTGGCCTGATTTTCAACCCGGTTCGGGTGTTCTTGCCGCATTTGCTTCTGTCTTCACATGTTATGTAGTTTATGCCTATATCATCTTTCGAGATGCTTGTCTCATACTTACCCAACCATAAACTGGTTTCAAGACAGGTCGAACTGCTGAGGTCGGATTATTTCAATGCATCCTAAGAGGCGGTCGCGCCTTCCGTCATGGTAAAGCCGAGAAGTATGTCTTGGTTTACTTGTGGATGAGCTAGGGATCTGTTATTGGCGTGTCGAGTGCCTTGTACTTTTTAGATTTGCGCAAACTAGTTGTCAGAAGTGGGCTTTAATTTGTCTATGGAGTTAGATGTCTTAATCTTAACTCGGTGTGCTGAGTGTCAGGTACTCACTTTGAGCGAACTAGTTGTCAGAACTAGGCCCAATTTGTTTGTAGAGTTAGATGTCTTAATCTTAACTCAGCGTGTTGAGTGTCATGTGCTCACTTTGAGTGAACTAGTTGTAAGAACTAGGCCCAATTTGTATGTAGAGTTAGATGTCTTAATCTTAACTCGGTGTGTTGAGTGTCATGTGCTCAGTTTGAGCGAACTAGTTGTCATAACTAGGCTCAGATGGTCTGAGTTAGATATCTTAATCTTAACTCGGTGTGTTGGTGACCAAGCATGTCATGTATGCTTTAGTCTTTATAGGAACTAGGCTTTCATCTGAATTTGCAAGAGTTGCCTTGCTTAAATGTTTAAAGTCAGGCGTTAGTGCTCCAGACTTGTTTTAATGTTCAGACATTGTTATGTAATGTCTAAGCACGTACAAATTAAGTACTTGATAGAATGATAAAAAGGATTTTTATAGATAAAAAGCTATTACATCAAAGGTGTAAACGAATAGCTCGGCTTAAATTCTTCTATTGGTAATACTTTCTCAAGTGCTCTGAGTGCCATGGGTGTTTTTACCATTGCCCGTAGGACTTCTCTTTAGGGACTCGGCCCTATAACTTTGGTGGATTTGGTGATGGTGGATGTTCTTTTCTGGAGTGTTGATCTCCATCTTATGCTTCGTTTTTCTAGATCTCATGACATGTTCTAGGAAGTTTTTGGGAATCCCTAGGACACATCCTATACCCGCTGATGTGGGAAACTTCGCCCTTTGGTGAGGTAGGGAGGCGACCATGCCGAGTTTGCCTTGACTTGGAGAGCCCATAATGGCATGATAATCTGATGCTAAGTCCACCACGATGAACATTATAGTGGCTAAGGTTTGGAAGGGATAATCTCCGGCCTCAAGTATTAGGTCCACAGTCCCTTTCGCCTCTGCTTTATGGTTTGCTAATCCTTCTAGTCTTTCGTTGTAAGGTGATAGCATGCTGTCAGGTAGCCCCATCTCTTTGAAGGTTTTGTAGTACAGGACATCTTTCGCGGCCCCTGAGTCAATTAAGAGCCTTTCTGATTCACAGTTATCTATCCTTCCTTTGATCACTGGGGGTTGTTCCCTCGTGGCTCTGTTTCCTGCCAACTCATTTGGAGAAAAACTTATTGCCTCCCCGCCCCTATGAATCAATGGTGGGACGTGATACACCTTACTTTGCTCATGGATCTGCTCTTTCAATTTGGTATTTGAGGGGATTTCTTCCCTGATGACGTGCACTTTGGCCCTGGGCGGCCTGTCTCCTTCCTCCTCATCTAGCCTATCGTCCCTTAACCTCTTACCATCTTGTTTCATGACATACCGCTCTAACTTCCCTTAGTCGATCCATTTTTGCACCATTTTTTTTAAGGAGTAACAATTCTCCGTTTCGTGCCCATTTTCCTTATGATAGGCACAATATTTGTTGGCGTCTTTAGGGTACTTCGGGTTGTCTCTGATGGGCTTGGGTGGAGGAAGATCCACCAGGTTGAGTATCTCTCAGCTCGGCTTTGTGAGGGGGTGAAGACCTCGACTTTCTCTGTACCTCTGGTTCTATTTTTGCCTTTAAATCCTCCACTATTGGAGCCTCGAAGATGGGCGCCATCAGTTGGCTTGCTTTCTACGTCCCTGTCTCAATCCCGATCTCCTTTCTCTGACCTCTGCTTCTTCTTTTCTTCAGCAAGGCCTGTGGCGTAGGCCATGTGGTATAGGTGTGCCTTTGTCGCTGGCTCCTTTATGAACAGTTCATGGGTAATTGCTTCAGATCTCTGTCCGTTAGTGATACACACAATAATCTCCCTATCCATGAGTCGCTCTTCTATCGAGTCGGCCAAGGTTCTGAATCTGTTGTAGAAATCCATGGTCGACTCGTTCTTCCCTTGGACAGTGTTTGTTAAGTCAGAGAATCATTTCTTTTTTACTCCTACTGTAGCGAAATATTCTAAGAATAATTTTTTCAATTTCGAGAATGAGTTGATACTCCTTTTCTCCAGATCCATGAACCAGGACCTGGCAGCTCCAGCCAAGGTGCTGGTGAAAACTTTACAAAGGATGACGTCTTGATTAGAGATCAAGGCCATCATGACATCAAAGGATTGAAGGTGGTCCCTGGCGTCAGAAGTGCCTGAGTATTTGTCCATATTGGGGAGCTTAAGATGAGGATTCAGAGGTGAATCGATAATCCACTGGGAAAAAGGGTGCATAGCACTGTACTCGTTTCTTAGTTTACTTTGTACCTGATTGTTTTCCATGTTATCCATTCTCTCTTTCAATTATCACAAAATGCGGGCTTCCAGTCCTGAACTACTACAGGAGCTCCTTTGTTTTTCTCTGCCTCTGCTTTTTTCATCATCTCGTTTTACTCCCACGATTTGGCTTCCTGCCGGTCCCGAAGGGGGCGGATGAGGGGAACGTGATGGGGTGGTGCATGCCTAGGAGGAGTTCATCATGGGTCAACCCTTAGTCGTCTCTCCCGCATTATTCTGACTTTGGGAGACTCGGCCTCTTGCTCTCTTCGCTGATTCAATTAATCCCTCAGATCTTCCTCCTGTCGGTCTCTTTTGACCAACCATCCTCTAAGCTGACTGGGACGATTTTGAGTTGGATTTATCGGAGGGGGTCTGTCACGTCGATTACCCATCGGTGGAGATCTATTATTTTCTTTATGGATTCCTCCCGTCGTCCTAGTTTTGGAGGGTTGAAGGGGATGTGCCATGGAATTATCTGTGTCATATTCTAGAAGGGCCCTTTGAGTTTTGGCTAGCTATTGGAGCGTTATTAAGTTTTGATGGAGTAAAGTCCTTCTGTCTATTCGAGGCAGCCGTGGGGGGCCATCATCGTTATTCTGGGGCTGGGTTTTCGAGGTTTCTACTCGTCTCCGGCGGCCATAAGGTCGCTGGGGGAGAAAGTTCCCGATTGCGCGTCATGCCTGCACTATAGTGAAGTGGCGGAAGAAATTCCCCAGTATTATTTGCAATATCGACCGCATTTTTTGTGGTGGCGACCGTGCTTTGTCGATTCATCTGTTGAGGTAGGTTCTGTTCACCAAGGGTAATGCTGGTCTCTTGCCCGTCTCGGGGAATTTCAGCCATGAGCTGTGGTTGTCCGAAAGAGGTTCTTCGATGTTTCCTGGCAACGAACCAAACTACTGCCAAAACATATCGGATCAGCCCTTATCCAAATAGTTCGAATAATTCCGGCGAGTGAACTTCCTGATCGGACCTACACATAAGAAAACACGTGAACTGGATCGGGGCTTCACCGGCAAAGGCCCTCCGGCGTGAGAGTAAGTATGGTAAATATGTGGTAGGAATAAGATTAATTGACTATGTTGAGGGCCAAGAATCATATGTACCAGTATAGGTGTAAAGACACATGTTTATATAGACATGAACGTTGCAATCCTAAATTGTAGAGATAGTTATCAAGTCCGTGTTGGTATTGGACTTCATATATGGGAAGTAGAATCCTGATAAGGATTATGCATGTAGTTTTCTTGTAGAAAAGAGTCCTTGTTAAGTAAGGATATCTTTATCTGTCTCTATCTTGGATTTCGCCAGGTTCCGTGTCGTGCTACAAGGATAGGACCTTCATATATTTATGAGTGTAGATTTACGGATCTCGGCTTATTCTATCACTGAGCCGAGTCGGCGCGGCAAGTTGGTTGCCTGAACCAAGTCTTGGCTTGTATCTGGGATAAGGCAGACCGAGTATGGACCTGGCTTTTAGGTCGGCCTAGATGTCATTCCCTAAGCCGAGTTGAGAGGTTTATCCCTGGGCTTTGTAGGGTCTTGATTTATGGGCCTTGCTGGGCTTTATACCCAGGCTTTCCAAATCCATGTAATCAATTCGATTTATGTCGTTCAATGTCTAATTTCAAAATGACAAATAGTTCGTGTATTTTAAGCAAATTAACCTTAAATAGTTCTTAAATTACAGTAGGTTGCCTATAATTGTAATTTTTACTATAATTATATTATTGCAAGTTCATAGAACTAACAAAAAGTATTATTTTTCGTTGATTTTTAAGCACCCATTGTTTGACTCATATTTTCCGGTGCAAGTTTTGCGTGCTCTTTTTTGTGTTACATATAATACTAGTATAACACCCGTGTAATTACACGGAAACACAAAAAAGAACTCTTATGTAAATATATAGTATATAAATCATTCATTATAAATTTCATAATACATCTTTATAAACTACAATATTTGTTCTTATGATTATACCACATTCTTATCGCAACAAAAGATTTCTAGTCTTTCGTGATCTTCACTCTTGATATGGCTACATAAAGCTAACTATGACCGAAACAGGTCTTGGAAGATACATACCGACATGAGAAAGCGCTTGTCCTTGACTCTTAAATATAGTCATGACAAAGCTCATAATAAGTGGGAACTGACGTATTGGAAATTTAAATGATAATTTGATATCTAACGGGCTTAATATCAATTATGGAATAAATACTTTACTCTCAAAATTATTCTCCGAATTTTTTTGTTCAATATGGTTACGGATTTAGATAATTATTAATGATGTGACATTGCATAATCCTGATGATTTATCCATATTTTGGATTAGCATAATTGCAACTCTAACTTACTATTTCAAGATGTGATTTGGAATTCTAGAACACCTGATGCTATTCAAAAAAATCCATTGGATATACTTGATTTTAACTTTTAAAGGTCGCAGAAATTTCGCATATACTATCAAAACTGAGATATTTCCACTTGTCTTTTGAAATTATAGACATCATGCAATCGTTTACTATCTCCACAACGGCGTCTGTTGGCGCCAAGATTGCTCTTTCTTCAAAAAACAACTTTATGAAAAGTTACTTATAAGTGAATGATAGTGCTATCAACAATGACTGCAATATGATCTTCGACATTCCGGATTAGTAAATATCAAGAATATCAATCAAGGTTTCTCTATCGACTTCTTCACCCAGCTCACCATCTACAATTTTGAGGATTCATTCGGAGAAGTCCTTAATTTCTTGTAGATGGTGAGATGATATTGTTTGTCCAACAATTAATCTCATATTCTTGGTCAGTCTTATGAGTTTGCAATGATGCTAAAGTAAAGAAGAGCTTATACTTGAATAACCGATAGATGCATTGTCCTTTGGTACAACTTCATATGTAGAATTATACTAAATAATTGTGGCAAGGGTAATTTTAGTAATATTTAAAATTTAAAGAGCTGTTGGAAATACATAAGAGATTTTGACTTATAGCTTAAAATTAAGCACTTCGCAGATTGCAATAAAAAAAGTAATAGTAGTATATATAATTTAATTGCTTGTATGACCTATTATAAATATACCTGTTAAGTTGGAAAACTACATCCAAGTCCTAGCCTTAAATTTGTCAAGAAATTTAACAATTTGGATTGTAATATAAGAATAGCTTGGATAAATAAAAAATATATATCAAAATTTTATCCTAATTAAAAACGATCTTAAAATTTTAGAAAATTACAAAAGAAAAAACTCAATTGATTTGAAACGGCATATTTATGCTTATATGATATTTTTTTCAAACATTCATCTTCATATTTAAGAGTATTAAAGTCTACCCATTTTAAATTAAAAAATAGAAAAAGAGTTGAAGTACTTTTTTTAATTTCTGAAACTTGTATTACAAAAAATCTCGGCGGTATTTTGTTGAAGTGAAACTATATGTATATTCATTTTAAAATAGATTTTGGAATTACAAAGTAAGGAGATTATGACTTTGTTGTGTCACGATTTATTCATCCCGACAGGCGATCGACTATAAGGCCGAGCGACCGAGTCAACTCCAGTCAAACTATGGCTAGCTCGCCTAATCGAGGATATCAGACCACCATCAGGTACCTAGCGATCGACTCCCAAGGCGATCGCCCTTTGGCATCTGGCGATCGACTCTAGTATCCGGCTAAGGGCAGTCGACCTACGCCCCGAGCAGAGATGATCGCCCGTCAAAGTCATCGAGGATTGGGTCTCAGAAAAGCACCCACGTGCAGATCCTCCAAAGGCGCTGACAAGATCTTCGATAACAGATAAGATCTTTTGCTGACAGACAAGACCTTTGACCACAGCCTGTCACCTACCTCACCTACCGGCATGCGCGCCGAAAGTTGTCAGTGGGACCACCCGTGACAGCAACTCAGGACGCGTGTAAGCTCCCCATTGGACCGTCTGATTGGCCCGCCAACTCCTGCAGACTTTGAGGGACAGCCCATGTGCTAAAGACGATCGCCCGATTATTATAATGCGAAAAGGCGATCGCCGCGAATCAAGCCCTATAAATAGAGAACCTCCTCCTCTGGAAAAGGTTCCGAATTCATTTGACTTACATTCGAATTCATTTCACCCACAACGAAATACAAAGAACACACATATCACCAAGCTCCGGCTTTCTCACCTAATCCATCTCGGGACTTCTCTCTCGAATCTCTCGTCCGAACACGATCGGCGAGCGGCAAGTCTCCACTAGATAGATTCCATGGGATTCATAAGCCCGGAGCCCAAGCATCCACTAAATACTCGCCGTGAGAGACGGTCGATCTCTCACCCGCGACTGTTCATCTCCTTTGTTACAAGAACTCACAGAGCATCAAATCTGGTTCTTCCGGCAATCTACACGCTCACTAGCTAAGATAACAAGGATCTTTACACTCATTGTAATTGTATTCTTACATTAGTACTTGTATCCCCGAATATTAGTATTAATAATATCTCGCGAGAGCATTCAAGCCCGGGACTAACAACCCCGGCAAATCTTGTGTTATTTATCTTTCTCACGGAAGTGCTCTTGCATTTGTTTGCTATCCCATCCAATCCAGCAATATCTATCTCCGGATAATATTTTGGGTAGCAACAATTGGCGCTAGAATAAGGGGATCTAACCCTCAAATTTTTATTTCTACCGTCCCGAAGAACACTCACTGTTCTCGGGGCATATACTTGAAGTGACACTCACTGCACTTCAAAGAAAACCTTCAGAATCATGACATACGCCGGTACGTCGAAGAAAGCCGCTCTCCGAACCGCCGGACACTATATCCCGGCTCAGTCCGAACCCCAGGCGATGACGGGGGGAAGCCGCAGCAACGCGAGACTCTCGATCCCGCATCCGAGAGATGGCCCCAGCCTCTCACTCGATCAGTTCCAAACCGAGGAACAGATCAAGGAGGCTATGGCCATCCTGGAGGAGCGACGGAGAGCATGCGCGTCGCCCGCGATAGCTCCCTCGATCATCCGCCGCATGGGAAAATGGAAATTCAACGGGCTACTGAACGAGTGATCGTCAGAAAGCCCCAATTCGCGAGGAAAGGCTCTCGCACGACCGGACGGATCCATATTCGATCGCTTGGGGCGCGACCCATCCTGGCGACCGGGGCATTCTGTTTCCAACCTTGACAAGACGGAATCCGAATCCGTCACCAGGACTTCGGCCTACCCGCCTCACAGCCGAACGCAGGTCAGCCATCTGACTCCCGCCCCAATCGCCAAGGGATCAGTACTCGATCGCCTCGGCTCCCGCTCCGAGCGCCGAGCCGCTAGCAGTCAGGCCACGGCGATGGCCGCCATGCAACGCCAGCTCGACGAGATGAGAGCACTCTTGGACACTGAGGCAAGCACCAGCAAAAAGATCGCAGGGCCGACCGAGCCACTCGCGGTCCACATCGAGCTTGCCCCCATACAGCCAACGATCGCTCCTCCCAAAACACCACTGTATGAGGGGAGATCGGACCCCGAAACCCACCTGAGTAAATTCCGAATCTACATGACTAGGTGTGGGGCATCTGATGCAACCAAGTGTCGGATCTTCCCGTTAACATTGGGCCTGCTGGCCCATAGGTGGTACGTCTCACTACCACCACGATCAATCACCTCTTTTAAGAAACTGGCGAATGACTTCACGTCATACTTCGCCAGCAAGGTCGCCAGACCAGAAGGCCCCCACCGCATGATAAAAATCAAGCAGGGGAAGGACGAAACCGACGCAGATTACATCGACCGGGTAGACGAAATCATCCTCACCGGCGAACCCGTCAGTGACGAGCTCGCTCTCTATTAGGTCATGGGGGGATTCCACGGACACTCTCCCATGTTTAGACATCTCTCCAAGGATATTCCCCCAACTTACGCGATCTTACGCGCTAAAGCTGCCAACTTTCTGGCCAGGCAAAGGCTACTCACCCTCCACCTAGGCGAGGAAACGCCACCTCTTGTCCAGAAGATAGCGATCGCCAAAGCAAAGAAGGCGATCGCCAAGCCACCCAGAGATCTCAAAGCCTTCGAGGACATGGAAGTCCATCTCCTCCATATGTTCAACCGAACTCCGACACATATTTTCTATGCCATCAAGGGGCACGAAGAGCTCAAAAAGCCAAAGGCAATAAGGGACCACGGTCACCTGGACAACAATCAATATTGTGCCTACCATAAGAGTCCCGGCCACAGCACCAACCAATGCCGCGACCTCCTCAAACAGCTCTGGAGATTGTTCGAGGAAGGCAAGTTGGACAGCTTATTGGTTTAGCCAAAGCCCCTACCAATCTTTATACACGATCGTCCGAGTTGAACACAAAATAGGCTGGCAAGCTCATATGAGCCGACCCCTGGATCAACCTCGGCGACCGTCTCTACATGCTTTAAATCAAGATAAGGGAACCCCGGAAGCCTCCCCGATCTCCATCCTTATTTAGGAAACTGGAGGACTCGATCGCCATCTACAGTTCACCATCTAACATGATTGACTAAGGCATGAGATCGCCTCCCCCGCACAACGTACACCGTCGAAGGTCGGCATCTACATGACGATCCAAGGTGGAAGAGTGCAGCCATGGTCCTGGTGGTCGATGGAACCGACTGCTTAGGCCATGCAAGGTCCCTTTGGGCCAAGATCGCCCGCCCTTTGTTTAAATACGAGGCCGGCGTAGTCTGAGGGCCCTCCAAAATTAATCAGTGGACACGATCGCTCGCCCTCAAAGGTTCATCATCTAACATGGTAAACCCGGACAATGCGACGTGCCACAACCCCCGTCTCAACGTACACCGTCGAGGTTCGCCATCTTCATGGTGGGCCGAGGTGGAAGCAGAGCTAAACAAGCCGCGGGCATAGAGTTGAATCATCCGACGCTGCCCCGCGCAAGGACTCCTCTAGACCGAGACCGCACGCCCTTCGTTTTGTTGGGTACCAAATCGGATATTTGCGTCGTTTTATGCGGAAGCGAAAATAAATTGCGGAAAATAAAGGACACGAGGATTTATAGAGGTTCGGCTATTAACAAAGCCTACGTCCTCTCTCGATGTATCTTTTTCCTTAGGCTTAAGATCAAAACCTCTACGCCTCTCTTCTATCGGTCGAGGGATTACCGTTACAAGCTCGTCTTCTATCGGTCCGAGTAAAACCGTTTTTCCTTTTCTATTGGATAAGGAATCAACCACTCTAGCTTTCTATCGGTACTAGATAAACCTCACTAAGATAGCGATTGTGATTCTAACAATGCCGGATCCTTGATCCTAATAACACCGAATCAAATCGTATCTTTTCTTTTTATCGCTCGTGTATGATCTTGTGTATAACACTCAATCACTCTTAATTAAGCTCAAGAACAACAACTATAATGTTTACAATGATATAACATGTATGTATGCTTTGCTCAATGTTGTTGTATGGAATACCAACTCCTTGGTATTTATAGCCTTCTTCCTCCGTACTAGCCGTTGCTGCCAGTTGACTAGCTAGCGTGCGCTAGCCTTCCTTCTTAGCATGCGCTATCGCACATTTTCGCTCTAGCGTACGTAAAGGCTTTCATGTAGCATGCATTAATCACTTTATATTTCAGTCCAGTAGCTACTGCCCTTAACAGTTAGCGTGCGCTACCACTTCCTTTGTAGCGTGCGCTAATCCAATATATCCGTTGCATGGATTGTC
Organism: Orobanche coerulescens; assembly: GCA_033398695.1. NCBI lineage: Eukaryota > Viridiplantae > Streptophyta > Magnoliopsida > Lamiales > Orobanchaceae > Orobanche > Orobanche coerulescens. Next base: position 42,174,568 of record CM065813.1, read on the forward strand.
AAAGTGACCGTTTGATATGCTGACTTTGACCTGCTTTTCCCAACGTTAGGATTGACTAGATTCAAACATCTTAGCGTGCGCTAATCATCCTTTGTAGCGTGCGCTAATGATGACTTCATTGCATACGTCATTCTGTGTTTGAATATCTTCCACAACAGTAACATGGCTCGATAGCGTGCGTTAATAATAGAGGGTAGCGTGCGCTAATAATAGAGTGTAGCGTGCGCTATCCATCTGCTGACTTCACTGCAGCTTACTTCGATACTAGGCTGGAATGCAGCTGACTCCTCGTTAGCGTGCGCTAACATATGTCCCTTAGTGTGCGCTAATGCAGTCCAGATTGCAACTTTTTGCGTCTTCGTCTTCTTCGCCGTTTTGCTTCGCCTCGATGTTGTTTTGTAGTTTAGCAACTTTAATCATCAAAACATAAATTAAATAATTTGTGGAATAAATATTCCAACACGTTTAAATACGAGGCGAGGCGCAGCCTAACAGAGGACCCTCATAATAAATTGAGTCACGAGACACTCAATGTCTTCGCGCATCAAGACATGATCAAGGAGTCGGTCCATCGAATTCCGCGATCGTGCACGGTTCCTCAAGAAGGACGACCGTCCCCGAGGATTCGACAAAGTTGAAGACCGCTCACTCAATGAATTATTTTCATCCCCTTACTTCCGCTATGTGAATAAAAACAAGGGGTAATAAGAGTGCGGACTACCTATACGACGATCGTCGCTATTTAACCACATACGGAGATCATCATTTTTTCAGATGTAGTGCAGCGATCGAATTTGTTGTAAAAAGTTGTCTTTATGAGTTTATCAATTCATTTGGAACTACCCTCGCAACGATCTCTCCTCACACATTTGTACAAAGTCAAACAAAGACTCAAAAATAACAATCATTCAAGTGATAAGTCAGAAATCCAAACGTTCATTTCATTACTTGAAAATCGTAGTACACTGGCCGCTCAAGGCCTAAGTGCTACAAAAGAAAGCTACAAAATTACAAGTAAGCAAGCTAAAACATCAAAAAACGAAGTGCCTCAGGCCCGTGCCTGGCCTTCGCCATCAGCATCCGGCGCGGTCCCCTCATCTTCCGGAGCATCGGGATGAGCAAGATTGGCCGGAGACGGATACCAGCTCAAATCCACGCCGAGATCCACAAGATCCAAGATCGGCAAGGAGAAAGCTGAATGGAGAGGATGCTCCAACGCGTATGCCTTGAAGTTATCAGCAAGAGGCGCGACCTCCAAACCTCCCTTCTTAGCCGCTCGGATCGAGTCAGCGAACGCCAAATAATATGCGAACTCGTTGACAAACTCCAAGTTTTGAAAGGGGTCAGCCTTGGTCGCCTCAACCTCTCCTTTCAGCTCCGCCATCGCCTGTTGCGATCCCTGGAGCTCGGCCTCCCTCGCAGCAACCTTCTCCTTCGCCTCCGTCAGCTCGCTGGTCAATCGAGCGATCGTCACCTTCTGGCGATCGGCCTCCTCTTCAGCAACCTTCTGCGCCTGGACGGCATTCTGCATCTGATCCCGAAATCGGTCAACCGCCAGACGATATTGCTCAGTTTCCTTCTTCTCCAGCTCAAGCTCATGGCTCGCCCGCTTGGCCGCCTCCAGAGAGTCCTTCTCCATCGCCGCGATCTTATCAAGAACTCGGCGTTCTCTTCCGAGCCGCCTCGAGATCCGCTGCAGCGAATAGTGGAGGGCCGCCTCAAACTCTGAGCGGCACTGGATGACCATGGTCGCCGTCAAGAGAAAGGGCGAGACCGGCGTGCATCGAACTCGCGATCGGCCGGCGATCGCATCCAGATCGGTCGTCCATGCCTTGGCAGAAAGCGATGCCTTACTAACGTATGGAGGAATGTCGCAGGAATGGCGAGGAGATCGGCTCGCTAGGAAATCCACGACCATCGGCGGGCAAGACGGATCTGCGCGACGGATCCTGCATCAAAACAACTAAGTTAATACAACCCCTACGCAGATGCAATTTTCAACACAAAAATGCAATCTACCTCTCAGCCTTCTCGGGATCCCGACCGAAAAATGGTTTCCCTCGAGGGGTCTCAGCATCCGCGATCGCCATCTCCCGCATAAAAGCCGCAGAGGGCGGCTCATTCTCCGGAGCAACGATGGTGATCGGAGGCGCGGCGATCGGCACTTCTTCGCCCGGGGCAGGAACCAAAGTTTCTTCCGGCCTCGGCCTCTTGCGATTTGCTCGAAGCCCCTCCTCCGGAACTTCCTCCTCAGCCACGACCGGCTCCACGCGAGGCTCCGCCTCCGGAACTATAGGCAACGCAACGGGTGGGGCCCGAGACGACCTCTTATGGCGAAGACGGCCTAGAACTCCTGGGTTCGACATGGCGATCTCCGTCGGAGGCTCCAAAAAGCGAGGAAAGTGAACCTCTGCAGTTAAGACGATCGATCAGCAATCAGATACTGTCCTCAAGTAAGGCGATCGCCTAGAAAGTGAAGGTCGCAGGAACTCATACCTGGCACCGAGAGATGTCTCGGGAAGCGGAATAGTCGAGCCGACAACCAACGACTCTCCTTATTGATCCGGGTGGCGTCAAGGTCGTCGTCCGACAAGCTCCTTATCCGCTCCCAGACAACGAGAAAGTCAAAAGGCAACTCCTCGATCGCCGGAATGTGAAAACCTGCAAAACCGAAATCAAATTAGATCAGTCCAAAACGTATCCGAACGAAGGGAGAGTCTAAACCCTTACTGGGATTCCTCTCCCGAAACTCAGTGGGGATCTCCAGCTCGCCCGTAGGATTGTCGCTCGCCGAAGCTCTCCACTTCCCAGCGACCCAGAACCACTTCGTCTGATCGCCCCGTATCTTATTCGGGACTCCGTGAATCACCCGACCAGATCGGCCTTGAATATGGTAACCGCCGACCAACCCTTTATGAGCCATCAGTTTGAACAAATGGTTCATCTCCAACGGCGATGGGAGGAGGCGTGACAGTGTGACCGCCGAAAAGGGTGAGAGTGCGATTAATTTGGAGCCGGGCGTCGGCCACCGAAGTGGCGCCACATTCCAAGCGGCCAACAGATGGGAGACAGCAAAGGATAGAGGGAAGCGCAGCCCGACCTCCATAATCGCCTCATTCACTGCGACCATACCCATCGGAGGCTGGTCGGCTCGTTCATTCTCCGCCGGCGCGAACATGTCCACATCTGAAGGAACATGGAATCTTGTCCTCCAGACGGCCAGATCTTTCCTGGTCGTCGAACTCCGTATTTGGCCAAGCGACCACAACGATCGGCGCAAAGACGGTGATCGCGACCGTTTGGGAAGCACATAGGGGTAGGCGACCGAGTATCCCCGGAAATCGAATCTCGGAGTAGGACTGGCCAACTTCTCCATTATTTCAGCAGAGGCCTTATAGGCCCGACCAAAAGCGCTATGTTGCTCCCAGTAAGCCCTAATCGCCAGATCTCTCTCGATCTGCGATCGTCTTTCTTCAGCATCCGACTCCTTAGCAGCATCGGCCTCATTGAATAAAGCATCGACTTCAGCAGGGTCGATTCCGGCCCGAATAGCTTCAGCCGCCGTATCCAGGTGGAAGACGGAAGAAGTTTCTCCCCGGACAGTCGATGTCCCGGCGGCAGAACTGGTACCCGCTCCAAATGATGATGAGGTTCCGGCCATTCTCAGAGATACAAAAGGAGAAAAGGATTTTTCTTACCCGAAAGTGAAATCGAACGACGATCGGCACTAAGATCTTTAGAAAATTCGGCACCAAGTCCTTCTTTCTCCAATAAGTACGCGTGAGCATGAAACTGCAGCACTGCGCCCCTTTTATAGGAGAAGGCAGGGACTCGTTTGCAATAAGGGAAAGCCTCAGGGGTCGGATCTCAAACGACGCATTAATTGACCCCCTCGAGACCCGCGTACGCGTCTTTTCAAGGACGCGTCAGCCGAGGAGTCATTAATGACCGTTGGCATCCTCCAATAGAAGCCTGACACGTGCGCGGAGACTTTTCCACGCCCATTGCTTTTTCCCCCAGCTTCGGCCAACCAGTCATCCGAACCCAGTATATCACCAAAGACGATCGCGCCTGGGCTTAAACGTAAAGTCGCTCACAAAAGTTCAGCGATCGCCAAGAGAGCCACCTCACCCCACGTTTCCAACGTATGAGCGAGCTGGGGGGCAATTGTTGTGTCACGATTTATTCATCCCGACAGGCGATCGACTATAAGGCCGAGCGACCGAGTCAACTCCAGTCAAACTATGGCTAGCTCGCCTAATCGAGGATATCAGACCACCATCAGGTACCTAGCGATCGACTCCCAAGGCGATCGCCCTTTGGCATCTGGCGATCGACTCTAGTATCCGGCTAAGGGCAGTCGACCTACGCCCCGAGCAGAGATGATCGCCCGTCAAAGTCATCGAGGATTGGGTCTCAGAAAAGCACCCACGTGCAGATCCTCCAAAGGCGCTGACAAGATCTTCGATAACAGATAAGATCTTTTGCTGACAGACAAGACCTTTGACCACAGCCTGTCACCTACCTCACCTACCGGCATGCGCGCCGAAAGTTGTCAGTGGGACCACCCGTGATAAAGAACTCAGACGCGTGTAAGCTCCCATTGGACTGCATACTGATTGCGCCAAAGAACTCCTGCAGACTTTGAGGGGACAGCCCATGTGCTAAAAGACGATCGCCCGATTATTATAATGCGAAAAGGCGATCGCCTGTGAATCCAAGCCCTATAAATAGAGAACCTCCTCCTACTGGAAAAAGGTTCCGAATTCATTTGACTTACGTTCGTAATTCATTTCACCCACAACGAAATACAGAGAACACACATATCACCAAGCTCCGGCTTTCTCACCGGAATCCATCTCAGGACTTCTCTCTCCGAATCTCTCGTCCAGAACACGATCGGCAGAAGCAGCAAGTCTCCACTAGACAGATTCCAAGGGATTCATAAGCCCCGAAGCCCAAGCATCCAGCTAAATACTCGCCGTGAGAGACGGTCGATCTCTCACCGCCGCGACTGTTCATCTCCTTTGTTACAAGAACTCACAGAGCATCAAATCTGGTTCTTCCGGCAATCTACACGCTCACTAGCTAAGATAACAAGGATCTTTACACTCATTGTAATTGTATTCTTACATTAGTACTTGTATCCCCGAATATTAGTATTAATAATATCTCGCGAGAGCATTCAAGCCCGGGACTAACAACCCCGGCAAATCTTGTGTTATTTATCTTTGTCACGGAAGTGCTCTTGCATTTATTTGCTATCCCATCCATTCCAGCAATATCTATCTCCGGATAATATTTTGGGTAGCAACAGACTTATAACTTAAAGTTAAGATACATCCCAATATGCCAAAAAAAAAAAGCAGCATCATCGTAGTATATATATAAGTGAATTACTTATATGACTTATTGTAAATATACTAATCACGGGGTTAACTAAGAAAACTACATCCACATCCTAGCATAATTAAAATTATCCCCATTTTTTAAAAGTAAAAAAACGTCCAATTTTGTTTGTAATATAAGATGAGCCGGGAAAAGTTATAGGGTATTTTTCAGGCATTGAACTTCATATTTAAGAGTACTAAAATTAAGAAATTTTACATTCAAAAGAAGAGAAAAATAATTAGAGTATTTTTAGTAATTTGTGAAACTTGTATTACAGGAAACCAGTGTGATATTTGGTTCAGTTGAAACTTTATATCATTTTTATATGATATTATTTTCAACCATTTAACTTAGTATATGGAAGTATTAAAGTTGGCACATTTTACATTCAAGAGAATACATAAATAGTTGGGCCTTTTTAGTAATTTCGGAAATTCGTATTAAAAAAATCTCAATTCATACCTGATTGTGTTAAACTGTATTTGATCGAATTTCCACGTTCTTTGTTTGTCTTTTTTTTGCCAAAATGGTTAAAATCAGTAAGTATTTAACAGTTTCTGTTAAATGGCCAAAAAGGATATAATTTAATCCTTATGGTTGAAAAAAATATCTAAATTATTTGGATATAATTTAAAATCCAAAATGAAATCCAAAACTTTCAAAAATATATAGTTGATTTCAAAAGTAGATAAATTAATAAATCTTTTAAAACTAAAAATAAAATAAAAAAATCACTTAAAAACCACTTAAAACGATCAATTTTTATTTTTAGAAGTTTTCTTTGTGCAAAGATGAATCTACGAATTAGTATATTTTTATTAAATTTAGTTTCTTATATATCTAGAAATATCTATTTGAGAATTTATAAAATCAGTAATACTATAATTTAGTAAATATTAGCTTTTTCATTTATTTTATTATTTTATATTAATTAAATAAGATTTAAAATTAAAATAGACACTGTGGCGCTCTTGGTCGACAAGTTGCCGCCTAGTTGGAAGGAGTTCAAGGGATACCTTAAGCATAAGCGAAAGGAAATTACTCTAGAAATTTTGGTTGCTAAGCTCCAAACTGAAGCTCAAGTCCGTGATCAAGACTTGAGAACCAAAGCTCCTATGGATGCTAAGGCTAATCTGACTGAAGATAGGGGCGGACCTTCCAAAAAGCGTCCACTTCCTACCAAAGGCAAGGGAAAGGATGTGGCACCTCCGACGAAGTTTACTTAACGTGCTACAATCTGTGACAAGCCCGCCATATGGCGAAAAACGCCAAAGCCAAGAAGAACAAGGGAAAAGGCAAAGTCAAGCATGTCGAGAAGGACTTTGACTCTTGGGACAAATATGATCTTGCCGCCATGATCACCGAGGTAAATCATGTCTCTAACCTAACTTGATTACTTGGTTTCTTGATACAGTGCATCGTTCACATTTGTGTGAACCGAGACTTGTTTTTCACTTACAAGGAGATTCAAGACCGCTTCATCACAGAGGCAAGTGATCATACCTCTCCAGTTCTTGGAATTGGAACTGTTGTGCTTCAATTCACCTCCGGTGTGGAGATAACTCTGAAGGATGTGCGGCATGCTCCGGCAATCCGCAAGAATTTGGTGTCTGGTGTCAAATTAGTTAGAGCTAAATTTGATGTAGACCTTCGTAGTGATTTTATGATAATACGCAAGTTTGGTAAGACTCTCGGGAAAGGTCATATTGTCGAGGACATGTTCAAACTTAGTGTTCGTACTTGTAAGCCTCCAAAGTCAGTTGCTAATAATAATGCTACTACTTCTGCTTACTTGCTTGAGTGCTCAAATTTATGGCATTGTAGATTAGGTCATGTGAATCTAAATGCTATAAAAAGATTAGTAAACTTAGATTTACTCAAATTAAATGAAATCAAAAATCAAAACAAATGCGAGATTTGTGTTGAGGCAAAAACGACGAAACTACCATTTCATTCGGTAAAACGGGACACAAAACCCCTTGAATTAATTCACACGGACGTGTGTGATTTAAAATTTGTGCAAACTAGAGGTGGTAAGAAGTACTTTATCACTTTCATCGATGATTGCACAAGATATTGTTATCTTTATCTTTTGAGAAGTAAAGATGAGGCTATTGAAGCCTTTAAGAACTTCAAGAATGAAGCCGAGAATCAATTAGGCTGTCGTATTAAGATGGTTCGAAGTGATAGAGTAGGTGAATATGTAGCTCCATTTGAGGAATTATGCAACGAAAGTGGTATAATTCATCAAACCACGGCTCCATATGCTCCACAATCTAATGGCGTTGCCGAACGTAAGAATCGAACACTTAAAGATATGATGAATGCATTATTAATTAGTTCAGGGTTGCCCCAGAACATGTGGGGGGAAGCTGTCTTGACAGCCAACTACATATTGAACAAAATTCCACACAAAGGTAAGGATGTTACTCCTTATGAGTTGTGGAAAGGAAGAAAACCATCATACAAATATCTCAAAGTGTGGGGGTGTTTGGCGAAAGTTGAAGTGCCTCTACCTAAACAAGTTAAAATTGGTCCTAAGACGATCGATTGTATCTTTATTGGTTATGCACTTAACAGCAGCGCCTACAGGTTTGTTGTACACAAATCCGAGATACCCGACATTCATGTAAATACAACGATTGAATCAAGGAATGTTGTATTCTTTGAAAATATCTATCCTTATAAGAATAAGGTTGATCCTAACTCTAGCAAAGGAGTTGATGATGAAGCTACAAGTTCTAAACTTGTAGATGAGCCTATGTGTTATGAAACCATAGATGAAGCCTCTAGCCCAAATCCGGTGTTATCTGAATGACCGAACAGAAAGCGACCTAGGTCTACGCCAGTCAACGTAGAACCTAGACGAGGTACTAGAATACGGAAAGTAAAGATATACGGACCCGACTACGTCGTTTTGATGTTAGATGGAGAACCAGTATCTGTAAAAGAAGCTTTATCCGGTCCAGATGCGGCTTTCTGGAAAGAGGCAATAGACATTGAGATTGAGTCTATTATGCTGAATCATACTTGGGTGTTAGTTGAACTACCACAGGGTTGTACGGCTTTAGGATGCAAATGGATCCTAAAGAAGAAGTACAAGTCTGACGGTACTATTGACAAATATAAGGCCCGACTTGTAGTTCAAGGCTTTAGGCAAAAGGCTGGTTATGATTTCTTTGATACCTACTCGCCCGTGACAAGACTTACTTCTATTAGGGTGCTACTCGCTATTGCTGCTTTACGCAATCTCGAGATTCATCAAATGGATGTTAAGACTGCATTCTTGTATGGGGAGCTAGAAGATGAAATCTATATGAAACAACCGAAAGGGTTTGCAGTACCTGGGAAAGAGCACATGGTATGCAAACTACAACGGTCTTTATATGGTTTGAAATAAGCACCTCTGCGGTGGCATTTGAAATTTGACGAAGTGATGTTGTCAAATGGTTTCAATATCAATGAGAGTGACAAATGTGTCTATGTTAAGAAAACGGGTGACAATTACGTCATTGTTTGTCTATATGTAGATGACATTTTGATAATAGGTAGCAACTCGTGTGATTGGTGAAACGAAACGAATGCTAAGTAGAATTTTAGCATGAAAGACATGGGTTTGGCTGATACTATTCTTGGAATTAAGATTCTGAAAACGCCTAACGGAATTGCTTTGACGCAATCTCATTATGCTGAGAAAGTGTTAAGGAAATTCAACGCTTTTGATAAACCTATTTCTAAGACTCCTTGGGAACCGAATGTTCATCTGAATTATCATAAGGGTGAACCTGTGGGTCAAGATGAATATGCTAAGATCATTGGGAGTTTGATGTATCTGTCAAATTGTACCCATCCTGATATAGCATGTTCGGTTCACAAGTTGAGTAGCTACACAGCTAATCCAAGTAAAGAACATTGGAGGGCTCTAGAACGAGTACTGAGTTATTTAAAATATATTCAGAACTTTGCGATTCATTATTCAAGAGAGCCTGCTGTACTTGAAGGGTATTGTGATGCTAATTGGATATCCGAATCGAAAGACTCATTTTCTACGAGTGGATATGTGTTCACTATTGGAGGTGGTGCTGTATCTTGGAAGTACAAGAAACAAACTTGTATTGCTAGGTCTACCATGGAGTCTGAATTCATAGCTTTGGATAAAGGTGGTGAAGAAGCTGAATGGCTTAAAAATTTCCTCGAGGATATTCCATGTTGGACGAGGCCTATGCCGTCTGTGTTGATACACTGTGATAGCCAAGCTGCTATTGGACGGGCACAAAATATGTTTTATAACGGTAAGTCTCGACATATTCGTCGACGACATAATGCCGTGAGACATTTGATCTTGAGTGGGATTATCTTAATTGACTATGTAAGGTCGATAGATAATCTGGCGGATCCGCTGACGAAGAGTATTAATCGAGATCAAATGTATAAATTGTTAGAGGGAATGGGTGTTAAATCCACATCTTAAGGATGATTATAGTGGAAACCCAACCTTGTAGATTGGAGGATCCCAAGAGCTTGGTTCAATGGGATAACGAAGTTATAATAATCCGTGTGTTAAAACACTCAAACATACCTATTCTCTGAGAACAGTGAGTGATTGTTTACCTACATGTGGTGAGGTTAAATCTTATGATTTTTAATGATTCTTGATTACCTCGGAGAGGTCAAGTATAGTAGGATACTTGGGAATAAGAATCACCTATATAAGTGTGAAGTGAGGGCCGCTTCAGTTGATACACTTATGAATCCAAAGGGGTGTCCAAGGCCGAAAAGGACACAAAACGTTAGAACGGAAGGAATTGAGATGATATTGTGTCTATATTATTGTCTCGGATACACCATGGAGGACTAGTTCAAGGTTTTCATGACCACTATGCCGCCAGTATACTCGATGATGTTGACAATGGATAGGTTCAAGGTCACAAGCCACCTAGCCAAATGCAATATTGTCTCTTGAGGACTGAACTATGCATTTGCATTCATTTTGCATTGCCATTCTCACTCATGTGGGGGATTGTTGGAAATGGTTTAGTAATTAACCATTTATTAAGAATAAATATTGTTAATTAAATAATTATTATTTAATTAAAATATTTATTGAATGTTAATCTACGTCATGAGTAGATGAACATGGTATATTTAATATTTCTAAACCGATTTTCGGTGAGTGAGATATTATATGTTAAAGTTGGATGTTGGAGTAGGAACTAACATGATGTTAGTTATCCCACATTGATTGTGGATGGATGTTTTGACTTGTATTTAAAGTCTTTGCCTTTATGGGCTTAATAACAAGTGGGTTGGTGTGTATGGGTGTCCTCGCGCACACACACACACACACACGCGCGCCGCCACCGCCGCCGACCGACCGACCGTCCGTCCGTCCGGGTCGGGTCAGGCATGGGTACGGGCTCGGGCTCGGGCTCAGGCTCAGTCCAGGCCCAGGACTTGGATCTTGGCAATTGGTGCTTTGGGCTGGTACAAGACACTTGAGTTGACTTGACTCTTGAGTTGGCAAGACTCTTCATCCGACCAGCCCTTTGGGCGTCTGAAACTGCCAGCCTTCATGGCAGTAGTAAATGGCGACGAGTCCCTTCACCTGATCAAGGAATGCTATATATACATAAGCATTCTGGTCATTGCAGAACACACGAAAATCAGTGCATATTTAGCATATCATATACAGTTCAGTCTTCTGCTCGACCCGATTCGCAGTGCTCGCTCGCCATGCGGTGCTGCTACTACCGAGACGTTCAGATCGTTTTAACCTTTGGGGACGAGCCGCTTCACCATGAGCACTACCGGGGCGTATTCTCGTCTTGCGGGCAGAAGCACTAGCTTCGGACGATCTTCTGTAGTTTACTTAAACTTTTTCGTTAGTTTCAAGTGTAGTATTTTATTTTTGTTCTTCGTTATACTTAAGTTCAGAATTTTAATTTTAATACACGTGCAAGTACCGAATTATTCTTACACAAACAACTTCATCCTGAGATAGGCGACATTATCACATTCACGAAGGGTGGGAAAAAGTTTGTTCATTTATCTAATCTTAAGGATGCAGCAACTCAGATGAAGGAAAAAGGGAAAGAAACGGTTTAGGAAAAAATATTTATTGGCGATTATTGGGATGATATCAGTTGTTTCGTGTCGGAATCTATTAACTGAGCAACTTTTGAAAAGAAACAGTGAAGCTCGATGTTTTTTGGTCAAAAAGCGTTGTTTAGGCCCTCATGGCGTTTTTATGTTCTTATGGACCTAATTGCAAATTTTCAAAAGTTTGTGTGCTTGTTATTTAATTTCGATTTTAACCCTAACTTCCATAGGGTATATATATGCTTGTAAGACAATTATTTGAGATTGATATTGAATTGGAATTTTCTCTATATTTTTCTTGAAATTCTCTATACAAGACTTGACATAATCCATTGTCATCCAACACTAAATAATTATTTTGTTGCTTCGATGTTCTTGAACTTATTTATTGTTTAAATTTGTTCTTGATTTTTTTTTATATTTTTATGTTTATTTTATTGGCGCCGGTTTCTTGAATTTGGCAGGACACATGTGGCAATGCCATTTGTCATAAATATATTTTGTTTTATTTTTAAATGACGTGGTATGCTGACGAGGCACATTTAAGTGACAAAAAGATTATATTTGCCATATTTGATAAACAATTGAACTAATATTGCCATGACCAATAAACAATGTACTGCGCGTGCCAAGACCATATAACCTTCGTACCATTTGTGCCATTTTCCCGGTATATGAAGATCTCTGTATACATAACATTCTTTATATGTAGTATATGAAAATGCCATATGAAGATCTCTGCATTCAGCACTCTTATTAAAGAACTAGTATATCAATGGAAGCACGAGTTTTACCAGCTTTACAAAGTCCATCTATCACAGTAATAATCATAATGTCATCAGGCTCACACATTTTCGAAGTCAACAACTTCATGAACAATTCTTCCGCCTGGAAGACCTCATCATCTAAAAGAAGTCCTTTAATGAGAGTGCTGAATGTTGTGATATCTGATCTGAAACCACACTTAAAGAAGCAGCCCAGTATGGAAAACCAAAAATCTACCCTATTCAGTAGGAAATAGCAACGAATAGCGATATTCATGGAATACTCATTCACAGGGACTTTCAGTTGACACATTTCGCCAAACACCAAAAGCGCAACCGAGTAGTGTTTCATCTTCATAATAACATTTAATAATTTGGTGAATTCAACCACAGAAGGTTGTGGCCGCATTCTAACCATTTCACGGAACACAAAAAGAGCATCATCTACTCTTTTTATGCAACTGAAATCTACTTTATGCCGAGGTGTGAAGGCATCAGTACATAATGTATGCGAAGATTCGGCAGCAATTCCTCTAAAAAAACAAGCTTAATTGCAGAACCAGCGTTTTGCCTCATCTTCTTCACGGGATCTGAGCGTGAGCTACCTGGCCTGCGATTCCAGGTTCTACACGCAACATGCTTGCCAAAACTCGGCATATGTAGTGACCCAATCATCCTCAAAAATAAGTATGATTCTCTTCCCAACAATTAATATAAGGATAAATCATTAAAAATCAAGTCAATGAACGGAACTAAGTTAAGAAACTGATAAGATATTCAACAAAAATAAACAACACTAATTATATTATTTGACAATTATATCTACCTTTTCGAATGATTCATCGATGTCTAGTGTGATGATCTTCGGCATATACCTCATTACTGTTGAATAAATCTGTGTTACAAACTTGCGTATAAAAGTAATAGCCGAGTCGAGGAAGGCCTCTTTCCGCAAGACGAGATACGCCCCGGTAGTGCTCTCGGTTTATGCGTGTCGTCCCCAAAGATAAAACGGCTTTGTCTCGAAGGTAGTAGCACCACAAAAACAAACGAGCTCCGACGAACTAGAACGAGGCGAGGACAGAACTTCGACACTACAAACTATATGTATGCAAGATGTGTATGCTAAGAGATATTGCAATTGTAGAATGCAAATGCAAGAGTGTCCTATTTATAGGCTAGCTCACCAACATGAGGAATTAATCATCATAATGTGCCTTAATTAGCCATCAAATGATGGTTGCAACCTTAAAAGAAAATGATGGTTACGGTTCAAAATTTGAAATGCCATCAACATGGATGTTACAAATTGAGGCCATCAAAATTCTCATTAATTGAAAAACAAACTTTTCAATTCAATTGCCTTGAGCACACGTTACAATCACCATTAAGATGATTAAGTGGGTTTTTATTTTTAATTAGCTCAAAAACTTTACCCCATGTTATCACTATATATATATATATATATATATATAACATTTGTTAATGTACAAGTCATTAACCTCGACTCGACCCATTCGCAACGATGGCGTCGACGACGTGCGCGCGCGTGTGTACGAGTGGCGTAACACACTCCGTTGTCAACTAATTGGCACTCATTTCTCACTCACCAATAAATTAGTTTTGAGAAATTTGTTAATCTAATTAACCAATAGATTAACTAAATAATATTTAATTAAATAAATATTATTAACCAATTTCCAACAATCCCCCACATGAGTGAGAAAGCCTTATGCACATGTATGCAGACTCAAGCTCAATCCTCAAGAGGCATTAAAGTATTAGGATAGGTAGTTCGTGGCTTTGAACCTTCCATAGTCAACACCATCGGGTACACAGGCGGATCAGTAGCGCGATGCTTTGAACTATTCCTCCACGGCGTGTACCGAGACAATAGTGTTAACACTTAAACACCTCAACCTCATCTGTTCTCACGTTTTGTGTCCTTTGCGGGCCTTGGACACTGTTGTGTTAAGAATTAACACTTTCCGACCGGCGATCGCCTCGGAGATCGGGCGACCGAGTCACTGCCGAGCAGCCAAGGCAGATCTGCCGACCAGCGGTCAGGCGACCGAGCCTTAGCCCAGCGGACAAGCTAAATCGGCCAACCGAAGGTCCCAGGACAAGTCCCGGTGCCGAGCGATCGACCTCAGATACGATCGTCACTCGGTACTCGGCGATCGACTCCTGGCGACCGACAAGCAGGCGATCCTCTCTCGGCATCTGCCGACCGACCCTTGGTGACCGACCGAACGCCGACCCTCAGCAACTGGCCGATGGCGACCTCTGATGACCAGCTAGAGACGACCGCCTCATGTCGATCAGCGCCGATGGCCATCCAGTCGGCAAAGGCCGAGCCTCAAGACTAGCACCACGTGCAAGATCCGAGACAAGATCCGCATATCTGGGTTCATTGACCACAGCCTGGCAGAATCTTTCCACCAGCCGACAAGCCGCCGAAAGTTGTCAAGTAGGGCCGCATGTGGATCGACTCGACGCGTCCGGCCCCTCATTGACCGCCACCGTGTCACTGCTGAGCTTTGACTTTAGCAGTGCCAAAGATCTTCCTTGGACTTTAGCCCGACAGCCCGAGTGATCGCCCCATTATAATATTGGCCGGCAGACGATCGCCCCATTATTATAATGGCCGGAAGGCGATCGCCCGCCAGAGTACAAGACCCGGCTGTCACTATATATACAAGGCACCCTGCACTCGGCCAACTCTCTGCATTATCGCGATTTCAGTATACATTACAGAAGCAAAACACCCAGCACTTGGCTATCTCCAACTCTTGGCAACAGCTATCATTCGGTCTTACTTCTCCCGGCCTCTCTCATCAGGAAGACGATCGGCGGGGACGAAGACCACCGAGCTTCGCTTAAGAGCCGGATTAACAGAGTCTTTTTACACTCATTGTATGTAGATTTCTCTCATTAATACTTGTATCCACGAATATTTGTATTAATATCATCTCGCGAGAGCATTCAAGCCCGGGCCTAACAAACCCGGCAAATCTTGTATTATTTATCTTCTCTCGGAAGTGCTCCCACAATTGTTGTTTGTTGTCCGTCTTCCAGCAGTATTAATCTTCGGATAAATATTTTGGGCAACAACAATTGGCGCTGGAAGGAGGGGATCTAACCCTCAAATTTTTATACCTACCGTCCCGAAGAACACTCACTGTTCTCGGGGCAGATACTTGAAGTGACACTCACTGCACTTCAAAGAAATCTTTCAGAAATCATGTCTTAGCCTCGCGTCGAAGAAAGCCGACCACCGGCTGCACTTCTGCCTGGCCCCGGTCCGAGCCGCAGCCTAATGGTGGAAGGCGCTCGCCGCGGTCGAGACGCTCGATCCCATCTCGGGAGGCGGCGAGCCTCTCGCTCGATCAGCTCCGAACCAAGGAACAGATCGACGAGGTCATGGCCGCCCCACAGAGCGACAGAGTGCTCTCGACGCGCCTCCTGCTATCACCCTCGGCCTCCCGCCGGAAGTCCAAGCGAAGCTCAAGGCGCATCGCCGAGCGATCGCCAGGAGGCTCTCGTCGCAAGAAGAGGCGCTCGGCAATGGGCACCTCTGCCTTCGATCGCACAGGCGGTGACCCGACACAGCGGCGGGCACCCGGCCCGGCCTACGAGACGACGGAGTTTGAGTCCGTCACGTGAGCTCGGCCTACCCGGCTCCTGAAGGGCCCAGCCTGCCTGATCCCGCTCGCCATATAGCCGAGGTCGGCAGCAGCGGAGTCTGGAGATCGGTACACGATCGCCTCGGCTCCCGCTCCCAAAGCCGATCAGCGAGCAACCGAGCCACGGCGATTGCCGCATTGCAACGTCAGCTCGACGACGTGAAGGCGCCCCTGCAATCCAGGGCAGGCGCCACAAAGACGATCGCCGAGCCGAGCGAGCCGCTCGCAATCGACATCGAGCTCGCCCCCGTGCAGCACAAGATCGCTCCTCCTCAAACTCCCGTATACGAGGGGCGATCGGACCCCCAAACACACCTGCACAAGTTCAACATCTACATGACCGGGTGTGGGGCATCTGACGCGACCAGGTGCCGAATATTCCCTCTGACACTGGACGACCTCGCCCACCGGTGGTACACCTCATTGCCGCCTCGGTCCATTGGCTCCTTTAACGAGCTGGCGCACGTCTTCACGGAATACTTCGCCACCAGGGTCGTCCGGCCAGAAGGTCGCCTTCGCATGATGCAAATCAAGCAGGGAGAAGAGGAGTCCGACTCGGACTACATCGACCGGGTAGACGTGATCATCCTCAACGGCGAGCCCGTAAACGATGAGACCGCCCTCTACGCGGTCCTAGGAGGATTTCAGGGTTTTTCGCCTATGTTCAGGCATCTCACGAAGACCCAACCGACAACCTACGCAGCCTTCCGGGCTAGAGCCGCAGATTTTCTGGCCAGGCAAAGGTTCCTTCTTAGCCTGTGAGCAGCGCGATCGGCGCCCGGACGACGATCTCCCGCCCGATCGCCAATATCAACCTACGAATAAAGCGATCGGCAGCCGAGCGACGATCGACAGTCTTCCAGCCCGATCGCCGATCATCATGCTACATCATCAGCAACCCGGCGGACACGATCGCCATTTACAGTCCAGCATATAACATGACGGACTAAGGCATAAGATCGCCTCCACCGCACATCATAAAGCCATGGTCCTGGCAGTCGATGGAACCGGCTGCTTCGGCCATGCAAGGTCCCTTTCGGCCGAGATCGCCCGCCCTTCGTTTTAATACGAGGCCGGCGTAGTCTAAGGGCTGTCCAACATTAATCAGTGGACACGTGCCATTACCCCCGTCTCAACGTCCACCGTCGAGGTCGGCCATCTCCATGGCTGGCCGAGGTGGAAGCAGAGCTAACAAGCCGCGGAGGTGGAGTTGATTCATCCGACGCTGCCCCGCGCAAGGACTCCTCTAGACTGAGACCGCACGCCCTTCGTTTAAATACGAGGCGAGGCGCAGCCTAACAGAGGACCCTCATAATAAAGTGAGTCACGAGACACTCAATGTCTTCGCGCACCAAGACACGGTCATGGAGTCGGTCCATCGATCTCCGCGACTGTGCACGATTCCTCAAACAAGCGAAACCACCAAGTTTCCGAGGGGGATCGGCCAATATTGTTTTTGCAGGTACAGGACCGAAAGATAGCTAGCCAATCGACCATGATAGCCCAAGTCCGAATCCTAAGTCACTCAAGAAGATCGCCCGTCCTCATCCTTACACGATCGCAGCAAGAACCACCTCGCCCCATGTCTTCAACATAGGAGCAAGTCAGGGGCAATTGTTGTGTCAAGAATTAACACTTTCCGACCGGCGATCGCCTCGGAGATCGGGCGGCAAGTCACTGCCCGGCGGCCAAGGCGGATCTGCCAGGCCGGGTCGAGGCGTGAGCCTTAGCCCAGCGGACAAGCTAAATCGGCCAACCGAAGGTCCCAGGACAAGTCCCGGTGCCGAGCGATCGACCTCAGATACGATCGTCACTCGGTACTCGGCGATCGACTCCTGGCGACCGACAAGCAGGCGATCCTCTCTCGGCATCTGCCGACCGACCCTTGGTGACCGACCGAACGCCGACCCTCAGCAACTGGCCGATGGCGACCTCTGATGACCAGCTAGAGACGACCGACTCATATCAATCAGCGCCGATGGCCATCCAGTCGGCAAAGGCCGAGCCTCAAGACTGGCACCACGTGCAAGATCCGAGACAAGATCCGCATATCTCGGATCATTGACCACAGCCTGGCAGAATCTTTCCACCAGACGACAAGCCGCCGAAAGTTGTCAAGTAGGGCCGCATGTGACTGACTCCGGACGCGTGCTGGCCCCTCATTGGACCGCCCAGCTGGCTGCCTGCTGGAGCTTTGGACTTTAAATGGTGCCCAAGATCTTCCTTGGACTTTAGCCCGACAGCCCGGGTGATCGCCCCATTATAATATTGGCCGGCAAACGATCGCCCCATTATTATAATGGCCGGAAGGCGATCGCCCGCCAGAGGACAAGACCCGGCTGTCACTATATATACAAGGCACCCTGCACTCGGCCAACTCTCTGCATTATCGCGATTTCAGTATACATTACAGAAGCAAAACACCCAGCACTTGGCTATCTCCAACTCTTGGCAACAGCTATCATTCGGTCTTACTTCTCCCGGCCTCTCTCATCAGGAAGACGATCGGCGGGGACGAAGAACACCGAGCTTCGCTTAAGAGCCGGATTAACAGAGTCTTTTTACACTCATTGTATTTAGATTTCTCTCATTAATACTTGTATCCACGAATATTTGTATTAATATCATCTCGCGAGAGCATTCAAGACCGGGCCTAACAAACCCGGCAAATCTTGTATTATTTATCTTCTCTCGGAAGTGCTCCCGCAATTGTTGTTTGTTGTCCGTCTTCCAGCAGTATTAATCTTCGGATAAATATTTTGGGCAACAACAGACACCCCTTTGGATTCATAAGTGTATTACATGAAGCGGCCCACACTTCTCGCTTATATAGGTGATTCTTTACCGAGTATCTTGCCATACTCAACCTCCTCGAGGTCTTTAGGAATCATTAAAAATCATAGACTTAACCTCACCACTAGGAAAGCTTTCAACACTCAATTGCTATATAGGGAATAAACTTAGATGAGTGTTTTACACGAACTCTCATAGCTTAGTTCTCCCATTGAACCAAGTTCTTGGGATCTCCAGTCATCTTGGTTGGGTTACCACTACGATAATTCTCAATTTGTGGATTTTAAACCCATTCCCTCTAGCAATTTATTCATTTGATCACGATTTAACCCTTTGGTTAGGGATCCGCTAGATTATCCAATGACCTCACATAATCAATAAAGATAACCCCACTTTTGATCAAATGTTTCACGGTATTATGGCGTCGACGAATATGTCGAGACTTTCGATTATACACATTACTTCTTGCCCTACCAATAGCTGCTTGGCTATCGCAGTGTATCATCACTGCAGGCACTGGCTTTGACCAACACGGAATATCTTCTAGAAAGTTTCTGAGCCACTCGGCTTCTTCACCAGCTTTGTCTAAAGCTATGAATTCCGATTCCATGGTGGATCGGGCTATACACGTTTGTTTCGTGGACTTCCACGAGATAGTTCCACCCCCAATGGTAAACACGTAACCAGTTGTAGAAAATGAACTTTTCATATCGGATATCCAATTCGCATCACAGTACCCTTCAAGTACCGGGGGGTATCTCGAATAGTGTAGGCCAAAGTTTTGAGTATACTTTAAATATCTCAATACTCTAACAAGAGCTTTCCAATACTCTTTGCTTGGATTACTCGTGTAACGACTTAATTTGTTAACAGCGCAAGCTAAATCGGGTCGAGTGCAATTTGTAAGATACATTAAACACCCAATGACTCGTGCATATTCTTCTTGTGCAACGGGGTCCCCTCGATTTTTGCTCAAGTGATCATTTAAATCTATTGGGGTCTTAGCCGGCAAGCTATCAAAAGCATTAAATTTCTTGAGAACTTTCTCGGCATAGTGAGATTGTGTCAAGATGATTCCATCTTATTTTCTCAAAATTTTCATTCCAAGAATCACATCGGCTAGCCCCATGTCTTTCATGTCAAAATTCCTTTTTAACATGTTCTTAGTATCGTTAATCACTTGTATATTGTTACCCATGATTAACATGTCATCTATATAAAGACACACAATAACATAACCGTTATTAGTGTTCTTAATATAAACACATTTATCACACTCGTTTATTTTAAAGCCATTTGATAACATTACATTATCAAATTTCAAGTGCCACTATAGTGGAGCTTGTTTCAATCCATATAGAGACTTAACCAGTTTACATACCTTTTTCTCTTGTCCAGGTACTACAAACCCTTCTAGTTGTTCCATATAGATCTCTTCATCCAGATCACCATTCAGAAAAGCAGTCTTAACATCCATTTGATGAATCTCTAGATCGTGCAAAGCAGCAATCGCGAGAAGCACTCGAATAGATGTAATTCTCGTTACAGGTGAATAGGTATCGAAAAAATCGTACCCTTCCTTCTGTTTGAAACCTTTGACTACTAAACGAGATTTATACTTGTCAATTGACTCATCAGCCTTGTACTTTATTTTAAGGATCCATTTGCATCCTAAGGGCTTACAACCTTCAGGTAAATCAACCAAAACCCAAGTTTGGTTTTGTAAAATTGAGTCAATTTCACTCTGAACAGCTTCTTTCCAGAGCAACCCGTCTGGTCTGGCATAAGCTACTTTGATCGACGTTGGTTCTTCATCCAACATGAATGCTATGTAGTCAGGTCCAAATGTCTTTGGTGTCCTAACCCTACTACCACGTCTCGGTTCTACATCTTCCAGATTAGATCTCGATCGCTTACGTGACTTTGGATCTACATCCACAGGTTTTGAACTTGTTCCTTCATCTTCAACTCTATTGTTAGAATTGTTCTCAACTTTATCATTATCCTTACAAGGATTTATGTTTTCAAAGAATACAGCATTCCTTGATTCAATTGTTGTTCCCACGATCATTTGAACTTCGACTTGTGGATAACAAACCGATAGGCACTCTTTGCTCAAGTGCATACCCAATAAAGATACAATCGACCGTCTTAGGTCCGATTTTAACTTGTTTAGGTAGAGGTACCTCAACCTTAGCCAAACACCCCCACACTTTGAGATATTTGTATGAAGGTTTTCTTCCTTTCCACAACTCATAAGGTGTAATATCCTTACCTTTGCGTGGAATCTTGTTCAATATGTAGTTGGCTGTCAGGACAGCTTCCCCCCCACATGTTTTGGGGCAACCCTGAACTAATCAATAAGGCATTCATCATATCTTTAAGGGTTCGATTCTTACGTTCAGCAACGCCATTAGATTGTGGTGCATATGGAGCTGTTGTTTGATTAATTATACCACTTTCGTTGCATAATTCCTCAAACGGGGCTACATATTCGCCACCTCTATCGCTTCGAACCATCTTGATACGGCAGCTTAATTGATTTTCGGCTTCATTCTTGAAGTTCTTAAAAGCTTCAATAGCCTCATCTTTACTTCTCAAAAGATAAAGATAACAATATCTTGTGCAGTCATCGATAAAAGTGATACAGTACTTCTTACCACCTCTAGTTTGCACAAACTTTAAATCACACACATCTGTGTGAATTGATTCAAGGGGTTGTGTGTTTCGTTTTACCGAATGAAACGGAAGTTTCGTCATTTTTGCTTCAACACAAATCTCACATTTGTTTTGAGTATTGACTTCATTTAATTTTAGTAAATCTAAGTTTACTAATCTTTTTATAGCATTTAGATTTACATGACCTAATCTACAATGCCATAAATCAGAACACTTAGTCAAGTAAGAGGAAGCAGTAGCATTTTCATTAGCATTACTGGACTTGGTTACATGGCGTTTTGCCAAAGCATTAAGTTTAAAGAGTCCCTCCGTGAGGTAACCCTTACCAAGAAACCTATCAAACTTTTTTATGATAATTCTATCCGACTCAAACACTAGTTTAAACCCCTTTTTAACTAGTATAGAGCCTGAGATCAAATTCTTCCTCATGTCCGGAACATGAAGCACATTCTTCAAGGTGAGTGTCTGTCCGGACGTAAGTTTGAGGTCCACTTCTCCAACTCCGATAATTTCAGATGAAGCTGGATTCCCCATGTTGAGATTCCTCCCCTCAACAGCTTGATAGTTCTTAAACTGGCTCCTATCGGCACCAACGTGGGCGGTCGCACCGGTGTCGACGTACCAACCACCTTGGTTATCAACGTGGTTGACTTCTTCGGTGACCACAGCAGCAAGGTCATCCTCTTTCCATTCGCCGTTAGTCTCGGCGATGTTGGCTACATGTTTCTTCTTCTTATTGGCCTTCGGCTTTCGACAGTCTTTCGCCGTATGCCCATATTTGCCACAGTTGAAGCAATCGCCATCAAACTTCTTGACTGGTTGCTTCCCTTTGCTCTTGTTTTGGACACTAGGACGAGCCCTTTTATTGGAGGGACCGCCATGCTCCAACAGATTGGCCTTATCATCAATCAGGCCTTTTGGTTTGTGGTTATTTTTGCACACATCAGACTCGATGCGCAATTTCACAATCAAGTCTTCAAGAGTCATCTCCTTTCGCTTGTGCTTAAAGTAGCTCTTGAAGTCTTTCCAACTGGGGGGCAACTTTTCGATCACAGTTGCAACGATATAAGCGTCTGGTAGGACCATTCCCTCAGCACTGACATCATGAATGATGAGTTGGAACTCTTGCACTTGTTCCATGATTGGTTTTGAGTCAACCATCTTGTAGTCCAAATATTTGGCGACTACGAATTTCTTTGTACCTGCATCATCACTATGGTACTTCTTTTCAAGTGCTTCCCACATCTCTTTTGATGTGTTTACAACACAATAAACATTGTACAAACTATCTTCTAAAGAATTCAGAATAAAGTTTTTGCAAAGATAGTCTCCATTGTGCCAGTTGTCATAGGCATCTCGGACTGTAAAACTAGTCTCTTGAGCATTTGGCACCGGTGGCGCATCTTCCTTAAGGAAGTTAGCAAACCCCAATGTTGTTAAATAGAACATCTTTTGTTGCCACCTTTTAAAGTCGGCACCACCAAACTTTGGCGGCTTCTCGGCGGTAGGCATCATCCTAGGCCCCGAGGTTGTTCTAAAAAAGGAACCACTCGTGTTGAACCCGTAGGCTCCAACACTAGATCCTAACATGGATCCCACGGTACCACTAAAAGTGGAACCAACGGTGCCACTCGAGGTGGATCCACCGGTAGTCAGAAAGGGGTTCGAAAACACCCATGGAGTTGTTGCTGAGGTATTTGAACTCATCATGTTGGACATGGTTGCGGCAATGTTGTTTGCCACGTTTGAAGCGGCGGTCGCGGAGGCAAAAGCAGCGGTGGTGTTGGAGTCGGTGGAAGCAGCAGTCATCATCTCCACTTATAGGATTCAGCAAGTAGTTTTCTCGTCTTGCGCTTGTTGAATATTCTGTGTGACAAACTTGCTGGGCGGAAAAAGAAATTACAATTGGACTACAAAAAATTACAACTCGAAAACAGAAACTACAAACTCGTACGTAAATGAAAATACAAAACTCGAAACAGAATTGAAAATACAAGAAAATAAATTATAAAACCGTAAACTAATGCCGAGTCGAGGAATCCTCTATCCGCAAGACGAGTTACGCCCCGGTAGTGCTCTCGGTTTATGCGTATCGTCCCCAAAGATAAAACGGATTCGTCTCGAAGGTAGTAGCACCACAAAACCAAACGAGCTCCGACGAACTAGAACAAGGCGAGGACAGACCTTCGACACTACAAACTATATGTATGCAAGATGTGTATGCTAAGAGATATTGCAAGTGTAGAATGCAAATGCAAGAGTGTCCTATTTATAGGCTAGTTTACCAACATGAGGAATTAATCATCATAATGTGCCTTAATTAGCCATCAAATGATGGTTACAACCTTAAAAGAAAATGATGGTTACGGTTCAAAATTTGAAATGCCATCAACATGGCTGTTACAAATTGAGGCCATAAAAATTCTCATTAATTGAAAAACAAACTTTTCAATTCAATTGCCTTGAGCACACGTTACAATCATCATTAAGATGATTAAGTGGGTTTTTATTTTTAATTAGCTCAAAAACTTTACCCCATGTTATCACTATATATATATATATATATATATATATATATATATATTTATAACACTTGTTAATGTACAAGTCATTAACCTCGACTCGACCCATTCACAACGATGGCGTCGACGACGTGCGCGCGCGTGTGTACGAGTGGCGTAACACACTCCGTTGTCAACTAATTGGCACTTCATTTCTCACTCACCAATAAATTAGTTTTGAGAAATTTGTTAATCTAATTAACCAATAGATTAACTAAATAATATTTAATTAAATAAATATTATTAATCAATTTCCAACAATTACAAAGTACCTGCATGCCTCACTTGCAATTTGTCGATGACAGTTGAAAGAAAATTTAAAATAAATGATTATAATCCGAAACATTTAGTGCCTTAATTCAATATTTATGAAATGTAAATGTGTAGATAAACTTTACTTTTGGAAGGACCCATGTGGGCTTCTATAATTTGTGGGTGTGCTTGCCCTTAATGAGTTGGTATGCCTCAGATGCTCTACATGACAGAATAAGTTCATCAACTAAATGAAAAAATACTATGAAAATAAAATTTTAAGACCATACGTGTTGGAATCTGGTAATTCATTATCCTCTGGAAGCATATGTTTTAACAAGCAAAGTAACTCTGTAAAGCTCTTATCGCTCCATCCATTTGTTGCCTTCAAGGTGAGCAATTTTAATACTGCAGACAATCGTGAGAACTTTTTACAGTTGTTGAACAAATATTTATCTGCATCCGTGGACAAGCTCTCACGTGCTTTATATACATGAGCTTCCTCAAAGGCCTCTGCTCCAGTGTCATTAATCATGTCAATTAATCATGTCCTCTAATCGATCATACATATCTTCATATAATTCTTCATTTCGGGATACTCTAGGCATGTCAAATTCACCATGCCATATCCATCGCATGTAACTCTTGTTGAAACCATCGCAGATGACGTGCTCCCTAATATCTTCAACACATAATCGCCTTTCATTCAAGCAATTGACACACGGACAGTAAAATCTCCCATTATTGTCTGGAACATTTCTTCTAGCAAACTCCAAAAACTGTTCCACTCCATTCTCATATTCTTCACTTGTTCGTGCAGCGGTTATCCAATTACGATCCATGAATACCCAATTTAGATTACAGTTCTCAAGTTGCTCATTCACCTTCACAAGAATGTTAATTAGAAATTGAAATGTAATTGTTTCATAATCAATCGGACAATATATTTTGACTAATAACTGGATTACATTATTAAATTGAAAATGAAGTAGCTCCTGATGAGGAAATGATACAGTATGGAGTTATAAGTTTATCGAATTTCATGAAGTAGCCTAGATTAGGTGGGGGGCCTTATTATGTGTGGGTATATGAGATTGGTTCTCTGCCAACCGATGTAATACACAGACATACCGGATCGGTTTATTATTAACCGATGTAAAATATATATTTACTAAATCAGTTTTATGTTGATTGATGTAAAAAACTGCTATATTAAATCGATTTCCTAATAACCCGATGTAAAATGCAACCGCATTATTTTTTAATTCGGTTGTAGTACAACTGATCTAGAAAGTGCGAGGTAAAATAGTATTTTTGCACTAGTGGCGTTTCCTCACTGTATGGGTACGTTGGTAACTTTCAAACTACAAATACCCCCTTTGACACTGCATTTTGTAAAATAGACTAGAGATAACTTGTGTTATAATGATATAGCGGCACTGTTATAATTAGATTAAAATTATAAAAAAAAATGGAGACAAAAAATATCGGCTTTGGTCGGCGACCCGTCGAAAAACAGTCCGGCAGCCGACTGGAAAAAAAGAATTAATGACATTCGGCCCACCGGGAACAGTCCGACAATGGTCAAAAAAACAAATTGGCCGGCCGCAGGTCAGCGGCCGGCGTACCAATGGAGAACAATCCGACAATTGGCTGAGGAAAAAAAAAAGAAAACTGATCGGCCTTCAGAGCTCCGATCGAACTCGAGCTTATTCAGTTTACCATCAAGTTGAGTTCGAGATTTCAAAATAATGTGTTGGAAAAATAGAGGAAATGGGCTGGTTTGAGCAACCCACTTGAGAGGCAATTTTGAGTCGGCTCGACTACGAGTTAAAGTCGGGACTTAGATGGAATACGTAGTACTCTGTACGAGGTTTCCAAAACATATAATAACACTCAAAATGATTGAGGTATGAATGAGATATAATGTTCGAAAATGAACCTTTTAGAAATGAGTTTGGGATGCTATTCCACATTGGAAAAAGAAGGAAAAAATTGTGAGTATATAAGGAGATGTGGACAAAGTCATGTTGAAAAAGTGAGACATGAGTGGATGTGTGACTAGGCCCCCCTCGCGCACACACACACGCGCGCTGCCGCCGCCGTCCGGCCGGCCGGCTCGGCTCGGCTCGGGTCGGGTCGGTCGGTCGGTCGGGGTCGAAGGGCGATTTGGGCGAAATGTCTCGTCGTCTCGAAGTTATCTTTTTTACTGAAATTTTATTCGGTAAAAATTTATAAAATACCTCAATTATAAATTACGAATTTTTCGAATCCGGATAAACATCAATTTAATTGATAATTATCGAATTAATATATTAGGACAACTATCAAGTTACTTGATAATTATCGGATTAATATATTAATAGATTAGGATAAGTGTTGAAGAGACCAATCCTAATTAGAGTTCCTCCAGCACATGTCTCTCTCTCATCTTCACCTATAAATACAGATGTGAGGGTCCGTTTTTAGATGAAATTTTCGTCCGTTTTTTCAGCCAAAAAAATTCCGACTTCGTTTTTTCTTTTCGGAAGTAATTTCTCTTCGTATTTTTTTTGTCGTGTCGGTGGTAGTTCAGGTTTATTCTAGTTCGCTGAGGGTGCGATGATCGATTTATCAACGCATCGAGATGTTGTTTTATCCTGGGAGGCAGACGCTATACACTGCGGTGGGGGCAAATTTGCTTTAAGGAGACAGAAATTCTGGACTCAACATCGCCATTCTTCGGATTTATTTCCTTTAATTATTTATACATATATATATATATATATATATATATATTATTTGCAGCTTGCCTCACTAACGAATCTGTCTACTATTTTTTTTTTGGGTTCGCAGCTCATGCAGTAGATTCAAAAGTAAAGTAAATATTTCAACAATCTTAAAGCAAATTATTATTTTGTAGCATAAATTTCGAAATTATTAATATCGGATCTCTGCAAATTTTTCCATCTATGGGAAAAATGATTTATTATTTCGAAATTCAATTTTAATGATGTTTGGATCTGCCATGGGGAACATGCTTTTCGACTGCTTAAATTCGTGATTATAAGAAATCAATATCCATTTCTCACGATCAGCTTCGGGATGTGCTTTTCGATTTCTTATTCTATTTATGGTTTTGCAATTACCTTGGCTTAGAGTGAGGGCTTGAGCACTTACTGAAGTGCCGATTCTTCCAATCTTCCTTTGCCTCTATAATTCGATTTCCCCTGTGATTGTTTTATAACTGCACATATATGTTACAAACATATTATGTTTATTTTTTTGTATAAGGATGACTTGAATTAGCTGACATGTCATGTAGGAAAGTATTTATGTTTACATTAATTCATTGTTTATTAATGGTAAAATCTGCGTAAACATATTTATGTGACTTGTTGTGTTGATCCATGAATGGTAGGATCGACGATGCTTATTCGACTGTAATTCATTTATCCGGCATATGTGGCATTGCAATATATAGTCTGAATTTTTTTGAGCTACGCTACTGTCAGCAAACGTAGTTGCTAATAGCTGATTAGAATAAAAATATTATGGCTTACACGTCGATCATTATTTAGAAAGTGTTTGTGGTTAATATAAATGAGAAGAATTTATATTAATTGTTGCCATGCGTTTTTCTAAATAAGATTGTGATTATATTTGATATTATATAATCATGCATACGATAATTTTGATAAGGTATAACATTGCTTGATAAGAGACGAATCAATTATTAATTGATTGTTCGATTAAGATGTTCGAGATTATTTAGTGTAATTAAGATATTAACTAAATAAGTATTTGTTGATTGATTTTAATCTTTTTATGTGATGGAATATCAATCTTGGTCGGATGCTCGGACGTTAAAAACCTAACGGGCCTGGTACCTAGTGAGTACAGGTTATGGGTCGGCTTGAGAATTATAATTTTTTTGTTGGATTTGCTCTTCCGGTTAAATTATATATTCTCGTATTGGTGTCGGTCTGCTGCGGCAGTGACACACGAGCCTATTACGGTGATCCATGTGATACCAAACATGACAAATATTGATATTAGCTCTATACGCGGAAAATTCGGACAAATTCGAGATCTTGTTATCCCTAACACATCGATTGATCGAGGATCACTGAATGTGGGTTTAAGGTGGTGTATCAGCGTTTGTGCTAAGAATTTTTGGTTCTCCTTGGAACCATGCTGAAATTTCGGAGATATTCAATAATTGAATTTTAGTGCTAAGAACATAAAAGTTCTTTAATCGAATATTAAAACCAGAGAGGTTTTAAATTATGATGAAACCTACTCTTATGAGAGGTTGTAACAAGAAATGTGATCACTCTATAAAGATAGTCATTCATTAGTTACTTGCACTCGATAATGAGTAAAGCAAAAAGAGAAATTTACACTCTAAAAGCTCGAGATAGAAAACCAACTTAATCCGGAAATTAAGATGGTTGAATTTCACTCTAACGAAGACGCAAAAACGATGTTAATCAGTTAAAACTATCACTGAAATTCAGGATATTAGTCACGTGAAGACTACTTAATTTAAAACAAGATACCATGCAAGGAAATAATTGAAATTTCCTATTAGTTCTGAAATGTAGTTAAACAATTTTAAAAATACTAAAAATGTGTGGGTGTGTGGCTAAGGCAAAAGTTCCTAAGCCAAAGCAAGTGAAGGTCTGACCCAAGACGGTCGACTGCATCTTCACTGGATACGCACATGATGCATGATGTGTATAAATCCGTAGTGCAAAAATTTGATAGTCTGACATATCAGTATGTACTAATCGAGTTAAGGAAAAGAGTGTATCAAACGCATAACTGATTTAAAAACTAAATCAATTATGAGATACCGTGGATTTATCAATGTGAAATAAATCACCAAGTGGTTTTAAAGGTTGAAGCAAAAAGGCTTGAACTTGGAAAATCACTACGTCTGGAATTTCTAGCATGCGTGCTAGAAGATAATTTACAATACCATATACACTCTTCATATGGTCATATAAGAGAAAGAATAATTCTGTTGTGCAGAATTGTGTTTAATATTCGGCAGATCTTCCTCTGGAATAGATACCGCTAGGATCCAATGTAAATTCGAAAATAAAATTAAATGGATCCATGGATATATAAGAGGCGCTAGTAACATGAAAGCCTAAAATACTGTGAGATATACTCTCGAGTAACGAGAACAAAGTTCATTATTATGATATATATTATTGCTGCTTTGCAGAATGTAGAAATATATCAAATGAACATAAATGCAGACTTTCTAAATGGCGTTTCTGAGAAAAGCCAACTTGGAAGAACCGGAGGAATATGTGCCTAGCGCAACGGTTGAAAGTCTGCAACTCAGTGAAATTATTTTGAATCTAAATTGACACTAAATCAATGGCATAAAATCTTTGACATTGTGGTGTCAAGCAATGACTTCAAACGATGTGATCAAATCTCCGATTTGACAACATTCAAATATGGTGATTAAATGACCGAAAAGCACCAATTTGGGGATGCTCAAATTTGGTAATGTAGTTAATGAAAAATTGCTAATTTTGGGTACGCTAAAAATTAGTAATTTGATCTTGAGAAATTGAAGTCTCGGTTAATAGTTGGTAACATAATTTCAAAACATTAAAAATGTCAATTTATAATGTCAAAAAAAAATTCAAGACAATGAATATGTCAAGTGTGTATATGTCGAATACACATGGCGACTATGTCACTTTAAGAATGAACTTGAATGATCGAGTCATTGATGTAAGTAATGACAAGGGGATCAATTCAACAAAGTCTGAAAAGATAAATATATGAGACTAAAGAGATGATTTTAAGATGTATAAATCTCAAGTCGTTCACAATGTCTCATATGAGGTCAGTCATACTATAATGACATAAATCTTGGAAAGATCAACGGAATCAATTGGAATGCCAATGGATATGGTGCGGCTATCCAAGCACAAAGGTAACTGATCTTTCAAGAGTAATTAAAAGTCAAATGTACTAAGTGAATTGTACAAGACTAAACACAATCTATATCGTGAGTAGACTATGTGGATACACGAGTAATCTGGAAACTAATCATCAATTGGTGATTACAATGATATAAAGATTACTTGTGTGTATATGCTACATGACATGAGATATTCATAAACTATTAAAATAAATAGCAATGCAAATTGGATATCTGACATTATGAATTTAATGTCTAAATAGTGAATATGTTTCATATTAGCCAGTGCAGCAATGGCATGGAAATCTTTAATATAGATGGGTATTGCTCGATTTACAAAGGAATCTGAGACAAATATGCATAAGAGGCATAATACAATACCAATTTCTAGAAGATATTCCAAAATGGGCAAAATTGTGACCCTAATATGTTTTATTGTGATAGTTAATCTACTATTGACAGGGCACAGAGCAAAAGTATAATGGTAAGTCTCGTCATATGAGCAAAGACATAATACCATTTTGCTATCAACATTGGTTATCACTATTGACTACGATTCGTCAAGAGATAACATCGCGGATCCGTAACCAAAGGGTTATCAAAAGACCTTGTTGATAAATCATCAAGAGGAATGTGTCTATTGCCATGAGCTAATAGTTTTATGGAGGATACCCAACCTAAGATGACTGGAGATCCCAAGATCTAGGTTCAATGGGACAACTAATTCATAAAACTGGGCACTATCACTGTGGGGGTTACCCCGAACCGACTATTCCTAGGATGAAAATAGTGATACCTGTAGGGAGGGGTTAAGCTTATGCTTTTAATGATTCTTAAGTCGACAACGTATAGTTGGGTGGAGTAAAATACGGGTTTACTCAAAATACTTAACGAGAATCACCTATGTTGGAGTGAAGAGGGGCTGCTTCAAAGGAGAATTGCAAGGGACAATTCTCTAGAAACTCCCGCAGAACCAGGACGGTATCTACGACCAAAAAGGGCACAATAATGAGAATAGAATAAATCAGGGAGGGCACTTGTGAAGGATATACGATCACTTATACAAGCGGTCGGACAGTTCAAAGGCATCTAGTCATACTGTCTCGCCAGTAAGGAGAATATATCTTTTCGAGGGAAGGTTCAAGGATCATACTCTACCTATCCTATGCAATGCCTAAACCGCAGTAACTATCACTAAGTCAAACTCCGTGTCTGACGTGTGCTGCTGGACCATCAATCTCATTCATGTGGGGGATTGTTGGAAAAATAGAGGAAATAGGCTGGTTTGAGCAGACCACTTGAGAGGCAATTTTGAGTGGGCTCGACTATGAGTTAAAGTCGGGACTTAGTTGGAATACGTAGTACTCTGTACGAGGTTTCCAAAACATGTAAGAACACTCAAAATGATTGAGGTATGAATGAGATATAATGTTCCAAAGTGAACCCTTTAGAAATGGGTTTGGGATGCTATCCCACATTGGAAAAAAAAGGGAAAAATTGCGAGTATATAAGGAGATGTGGACAAAGTCATGTTCAAAAAGTGAGACATGAGTGGATGTGTGACTAGGCGCCCCTCGCGCGCGCACACACACGCGTGCGCGCCGCCGCCGTCCGTCCGTCCGTCCGTCCGTCCATCCGGCTCGGCTCGGCTCGGTCTCGGTCGAAGGGTGATTTGGGCGAAATGTCTCGGCGTCTCGAAGTTATCTTTTTACTGCAATTTTATTCGGTAAAAATTTATTTTACTGAAAATACCTCAATTATAAATTTTGAATTTTTCGGATCCGGATAAACATCAATTTAATAGATATTTATCGAATTAATATATTAGGATAACTATCAAGTTACTTGATAATTATCGGACTAATATATTAATAGATTAGGATAAGTGTTGAAGAGACCAATCCTAATTAGAGTTCCTCCAGCACATGTCTCTCTCTCATCTTCACCTATAAATACAGATGTGAGGGGTCCGCTTTTAGATGAAATTTTCGTCCGTTTTTTTCAGCCAAAAAATTCCGACTTCATTTTTTCTTTTCGGAAGTAATTTCTCTTCGTATTTTTTTTGTCGCGTTGGTGGTAGTTCAAGTTTATTCTAGTTCGCTGAGGGTGCGATGATCGATTTATCAACGCATCGAGATGTTGTTTTATCCTGGGAGGCAGACGCTATACACTGCGGCGGGGCGAATTTGCTTTAAGGAGACAGAAATTCTGGACTCAACATCGCCATTCTTCGGATTTATTTCCTTTCATTATTTATATATATATATATATATATATATTATTTGCAGCTTGCCTTACTAACGAATCTGTCTCCTATTTTTTTTTTTGGTTTGCAGCTCATGCAGTAGATTCAAAAGCAAGGTAAATATTCCAACATGATGAACTCGGTCGAACTCGAGCATCTATGTTTCAATCGAGTTCAAACTCGAGTATGCCAATATTCAACTCGATTAAGCTAGTTTAGACCCCTATGAACAATTAAGTGACTGTATTCATGAACATACATAGCCAACATTTACACGGAAGCCATGAGATATAAGATGGTGCAAAAATTGCCAAGAACGTGGAAAGTGCACCTAAGTTTTTGCACTCTCGACCATTCCTATAATAATTATGTGGAGAACATGGGAATGTCATCAATTGTATGTGACAACTAGCTTAGTACTCTGAACAAGTACAACATATTGCCTTAATGTTTGGATCTGTCGTCAGTTTGTTTGGACCCTAAAAGAAAGACGATCTAAAATCATAGCCCAAAAAGCATTATTCGGTTACTCTTAATAGCCAACTTACCATTATGATTTGTGCCTCAACCAGAGAGCGTCATTGGACGGGCCGGCTCAACCCAGATTTCCCAGGTCCATGGACCAGGGTTCTAACCACCAATCCAAGCCAGCCAGCCCATTCCCTCAACCCACCAACAGCCCGTCGAGCTCGTCAGTCCACCCTAGTCCGCCGTTCAGTCATCCAAAGCCCACTCAGCACACCATTCAAATTCGAATGGTGTTTTGATCGGACCCATGCCATGTGGCACCAGGCGATTGGTTGTAGTAGCAGTTGCCCAACGGCTAGCCCATAACACAAGTTGGGTTGTGTCGGTCCTGGCCTAACGGCCATAATGTGATTTTTTTTTCTTTTAAGAAATCATCCTATAAATACCACCTCTTCTTAACTAATTTTACATACCAACAACTCTACTCTCCCTTATTTCTAATTCTCAATCTTTCCCAACTCTCAAGTTTTGATTTAACTTTAATTAGAAAGTTATAATTTCATTCTATTATTTTTTGTTAAGTAATTTTGTGTCGTTCTATCTTAATTTGCAAAAAATTAGCATGGCGAGCAGATAGATGAATGTTCATTGTGAATGAACCGATGATACTGACACCAACTTGCATTTCAGTAAGTTTACTATTTCTACTTTGTTACATATGCTTAAATGCTTATTATCGTTTATCTATTTAGTATTATAATTTGTTATAAAATTATAATGTCTATTAGGAATTAGTTGTTATATTACCAGTTCACAATCTCCATCAAGACTCTACGTTAAAAAAATAATAATAATCTAAAGTTTACAAATTAAAGCTAGGTCCAATTTTTTTCCCTCTTCACTCTATTTATTTTAATGTTAAAACCCTTTTTAAATTCAAAACAAATTATTGTAAATTAATTTTTTAATTATGTTAACATATTTTTCTAAAAGAAAATCAAGTCTATATTTTTTAAGAATGATTTTTATAAATAATGTTAACAAATTTATTTGAAAAATTCAAAACAATTTTTTTAAATTGATTTTTAATTTAATGTTAACAGATTTTTTAAATTCGAAATAAGTTTTTTAATTTTCAAAATAATTTTTTTTAATATCCGGCCCAGTCCGGCCCCCGAACAGCCCCGAGCGGGTGGTTGTAGGTAAGCTTGTGAGTGAACCCAAATATTCGATCCGATTCGACAGATTCAGCTCGAAAAAGCTCGATTTGGGCTCGATTCGTCCCATCAATATAGGACTGAACCATGATTTTGGATTCGACCGAAATTCGGCTCGGTCCAATATTCTTATAACCACAGCCCATTCTTCAATTTTTACAAGGCCAAATCGAACTATTTGCGAACTCAATTTTGATTTTCATTTTTTACAAGATCGGATCGAACTATTTGCAAACGTTCGATCCGAAATATCAAATCGAATCGAATAATGAACCTAAAAAAAGGACTTTGAACCCGAATCTGACCATTGTTTTTTATATTCGATCGAATCGAGCCGAATCGAATATGTTTAAAAAAATCGAGCCGAGTCAAACCCAGACTCGGTAATAGCCCTAGTGGCGGCCTTCCGGCCTAGGCCCAACCCTACCCAATCCGGATGGTCCCAAGCCACCTTCCCTCAACCTGGTCCGCTCAAACCCGATCCATGGGTGGGCTCGGTCCGACCCATGGCCACCCCTAGCCTCAACCACACAACATATGGTCCATTTGTCATTTTTTCTAGCTCTCTGCGATGAAAACATATTTAGTTTGAGTTTATTTTTTTTATTGTTTTTTAATTGTTTTTTTATTTTTATATTTTAAATAATTACGAGAAAAACATTTTGTTATTCGAAGTACTTTTGGCATACTTTTGGCATCCTAATAGCTAACCATGGTTTTTTGGAAAATGACCCAAAAGTACAATGTAAAACTTACTTTTTACTCAAAATACAATTTTTTTTTTTTTGCCTCAAAACTAAATTCTTACCTAATACACTTATACTACTCTTAGGGGCTGTTTACCAAATTTGGCTGTCTGGGTAAATGTGACTGTATGGATAAATTGATACTATTGTTTACTTTTTCATTTAATAAACTATCTGAATAACAGAAATGACCGATTTACCCCTGAATAAGAATTAGAAGCTGTTTTGTATTGTTGTTTATTTTTTAAGCAATATAAATTATATAATCCAAAAATCAAAACATAAATTCATAAAGTACTTAAAAACCTAATTTCAAACACAAAGAAGTCAAGTTCATACACAAAGTAGCCAAATTCAAACACAAAGTAGATAAATTTAAACATTATTGAAAAATCAAATTTGACTCATCTTCTATATGTATATTATTTAAATTTAAACAAAATATTATACATAAATGATTCAATTTTGTATGTAAGTAATATATAAAATATTTAATACGTATATAAATAATACGTATAATATACAATATATATTTATATATAGAAATATATTTTAAATAGATAAGAACATATATAATAAATATCATACATATGAATAAATGTTAACATATAAGTAATATATAATATATATTTATATATTCATAATATATATGATATTTTGTAGATACAAAAGTTTATTTATACAATAATATATGGTAACAAATATTATATATAAATTAATAATGTATATTTATATATTACATTCATTTATATTAAAACCTAAATTTTTTATACTGTATATATATAATGGGGACAGTAGAGTCATTTTTTCGTCTTAAATTATTTATATTGTATATATAAATATGTGGTTTTCAATTAGGTGTATGGGAGTCATTTTTTTTATCTTAATAGGGACAATACCCCTTTTCATGCTTAATGAATAAGCCATTTTTATGACGAATAAGCCATTAAACTACAAATAAATACCTTCAAACGTTTGAACGAATAAGATTAAGTAACAGGTAAACAGCCTTTTCAATTTTCTTCCGCTACTTTTTGTTTTCTCCTCTGTTTCTTTCTTTTTTATTCTTCTCTCTCTTCTTCTTACTTCTCCCTCCTCTTTCCCCAATTTTCCACCAAATACCCAACCTCATTTCTTCTTCCTCATTCCCTTTCTCTTTTTTCCTTCTCCTCTTCCTTTTTATTCTCCCCATCAAATCTTGGGTTCTTCCTTCTTCTGTCGGAGATCGAAGTGATGAGTTCCAACTGCATAATTCCCGTTCACAAGGGCAAAGGCGGGCGACGCAACAGGATGGCGTGAGGTGATGTAAATGGTCGGTGATCCTAGCTTTCAGGAGCATGCGACTCGAGAACAAGCTCCTCCAGCTAGCCTGATCTTTTTTTAGGTTGGTAGAGCTGATTTTGTTTAGGTTTAGGTTGCAGACATCATATTTAGTTGGTTGTAGATGCGATTTTTTTAGTTAAAAATTATGAGGATGGGTTGACGGGCTTGTAGATCTATTTTCTTTGGCTTGTAGATATTTTTCACCAACACATAATATTTTTTATTTTATTTGACAATCTTCAAATCTGGTGTTTTTAGTTCTATTTTTTTCCCTCTATATTTGCTGATAGCATTTTTGTTAATAAAGAAAATTCAAAGTGCCTATTTGTAATATCCATAAATTTATTATTATTATTATTATTTTTATTGTTAAATTATTTACAGATTTAATTTTAATTGAGAACCCATTTATTAGTCCAACAAAATATTAATTGGTCTATTAAAAATTCAGTTCAATTATCTTTTGGCCCAACCCAATAATAATTGTCCTTCAGTTTTCACCTCCCCTCATCAGAAACGGATGATCTCCCTCTCCATCTTAATTTTCATTCTTAACTGAAAATTCATTTCTCAACATTCATGGCCATTTATTAAATCAAATTAAGACACAGTTAGTTTGTGTCTTTGGGTATTACTAAACACCGCCCAAAATTACTAGCCATCGCCCTATAAGATTACCTTTTATCCATTTCAAGTCTTTCATTATTTCTAAACACCACACCACACCAAAATCTTTCAAGCTCAAATTTTTCGAATATAACACACAATCAAATATATATCGTCAATATTATCGACAACTACGAAAATGGACGAGAATTCGCATCTGGAGGTAATTTTTCGGAGAAAATGACGCAGGCGTCTGATTATTCCGCCTGTTCCATGGTACAGGTGTCCCCAGATTTCGCCTGGACCATGGTACAGGCGTCTGGTGCGGACGCTCCGTCCTAGGTCTAGACGTCTAAACCAGACGCCTGAACTATGGTCGGGACGTCCGATTCAGATGCCTGTGCCATGGCTAGGCGTCCGATTCAGACGCCTGTACCGTGGCCAGGCGTCCAAGCCAGACGCTTCGTCCATGGTCCAGGCGCAATTTTTGGACGCCTGGACCCCTTTTTTTTGCCTGATTTTAAATATTAATAATAATATTATTGGTATTATTATTAACATTCTGTCAATTAAAGATTTCAGGTTATATTGGAAGAATTTGAAGGCGACGGCGTTGATTATAGTGGTTATTTCGTTAATGACGAAATATTCGCTAGTGATTGTGATGCGATTGGTTGGGCGAAAAAAATTGCTCTTCAAATTGGTTTCGAGTTGATCATTTCATCGTACAAGAATAAAGGAAAGACAAAGCTATTGAGATGTAACCGTGGTGAACGGTACAGAGGGGTATTAAGAGATTTGGATGTCATTGCTCGAAAGGACACAAAGACGAAAGCATGCAAGTGTACATTTCAGATAAAGGCCGAACAATTGCATGACTTGAGTGGTTGGATAATCAGACCGATCTCTGGGAGTAAGGGTATGCACAATCACTCATTTATTGTTTATCCGGAGGGGCATCGTCAAATGAGTGGACTGAGTAAATCGGCCAAACAAGTTGTTCGTGAAATGAGTGCTGCTCAAGCCAAGCCGTGTGCCATCTTGGCGGCCATTCAGAATAAATTTCCCGAGGACAAACCGACTAGACGACATATCTATAATTATAGAGACCACTTGAGGAAGAATGATTTTGAAGAAAGAGATGTCGTCGGTCAGTTTCACCATTTGGCTGTGACGAATAACTACGTACATTGGACGCAGGCCGACCCGGATACAAATGATGTTACCCACGTGTTCATGGCACATCCAACATCAATCAACTTAATCCGGACCTACAGTGTAACACCCCCAAAACCGTATGGGAATATTACACACCGTAAACCATTTCTGCAAGGATCTACCAGGCTAAACGTCCAAAAACAACCAAATGCTTGCCCGGACAGGGTCAAACAATATAATAATGCAGACCGTTAAGGTCACTTACACATAAACACACAGACCGATGAGGTCACACAACTCTATCAACAGGACTGACTAACAACATTACCTACGCAGGGGTCGAAATACAATACATCGGAAGACTGAAATCAACTCTGACAACACAACAAAAATCAAACAACTCTCGACTCATGATTAGTATCGCAGCTCGTCATCCTCTTGTGCCAATCCTGTGACTGCTCCCCTGAATCTGCATGTACCTGGACGCAAAACAGACATCCACCCCCCGAATACTCGGGGGTTAGTAAAACTCCACTGTTTTACTAGTGCAAGTATCAAACCATACGAAATGTAACAAGCAAATAGCAACTACGAATTTAATACGGAGATCAATTATCAAAATGTTCCCGAGAAGTTTTAGAATTTCGAACTCAAGTAAGAGATATTTGAAAAGGAACACATCATCTCGGGGATTTTTAAAGCAGAAATTCTTTTGGACCTCGAGTCCCAATTTACAAAACCTTTTCGTAAACATTAGGGCCTTAGCCCGATTCTCGTTTCAAAGCATACTAAATAATATATCATTATGAGTCCGAGATCCATATTTAAAATGTTACCCGAACAATTACTGCTACACGATCATTGTTCGTACACATCATGTACCGAACTCAGAGGCCTCAACGGACCTTACCCGGGCCACACACACTGTTCGTACACATCATGTACCGAACTCCGGAGGCCTCAACGGACCCTACCCGGCCACACACACTGTTCGTACACATCATGTACCGAACTCTGGAGGCCTCAACGGACCCTACCCGGCCACACACACTGTTCGTACACATCATGTACCGAACTCCGGAGGCCTCAACGGACCCTACCCAGCCACAACATCGTTCGTACACATCATGTACCGAACTCCAGAGGCCTCGTCAGACCCTACCTGGATCACACACCTTGTCCGTACACGTCATGTACCGGACTCCAGAGGCCTCGTCAGACCCTACCTGGATCACACACCTTGTTCGTACACATCATGTACCGAACTCCAGAGGCCTCGTCAGACCCGACCTGGAACATACACACATCGACACGACACAATTCATAATCATTAAATGTCAAGCCATTCCACATTACACCGAAATGTACAATCAAGTATGTAAACCAAAACAACACAAACATCATGATCATCACAACGACTCTTAACCAACATAATACACATTCGGTACACAATACATTGAACAAACACGTGTACAACCATCTCATATGTACATCGCAATCCTACACAAATGGCACAACGCCTAACACGTATACCAATATATCACTATTATCACAAAGCCTTCAAATTTCGGAAAACACAACCAACTCAAACGGAACATATTTACGGAGGCAAGCAAAATCGTCATACATATCATACGTAATTACTATTCACAAGATACAAGTCGTATAATAAGATACTTGCCTTAATAACCGCTACCAAACGCTCCGAAGAACACGGTTCGACCGGGAAGCTCGGACCCCGAAGAAGACAACGAACGGAAGGGTTCCGACTTGAGTTCTTCACAAGAATTCGACCCTAACAACATATAATCAATAAATCATCGATCATACGAGGAAGAATAATCATAGAACGCCTGAAAACCCCTCTATGACATTTTATCGGACACCTTCAAGGCGTCGATCAAGAACTCGACCAAAACAACGAATCGATACGATCCAACCATGGAATAACAAGGGAAATGATATAATACATCTAAATAATCATCAATCCATCATAATCCTAAGTTAAATCGGATTAAACGGATGAAAACAACCAAAACACCAAAATTCCCCAAAATCTGACCTGATTCGGTAGATCGGAGGATGATATAGGATGGATGATTGATGATATGAAACTCAAAACTTCATAGATTAATTGTATAACAACATCCTTCCATGATTCCAACACCTCCAGTCGCGGAAGAGAAGGAAAACCGAGTGAAAATGGTCAAGAAAACGCCGCCAGCCTTAAATAAAGCCGATTGCCGCCGCCTTACGTACGAATCGGCCATGGCTTACGACGAATCGCCATGGCCGAACTCACCGCTCGAAATGCCGGAACGCGTTACGTGCGTTACCGGCCGTGGCCTTACGTACGTAACCGGCCTTACGTAGTCCGCCGATCACTACCGTGACGTTACTCGGCCGGTGGCTCGGCCCAGCATGCCCGGCCATGACTCGGCTGGGACCAACTCCGACGGCCCGAACGACCCCGAAACCCGAACCTGAGTACGAATAGAAGATACGGTTACGAAGTACTCGCAAAGACGAATTCGAGCACTAAGAGAACACACAATTCCGACCACCCGAAGGCCCAAAATTCGACAACGGAAAGTAATTACCCCAAACTTTGGGAAATTACGAAATGGCCCAAAACGTCCGAAATACGCGATACATGGTCGAAACACCAAGCCGAAGCTTGCAACATAAACAATAACATTAAATGAACTTACGAGAAAGTCGAAACAACAGTTTCGGACGAGATTCGCAAGAATCGAACTCAAGTGCGGAAAAACCGCTAAAAAGCACGGAACTCAACAAAACAACACCGAAACGAACTCGGATGACAAAAAGCGTATAATTAATCATTCTCAGAATGACGAAACGGTCATGAGAGAGTCGTCAAAACGGACTCCGGCCGAAAAAAGAAATTTACCGAAAATCAAAAATTGCGGATATTACATTCTACCCTCCTTAAAAGAAGTTTCGTCCCGAAACTTAAAACAAGTAGGGAGAAGAAATATCCCGCCAGTAAAACTCAACGAGATACACCAGAAGCGCGTAACTCATGCCCAACGGCGAAACGTTACAAGCAACGCAACGGGATATACGGCGTGAAAACACGCTCCACGACGACCAACACGACGCCACCGGTATAGATATAATAAAATCAACAAGTGACAAGCGTCATCAAACAGATAATACAATCGAGTCGATTATCTAAATAATCACAAAACACAACGAACAAAAATCAATACGATTGACCAACCCAACGGTTCATCAATCAAAACGCGAGCCAAACGCTGAACAAATACGGAATTCCACCGCCCAAGGGTTGGAAGATCGAAACGAGACTAATTTTTCGAACTTAAGGGAATTACGAAGGAGTCTGAACGTTCAACAATCACGAAACGAGATCAACAAAAAACCGAACAATCAATGATCAACCACAACGATCGAGTCAACAAAAATCAAATAATCACGTTCGGATCACGAAGAACAATAAGGTTCAACCGACAAACTCCGAAGTTCACATCTCGACTCGAGACAAAACATGACCCAGTGAAA
The DNA here is from genome assembly GCA_033398695.1 of Orobanche coerulescens. Classification (NCBI taxonomy): domain Eukaryota; kingdom Viridiplantae; phylum Streptophyta; class Magnoliopsida; order Lamiales; family Orobanchaceae; genus Orobanche; species Orobanche coerulescens. The sequence goes on from CM065813.1 coordinate 42,216,034, forward strand.
ACAACAAGATGCGCACACACATAAGATCCACAGGAAAGGGAATAGCAATTGAAAAATCACAACGACAAACGAGTTATTCCGAAACAATACCACACTCGTTCGATCAACAAAAGCAAGGGGCAGGACAAGCTCAGAAAATGTCAACGAACATAAACGAGTCGACAGAGTCGAAAATACAGAGGTTCAAAATCCGATCCACTTCGAATAAAAGAACTAATAAAACCAGATGATGTCACTTCCAAACGAGGTTCACAAGAATCGAACCGAACTCAAAAAAGTCACAGCGATAACCAGATCGACCCACAACAAGATCACAGCTCGTTCGAACGATGAAACCGGAATACAGAACAAGTTCAGAAAGTATCAACGAACATGAGCGAGCCGATAGAATTGAGAAAGAGAAAATGCAGGAGCCAAAAATAATACGGGTATTATATTCGACCTCTTCTAAAAGAAGTGTCGTTCCCGAAACTCACAACACGAAATCAAGGTGACAACACAACAAGCAACCGACAGAAACATCTTTCAAAGGCCTCTCAAAGCCGATCCTGATAACTTGTGCTGAAGCGCGAACTCCGAAAGTCTCGGTAGCCAATTCGCAAAACTGAATTCGGTGTCCCTCGAGTACGCACTTGAAATGTGTTACCGTCGAGAAGGACAATTTACACGTGCATGCCCCTGGCATACCACGGTTGAAACGCCTCGGCTCGGCATACCGAAAATACAATGGGGTATAACGTCACAAAACAACATAGTGGAGATGCCAACTCAACACAACAAAGAATCATAACACATATCATATACAACGATTACCATCGTAAAGTAATACACACACAAACACTACAGCAATGACGGTATCGTTCGGCGACCTTAACGGCCCGAACAATAACTAGCACACAATTACAAACGTACAAACCCAAGCTTTAACTGTAATATCCGCATTTTTTCTTTCCCTTGTATTTTCATTTTTGGTGTATTTCTCGATCGTAGTGACCCTCGTGTACCTTTCAGTGTGTCCTTCCTGTCAACTGTTGAACTGTATTCTCGTTATTGTTGTGCGGAACCGCCGTTTCGGGGTTGTCGTGGATCCATTTCGTGTTATTGGTTCCCAAATATTGATTCCTATCGTTTTATTCTCTTTCCGGATCATTTTTTTTATCATTTTGGGACCCAAAAGGGGGTGTGGGCCGCGGCACAAGATGTGTGTGCCGCGGCACACAAATTTCTTCAGTTGTTGGTCGAGCGAATCAGATCGTGTGCCGCGGCACACCCATCCGTGCCGCGCGGCACAGCCAAGTCAGCCGCGCACACCCGTCCGGTGCCGCGGCACACTCGTGTGACATCTGCGACCAAAACTCCGCTTCAGACGGTGCCGCAAAGACACGCAGCGTGGCCGCGCACACCGCCGAACCACAGGAGTAATTTTTGGCTCGTGCCGCAGACACCGAGGTGTGCCGCGGCACACAATGCGGTCAACCCCCTATAATTGTGTTGTTTTGAGCGTAAACTGCTCATTTCCTCCTTCTTCTTCCTGCGACGCGAGAGAGAGTGAGAGAGAGGGGGAGAGTTCCTCATCATTATCAATTGAGGGGTTGATTTTCATCATTCTTCTTCGGTTCTGAAGCCCGGACAATCAATCCAACGCGTGTTCTACGAATCTAAATACTTGAATCCTCAAGGTAATATTTCTTGAAACCCTCCCTTTTGGATAATTGGGGATTTTGGGGGTTTTGTCCGATTCTTTCCGTTTTGTTGATGGATTCTTGATGAACATGATTAATCTTGTTGATATCATTAATTTTCCTACGGATTCATGGTATATTTTCATAGTTTTGCGGAATCGAGAGGGTTTGGTTGTGGTCCGCCCTCGTTGTTATTTTGTGCGAATATACATGAATCGTAGGTGGGTTTTCGGGTGTATTCCATTTCCGTATTCGGCTAGAGTTGGTTTTAATTATGTTCTTCGAATCGTTAGGTTCGGTTCCGTTGATTCCTAGTGTTCGTCGGTGATTATCCTTTCCGTTCGTTGCGTCATCAAAATATTCAAGGCAAGTAATTCTTGGAAACCTTTATGATTAACGTGAAATGGTAATGTATATTGTGTGTGCTTTACTCACCTAGGGAGGGTCCGACGGGGCCTCGAGGGAATCTATGGCTTCGTCCTGGATTCATGAGTTTGATTCGCTAGCCAGCTCGGGAGGGTCCTTAGAGGCCTCGAGTGGGATTCGTGGCTTCGTCCCGGTCCTAGGTGACGTGTGGTGCTTGATTTGTTTTATGAATATGGCCAGCTCGGGAGGGTCCTTAGAGGCCTCGAGTGGGATTCGTGGCTTCATCCCGGTCCTAGGCAAATTAATTGTGACTGTTTGTTTCCGGAAAAGACATGTCTAGTTTTGGTTTTTGAAATGATATTGGTGCATGTACCATGAAATGTGTAAGCGATTGGTTTGCCTTGATTACTTGTACTAGCGTAATTGCTAACCCCTCTGGGGACCCGTTTTGGGGAAATTCTTGTTATGGATTTCAGGTTATGATTATCCGGACGAGCGGGCACTGACAATGCGAGGGCGTTGGCGTGGTCGTTGACATGTGCATTTGGGTCTTTCTATTTCTTTCGTCCATTTCGATTTGGTTGTTCTAATAATTATAAACTTATAGAGTGTACTCGCGAGTACATAGGCTTTTCATTTCAAACTCCGTATTGTACTACTTTTAAATTGTTGCATTGTTGGTTGATGATCATTTCGCCGGTTGCTCCGGGCGTAACTTTTTATGTCTTATAATTAAATGTGTGTCCTCGCTAACCGGGATGGTTAGTCGAGTGGAGTTTTCTTGTTTGAAGCCTGGTGGGTCCCATGTGGGGGGTCCACGGCGCTGTAATATACTCTGAATATCTCGGGGTGTTACAGAAAATGGTATCAGAGCTCTAGGTTTATGGATACCTAGGCTTGTTGGTTATTTGGGTCTAGTCGTGTTTTGTTTTGCACATTGTCACACCGCCAAAGATCCCAAGATACTTCCAAGTGCTCGTAAGTTTTCTTATTCGGTTCTTTTGTTTCTTGCATTGTATTTCCACTTTTGAATCGCAGTTGCTTTTCCTCCCTTACTCATCATCGATATACTTCTGTTATCTCTCAACATCAGTATGGATGCCGGAGGAAACCGTGGTCGTGGTCGTGGTCGTGGTCGTGGACGCGGCCGAGGACGTGGGGCAGCTGGTGGGGCGGCCACGTCGCATTCTTCGGGAGCCGGCAGTACCGGTGACCGTCACAGTCATGCTTCTTCTCAGGAGCGCGCCGATATTGGTATTGCGCCTGTTATGCAGCAAATGGTTAACCAGATGGCGGCTATAGCTCAGGTGGTCCAGAACCCCGATCAGGCCCATGCTAATCGGGGCGGAGCGGATCGCTGGCTTCAGGATGTCATCAAGATGCTTCCTCCTCAGTTTTCGGGAGCTTCGGACCCGATCGGCTGGGAAGGGTGGATCAAGGAGATTTCCAAAGTCTTCACTGCTACCAACTGCCTCGAGGACCGTAAGGTCCCTATTGCTCAATATTTTCTCACGGGAGATGCTACGGATTGGTGGGAGGCCGTTGGTCCCAAAGATCATGTTGCTTCATGGGCCGAATTTCAAGAATTGATGGAGACCGAATATTGTCCGTGGCCGGTCAGACAGGCTCGAGTGCATGCTTTCTATGATGCTCAACCACGGGATATCCCCGTATCTCAGGCCATTGCCGACTTTAACAAGGAGTTGGGTTATGTGAAGACCCAAGTTGTCGAAGAGAGCGACAAGATTTTCCATTTTTCCAGGAGGATGAAACTGTCCATTCGGGACTATATGTCTGGGCTCGTCTGTACTACCTTGAAGGATTATCAGAGTCGAGCTCTTGCTTATGATATGTCGGTGACCGCTAGCGATTTGGCTCGTGAGAGCAAGAAGCAGAAGTCGGTCGGAAATTTTTCTGGTCCCAAGAGTGGAGGCCAGCAGAAATCTCAGGCTGCAAATATTTCAAGAATTGATGGAGACCGAATATTGTCCGTGGCCGGTCAGACAGGCTCGAGTGCATGCTTTCTATGATGCTCAACCACGGGATATCCCCGTATCTCAGGCCATTGCCGACTTTAACAAGGAGTTGGGTTATGTGAAGACCCAAGTTGTCGAAGAGAGCGACAAGATTTTCCATTTTCCAGAGGATGAAACTGCCCATTCGGGACTATATGTCCAGGCTCGTCATACTACCTTGAAGGATTATCAGAGTCGAGCTCTTGCTTATGATATGTCGGTGACCGCTAGCGATTTGGCTCGTGAGAGCAAGAAGCAGAAGTCGGTCGGAAATTTTTCTGGCCCCAAGAGTGGAGGCCAGCAGAAATCTCAGGCTGCAAATATTTCTACGGGCGGTTCGGCTCATTTCTCTGGGAGCTTTCGGAATGCCGCCTGAACCGTCGTCCGGGACCCCAGATGCTTTAATTGTGGCAAGCCAGGCCACGTGAACCGGGATTGTCCTCGTCCACCTTTGACTTGTCATACTTGTGGTCAGTCGGGCCACAAGGCTTCTTTTTGCGAGAAACTCAGACAGTTTCGCGGCGCCCGTTCTTCTCACCCAGCACCTATGGAGCCGAGTGTGAACCAGGGCTCATTTGCTCCGCCGCCTCCACCGAGTGCCGGCCGAGGTAGGGGTCGGGGTCATCCCGCTAGAGGAGGAGCTTCCAGTGTCGGCTCTACCCAGCCGCGTATCTACGAGATGAGGAGGACCGATGATCCAGCAGCTACTGTGGCGACAGGTACCGTTCATATCCATTCCCATCCTGTCAGTGTGCTTTTTGATTCGGGTGCTACGCATTCATTCATTTCTCTAGAGTGTGTACGCCGTTTGAGTCTCGACTGCTTGTCACCTTGCGAGCCTTTCATCGTTAAACTTCCTAGCGGTGATAGAATTGTCGGTGGTCGAGAAGTCCGGGACTGTCCTGTGATTATTTGTGAGAGGGCTTGGCTCTCTAATCTTATTGTCGTGGGTATCGAGGGTGAGGATTTGATTCTCGGGAATGATTGGCTCGAGCGGCATGGTGCAATCATGAACTACCGCACGAGGATCATTACCATGTTAGCCGAGGACGGCACTGAACACTCTTTCGCGGGGCGAAAGAGAAACCAGAAGTTTGTTATTAACGCCTTGAAGGCGGTGAAACTCCTGCGAAAGGGGTGTACTGGTTATTGGTGCTACGCCTTGAAGGCGGAGAATGGTGGAGTCGAGTTTTCGTCGATTCCAGTCGTTAGTGAGTTTCCTGATGTTTTCCCTGACGAGTTACCGGGATTGCCACCGGATCGTGAGGTCGAGTTTGTTATAGAATTAGAGCCGGGCGCGGCTCCAATTTCGAAGGCGCCGTATCGCATGGCACCTTCAGAGATGGCCGAGTTGAAGAAACAGTTGAGTGAACTTCTTGAGTCGGGGTATGTTCGACCGAGCGCCTCGCCTTGGGGCGCACCGGTCTTGTTTGTGCGTAAGAAGGATGGTTCACTACGTTTGTGTATCGACTATCGCGAACTAAACAAAGTGACCATCAAGAACAAGTATCCTTTGCCGAGGATTGACGACTTGTTCGACCAGTTGCAGGGAGCTGCGGTATTCTCGAAGATTGATTTGAAATCGGGGTACTATCAGCTCCGGGTGAGAGAGTCCGATGTGCCGAAGACAGCTTTTCGGACGAGATACGGACATTATGAGTTTGTAGTTATGCCTTTCGGGTTAACTAATGCGCCGGCGGTGTTCATGCAGTTGATGAACAAAGTTTTTATCGAGTATTTGGATAAGTGTGTCGTCGTCTTCATTGACGATATTCTTATTTATTCGAGGAACGAGGAAGAGCATGCCCATCATTTGCAGGTAGTGTTAGACATTTTGAGGGTCGAGCAACTCTATGCGAAGTTCTCGAAATGTGAGTTCTGGCTGAAGGAAGTGATGTTTTTGGGTCACGTGATTTCAGCCGAGGGAGTTCGAGTGGATCCGCAGAAGATTGAGGCAGTGTTAGATTGGGCACCGCCCAAGAATGTGAAAGAGATCCGTAGTTTCTTGGGTTTGGCTGGCTACTACCGTAGGTTCGTCGAGGGTTTCTCAAAACTAGCTCGGCCACTTACACAGTTACTCCAGAAATCCGAGAAGTTCGTCTGGAATGACGAGGCGATCGATTTTGAGGAGCTGAAGAAGCGTTTGACTTCAGCTCCGGTTTTGGCGTTGCCATGTGGCAACGAGGGATTCGCCGTTTATAGCGATGCTTCGGGTCAGGGTCTTGGGTGCGTATTAATGCAGCACGGCAAGACCATTGCCTTTGCGTCGAGACAGTTGAGGCCATATGAGCTTAACTACCCTACTCATGATTTAGAGTTAGCGGCAGTCGTTTTCGCGCTCAAGATTTGGCGTCACTATCTTTTCGGCTCTGCATGTCAGATTTTTACCGATCATAAAAGTCTGAAATACATATTTACTCAGCGGGAGTTGAATATGAGGCAGAGGAGGTGGTTAGAGCTGATTAAGGATTATGACCTTGAAATTCTTTATCATCCGGGCAAGGCGAACGTCGTGGCCGACGCCTTGAGTCGGAAACCGATTGCGTTGCGATCGCTTGAGATCCTTACGTCTCAGTCTGAGCTTCGGCGAGCTTTGATCAAGTTAGATGTTGAGGTTCTGCTGCCAGGAACTGTCGGGCAACTTTGTGCTTTGGAAATTTCGTCGTCTTTGATCGATGAGATTAAGCTGAAGCAATTAGAGGATCCGATGATTACTCAAATCCAAGGGAACGTTCTTAAGGGAAAGTCTCCTGGGTTTGTGATTCACAAAGATGGTGTTTTGAGATTTCGGAGTCGGCTTTGCGTGCCGAATGACTTAGAATTGAGGCAGAGTATTCTGCGTGAGGCCCATGCTACACCTTACTCCGTTCATCCTGGTTCGAGTAAGATGCACAAGGACCTAAGGAGGAATTTCTGGTGGAACGATATGAAGGAGGAGGTCGCGCAGTTTGTAGCAAAATGTTTGACTTGTCAGCAGGTCAAAATCGAGCATCAGCGACCGGCTGGGTTATTGCAGTCACTTCCCGTTCCGGAATGGAAATGGGAAGATATATCGATGGATTTCATTACGAGTTTGCCGAGATCGAGATCGGGCATGAATATGGTTTGGGTGATTGTTGATCGTCTGACTAAGTCGGCACATTTTCTGGGCATCAAGGACACTTGGGGCTCGGAGAAGTTGGCCCGTATATTTATCGCACAGATTGTGAGGCTTCACGGTACTCCGAAGTCTATTGTTTCGGATCGTGATGGACGTTTCGTATCACACTTTTGGCAGGCGGTGCATAAGGCGTTGGGTACCCGTTTGCATTTGAGTACCTCTTTTCATCCCCAGTCAGATGGACAGTCGGAACGCACTATCCAGACATTCGAGGATTTATTGCGCGCTTGTGCTCTCGATTGGGGTAGTGACTGGGAGGAGCATTTGCCATTGATCGAATTCACGTACAACAATAGTTGGCATGCGTCGATTCGGATGGCACCGTACGAGGCACTTTATGGGCGGCGATGTCGATCACCGATTTGCTGGAATGAGGCGTCCGATTTGGTCGGGACCGAGCCGGATGTCGTTTTAGAGACGAGGCGGAAGATAGAATTAATTCGGGAATGGATGTTGACGGCCCAGAGTCGACAGAAGTTATATGCCGATGTCCGTCGTCGACCTTTAGAATTCGAGGTGGGAGACCACGTTTTGCTGAAGGTGTCGCCGACGAGAGGAGTTTTCCGTTTCGGGAAGAAGGGGAAGTTGAGTCCGAGATTTATTGGACCCTTCGAGATTCTCGAGCGAGTCGGTGGGTTAGCATACCGTTTGGCGTTACCCCCGGCCTTGAGTCACGTTCATAGCATTTTTCATGTTTCCCAGCTGAGGAAATATGTCCCGGATCCTAGTCACGTCATCGATTATGGCGAGATTGATATTGCTGAAGATATTACTTTTGAGGAGCGTCCTTTGAAGATTTTGGAGCATCGTGAGAAACGACTGAGGCATAAGACCATCCCTTTGGTCAAAGTGCAGTGGTCGAGACACGGTGTCGAGGAGGCAACTTGGGAAACCGAGGATAGCATGCGTGCTAGGTACCCTGAGTTGTTTGTTTCTTAAGTTTCGGGACGAAACTTATTTTTAGAGGGGTAGAATGTAATATCCGCATTTTTCTTTCCCTTGTATTTTCATTTTGGTGTATTTCTCGATCGTAGTGACCCTCGTGTACCTTTCAGTGTGTCCTTCCTGTCAACTGTTGAACTGTATTCTCGTTATTGTTGTGCGGAACCGCCGTTTCGGGGTTGCCGTGGATCCATTTCGTGTTATTGGTTCCCAAATATTGATTCCTATCGTTTTATTCTCTTTCCGGATCATTTTTTTTATCATTTTGGGATCCAAAAGGGGGTGTGGGCCGCGGCACAAGATGTGTGGGCCGCGGCACAAGATGTGTGTGCCGCGGCACACAAATTTCTTCAGTTGTTGGTCGAGCGACCAGACTGTGCCGCGGCACACCCATCCGGTGCCGCGGCACAGTGCCAAGTCAGTGCCGCGGCACACCCGTCCGGTGCCGCGGCACACTCGTGTGACATCTGCGACCAAAACCCGCCTGTACCGGGTGCCGCGGCACACTGCCGAACCCTGGGAGTAATTTTTTGGCCTGTGCCGCGGCACACCTCAGTTGTGCTGCGGCACACAATGCGGTCAACCCCCTATAATTGTGTTGTTTTGAGCGTAAACTGCTCATTTCCTCCTTCTTCTTCCTGCGACGCGAGAGAGAGTGAGAGAGAGGGGGAGAGTTCCTCATCATTATCAATTGGGGGGTTGATTTTCATCATTCTTCTTCGGTTGTGAAGCCCGGACAATCAATCCAACACGTGTTCTACGAATCTAAATACTTGAATCCTCAAGGTAATATTTCTTGAAACCCTCTCTTTTGGATAATTGGGGATTTTGGGGTTTTTGTCCGATTCTTTCCGTTTTGTTGATGGATTCTTGATGAACATGATTAATCTTGTTGATATCATTAATTTTCCTACGGATTCATGGTATATTTTCATAGTTTTGTGGAATCGAGAGGGTTTGGTTGTGGTCCGCCCTCGTTGTTATTTTGTGCGAATATACATGAATCGTAGGCGGGTTTTCGGGTGTATTTCATTTCCGTATTCGGCTAGAGTTGGTTGTAATTATGTTCTTCGAATCGTTAGGTTCGGTTCCGTTGATTCCTAGTGTTCATCGGTGATTATCCTTTCCGTTCGTTGCGTCATCAAAATATTCAAGGCAAGTAATTCTTGGAAACCTTTATGCTTAACGTGAAATGGTAATGTATATTGTGTGTGCTTTACTCACCTCGGGAGGGTCCGACGGGGCCTCGAGGGAATCTATGGCTTCGTCCTGGATTCATGAGTTTGATTCGCTAGCCAGCTCGGGAGGGTCCTTAGAGGCCTCGAGTGGGATTCGTGGCTTCGTCCCGGTCCTAGGTGACGTGTGGTGCTTGATTTGTTTTATGAATGTGGCCAGCTCGGGAGGGTCCTTAGAGGCCTCGAGTGGGATTCGTGGCTTCGTCCCGGTCCTAGGCAAATTAATTGTGACTGTTTGTTTCCGGAAAAGACATGTCTAGTTTTGGTTTTTGAAATGATATTGGTGCATGTACCATGAAATGTGTAAGCGATTGGTTTGCCTTGATTACTTGTACTAGCGTAATTGCTAACCCCTCTGGGGACCCGTTTTGGGGAAATTCTTGTTATGGATTTCAGGTTATGATTATCCGGACGAGCGGGCACCTGGACAGTACGAGGACGTTGGCCAGGGTCGTTGACATGTGCATTTGGGTCTTTCTATTTCTTTCGTCCATTTCGATTTGGTTATTCTAATAATTATAAACTTATAGAGTGTACTCGCGAGTACATAGGCTTTTCATTTCAAACTCCGTATTGTACTACTTTTAAATTGTTGCATTGATGGTTGATGATCATTTCGCCGGTTGCTCCGGGCGTAACTTTTTATGTCTTATAATTAAATGTGTGTCCTCGCTAACCCGGATGGTTAGTCGAGTGGAGTTTTCTTGTTTGAAGCCTGGTGGGTCCCATGTGGGGGGTCCACGGCGCTGTAATATACTCTGAATATCTCGGGGTGTTACATTAACAGCTCACACAGGTGCGATAACACGCAAGCCGCCACGAAATGACAACATTAAAAATCGTCATCACACCTCCCACAAAGGGCTAACAAAACATATGCGTGGTGAACGACTCAACGTTCACCACCAATTCAATCACAATTCGGAGGGCTAACACCCTAACAACAATACCAACATCATACACACCTTCTCCGACCACAAGCAGGAAATGATGGGTTTTTTAAAAAAAAAAACGAAAACCACCTTTTGAAAATAATTTAGGAAAAACACCGATTGATCTTGAGTATCACGTTTCAAAAAAAATACAAATGGGAAACATCGTTATCGAGACTTTGGAGAACCATTTCGCATTTGATAAAAATGAGGACACTTTCTTTTCGTGAAAAACTTTCGGAAATATTCGACCATCGGGTCTAAGTAAAAGTGTTTCTAAAACATTGGAAATATCTCAAAACATTTTGGTCCTCGAGGTAGAAGAATTTTGAAACATATTGTGGCACCTTGGATGTACCACGAGAAAATAATTCATTTTAAACGTACGTCTCGAAATTTATTAATAGGATACTCAAGGTTTTCAAAGATAATTCAATGGGCTAGAATGCCCAAAAATCTCAGGTAATTACACAGAACATTATAGCGCTGTGGGTCCCGCACCGGAACCCACCAGGATAAAAACCATTTACAAAAATGCCAAAAAGGGCCGATGACGGTAATATTTCAAAAACTCACAAAAGCCATTTACAAAATACTAAATACCGTCATAAGAATTTCGCCAAAACGATCAAGGCCATAACGCCAAAAACTCGGTTAAGGGAATCGATTTTCAAAATAAAACTCATTCGGTAAAATACCGAAAGCCATTACAAAATAACTCACGCAGCGGATAAAAAAAATACAGTCCAACATGCACAATCCAATTGAATACGTCTCACAGCATCTAGTTTAAACATATAACAAAACCGTTCCTCGGAGTTTCTCACGAACTCAATCGTCGATACCTTATTCAAAACCCAACAAGGTTCTCAATTTTCACACTATACCACCCCTCACAGTGGTTCAAAGGTAAAGCAACAATAGGCCCAGTTTTATACATATATTATATGTCACACGTATTAAATACAACTATATTCACAACACCGTGCAAATAAAATTATGCACCGCAATTAACTCATTTAGATACAATCATGATACACAGGTACTTCGCATAAAAGAGGAGACTTACTTCCACAGGCTGCACGGAGATGACGGTCGCCCACGATACTAATCTCATCCGACAACATATCCGACACGTTGTGACTACGCATAACTCAACTTGTCACCTGACGACTCGAACGACAAGACAACACACTACTCGACAAACCACGACTCGACTCGACCCGACAGCCTAGGTTTCCGCAACCTAAGCTCCGATACCATAAATGTAACACCCCCAAAACCGTATGGGAATATTACACGCTGTAAACCCTTTCCGCAAGGATCTACCAGGCTAAACATCCAAAAACAACCAAATGCTTGCCCGGCCAGGGTCAAACAATATAATAATACAGACTATTAAGGTCACTTACACATAAACACACAGACCGATGAGGTCACACAACTCTATCAACAGGACTGACTAACAACATTACCTACGCAGGGGTCGAAATACAATACATCGGAAGACTGAAATCAACTCTGACAACACAACAAAAATCAAACAACTCTCGACTCATGATTAGTATCGCAGCTCTTCATCCTCTTGTGCCAATCCTGTGACTGCTCCCCTGAATCTGCATGTACCTGGACGCAAAACAGACATCCACCCCCCGAATACTCGGGGGTTAGTAAAACTCCACTGTTTTACTAGTGCAAGTATCAAACCATACGAAACGTAACAAGCAAATAGCAACTACAAATTTAATACGGAAATCAATTATCAAAATGTTCCCGAGAAGTTTTAGAATTTCGAACTCAAGTAAGAGATATTTGAAAAGGAACACATCATCTCGGGGATTTTTAAAGCAGAAATTCTTTTGGACCTCGAGTCCCAATTTACAAAACCTTTTCGTAAACATTAGGGCCTTAGCCCGATTCTCGTTTCAAAGCATACTAAATAATATATCATTATGAGTCCGAGATCCATATTTAAAATGTTACCCGAACAATCACTGCTACACGATCATTGTTCGTACACATCATGTACCGAACTCCGGAGGCCTCAACGGACCTTACCCGGGCCACACACACTGTTCGTACACATCATGTACCGAACTCCGGAGGCCTCAATGGACCCTACCCGGCCACACACGCTGTTCGTACACATCATGTACCGAACTCCGGAGGCCTCAACGGACCCTACCCGGCCACACACACTGTTCGTACACATCATGTACCGAACTCCGGAGGCCTCAACGGACCCTACCCAGCCACAACATCGTTCGTACACATCATGTACCGAACTCCAGAGGCCTCGTCAGACCCTACCTGGATCACACACCTTGTCCGTACACGTCATGTACCGGACTCCAGAGGCCTCGTCAGACCCTACCTGGATCACACACCTTGTTCGTACACATCATGTACCGAACTCCAGAGACCTCGTCAGACCCTACCTGGAACATACACACATCGACACGACACAATTCATAATCATTAAATATCAAGCCATTCCACATTACACCGAAATGTACAATCAAGTATGTAAACCAAAACAACACAAACATCATGATCATCACAACGACTCTTAACCAACATAATACATATTCGGTACACAATACATTGAACAAACACGTGTACAACCATCTCATATGTACATCGCAATCCTACACAAATGGCACAATGCCTAACACGTATACCAATATATCACTATTATCACAAAGCCTTCAAATTTCAGAAAACACAACCAACTCAAACGGAACATATTTACGGAGGCAAGCAAAATCGTCATACATATCATACGTAATTACTATTCACAAGATACAAGTCGTATAATAAGATACTTGCCTTAATAACCGCTACCAAACGCTCCGAAGAACACGGTTCGACCGGGAAGCTCGGACCCCGAAGAAGACAACGAACGGAAGGGTCCCGACTCGAGTTCTACACAAGAATTCGACCCTAACAACATATAATCAATAAATCATCGATCATACGAGGAAGAATAATCGTAGAACGCCCGAAAACCCCTCTATGACATTTTATCGGACACCTTCAAGGCGTCGATCAAGAACTCGACCAAAACAACGAATCGATACGATCCAACCATCGAATAACAAGGGAAATGATATAATACATCTAAATAATCATCAATCCATCATAATCCTAAGTTAAATCGGATTAAACGAATGAAAACAACCAAAACACCAAAATTCCACAAAACTAGATTTTTAGGAAATCTGACCTGATTCGGTAGATCGGAGGATGATATAGGATGGATGATTGATGATATGAAACTCAAAACTTCATGGATTAATTGTATAACAACATCCTTCCATGATTCCAACACCTCCAGCCGCGGAAGAGAAGGAAAACCGAGTGAAAATGGATGAAGAAAAACGCTGCCAGGCCTTAAATAGGCCGACTGCCGGCCGCCTTACGTACGTAACCGGCCATGGCCGAACTCACTGCCTGGAAATGCCGGAAACGTTACGTACGTTACCGGCCAGGGCCTTACGTGCGTAACCGGCCTTACGTACGTAGCTGCCGATCACTACCGTACGTTACTCGGCCAGGGCTCGCCTGGCCCCAGCATGCCCGGCCATGACTCGGCCGGGACCAACTCCGACGGCCCGAACGACCCCGAAACCTGAACCTGAGTACGAATCGAAGATACAGTTACGAAGTACTCGCAAAGACGAATTCGAGCACTAAGAGAACACACGATTCCGACCACCCGAAGGCCCGAAATTCGACAACGGAAAGTAATTACCCCAAACTTTGGGAAATTACGAAAATGGCCCAAAACGTCCGAAATACACGATACATGGTCAAAACACCAAGACGAAGCTTGCAACATGAATAATAACATTAAATGAACTTACGAGAAAGTCGAAACAACAGTTTCGGACGAGATTCGCAAGAATCGAACTCAAGTGCGGAAAAACCGCTAAAAAGCACGGAACTCAACAAAACAACACCGAAACGAACTCGGATGACAAAAAGCGTAGAATTAATCATTCTTAGAATGACGAAACGGTCATGATAGAGTTGTCAAAACGGACTCCGGCCGAAAAAAGAAATTTACCGAAAATCGAAAATTGCGGATATTACATACACATGGTTCATTGGCATGGATTCCACCTACAAAACGAATAAGTACAAGATGCTATTTCTCGAGATAGTCGGGATGACTCCATGTAACAAGAAATTTCTAATCGCCTATGCAATTATGAAAGATGAGACCGAATCGAGCTATGTGTGTAACACCCCAACTAGGCGGATATTACAGTGCCGTAGATCCCCAACTGGGACCCACCAGGCAAATGAAAATGAATGAATTACACAGGATAAATGTAGTACCGAACTACATTACAACAATAATTACTCCAATGAGGAGTTTAGTTACAACACACCAGGACAATACCGAATACTAGTGTATTTTATATGAAGATAAAATACACAACACTGAATGAAACGGAGTATTCAAATGAAAGTCTGCAGCGGAAAATAAAGGACAATAACATGAATAACTGAAAGATCGGGGCCCCATACTAGTATCACTGGGACTCCTCGACATCAACATGCTATTCCCGTGCTTTTGCCTTGCCATGACCTGAAAACAAAATATCCCCAAACGGGGTCAGTTAAACAGAACAACAATCCTCCCGAGTTGAATAAACACAATCATATAATATGTAGTATAAACCACAAGTTCGATCAAAATGAAACGGTTAGATTATAACCCAATCTTGTTGAAAACATACACAATCAAACATGCTATATGAATCAACTAACAGTACGGCTCAAAGGGTGGCGCCACACTACGCCCGGGATGGAAATGTGTCCGTGCACAAGCCACCAACGAGTATCGATCGAATACACGCGTGGTCTTGTGGCTAATCAGTCTCACGAAGCACTCGACTCGTGTGCACAGTCCAATGTGAGGCCAACAACCAACACACGACATAAATGTGCCCGACATGAAAATCCTACACATACCAACCGGCACGCCAGTATGACCCGGAATGCCACGATATAACAAAAGTGACATCGAAAATGAATAATGACTCACCGAGATGGAATGATAGTGAAGTAAATGACAAATTAATGAAATGATTGGAACCGCTGCTCCTTATGATCAAGTGATTAATTGACAATAACAAGTTTTGATACGGTTAATACAATGATGAATGAGTTATGATTATGAATGAACAACAACAAAAGGGATGAATATCCTTTTAACCGAGTAAGAATTAACTTACTCAATACCGGTGACAATTATCCTTCCACGAACAACGTCCTAATTGAGATATCGATCGCTCGAACAACCTTGAATTATACAATATCCAACAACCCGTTCAATACACGAATAAAACACGAATATAACGAACTCAAAACGTCGATACGATTAAACTAAATTCATTGGGGCATTATATCGAATACGTTGTGGCCAAACTCCGATTGTTTACAATGAAATCTAAATAACCAAATCAAATCCACCAAGAAGTGTTTCAAACCAACAAAACATCTTCAATACGATTAATAATCCAAAACGAATATCTAAAAACGTGATTATAACGACAATTAATCGAAAACCCCCAATTTCAACCCGATATTCAAGGTGTTCTTGAATAATTCCTCAATAATCTAATGAATCCTTATACAAACTCATAATCATATACATATCCCTTCATATAACATGATTATAACGTCCAAAACATCATATCTCAACACAAAATCGAAGTCCAAGGTGTTGAAGAAATTACCTCTAGAAGATCCAACCACTTCGATCCGAAGAACACGAGTTTAATCGAGTATCCAAGCTTCACAACCGAATGAAAATGATTAAAAACCACACTCAAGTGAGAGGTGAAGAGAATTTTCTCCCTCAAGCCTCTCTCTCTCGTATGAAGGTGGAAGAAATGGAAGGAATGGGCTAAAATGCTCAAAAAACGAATTTATAGGGGTTGACTGCCCTGTCGGACACGGCCCGTGCCGATCGGGCACTGGCCGCTGCACGCAATCGGCCGGCAGGACTCGACCATGTCCTGCTTGACACGGTCGCGGCGCGAAGGGCCTTCCGATAGTGACTGTCCGACAGCCGACTTCGGCATGACTCGACCGTGTCCCCGAACACGCCGGCATCCGGGCGATCGTTACGCTTATCCGGAAGAGTTTGACTCGGCCGTGCTGCACGACACGGTCGAGTCCGTGGGCAGAGACTTCGCATTTCCGCATTTGCACCGCCGTGTCGGACGACACAGCCGAGTTCGGTCGGCAGTGATCGGCCAATAACTGAAAAATGAGCGGGTGAGCTAAAACGACCATAACTCTCTCGTCCGAACTCCGATTAACTCACCGTTTGAACCATTGGAAAGCTAACTCGATGCTATATAATATTTCAAATATTCAGAATTTTTGGAGTTACCAAAAATTAATGGTGATCTAACAAAGTCGAACTCATATGCGGAAAGTTGAAACAATGGACAATAACGATACACAACTCGAAGTTTTTCCGAACGGTGAACACGAGTGAATGAACATGATTGATGAATGATTATAAATGAGTGAAAATCCACTGAGTGACAATCACCGAATGAAATTATCAATGATAATGATCAATTACAACCGGTATTACATACACCCTTAAAAGAGTTTCGTCCCAAACTAAGGGTCAAACAACTCGGGATAACTCTCCCGCATACTATCCTCGGTTTCCCAAGTAGCCTCTTCGACTCGTGTCTAGACCACCGAATCTTGACCAAAGGAATCGACTTATTTCTCAACCGTTTGATTCGCCGCTCTAAGACTCGTATAGACGCTCCTCATATAAATGGTCGTCGGCGATCTCGATTTCGGCCGAATCAAGTATGTGACTCGGTCGGCAACAAACTTCCGCAATCGAGAGACATGAAACACATTATGAATTCGGCTCAAATGGAGGTAAAGCCAATCGATAAGCTAACTCGACTACTAGATCCAAAAATACAAACGGTCAAATAAATCTCGGACTAACTTCCCCGTTTTCCGAAACGGAAAATACCTCGACTCGGGGATACCTTGACCAAAACGTGGTCACCCGTCTCGAACTCTAGTGGTCGACGACGATTATCTGCATATGATTTCTGTCGACTCTGAGTTGTCAACATACGACTCTTGATCAAAGCTACCTTCTCCCGGGCGGCTATAAGCATATCGGGCTCGGTGCCGATTGATTCTGACAAGTCATCCTAACACAAAGGATATCGACAACGACGACCGTACAAGGCCTCGTAAGGTGCCATCTTAATGGAAGCATGCCAACTATTATTATACGTGAACTCGATCAACGGTAGTTGGGCTTCCCAATCGTCCTTCCAATCGAGGACGCAGGCTCTCAACATGTCCTCTAATGTCTGAATAGTTCTCTCTGATTGTCCGTCGGACTGAGGATGAAAGGCAGTACTGAGATTAAGCTGAGTTCCCATAGCACGATGAACTGATTTCCAACATGAGATACAAATCACCCGTCACGATCAGAAACGATACTCTTAGGGGCACCGTGAAGTCTCACTATTTCCTTGATGAACAACTGGGCCAGTCTCTTGGGACTCCACATATCCTTGATTTCAAGGAAATGAGCTAAATTAGTAAAGCAGTCCGCGATCGCTCAGATCGTATTCATGCCACGACGACTCGTCGGCAATTCGTGATGAATTCCATAGAAATGTCTTCCCACTTTCATTCTGGAATAGGGAGCGGTATCAGCATACTCGCCGGTCGCTGATGTTCCATCTTGACTTGTTGACAGGTTAAGCATCTCGAAACAAATTCTGCGACTTCTCGCTTCATATTACTCCACCAGTAATTTTGTTTCAAGTCCTTATACATCTTGCTAGACCCCGGATGAACAGAATAAGGGGTAGCATGAGCTTCTCTCAAAATCGAGTTTTTCAACTCATCATTCGCAGTACACACATCCGATTCTTAAATCTCAAAAGTCCATCCTCGTGGATCACGAATCCGGGGCTTTCTCTGAGCCACATCTTCACGGATGCGCAACAATGAAGGGTCCGAACTCCGATTCTCTCCGATTACCTCCTCAAGTGACGATGAAATCTCTAACATACAAAGTCAGTCCCGAACTCGCCGGCTGACCTCGATCTCGGTCTAAGGAATTCATGTCAAGCTCCTTCGAATCGTTAAACGAGCAAGCATCTCGCTCTGAACGGACTTACGACTCAAGGCGTCGGCGACAACATTCGCCTTGCCCGGGTGGTAAAGGATCTCGATATCAAAATCTTTGATTAGTTCCAACCACCGCCTCTGTCGCATATTTAACTCCTTGTGAGTAAATATATACTTCAACTCTTGTGATTGGTGAAGATCTGACAGGTGATGCCATAAAGGTAACGACGCTAAATTTCCAACGCGAAAACCACGGTTGCTAGCTCCGGCCGTGGGTTGGATAATTAACCAGCTAATCCGAGGAAACATCGGATTTACTTAATATCTTTTGGAGGTTGCCAATCTCGGATAGTCTCCGTCTTCTGAGGGTCGACACGAACTCTGTCAGATGAAATTACATGCCCGAGAAAGTCACTTCGGACCTCCAGAACTCACATTTGGAAAACTTTCCATAAAGCTGCTCTCGTCTCAACCACATCGAGAACCTGATGAAGATGAACCTCGTGTTCCTCTCGGCTACGAGAATAAATCAAAATGTCGTCGATGAAGACAACAACAAACTGATCCAAAAAGTCGATGAAAACCCGATTCATTAACTCCATGAATACCGCAGGTGCAATAGTTAGCCCGAACGGCATAACTACGAACTCATAATGACCATAGCGTGTACGAAATGCTGTCCTCGTGATATCCGACTCTCGAATCCGCAACTGGTGATATCCAGATCTTAAGTCGATCCTGGAAAATACTGAGGCTCCCTGAAGTTGATCTAAAATATCATCAATACGGGGTAAGGGATACTACTCTTGATCATCACCCTGTTCAACTCCTGGTAATTAATACATACACGAGACGAGCCATCCTTCTCCTTGACAGATCACACTGGTGCTCCTCACGGGGACGCAATCGGTCGGAGATAACCTTTCTCGAACTACTCCTCAAGTTGAATCTTCAACTCCTGCATTCTGGTCGGGGCCATCCGATACGGTGCCTTCGATAAAGGGGACGTACTGGCTCCAACTCACCCCTGAATTCCCTTACTCTATGTGAAGGCAACCAGATAACTCGTCTGGAAATACATCGTCAATCGATGACAATGATACCACGAATGATTGAACATTTCGATTGCCCTAGAATGGTCAATCGATAAAAAGAGATACCAATAATGATTGAACAACTCGATTGCCTTAGAAAGGCCAATCGATGAACATGATACAATGAATGTTTGAATAACTCAATTGCCCTAGAAAGGCCAATCGATGAAAATGATACAATGAATGATTGAATAACTCGATTGCCTTATAAAGGCCAATCGATGGAAATGATACAAGGAATGATTGAATAACTCGATTGCCTTAGAAAGGCCAATCGATGGAAATGATACAAGGAATGATTGAATAACTCGATTGCCTTAGAAAGGCCAATCGATGAAAATGATACAATGAATGATTGAATAGTTCGATTGCGGAATTTCTCTGCTTTCGTCATAATAATACTTCTTCTGGAACAACGGGGATTACTTCCCTGAAGCACACATTCGACAACCAACGACGGAAAGATAGCGACCAAACGCTAACAAACACTAAGGATAGTATCAAGACGATCAAACCAACTAATACCGAAAATTACATCGTCCTAAGATAAATTCACCACGATTAGATCCATCAACCAATCGCGGTCATTAAGCTTAATTCGGTATGATTCCGAAAATTCTTCCATCGTCAGGTAGACCGATGGTATGAGGTCCACAAGCAATAAGACTATCCCGAAATAAGTCTATTCAAGCATGATTCGAAAATGAATGAATGCGGTGTACCAGCATCAAAAAGTACACACAAGTTGAAATAAAATTACGAGTATACCTGAGATCATTCGGGCCTCTGGATCATCGGTCTTCTTCATCTCGTAAATTCGGGGCTTGCCGGCCCCCGAACCAGACGCTCCCGTCTGTAGCTCTTGGCTCCGCCTTTGTTAGCTCCTGTCGTCTTAAACGACGCTGACTGAGTGACCTGAGTCTGCACCTTAGAATGTCCTGGGGCCTGAGATAACGCCGGAGTGGGTTTAGAGTCCCTTCGGCAAAAACGGGCCCTATGCCCAGCAATTCCACAGTTATGGCACGTGACAGACTGCCTCGGGCACTTGGTGCTGACATGGCCCGGTTCTCCACAATTAAAACAGATGATGGCCGAACTGGCCGCTCGAGATTGAGATCCCGCACGATTATGCACCGTAGGAGGTCGATCATAAACGATAGGACTCACATGAGGCTTCTTGAAGGTTGACTGACCACCTTCGGATTGATTACGCTTCGTTGATTTCTTGCTGACAGATGAAGGTTGTTGTTCAGTACTTTCCTTAGCAGCTGGCTCATACGGGAGAGTTCTCTCGATTAATCCGGCCAGAGTGGCGCAATGATGATTGAGCAACTGCACGTGGGTCATCATGGCCTGCATAAAAGTGAGTGGATTAACCCGAACATCTTCTGATTGAGACGAGTCCTGGGCACGATTTCCCAACAGCGAGTGATTATTTCTCGGGTTTCGGTCCGCACCGCGGCCTCTCCCCGTGCATCCCCTGACAGCTCTCTCCATACTGAAGTAGGAAGGTCGCATAATGATTATATTACCCGCATGATTAGCACGTTATGATTATGTCATGAGATGATGAAAATGAGTATACATGCTCTAACTTAGTGATTATATGAATGATTTACTGAAGTTACATGATTATCTGATGAAATTCTTGAAATGATTATCTTGAATAACTTAACAAGATTGATAATATGATCATCCAGATTGACAACTGAGTAATGAAATGAATTGAGTAATTAATGAGTTAACATGATCGTCCTGATCACAATGAATGATGATGTTTGAGGATTGTTAATTGATGAATGATGAATGAATGACTATTGCCAGAAATTATACCATGGCGTTAGAAATCTTACAGTTCTTTCGGTCAGATTGGCTCGGCATTTGCACAGGTCACACGTGACGCGAAAGTCCAATGATACTAGTCCGATGACGATGATTTCAAACGAGACATGACTTGGAGGGTAGTATTCAAAACCACTCTCCGATACCAACTCTGTAACACCCCAACTAGGCGGATATTACAGTGCCGTAGATCCCCAACTGGGACCCACCAGGCAAATGAAAATGAATGAATTACACAGGATAAATGTAGTACCGAACTACATTACAACAATAATTACTCCGATGAGGAGTTTAGTTACAACACACCAGGACAATACCGAATACTAGTGTATTTTATATGAAGATAAAATACACAACACTGAATGAAACGGAGTATTCAAATGAAAGTCTGCAGCGGAAAATAAAGGACAATAACATGAATAACTGAAAGATCGGGCCCCCTACTAGTATCACTGGGACTCCTCGACATCAACATGCTATTCCCGTGCTTTTGCCTTGCCATGACCTGAAAACAAAATATCCCCAAACGGGGTCAGTTAAACAGAACAACAATCCTCCCGAGTTGAATAAACACAATCATATAATATGTAGTATAAACCACAAGTTCGATCAAAATGAAACGGTTAGATTATAACCCAATCTTGTTGAAAACATACGCAATCAAACATGCTATATGAATCAACTAACAGTACGGCTCAAAGGGTGGCGCCACACTACGCCCGGGATGGAAATGTGTCCGTGCACAAGCCACCAACGAGTATCGATCGAATACACGCGTGGTCTTGTGCCTAATCAGTCTCACGAAGCAATCGACTCGTGTGCACACCCAATGTGAGGCCAACAACCAACACACGACATAAATGTGCCCGACATGAAAATCCTACACATACCAACCGGCACGCCAAGATGACCCGGAATGCCACGATATAACAAAAGTGACATCGAAAATGAATAATGACTCACCGAGATGGAATGATAGTGAAGTAAATGACATTTCAATGAAATGATTGGAACCGCTGCTCCTTATGATCAAGTGATTAATTGACAATAACAAGTTTTGATACGGTTAATACAATGATGAATGAGTTATGATTATGAATGAACAACAACAAAAGGGATGAATATCCTTTTAACCGAGTAAGAATTAACTTACTCAATACCGGTGACAATTATCCTTCCACGAACAACGTCCTAATTGAGATATCGATCGCTCGAACAACCTTGAATTATACAATATCCAACAACCCGTTCAATACACGAATCAAACACGAATATAACGAACTCAAAACGTCGATACGATTAAACTAAATTCATTGGGGCATTATATCGAATACGTTGTGGCCAAACTCCGATTGTTTACAATCAAATCTCAATAACCAAATCAAATCCCCCAAGAAGTGTTTCAAACCAACAAAACATCTTCCATATGATTAATAATCCAAAACGAATATCCAAAAACGTGATTATAACGACAATTAATCGAAAACCCCCAATTTCAACCCGATATTCAAGGTGTTCTTGAATAATTCCTCAATAATCCAATGAATCCTTATACAAACTCATAATCATATACATATCCCTTCATATAACATGATTATAACGTCCAAAACATCATATCTCAACACAAAATCGAAGTCCAAGGTGTTGAAGAAATTACCTCTAGAAGATCCAACCACTTCGATCTGAAGAACACGAGTTTAATCGAGTATCCAAGCTTCACAACCGAATGAAAATGATTAAAAACCACACTCAAGTGATAGGTGAAGAGAATTTTCTCCCTCAAGCCTCTCTCTCTCGTATGAAGGTGGAAGAAATGGAAGGAATGGGCTGAAATGCTCAAAAAAACGAATTTATAGGGGTTGACTGCCCTGTCGGACACGGCCCGTGCCGATCGGGCACGGTCGCGGCGCGCAATCGGCCGGGAGGACTCAACCGTGTCTGCTTGACACGGTCGCGGCGCCAAGGGCCTTCCGATAGTGACTGTCCGACGCCGACTTGGCATGACTCGACCGTGTCTGGAACACGGCCGGGCGTCCGGCGATCGGTTCTGGCTTATCCGGAAGAGTTTGACTCGGCCGTGCCAGACGACACGGTCGAGTCCTGTGGGCAGAGACTTCGGCATTTCCGGACGAGTACTGCACGGGCCGTGTCGGACGACACGGCCGAGTTCGGTCGGCAGTGATCGGCCAATAACTGAAAAATGAGCGGGTGAGCTAAAACGACCATAACTCTCTCGTCCGGACTCCGATTGACTCACCGTTTGAACCATTGGAAAGCTAACTCGATGCTCTATAATATTGCAAAGATTCAGAATTTTTGGAGTTACCAAAAATTAATGGTGATCTAACAAAGTCGAACTCATATGCGGAAAGTTGAAACAATGGACAATAACGATACACAACTCGAAGTTTTTCCGAACGGTGAACACGAGTGAATGAACATGATTGATGAATGATTATAAATGAGTGAAAATCCACTGAGTGACAATCACCGAATGAAATTACTGAATGATAATGACTGAATTACAACCGGGTATTACAATGTGTGGGTGTTACAGAAGTTGAAAATTTTGCTTGGGTTTGATGTTCATCCGACGGCTATTGTTACGGATCGCGAGTTGGGATTGATGCGTCCTATTGAAGAGATATTTCCACAGAGTGCCCACTTGCTTTGCACATGGCATATTAATAAGGATGTTGAAGACAAGGTCTACAGAATTTGTGGAAAAGATAAAGAAATGGGCCAAAGGTTTAAAAATGGGAAATGGAAGAAAATCATGGAAAAGGCGACCGAAGAGGAATATGATCAAGCGGTGCAACTCATGAAGGATACATGGAGATAGAATCTTAAGGTGATATCCTACGTTGAGGGTACATGGCTAAAATACAAGGAGATGTTCGTTGTTGCGTGGACGAATAAAGTGCTTCATTTTGGAAACACAACCACTTGTAGAGTTGAGAGTGCACATGCTGAGTTAAAGCAATGGCTTAATTCTTCCACCGGAGCCCTCGATACGTACAAACATTTTATTCGTCTAGATTTAATGCCTAATTTTCCTGTACCGCCCATAGCGAGTAACTGGTTTGGATTCCATAATAGTAGTGTTGGTGGCTGGGAGAATTTGTATACGAGCAGGAGAGAAAAATGGAATAGATTAGTCGGTATGATGTAAAACTTTATTTGTTGTATGTTCCTTAATTAATAAAATTTTCGTTTTTGTTGATCTTTATAGTTGATAGTTGATTTTCTTTTATGTTGATCTTGATAGTTGACAGAAAAATTTTCGTTTTTGTAAGCAGAAGAGAAAAAAACAAACAAAAGTAATGTACCAAATGCAAAACGAAAGTGCCAATCAATATACAAAATAAAAAAAAAACGAAAACCAAACAAAATACCGTCTTACACAAAACAAACAAAATATAAAATACAAAATCAGTTGGCCAAATGCCAATCCCTCATGTACTCCTCGAGCATCGTCGTCGCTTCTTCCGCCTGGTCTGGGGGAAGGTGTCTGATACAGTGCTGGGTAATAGCGACGGATCGACTCACCCACTGTAAAAAAATAGAGACAATATAATACAATGAGTAATGTATGATGAAATCAAACAAAGTACAAAGTTAAAGAACATACGTAATCGGTGCTGGAACGAGAAGGGATCACCGATCTTTGCCGCACCGCTGCTCAAGAGCCGAGGTGCGAATAACGATAATACCACTCAATGTAATCATCGGCGCAAGCAGCCTGATCATGAGTAGCAGCCTGATAGTCAGCGAGAGGAAGCCTGTATGCACCCGGAAACATCATCCAAGCATCAGATGACATCCGAATGGGATAGTCAACTCGGTATAATATGCTCGACCACGCCCGAACCGCTTTCTCCGGTATGGTGATCGGGAAAGAGATGGTCTGCACATAATCGAGCTGCCGTAATGCCTGACCAGGCATGTATGGCTCGATAATATCCCGATATCGTAGCCATCCAATGAATGTGGTCCTCGGGACATCCCTCACCGGATCAGGGCCATAAGGCAACCACTGTATCTGCGTACATGTAATCAACAAGTTATACAAGTTATTTTTAAATGAATTGTGAGATTGTTAGAAGGAATCGTTATACCTCTGCGGCTGTCAACTGATCAATGCGGCGACGCAAAGACTGGAGTCGGTGCTTGTCCCTACCCTCGGGCTGGACACTCCATGTAGAAGCTCGAGGCTGCGTGGAGTCAACAATCATACGCTCTCGATGAGGTCGAAAGCAGGGAAAATACTCATAAATCCAAGCCTGAACGAGGGTAAGGCATCCACAAATCCCCATGGAGTCGCCGCGACTAGCGATACCGAGCTGACGGTACATGAAAGCCAATGCGGCCGAACCCCATGAATACTGACTGGTAGTATCCATACCGTCCCTCACCTCCAATATGCAGGAAGGCCTAATTCGGTTACCACTCTTGTCAACAAACAAGGTGGATCCAAATAACAACCACATCCAAGCTACGGCCTGGGTGCCCTCCACTCGACCTCCATCGCAACATGACCTGAAAATCGAGTCCATAAGTACGCCGCCACCCCCCCAGTGAGTACTCAGTAGCTCCAACCGCGATACTCCAAGAACCTCCATCACATCCACCTGCAACTGTGTAGATGTGCTATCGGCATCAACCAATCGCCCCTCAACAGGAATGCGAAGGATCTGCCACACATCATGTAACATGATGGTCATCTCTCCGAACGGCATGTGAAAAGAGTTTGTATCGGGCTGCCACCGCTCAACGAACGCAGAAATCAACGGGGAGTCAATATGTCTGAACATGGCGTCCGTCAGGTGGGATAACCCAGTCCCACTGATCCGACTCACTAAAGAGGGTGACATCACTGAGCGCCACTGACTCAAGCTCTGACAAGCAGTAGTCCTGGTGTGACTTCAGCAAACCTCTCATATCTCCAGTCCAGATACGCGCGGCGACATGCCCACCGAAACTCGGGATAACGCTGCCGTCGATAGGGCCACCAGGCATCTCCTCAGAAACCATCCAAGATGTCTCATCCTCTGCCCTACGCCGTTTACTACTGGTAGACCCAGAAGTCACAAACCTCCCCCCTCTCCCCTTCCGAACCCGGCACGAAAATGAAGAAGAATCATCACCGCCCTCCTGATCGTCGGCCTCATCGTGCGAATAATACTCGCTCGAATCCTTAGTACCAAAATTAGTATAAGGTACGTCCTCGAATCCCCTACGCTCTGCCTCCCGCTGTCTACAAACGGAAGCATCAACACCACGAGCTCTGGTGTGACGCGCTCCAGAACCCATCAACTCTGTGACTAGCGGCATAGATTTGCCCGCTCCTCCTCTCATCTGCATTTAGCAAACAATACAACTAATAAGTAATAATCATACAAAGAATACACATTATTAATTATTAATTGAAAATTTTATTTTTTTCCAAAAATATGACTGGGGCGTCCGGAACGGACGCTTGAACCATGGCACAGGCGTCCGGTCTGGATGCTACTTCCATGGTCCAAGCGTCCGAGGCGACGCTTATCCAGCAGTTAGGCGTCCGTCTGGGCCTTTGTGCATGGTTTGGGCGTCCACGCGACGTCTATACCTGCCGAAGTCGCCCGTGGATGCCTGCGCCATGGACAGGCGGAATCGGCGGACGCCTGTGCCATGGCCAAGCGTCATCGTCGGATGCCTGTCACAAAATAACGGCCGCGGCCTCTGCCGTGCACTCCGGCACGGCGGCTGCGGCCAATGAAACAGTAAAACGAAAAAAAAAAGTTACCGGAGCTTTTCCTTTTCCGGTCATGGCGGTGGACGGCGGTGGTGTGGCGGCGGTTCGGCTGCGTCGGGTGGGTTGTTTAGAGAGAAAAGTATTGTCAAATTAGGATCCAAAATCTAATTAATATGAATTAAGGGCAAAAAGGTAATATTCTAGGGCAGTGTCTAGTAATTTTGAGCGGTGTTTAGTAATTTAGCTTTTCTAATTCTTCTCCTAAACAATATATAATGCAAATCAACATCAGAATTGTTCGTTTCTAACATCTCCAGCAAAAGGTAAGAAAAAGATGAAAAGTCCCGATTTTTCTTTCTGTAATATTTTTTTTTCATCTTTGTCATTTTCTTCATAGCATCAAAACCAGAATCTGAATCAACACCAGAAACCGAACTCCATGTCCGATCTCAAAATTCAAATCGAGAAACAAAAAGAGGAGAGCGAAAAAGATGAACAGCAGCAGCGGAAACAGCCCTTCGAACCGTTCAAATTGTCGGGCCGGAATTATCGCCGAGCTCCGGCGCCGTTGCCGCCGTCTGAATCCAGTCGTCGCTTGGCCGACTGTTCTCAGTCTTCTTTTTCTAGTTAGGCGTGTGTGTATTGTGTGTAGGGCGAGGCTCTGTGTGTGTGTGCGTTTTAGCAGAAAGCAGAGAGAGAGAGAGGTGGAGACAAAGAGGAAAAAAAAAAAGAAAGAAAGTAAGAATGAGGAGACGAGAGAGAGAGAGAGAGAGAGAGAGAGAGAGAGAGAGAGAGAGAGAGAGAGAGAGAGAGAGAGAGAGAGAGAGAGAGAGAGAGAGAGGTGAAAATGGAATGGTTAGAAAATCTAACCTAAGTGTTATATCCCAACACTTTAATTCAAATTTCAATTCAACTCCCTTAATTCTTTTATCTTTTAATTTTATCACTGTTCAATTTCTAACATCTCAAATACATCTTTTTAAATCACATTCAAATATTTTAATTAAGTTTGTATCATTATATTTTCATACTCTAATAATAATATTAAATTATTTTATTGTAGATAAAGACGAGAACTTTTGGGCCTAAGATTTTCGAGTCGAGCATCCATACTTAGTCAAGCGCTGTATTTGAGGTTGGGTTTTTATTTTCACTTATTTTCTACAAAATTACATGTCTCGTATGTATATTACATATTATTTGGGATATATTATTTATGATGTGATTTATCATGTCATACAGACAGAACAGAAAAATTGTACTTCCAGTACACAGAACATTTAGCCTTCGGGCTCAGTTAGCCTTCGGGCTCAGATCGCCTCCGGGCTCCGAGTACTCCGTGTAGAAATACACGTAAAAACAGAACAGAAATATTTATCTGTTCAATTATTCGTGATATATTCATATGTGACATGTATAGCCTCACTAAGCTCAAGCTTACCCCGAATTTTTAAAATATTTTCAGGTTAATGAAGCGGGCGCGGTACTGGTGGAAGATGGTATCAATATAATTATCGAACTCTTAATATTATTAATTATATTTTAATTTACGAAGAATATCTCAAATTGTAATTTGAATATTTTGCGAACGTTAGCAATTGCCTTATTTTCTATAGATGATGAATGTTGGTATAATCTTACGTAATTAGACGTAGTATAAATTCTGTACTTAATATTTTGATTGCATTTTAAATTGGAGTTTCCGTTAATTCCTTAAACTTATTTAATCACTAAAAGTTGACATTGAATTTTTGTAAAAAAAAAAATCTATATATATAGTCCTTCTAAATGATATTTATGTGATATTATATAGCTTCCGCATATTATTATTTTATTTAAAATAAAATTTTAAATTAAGATAATTAAACTTGAAAAGAAAAAATATGGATGTTTTCAAGATTTAAATATTAAATAAAATTAGGATGTTACACTATTAGTAATACAAAATATCATTAGATAATTTAAATAGCCCATTAGTAATTCAAACTAACCGTATCGATGGGATTGGATAGCCCATTACTTATGGTTGCAGAATAAGGTGGTTGTGGTTGTACGACGATACTGTATTTTGATGGGATTGAATAACAACACAACCATGCTGATGACTAATTATGGTGTTCTGAATCATGAAAAGCATATAAAAGAATTATAAACGGCCAAGAAAAATGGTATTCCTTGCCTTGTATCTCTAATAAAAGTTCAATGACGAGCACACGCTGTGTTTTCAGCCGCGGATTGCATGGACGAGAATGAAAACTAGAGGATGAAAGATTACTCGTTTCTCTTTAATCCTTTTCATTCCTCACAATATATGTTTGCCATTGGGTTGGGCTTTGAACCTCGATTGACCTCATTGGTGATGGATGACAGCTGCGTAGTAGATAGTGAGCTGCCGGTGCAGTGGGGGCGGCGATTCCTTATAATAGATTTCTATCTTGGTGGTTTAACGGTCTATGAGTCTTTGCTTTGTTATTGCAAGTTATTTTATGTGATATTTTGAGGTGTTTATTATATTTATGATGTTTAAATTGTGTGTGCCATATATTTAAGTTATACGTAGGGTGAAATTTTCATTACAGATATAATAACTTTCGTCGCTGACGAACACCTGCGCTAATAAGATAAGACAAACTAATGGGGAGTCTATGCCTTCAAGTGCGCTGTCTAGAAGATGCCTCTCGTGAACGCATTGACCACACGCGCGGGTGCGAAGCTTGAAGCCCTTTACTGCGTCTGACTCTGGAATGCTTGGTCCAAGAACCATAGATAGGATCCTAGACATCTCCTCTCACTGGCACATATATTGACTTCCTAACTCCTTTAATAGGAGTGTGTATGCCAAGAAACATCCCCCTTAATAATGATCTAAATAATAAGATTTAAGATCATTTGAGTACCAAACTTTTTTTACATATCAAGAGAATAATCTCCACACTCCATCTTCCCTCCATCTTTATTTGATCTAATGGATGAGATTAATCCAACAATTTAAAAAACCCACTTTCATCATTTTTTTTCAAATATCAATATCTTTCAAACTGTTAATCGTTAAATAAAAAAATATCTGAATTCTGACGTCGTTTAATTATCTTTCTATAGATAGGCACTTTGATATATTTTCGACAAAAATTTTTTCGCTTTTTTCACATTTTTTTTCATGTGATATGTAATATCATATATCATATATCACATGTGATTTTTTCGGCCACGAAAAAAACGTGAAAAAAACGAAAAAATATTTTTTGTCGAAAGTATATCAAAGTGTCTGTCTATAGAAAGATAATTAAATGCTCGTCGCGATGGTGCAATTATATTCGCTTAACGATTAACGGTTTAAGAGATATTTAAATTATAAAAAATGTGTGAAATATTAAATGCTTTTAATCTCAACCATTGATTTCTTTTTGGATAGATGGTGGGGATGAGTCACTTGGTATGTAAGAAAAGTTTGGTATTTAATATAACTCTACTCAAATAATAATAATTCCGGCTCAGTCATCTTTATACTGGCAGGAGGGGCTGCTAGTTGTAGCGCACAGTGTACTAGTGAATCTAGAATCTTAGGGAGACAAGGCATAGCCTAGCAAGAAGCTAACACCAAAGGACGGGAAGCGGGGTGGAGGAATGGTTAACTTACGGGTTTCTCCTTTTTTACGGATTCGAATCCTGTCCCGGATTCTCAGTCCGACCTAGCTACCGAAGTCGAGCTTCGAAAACCATGAAAGCCAGATGCTAAGAAAAAAGGTAGAAGCATAAATACTATCCGAAATAGTACTTTCGTGAATCTGACTCCACAAACACATTCTCATTATCTAGGATGAATCTTACTCCACATAGATAGTTAACAAGACTCTTTTTCGTTGCCTATGTTACACCTTCAGAATATACCACAGAATCTCAGATCATTGAATCGACGATTCTACCCTATGCGCTCTGGAAAATGACGTGAGAAAAGCGTAAGAGCGAATTCGAGCCTTGAGTCTAGCTCTTTGGATTACTTTTCCTCCTTCTCATGCCAGAGAAGTCTTTGGGTAATCCGCCGTCACTTTGTTGAACATCAAACTAAGCCGATTGCAGCTCAGCACACAATGTTTGGTTATCATTTCCTAATTTGTAATTGTTGTTATGTTTGGTTGTTTCATATGTTGGACTTGTTAGTTTAATTTGAACTGCAAATTTATATAAGTCCGACATATCTGTTCTTTGTTATTCTTTCAGTTACATAAGTTTTCATTGTGTGTGTGTGTATATATAGACTTAGAATCAAATGAGAATGATTCTTATCCTGCGAATTGCGAATATGCATGAGTTTTGTACTAATTATGCATGAAATATATGCATTTCGTGCATCAAAATTGCAATACATTAAAATATGCATTATATGCATCAAAATATCGATGCATTAAAATATTGCATTATATGCATCAAATTTTTGTGAGAATAAATGTAGGTCATCCATTTATCATGGTAACAAAAATATAGCATGACAGTATCCACAAATGTATATTTAAATCTGGACTATATGTAAATAACGATGTTCAATAATAAACATCAATCAAGTTTATAATCAAGTAAATACATGAAAGTATTCAAAGGTTTTTTCATTCACATTTCATTGTTAGATATTATAACAAAATAATTAAGTACGAATAACAAGTATTCAATTGCAAAATTCAAGTAACTAACATGCTACTTGCAAGTAATCAAACTACCCATAACACCATGACTCGCATTCCAAAATCAGAAATTCGATATTGCTAGAAAATGTACAAAAACCTACTCGAGGGACTCAAATCTGAAACTTCAAAATTAATTTGTCGCGCACCTCATCAAGTCGAAACCGCCAACCATGAAAAGGGAATCGGGTCGATCGCCCAAGCCACCGCAGTTTGAGTCCACCTCCGCAATGTTTTGCCATCACAACTGTCGTGAAAGATAAAGAGAGAAAGTTTGTGGTATGTGTATATATGACGGTTTTTCTTCACATTTTTTTCCGCTAGGTAATTCGATTTCTCTAGGAAATTGGGTATCTTGTCTCCCTCATTTACGACGTATATAATACGTTACAGACGTGCAAATACTCCCTCTTTGTTTTATTTTCGTAAATAAAGTATAATTGTTATGCATATACGTGTATATATGTCTATAATATAAAGAACAATGATGTTTTTTTATCGTCGTAGTGTGCACATGAAAAGAACTCATCTCACGTCCTCTTCCTTTTGTGTTGATTTAATAATAATAATAATAATAATATGAAAATATCCAATAACAATAAATTTACAAAAAAACACTTAGAATATTAAATTAATTAGAGGGACAATTAGTATTCAAAAATAAATTCTTTCTGTTAGATGTCTGGCAAGTCGCTGACCGATCAGTTTTTCTTACTGCCCACCGTCGGCGATCGGCCAACTTTTCTTTTAATGTCAGGTCCTCTGGCCTGCTTTCCGGCGGTGCCGGCCAATTCATTTTTATTTTACTTTTTTAAGCCAAGCCTGCCGACCTACTTTCTGGCGGGCCACCGCCGGCGGCAGGCAAATTTTTATTATTTTTTATTTTTTTACGCCAGGTCCATCAGGATCAACTAATTTATTTTAAGTCAGGTCTCCGACCTGCTTTTCAGCATTTCGGAACCAACATTCTTTTATAGAAAAATAATTTGATTATTTAATTATCTTAATCTAACTTATGGCACAACTACTGTGATATTATAGCACGATTTCTCTTTTATATATATGAACTAGGCAATTATATACAAGACTTGCGCCATATGAAGAATTTCCTGGCCCATTGTTCTCGAGTTCTTTTTCTTTTAGACAATATCTCCATAACAATAAGGCCCGTATTCCCCCCAGTTGATTGATGGGAAAATTACATAAGCTAATAGATTTTATTTAAATACTACAATAATAATACTGTTGAAATATATTTACGTACATAACAAGATTTGAGAATTTTATTTACAAAAAAGAATACACTTACTGGATATCCATTAAAGACGACAGCCTTATTTTTTTTCCATATCCCGAAAGATTGAAGATTTCATGGTGTATTAATTACATTCTTAATTTAACCTTATTTTTCTTGATTATTATTATTCTATTTTCTTGATATATTTTGAAGACAAATCGATAGAAAAAAAAAAGAAAAAAACCAAGGAGAACATGAGCAAGCTTTCAGATGATGCCATTTATTTGGAGGAATCGAGTATCAAACTCGTTGATTTGTGTTTGTGCGAGGGGATGCACACATCGACGCGGCGAAGAAGATGAAATACAGGGAATAAGCTTATTCTATTATATATGTGATTTTGGTTTCCGATCTATTCGTGAAATTCTGTTACGAGAACATAGTACCCTCTCCAAAAAAAATTCTTTTTTATATAAATTTTATGAGATATTTAGATTTTTATATCTATAATTCTGTTAATATAAAATATATTTTTGCTTATTAAAAATATAAATTTAATTCTGCTGAAAATTGCACTTACAATATTTTCGTTTCATTATTTTCAGATTCGTTTTTTTTCTTTCAATTTGACAGATTCATCTTTTTTCCTTTCAATCTGAGAGGTGCAAACTGGAGTTATTCGGAGTTGGCAGCGGGTTCCGACTACGAAGATGGTTCAGATCTGGATTATGATTAATCATTTGTTAGTGCATATTGATATTGAAAACGGTATTGCACGTCGGCGGCAGTAGATGGGTGTCGACGTCAGCTGCTACGTGGACGTTGGATTAGAATTTTTAATTTTTGATTTTTTTTTTAATTCAGAAACGAAATGTGATTTTTTATGTTTTAAATGTATCCAAGCGTGTATATTATGGTAACCAATAGCATGGCAGTATCCGAATATGTTAACATGGTTTTCATGAGTGTATTTTAAAGGGAGTTATGATACTGACAGTCTGGTCCGATGTTCTTCAAGTGACTGGAGCTGGTGTGACCTTATTTTTAGTTGACATGGTGATTTTGGGTAGTTTTTGTTATTTGTGATTTGCAAATGAAGTTTTAATTACCTCGATGATACTTTTTATTTACGTATGATATCTGATCATATTATTTTTTTGAAATGAATCTGAATATACACGATTTTATTAATTTCTACTTATTCCGGTATATTTGCTCAATAGGTTTGTAAGTAATTTTTTACTTTTCTAATTTCAATTCGTATGCACAATGATACTTATAAATGAATGTTTGATTACTCTGTTGTTTGTCAGCGGATATCATTTATTTATATGATATGTTGATGCTCTTTTCATAGATTTTAGCTATGATACATGTTTTCGACAATTACCCTTCTCGATTGATTGGTTTAGTATGAGGGTTACATATTTACAGATGAAGCGGAAACGATTTCCATGATATTTCAACAAATATAAACGAAATGTAGGTTTGGTCGGGAATAACACCGTTTGATTTGTTTTAGAAAATCATATTGCAAAATTAGTATTTCTAAGTGTTTTTTTTTTTGGAAAATCATATCGCAGATTTTCGGATGCCATCTAAAACATTATTGATTACATCTCAATAGATGGTTACTGTAGTTTGATATCGCAATTGTTTGTGTCATCTTATTATGATTTGTTTTTTATTATTCTTTGTTTCATCTTACTATGATGTATTTTTATTATTTTTATAATATTTAGTTGCTGTTTTGGAAAATATTATCGTGTCATGTGTTCTTTGTAATTTCTTAAGTTCTATAATTTGTCACTGCTCATTTTAAATAAATATATTAACGAACATATATAACAGATCTCCAAATGTATATTGAGGTGACCAAAATATAGTATAAAATGATCCACAAATGTTTGTTTGAATCTCGTCTCCATATGTACATATGCCGATGTTAACATCAATCAAAAATTGATATGTAAGTAATCAAAAGAATAAGCAAAAGTATCGAAAGGTGTGTTTATTTACTTTTCTTTATTAAATATTATGAAAATAAATTTATCTGATTAACAGGTACACGATTGCAATATTCAGATAATAAAAAACAAATATTTTAAGTAATCAAACTACCTATTATGTCAACCAAATAATTATGTTTAACTAAAAAAACAATAAATTCATGAAAGTATCCAAATGTATGTAATCCACTTCTCATTGTTGTATATATTACAAATGATAAAGGAGCATGAATAATATTATTTAAATTAATATTCAAATAACAAAGCTACTATTTGCAAATAGATATAGATATGTGAATGGCATCCGCAAAAGAAAAAATAAACAATAAATGATAAACAATATCCAAATATTTATATTTAAGGAATCAAATTACATTTGATATTATCAATAATTTTATACCTTTATTTTCTATTGTTAAATATAAATAAATTAACGAGCAAGTTTAACTGGTATCCAAATACAATTTCCATGTATCTAAATTACTACTTGATACTAGCAATGTTCTTGTATCTATTTTTTTTTTGTTAAATATAAAAAATTAACTAGCAAAATAATTAGTATCCAAATATAATATAAGTAACCAAACTACTTGACACTATCTGTAATTTTGTATATTTATTTTTTATTATTAAATATAAATAAAGTAATGAGCACAAATAATTGGTATCCAAATGCAATATCGAGGTAGTCAACTGACTACTTGCAAGTATCCAACTGGGATATTTTCAGAAATTCAATAACATCAACCACCCAAAGCCGCAGCTTGTCACCATCTTCCTCAGCACGTCGCACACCATGAGTCGCATCTAGATTCAGAAACCCAATGATGCTAGAAAATATTAAAAAAATAAAAACTAGACAAGGAATCCAAATCGAAAACTTGAAGATTAATCGGCCAGACACCATGAAAAAAATAGAAACACCGATTCATAAAAAGGGAATCGGTGATAATATTCAGCGTTGCCCTGGTCACCAAGTATGAAACTGCCTCTGCGATAATGTTTCGCCATAATCGATGTTGGATTAAAAAAGAGAAAGAAAAGGCGTATGTTGTGTGTGTGTGTGTGTGTGGCGGGTGGGGAAACCAAAATAGGAAAGAAACTTACTGTTGCGTCTTTTATGGGTGATGGACTTACTCTCTCTTACGTGGAAGGAGGTTGTTAGTTTTGTAATTCTTTTCTTTTAGTTTTATTTTTGTAATTACTTCTTATTTATTGTATATATATGTAAACTCCCCTTGATTGATTTTTGTTAAAGTAATAATACCCATTGTGTCTAAGTCTGTTAGTTTACGGACTTTTCTCGTTAGAGTATGGTTAGGCTTGTTTGTATGTATTTCTCCCTATTTAAAGAGATGTCATCAACGGAATAATACACAATTTTTCTCTACTTTACTGTTCAATTATTTTCCCTTCAACACGTTATCAGCACGTAGTTTCAAAAAAAAAATCGTTCGATTTCTGAAAGTCCCAAAAAAAAAACTGGATTTTTTTCGGGTCAAATTCCCCCCGATCGCCGTCCATCTGCTACCCCGCGAACCACCGCGCAGCAACTCACCGGCGGACTCCAACCCCCACTTTACAATCCCCGGCCAGAAACCCATTGATACTTAGTCGCCGGTAAACCTCTGCTCCAGAAGCCGCACCCTACGCCGTCCCATAAGAAAGAATACCGATTTTCCTTCTGCAAACCCGCGTCCAGCCCTCTAGCCCAACCCCACAACCATAGCCGCGGCCACCGCCTTCCGCAGCCAAAACCCTAAATTCGCCGTCGTCTTCCTCGCGAGCAACCCGCCGCTCGCCCCCCACCTTCAGCCGCACCCCCGCACCAGCTCGGTCGCCCACACCCGACCTTCACAAAAGATCGGATCTTCTCAACCCAGATCGGAGCCGCCGTCCTCATCCACTTCTTTCGTCCAGATGAGAGTTCTGTTCTTCCTCAGCCAATCAAGTTGGGCCTGGTTCTAGCAAATGAGAGATAGGGAGGAAGAGAATACTTGGGCCTAATTCACTTGGGTCCAATTTGTAACACCCCCAAAACCATAAGGGAATATTACACGCCGTAGACCCTTTCCACAAGGATCTACCAGGCTAAACATCCATAAACAACCAAATGCTTGCCCAGCCAGGGTCAAACAATAAAATGATACAGACCGATATGGTCACTTACACGTGAATACACAGACCGATGAGGTCACATAACCCAATCGACAAAACTGACTTAAATAACATTACCCACACAGGGGTCGAAATACAATACAAATGGAAGACCAAATCAACTCGACAACACAACAAAATCAAAACAACTCTCGACTCATGATTAGTATCGCGGCTCGTCATCCTCTTGTGCCAATCCGTGATCGCTCCCCGAATCTGCATGTACCAGACGCAAACAGAGACATCCACCCCGATTACTCGGGGTTAGTAAAACTCCACCTGTTTTACTAGTGCAAGTATCAAATCATACGAAATATAACAAGCAAGTAATAATCGTGGATCAAATATGACAATCAAGTATCAAAATCTCCCCGGGAGGTTTTCACAAGGAAAGATAAGCTATGAAGCATTCGAAAATAAAATTATCACCTCGGAAATTTTAGAATTTCAAAACCTTTCGAAAATCTTAGGGTCTTAACCCAAATCTCAAAATTGTATTACAACAATTTACAGTACGAAAACATTTCCATAAATCTCATGGGGCTCGGCCCAACATTCTTTTCTTAAAACTTTCTTACAAAAAGTTTGATTTACAAAACATAGTTCGTGACACCGTGATCCCCTGTCACGTGTCTCCGTAGGTTCAACAACCCGCACGGACTTAACCAATCACAACAATCACAACAATCAATCATGCTCATGACTCCGTGATCGCTTGCCACGAGTCTCCGTAGGTTCAACAACCCACACGGATCGAGCAAACACAACAATCACAACAATCGATCATGCTCATGACTCCGTGATCGCTTGCCACGAGTCTCCGTAGGTTCAACAACCCACACGGATTGAGCAAACACAACAATCACAACAAACAGTCCCGACCCCGTGAACCTGTGTCACGTGTCACCGTAGGTTCCGTCGAACCCGCACGGTTGGACGTACTGTGTCCTGATTCGATGGACCTGAGCCATGAATCATCGTAGGCCTCGTCAGACCCGCACGATTGGACCTCAGCACCACACACTAAGTTCCGATCCCATGGACCTGTGCCATGAATCCTCGTAGGCCCCGTCGAACCCGCACGAGTGAACTTAGCGTTCCAGCACATCACATTCGTATTACATACAACGATGAGCATAATTAATCAATCACCTTGATCACCACAAAATCATACATTACACGCACATAACACAACCTCAACACTCGCAACAACTATCATCAATCAACGACATTTAACCAACATAACACACATTCGGTACACAATACATTGCACAACCACGTGTACAACCATCTCATATGTACATCGCAATCCTGCACAAATTGCACAACGCCTAACACGTATACCAATATAACACTATTATCACAAAGCCTTCAAATTTCGGAAAATACAACCAACTCAAACGGAACATATTTACGAAGGCACGCAAAATCATCATAAATCTCATACGTGATTACTAGTCGCAAGATACAAGTCGTATAGTAAGATACTTGCCTTAATAACCGCTACCGAACGCTCCGAAGAACACGGTTCGACCGGGAAGCTCGGACCCCAAAGAAAGCAACGAACGGAAGGGTTCCGACTCGAGTTCTTCACAAGAATTCGTTCCTAAGTCACAACGATATCAATTCA
Organism: Orobanche coerulescens; assembly: GCA_033398695.1. Lineage (NCBI taxonomy): Eukaryota > Viridiplantae > Streptophyta > Magnoliopsida > Lamiales > Orobanchaceae > Orobanche > Orobanche coerulescens. The sequence continues at coordinate 42,254,899 of CM065813.1, forward strand.
ATCACAAATCTACGAAAACGTATGGAACTTCCCAAGTTCTACCCATTGAAGCATTTTATCGGACACTTTGAGGGCGTAGTCCAATTTAATCGATTATTCAAAGAAATACTCAAATCCGATCCACAAAACTTCAAGGGTATTGAATGATTACGAGTTTACAATCAAGTTCTAACAATAATATGAATCAAAACGAAGCAAATCGGCCAAAACACCAAGAAACCTCAAGAACATCCAAAAACCAAAAGTTTAGGTGTTCTTACCTTCGATCCGGGTGGAAGATGATGTTAATCAATGATTAGAACTTCCAAAACATGTTGCTCTATGTCATATCCATCCAAATCCATCCATTATTGACGAAGAAACGCGAAGAAACGAAGAAAAAGGGTGAAAATGGCCGGATGACTCGGTCGAGGCCCTTAAATAGCCGACCACGGCGGCGGTGACTCGGACCGTGTCTGCTAGACACGGTCGCGTCGCCCGATAGTGACCCGTCGACAATGACTGCACGACTCGGCCGTGTCCCGAACACGGCCGGGCGTGTCAGCGATCGGTCCGGCATTTCCGGACGAAAGTGCACGGCCGGGCCGTGTCGGACGACACGGTCGGGTCTGAGACGAAACTTCGGCTTATCCGGACGAAATGCGGCACGGGCCGTGTCGGACGACACGGCCGAAGTTCGGCCGGCGATGATCGCCAATAACGAGCGGGTGAGCTAAAGCGACCATAACTCTCGTCCGGACTCCGATTGACTCACCGTTTGAACCATTGGAAAGCTAACTCGATGCTTTATAATATTGCAAAGATTCAGAATTTTTTGGAGTTACCAAAAATTAATTGTGATCTAACAAAGTCGAACTCATACTTAGAAAAGTCGTTTAGTAATCCTGAATTCAACAAAACGACACCGAAACCCGAACCTGAATACGAACCGAAGATACGGTTACGAAGTACTCACAAAGACGAATCTAAGAGCTAGTAGAACACACGATTCCGACCACCCGAAGGCTCGAAATTCGACAACGGAAGGTAATTACCCCAAACTTTGGGAAATTACGAAAATGGCCCAAATGCCCGAAAATCACCATACGACAACGAATAATCAAACCGAAGCTCACAACACGTATAACAACGTTAAATGAACTTACGAAAAACCCCAAACGACAGTTTCGAACGAGATTCGCAAGAACCGAACTCAAGCGCGGAAAAGTCGCTAAAAAGCACGGAACTCAACAAAGCAGCACCGAAACGAACTCGGATGACAAAAAGTGCAGAATTAAATATTTTCAGAATGACGAAACGGTCAAAAGCGAGTCGTCGAAACGGACCTCCGCCGGAAAATGAAAATTACCGGAAATCCGAAATTGCGGATATTACACAATTCACAACAAGGGGCAAATTTGTTTTATTATATTCTTCATAAATACACTTAAATTAATTATATTATTTTTGCCAAGAAATAGTGTAAATTTAATCCTTTTTTTCATGTTTTTCAAGGAATCAAGACTATCCAAAAGGCGATTGGAACAAAGATGGCAATTTACGAAACAAATCGACGGTGTGCCCTAGGAAAGAATCGTATCTTTCCTGTAAGGTATACAATCCGAATAAGCCTACTATTTCCAACGTGCGCGATTTTACATGCTTTAAATACATATTTATATACTATAAATTTGTTTATGCTTAATTAAACCAATTAAAGCATGATACATTAATAACTTCAATTAAATTAAAACGAATTGCTTAAAGCAACTTGAATTAAAGTAAATTCACGTTGAATTATAATTATATTGCGGCATAAGAAACATACTTGACTGCATAATATGTGTATAGATATATTTCTAAGATTATATGTCTATATTTATAATATACATATATATTTGCATGCATATATAGAAATTGTAACACCCAAAAGGCGACTATTACAGTGCTGTGGACCCCACACTGGGACCCACCAGGCGATATCAAAATACAGATTAAATAAGTATTACTTGTGATACCGAACCACAATAAATAGTCATTTCTCCGATTAGGAGTTAACTAATAGTATGGCCAGCGGCCTTATAATACACATGATCCGAAAAAACAAGTACAAACCATATGGAGATAGAATATACTTCAAAATACAACCGAACGATAATATAAATAAAGCGGAATTAAAGTGATATTACACGGTTTGAATAATAACCGGACAAAAAGACATGCCCCCCCCGATCTAGTATCCCTCGAACCCTTCGCCATCATCGTGCTCTTCCCGTGCCTTGCCTTTGCCTCGACCTAAAATACAACACAAGTATTTCGCCCAAAACACAGGGTCAGATATACATGATAAATGATTCTCCCGACATTATACAATCCACATATATTAGATCTCAAAGAAAACAGCCCGACTACTGAACATACCCCTCGGGCGTATGAACAATCAGTCCCAAATCATCGAACATATCCAATCATACATGGACTATGAACGATTAAACAATATGGCTCAAGATGGACATCACAGTACGCCCGATCCGGAATTGTGTCTGTGTACATGTCTACCCCGTATACGAAATCCAGAATATACGTGTGACAATGTACCTAATTAGCCTCACGAACTACGTCTCGTGTGCGCAGTCCAATACAGAAACATCCACGTATGACTATATAAGTACCCAGCTAAAAATCCTACACAATAACCAATCGGCACGCAGATATGATTCCAGATATGTCACGATACAACATGACAATGAATTCAATAAATCACATATCCGATTAAGGATCAAGAAAAACTCACCGAAGTGACAACGAGGACCAACGAGATCAACGATTCAAAGTGACATACTTGGGAATGCAATCCCATGATGAAAAACGGAACAACGTCAAGGAAAATATTAAATTACCAGTCACCAATTAATAAACATTTCAACACATGAAACGTATAATCATCACAAGAATCTAATCATCATTATAACCAAGCAAGATAACTTGCCTCAATTCCGTAAGCGAAAGATAGTCCTTCTCCAAATGATCAAACGGACAGTATCCTCGGTCAAGCACTCAATCGAACAAGCAACCTTGAATGAAACATAATTCATTCAATAACATATTCACATAATATTAATATCAATTCGTAGGAAACGACGCCCGCAACCTACTCGAATAATTCATTCCACCCTAATGAATACCTTAACGATAAATGAAAGGTTTCAATACATCTAATTCATCTTCCAAAATCGGATTACCATGCCAAAAGTGTCCTTTAATACTCTTGTCATTCTTATGAACAAAACATCTTCAATTCACCAATAAAATTGGTTTAATCAAATTCTTATGTTCTACAACATCTACTATTATACAAGGATAGTCATAACGAATTCGATACTCCATCTACTATGACATTATCATTCATAAACATCATCATCTTCTTAAGAACACTATCTATTTAGCATGATGATCAAACACAATCTAAGTTATCAACGCATTAGATTAATGAAAAGTTATTGTTGTAATTATCAAGATCCTTATCATTCTTCAAAGACTTGTGAAGCTGAACCATAATGATTGTTAAAGCTTCTAAGATTTCTGAACAAGATCATCTAATCCTATCTTTAACATTATCAAGTTCTTCCCAAGGTAATTAAATACCTAAAATGGTGTTTAAACACTCTATGATATCAAGTTCTTGATTAAATCCAGCTATGATGAAGCTAACCGATCCAACAATGTTCTACTGAGCTAAATTCGTCTAGCAAGATGAGTATGATAACTACAAACATGGTTACCATCACTACAACATCAAGAACACATCTAATCTAAATCCTCATTTATCATATTCATCAAGAAGTGTTTAAAAATTTTAATTATAACCATGTTTTACTTGCTTAATTTGACTCTAGGTGAAGTATTCCTCATTATTAACACCAATATACGAAAAGTACAGAGAAGAGATGCACACGTACCTCCAGAAATGATGAACAACTCTCAACACTACAAGAAAGTACACTCCAAGCTCAAGAACACCTCCTAATCTTCAAGGTAATGAGCTCCACTCCAAGATTTAAGGCTTAAACACAAGTTGGAGGAGGTTGTTATCGATTTGGGGGTGCAGAGGGACGATATATGGAGAGAAAATCGGTTTAGAGTTGTGAAGAAATGAAAAACAGGTTGTGTCTTTAAATAGACTGTACAGCTTAACGTACGCTATCGAACAAAATTAGCGTACGTTAACACTATTACGTACGCTAACAAGTAGAGGGTTACGTACGTTAAATAGGGTTGACTCTGACCGATACGACAGCCAATCACACTTCACGTGCATGGCAACGGGTATCAGCCGCACGTGCAGAACTCAACTGATGTCTGATTCTCTCTTAACGTACGCAACTGGTAACGAATTACGTACGTTAAGACACAAGATTAACGTGCGTTAATCACACTATGTAGCGTACGCTACACTAACAGAATAGGTTCAAAAAATGCAACTCTCCAATCAATCATCAAATCAACAAACATAAGACGAATAACAACGATAATTAACTCAATTCCATAACGTCTCGACGTAAGTCATATAATAAATGCAACATGATTCAACGATAGTCAAATTATCTGAACAAAACAACAGTAAGGATGAAGGTTTATAGTCGGATATTACATATTCCCCCCTTAAAAGTGAGTTTCGTCCTTGAAACTAAGGGGCAAATAATTCGGGATATGTCGCTCGCATGCTATCCTCAGTTTCCCACGTAGCCTCCTCGACTCTGTGTCATGACCACTGAACCTTCAGTAGGGGAATCGTCTTATTCCGCAATTGTTTGATCCTCCTCTCGAGTATCTGCACAGGACGCTCCTCGTACGAATGATCCTCCGCTATTTCGATCTCTTCGAACTGAAGTACATGGCTCGGATCAACAACATACTTCCTCAACTTGGAGATATGGAACACATTGTGAATCCGACTTAAAGCTGGTGGCAAAGCCAGTCGATAAGCCAGATCACCTACACGCTCCAAAACCTAACCCAACCAAGTGTAAAGCGTGAAGGACATAACTGCGCCTGTCATAAAGCATAGTGAGAATAGTAGAGTCATAATGTACAAGGTTCACGAAGTAATGCTTCTCATAATGCCCTTGTTGGGCTTCGGTCCAGCATCTTGCCCGCATGAGCTTAAAAATGCGTGAGGCGCCGCTTGCAACTCGCTGTGAGATCTGCACTAGAAAGTGGTTAAATGTATTGATTTGGACTACTCATACCAACAAGATGCATCCTCTTTTCTGGTAGCCATCTCATAGAAACTCCAAAATTAAGCGTGCTTGGCCTAGAGTAGTTATGGGATGGGTGACCCCCTGGGAAGTTTCTCAGGTGCGCGTGAGTGAGGATAAAACGCGTTATAAAAGACTCGTGTTGATACAGTGAGGATAGTCTTCATCATTTTGGGACCAACAATTGGTATCAGAGCAGGTCACATGTGTGGATTTCCTCGAAGCTCGAAGTATCCTACAGTGGAGGCTGCCTTAGTGTTGGAACTAAGAGGCGGACATGCAGCAAATGTTGTCAGTTGGTCGGAACTAAGATGTTGGTGTTGTGGAGGTTGTCAAGTGCTAGAGGGCTATGTGATCAAATCTAGTATGCTGGAACTGAGATACTAGCACAGCAGAAGTAAACGGAGCTGGAACAGATGCTGATGTCAAGTGTTGGAGGACTGTGTGAATGAATCCAGCTGCTAGAGGGCTGTGTCATCAAATCTAGTTCGCGGAGGTTTCCAGACTATGGGGCTGAGATGCTGGAAGGTACTGGGAGAGGAATTGTTGGGATTCGGTCCAGTATCCTGCCTGCATGGGCTTAAAAATACGCGAGGCGCCGCTTACGATTCGACCTGTGAGATCTGCACTAGAAAGTGGTTTAATTAATTGATTTGGACTACTCATACCAACAAGATGCATCTTCTTTTCGGGTATCCATCTCATAGAAACTCCAAAGTTAAGTGTGCTTGGCGTGGAGTTGTTATGGGATGGGTGACTCCCTGGGAAGTTTCTCAGGTGCGCGTGAGTGAGGACAAAGCGCGCTAGAAAAGACTCGTATTGGCACAGTGAGGATAGTCTTCATCATTTTGGGACCAACAGCCCTGGAATGGATTACGATGAAATATACTCCCACGTATACGTATCCGCTATTTGATTAGCGTAGTAATTTCTGAGGAGTTATGGGATGGGTGACCCCCTGGGAAGTTTCCCAGGTGCGCGTGAGTGAGGAAAAAGCGCACTAGAAAAGACTCGTGTTGGTACAGTGAGGATAGTCTTCATTATTTTGGGACCAACAGCCCTGGAATGGATTACGACGAAATGTACTCCCACGTATACGTATCCGCTATTTGATTAGCGTAGAAATTTCCGAGGGACTGGAAATGCAGCTAATAGATTTGGTTACTCTGTATCTCTATGGAGATCTAGATACGTATATATATATATATAGTGCACGATTGCATTTCATTATCCAAATCAAGTGACTCTAGACCACTGAGTGCGTTTGCATTTAGATTGAAACGCTCAACTTTACGGTTTTGAAGCAATCCTTAAGGATGTGGTATAACCGTCCAAGTGAATACTTGATTGGGAAGGGATATAAGAACGATGAACTGTGTTCCTACGTCTTCGCAAATAAGTTCCGGATTCACGATCATCGTAATGTATGCCGATGGCATGAACATAATCGATCTTGATGAAATAAGAGAAACCACCGGATACTTGAAAATTGAGTTTGAGATGAAAGATCTTGGGAAAACTCGGTTCTGTCTAGGCATTGACATAGACATCGAGTTTGTGGAATTCATTCCACCGGTCTACCTATGTCCAGAAGATTCTCAGGCACTTTAATATGGACAAGGTACACCTGACTAGCAATCCCATGATAGGTCGAACATTTGGATGCAAAGGAAAGATCCATTTCGTCTAAAGGAAAGTGATGAAGAGCTTTGGGAGCTGAAATTCCCTACTTGAATGGAATAGCTCATTATTGTACTTGGCTCAATGTACACGACCTGATATCACTCCCCAGTTAATTCGCTGACTAGATTTAGTTCAGCATCGACGCAACATCAATGGAACGGTATCAAGAATATCTTCTGATATTTCCCTACAAGCAGGCAAAGGAAGCTGCTTACAAAAAGGCAAATGCTAAAGTAAATGCTGGTGCCGAAGTAACTACCACAAAGTATGTGTTGGTATGATTTGCTTATGTTTTGGAAATCGACTATGCAAATCCCTTTTGGCTATCTCCTTCACGACATGATTATTGCTTGGCATGAATCAGTCCGTGAGTGTACAAGAACTATCATTCTACACTTGTGAGGAACTAGTGGTTAAGTACTACCACTGATGAGCATACTTACATTTATGAACATGATGTAACTTATAAATCCCCTTGATTGATGGAATGATCATAATGGGAAATATGTGAGATACAATGGAACATACTTACATATGTTGCACTCTTTTTCTTAGACCAATGTTTATTTTTTCCACTAGGTTTTGTTACTTGGCAAGGTTTTTAACGAGGCAACGGTATATGAATGTAAGCATTAGGGGGAGCTAAAGATTTTTCCAACTTCCGAGATTGATGCAAAGATCACAAGGAAATAATGATTATAAAAAAACTTAATCACATGTGTTGTACTCTTTTCTTTGATCAAGGTTCATTTTCTCCCATTGGTTTTGTTACTTGGCAAAGTTTTTAATGAGGCAACGACTACTTGATTGATGTACAAATCAGGGGGAGATGTAGACTTGAGGGGGAGTCTTACATCCACACCATACGTTATACTATTTTCCTTCCGAGGATTCTTTTCCCACAGGGTTTTTATCACATGGAATGGTTTTTAACGAGGTAACAAGAAGTACGATTTTAGGGATCGATGGAATGGTCACCTTAGTAGCGCTATGATTAATGTAACGATCATATGAAAGGATAGATTCAAAGGACGAAATCTAAACTTGATGTGTCTAGATGCTGTACTCTTTTTCCTATGATCAAGACATTTTTCCCACTGGGTTGTTGCTTGACGAGGTTTTAACGAGGCAACATGACATGCACTTGTATACTAGGCACAAAGGGGAGTGTTAAAGTAGTAATACCAATTGTGTGCCTAAGTTTGTTAGTTTATGAGCTTTCCTAGTTAGGGTATGGTTAAGCATGCTTGTATGTATTTCTCCCTATTTAAAGGGATGTCATCAATGGAATAATACACAGTTTTTTCCCTACTTTACTGTTCAGTTATTTTCCCTTCAACAGTTTTGTAATAAACCGACTGTTGATGAGTTAAAAAAAGGGTCAATGACCCAAAGATACAAGCTAAGTAGAGATGTTCAGCCACGGGTCCAGATCCGGATTCGAGTTCGACCTTTCGGGTCTACGGATCGGCCGACCAGGACCCAGACCCCACTCGTACATATGAAATGTATGGGGTGGCAGGTTCACGGGTCCGGGTCCGATACGCCGGGTCATGGGTCAGGGTCGGTCCGACCCATCGGGTCACGGGTGCGATCCGTATTACTTTTAAGAAAAAATATTTATAAAATTTTATTTATTATCATTTTATACACGAAAAAATAACTAATGAACAAAGGAACTAATTGAAAAAAATGAGCTTGTATTTAATTTTAAGTTTTCACGTAAAATTAACCTACGTATCCTCATGAGGAATCAAACCTCTATGTAGTTCTTTTACTTAATAAAGAATTAAAAAATGGGTTTGTATCTAATTTTATGTTTTGACTTAAAATTAAATTGCATGTGTATCCTCCTGAGTAATCAAATCCCTACGTAGTTCTTTCTACAACAGGGGCAGGCTTCTTCCTCGCTTTAGTTTTGTTGCTTCCTCTTCTTTTCACAGTTTCTTTCTCCTCCTCGGACGAGAACTCTTCAACATAAGGAGATTGTTCTTCAGCTTGGCTTGCAGCAGGGGCTTCGAGTTTAATTTTTGCGTCGGAGTTGGTACGCCGTGAAGAGTGCGCTCAAACATTGCATATGTTTGATTTAACATAGCTTCATCGATTTCATGCTCTATTTCTTCGTCAATGTTATGCAGTTGTTGACTTGGAACTAGGGCTGTAAACGAACAGAGCTGTTCGCGAACAAGCTCGAGCTCCGCTCGTTAAGGGCTCGGTTCGGCTCGGTTCGTTAAGAACTCGAGCTCGAGCTCGAACACAAAATTTTGTGCGTTAAGAAAACGAGCTCGAGCCGAGCTTGGGCATGTGCGGCTAGAGCTCGGTTCGGATCGGTTCGGCTCGGTTCGACTCTTTAAGCTCGATTAATAAATATATTTTAAATTTATTTAAATAATATTTATATATTGTATTATAGATTAATAATTTTGTAAATAATTTTCGTATATAAAATATTAATTTTTATATATATTTAAAAAATATATAATTTTTAGTGATTGTTTTAAAATATTTATCTTAAATAGTTCAAATATATTATTTAAATAATTTAAAAATATATAATTATTCGCGAATAGCTCGATTTATTAACGAGCTCGAGCTCGAACACGATTTTTGTTCGGTAAGGAAGCTCGGCTCGGCTCGGCTCGTCAGAAAAAAAATTTAAAACATGGCTCGGTTCGATCAAAGCTCGGCTCGGCTTGGTTCATTTAGAGGCCTGCTTGGAACACGTCGAAATCCCGGGAGTCAACTTCTTCACTAGTAGTTGTTGTACTACCATAATAGATACTTTCATGTATAGTTATGAGGCTCTCGAATAGTTATGCCAGATGGTTTCTTCGATTAGCCTCAAAGAGCCATTCGTTCAAACTTGGACATTTTGAATTTTTTGAGAGACGTAGCAATACTCTTTCCCTTATCAGAACTCGACATAATGATTAAATGATAGTAAAAAGAGAGAGATAAAATATTATAGCAATAATAATTGAGATATAGATTGATTAGAATGTGTGAGTGTGAAAATTGAGAGAGGTTGGGGGAGCATTTATAAATAGGATTTTTTTATTTTTTTTTGTTGAAAAAAGTTGAAAATAAATCCATCCGACCCGTTGGGTCCGAGTCCGACCCGCCGGGTCCAACGGTCATTTTTTTAGAATTTTTTCTTTTAAATTTTCCAGTCGGGTCGACGGGTCTCGAAATGTAGGACCCGGACCACGTCCGTGTATACCACGGGTCCGGGTTCCCAGATCCGACGGGTTACGTTCAGGGCATATTACAGCGACGTGGACCCCACACTTTGGAATCCACTAGGCTAACAAACCGACCCGACAAACAACAAAGACATACATCATCAATACACGGAAAATTTCTCAATCCACGATATTCAAAATAAAAGACTGAAATCCGACAATACAATCTGACATCAAATCCACTCCCAAAACGGGTACACAAAATTAATAAATTCAATAAGGAAGTACTCGAGTACTTAAATCCATGACATAGTAAATAAATTCAAAACAGGACACCAACAGACAACCGCTAAACAGTATCATGCTTGCCCATCATCCTCGTACGGCTCGTATGTTCGCTTGTCTCCAAGACCTGTACCTGAAATACAAAAAGTATTTCCCCCATTTAAGGGGTTAGCGACAACTGCTAGTGCAAGTACAATCCATTTGAACTACATTCTAATCAGATGAATAAATGCGCCAAAAATCATTTTAGAAATCATTTATATTCCGGAATATTTGCGGTGCACAAGCACAAAACACATTTCTCCAACAAAACAATTCAAAGTTAACCATTGGTACGAGACTCACGGCCACCGTACCCCGCAGAGCTCCGTCGGACATCCCTGGGTGGTCAACCACAGTTCGTGATACGCACACACACGACAATACGTATCCCTAGAGGCCCCGTCGGACCGTCCCTAGGTGAACATACACATATCCATCCACAACAACCACGAATAGCCATAATTCAAATACTAGAACATGTAAACAAATGTAAAGTACTTGCCTTTGAGACATCTTTGAAGAATCGGGAATGAAAAACGACTACGAACGGTCCGAGTGGAAAACGACGGTTCCTAAACGAATGATCAACATAACTCAGTCCTAACGGACAACAATAATCGAATGGAATACACCCATAACCCTGATTACAAGCTTTGACAATAAACGTTCAATCGATACGGGTGAGGGTTTACGCAAAATCTCCCCAAATCGATTATTCACGGATTTAACTTGATGGAAACAGATGGGAATCACCCAACAACAACAATCGGTGGGGAATAATACAACATATATGGACAATTCGGAATTACTCAAGAAAAACCCGAAAAAACCCCAAATTTGACAAGCTAGGGTTCCTGAAAAAAATACCTCGGATTCGGATGATGGAGGATGATTACGCTGATGATGATATATTAGCACGAGCCTATGGTGATGGAATTTGATGAAAACTCCGATCAAAACTGGTGGAATCGCCTCAGGTGTCGCCCGGACGAAGAAAATGAAGAGAAAGGAATGAAAATGGGGTCTCTGGCCTGCCCGCTGTTCTTAAAACAGTGGGCTGTTATGGCCGTAACAAGTGTTACATTACGGCCATAACGAATTGGGTGTTACGGCCGTAACACCCTGCTGGACAGCAGTCTGACAGCTGTTGTCCAAACCTTTCTGGACGACTCCGAAACTCGGACCTGCTATCGAACCAAAAATATGGCTACGAAGAATATTCGGTGACGAGTCTAACCGTTACAAGAAAACATCATTCCGACTGCCCGGGAATCCAAAATACGACAACGAATATGGATTTCCCTAAACTTATAGGAAATTACAAAAATGGCCCAAGTGCCCGAAAATTACGATACGACGTCGGATTAACCAACCGAAAGTCACAACACGAACAACTCAACCATACAAACTTATGCAAACAAAGAAACTACGAAAACGAACTAGTTTTACGAGAATCGAACGTACATACGACAAAACATGATATAAAATGGAATCACGTAAAAACATCACCAAAACTCGTCCAAATGGAAAAACTCCAAGAATAAAGTAGATTCAAAATGTCGAAACGGTTACAAGTGAGTCGATGAAAATAGACATACACCAAAAACGGAAACTGCTAAAAACGGAAAGGTACGGATATTACATTCTCCCCCTCTAAAAATAAGTTTCGTCCCGAAACTTAAGAATCAAAAAGCTCGGGGTGCCTCAAACGCATATCCTCTTCCAACTCCCACGTTGCTTCTTCTACTCCGTGCCTCGACCATTGCACTTTAACCAAAGGAATGGTTTTGTGCCTTAATTGTTTGTCTCAATGCTCCAAAATTCTGACGGGCCTCTCCTCAAACATGACGTCTTTCTCGATCTCCATGCCTCCAAAATCAATAATGTGGGACAGGTCCGATATATACTTTTTTAACTGGGAGACGTGAAACACACTATGTACATGACTCAATGATGGAGGTAATGCCAAACGGTACGCTAACTCGCCAACTCTCTCTAATATCTCGAAAGGTCCAATATACCTCGGGCTGAGCTTCCCCTTTTTCCCAAAACGGAAAACTCCCTTCGACGGAGACACTCTCAACAGAACATGATCTCCCACCTCAAACTCCAAAGGTCGACGCCTAACATCCGCATAAGACTTTTGTCGACTCTGAGCTGCCAACATTCTCTTTCTAATCAACTCAACTTTCTCCCTCATCTCTAACACAAGGTCCAGCTCGGTGCCAACTAAATCGGACGGTTCATCCCAACATATCGGCGATCGGCAATGTCGGCCATAAAGTGCCTCATACGGTGCCATCTTAATCGATGCGTGCCAGCTATTATTATACGTAAACTCAATCATGGCCAGATGCTCCTCCCAGTCACTACTCCAGTCTAACGCACACGCACGTAACATATCCTCGAGCGTCTGAATGGTACCTTCGGACTGCCCGTCGGTCTGAGGATGGAAAGATGTACTCAAACGCAACCGTGTCCCCAATGTCTTATGTACCGCCTGCCAGAAGTGCGATACAAACCGGCCATCTCTGTCCGAAATAATAGTCCTCGGCATACCATGAAGTCTCACTATCTGCGCGATAAAAACACGAGCCAATCTTTTTGGACCCCAAGTATCCTTGATGCCCAGAAAATGTGCCGACTTTGTCAGTCGATCCACGATCACCCACACCATATTTATTCCAGTTTTCGTCCTCGGCAAACTCGTGACAAAGTCCATCGAGATATCCTCCCACTTCCATTCTGGGACGGGAAGTGGTTTCAACAATTCGTCTGGCCGCTGATGCTCGATTTTGACTTGTTGACAAGTGAAACACGTAGCCACAAACTGAACTACCTCATTTTCATGTCATTCCACCAGAAATTATTCCTCAAATCCTTATACATTTTACTCGAGAGCCTCTCGAACACAAAGACGACCTTGGAATCTCAACACACCATCCTCATGTATCACGAATCCCGCGGCTTTGCCCTTCCCTACATTTTCTCGAAGCTGAATAAACATCGGGTCTTCCAACTGTCCCGATTTAATGTCATCGACTAGTGACGAAGAAATCTCAAGAGTACGCAACTGCCCGGAACTCTCTGGTAGTACAATCTCAATGCTGAAACTCATCAACTCTCGCTGGAGTCCTGGCTGAGCCGTAAGTAACTCAAGTGCCCGAAGCGATACCGATTTCTGGCTCAAGGCATCTGCCACCACATTTGCCTTTCCCGGATGATAAAGGATCTCGAGGTCGTAATTCTTAATCAACTCCAACCATCTCCTCTGTCTCATATTTAGCTCTTTCTGCGTGAATATGGACTTGAGGCTCTTGTGATCGGTGAAAATCTGACACGACGAGCCATACAAGTAATGACGCTAGATCTTCAACGCAAATACAACCGCGGCCAACTCAAGATCGTGGGTAGGGTAATTTAACTCGTACGGTTTCAACTGACGGGATGCATAGGCAATCGTCCTCCCATGCTGCATGAGTACACATCCGAGCCCTTGGCCCAAAGCATCACTAAAAACTGAGAAACCCTCATTACCGCTCTATTAGGCCAAAACAGGAGCGGTCGTCAACCGCTTCTTCAGCTCCTCAAAACTCTTCTGCCTCTCATCGGTCCACACGAACTTCTCTGACTTTTGTAACAACTGAGTAAGTGGTCGAGCGAGCTTAGAAAACCCATCGAAAAATCTGTTACCCAAAATATTATCCGGAGATGATATTGCTGAGTAATAAACAAATGCGAGAACACTTCCGTGGGAAAATAAATAACACAAGATTTGCCGGGGTTGTTAGTCTCGGGCTTGAATGCTCTCGTGAGATGTTATTAATATGAATATTAGGGAGTACAAATATTAATATTAGAATACTATTACAATGAGTATAAAGAATCTAGTTATCTCAGCTATTGAGCATGTAGATTGCCGGAAGAACCAGATATGATGCTCTGTGAGTTCTTGCTTTTTATGTTCTGTATATGTGAATGAGTTTGTTCAGTAAGTCCACTATTTTCAGAATGTATCTCTCTCTGTACGTTTTTTCTACCCTTTGGCCACTGTTGGAGGCCTCCTATTTATAGGAGAAAAGGTTGTTGGGTCCTCTCCGGCAATCGCGGGCGACCGCCGCTTTCTATATTAGAATAAGGTGGGCGATCGTCCCGTCACGTGGGACTGTTCCCTTAAAGTTCGAGGCTGCTGCTGGAAGCCAGCTTTGCGAGCCAATGGGAAACCTGCATGCGTCCTGAGTCGCTGTCTGGGGAGGACCCACCTTGTACCTTTCGATGGGCCTGTCGGTAGGTGTGAGGTTGGTGACAGGCTGGGGTCAAAGGCCTTATCTTGTGGCGCCTTTTGTGGATCTGCACGTGGGTCTATGTCCGAGATTCGACCTTCGAAGACTTTGACGGGTGTCGGATTCACATGCAGTATGGGATGATCGTCTATAGTCAGATATCATTGGCGATCGCCATGCCTACAGACGATCGCCTTGGACGCCGATCGCTAGGTGCTTGCCCAGCGTCTGTCTTCTTTGGCTGGCTCCTGACCATCATGCCGATCGCCATCGAGGCGTATAAATTGCCGCACAACAATTGCCCCCCACCTCGTTACGATGTTGAAAACATGGGGTGAGGTGGCACTGTTGGCGATCACATGTTCTAGACGATTGGCTCGTCTGCTTATGACAAGGACGATTTGATTTTGAATCCGGACGATCTGATTTCGTATCCGGACGATCTCCGTATGCGCTGGAAATAGCGGGAAATGGAGGCGGGCTCTTGAAACGTTGCAGGGAC
Source organism: Orobanche coerulescens (assembly GCA_033398695.1). Taxonomy (NCBI): domain Eukaryota; kingdom Viridiplantae; phylum Streptophyta; class Magnoliopsida; order Lamiales; family Orobanchaceae; genus Orobanche; species Orobanche coerulescens. The sequence goes on from CM065813.1 coordinate 42,270,113, forward strand.
ACGCGTCGCGCTATCGTTGGGGGAGTCTGACGGTTTTGTCAGACTTGTCGTCTGGGGTGCCCTCGAAACGACGCATACGCGGGTTTCGAGGGCTGCATTTAATGTGTCCCCCCCGATGGTTGCACTCCAGCCCCTGGGATTCCCCCTATTTGTACAGAGGCCCCTGTTCTAGCCTATAAAAAGGGCTAGGGCCATTTCAGTTCAACGCTTTATGCGCCCTTGCTTTTTAGACGAAGACTCTGCCGAATTTCTTTGAAGCTCCTTGTGCCGACCGTCTTTCTTTATAGGTAAGAACAAAAATTTTCTCTCCCCCTTTACTTTTAAGAACATGTCTGGAGGAGGATCTAAAACATACGAGGCTGGTTGCTCTTCCGCCGCCGTGGCTTCGCCTGATCGGGAAGAAACCCCCGTGGCTCTTCATATGGAAACGGCCGCCGAGGCCATTCGTGCGGGGATTGCACCCGTGGAGATTAAAGAGCTTTTCAATGAAGATGATGTGGTGAGGTCGGCGGCGGCGGGGCAGAGGGGCTCGCCGGCGGATGAGGATGAAGGGGTGAGGCTGTACTGGGAACAGAACAGCGTGTTCGGCCCTGCCTTTTTGGACTTCGCCGGTCTTATGGAAGGGATTGCCGGACCGTGCCCCCAGTTTGACTTCGGAGCCTATTCTGCCGCCCACCCCTATGAGCCCATGAAACGGACAGCGTTTCGGGCCGCGGACCGCTCCCCGTGGACCCTAGGTCAGATTCGGAGTTCGGCGACCAGGAAAGACTTGAGTCGCTGGAGGGCGAAATTCCATATTCCTTCTGATGTTTCGTTGTATGTGGCTCGGAGAATGAACGTGCCGACCAATATCCCGAGGGTTTGGTCGCCGTCAATGAAATGATTCTGGAGGCCGGCCTGCGGTTTCCCTTGCCGTTCGCCGTGTCATATTTGCTGACCGCCTGGAATGTGCCGCTCCAGCTGACGCCGAATGCCTGGCTGCAGATCATTTACACCTTGACACTTTTTGGCGGTCATCGGTTGTTCCGTCTACCTTCTGCGTTGGAAATGAACTATCTCTTCAAACTGACTGCACAGAAGGGATCGGTCGGCGGTTATCACATACAAGGTCGCATGGGAAGGGTGGTCCTTGGGGTGCCGAACAAGGTTCAGTGCGACCTGGCAAAATGGTGCTGGCTCGGCGGAGCGTGGAGGTCGGCATCGAGCGATAAGCCGGAGGAAGAGTTGAATATCCCCACCAGTTTTCGGGATAGGAGTCCGAGTAAGGGTTTTAACTCTCCCTTTGTTCGGATACATCTTGGACTGATCTAATTTGGTTTCCTTTCTGCAGGTTCCCTCGTTCCAGCGATCGGAGACCTTCCTTTCGACTTCTTGATCGTCTGGGAGCGAATTCGCAGTTTGCCGGACTCCTACATCTATGTTCGTACACTCAACCACGAAACTCATCGGTTGGAAGCTCGATTGTTTCGCTTCCCTCGTCATCTGAAGGTTCCAGGTATAAATTTTTACTTCCTCTTTTCTGCTTGACGATCGTCTATTTGAAAGAGGTGTCTAACTTGTCTGAATTTCTTCTTTGACAGAGATCCATTTTCCCCGTTATACCGAGCCCCCGAAAGAGATCTCAATGTCTAACCCCGGTCTTTTGGGTCGTCTTCATCAGGGAAAGAAGACGGGTCGTGCCCCTGCAACGACGTCCCGTCCCGTCCCCGAGGTGAGACCTACTAAAGTTCCGGTCGTCGAGCCGGAAGCTCGGGAGGAGGAGCAGCTCCAGCGCAACCGCAAGAGGCGGAGGCCGGAGGAGCCCCTGCCGACTGCTGAGGTGGAGGTATCCATTTTGGAACCGCCGGTTGCCGCGCCATCTATCTCTGCTGTTCCGATGGCGTAGGGGTCCAGGACCTCTGCTGCCTTCCTGAAAACTGCGGCGATCGCTGAAGCCGAAGCTCCTCGGGGCAAGCCCTTTTTCGGCCGCGACCCCGAGTTGGTCAACAGGTAAGACCGGTTTGATCTTTCTAAGTTAGGCTATTTGTGTAGGATGTATACTAACTCCTTTGTTTCTTTTTATTTGTGTTGCAGGATCCGTCTTGCCGATCCGGACACCTCGCCGATGGTGTTGGATTTCCTGGCGAGCAAGTCTCCGTGCCAGTCCCTCGACGTCCCTTTTTACGTCTCCCGGGCCATCACTTCTCTTCCTAAGGCCTGGACGACTGACCTCGACGCGATTGCTCGTCAGCGGTCTGGAGATGCCATGCAGGCGACGCTCGCCTTGACTCTCTAGGCGGCGACGATGGCCGCCGAAGCCGTTAAGGATTACGAGGGGCGACCCTCTAATGCTCGCCTCCATCAAGATCTCGAGGTTGCTCGGAACCAGAATGCCGAGTTCGCTAACCGGATCATGGCCATGGAGAAGGAACATATTGAGACGGCCAAATGGGCCAAACAAGACCTCAACCGGATGAAGCAAGAGCTTGGCCGGTCCAAGGAGGTGGCTGATCGGTTCCGCGACCAGATGACGGATGCTCGTCGGTTGCACGCGGCCTCGCAGGAGGAGGTGACTGGGCTAAAGGCGACAGTGGATCGTCTCAACGGCGAGCTGGAGAAGGCGAAGGGAGAACTGGCCGCCAAGGTATCCAAGCTTGCGGATACTGACAAGACGACTGCGGGTTTGAAGGAGCAGTTAAAGGCGATCGAGACCGATCCCTACCTTAATGTGGAATACGTCGGCGAGTTCGCCTACTATATGGCCTACACCGAAGCTATCCGAGCAGCCAAGAAGGTAGGGATCGAGGTCGGCCCTATGATGGAAACCTTCAAGGCCTATGTACTCGAGCATCCCCTGCAGCCGGACTTTTCCCTGCCGATCCTCGACCTCACCGACTTAGGGATCGATCTGAGATGGTATCAGTTTCCGGATAAACTTGTTTATCCTGAAGCCGGTGAGGAAGCGCGCGCCGATCCGTCAGTTGGAGGCGAAGGCCATTCCGGGGTGGCCTGAATGATGTTGGAGTTTATTTTGTTTTCCTTTGCGTTGTAATTTCCAGTTTTCTCTTGTATCGCCTTTGGGCTTGTATGTACGATCGTTTTGAATGGAATAAAATACTTCTTCTTCGCATCTGATTCTTTATATATACGATCGTCTCTTCTGAATGTTTGCATATGAATTTGTACAAGTGTACACAATTGCACCTGATGCCTTGTTTGTACGATTGATTGTTTGAATGTTAAATGGATCTGATTGTATTGGTACACTTGAAAATTCTTACTTGTAAATTTCTTGAACAAAACCGATCGTCATGCATGTGTTTGAACGAATCCGATCGTGTATGGTCCCTTCCTCCCGATCTCATTTCAGGAATAGCTCCACTTTGCCCCTTGTTTTTGTTCACTTAGTGTAAGTAAGGGAACGAAAATAGTATGTTTGACGAGCTATCTTGAGTTGTGCCGATTCTTTGAGGGAGGACGACTGTGCGCACGGTCGCTGAGTTCGATGGACCAACCTCTGTAACCGTGTCTTTATGTGCGAGGGACATTCCATCCGTAGGTCTATCCCGCGACTCACTTTATTGTTAGGGTCCTCCGTTAGGCTGCGCCCGCCTTGTATTTAAACGAAAGGCGAGCGGTCTTGGTCAGGAGGAGTCCTTGCACGGGGGGTCGTCGGTTTATTCGACTCCACGTCCGCAGCTTGTTAGCACTTTTCTACCTCGGGTCGCCATGTTAGATGGCGACCCTCGACGGTATATGTTGTGACGGGGTAGGGATGCGTCACCTTGTCCGGGTATATCATGTTGGATGATGTACTTTGAGGGCGCGCGAGCGTGTCTACAGATTTATTTATAGGGTCCTTCGGCTACGCCCACCTCGTATTTAAACGAAGAGCGAGCGATCGCAGCCCAAAGGAACCTTGCATGGACGAAGCTGTCGGTTCCATCGGCCTCCAGGACCATGGCTGCACTTTTTATACCTCGGATCGCCATGTTAGATGGCGTCCCTCGACGGTATACGTTGTGCTTGGAGGGGCGATCGCTCGCATAGGTCTGTCAGGTTAGATGACGACTTCTTGTGGGGCGATCGAGTCGTCCTCTTTTTATTTGTATCGTTTTCGTCGAGGCGAATCATATAGATGGGATAGGAAAATCTCATTATACTCTTTGTACATTGGGTAACTGAAACTGAATACAAAGTTTCCACTGGTAGTATTTCTTCAAATGTACGGCGTTCCAGGGATATTGGTCTGGAGTGCCGTCAGGGTGTTCAAGTTCATAGGCTCCCCTAGTTAGCCACTTAGATATCCTAAAGGGGCCTTCCCAATTCGGGCCAAAGACTCATGTGTGAGTCTGGACCTTTTTGAGGACTACGTCGCCTACTTGGAACAGTCTTCCCTTGACCTTCGAATTGAAGAACTTCTCGGATCTCCTTTTGTGGATTGTGTTCTTCATTTCCGAGGTCAGTCTCCGTTCTTCGAGCATGTCTAAGTCGATCCGCCGGGCCACATCATTGTCCGTCGTCATCTCTTGTTCAGTTTGGTGGCTGAGGACGGCGATCTCCGAAGGGATCACCGCTTCTGTTCCGAAGGCGAGGGCGAACGGGGTTTCACCAGTCGAGTTTTGGGTCGTCGTTCGATAGGACCACAAAACATATGGGAGCTCGCTCGCCCATCGTCCTTGTTTGGATTCAAGTCTTGCTTTGATCGTGTGTTTGAGGATCTTGTTTACAGTCTCTACCTGCCCGTTCGTATGAGGGTGGTAAGGGGCCGAGAACAACTTTTTGATTCCCCATTTGTCGCAGAATTGCATGACTTCCAAGCCGTCGAACTGCTTTCCGTTGTCGGAGATGATAGCCTGGGGCAGATCGAATCGGCATATAATGTTCTTCCAAATGAACTTGATTACTTGTTCTTGGACGATCTTGTTGAGCGGCTCGGCCTCAGCCTATTTCGTGAAATAATCGACCCCCACGATGGCAAACTTACAGCCCCCTAGCGCCGTCGGCAAGGGACCTATAAGGTCGATGCCCCATTGGGCGAATGGCCATGGGCTGTACATCGAAGTGAGCTGCTCGGGGGAGAGCTTGATGTTTGGGCCCATCACTTGACACCTATGACACGATCTGGCATAGGCGATCGCATCTTTCTGAAGCGAAGGCCAGAAAAAACCTTGCCTGGTTGTTTTGTGGATGAGAGCTCGCCCGCCAGCATGGTTTCCACAGATCCTGTCATGGATCTCGGCTAAAACGAGCCGGCCTTCCTCTGGCGTAATGAACTTGAGGGGGGGAAGGCTGAAAGCTCGCTTGTAAATCCGGTCGTCCAGTAGGGTGTATCTGGTTGCACGGAGTTGGAGCTGGTGAGCTTTGATACGGTCATCGGGGACCGTCCCGTCCTTCAAGTATTTAATGAAAGGAGTCATCCAGTTCTCCTCGGCGATGGTGACTGTGGTAATCAGGTTTCTGTCGATTGCCGGCATTGCTGATTTTGTGATTTGTATGTTAGAGAAATCGGTCGCCCCATCCGACGACGCTAGTTTGGATAGGCCATCGGCCTGGGAGTTATGTGTAACACCCCCAAATCCGCTCAGGGATATTACACGCCGTAGACCCTCTCCTCGAGGATCTACCAGGCTGATAACTAAAATCAAACATCTAAACCTCGCCTTTAAGGCTAAAATGACTCAGTAGACCGATTTGGTCTTTCAACAAACACATACAACTCAATTCCAAACACATACCCACGCGGGGGTCAAAATACAATAAACTCCCGTACAACGGGGAAAAGATACTGCAGCGGAAAAGAAAATACAACTAGACCAAAAGCAGCGTCAACGGATCCTCGTGTGATTAGTATCGTTCATCTTTCATCATCCTTCGTGCCGACCACGTGCTATGCTCCAAAACCCGAATGCAAAAATAGACATCCACCCCGAATACTCGGGGTTAGCAAACTCCACCGTTTTGCTAGTGCAAGTACAAGTGCAAAATACGAGCCATACAATAAAAATTTCAAGAACAATAATAATCGAAAATCCTCAAGGTTCCAAACGTAACGAAAAGTACTTCCCGAGGCACGAGTTTGAGTAAAACTTTCCAAATCCGAAAGATCACAAATAACGAGAATGGTTTGCAAAATGGTTTAGAATACCCTCGGGAGTTTTAATAGAAATCAAATTAGGGATATCAAATCCATATCTTTCCAAGAATCAATAGGGTCATAGCCCAAATGTTTTGTTTTCGCAAATAGAAAACCAACAACAATTCACAGGGCGAGCCCAACATCACGTGTCCTCAACGGACATAAAATCAACACAACGTAATCATGCACAAGCATCGCCTTGGGAACAGAGTAATATCATAGATTCCCGCACGAGGCCTCGAAGGACCCTCCCGCATGGCTAGCTAAACAAATCTCAACATAAGCATCGCCTTGGGAACGAGTAATATCATAGATTCCCGCACGAGGCCTCGAAGGACCCTCCCGCATCAGCTAGCTAAACAAATCTCAACATAAGCATCGCCTTGGGAACGAGTAATATCATAGATTCCCGCACGAGGCCTCGAAGGACCCTCCCATGGCTAGCTAAACAAATCTCAACATAAGCATCGCCTTGGGAACAGAGTAATATCATAGATTCCGCACGAGGCCTCGAAGGACCCTCCCATCAAGCTAGCTAAACAAACTCAAGCACGAGTAATATATCACACCGAGGATATCCAAACAATACACCCGGAGGCATCAAACACTTAGTAAAACAACACGTCAACCACAATGCACCGAAATGAAACAATATACGTCCACACGCAATTACCAAGTGCATCATCAACACCAACATGTCCATAAGATTCACACACTCGTTAGAAACACATCGATCACAAACACACACGATTTTGAAAGAGGGCCTTTAACAAGGCTAACCAAATCTTTTGAAAACTCGTTTTAAACAATCAAACAAATATATAAAGACGATCACCAATTCTCACATTCACAAAACAAGAATAGTATGGGCAAGGTACTTGCCTCGAATAAGAACAACGCGGAGAATCGGCCAAGTAGGTTGGCCCGAACCGACTACGAACCCGCCGACTCTACCGAACGCCAACTCACGTTCACAAACTACGAAGGACAAATAATAACAATGAAATGAATTCCATAACACGACTCAAAGCCGTTGAATTCAAAGAACGGATGACGAAAGTTCACGGATTTCCCCCAAAACGGCCAAGAACACGATTCGTTCCGTCAAAACCCGAAAGCGTAATTCCAAGTTGAAATATGGATATACAATCCATAGAATATGTTTAACAACATCATTTAACCATAATCGATCCATCGAAAACGGATGAAAAACGAGATCGGGGACAAGTCCCTCAAAAAGTCAATTCGAAGGGAATCAAGAATTATACTTCGATTCGACGAAGAACAATGGATTAAATGATGTTAACACAAGAATACTATCAAGATTAATCATACCCATCATGAATTAATCAACAACACGGAACGAATCGGACGAAAATGCAAAAATCCCCAAATTCACGAAATTAGGGTTCTAAGGAAAATTACCTTGATTCGCTGGATCAAAGGTTGATAACGGACGATCGATTGATGTTATGAACTCAAGGACTTCATGGATTTGTTGTTAAACAACATGGCTTCGTCGCCCATGAATCGCCATTCGCGGACGGAGAAGGAAGGAAATGAAAAACGAAGTGAAATGTGACTGCTCAGCCATATTTATACTGGCCAGACTAGCGTGCGCTAGCCTTCCCGGACTAGCGTGCGCTATCGGCCGGTATCGGCCGAGCACCCTCGGCCAGGGCCCACACGACCCGGCATCACCGACCAACCCTGCCGACCGAACCTGTCGACCCAACTCCCGCTAGCGTGCGCTACGGCCGGATGCCTGCGCGCGCTAGCCGACCTGTCCAGTAGCCACCGGATCGACGCCGTCCTGTAACGTACGCTAGCCGGCGGCCGGCGTGCGCTACGCTGCCGACTAGCGCGCTACGCTCGGCGTAGCGTGCGCTACTGCCCGATCTGGCCGAGTCGAGAACCTCGAAACCCCACGCCCGGGCCCGATAGCGTCGCTGAGCCACCCGGCGGCGTCGCTACACTGCCCGGTTAGCGCGCGCGCAGCCGGCCGTAGCGTGCGCTTACGCCGGTTCTGCCGCACCCGTCCGGCCGGTGCCTGCAATCGTCCGGCTGATCCATAACCGTCGGCCCGATCCCGCAACCGCCAGGCTCGACGACCCGATTTCCGAAACGCACGGAGCGAACACGGCGAAAAGTTCGCGGACAACATAAACGACTCGAAATGAAAGCGTAATACCATAATTAGTCATACGCGACCAAGAAAGCGGGTCGAGACGACAATTACAGATACGGATACCCGTAACTTTCAAGAAATTACAAAATGGCCCAAAACGCCCGGAAATCACGATACGTGATCGAATAACCAAATCGAAGTTCACAACACGTCTAACAAAGTTAAACGGACTTGCGGGAAATTCGAAACAACAGTTTCGGACGAGATTCGCAAGAATCGAACTCAAGTGCGGAAAAGTCGCTAAAAGCACGAGAACTCAACGAAACGACACCGAAAGCGAACTCGGATGTCAAAAATGTAGAATTAATCATTCTCGGAATGACGAAACGGACATGAGCGAGTCGTCAAAAGCAGACTTCCGCCGAAAAAAAAAAAAGAAATTAGGAAATCGAAAATTGCGGATATTACATTCTACCCTCCTTAAAAGAAGTTTCGTCCGAAACTTAAAACAAGTAGGAGAAGAAACATTCCGCCAGAAAAACTCAACGAGATACACAAGAATGCGTAACTAACGCCCAACGGCGAAATGTTACAAACAACGCATGAGGGTATACGGCGTGAAAACACGCTCCACGGCGACCAACACAACGTCGCCGTTAGGGATATAATAAAAACCAACAAGTGACAAGCGTCATCAAACGGATAATATAGCCAAGTCAATTATCCGACAATCATAAAACACAACGAACAAAAATCAATATGATTGACCAACCCAACGGTACATCAATCAAAACGCGAGTCAACCGCTGAACAAACACGGAATCCCACCGCCTAAGGGATGGAAGATCGAAAACGAAACTAATTTCCCGAACTGAAGGGAATTACGAAGGAGTCTGAATGCTCGCCAATCACGGAACGAGGTCAATATAAACCGAACAATCAAACGATCAAACCACAACGATCGAGACAACAAAGATCGAAGAATCATGTTCGAATCACAAAGAACAATAAAGTTCAAACAACAACTCCCAGGATGATCTGGTGAGAACTACAAGACATGCATTGCCGAAGATCCACAGGAAAGGGAATAGCGATTGAAAAGTCACAACGACAACGAGTTATTCCGAAATAACACCACACTCGTTCGATCAACAAAAGCAAGGAGCAGACAAGCTCGGAAATGTCAACGAACATAAGCGAGTCGGCAGTCGAAAATGTAAAAGTTCAAGATCCAGTCCACTTCGAATAAAAGAACTAGTAGAACCAAAAGATGTTACTTCCGACCAAGGTTCACAAGAATCGAACCGAATTCGGAAAGTGACAGCGATCACCAGATTGACCCAAAACAAGATCACAGCTCGTTCGAATGATGAACCCGAAATACAAAACAAGTTCAGACAGTATCAACGAACACGAGCGAATCGATAGACTGGAGAAAGAGAAAATACAGAAGTCTAAAAACAACACGGGTACTACATTCGACCTCTTATAAAAGAAGGTCGCCCCCGCAACTCACAACAGCAAAATCAAGGTGACGACACAACAAGCAACCGACAGAAACATCCTTCGAAGGCCTCTCAAAGCCGATTCTGATACTTGTGCTGAAGCGCGAACTCCGAAAGTCTCGGTAGCCAATTCACAAAACTGAATTCGGTGTCCCTCGAGTCCACACTTGAAATGTGTTATCGACGAGAAAGACAATTTACACGTGCATGCCCGGCACATCACGATTGAAACGCCTCGGCTCGGCATACCGAAAATATAAATGCTCGATACAATGGATCAAAACACCGCAAAACAACATACCGGAGATGCCAACTCAGCATAACATATCAACGCATGCAAAAATCACAACAACAACGGCATCATTCGAAGATTACAACATCCCGACAGCGGCCATCACACAATCACAAACATCATGAAACAATCACCCATGTGTATAACGCATAAAAATCCGTGCTTTAACAACCCACACTAGTGCGACAATACGCAATCACCACGAGGCGATAAACAAGAAACACCGGTTCACACCTCTCACGGAGGGCCAACAAAACATATGTGTGGCGAGCGACTCGACGCTCACGCCACCAATTCTATCACAATTCGTGGTTGACACCGTAACGAAAGTTCGAACACCATACACGCATTTCCGGTCATAACAGAATGATAGGTTTTAAAAACGAGAACCACCTTTTGAAAACAGTTTGGAAACAACAGTTGATCTTGAGTATCATTTTACAAAAAGTAGTACAAACACCATTATCGAGACTTTGAAAATCATCTTGCGTTTGAACAAAAATGAGGACACCTTTCCTTTAGTGAAAAACTTTCAAAAATATTCGACCCTTGGGTCTAAGCAACTGCATTTGAAAATATCTCAAAAATATTTTTGGTCCTCAACCGGAAAATTTTTGAAATTTATTGCGGCATTAGAAAACACCTTGAAAACACCGCAAGAAAATAATTCGCTTTAAAAGTACGTCTCGAATTTCAATTTTTCTAAGATACTCAAGGTTTTCAAAAATAATTCAATGGGTTAGAATGCCCAAAAAGGTCGATGACGGTAGTACTTATCAAAACTCACAAAATCATTTGAAAACACCCAACTACCGTCAAAACGGTCAAGGCCAACAACTCGGTTAAAGGAATCGATTTTCGAAATAAAATTCAGTCGGTAAAATACCGAAAGCTATTACAAAGGAACTCACGCAGCGGAAAAAAAAGAAATAGAGTCCAACATGCACAATCCAGCAACTACTCCTCACATGAAAGAAATATGAGAGTCAAATAGTCACGTATCAAGAAATCAAAATCCATAAGAGGATTCCGTCACTTAGCAAATAAATCATAAAAATAGCTCGTGTCACACGAGGCACAACACAAAGAAGGGAGACTTACGACCCACAGTCGCACGAAGATGATGATCGCCCCACGATACTAATCACGACCAACAAACTCGGGGCAACGCGTCGCGACACGACTCGATCGGATAAAATCCGACGAGACAAAAACTCGATAGACACCACTGACCCGACAGCCTAGGTTTCCACAACCAAAGCTCCGATACCATTTATGTAACACCCCCAAATCCGCTCAGGGATATTACACGCCGTAGACCCTCTCCTCGAGGATCTACCAGGCTGATAACTAAAATCAAACATCTAAACCTCGCCTTTAAGGCTAAAATGACTCAGTAGACCGATTTGGTCTTTCAACAAACACATACAACTCAATTCCAAACACATACCCACGCAGGGGTCAAAATACAATAAACTCCCGTACAACGGGGAAAAGATACTGCAGCGGAAAAGAAAATACAACTAGACCAAAACGACGTCAACAGATCCTCGTGTGATTAGTATCGTTCATCTTTCATCATCCTTCGTGCCGACCCTGTGCTATGCTCCAAAACCTGAATGCAAAAATAGACATCCACCCCCCGAATACTCGGGGGTTAGCAAAACTCCACTGTTTTGCTAGTGCAAGTACAAGTGCAAAATACGAGCCATACAATAAAAATTTCAAGAACAATAATAATCAGAAAATCCTCAAGGTTCCAAACGTAACGAAAAGTACTTCCCGAGGCACGAGTTTGAGTAAAACTTTCCAAATCCGAAAGATCACAAATAACGAGAATGGTTTGCAAAATGGTTTAGAATACCCTCGGGAGTTTTAATAGAAATCAAATTAGGGATATCAAATCCATATCTTTCCAAGAATCAATAGGGTCATAGCCCAAATGTTTTGTTTTCGCAAATAGAAAACCAACAACAATTCACAGGGCCAGAGCCCAACATCACGTGTCCTCAACGGACATAAAATCAACACAACGTAATCATGCACGAGCATCGCCTTGGGTACTGTGTAATATCATAGATTCCCGCACGAGGCCTCGAAGGACCCTCCCATCAAGCTAGCTAAACAAATCTCAACATAAGCATCGCCTTGGGAACAGAGTAATATCATAGATTCCCACGAGGCCTCGAAGGACCCTCCATGGCAGCTAGCTAAACAAATCTCAACATAAGCATCGCCTTGGGAACAGAGTAATATCATAGATTCCCGCACGAGGCCTCGAAGGACCCTCCCGCACTGGCTAGCTAAACAAATCTCAACATAAGCATCGCCTTGGGAACAGAGTAATATCATAGATTCCCGCACGAGGCCTCGAAGGACCCTCCCGCACCGCTAGCTAAACAAACTCAAGCACGAGTAATATATCACACCGAGGATATCCAAACAATACACCCAGAGGCATCAAACACTTAGTAAAACAACACGTCAACCACAATGCACCGAAATGAAACAATATACGTCCACACGCAATTACCAAGTGCATCATCAACACCAACATGTCCATAAGATTCACACACTCGTTCGAGAAACACATCGATCACAAAACACACACGATTTTGAAAGAGGGCCTTTAACAAGGCTAACCAAATCTTTTGAAAACTCGTTTTAAACAATCAAACAAATATATAAAGACGATCACCAATTATCACATTCACAAAACAAGAATAGTATGGGCAAGGTACTTGCCTCGAATAAGAACAACGCGGAGAATCGGCCAAGTAGGTTGGCCCGAACCGACTACGAACCCGCCGACTCTACCGAACGCCAACTCACGTTCACAAACTACGAAGGACAAATAATAACAATGAAATGAATTCCATAACACGACTCAAAGCCGTTGAATTCAAAGAACGGATGACGAAAGTTCACGGATTTCCCCCAAAACGGCCAAGAACACGATTCGTTCCGTCAAAACCCGAAAACGGAATTCCAAGTTGAAATATGGATATACAATCCATAGAATATGTTTAACAACATCATTTAACCATAATCGATCCATCGAAAACGGATGAAAAACGAGATCGGGGACAAGTCCCTCAAAAAGTCAATTCGAAGGGAATCAAGAATTATACTTCGATTCGACGAAGAACAATGGATTAAATGATGTTAACACAAGAATACTATCAAGATTAATCATACCCATCATGAATTAATCAACAACACGGAACGAATCGGACGAAAATGCAAAAATCCCCAAATTCACGAAATTAGGGTTCTAAGGAAAATTACCTTGATTCGCTGGATCAAAGGTTGATAAAGGACGATCGATTGATGTTATGAACTCAAGGACTTCATGGATTTGTTGTTAAACAACATGGCTTCGTCGCCCATGAATCGCCATTCGCGGACGGAGAAGGAAGGAAATGAAAAACGAAGTGAAATGTGATCGCCGGCCATATTTATATCGCCAGACTAGCGTGCGCTAGCCTTCCGGACTAGCGTGCGCTATCGGCCCAGATCGGCCGAGCACCCTCGGCCAGTGGCCCACACGACCCGGCATCACCGACCAACCTCCCGACCGAACCTGCCGACCCAACTCCCGCTAGCGTGCGCTACGGCCGGATACTGCGCGCTAGCCCGGCTATCGATAGCAGCTGGATCAATCGGCCCGGCAGTAACGTCGCTAGCCGGCCGACGGCGTGCGCTCGCTGCCGACTAGCGCGCGCTCGCTCGGCGTAGCGTGCGCTACCGCCGATCTGGCCGAGTCGAGAACCTCGAAACCCCATCGCCCGGGCGATAGCGTCGCTGAGCCACCGGCGGCGTCGCTACACTGCCGGTTAGCGCAGCGCGACCTTCCGGCCGTAAGCGTGCGCTCGCCGGTTCTCGCGCACCGTCCGGCCGGTGCCGCAATCGTCCGGCCATCCATAACCGTCGGCGATCCGCAACCGCTGAACTCGGCGACCCGATTTCCAAAACGTCACGGAACGAACACGGCGAAAAGTTCGCGGACAACATAAGCGACTTCGAAATGAAAGCGTAATACCATAATTAGTCATACGCGACCAAGAAACGGGTCGAGACGACAATTACAGATACGGATACCCGTAACTTTCAAGAAATTACAAAATGGCCCAAAACGCCCGGAAATCACGATACGTGATCGAATAACCAAACCGAAGTTCACAACACGTCTAACAAAGTTAAACGGACTTGCGGGAAATTCGAAACAACAGTTTCGGACGAGATTCGCAAGAATCGAACTCAAGTGCGGAAAAGTCGCTAAAAAGCACAGAACTCAACGAAACGACACCGAAACGAACTCGGATGTCAAAAAATGTAGAATTAATCATTCTCAGAATGACGAAACGGACATGAGCGAGTCGTCAAAACAGACTTCCGCCGAAAAAAAAAAAAAAGAAATTACCGGAAATCGAAAATTGCGGATATTACATTATGCTCTCTCGGGACTTGTTCGATTAGCACTTCTTCAAACTTTGTGCACATTTCGGCGACTAATTCTTGGTATTTGACCATTTGTTCGCCGCGCGCCTCATATTCTCCCTTGACTTGGTTCACGACCAAGAGGGACTCCATGAAAATGTGGAGACGGCGAACATCTAGGGCGAGGGCTAAATCGATCCTGCCTACCAAGGCTTCGTACTCGGATTCATTGTTGGTCGCATGGAAACCGAAACACACGGCATTTGTGAAACTTTGCCTGTCGGGGCTGATGAGGACAATCCCTGCCCCTGCTCGTGAGTTGGTTGCCGAGCCATCCACATACAGCTTCCAAGCAGGGCAGCCGACCTGGGTCGGACTGTGAGGGAATGTTAATTCGACCACGAAGTCCGCCAGAGCCTAGCCTTGGATCGCCGTACGAGGAGCGTACGTGATACCATATTGGGCGATCTCCAGTGACCATTTGAGGAGTCGCCCGTTGGTGTCTGGCCGATGCAGAACTTGTCTTAAGGGGAGAGTTGTCAGGACCTCCACTTGATGTTCGAAGAAGTAGGCCCTTAGCTTGCGAACACTCATGACTAGAGCGTAGGCGATCTTCTCCAGAGGTGTGTATCGTGTTTCTGCTTCATGGAGCGCTTGACTAACGTAGTAGATCGGAAAGTGGGCTTGCCCCTGTGCTCGCACTAGTACGGCACTCAGTGCGACCTCCGAGGCCGCCAGGTAAAGGAATAGCTTTTCGCGAGGGATCGGTTTCTCCAAGATCTGGGGGTTAGATAGATACTCCTTAATTTTAGCGAACGCTATTTGACTCTCTTTTGTCCATGCGAACTTCTTGTTCTTTATGGTCGCGAAGAATAGCTTTGCTTTTATCCCCGAGCCGAGATATGAAGTGGTTGAGGGCGGCTAGACAACCAGTGAGGCATTGCACCTGTTTGACATTCCGCGGTTCCTGCATGTCGAGGATCGCCTGGATCTTGGTGGGGTTCGCCTCGATCCCCCTCTGACTCACGATGTGCCCCAGGAATTTTCCAGAGCTCACCCCGAAGTTGCATTTCTTGGAGTTCAGCTTCATATTGAACCTCTAGAGGATGGGGAACGTCTCGGAAAGGTCATTGAGGTGATCTTCCTTTTTGAGGCTTTTGACCACGATATCGTCAATGTAGACCTCCATGGTCTTGCCGATCTGGTTGACGAACATCCCGTTGACTAGCCGTTGGTAGGTCGCCCCTGCATTCTTCAGACCGAACGGCATCCGAACCCAAAAGTATATGTCTTTTTCCGTGTGGAACGATGTGTGTTTTATGTCTTTCTCCGCCATGGGGATCGGATGGTACCCGGCGAAGGCATCCATGAACGACATCATTTCGCAGCCTGCAGTGCTATCGACCAAGTGGTCTATATGAGGCATCGCAAAGTGATCTTTTGGACATGCCGCGTTGAGGTCGGTGAAGTCGATGCATAACCTCCAGGAGTTGCTCGGCTTTTTGATGAGAACCGCGTTCGCTACCCACTGTGGCTCGTCTGTAGCTACTCCGATTAGCTTATTGTCGAGTAGTTTCTTGACTTCTATGTCGAGCGCTACGTACTTCTCAGGACCGAATTTTCTACGTTTCTGGTGAACAGGTTTCCTTGCCGGGTCGATCTTTAGATAATGGCAAGCATGTTCAGGACTTATGCCGACCATATCTTGATGCGACCAGGCAAAGACTCCGATGTTCTTACGTAGTAAGCTGATCAGATCATCCTTTAATTCGAGGTCGACGCTTGTGCCGATCTGTACTTCCCGCTCCGTGCGAGCTGGATCTATTGTTATACTTTCCAACTCTTCAATGGGGACGGTCGCTTCTCGTTTGGAACGATTTCCGAACTCGATCCTTGGATCGATGTCGAGGCTTAGCTCGAAACCGATCCTTGGCTTGATGTCATCCGTTAATCGATGTGAGATGCCATCTTCTGAGTCGGGCTGGTACGAGGTGCTCGGCTCGTCGATCTACATCGGTTGATTGCCAATCGTCTCAATGTTATAAATAGTACGGGAAGTGTTGAAAGAAGTTACGACACAGGAGTAATTCAAACATTTCTTAGCCATTAGTTGGTCTCCTTTTACAGTACCGATCATCCCATCGGCAGTGGGGAATTTGATACAGTAAAAGAAAGAAGAGGCGACCGCCTCGAAGGTTTCTATAAATGGACGACCTAGGAACCCATTATAGATGCTGGGACTATCTATGATTACAAAGTTGAGGTTCCTAGTAATCCTAACCTTGGGATCGTAATAACATATTAGCTCGACAGAGAGATTGATCCTTCCGTAGGCTTGGACTGTGCTATCGTCGAACCCTTGGATCACGGTGTCAAATGGCTTGATGAACTTGGTCAGGTTGCTGAGCTGGTCAAGAGCGGATTTGAATATGATATTGCAAAAGCTCTCATTGTCAACCAGCACGCGATCGACCATTTTCCCAAGGATACATGCAGAGATCACCAATGCATCCTCTTTGGGGCACTGCACTCCCTCTCTATCCTTGTTGGAGAAAGTGATGAGCGCGTCTTTGGAGATAGTCGGCTCTGGGGGTACCACGACATGGACCCCGGCGAACGCCCTTAATTCGGCCTTCCGCTTTCTGTTCGACATGGTGGAAACCGGGGAAAGTCCTCCGAGGTTTCCACCTCCCGCCTGAAGCATATTGATCCGACCGCCAGGGTTGATCGGAGGGATGATTCGTCAGAATACTCCGGCTCGTTATGCTCGATCCTGGCGACCAGATTGGGAGGGATCCCGTCGTTCTATCGGCGCTCGCGCCCCCCGGTCCTCTCTGCTCGGGGCTCTAGCTTGGTAACCAAGTTATCTAATTTGCCTTCCTCAAATAGTCTCCAGAGTTGTCTAAGGAGGTCGCGGCACTAACTGGTGTTGTGGCCGGGACTCTTGTGGTAGGCACAAAATTTGCTGTGGTCTAGATGACCGTGGTCCCTCACCGGCTTTGGTTTGCTAAGCCATTCGCGCCCCTTGATGGCGTTGAAAATATGGGCCGGAGATAGGTTGAGGTTGCGGAGGAGGTGAACCTCCACATCCTCGAAAGCTTTGAATTCTCCGGGCGGCTTCGCGATCGCCTTTCTGGGCTTGGCGACCGCCTTTCTCAGGATGGAAGATGGCGCCTTCCCTTCCCCGGTAGATCCCTCACCTAAGCGGGGGGTGAGCATCCTCTGCCTAGCCAGGAAATCAGCGGCCCTGATGCGAAAGATCGTGTAGGTCGGGGGGATGTCCTTTGTAAGGTGCCTGAACATGGGCGAGTGGCCGTAGAATCCCCCTAGGACCGAGTAGAGAGCGAGTTCGTCGCTAATAGGCTCGCCGATGAGGACTATTTCATCCACCCGGTCGATGTAGTCTTCAACGGGCTCGTTCTTCCCCTGCCTGATTTTCATCATGCGGTGGGGGCCTTCTGGCCGAGCAACTTTGGCGGCGAAATACGACGTGAAGTCGTTCACCAGCTTCTCAAAACAATTGATCGAGCGAGGTGGCAGTGAGATGTACCACCTATGGGCGAGATCACCCAATGTCAATGGGAACATTCGGCACTTCGTCGCGCCCGATGCTCCAAATCTGGTCATGTAAATCCTGAATTTGCTCAAATGGGTCTCAGGATCCGATCTCCCCTCGTATATAGGGGTTTGAGGGGGAGCGATCTTCGGTTGAACTGGGGCGAGCTCGATCTGGGCCGCAAGTGGCTCACTCGGTCCAACGATCGATCTCTTAGCGTCTGCCCCAGTCTTTAGGAGCGCCTTCATTTCGTCGAGCTGGCGCTGCATGGCGGCCATAGCCGTAGCCTGACTGCTCGCTGATTGGCTCTCGGAGCGGGAGCCAAGGCGATCATGTACTGATCTCCTGGCCCTATGGTAGGTGATGATTTCTCCACCACCGGGCTCAATTCTTGGGCGAGCGGGAGCCCGTTGGCCGGCTTGTCTTCTCGGAGTCGGATATGCCGAACTCCTGGTCACGGGTTCGGACTCCGATGTCTCCCGGCTGGGGCCTGAATGCCCAGGTCGCCATGAGGGATCAGTCCCTAGGCGGCTGAAGACGGAATCATCCCACCTTACGAGAGCCTTTTCCTACGGCTCGTGGCTTTCCGACGATTTCTCGACGTATAGCCCCTTAAGCTTCCACTTGCCTGCTCGGCGGATGGCTGACGGAGTAATGGTGGGCGAGTCGCATGCCCTCCGTCGCTCCCTGAGGATGGCTATAGCCTCTTCGATCTGTTCTACAGTCTGGAACTGATTGAGTGAGAGGCTGGGACCATCCCTCGGGGGCGGGAGTGAGATTCTAGCGTCGTCGCGGTCGCCTTCCGCCGTAGGCTGGGATTCGGTCTGGGCCGGAATGAGATGTCCGGCAGATCGCAGGGTGGCTCTTTTGGAGGTCGTGGCAGATGTCATGTTTCTGAAGGCTTTTTCTTTGAAGAACAGTGAGTGTTTCTTCAAGTATATGCCCCGGAGAACAGTTCTAGCGCCAATTGTTGTAACCCAAAATATTATCCGGAGACAATACTGTTGGAATGGTCGAGTAACAAACAAATGCGAGAACACTTCCGTGGAAAAGTAAATAACACAAGATTTGCCGGGGTTGTTAGTCCCGGGCTTGAATGCTCTCGCGAGATGTTATTAATATGAATACTAGGGAGTACAAATATTAATATTACAATACTATTACAATGAGTGTAAAGAATCTAGTTATCTCAGCTATTGAGCGTGGAGATTGCCGGAAGAACCAGATATGATGCTCTGTGAGTTCTTGCTTTTTATGTTCTGTATATGTAAATGAGTTTGTTCAGTAAGTCCATTATTTTCATAATGTATCTCTCTCTGTACGTTTTTTCTACCCTTTGGCCACTGTTGGAGGCCTCCTATTTATAGGAGAAATGGTTGCTGGGTCCTCTCCGACGATCGCGGGCGACCGCCGTTTTTTATATTAGAATAAGGTGGGTGATCGTCCCGTCACGTGGGACTGTTCCCTTAAAGTCTGAGGTTGCTGCTGCCAGCCAGCTGTGCGAGCCAATGGGAAACCTGCACGCATCCTGAGTCATTGTCTGGGGAGGACCCACCTTGTACCTTTTGGCGGGCCTGTCAGTAGGTGTGAGGTTGGTGACAGGCTGGGGTCAAAGGCCTTATCTTGCGGCGCCTTTTGTGGATCTGCACGTGGGTCTACGTCCGAGATTCGGTCTTCAAATACTTTGACGGGTGTCGGATTCACATGCAGTATGGGATGATCGTCTATAGTCAGATATAATTGGCGATCGCCAGATGCCTACAGACGATCGCCTTGGACGCCGATCGCTAGGTGCTTGCCCAGCGTCTGTCTTCTTTGGCTGGCTCCTGACCATCATGCCGATCGCCATCGAGGCATATAAATCGCCGCACAACAAAATCTATGATAATACTAGGCCAAACCCAGAAAACTACGGATCTCCTTCACGTGCTTGGGCG
Organism: Orobanche coerulescens; assembly: GCA_033398695.1. Taxonomy (NCBI): domain Eukaryota; kingdom Viridiplantae; phylum Streptophyta; class Magnoliopsida; order Lamiales; family Orobanchaceae; genus Orobanche; species Orobanche coerulescens. The sequence continues at coordinate 42,290,089 of CM065813.1, forward strand.
GCGCCCAATCCAACACTGCCTCTATCTTATGTGGGTCCACACGAACACCCTCGGCCGAGATCACGTGGCCGAGAAACATAACCTCCCGTAACCAAAACTCACACTTTGAGAACTTCACGAAAAGATGCTGAGTTCTCAAAATACCTAACACGATATGCAAATGACGGGCATGCTCCTCCTCGCTCCTCGAGTAAATCAGGATATCGTCGATAAAAATGACTACACACTTATCGAGGTACTCGATAAAGACTTTGTTCAGAAGCTGCATGAACACGGCTAGGGCGTTGGTTAGCCCAAAAGGCATAACCACAAACTCATAGAGACCGTATCTCGTCCGAAATGCCATCTTCGGAATATCGGAATTCTTCACTCGGAGCTGATAATACCCCGATCTCAAATCAATCTTCGAAAACACGGTCGCCCCTTGCAATTGGTCGAACAAATCATCAATCCTCGGAAGCGGATACTTGTTTTTGATAGTCACTTTGTTCAACTCACGATAGTCGATACATAGACGAAGTGACCCATCCTTCTTCTTCACAAACAGGACGAGTGCGCCCCAAGGCGAAGCGCTCGGTCGAATATACCCCATGTCTAGCAACTCCCCCAATTTTTTCTTCAACTCAAGCATATCGGCAGGCGCCATACGATATGGCATCTTAGAAATCGGTGCCGCATCCGGCTCTAAATCAACAGTAAACTCAACCTCTCGGTCTGGAGGCAAACTCGGCAACTCATCTGGAAAGACGTCAGGATATTCACACACTACTGGAATAGACGAGAGCTCGACTCCCCTTTGTTTCGATCTCAAAGAGTAACACCAATAACTGGTACAACCTCCTCGAAGAAGTCTCACCGCCTTCATGGCGCTGATTAGAAATCTCTAACTACTCCGCTTGCATCCCACAAAAGAATGCTTGGTACCGTCAGAGGCTAACATCGAAATGGTTCTCGTTCTATAATTCATGATTACCCCATGACGGTCCAACCAATCCTCACCAAGAATCAAATCCTCATCTTTAATATCTACCACGATCAGATTAGAAGGCCAAACCCTCCCTGCGATACTCACAGAAAAATCTCTAATCTGGCGATCCCCCGCGATGCTATCCCCACTAGGAAGTTTAACAACAAATGGTTCACACACAACTAGGCAATCAACATGCAGACGACGCACACAATCCATAGATATGAAAGAATGCATAGCACCAGAATCGAATAACACGGTAACATGATGGTCAAGGAAGTGAACGGTATCGGTGCCTGATTCACACTCGGTTGCCCCGCAGCTGGGGCTCATATCTGAGTAACTGGTGCCCGAGCAGCATTTGTACAAAACTTAGCACGATGTCCCATCCGGCCGTAAGTAAGACACTGAATCGGAGGCCTGTCACACTCACTCATCATGTGTCTGGGACGACCACAGTTAAAGCAGGTAGGACCACGAACGGAACCAGTAGGAGCAGACTTAGAACCGTTTCCTCGCCCAAATGACGGGGACTGACTCCCGAAGGCTCGCAAACCAGACTGAGCCTTCTGATACCATCCAGACTTGCCTCCCGAAAACTGGCCGGAGGTCTTCTGCTTCTTTCCCTCGGCTGCCGTCTCTGTCGCAGAAAGCGACATATCATAAGCCATCGCCTTATTATGATACTCTTTCAAAGTTGTGCACCCTAGACCAGACATGTAGTGACGCACCCTCGGTTTCATCCATATGTCAAAGTGGCGGATCTTATCAAGTTCATCTCGGACTTGGTTTCTCACATAATGGAGTTGTTGGTTGTAGTCCTTGATTGCCTGCGGAATCGGGACATCCTGGGGCTTAGCCTCGAAGAAGGCTCGGATCCTCCCCTCTTTAACTGGCCATGGACAAAACTCGTCCTCCATCAGCTCTCGGAACTCTGCCCATGTGGCTGCCCGGTCACGCGGTTTCACCGCTTGCCACCACGTTGCTGCCTCTTTGGCGAGGAAGTACTGAGCTATGGGTACCTTCCTCTCCTCAGAGCAGTTAGCATCCTCGAATACTTTCTCCATCTCAAACAACCAACTCTCCCAACCAGAAGGTTCGGAAGCACCATCAAACGGCGGAGGACGCATACGAATCACGTCTTGAAGTAGCTTATCATTACCGGATCCAGTGGGCGGAACCGGGTTAGCATTAGCCTGGCCGACCAAGACGGCCTGAGTCAGTCTCGTCATCTGGTTCGCTACTTGCTGCAAAATATTTGCCACTCCAACATTCTCATGAGCATTGGCGGAGCTAGCAGACTGATCCTGCTGACCCCCGGAATGTAATACCCGAGATTCTAATGTGTATTTTGAACATTGTGACATTGTATATGTTGTATTTGATCTGAGTATTATCCAGCGTACTTCATGATCTGGTGTTGTTGAGCGTATGATTTTATTATTGTGTTCAAATTGTAATTTTTGTACTTGTAGCGCACGCTAACGACTAGGCGTAGCGCACGTTAATTTGGGTTTCGTAGCGCACGCTGTGTATGAACCCTAGCGCGCGCTATACGTAGTCAACTTGATTAAGACAGGGTGGTAGGTTAGATCAGCCGCGGATATTGGTCGGGACATGTCGGGATGAACCTAGACGGATTTTGGAAAAGCCGAGTCAACGCAGTTTAGTGCACGCTACTGGTATGAGGATAGCGCACGCTAAACGTTGAGTACAGTGAGGTCAGTAAGCTTCGTATGGCCGTTAGCGCACGCTATATAAGTGGTAGCGTATGCTAATTTATGTACTTAGCGCACGTAAAAGGATGTTAGCGTATGCTAAGTCGAGACCAGACAGAAACAGTAGACTGCAATCCCGTTAGCGCACGCTATGGATATGGCTGTAGCGCACGCTAATAACCATTTTCTATATATAGAACAACACCCTTCTTCATTTTTCAGATTTCACCACTTCCCATACTCGATTTCTGAGACTTAGAGAATCACTCTCTCCATCCTAAACCTCTCATATCATCATCCTAGCTCGGGTTTGAAGATTTTAGACCATTGGAGATTGGTGTTCAAGCTCTCGGTGTTAAATTTCTTCAAGTTTCTCCTTGTTCTTCACTATTTCGAGGTAGGTGATTCTTCACCAACTGGATTAAGTGTCCTTAAGGATGTTTTGAGCATGTTTTGAGATTATCTAGTCAGTTAAATTCGTGCGTAGTCGAACATCAAGTTGTTAGAAGAATATTTTCGATGTTTCGGTACTCCTTCATCATTTAGAACATTGAACCTTGTTGTGTTTGAACTCCTAAGCACAATCATGAAGCTACAAAACCGATTATGGCAAGTTTATGGAGATTATGAAGTTCTTATGTATTACATAATGAAATTATACGTATTGGGACATTTAATGGATTGAACTTAGGATATTTTCTTGAAGAAGAAGATGAGTATCAACTGAACCTAGTAATCAAGTTCTTGTGGTGTTCTACGGGGTAATTTCAATATATTGATTGGTTTGGATAAATGAAGAACATGATTAGAATCATTGTAAGAAGAATTATCCTGTGATGTATTGAAGAATACGACCGTAGGATACATTTGATCTTAGGTAGGATACTACGAGTTTTTGTCGGGTTAGCATCCTAATGTTGATTCAAATCCGAATTGATATAGGGCAGCGTAGAAGCTCATGTGTTTGGGAATATCACGCCCTTTTTGATGTTCTTGATTATAAAACCGATTATCCGGAACCGTTAGTTACCGGTGTTATTATTCGTTGAAGGTTCGAGTTTTGGTGGATTGATCGAGTGAGAGTTCTTCGAGCTGGTTGAAGATTTCTTCTTCGTAGTAACAACCCTTATCGCCATTCTAAGGCAAGTGTCGTATTTTGAAAGTTGTGAATAATTGATGAATTTGAACATGCATATGATTTATTTATGATTGTGATACGAGATTATTTTCACTGAATTGTCATGTCATTTGTTATCGATTTGTTATATGTTCATGTTGATGAACATGTCCATTTTCATGCATATGTGTATGCATAGTTGTGTTGTGTGTAAGTTGTGATGATCCGAAGGGATCAAGCGATCTATGCTGAGGGCGCTGGATCGGATGTCCACCTCATGTTGGTCCGACGGGATCATCTTGGGATCTATGCTGAGGGCGCTGGATCATTGGACGGGTTTTTCCACCTCGTGTTGGTCCGATGGGATCATCTTGGGATCTATGCTGAGGGTGCTGGATCATTGGAATACCCATATTGTGTTAATGGAATCTTGTGGATTCGCATTGTTAGATTCCGGTAGCGGAAGTCCGTGTTGTGTATTTTGTTATACATTGTTGTTGTATACTCGATTTGTTTAATATGATACTTGTACTAGTATCGTTTTGCTAACCCCTTCGAGGGTGGACATTTGTTTTGATGTTCAGGTATCCGAGGAGCGGGAAAACAGCTACAATACCGACGTGACGACGAAGGGGCTCAGTGATGTTTATTGTTATTGTGACTTGTCTTTTGGATTATTTCCAGTACTCGAGTACGTGTGTTTTATTAATATTTCGAGATGGTTGTATTAATGAACTCATTTGATCTGTTGAAACCGGTCTTGTATTTTAAACTTTTATGGTACTGTTGTATTATAGTTACATTTCTTCTAATTAGCCTTGTACATCCTTACTTAAAGGGCTTACGGTGCTGTAATTATTCCGAATATCTCGGGGTGTTACAGAGTATGGTATCGGAGCTAAGATTTATGGATATCTTGGCAGTCGGGTTTTAGTTGGGTCTGTTTACATTATTTGATTTATGTAATATCCGGATTTATTGCGGTGTATTTCATCTGTATTCAAACCATGTATTATTCGGATTGGTGGTTTTGATTATTGGAGTATGATATTTCGTGCATCGATATCATTGTACATAAGTATAGAAACATGCAAAATTGCTCAAACAACCTCGTGATAGCGCACACTAAGAATGTATCTTAACGCGCGTTATCGGGCTATTATTAGCGCACGCTATGCAGGTAGGAGTTGCGTGCGCTAAGGACTCAATTATTGAGCGAGACAGCTAGCACATGCGCCAGCCGGGACATGGGTCCGGATAAGATTCTCATGACGCACCCGACAATTCTCAAGTCAACCATTATTAGCGCACGCTAAGGAATGCTTAGTAGCGTGCGCTAACTTGTTAAAATGCGTAATATTAGAAATGGGACAACAACTCGCTTTGGGCTTACATTTTACTCGCTCCTTCCGCATACTTGAGAGGCCGAGAGCCGAGATATCCTACTACATACTTAGAACACATATTGTTGGTGTTTATATATCGCTATCACTGGGAGTAATCATTGAAGAGGAATAGCACCTTGAGTGGCATACAACCAACCGGAGTTGGATTCTACCTTACGGTTCGTTGATTTTCATCATATTAAGGTATGTTCAATCTATCTCAAGACTTAGAGTGGATTCTAACGATTCGATGATCATGTTAACAAGATATGGATTTTCATAGATGAATTATCCAAGTATATCATGTTTGGAATAGTGAGATGAATAAGCCTTAAGTACCTTGATTATAATCATCATGATTCGAATCTTATTACACCGAATATGTAAAGAGAAGCTTCTATCATTGGTAATTCAATCTAGTAGATGACTTCATAATAATCATGGACTTGACTTTAACAATCATTATTGTTGGATAAATCTAAAGGATTGATCATGGAAAGATTTATCTAGTATAGATGGAACATTTAAACAACTTCAAGATGATAATATTGATTGATATAAGGTGTTGATATCAACCGTTAAGCTTTTCAATCGTCATATGAAGAATTGTAGTCGAAATGGAATATGGTTTATATGGTATGCATATCCTTGAATCAAGTTGTTGTTATCCGTAAAATCATTCAGATCGTATATACATGATATTCATGGAGGTAACATGAAGTATCACTAAGATTTCATTGTTTCGATCATGGCGAGAACAGCATCGCCAAAGAAGAAACCGCCATGCACAGATAGCGCACGCTATGCTATGAATATTAACGGCGCTATCGAGCACGAGTTAGCGGCGCTACGCTTAGTACGTAACGACGCTAGACCATCGACGAAGTCACTGGCCGGTCGCTGAAGTACCGACCATGCATAGTTAGCGACGCTAGGCTTTGTTGTTTACGTGCGCTATCGAAAGCGTACTTAACGACGCTACATAGAGTACTTAGCGTGCGCTAAGCGCTCAGCAGATTGCATTTTATGAACTTTTGGCCGTGAATCGAATTGTTAAACATTCGCATTTATGTGAGATAAATCCTATATCATTTCTTTTGTTAAGGTTTGATCTTGTTGCGTGATTGATCGAGAGGGGCGACCTTCGAGTGTCTCGCCGTAGAAGTATTGTTCTGCCTTCTAATCGAGGCAAGTACTCTAATTAGAATTGTTTATATTATGACAATTATGATATGATTGTATAGTGTAAATATGTTGTGAATATATGTCCACCATGCGTTGATCCGACGGAATCATCATGGGAATCTATAGTCGTGTGCTACCGGATCGCTGGACAGTAGTTCCACCATGTGTTGGTCCGACGGGATCATCATGGGAATCTATAGTCAGTGTGCGCTGGATCGTTGGAATACCACCAGTATGTTGAAACTGTTATGATATGATATGTGTTGTGGATATTCTCGTTGGAGAAACTTGTTAGGATATAATTGTTGATAATATCATTGTTGTATGATTATTGTACTTGTACTAGCATCGTTGTGCTAACCCCTTCGGGGGTGAACATTGTGTTTGTTCAGGATCTAGGAGAGCGGGGAAACAACCACCGGAGATGCATGACGACGAGGGTGCAAAGTGATGTTCCTACGGTTTATCATCTGTTATTTGTTGGTTATTTCAATAAGTACTGAGTACGTCGTCCGTTTATAATGTTTGAATTTTAGTGATGTAATAATAAATCTTCATGGATATTTGTATTTCGGTTTTGAACCAGACGGTTGTATTTTACTTCAACAATTTCATAAAGTGGTATCATATTGTCTTTTTTCTAATCACCTTTGTAAATTCTTATGTAAAGGATTTACTACTGTAATATTCCCGAATATATCGGGGTGTTAAGGTAATATGGTATCGGAGCTAAGATTATGGATATCTTGGTCATTGGGTTAAAATAGGGTCATTTATGTCTTTGAGGTAACCGGCCGTGAATGACATCACCGCACCGCCACGTCTTCATGCGAACGGTGGTTGTAAGTTCCTAAACTCTATCTCGTTCTTTACATATTGTGTCTCTTTATACTCGAATATTAGAACGATGTTGCTTCCTCGTATATTAAGTATTTATGCTTACGGTATGTTGAGAGGCGACGTGGACGTGGTCGCGGTCGTGGACGCGCATTTAAGGAATGCCGAAGGGAGGCGCGCTTCTAATCGTGCTAGTCATAGCTCAAAGTAGCCGCAAAGAATCCATCAATAACGAACCGAACTCGTGTACCGTAAATCCTTCGTCAAGTCGTGAACTGATGACTCGGGCCGCATGTGTCGTGGACCGAATGCAAGTGGCGGCAGAATTCAGCAGGAGATGGACAACAAAGGATTCCGTAAATGGGAAATCGAGGTGACCGATGGTTACAAGAGGTGGCAAAGATGCAACCACCCAAGTTTGACGGCTTTTCCGAGACTCCCACTTGGGACCATTGGTTGAAGGAACTGGAGAAAATTTTTGCTGGAATTAATTACCCGAATGACAGGAGAGCTCCTATTGCCCAGATTTCTGATAGGAGAAGCATCCGAGTGGTGGGAAGCTATCCGACCTGCAGATCATGATGCCGATTGGGCGGAATTTAAAATGATGATGGAAGCTCGCATTGCCCTCGTCCCGTGAGGGCAAGCCAAAATTCGAGAATTTTTCTCGCTCACCATCGATGAACCCGTATCCTGCATTTATTAAGATGTTTAACCAAAGAATTAACATTTGTTCGACATCCGGTCGTAATGTATGTGGAGATGATGATTCATTTTGAAATGAGAATGAAACCAGAAATCCAGAGGTACATGTCCGGTTTTGAATGTACCACTCTCCGCCAATACCAGGATAAGGCGTTGGCGTATGAAATTAAGGAAGCAAGAATGGAGAAGTTTACGGAGTCTAAGAAGCAGAAAGTCTCTGGTACTTTTACAGAGCACAAAGCAAAGTGGGCCCCGTAAGGCCCACTTCTTTATTTTCTTTCAAGAAACCTCCGCACCCATCTAAGAACGGAAAGAATTACGGAACAATGTCACCACGATGGATACAAATAGAAGTGCTTTAATTGTGGTCGCCTGTGCCACCTTTGGCGCGACTGCTTATGCACTTCTGGCCATACATGTTTTGATCAAGGGACAGAAGGGCACCGTGCGACGTTCGCAAAGACGCCACCAAATACAAAGGAACCTGCTCATCACAAATGGCCTTCAAAAGGAAGCTAGTGTCCAACAGACGCAAAGAAAGTGTTCGAATGCCTCAAAATTTTGGCCGTGGACGAGGCAGAGGACAATGGGACCAAAAGGGGGCATCGAGTGCCGGATCTCCCCACGCCTGCATTTGAGATGAGAAGGACAGACGATCGTGATGCCGCCAGAGCATCGTGCACCGGCCCGCATCCTTTCCCACCAAGGCCAAGATTTTATTCGATACAGGAGCTACGCATTCTTTTATATCTTTGTCTTGTGTAAATCGTTTGAATATTTCCGGTTTTCATACTTGTGAACCTTATGTTGTTGGTTTACCGAGTGGAGAGAGGATTGTCGGAAATTTAGAAACTAGAAATTTCCCTATATCATTTGGAGGCAGAGAGTGGCTCTCAAATCTGATCGTGATAGAAATGCAAGGAGATGACCTGATACTCGGAGACGATTGGCTTAATCGATATGGAGCAATTGTGAACTACCGAAGGAGGAATATCTCGCTGATCGCTAACGATGATTCCGAAATATTGTTCGAGGGGTGGAAACCGGGAAGCTCAGGAAAATTGATCAAGGCGATAAAAGCTGTCAAATTGTTGAAACAGGGCTGTATCGGGTACTGGTGTTATGCAATGAAGAAAGAAGACGAAAATGTGGAACTTTCATCCATTCCTGTTGTGAACGAATTCCCAGATGTATTTCCTGACGAGTTACCTGGACTACCTCCACGAAGGGATGTGGAATTTACCATCGAGCTGGAACCCGGAGCTACACCAATTTCCAAGGCGCCGTATCGTATGTCACCTACTTAAATTTACGAACTGAAGAAGCAGATGGAGGAGTTACTGGACAAGGGCTATATTCATCCAAGCGTTTCACCCCGGGAGCGCCAGCTTCTTTTGTCCGAAAGAAGGATGGGTCGCCCGATCGTATTGACTATCGAGAGCCAACAAGATGACGATTAAGAACAAATATCCGCTGCCACGGATTGATGATCTGTTTGACCACCGCAAGGGGCAAAAGATTTTCTAAAATCAATCCGAGATCGTGATACCATCACCGAGGATTAAGGAATCGATGTTCAAATTAGCGTTCGTAACTCGCTACGGACATTATGAGTTTGTAGTGATGCCGTTTGGTCTCACTAACGCACTCCGTATTCATGCAATTGATGAACAGTGTTCATTGAATTTTTGGACAAATTTGTGGTCGTGTTCATTGATGACATTCGTGTATTCTAAGAGCCCTAAGAACATGCGCAAGATTTGGATTGTGTTGGAACTTTTGAGAAACGAACAATTGTACGCCAAACTTTCTAAGTGTGAATTCTGGCTAAAGGAAGTAATGTTCCTCGGCCATGTGGTGTCAGCTAAAGGAGTCCGAGTAGATCCTCAGAAGATCGAAGCAATATTGGATTGGAAGCCTCCAAAGAACGTGAAAGAGGTCCGAAGCTTCTTTGGACTTGCTGGATACTATCGTCGATTCGTGGAAGGGTTTTCTAAAGTCTCCCGCCCACTTACTCGACTCCTGCAGAAAACTCAAAAGTTGGAGTGGAATGAGTTGTGTCAGATTAGTTTTGATGAATTGAAGAAGAGATTGACGACGGCACCAATTCTATCACTTCCACAGGGAACTGGAGGATTTATAGTTTACAGTGATGCTTCGAACCAAGGACTTGGGTGCGTATTGATGCAGAATGATAAGGTAATCGCTTATGCGTCGTGACAGCTGAAACCTTATGAAGTGAATTACCCGACACATGATTTGGAGCAAGCAGCAGTAGTTTTTGCTTTGAAGATCTGGAGGCATTATCTCAGACGGACTCACCGCGATCTTTACGGATCATAAAAGTCTCAAGTACATATTCAGTAAAGAGTTGAACATGCGGCAAAGAAGATGGTTGGAACCGATTAAGGACTATGACTTGGAGATTTTATATCATCCAGCAAAGCGAATGTAGTGGCCGATGCACTTAGCCGCAAGCCTGTTTCTATTCGGGTATGCCGAGACGCTGACCTCCCAACTTAGCCTTCAACGAGAGATGATTCGTGAAGGAATTGAGGTATGGTTACAAAGAGTCCAAGGACAATCATGCGTGATGGAGATAACTTCATCGTTAACCGAAGGAATCAAATCTAGACAGCAGATGATCCTCTCATGATTCGGTTACGTGATGAAGTGATCAAATGAAAGGCCCCGGATTCATAATTCATGATGATGGAGTTTTGAGATTTCGTAACCGACTCTGCTCCCGATGATGATGTTCTCAAATGCATAATTATGAAGGAAGCTCACGGTTCCTCTATTCTATCCACCTGTGCACCAAGAAGATGTATAAGGACTTGAAGCTGCACTTCGTGGGGCAACATGAAGAAAGATGTAGTGGACTATGTTTCAAATGCTTGACTTGTCACAGTTAAGATCGAGCATCAACGGCCTCGCCGAATGTTGAAGCCACTCCCGATTCCCGAATGGAAGTGGGAGGACATATCGATGGACTTTATCACTAATATGCCGAAAACCGTGACAGAATGAACATGATTTGGGTGATAGTTGATCGCTTAACCAAATCAACTCATTTCCTAGGCATTAAGGATACGTGGGGACCAGAGAGGTTGGCACGAGTATTTATTTCGGAGATAGTTCGATTGCATGGTACGCCGAAGACCATTGTTTCGATCGAGATGGCCGCTTTGTGTCTCACTTTTGGAAAGCAACATAAGGCCTTGGGGACCGAATTGAACTTCAAGATGCCTTACCACCCGCAGATCGACGGACAACTGAGAGAACTATACAAACGGTGGAAGACATGCCGAGGGCCTCGTGCCTTAGATTGGTCAAACGATTGGGAAGTTCATCTACCGTTGATTGAATTTACCTACAACAATAGTTGGCACGCCCATTAAGATGGCACCGCTTGAGGCATTATACGGAAGGAGATGCAGATCGCCTATCTTCGGGACGATTCATCGGACTTGATCGAATGGTAACCAGAGTTGATCGTGCGTACTCGAAAGAAGATAGCCTTGATTCGTGAAAGGCCATTGACCGCCTGCAGTCGCCGTAAATCTTACGCAGACGCACGCCGTCGCCCATTGGAGTTCAACATCGAGACCATGTACTTTTGAAGGTTTCTCCTACTTGGGAATCTTTCGCTTCGAAGGAAAGGAAAGCCGAGTCCGAGATATATCGGACCATTTGAGATCCTCGAGAGAGTTGGGGAGTTGGCATACAGATTGGCATTGCCGCCGTCATTGTGCCATGTTCATAACGTGTTCCACGTATCTCGCCATTCGAAGGTATATACCGATCCTACCATATCATTGATTTCGCGAGATCGAAGTCGAGCAGATGGGACGCTTGAAGAAAGACTACCAAGATACTCGAGAGTCGAGTTAAGCACCCGAGGAACAAACCAATCGCTTTGGTCAAAGTTCAATGGTCACGTCATGGAATGGAAGAAGCCACCGGGAAACGGAAGTCGATATGAAGTCTAGATATCCCGAGTTATTTTCGTCTTGAGTTTCGGACGAAACTCCTTTTAGTAGGAGAGTATGTAATATCCGGATTTATTACGGTGTATTTCATCCGTATTCAAACCATGTATTATTCGGATTGGTGGTTTTGATTATGGAGTATGATATTTCGCATCGATATCATTGTACATAAGTATAGAAACATGCAAAATTGCTCAAACAACCTCGTGATAGCGCACGCTAAGAATGTATCTTAACGCGCGTTATCGGGCTATTATTAGCGCACGCTATGCAGGTAGGAGTTGCGTGCGCTAAGGACTCAATTATTGAGCGAGACAATGAAGCACATGCGCCAGCCGGGACATGGGTCCGGATAAGATTCTCGCGGACGCACCCGGACAATTCTGAAGTCAACCATTATTAGCGCACGCTAAGGAATGCTTAGTAGCGTGCGCTAACTTGTTAAAATGCAGAATATTAGAAATGGGACAACAACTCGTTTTGGGCTTACATTTTACTCGTTCCTTCTGCATACTTGAGAGGCCAGAGAGCTGAGATATCCTACTACATACTTAGAACACATATTGTTGGTGTTTATATATTGGCTATCACTTGGGAGTAATCATTGAAGAGGAATAGCACCTTGGAGTGGCATACAACCAACCGGAGTTGGATTCTACCTTACGGTTCAGTGATTTTCATCATATTAAGGTATGTTCAATCTATCTCAAGACTTAGAGTTGGATTCTAACGATTTGGATGATCATGTTAACAAGATATGGATTTTCATAGATGAATTATCCAAGTATATCATGTTTGGAATAGTGAGATGAATAAGCCTTAAGTACCTTGATTATAATCATCATGATTAGAATCTTATTACACTGAATATGTAAAGAGAAGCTTCTATCATTGGTAATTCGAATCTAGTAGATGACTTCATAATAATCATGGACTTGACTTTAACAATCATTATTGTTGGATAAATCTAAAGGATTGATCATGGAAAGATTTATCTAGTATAGATGGAACATTTAAACAACTTCAGCATGATAATATTGATTGATATAAGGTGTTGATATCAACCGTTAAGCTTTTCGAATCGTCATATGAAGAATTGTAGTCGAAATAGAATATGGTTTATATGGTATGCATATCCTTGAATCCGAAGTTGTTGTTATCCGTAAAATCATTCAGAATCGTATATACATGATATTCATGGAGGTAACATGAAGTATCACGGAAGATTTCATTGTTTCGATCATGGCGAGAACAGTTTACTGCTCAGCAGTAAACTGCCATGCACAGATAGCGCACGCTATGCTATGAATATTAACGTGTGCTATCGAGCACGAGTTAGCGTGCGCTACATTTAGTACGTAACGTACGCTAGACCATCAGACGAGTCAGTTGGCTGGTCAGTGAAGTACTGACCATGCATAGTTAGCGTACGCTAGGCTTTGTTGTTTACGCGGCGCTATCGAAAGGACTTAACGCACGCTACAGCAGTACTTAGCGTGCGCTAAGCGCTCAGTGCATTGCATTTTATGAACTTTTGGTCGTGAATCGAATTGTTAAACATTCGTACGACGTGAGATAAATCCTATATCATTTTTTTTGTTAAGGTTTGATCTTGTTGCGTGATTGATCGAGAGGGGCGACCTTGGAGTGTCTCGTTTTCGTGGAAGTATTGTTCTGTCTTCTAATCGAGGCAAGTACTCTAATTAGAATTGTTTATATTATGACAATTATGATATGATTGTGTAGTGTAAATATGTTGTGAATATATGTCCACCATGCGTTGATCCGACGGGAATCATCATGGGAATCTATAGCTGTGTGCGCTGGATCGTTGGACAGGTAGTTCCACCATGTGTTGGTCCGACGGGATCATCATGGGAATCTATAGTTGTGTGCGCTGGATCGTTGGAATACCACCAGTATGTTGAAACTGTTATGATATGATATGTGTTGTGGATATTCTCGTTGGAGAAACTTGTTAGGATATAATTGTTGATTATATCACTGTTGTATGATTATTGTACTTGTACTAGCATCATTGTGCTAACCCCTTCGGGGTGAACATTGTGTTTGTTCAGGATCTAGGAGAGCGGGGAAACAACCACTGGAGATGCATGACGACGAGGGTGCAAAGTGATGTTCCGGCCGGGTTTACTGTCTGTTATTTGTTGGTTATTTCAATAAGTACTCGAGTACGTCGTCCGTTTATAATGTTTGAATTTTAGTGATGTAATAATAAATCTTCATTGGATATTTGTATTTCGGTTTTTGAACCAGACGGTTGTATTTTACTTCAACAATTTCATAAAGCGGTATCTGTTATTGTCTTTTCTTCTAATCAGCCTTGTAAATTCTTATGTAAAGGATTTACGGCGCTGTAATATTCCTGAATATATCGGGGGTGTTACAATTTACGGGTCGTTCGTAACATCACTGCTCAGCCAGCGTCGTCATGTGGACCGTGGTTGTAAGTCTCCTAATCTCTTATACTACCGTTGTAATTAATTTCTGTTTTGTGAATATTGACGGGCTTTATTTTTGAAAATTTTGCCCTGGATATTGAGTAATTGTGTTTACAGTATGTTGAGGGGAGGACGTGGACGCGGACGCGATCGTGGACGCGGATGTGGTAATGTAAGACAGGAGGATTCAGGGACTACCCCATAATTATTGGCTAGTCGAACCGATTTCCATTCTGGAGGACAACAAGGATCAGCGAATGACAACGCAAATCCTAACATGCCGGGAGTGCTTCAACAGGTGGTTGCTCAGATAAACCAGTTCGCTCAAGTAGTTGACCGCATGCAGACAGCAATGGGACAGCAGCATAACGAGGATAATCGGGGAGACAGATGTCTTACTGAGGTGGTCAAATTGCACCCGCCAAAATTTGACGATTCTGCTGAGGCACTTACTTGGGATCACTGGCTGAAGGAGTTAGAGAAGATATTTGCGGGGATTAACTGTCCTGAGGACCAGAAAGTTCCTATTGCCCAGTATTTTCTGACTGGGGAGGCTTTTGACTGGTGGGAAGCTATTCGACCTGAGAATCATAATGCTGACTGGACGGAATTCAAACTAACGATGGAAGCACAATATTGTCCTCCTCCAGTTAGAGAGGCTAGAATCCGAGAGTTTTTCTCACCGCAGAGTTCGGAAGCATCTGTGACAGATATAATCAAGACTTTTAATCATCAGCTCACTTGTGTGCGACACTTGGTCAGGACAGAGGTGGAGAAGATTTTCCATTTCGATATGCGGATGAAGCCGGAGATTCAGCAGTACATGTCCAGATTCGAGTGTACTACCTTGCGACAGTATCAGGACAAAGCGCTGGCCTACGACATGAAAGAGGCGGCGGTGGAGAAATCGATGGAGGCAAAGAAGCAGAAAGTGTCCGGCAACTTCACGGAGAACAAGAGTAGCGGGGCCCGCAAGGGCCAGTCTTCATTTTATTCATCTAGGAAACCTCCGCATCCTTCTCGAGGTGGAAAGAAGTTCCGGACAACATCAGCAGTTTCGGACGCATCAAAGAAGTGCTATAATTGTGGTCGAGCAGGGCATATTCGGCGTGATTGCCCCGCATATTCTGTGACTTGTTTCGATTGTGGGCAAGAAAGGCACCCTGCGGCTTTTTGCGGAGTTGCGACTAGATCATTTGGTACTCGCACTCCAGCGCCAGTTCCGAAAGAGATAAGTGTGAACCAGACGCAGCAGAGTGGTTTTCAGCAGCAGAATGTTGGGAAAAGAGAGGCGTCCAGTGCTGGGTCCGTTCCTCCGCGCCTGTACGAGATGAGGAAGTCAGACGATCAGAACACTGCTGTTGCATCAGGTACGATTCAGATCCTTTTGCAACCAGTTAGTGTCTTATTTGATTCAGGAGCTACGCATTCTTTCATATCACTGAACTGTGTTAATCATTTAAAAATCCCGTGTTTGTTTGATTGTGAGCCTTATGTTGTGGGTTTTCCGAGCGGAGAGAGATTTGTGGGAACACTAGAAACTAGAGATTTTCCAGTATCTATAAGAGGGAGAGATTGGCCATCAAACCTTATTGTGGTTGACATCTATGGTGACGATCCAATTCTCGGAGATGATTGGATCAACCGTTATGGGGCTATTTTAAATTACCAAAAGAGAGTCATTTCTATCATTGCTGATGACGGATCTGAACATTTATTCAAAGGATGGAGACCGGAAAGCTCGGGAAAATTGATCAAAGCTATGAAAGCAGTGAAATTACTGAAGCAGAGATGTCATGAAGAAAGAAGAAGGAGTAGAGCTCTCAACTATTCCAGTTGTGAAAGAATTCCCAGATGTATTCCCTGACGAACTACCTGGGTTACCTCCGCGGAGAGAAGTAGAGTTCAATATTGAATTAGAGCCTGGAGCCACTCCTATTTCCAGAGCACCATACCGTATGGCGCCAACTGAGATGTATGAACTAAAGAAGCAACTGGAGGAATTATTGCAGATGGGTAACATTCAACCTAGCGTTTCTCCTTGGGGAGCGCCCGTTCTCTTTGTTCGGAAGAAAGATGGATCCCTCCGATTATGCATTGATTACAGGGAGCTAAACAAGGTGACGATCAAGAACAAGTATCCTATACCTCGGATCGATGACTTGTTTGATCAACTGCAGGGGGCCAGAGTATTCTCTAATATTGACTTGCGATCAGGATATCATCAGTTGACAACTAAGGAATCGGATATACCGAAATCTGCTTTCAGATCCCGGTACGGGCACTATGAATTAGTAGTGATGCCATTCGGACTTACCAATGCTCCTTCGGTATTTATGCAATTGATGAATCGGGTATTCTTGGAATACTTGGATAAGTTCGTGGTCGTTTTCATTGATGACATTTTGATCTATTCTAAAGACCCAGTGGAAGATGCCGAGCATTTGCGTATTGTTCTGAGCACCTTGAGGAATGAACAGCTTTATGCGAAACTTTCTAAATGCGAGTTCTGGCTTAGGGAAGTAACCTTCCTTGGGCATGTGATATCAGCTGACGGAGTTCAAATGGACCCGAAGAAAGTCGAAGCAATATTGGAATGGGAACCTCCTAATAACGTGAAAGAAGTCCGAAGCTTCTTAGAACTTGCTGGATATTATCGCCGTTTTGTAGAGGGATTTTCCAAAATTGCTCATCCGCTCACTCAGCTATTACAGAAAACTCAAAAGTTCACGTGGAATGAGAAATGCCAGGCCGGTTTTGATGAACTTAAGAGAAGACTGACGACAGCGCCTATACTAGCGTTACCAGATGGAACTGATGGATTCATGGTGTATAGCGACGCTTCAAATCAGGGTCTGGGATGTGTGTTGATGCAAAAGGATAGGGTGATTTCCTATGCCTCTCGACAGTTGAAACCGTACGAAGTTAATTACCCGACTCATGATCTGGAGTTAGCATATGTGGTCTTTGCTTTGAAAATTTGGCGACATTATTTATACGGCACTCATTGTCAAATCTTTACAGATCATAAGAGCCTCAAGTATATTTTCAGTCAGAAGGGATTAAACATGAGGTAGAGAAGGTGGCTGGAATTGATCAAGGATTACGACTTGGAAATCCTCTATCATCCGGGTAAAGCAAACGTAGTAGCTGATGCACTGAGCCGTAAACCTGTTTCTCTTCGAGTGATGGAAGCACTTACATCCCAAACCAGCATTCAACGAGAACTGATCCGCAAAGGGATTGAAGAATGGTCACCAGGAATCCAAGGGAAACTATATGTGATGGAACTAACTTCGTCACTAGTCGAGGAAATCAAATCTAAGCAGTTGAATGATTCTCTGATTCTTCGGTTATGTGACGAAGTAAAGAAAGGAAAGGCCCCAGGATTCGTGATACAAGATGATGGAGTTCTAAGATTTCAGAGTCGACTTTGCGTTCCCGATGATGATGTTTTGAGACAGACAATTCTGAAGGAAGCTCACAGCGCGCCCTATTCTATTCACCCGGGCAGCAGTAAGATGTATAAGAATCTAAAACAAAACTTCTGGTGGGGAAATATGAAGAAGGACGTAGCAGAATACGTTTCAAAGTGTTTGACTTGTCAGCATGTTAAGATTGAACATCAGCGGCCTGCCGGAATGTTGAAGCCACTTCCGATCCTTGAGTGGAAGTGGGAGGATATATCGATCGATTTCATCACCAATATGCCAAGGACCAAGACGGGAATGAACATGATTTGGGTTGTAGTTGATCGACTAACCAAGTCGGCTCATTTACTAGGAATTAAAGACACGTAGGGACCCGAGAAATTGGCACGAGTATTTATTACAGAGATAGTCAGATTGCATGGGACGCCGAAGACCATTATTTCAGATCGATATGGTCACTTCGTGTCGCACTTCTGGAAGGCAGTTCACAGGGCTTTGGGAACCGAGCTGAACTTTAGCACGGCTTATCATCCTCAAACGGACGGTCAGTCCGAAAGGACTATACAAATAGTAGAAGACATGCTTAGAGCTTGTGCCTTGGATTGGTCAACTGATTGGGAAGTTCACTTGCCGTTGATTGAATTCACATATAACAATAGTTGGCATGCTTCTATTAAGATGGCACCATTTGAAGCTTTGTACGGGAGAAGATTTCGATCACCCTTGTGCTGGGATGATTCTTTGGACTTTGATCGGGACGGAACCGGAATTGATAGTTCAGACTCAAGAGAAGATAGCTTTGATTCGGGAAAGACTGTTGACTGCCCAGAGTCGACAGAAGTCTTATGCAGACGTGCGTCGTCGCCTGCTAGAGTTCGACATTGGGGACCACGTACTATTGTAGGTGTCTCCTACACGAGGAATTTTCCTTTTGGGGAGGAAAGGTAAGCTAAGTTCGAGATATATCGGACAATTTGAGATCCTCGAGAGAGTTGGGGATTTAGCATATAGGGTGGCCTTACCGCCATCGCTGAGTCACGTTCATAATGTATTCCACGTATCCCAATTGCGGAAGTATGTACCAGATCTCAGTCATATTATTGATTTCGGCGAGATCGAGATAGCTAATGACGACACCTTCGAAGAGAGACCAATCAAAATACTCGAAAGTCGGATCAAGCAATTGAGGAATAAAATAGTATCCTTGGTAAAGGTGAAATGGTCACGACACGGAGTCGAAGAGGCCACGTGGGAAACAGAGGACAGTATGAAGACTAGATATCCAAAGTTATTTTCATCTTAAGTTTCGGGACGAAACTTCTTTTTAGGGGGAGAGGATGTAATACCCAAGATTCTAATGTGTATTTTGAACATTGTGACATTGTATATGTTGTATTTGATCTGAGTATTATCCAGCGTACTTCATGATCCGGTGTTGTTGAGCGTATGATTTCATTATTGTGTTCAAATTGTAATTTTTGTACTTGTAGCGCACGCTAACGACTAGGCGTAGCGCACGTTAATTTGGGTTTCATAGAGCACGCTGTGTATGAACCTTAGCGCGCGCTATACGTAGTCAACTTGATTAAGACAGGGTGGTAGGTGAGATCAGCCGCGGATTTTGTGTAATACCTCGATTTTTCAGATATATTTTTCGTTTATATGTTGGATATCATTGATTGGATAATTGTGCTTGAGGATGTTGTGAACGTATGACAATGTTATTGAAATGCGTATATGTATTCATTGTGCCGTATGATCGTTTGGTATGTCGAGATGTTGGTCGAGGATAACTGAATATGGTTAAGCACAGCCACGATAGCGCACGCTAGGAGATATGCTTAGCGCACGCTACTGGGTACGTGTAGCGCACGCTACGAAGTGTAGGCAGCGTACGCTAAGATGTTCGGTTACGTACGCTAAGGAGGACCCCTAACGTACGTAACGACTTGCTGGGTGAGTTCCAGAAGGTGGCCGACAGGTAGGCCCAGGTTGATTTTTATATGCACCTAGCGCACGCTAACACATGTTGGTTAGCGCACGCTAACATCAGACCACCAATAATGGAATCTTAGCTTTCGGCGGGTGGACCCGGTCATTTTCGACGCGTGTCCAGATAAGGTCAGTGGGTGTTTGTCATGTAGGGCTAGCGCACGCTAAACCCTATGATTAGCGCATGCTAATTCCAGATCGGGCAGAGGGAATCTTGTCCTTGTCAGATGCTGCCGGCATGTGGGGGCACGAGTGGTAGGTGAACACTGTAGCAAGTCAACTTCGGATAGCGCACGCTAAGGTCAATGACTTGCGTACGCTAGGCAGGATGTTTTACGTACGTTAATGCATGGGCATTACGTACATAAGCTAGTTTACGAAGCGAGGCAGTAGCCTCTGGGCTTCGATAGCGCACGCTAACAAAGTCAGTTAGCGCACGCTAAGGCTGTAGCGCACGCTAAACATGAGATGTTAGCGCACGCTAATAATGAATATTATAAAAGGGGACAGACGGGTGTTGAGAGGCATTTCGTCCATTTTTCTTCCTTCAGTCGGGAGAGAAAGAGTTGGGATGCATTTGAGGTTCCCAAACACTGTATAATGATAATCTTTAACAACATTATATTGAGAGCATGAATTCAAGCCTTGTTCTTCAAGTTATTCATGATTCTTGCAATGGAGTTCAAGTGTTCTTCTTTTTGGTTCGTCTAATCCAGGTAAATTTGGTATCCCTTTTGTTTATGGTTTGTTTTTAAGGATGATTACATGTGAGGAGCATGTTGGACAATCATGTTATGATATTATATGTTGATTATGATTGTGGAATCATAGAGTTCTTGATGTCCTTGATCTTGTTGTTACAATTCTTGAGGCCATATGATATAGATGTTGAGGAAGATGATGTTTATGATGACTGGTGATTCGTTTATATCGTGTTTAGATGGTATTCTAAATCACAGTGATGATAGTGGTTGATTTAGAAGAGATGAATCATGATACTAAGTTGAATTCCAGATTGAGTATGTTATGATCCTTGTTACTAAGTTGGTTTGATTATTGATATGATTATTGTTCTAGGTTAATTAACCAATAGGTATAACCGATGTGCCGCGGTGAAAAGCCGTTGATTCCGTCCAGTCGGGGCTGAAGAGCTCGTAGACGAGGGCGATGAGTTCGGTGTTGGTTTTGTCGTGTTGGTATCCAAGCAAGTGTTTACTTGTTCGGTTGTAATGTTTTGATGAGTAATTCCATTTACATTTCATAAGTATTTTATGTTGTATAGCATATTGACGAATGTTCAGTGATGTTCTAAAAGGATTAGAATGCACAGTTGATGATTGTTGAGATACTTGGACAATCTTGGGAAGATTGTAGTATTCGGATATTGTTGATGTCATTTTGGATATTCTTGGTCTGTGGTATGCATTTCGGAAGGATGTCCGGATAGAGGTATGTTTTATGGTAATCGTACATAGATGATTATGTACGAGAAAGTATTCGGTATTGAGGTATTATATGGTATTGTTGTGATACTGGGATTTTTATGGTATTATCGTGATATTAGGATTTTGACGAGAATCGTTGGATTACCGGAAGTGGTAAGGTTATCGTTGAGGTTATTATTCTCATGATGCATGGCATGTGAATATTTATGTTTATGTACTTGCGGTTATTTGTCGGGCATTATTGCTGACCCCGTTGTGGGACTTGTTTTTCAGGTATTGAGGGCTTTGATGGTAGCGGTCATGAGGCGAGGATTCCTTTACGATCGCTATGGCATATTGTTGGGGAATCATGTATTTTGTTTGTGTATATCATTATTGATGTATATGTATCTTGGACTGTATTTCTATCCGCTGCGTGAGTTCTTTCAAATGGCTTTCGGCTTTTTTGCCAACTGAGTTTCATTTCGAAAACCGATTCCCTTAACCAAGTTTTTGGCCTTGATCATTTTGACGGTAGTTGGTGTTTTCAAATGATTTTGTGAGTTTTGGAAAATACTACCGTCATCGGCCTTTTTGGGCATTTTTGTAAATGGTTTTTAGCCTGGTGGGTTCCGGCGCGGGGCCCACGACGTGTAATATTCCCGGGCTGAACCGGGTGTGTTACATTTTGGTCGGTACATGTCGGGATGAACCTAGACGGCTTTTGGAAAAGCCGAGTCAACACTGTTTAGCGCACGCTAAACGTTGAGTACAGTGAGGTCAGTAAGCTTCGTATGGCCGTTAGCGCACGCTATATAAGTGGTAGTGTACGCTAATTTATGTACTTAGCACACGTAAAAGGATGTTAGCGTACGCTAAGTCGAGACCAGGCAGAAACAGTAGACTGCAAGCCCGTTAGCGCACGCTATGAATATGGCCGTAGCGCGCGCTAATAACCATTTTCTATATATAGAACAGCACCCTTCTTCATTTTTCAGATTTCGCCACTTCCCATACTCGATTTCTGAGACTTAGAGAGTCACTCTCTCCATCCTAAACCTCTCATATCATCATCCTAGCTCGGGTTTGAAGATTTTAGACCAGTGGAGATTGGTGTTCAAGCTCTCGGTGTTAAATTTCTTCAAGTTTCTCCTTGTTCTTCACTATTTTGAGGTAGGTGATTCTTTACCAACTGGATTAAGTATTCTTAAGGATGTTTTGAGCATGTTTTGAGATTATCTAGTCAGTTAAATTCGTGCGTAGTCGAACATCATGTTGTTAGAAGAATATTTTCGATGTTTCGGTACTCCTTCATCGTTTAGAACATTGAACCTTGTAGTGTTTGAACTCCTAAGCACAATCATGAAGCTACAAAACCGATTATGGAAAGTTTATGGAGATTATTAAGTTCTTATGTATTACATAATGAAATTATACGTATTGGGACATTTAATGGATTGAACTTAGGATATTTTCTTGAAGAAGAAGATGAGTATCAAGTGAACCTAGTAATCAAGTTCTTGCGGTGTTCTACGGGGTAATTTCGATATATTAATTGGTTTGGATAAATGAAGAACATGATTAGAATCATTGTAAGAAGAATTATCCTGTGATGTATTAAAGAATCCGACCGTATGATACATTTGATCTTAGGCAGGATACTACGAGTTTTTGTCGGGTTAGCATCCTAATGTGATTCAAATCCGAATTGATATAGGGCAGCATAGTAAGCTCATGTGTTTGGGAATATCACGCCCTTTTTGATGTTCTTGATTATTAAACCGATTATCCGGAACCATTAGTTACCGGTGTTATTATTCGTTGAAGGTTCGGGTTTTGGTGGATTGATCGAGTGAGAGTTCTTCGAGCTGGTTGAAGATTTCTTCTTCATAGTAACAACCCTTATCGCCATTCTAAGGAAAGTATCGTATTTTGAAAGTTGTGAATAATTGATGAATTTGAACATGCATATGATTTATTCATGATTGTGATACGAGATTATTTTCACTGAATTGTCATGACATTTGCTATCGATTTGTTGTATATTCATGTTGATGAACATGTCCATTTTCTTGCATATGTGTATGCATAGTTGTGTTGTGTGTAAGTTGTGATGATCTGAAGGGATCAAGCGATCTATGATGAGGGCGTTGGATCTGATGTCCACCTCGTGTTGGTCCGACGGGATCATCTTGGGATCTATGCTGAGGGCGCTGGATCATTGGACGGGTTTTTCCACCTCGTGTTGGTCCGACGGGATCATCTTGGGATCTATGCTGAGGGCACTGGATCATTGGAATACCCATATTGTGTTAATGGAATCTTGTGGATTTGCATTGTTGGATTCCGGTAGCGGAAGTCCGTATTGTGTATTTTGTTATGCATTGTTGTTGCATACTCGATTTGTTTAATATGATACTTGTACTAGCATCGTTTTGCTAACCCCTTCGAGGGTGGACATTTGTTTTGATATTCAGGTAGCCGAGGAGCGGGAAAACGGACACAGTACCAACGTGACGGCGAAGGGGCTCAGTGATGTTTATTGTTATTGTGACTTGTCTTTTTGATTATTTCCAGTACTCGAGTACGTGTGTTTTATTAATATTTCGAGATGGTTGTATTAATGAACTCATTTTATCTGTTGAAACCGGTCTTGTATTTTAAACTTTTATGGTAATGTTGTATTATAGTTACATTTCTTCTAATTAGCCTTGTAAATCCTTACTTAAAGGGTTTACGGCGCTGTAATTATTCCGAATATCTCGGGGTGTTACACGGAACTAGATGGAACACTGTTCGACAAGGAAGGCATAGCCGAATCACTTCCTGAGTTACCTGACATGGCCGCCCCACCGGCTGCGCCACGTCCCCTACCGCGTTTGCGTCCTCTACCAGCAGGAATTCTGAAGAAGTAACGGGTGAGTACAATTCAAACGCAAAACGCAACAAGATACCAAGAAAGGAATAGAACAGAACAACGTAACGAGTTAAGTTAGGAAAAACTTACGAGCACCGGCGTACTGAGATGATGGCATGGCAGTGATACTGTTCAAAAACGACACTCGACTAGACCCAAATAACCGACAGCCTAGGTATCCATAAACCTAAGCTCTGATACCATATTCTGTAACACCCCAAAGACGTTCAGGGCATATTACAGCGTCGTGGACCCCACACTTTGGAATCCACCAGGCTAACAAACCGACCCGATAAACAACAAAGACATACATCATCAATACGCGGACAATTTCTCAATCCACGACATTCAAAATAAAAGACTGAAATCCGACAATACAATCTGACATCAAATCCACTCCCAAAACGGGTACACAAAATTAATAAATTCAATAAGGAAGTACTCAACTACTTAAATCCATGACATAGTAAATAAATTCAAAACAGGACACCAACAGACAACCGCTAAAAAGTATCATGCTTGCCCATCATCCTCATACAGCTCGTATGCTCGCTTGTCTCCAAGACCTGTACCTGAAATACAAAAAGTATTTCCCCCATTTAAGGGGTTAGCGATAACTGTTAGTGCAAGTACAATCCATTTGAACTACATTCTAATCAGATGAATAAATGCGTCAAAAATCATTTTAGAAATCATTTATATTCCGGAATGTTCACAAAACACATTTCTCTAACAAAACAATTCAAAGTTAACCGTTAGTATGAGACTCACGGCCACCGTACCCCGCAGAGCCCCGTTGGACATCCCTGGGTGGTCAACCACAGTTCGTGATACGCACACACACGGCAATACGTATCCCTAGAGGGCCCGTCGGACCGTCCCTAGGTGAACATACACATATCCATCCACAACAACCACGAATAACCATAATTCAAATACTAGAACATGTAAACAAATGTAAAGTACTTGCCTTTGAGACATCTTTGAAGAATCGGGAATGAAAAACGACTACGAACGGTCCGGGTGGAAAACGATGGTTCCTAAACGAAGGATCAACATAACTCAGTCCTAACGGACAACAATAATCGAATGGAATATACCCATAACCCCAATTACAAGCTATGACAATAAACGTTCAATCGATACGGGCGAGGATTTACGCAAAATCTACCCGAATCGATAATTCACGGATTTAACTTGATGAAAACAGATGGGAATCACCCAACAACAACAATCGGTGAGGAATAATACAACATATATGGACAATTCGGAATAACTCAAGAAAAACCCGAAAAAAAACCCCAAATTTGACAAGCTAGGGTTCCTGAAGAAAATACCTCAGATTCGGACGATGGAGGATGATTACGCTGATGATGATATATTAGCACGAGCCTACGATGATGGAATTTGAAGAAAACTCCGATCAAAACTGGTGGAATCGCCTCAGGTGTCGCCCGGACGAAGAAAACGAAGAGAAAAGAATGAAAATGGGGTTTCTGGCATGCCCGCTGTTCTTAAAACAATGGGCTGTTACGGCCGTAACAAGTGTTACATTACGGCCGTAACAAGTGTTACATTACGGCCGTAACGAATGGGGTGTTACGGCCGTAACACCCTGCTGGACAGCAGTCTGGAAGCTACTGTCCAAATTGTTCTGGACGACTCCGAAACTCGGACCTGTTATCGAACCGAAAATATGGCTACGAAGAATATTCGATGACCAGTCTAACCGTTACAAGAAAACATCATTCCGACTACCCGGGAATCCGAAATACGACAACGAATATGGATTTCCCTAAACTTATAGGAAATTACAAAAATGGCACAAGTGCCCAAAAATCACGATACGGCGTCGGATTAACCAACTGAAAGTCACAACACGAACAACTCAACCATACAAACTTATGCAAACAAAGAAACTACGAAAACGAACGAGTTTTACGAGAATCGAACGTACATACGGCAAAACATGATATAAAATGGAATCACGTAAAAACATCACCAAAACTCGTCCAAATGGAAAAACTCCAAGAATAAAGTAGATTCAAAATGTCGAAACGGTTACAAGCGAGTCGATGAAAATGGATATATACCAAAAATAGAAACTGTTAAAAATGGAAAGATACAGATATTACAACGGGTCCGGCGGATCCGAATCCGGATCCGGATTTTCTGAGCATGTTTAAACTAGAGAGGTGTTTGTACTCAAAAAAATAAAAACGTTAATTTTACACTTCAAAATAGGGGTGAGCAGAAAAACCGACAAAACCCGATAATACCGAAAATACTGAAAAAAATGAAACCGAAAAACCGAACCAATAAGATATTGGTATGGTACGGTTCTTAAAATTTTGAAAACCGAATTATGCGGTTCGGTTTCGGTTTTAGATATGGATCCCGACTTTAAAAACCGAACCGAACCGATAAAACAGATGATTATTCTGCAGACTTTGTTTTTTCTTTGTGCAGGTTGTTATGAATTGATGGACTTATGGCGAGGAAATTCAAGACTTTTGTTTAATCGATATTGACTTTGAATCCTTAGTTATTATCATGTTATCAAGTAGATTTTATTTTTATTCAAGCTTTGAAGTGTAATAATTATGTCTAAATCCTTCATTTGAACTTACAATTGTCTGATTTAGCAAGTAGTTCAATTTGGCCCCAAGGCAGCTCAACTTAAGTGGCCAATTTAATCAGCCCATTGACACCGAACCGTTACCGAACCGACACCGAAACCGATCACACCGAGCCGATTAAAAACCGAATTATTTCGGTACTCAAATGCTAGATACCGATAAGATGCGGTTCAGTATCGATTTTAGCTAGAAACCGTACCAAACCGAACGGAGCTCACCCCTACTTCAAAATATATTTTTGACTCAAACCACCCGATATACTCTTGATATATATAAATTGATTACACACAAATCCTAGTATCTCACTTTTCCTTCTTCCTCTTATCAATGCCGCCGCCCCCTACCTCTTTTCTTTCCTCTCCCTCGTTCTGGTTATTTTTCACGCCTCTCCCTCTTTCACGCCTCTCCTTTTCTTTGTTTTTTTTTTTTCTTTTTTTCTCGTCCAATTTTGAGGCTCTATAAGCAGTCTCGAAGAAGGGCAATGACGGCCTTTCCACTGTCAACGGGTACCCAGTACTAGACATCGTCCCCCTCGACGAATCTATCTCCTCCGCGCTGCTTCTCCCCAAGCCGCTCAGCACCGCAGACCTGTCACCGGCGCCGATGCACGGCTCCAAGCTCCGCGGGGCCTTCCAAGACGTCCCCAGAGTGTACAGTGAGGCAGTCGCCGGCAAAGCCTACCCGAATTGCGAACCCAGCTACCAGTTCGAAGTCTCCTTCAAGCCGTCGAGCTCTGGATCGCCGATAGACATTTAGCCGGTTGAGAACTCCCTAAGCAGCTCGATCCACTGCATCATCGCCCTCAAGTGCCTTCTCGTCGTCCACCATGCGGCCCCTTCATCCTCCAAGACCAGATCTCATTTTTTCAACCGACAATCATGATGTTTTTTTGTTGTCGTCTTCCCTTTTCTTGACTTCTTCTGCAATTTTTAGGTTATTTTTTCCTGTTCATATTTTGAGAATTTTCAGTTTACCAATGAAAAAATATATTAATATAACTTTTTCGGTTAATTTTAAATTTTATTGGAGCTTTGTTTGTTTATACGTTACGTATATTTTGTGGGATACGCACATGTGCGAGTTTTTAATATTCTGAATTACCCATTGGTAATCAAAATAACCATCGGTAATCTAAAATACCTGTCAGCATCTCTTGGTTGGTGGTAACGGGACGTGATCTGTGACGGTGAAAATATCAGTCGGTAAGTTGTTATCATATGATAATTTAAAATACATGTCGGTAATCTGAATTACTAGTTAGTTATTTGGTTAACTGTGGTAATTGGTAATGCCGGTGATGTTCAAAAATACAATTTTTAATATTAAAAGAAAAATCAAGAATAGTTGGGATGATCGACCGTCCAGGGAAAAAAATTTAAATCAAGAACAGTTGGGATGGTCGACCATCCAAGAAAAAATATTCTGATGATGGCTGTCGGTGATCTGTCGGCGACGACTGGTGGTCGCCGGCCATCGTTCAGCTGCGGGCGGTGATTGTTCGGCCGGGATGGTCGTCCGTCAGTCTAAATAATATTATTTTATGTATGTGTATTAAGTATAAGAGGAGTTGGATTTTGAATAGCAAGATTAAAGTTATTGAATTTTGGAAAAAATACCTCTTTACTTTTTACCTTTGATCATTCCCCCTTAAGAAAACTAAGAAAAATATTTTTTGGAGCAGATTTAACTTCTGTATTAGCTTTTGTTTTATTGATCGACTGCACGTGCGAATAAACGACACATTCGATCTTCACGGTGCTTGTGGGCAAAATAAACGACACTAAGCAAAATCAACCAAGTACGTTTCTAAACACGGAAGTTCTACCGTACCTCTTAGGTACAATACACATAGGTATCGATTCGCCGTTGGATGTATGCGAGATACATATTAATCATCGGATAGTTTTAGGAATTTTTCACGTTCTTTAATGATGTGGCAGTAGATTGGTTCAAAAATCACTAGTATGATACCTAAGAAGTTATATTATTTGGTAGTCATACCACTTATGACTTATTATTTAATAAGGTATTAAATAATTGTCAACATAATATAAGCATGTTGGGTCACACATACGACAACTAAAGCTAAGCAGAAATAATTAATAGATATAATATTCGATATTATATTTATTAACAAAATTGAATAATAAGTAATATATAATATATGATATTATATATTATTTAATTATATCAGCGGGGAAAGATAATATAATATTGGATATTATATTTATTAGAGAATTAAATAATAAGTAATATATAATATAAAATATCATATGTATTGTATTATTTAATAAGTTGAGAATTCAAGAAATACTTTAGAGTGACTTTCAGGATTTACTTAGTATAAATAAAGAGTCTTGGACAAGGAGTTGTCATAAGATTAAAATTACACAACCCTAATTGTGCGAGAGAAAAATCGCCCTCTCCCTCTTCGGGTTCGGCCTAAATCTTTTATGTCCGGGAAGTCCATTTCGGCCATCCCCGTCTTCGTTCCGTAGTTGATTTTTACCAACAGTACAAATTCTTCTTGCAAGGTATTATCTGTTATACTGTTTATCAACAATATTCGTAAGGATCTAGCAATCCGGCTTGTACCAGTTGTTCGTGTATGGGTCACCGAAAGAGGAAGTGGATATTAATCAGCTTTTGATCCGGGTTACAGATCTGTTTTTTTGAATTAAGGTAATTCGACGAACTCTTTATAAATCAATTAAATTACTGTATGAAGATCCTCATCTAGATTTTTCACTAATTATTTCCGCTGCGTTTTGATCATATTTATTGTATTAGATACATGTAAGACCCAACAAGTATCCACAAATTTATGCTTAGATCTGGACTATATGTAAATAACGATGTTCAATAATAAACATCAATCAAGTATATAATTAAGTAAATACATGAAAGTATTCAAAAGTTTTTTCATTCACATTTCATTGTTACATATTAAAACAAAATAATTTAGCACGAATAACAAGTATTCGATTGCAAAATTCAAATAACTAACATGCTACTTGCAAGTAATCAAACTACTCATAACACCATGACTCGCATTCCAAATTCAGAAATTCGATATTGCAAGAAAATGTACAAAAACCTACTCGAGGGACTCAAATCTGAAACTTCAAAAGTAATTTGTCGCGCACCTCAACAAGTCAAAAACGCCAATCATGAAAAGGGAATCAGGTCGATCGCCCAAGCCACCGCAGTTTAAGTCCACCTCCGCAATGTTTTGCCACCACAACCGCCGTGAATTCAAGATAAAGAGAGAAAGAGTTTGCGGTATGTGTATATATGATGGTTTTTCTTCACATTTTTTCTGCTAGGTAATTCAATTTTTCTTGAAAACTGGATATTTTGTCTCCCTTACTTTACGACGTATACAATATGTTACACACGTGCAAATACTCCCTCTTTGTTTTATTTTCGTAAATAAAGTGTAATTATTGTCTGTATACGTATATATATATATCTATAATATAAAGAACAATGATGTTTATTGATCGTCGTAATGTGCACATGAAAAGAATGTTATTTCTCTCTCGTCCTCTTCCTTTTGTGTTGATTTTTGATAATAATAACAATATCAAAATGTCCAAATTTAGAAAAAAAAAACACTTAGAATATTAAATTAATTAGAGGAACAATTAGTATTCAAAAAGAAATTCTTTCCGTTAGATGTCCGATAGGTCACCGGCTGACAAGTTTTTCCTGCGGGCCACCGCCAGCGATCGACCAATTTTTTTTTAACGCCAGACCCTCTAGCCTGCTTTCTGGCGATACCGGCCAATTTATTTTTATTTTGTTTTTTAAGCCAAGTCCGCCGACCTGGTTTCTAGCGGGCCACCGCCGGCTGTCGGCCAATTTTTTTTATTTTTTATTCATTTACGCCAGGTCCATCAGCGATCAGCTAAATTTTTTTTAAGCCAGGCCCCCGGCCTGTTTTCCATCATTTTGGAACCAACAATTTTTTATAGGAATATAATTTGATTATTTAATTATTTTAATTTAATTTATAGTACAACCACCGTGATATTATAGCACGAATTATCTCTTTTGTATATATAAACTAGGCAATTATATACAAGACTTGGGCCAATTGAAGAATTTCCTGGCCCATTGTTCTACGAGCTCTTTTTCTTTTAGACAACCATCTAGAGGTGGCCAAAAAAATCGGAACCGGGAACCGAACCGTGAAACCGGACCGTATAGGACGGTTCTGGAACCAGAACCGTGTTAGACGGTTCCGAACCGGAACCAAAACCGTGTCCAGACGGTTCGGTTTCGGTTCCAGAAAATGTAACCGGCGGTTCCCGGTTCGGTTTCGGTTCCAGAAAATATAACCAGCTTCCTTCGAATCAGAATCGATCGGAATCGTGGAACTGCTCGGAACCGCCGGTTCACACGGTTCCGGAATCGGGAACCGTTGAAAAAAATAGAACCGGCCGTTTGCACATGGGGCTGCTTCCTCTGTTTTGATCCTGTCGCCGAGTTCCTTGGTGATGAGTGCTGATGGGATGCTTATGTCCATGCCTTGAATGTGAAATAGCAATCTGCAGCATGCCCCCATATAAAATGTAGTGTATATATATATATATATATATATATCCTCTGTCTGCAAGAAGGAAAACAGGAATGCCACCAGATGGCTTATTCTTCCAGCCTTGATTATTCTTCCAGCCTTGATTATTTCATTATAAAAACAATTAAAGTGAACTAAAAAAAATAAAAAATAGGTTCGAACCGAAACTGTAGCCCTAAGTTACCGGTTCGGTTTCGGTTCCCATTTCCGGAACCGTAGAACCGACGGTTCGGTTCCGGTTCGAACCGGAACCGGAACCGTGGCCACCTCTACAACCATCTCCGTGAACAATAAAGCCCGTATTCCCTCAGTTGATTGGTTTTTGTAATAAACCGACCGTTGAGTTAAGGAAAAAAAAAGAATAATGACCCAAAGATATAAACTGGAGAGATGTTTTATTAAAAAAACATAAAACTTTAATTTTACATTTCGAAACATATTTTTAACTCAACCATCCAATATACTCTTACTATATATAAGTTCATTACACACAAATCCTAAATATTATCGCACTTTTTCTTCTTCCTCTTATCACTGCCGTCATCCCCTACCCCTTTTCTTTCCTCTCCCTCTTTCTCGTTGTTTTTTCACCCCCTCTTTTTTCTTTGTTTTTTTCCTTTTTTTCTTGTCCAATTTTGAGGCTCTATAAACAGTCTCGAAGAAGGGCGACGACGGCGTTTCCACCATCAACGGGAACCCAATACTAGACATCATCCCCCTCGACGAATCCATCTCCTCTGCGCCACTTCTCCCCAAGCTGCTCAGCACCCTGGACCTATCACCGGTGTTGATGCACGGCTCCAAGCTCCCTGGGTCCTACCAAGACGTCCCCGAAGCGTACAGTGAAGCCGCCGCCGGCAAAGCCTACCCGAACTGCGAACCCAGCTACCAGTTCGAAGTCGCCTTTCAAGCCGTCGAGCTCTGGATCATCGATAGAACCATTTTTCCGGTTAAGAACTCCCTAAGCGGCTCGATCCACTGAACATCGCCCTCAAGTGCCTCCTCATCGTCCACCATGTCATCAAGTGCGTGTTGGGTTTTAGTAGAACTAATAAGATTTATGATCTCATCATATATCGAAATAGTGCAACGGGGGTATAAATATAATATGTAAAATCCTCCGAGGATCTAAGTATATTAACAAAGTACGAAGAACAAGATTGTTACCTCTTGTAGCGTGTTTTCGATCGATCCTTCTAGACACGTTGCAAGAAGCGAGCCTCTACGTTATCCACACAACGAACAAGTCCCGAGCGCCTAACGGATAGCTAGCTCCGATTCAATAAAGACTTCACTTAAATCAATTTGAATATAGGTATGTTCTTGATTATGGTAAGAACAAGAACATCAAGAATTTTATTCAAATGTTCTTGAACTTTGATCTAAAATAACAACTATGAATCTTATTCAATATGTTATTAAAGATCAAACTCACAAAATAATATGAAGATTAGATAAGTATTCTAAATACTTTTCTTGGTCAAAGAATCAATATTCTAAGAAATGTAGATATATTCATGATCCTTTTGATTATTCAACTCTTGAATATTATCTTCAAGACTTTTAGAGAGAAATATCAAAATCATATTTTTTATTCTCTCTACACAAATAATGTCTTCTCTTGTGTTTGGTGTGACAATATTATATAGCCCTCTACATGGCTAAGGTTCACCAACCATAATCAACTGGAACAAAATAGTTGCTCTGCTCGTTTAAATGTGTGACCCTGTAGGATCTAATTAATACAGCAATGAGTATAAAAATAATTTTACGACTCATAAATCATAAGCGGCCTCTAGGTAGATATTATGCCTACTCGCATTAAAAGAATTAATTCGACGGCACAAACGAAATCCTGTTACTGTATAATATTTAATCCTCTCGTCGTGCGATATCCTAATTAAGCATAAGCCATGGATAAGTCAATCTTATATAGCTTAATTAATATTCTTGATCTCAAGTTACAATTGTCCAATTCAAATATTTATCAATAACTCTTTATTGATCAATTTGAGCATGGCCATGCATTTAAACAATTTAACTTATCAAGGGCTCGTGGATATCTTCTCCGTTTTATAGGAGAGACAAGTCTCCTCTGGACAAACTACTCCTCTCTGCATAAATCGTACCGTATCCAATCACAAACTGTATGGTCTCTTGTTATAGAAGATGTTGGTATTGTGTTAAAATGCGATACTCATTATGTAGAAAACTGTAGTGTTTTTAAGTAATAAGGACTTAAATAATATATAACAATCAGAGGAATTATAATGATTTAATCTATATATAATTCTCTTTGTTAGGTCATATCCAATGCATTGTCTCTACATGTATCTATGACGTGATATAACATCTCATATTCATGACCAGTAAAACATAGCCATCGTATCATTATTATACTAGTAATCATATTATTAGGGATATCTAGAATAAATATTCTTTAATGCTTTAACGAGCTTTACTATCAAGTCACATACTTGATGATCGTAAGTAGAATATTAATTCAATAATATAATCAATATTATATATTAAATAATAATAAATGTCTCCACGTTATTATTAAACAGTAGACTTGGAGCATAATACTAACGATCTACCACTTGCACTTAGTCCTATACAGACATAAACTGAAGACCCATAGCCTTTATATGACCATCATTCTTCGCTTGAGAAAGCTGCTTGGTTAAAGGATCTGCGATGTTATTATCCGTGTGAACTTTGCATATCCTCACATCGCCACGAGTGACAATTTCTCGAATGAGGTGAAACTTTTTAAGTACGTGTTTGGATGCTTATTGTGATCTTAGTTCTTTAGCTTGTGCAATAGCTCTATTGTTATCACAGTGCAAATTTACTGGATCAACAATGCTAGGAACCACATCCAGTTCACCAATGAACTTCCTCATCCAAACAGCTTCTTTAGCTACTTCTGAAGCGGCTATGTACTCAGCTTCCGTTATAGAATCAGCTGTGGTTGGTTGTTTGGAACTCTTCCAGCTAACAGCACCACCATTCAAGCAAAATATATATCCAGACTGTGATTTTGAATCATCTTGGTCTGTCTCAAAACTGGCATCGACATAGCCATTAAGGAGCAAATCGCTATCTTGACCACCATATATCAAGAACATATCTTTAGTCCTTCTCAAGTACTTAAGTATGCTTTTGACTACGGTCCAGTGAGCCTCACCAGGGTCAGACTGGTATCTGCTGGTTGTACTTAATGCAAATGATGCATCCGGTCTAGTACATATCATGGCATACATGATAGATCCTATAGCCGAAGCATAAGGTATCAATCTCATTCTATCTCTCTCTTCCTTCTAACAAGGACTTTGAGTTTTAGTGAGTTTTATGCCATGTGACATAGGTAAGAACCCTTTCTTACTATTAAGCATACTGAACCATTTTAGTACCTTGTTAACATATGTACTTTGACTTAGGGAAAGAATTCTTTTAGATCTATCTCTATAAATCCTTATACCCAGTATATAGGCAGCTTCCCCTAAGTCCTTCATTGTAAAACATTTACTTAGCCAAAGCTTAACACTTTGCAAAGTAGGGATGTCATTTCCAATGAGTAGGATATCATCCACATAGAGTATTAGAAAAACAATTGCGCTCCCACTAATCTTCTTGTATACACAAGGTTCGTCTTGATTTCTAATGAAACCAAACTCTTTGATTTTTTCATCAAAATGAAGATTTGAACTCCGGGATGCCTGCTTCAAACCATAAATGGCTCTTAGAAGCTTACATACTTTATAAGGATTATTAGGATCGACAAAACCTTCGGGTTGTATCATATACACATCCTCATCTAACTTCCCATTAAGAAAAGCGGTTTTGACATCCATTTGCCATATCTCATAGTCATAGTATGTTGTGGCAAGTATAATTCTAATTGATTTCATCATTACGACTAGCGAAAAGGTTTCATCATAGTCAATACCATGAGTCTGTCTGTATCCTTTCGCCACGAGTCGTGATTTGTATGTTTGTACAATGTCATCCATATCCTTTTTCTTTGTAAAGATCCATTTGCAACCAATTGCTTTGGAACCTTCAGAAAGATCAAACAAAGTCCATACTTGGTTATCATACATGGATTGTATTTCAAATTTCATCCCTTCAAGCCAACTTTCACATTCAATGCTAGTAGTTGCTTCATTGTAGGTTGTGGGCTCATCTAGATCCATGAGTTCCACATTGTTGTCATCTGTGATGAGAAATCCATATCTCAGGTTCACGATGATTACGTATAGACCTACGCAGAGCTGGTATAGAAGAAATGGTCTCAACATCTCTATGTGAGTTTAAAAGCAGTACAACATCATTGAATGGAGACCAAAAGCAGTACTCGAGTACTCAAAAACCATTCAAGTACAACATCATTGAATGGAGGAAATAAAAAACATAACCAGTGACAAGACACAACATCACACTTGTCCATCATCTTCATGCCGACCTGGTACGTGCCTATCCGCTCTCGTGAATCCTGAAATACATGAAAGGTATTTCCCTCATAAAAGGGTTAGCCGTCGAATAGCTAGTACAAGTATATCGAATATGAAACACAATACTTCTCGACAATAAAGTAAATGTAATCATCATTTCATCAACTCAAGACTAGTATTCCGGAATAACTAAATCTCATAGCATTACATTTCACTACATACGTGATTAACCGTGGAACCGCACCAAAAGCAACGGAACCCTCAAAGGCCCCGTCGGACCCTCCCAGAGTGGTTAAACCAAAATATTCGCGGAACCGCACCAAAGGCTACGGAACCCTCAGAGGACCCGTGGGTCCATACCAGAGTGAATATATACATTCATGCCATTCATATACCTTACTTTCAAAGTCAAAAACGTACAATCATAAACATCTACTTGCCTTTGAGACATCGAGAATCGGAAGGAAAAGAATACAAGTTCGGTAGGTCCAAGAACGCACTTTCGTCACCTAAACGATTCATAAGGAATATGATAATTAATAATCCATACTCAAATCACACGAAGAAACTCCCAAAACCCGCCTACGATTCACAAAACTACAAGGATAATCACCTAGAGGTTTGGAAATCATCCAAACCCTCTCAAGTCCGAATAAGGTACAAAACCATCCATATAATCATAGGGGAAACATGGGTACGGGGTAGATACATCATAATCTCAAAGATCTCAAGCTCCAAAATGGATAAATCGGACAAATCTAACAAAATCCCCAAAAATTCCCCAAACTAGGGTTTTAAGGAATTTACCTTGATTTGGAAGGTAGAAATGGATTAGATGTGTAATATTTGTTATTCAACCAAAGAGGATGATAGTTGATGAAAGATCCCCCCCCCCCACGCCTCCAAATCACCTTCTCAAGTTCTCCCGTCGGAAAGGAGTGAAATAGATGAAAAATGACGAAGAATAAGGTTGACCCTCACTTATATCCTGTGCCTGGTTAGCGCGCGCTAAAATTCAGGGTTAGCGTGTGCAAACGGGTCACCCTGTAGTCCAATAGCTTCTGACCTGCGACGTTAGCGCGCGCTACCACACCTTAGCATGCGCTAACAGGTATCCTGCAAAAATTCCAACTCACTGCCCAAACCCATTAGCGTGCGCTATATCTGGGCACTAGTGTGCGCTAGGCAACACCTATAGTGTGCGCTGGCCCAGGCCTAGCGTGCGTTATCTGCTAGTCCAGAAAACAGAAACACCCCACTGCCCCTGTCGATTCAGCCCATTAGTGTGCAATACGGGCGATGCTAGCGCGCGCTACTCAACACGAATAGCGTGCGTTAGCTAATGCCTAGCGCGCGCTAACTGCTAGTCTAGAGAGCAGAATCAGCTACTGTCTCTGCCATGCCCGGACCGTTAGCGTGTGCTAAGACTCAACGCTAGCGTGCGCTACTCAACAGAAATAGCGTGCGTTAGTTAAGGCTTAGCGTACGCTATCTACCTATCTCACAACACCGCCGTAAGGTCCAAACAATTCGAACATAATCCGAAAGGTACGAAACTCTAAAACCAACATCGAAAACATCTCAATAAGTGTTTACAGAGCGACAATAGTGAAGGAACATCAGAGCCAACAATTCATATAAAGTATGGGTACTCATTCTCCCCCTCTAAAAAGAAGTTTCGTCCTGAAACTTAAGAAATAAAAAGTTCGGGGTATTCCGATCGCATCTTCTCTTCCGTCTCCCAAGTCGCCTCCTTGAGTCCATGCCTCGACCATTGCACTTTAATCAATGGGATGATTTTGTGCCGAAGCTGCTTCTCACGACGTTCAAGGTTCTTCACCGGTCTCTCCGAAAAGCTAACATCCTCAGCTACGTCAATCTCACTATATTCGATAACATGACTTGGATCCGGCACGTACTTCCTCAACTGAGAAACAAGAAAAACGTTATGGACATGACTCAAGGCTGGAGGCAGCGCCAAGCGATAAGCTAAATCTCCAACCCTGTCCAAAATTTCAAACGGTCCGATATACCGCGGACTAAGTTTACCCTTTTTCCCGAAGCGGAAAACTTCTCTGGTCGGCGACACCTTGAGTAGAACATGATCTTCCACTTCGAATTACAAAGGTCGACGACGAGTATCAGCATAAGATTTCTGACGACTCTGGGCAGTCAACAATCGGTCTATGATAATAGAAATCTTCTCCTTAGTTCCTGTCAACATATCCAGTTCCGTTCCAACTAACTCCGAAGCCTCGTCCCAACATAATGGCGATCTGCACCGCCTACCATAAAGTGCCTCGAAAGGTGTGATCGACGCATGCCAACTATTATTGTAGGCAAACTCGATCAACGACAAATGAAGTTCCCAATTATTACTCCAGTCTAGGTCAGAAGCCCGCAACATATCCTTCAACGTCTGAATCGTCCGCTCCGTCTGATCGTCTGACTGATTATGAAAAGAAGTGCTCAATCTCAACTCAGTGCCCAAAGCCTGATGAACGGCTTGCCAAAAATGCGTCACGAAGCGACCATCTCGATCGGAGACAATAGTCTTAGGGGCACCATGCAATCTCACAATCTCAGCTATAAAAGTTCAAGCCAATCTCTCCGGACCTCAAGTATCCTTAATACCTAGGAAGTGTGCAGACTTGGTCAACCGATTGACGATTACCCAAATCATATTCATTCCGGTTCTAGTTCTCGGCATCCCCGAAGTAAAATCCATAGAGATATCTTCCCACGTCCACTCGGGAATGGGAAGCGGCTTCAACAACCCACCGGTCGTTGATGTTCAATCTTGACTTGTTGACACGTCAAGTACCGTAATACAAACTCTGTGACATCTTTCTTCATATTATTCCACCAAAACTTCGCTTCAAGTCCTTGTACATCTTACTTGTTTCGGGGTGGATAGAGTAAGGCGTAGCATGAACTTCTTGGAGAATTCTCTACCTCAACTCTAGATTATTTGGAACACAAAGCCTGCCCTGAAATCTCAGAATACTATCCTCATGGACCATAAAACCAGGGGCTTTTCCTTTAATTACATCTTCCTTCAGTTGAGAGATCATCGGGTCACTCCACTGTTTCCCGTTGATGTCGTCAACTAAGGACGAAGTAATTTCGAGAGTGCACAACTGTCCTTGCACTCTTTGAAGCAAAACTTCTATTCCTTGCTCGATTAAATCCTGACAAATCTTTGTCTGAGATGTAAGAACCTCGAGCATCTGAAGCGATGCCGATTTGCGGCACAAAGCATCTGCGACGACATTGGCCTTTCCCGGATGGTAAAGAATTTCCAAATCGTAATCCTTGATCAATTCCAACCAACGTATCTGCCTCATATTCATCTCTTTCTGACTGAAAATATACTTTAAACTCTTATGATCGGTATAATTCCGACACGGAGAGCTATACAAATAATGCCACCAAATCTTAAGTGCAAATACAATTGCGGCCAATTCCAAATCATGAGTAGGATAGTTCATCTCATACGGCTTAAACTGTCGTGATGCAAAAGCTGTCGTTTTATCGTACTGCATAAGCACACATCCAAGCCCTTGTCCTGAAGCGTGGCTATAAACTACAAATCCTTCACTGCCCTATGGTAAAGCTAAAATCGGCGGTGAGGTCAAACGTCTCTTCAGCTCATCGAAGCTCTGCTGTCTCTCAGCCGTCCAAACAAACTTTTCTGTATTCTAGAGTAATTGCGTAAGCGGCCGAGCGAGTTTCGAGAACCCCTCGACAAAGCGACGGTAATACCCAGCAAGACCAAAAAATCTACGAACTTCCTTAACATTTTTAGGCGGCGCCCAGTCTAGCACTGTCTGCGGGTCTACACGAACCCCTTCGGCCGAAACCACATGGCCGAGAAACATAACTTCCTTCAGCCATAACTAACATTTCGAAAATTTTGCGTAGAAGTGTTTGGATCTCAAAACATCTGGTATCAAACGCAAGTGTCGGGCATGCTCCTCCTTATCCCGAGAATAAATCAAGATGTCGTTAATAAAGACGACCACACATCTGTCCAGGTATTCTATGAATATCTTGTTCATTAGTTGCATGAATACTGCCGGTGCATTAGTCAATCCAAAAGGTATGACCACAAATTCATAATGTCCGTATCTCGTCCGAAATGCAGTCTTCGGAACATCGGATTCTTTCACCCGGAGCTGGTAGTATCCTGATCTCAAATTAGATTTTGAGAATACTACGGCTCCCTGCAACTGATCAAATAAATCATCTATACGAGGCAAAATGATACTTGTTCTTGATGGCCACTTTGTTTCGTTCGCGGTAATCAATGCATAAACGTAGTGAACCATCCTTCTTCTTCACAAAAAAAAAAACAAGCGCGCCCCAAGGCGAAGCGCTCGGTCTGATGTATCCTTTCTCCAATAGTTCTCCTAGTTGATTCTTCAATTCTTACATCTCGGAAGGTGCCATCCGATAAGGTGCCTTAGAAATCGGAGCCGCGTCAGGCTCTAAATCCACATAAAATTCTATCTCTCGATCCGGCGGTAATCCCGGGAGGTCGTCTGGAAAAACGTCTGGATACTCATTAATAACTGGAATCGAAGAGAAATCGACTTCGTTCCCTTCCGATTTCAAAGCATAACACCAATAGCCCGTGTAACCTTTATTCAAGAGTTTTACGGCCTTCATGGCGCTGATAAGCAACTTATGTTGGCCCGATTTACGCCCCATGAACGAGTACTAGGAACCATCTCTGGTCATCATAGTGATAATCTTAGTGCGGTAATTCATAATCGCTTGGTGACTGTCAATCCAGTCTTCACCGAGGATCACATCATCGCCCTCGATATCAACCACAATCAAGTTCGATAACCAATCAATACCGGCTATGCTCACCGGAAAATCTCTAATCTCCCGATTCCACGATTCTATCCCCGCTAGGCAGTTTCACAATGAAAGGATCGCAAGCAGTCATACAATTTATATTCAAACGACGTACACACTCCAAGGAGATGAAAGAATGTGTAACACGCGAATCAAAAAGTACACGAACTGGATGAGATAAAATATGAATGGTACCTGGGACAACCGCCGCATCGGGTTTATCTTCTCGACGCATCTCATAGACTCGTGGATGTGCTGAACCGACGCTATGTAATACCCGGTCGTAATCCATTCATTATCATTCAGTAATTATCAGTCAGTAATTGTCACT
The DNA here is from genome assembly GCA_033398695.1 of Orobanche coerulescens. Taxonomy (NCBI): domain Eukaryota; kingdom Viridiplantae; phylum Streptophyta; class Magnoliopsida; order Lamiales; family Orobanchaceae; genus Orobanche; species Orobanche coerulescens. The sequence goes on from CM065813.1 coordinate 42,331,096, forward strand.
CAGTAATTTTTCACTCATTGATAATCATTCATCATTCATGATTCATTCATTTGCGTTCATCGTGGGCGTGTTATAACCATGTATCAGTTACCGATCATCATTTCATCTCCGTTTATGGATCGAGACGGGAGTATTAACATTATCATTGTGATTGGTAGTCTTGTGCTGGAAGTTTCATCTTTGGACTTGTTCACTTTCACATACGTATGGTTTTTCGGATCATTCATCAGTCGTAGCGAGGAATCGGAATTATCGGATTTTCATCATGTCCAGCATTGAGTTACGGCCGTAAGGATTGTAGGTTACGGCCGTAACATGGGTTCGTTGATTGTCAGGCCTTTTTGGACGAACGGGACTTACGGCCGTAAGGTTTCGGAATACGGCCGTAAGTTGAGCAGGTACGGCCGTAAGGCTTGGCCGATTACGGCCGTACGTGTCGAGCAGGGTGCCCAGGCATTTTTGGCTGAAGGCGAGTTACGGACGTAAGGGTTGCGGCATACGGCCGTAAGGCGAGGGAGATACGGCCGTAAGGCTTGGCCGGATACGGCCATACGTTACAGGCAGGGTACCTGGTCATTTTCGACGAAGGGGGCTTACGCCCGTAAGTTTGGCCGGATATGGCCGTATCATCCGAGTTACGCCCGTAAGGTGTGCGGGTACGGACGTAAGGATGCCGGCAGATGTTTTAGACGAGGGCGAGTTACGCCCGTAAGTCAGGGCGGATACGGCCGTAAGGCTGTCGGCAGGTTTTTGGACGAAGCCGAGTTACGGCCGTACGAGTTGGCCGGTTACGGACGTAAGTCCGTTGACCTGGGATGTTACGGCCGTATGAAGGCCGAGTTACGGTCGTAACTTCCGGCAGTTTATATAGTGTTGGCCGGGACTTTTTCTTCATTTTCACTTTTTTCTTCCATCTTGTCTGAGAGAGAGCTTGGGGGGAAGGGATTTTCCTTCATCAAACACTTGAGTACTTGATTTTCTTCATTTCCATTCGATCGTAAAGCTTGGATACTCGATTTAACTCGTGTTCATCGAATCGAAGTGGTTGGATCTTCAAGAGGTAATTTCTTCAACATCTTGGATTTCGATTTTGTATTGGAATATGATGTTTTGGACGTTATAATCATGTTATATGGAGGGATATGCATATGGTTATGAGTTTGTATAAAGATTCAATGGATTATCGAAGGATTTTCCAAGAACACTTTGAATATTGAGTTGGATTTGGGGGTTTTCGATTAATTGTTGTTGAAATCACGATTTTAGATTTTCATAATGGATTATTGATCGTATTGAAGTGGTTTTGTTGGTTTGAAACACTTCTTGGGGATTTGATGTTGGTGTTATTGAGGTTTGATTATAATCAATCGAAGTTGGCCACATAGTGTTCGATATAATGCCCCAATGAACTTGGTTTAGTCGTTTTGACGCCTTGAGTTCGTTATAATTGTGTTTGATTCGTTTATTGAGCGGATTGTTGGTAATTGTGTTATTCAAGGTTGTTCGAGCGTCCGACACTTCATTTAGGACATTTGTTCGTGGAAGGACATTATTCATCGGTATTGTGTAAGTTAATTCTTACTCGGTTAAAAGGATATTCATTTCCTTTTGTTGTTGTTCATTCATAATCATAACTCATTCATCATTGTATTAACCGTATCAAAACTTGTCATTGTCAATTAATCACTCCAGTCACAAGGAACGACGGTTCCAATCATTTCATTGAGCTATCATTCATTTCACTATCATTTCATCTCGGTGAGTCATTATTCATTTCCGATGTCACTTTTGTTATATCGTGGCATTCCGGTCATCTTCGTGCCGTCGTTGGTATGTGTGGATTTTCATGTCGGGCACGTTTAAGTCGTGTGTTGGTTGTTGGCCTCACATCGACGGTGCACACGAGTCATATGCCTCGTGAGATCGACAGGTACAAGACCACACGTGTATTCGATCGATACTCGTTGGTGGCTTGTGCACGGACACATTTCCATCCCGGCGTAGTGTGGCGCCACCCTTTGAGCCGCATCATAGTTGATTCATATAGCATGTTTGATTGCGTATGTTTCGGCAGATATTTCATAACTTCGATATAATCATGATTGTGTATTTTCAACCTTGAGGATTGTTGTTCTGTGTAACTGACCCCGTTTGGGGATTTTGTTTTCAGGTCTTGGCAAGGCAAAGGCACGGGGAGAGCACGTTGACGGCGAGGAGTCCCAATGATACTATAAGGGGACCCCAGTCTTTTCAGTCATTTATGATTCCTTCATTTATTCCGCTGCAGACATTCCGTTTGAATACTCATTTCACTCAGTGTTGTATATTTTATCTTCATATAAAATATACATGTATTCGGTATTATCCTGGATGTGTTGTACGAAACTCCTCATCGGAGTAATTATTGTTGTAATGTGGTTCGGTACTACATTTCCCCTGTGTAATTCATTCATTTTCACTCGGCTAGTGGGTCCCAGTCGGGGGTCCACGGCACTATAATGTCCGCCTAGTTTGGGGTGTTACAGAGTTGGTATCGGAGCGTGGTTTTGAATACTACCTTCCGAGTCATGTATCATTTGAAATCATCGTCATCAGACTAGTATCATTGGACTTTCGCGTCACGTGTGACCTGTGCAAATGCCGAGCCAATCGCATCAAAGAACTGTAAGATTTCTAACGCCATGGTATAATTTCTGGCAATAGTCATTCATTCATCATTCATCAATTAACAATCCTCAAACATCATCATTCATTGTGATTAGGACGATCATGTTAACTCATGAATCACTTAATTCATTTCATTACTCAGTTAATGATCAGGACGATCATGTTAACTCATTAATTACTCAATTCATTTCATTACTCAGTTGTCAATCTGGATGATCATATTATTAATCTTGTTAAGTTGTTCAAGATAATCATTTCAAGAATTTCATCAGGTAATGATGTCACTTCAGTAAATCATTCATATAATCGCTAAGTTAGAGCATGTATACTCATTTTCATCATCTCATGACATAATCATAACGTGATAATTATGCGGGAAATATAATCGTTATGCGACCTTCCTACTTCAGTATGGGGAGAGCTGTCAGGGGATGCATGGGGAGAGGCCGCGGTGCGGGCCGAAACCCCGGAAATAATCACTCGCTGTCGGTAAATCGTACCCAGGACTCGGCTCGATCAGAAGATGTTCGGGTTGATCCACTCACTTTTATGCAGGCCATGATGACCCATGTGCAATTGCTCAATCATCATTGCGCCACTCTGGCCGGATTAATCGAGAGAACTCTTCCGTATGAGCCTGCTGCTAAGGAAATTGCTGAACAACAACCTTCATCTGTCAGCAAGAAATCAGCGAAGCGTAATCAATCCGAAGGTGGTCAGTCAACCTTCAAGAAGCCTCGTGTGAGTCCTATCGTTTCTGAGCGACCTCCTACGGCGCATAATCGTGCGGGATCTCAGTCCCGAGCAGCCAGTTCGGCCATCACCTGTTTCAACTATGGAGCGCCGGGTCATTACAGCACTAAGTGTCTGAAACCGTCTATCACGTGCCATAATTGTGGGAATTTTGGGCATAAGGCCCGTTTTTGCCGAAAGGACTCCAAGTCGGCTCCGGCGGCATCTCAGGCCCCGAAGCAATCAGCAATTTAGAATCAGACTGCTCTGTCAACGACGTTTAAGACAATGGAAGCAAATGGAGTTGGAGCTCATATTTATCAGACGGTAGCGTCCGGTTCGGGGGCCGGCAAGTCCCGGATTCATGTGATGAAGAGGATCGACGATCCGATGGCCCGAATGATCTCAAGTATACTCGTAATTTTATTTCAACCTATGTGTCCCTTTTGGATACTGGTGCACCGCATTCATTCATTTTCGAATCATGTTTGAATAGACTTATTTTGAGATAGTCCTATTTCTTGTGGACATCATACCATCGGTCTACCTGGCGATGGAAGAATTTTCGGAAACCATACCGAATTAAGCTTAATGACCGCGATTGGTTGGTGGACCTAATCGTGGTGGACTTACCTTAGGACGATGTAATATTGGGTGTTAATTAGATGGATCGTCACGATACCATCCTTAGTGATCGTAAGCGTTTGGTCACTATCATTTCAGTCGTTGGAGACGAGTGTGTGTTTCAGGGAAGTAATCCCCGTTGTTCCAGAAGAATTATTATTATGGCGGAAGTAGGGAAATTCCTCAATCGAGTTGTTCAATCATTCATTGTATCATTTTCATCGATTTACTGTTTTAAGGCAATCGAGATGTTCAATCATTCATTGTATCATTTTCATCGATTGGTCTTTCTAAGGCAATCGAGTTATTCAATCATTCATTGTATCATTTTCATCGATTTGCTATTTTAAGGCAATCGAGATGTTCAATCATTCATTGTATCATTTTCATCGATTTGCCGTTTTAAGGCAATCGAGATGTTCAATCATTCATTGTATCACTTTTTATCGATTGACCATTCTAGGGCAATCGAAATGCTCAATCATTCGTGGTATCATTGTCATCGATTGACGATGTGTTTCCAGACGAGTTATCTGGTTTCCTTCACATAGAGTAGTGGAATTCAGGAGTGAGTTGGAGCCCGGTACTTCCCCGTTATCGAAGGCGCCGTATCGGATGGCCCCGACCGAAATGCAGGAGTTGAAGATTCAACTTGAGGAATAGTTCGAGAAAGGTTATCTCCGACCGAGTGTGTCCCCGTGAGGAGCACCAGTGTGATCTGTCAAGGAGAAGGTTGGCTCGTCTCGTGCGTGTATTAATTATCAGGAGTTGAACAGGGTGATGATCGAGATTAGTATCCTCTACCCCGTATTGATGATCTCTTAAATCAACTTCAGGGAACTTCAATATTTTTCCTAGATCGACTTAAGATCTGGATATCATCAGTTGCGAATTCAAGAGTCGAGTATCGCAAGGATGGCGTTTCGTACACGCTATGGTCATTATGAGTTCGTGGTAATGCCGTTCGGGCTAACTAATGCACCTGCGGTATTCATGGAGTTAATGAATCGGATTTTTCATCGACTTTTTGGATCAGTTTGTTGTTGTCTTCATCGATGACATTTTGATTTATTCTCGTGATCGAGAGGAACACGAGGTACGTTAGACGCGAGCAACTTTATGGAAAGTTTTCTTAATGTGAGTCCTGGATGTCCGAAGTGACTCTTCTCGGGCATGTAATTTCATCAGACAGAGTTCGTGTCGACCCTTAGAAGACGGAGGCTATCCGAGATTGGCAACCTCCGAAAGATGTTAAGGAAATCCGAAGTTTCCTCGGATTAGATGGTTAATTATCCGACCCACGACCTGGATCTAGCAGCCGTGGTTTTCGCGTTGGAAATTTGGCGTCGTTCCCTTTATGGCGTCACCTGTCAGATCTTCACTGATCACAAGAATTGAAGTATATATTTACTCAGAAGGAGTTAAATATGCGACAAAGACGGTGGGTGGAACTAATCAAAGATTATGATATTGAGATACTTTACCACCCGGGCAAGGCGAACGTTGTCGCCGACACCTTGAGTCGTAAGTCCTGCCTGTGCGATGCTTGCTCGCTTAACAGCTTCGAAGGAGCTTCAAACAGAATTCCTTAGACCCGAGATCGAGGTCCGGCTTCAGCAAGTTCAGGGACAACTTTGTATGTTAGAGATTTCATCATCACTTGAGGAGGAAATCAGGGAGAATCAGGGTTCAGAAGCCCCTGGATTCGTGGTCCACGAGGATGAACTTTTGAGATTTAAGAATCGGTTGTGCGTCGCGATCGACGAGTTGAAAAACTCGATTTCTAGAGAAGCTCATGCTACCCCTTACTCGTTCACTCGGGGTCTAGCAAGATGTAAAACGACTTGAAACAAAATTATGTGGAGTTATATGAAACGAGAAGTCGCGAATTTGTTTCGAGATGCTTAACTCACAACAAGTCAAGTTTGAACATCGACCGGGCGGGTATGTTTAAACCGCTCCTATTCCGTAATGGAAGTGGGAAGACATTTCTATGGATTTCATCACGAGTTGCCGACGATTCGTCGTGGCATGAATACGATCTGGGTGATCGTGGACCGCTTATCTAAATCAGCTCATTTTCTTGAGATCAAGGATACGTGGGGTCCCGAGAGACTTGCCCAGCTGTTCATCAAAGAGATAGTGAGACCGCACGGTACTCTAAGAGTATCGTTTCCGATCGTGACGGACGGTTTGTGTCTCATTTTTGGAAATCACCCATCGTGCTATGGGAACTCGGCTTAATCTCGATCGCTTTTCATCCTCAGTCCAACGGACAATCTGAGAGAACCATTCAGACATTAGAGGACATGTTGAGGGCATGCGTCCTCGATTGGAAGGACGATTGGGAAGCCCAACTACCATTGATCGAGTTCACGTATAATAATAGTTGGCATGCTTCGATTAAGATGGCACCTTATGAGGCCTTGTACGGTCGTCGTTGTCGATCTCCGTTGTGTTGGGACGACCTTTCGGAATCAATCGGCACCGAGCCCGATATGCTTATAACTGCCCGGGAGAAGGTAGCTTTGATCAAGAGTCGTATGTTGACAACTCAGAGTCGACAGAAATTATATGCAGATAATCGTCGTCGACTGCTAGAGTTCGAGACGGGTGACCATGTTTTGGTCAAGGTGTCCCCGAGTCGAGGTATTTTCCGTTTCGGAAAGCGGGGAAAGTTGCGTCCGAGAATCATTGGACCGTTTGAGATTTTGGAGCGAGTAGGCGATTTAGCTTATCGATTGGCTTTACCTCCGGTGTTGAGCCAAATTCATAATGTGTTTCATGTCTCTCAGTTGCGGAAGTATGTTGCCGACCCGAATCACATATTTCAGTTCGACGAAATCGAGATCGCGAACGATCATTCGTATGAGGAGCGTCCTATACGAGCTTTAGAACGGTGAATCAATCAGTTGAGGAACAAGATGATTCCTTTGGTCAGGATTCAGTGGTCTAGACACGGAGTCGAAGAGACTACTTGGGAAACCAAGGAGAGTATGCGGGAGAGTCAACCCGAGTTGTTTGGCCCTTAGTTTCGGGGACGAAACTCTTTTTAAGGGGGGGAGTATGTAATACCCGGTCGTAATCCATTCATTATCATTCAGTAATTATCAGTCAGTAATTGTCACTCAGTAATTTTTCACTCATTGATAATCATTCATCATTCATGATTCATTCATTTGCGTTCATCGTGGGCGTGTTATAACCATGTATCAGTTACCGATCATCATTTCATCTCCGTTTATGGATCGAGACGGGAGTATTAACATTATCATTGTGATTGGTAGTCTTGTGCTGGAAGTTTCATCTTTGGACTTGTTCACTTTCACATATGTATGGTTTGTCGGATCATTCATCAGTCGTAGCGAGGAATTGGAGTTATCGGATTTTCACCATGTCCAGCATTGAGTTACGGCCGTAAGGATTGTAGGTTACGGCCGTAACATGGGTTCGTTGATTGTCAGGCCTTTTTGGACGAACGGTACTTACGGCCGTAAGGTTTCGGAATACGACCGTAAGTTGAGCAGGTACGGCCGTAAGGCTTGGCCCATTACGGCCGTACGTCTCGAGCAGGGTGCCCAGGCGTTTTTGGCCGAAGGCGAGTTACGGCCGTAAGGGTTGCGGCATACGGCCGTAAGGCGAGGGAGATACGGCCGTAAGGCTTGGCCGGATACGGCCATACGTTACAGGCAGGGTACCTGGTCATTTTCGACGAAGGGGGCTTACGCCTGTAAGTTTGGCCGGATACGGCCGTATCATCCAAGTTACGCCCGTAAGGTGTGCGGGTACGGCTGTAAGGATGCCGGCAGATGTTTTAGACGAGGGCGAGTTACGCCCGTAAGTCAGGGCGGATACGGCCGTAAGGCTGTCGGCAGGTTTTTGGACGAAGCCGAGTTACGGCCGTACGAGTTGGCCGGTTACGGCCGTAAGGCCGTTGACCTGGGATGTTACGGCCGTATGAAGGCCGAGTTACGGCCGTAACTTCCGGCAGTTTATATAGTGTTGGCCAGGACTTTTTCTTCATTTTCACTTTCTCCTTCCATCTTGTCCGAGAGAGAGCTTGGGGGGAAGGGATTTTCCTTCATCAAACACTTGAGTACTTGATTTTCTTCATTTCCATTCGATCGTAAAGCTTGGATACTCGATTTAACTCGTGTTCATCGGATCAAAGTGGTTGGATCTTCAAGAGGTAATTTCTTCAACATCTTGGATTTCGATTTTGTATTGGAATATGATGTTTTGGACGTTATAATCATGTTATATGGAGGGATATGCATATGATTATGAGTTTGTATAAAGATTCAATGGATTATCGAAGGATTTTCCAAGAACACTTTGAATATTGAGTTGGATTTGGGGGTTTTCGATTAATTGTTGTTGAAATCACGATTTTAGATTTTCATAATGGATTATTGATCGTATTGAAGTTGTTTTGTTGGTTTGAAACACTTCTTGGGGATTTGACGTTGGTGTTATTGAGGTATGGTTATAATCAATCGAAGTTGGCCACATAGTGTTCGATATAATGCCCCAATGAACTTGGTTTAGTCGTTTTGACACCTTGAGTTCGTTATAATCGTGTTTGATTCGTTTATTGAGCGGATTGTTGGTAATTGTGTTATTCAAGGTTGTTCGAGCGACCGACACTTCATTTAGGACGTTTGTTCGTGGAAGGACATTATTCATCGGTATTGTGTAAGTTAATTCTTACTCGGTTAAAAGGATATTCATTTCCTTTTGTTGTTGTTCATTCATAATCATAACTCATTCATCATTGTATTAACCGTATCAAAACTTGTCATCGTCAATTAATTACTTCAGTCACAAGGAACGACGGTTCCAATCATTTCATTGAGCTATCATTCATTTCACTATCATTTCATCTCGGTGAGTCATTATTCGTTTCCGATGTCACTTTTGTTATATCGTGGCATTCCGGGTCATACTGGCGTGTCGGTTGGTATGTGTTGGATTTTCATGTCGGGCACGTTTAAGTCGTGTTTTGGTTGTTGGCCTCACATTGGACGGTGCACACGAGTCATATGCCTCGTGAGACTGATTAGGTACAAGACCACACGTATATTCGATCGATACTCGTTGGTGGCTTGTGCACGGACATATTTCCATCCCGGGCGTAGTGTGGCGCCACCCTTTGAGCCGTACTGTTAGTTGATTCATATAGCGTGTTTGATTGCGTATGTTTCGACAGGATATTTCATAACTTCTGATATAATCATAATTGTGTATTTTCAACCCTTGAGGATTGTTGTTCTGTGTAACTGACCCCGTTTGGGGATTTTGTTTTCAGGTCTTGGCAAGGCAAAGGCACGGGGAGAGCACGTTGAGGGCGAGGAGTCCCTATGATACTATAAGGGGACTCCAGTCTTTTCAGTCATTTATGTTTCCTTCATTTATTCCGCTGCAGACATTCCGTTTGAATACTCATTTCACTCAGTGTTGTATATTTTATCTTCATATAAAATATACATGTATTCGGTATTATCCTGGATGTGTTGTACGAAACTCCTCATCGGAGTAATTATTGTTGTAATGTGGTTCGGTACTACATTTCCCCTGTGTAATTCATTCATTTTCACTCGCCTAGTGGGTCCCAGTTGGGGGTCCACGGCACTGTAATGTCCGCCTAGTTTGGGGTGTTACACGCTAGAATCTCCCCCTCTAGCATTCTGACTCCATCCCTGGCTCTGCCGTAACTCTGTTGTGACTGACTAACGGGTTGCCGCTGATTCATACCCTGATCTAAAGGCGCTGGGGCAGAAGCCCGAGTGTCCAAAGTCTGATCTTGTTCGGGGCAATAAGCTGCCCTATGCCACATCTGTCCACAAATGTGACACTTCAGAGGTGGGAAGTTGCACTCCATACACTAAAATAAAAAACAGTTTTTACCGACGCCATTTACCGACGCCCGTACCCGCCGTTGTTAAACTTATAATTTACCGACGTCATTACTGACGCCCGTTATTTAATTGATTTACCGACGCCATTGCCGACGACCGGTTCGCAGACTTATTTTTTTTCTTTTTTTTCACAATTAACGACGCCGTTTACCGACCCCCTTTACCGACGCCCTTACCGATGCCACTTCAGCGTTGGTAAATTTTTATTATTATCTTTTTTCTTTTTTCACAATTAACGACGTTGTTTACCGACGCCATTTTGGCGTTGGTAATTTTTTTTTTTTTAAATTAACGACGCCGTTTACCGACGTCGTTATCTGCCGACGCCATTACCGACGCCGAAATGGCGTTTTACACTATCCCACATCGAAAAAACAATAGTGTTTTATGTGGTTTATAAACTAAAATCTTTCTCAACCATTTGAAATTAAATGGAGCCCGAACCTGACCCGCACGGACCCGGACCCGACCCCCCCGGGCCCGGGCCTGACCGAACCTGACCCGCTTGAGCCCGAACCTAACCCGTCTGAGCCCCACCTGAGCCCGAACGTGACCCACCTGAGTCATAATCTGACTTTTTTAGATTTTTTTATTTTTAATTTAACAACGCCAAAAATGGCGTCGGTAAATAGCGGCGTCGGTAATGGCGTCGGTAAAAATTACCATCGAGCATTTTTCCAACGGCGGATTTCCATCGGTAATGGAGTCGGTAAATTTTTTACCGACGCCATGTTCTGTTTTACCAACGGCGTTTGTCGTCGGTAAAAACTGTTTTTTTTGTAGTGATATTGACGTGGCCTGGACAACCACAATTAAAATAGGTTATCGGGCGAGTTGAGGTGCCCGAAGCAGAACAAAAACTCTTCTTCCCTCTAACAGAATGTGACGATTGCCCGACAGAATGGTTAACCGCATGAGGTCTCTGGAAGTTGCCACCTTTAGAGCCAGAAAAGTTACCAGCGGTCTTCTGTTTCTTCGGCTCTTCTGTGGTCTCATTGTTGGGACTTAACATGTCGTATGCCAAAGCCCTGTATTGGTATTCCTTCAAAGTAGTGCAAGCAAACTCGGCTATGTAACGCCGCAAACCCATATTCATCCACATGTCAAAGTAGCGGATCTTGTCACGCTCATCCTGCACTTGATTCTTGTTAGGAAAAACAAACACCCTGTATCGATTCAGCCGGGATACCCGATCCCTGTATCGATTGTTATTTGTTATTGAGAAGGTTTTGACATATATGCCAAATACAGTAAAGGAAACTGTATCGAGGATTCAAGGATTTATCATGTATCGAAAACCAGCCTCGAATCAGCATAAGTGAAGCTCACAAGACAAAGCAAGAAGACTTGTAATAGATCAAGTATGGAAAACTGTCTCGATGCCCTAAATACAGTCTCCTTCCATACAGTTCACAAAAGGACAAGAAAGAACACAAGTCAAGTTCCGTTGAACAAAGAAGTATTTAAATACTCAAGGATAAAGTATTTAAATACTGTCAGTCTTCAGATCTTCAGAATCCCGCGAAATCCGGATCATGTCATATTCCCGTTGAAGGAAATCTTATTCAAACGGACATCTCAACGGATACTTTCTTCAGAGGCTATATATATCCTTGAATACATTGAAGATCAGTTACCCCAAGTAACGTAACTCTCAAAAAGCTATCAAAGTTATTATCTGAGCAAACATATCTCCAAAAGCATACTGCTATTAAGAACGAAAGAGATATACAGTGCTCAAACATCAAGAACAGCTATCATCAGATCTTGATATTCAAAGCTGCTGTTCTTACCTGGTTACCTAACCTTTTACCTCTGTGTAAAAACCGAGCTCTGTGTGAACTCAACAAGTTATTCGGTACTGTGTGGGACGAATAAGGACGAAGCTTTTGAACTGTGTGTGATGAAGCTAGTCAAGAAGGAAGCTTTAACCAATCAGGTGAACGGTTGAAAGTGATATTCTTTGTATCAATCATGTGAACGATACAAGGATAGGTTTGTTTATAATTACGTAGTTGTGTACGCAGAATTATATAATAAACTTTTACTCTGTGTGGAGGACCGGTGGACGTAGAGGGGTTTACCTCGAACCACTTAAATTATCGTGTCATTTACCTTCACTTTCTTGTTTGAAATTACTGTGATATATTAAGTATACACCTAATACTCTGTTGCTGTATCCACGGCAACTAACTGTATCCAAGACTTCCGCTACGCACTCAGATTTAGATTCCATACAGTTTGTTGTTTAAACGATTTCCCAAACTGTATCCAGTATACTTAAGTGGCCAACAAGTGGTATCGGAGCGGTTGATTCTAAAAAGAATCGATCGTATTTCTTTTTAATCGAATCAGATTCAAATCACTTATTTTCAAAACAGTCTCTTTCATTCCTATATTATCAGTATGGATACTTCTATGATTAACAAAGTCCCTATGTTCTCTATTAATGAATTTGACGACTGGAGAATTAGAATGGAAGCTCATCTTGCGGAATGCACGAAGAGATGATCTTTGTTATACAGATGGTCCGATCAAGATCATGAAGGTCAATCCGGCCGCAAGGATTGAGGCCAAGCCCATGCCGAAATGCTCGAGAAGGAACGCGAGCAATGGACAACCGATGAAAGGAAGCGAGCCAATCTAGACAACGTGGCTAAGAACGCGTTATTTGTCACTCTTGACAAAGGCACGTTCTCAAAGGTAAAGAGCCGCAAAAACCAAGAAATGCAGGATAAACTCAAGTTAATTTGTGAGGGAACCGAGCTCTCAAAAGAAAACAAGATTTCAAAACTTACTCAAGAATTTGAATCTTTTGAAATGAAACCAATGGAAACACTTGAGGAACTTGACCTCGATTTCTTGGTATTGTTGGTGAACTTGAAGCGTTGGGCAAGATTTACACCCAAAAGGAGAAGAACTTAAAAATTTTCGGATCTCTCCCACTGATGGGACATTAAGACCACAACTATGCGTGTATCATGTAATCTTAATGAAATATCCACTTTTGATCTCTTCTCCGACCTTAAAGCTTTTGAGTATGACATTGATGAAGAGAGAAAGTCAAGAATCTCCTTCAAAGGTCACAGCCTCGCCGCCGTATCGAACCGTCGACACAAAGATGCCTAGCCTGCCGAAGCCCTGGCCACAAGAACGATGACAATGACGACGACATCCTGTCACAAGATGAAATGGCGCTTCTAATGCATAAGTTCAAAAGTTCATTAAACAAATTGGAAAGACTCCCTACGAGCCCAAACTCACAACAAGGTAAGTACCGAAACATCATCTGGCGATGCTAACCTGTGCTATAACTACAGGAAACCAGGCCATTATGCAAACAAATGTCCTCATCCCAAAGTCCAAAGATTGCCTGAGGCCGAGCAACAAGAGCGAGATGAAAGAAGACGTGCTTGGAAAGACAAGCTCAAGGCCCTGATCGGAGAATCAGAAGCCTCCCCCACACCATCCAAATCAGCAGAATGTCTTCAGGTGGTCACTGAAAGTGATTCATCTGACGATGAGTTCGATGATAAAGCATACATGTGCTTTATGGCCAAAGATGTTTCAGAAGGTGAAGACAGCGACGATGAGGTAAGTTCAACCTCAGTTATTCCACCTAATGCATCTCATACTTTCGAAAATATGATGAATGAATTCAAAAACATTCAAAAGGCCCATGAGACTCTAAAAACTGAGAATATACAGCTTCAATTAACAAATCTAGAGCTGAAAGATGAAAATGACTTGCTGAAAATAAATTATGAAAATATGTCTCTTGATTGTGAAACCAGCAAGGTCGATTTTGAAAAACTCATGGAGAGCAATCATCAACTTGCTCATGAACTAAGTACGGTTAAAACCCATAATGAGAGCAAGACAAATGATTTGGTTCTACTACAAACCAAAATTACAACTCTCGAGAAGCGAGAAAATGAACTTGAGACCATTCTGAAGTCTTTTGAAAAATCGTCCAAAAGAATGGAAGAAATTCTGAGCACTGGGCAACATGCTCATGATAAAAGTGGCTTAGGATACAGCTCATGTTCGAATAAAGGTAAAACTAGTACTGTGTTCGTCAAGAGTGTGGAACACATTCCGGAATCGGAAGATACTCCCAGTCCCATAAAGGAACCTGCTGTACCGAGAAAACCGAAGGCTGCCATTCCGCCTCCTCAACTCTACTATTCAAGACAGTGGAACCAACAACCACTCAGAAGGCGTAATCTAAAGCATGCCCCACAAGTATATCATCAAAGCCGAAAGTCATTCAGAAAGAAGACGGTATCCAACCACCAAAGGCCCGCACAACAAGATTCTCAAGACAAGGCACCTAGGTATTGGATACAGGAGCCCCGTTATCCCTCAAGACACAGATGCCGTTCGGTATCAACAACAAGATTGGGAATCCAACCGGAGACCCAAGACAAGTCGTTAGGCCTAAGAAAATGGCTCCACCTCCTAGACGGCACTCGTCGAATAATAATAATAATCCCGAATTTTACATGCATAATAATTATCGTGATTATAACAACTACGGATATGCCCCGTAGATACCGCAATACATCGACTGAGTACATCCTACAAGAAACCAATCTTTGTCAGAAAATCTGGTACCTAAAGGAACTAACATATATGGACCCAAAATCAAAGGGGACCTAAATCTACCTAATTTCTTTGTTACAGACATTCTAGAGGAGGATACATGGTACTTCGATAGTGGATGCTCTCGTCACATGACTCGGAGACAGGAGCAAGCTATCTCGATTTTGTAGAAGGTCGCGGTCCAAAAGTTCGCTTCGGTGATAAGTCTAAAGGAAGAACAAGAGGGAAAGGAAACCTACTTGTCGGGAAATTCAAGGTCACCGATGTCGCATATGTTGAAGGCTTACAGTATAATCTACTTAGTATTAGCCGCCTGTGATAAACAGCTTTCGGTGAAGTTCTATATAGATCGTCAGAGAGTCAAGAACACCCAAACCAAGGAAGTTGTGCTTACAGAAGCAGATCGTAATATGTACATTGGCCGATCGAAGCCTATGAGCTCCTCAATTCCATGTTTTGTTGCCAAAGGCACTGCAGATCTTAGCCGGCTATGGCACAAGAGGATGTCTCACGTCAACTTCAAGACGATCAACAAGCTTTCAAGACAGGTATGGTAAGAGGTTTGCCGGATGTGTCATTCAAGAAGGACAGCGTCTGCGTCCATGCCGTAAAGGCAAGCAAATCAAGTCAACCACGAAAAGCAAATCCTACCTTTCAACCCAAAGAGTATTGGAAATGCTACACATGGATCTCTACGGTCCGTAGACCCGGTAAGTTTGGGAGGTAAGAAATATTGTATGGTTGTTGTTGATGATTATTCCGTATGCTTGGACGATCTTTCTTAGCAAGAAGAAGGAAACAACATCAAGGCTGCCCGAGCTCCTGAGAAAGTTGCGTAATGAAAAAGCATCGAGTATCGTGTGCATTCGTTCCGGCAGAGGTACCGAATTTACTAACCGCTTTATAGAGCAATACTGTTCGGAGAATGGCATACAAAGACGAATACTCACCGCCGTACACCTCAACAAAATGGTGTTGCCGAGCGAAAGAATAGGACGTTGAAAGAAGCAACAAGGACAATGATTGCCGAAAGCAAATTGCCGCATAAGCTCGGGTGAAGCAACCAATACATGCTACACTCAAAACCGTCAGATCGTCAACAAGCACCACAACAAAACAGCTTACGAGGTATGGAACAACAAAACTCCATTAGTTTCGTACTTTCACATTTTGGATGCGGGTGTTATGTTTTGAACAATGGGAAGGACCAACTTAGAACATTTGATGAAAAATCAGATGAAGGAATATTCGTAGGATACTCCTCCATCAGCAAAGCTTTCAGAATCTTTAATAAAAGAAGGCTGACGATCGAGGAATCAGTTCATGTAGTGTTCGACGAACCACACCATGACCCTACAGGAGTAGATGATATCACTCAGACATTCACCATCTATCTATCTTGGATCCACCTACACCCATAGAACCCGTAGTTAATTTAGAAATCAACCCCTTGTTGTAAGAATCGATGTGGATGAAGCCGACGCTATTCAAGTGAAGGCTGTACCCACGAAACTTTCGTCTGATGCGGGACCACGAACTAGAACCCGACCGAAGATGGTTGAGAGATCACCCGCAAGAGCCGATCATTGGAAACATTAATGCGGGTGTTTCTACTCGTAGGAGAATACAGTACACAAGGAAATGTACTTTGTGCACAAGAAGAATCTAATGTCAAGTCTCACGGTTTCCTGAATGGAAATCTCAATCCGAACTTAGGAGACTCAATATGTGCACTATCGCCGTATTCTTAGCCCAGTCCGAACCTGTTTCGACCATAGACGCTCTTAACAACTCTCATTGGATAACATCTATGGAAGAAGAGCTTAACGGTTTCGAAAGAAACAATGTATGGTATCTTGTACCCAGACCGACACACCAATCGGTTATAGGAACCAAATGGGTATTTCGAAACAAAAAGGATGGAAATGGACTTATCATAAGGAACAAATCCAGACTAGTAGCACAAGGCTATTGTCAGGAAGAAGGAATCGACTATGATGAAACATTCGCCCCTGTAGCGAGACTAGAAGCCATTAGGATATTTTTAGCCTTTGCCGCCCATAAGAGTTTTATCGTATACCAAATGGACGTAAAGAGTGCTTTCCTGAATGGAGAGCTTTCAGAAGAAGTTTATGTTGAACAACCACCAGGGTTTGCCAACACAGACGGTATCGATCTAGTTTACAGGCTAAGGAAAGCCCTGTACGGACTTAAACAAGCCCCTAGAGCCTGGTACGAAACCTTGTCCCAGTATCTAACCAACAACGGATTTGAGAAAAGTGCTGTCGACAAAACCTTGTTCAAAATACAGGAAGGTGATGACCTTTTAATGGTACAAATCTATGTTGATGATATTATTTTTGGTTCAACTAACCTTGCTCTATGTCAAAGGTTCTCACATCTCATGCAAAGCAAATTTGAAATGAGTATGATGGGGAACTCGATTATTTCCTAGGTTTGCGAGATAAAGCGGATGCCTACGGGTATATTCATCAACCAGAGAAATACGGCAAGGAGCTTCTCAACAAATTTGGAATGAACACTTCCAAATCCTCGCTAACCCCATGAGCACTTCCGTGCAAATTAGTCTTGATGAAGCCGGAAAGCCGTTTGACCAATCACTCTACAGAAGCTCATTGGTTCGCTCCTGTACCTAACAGCTATGAGCCCGATATCCGGTATCTTTGTTGGAGTGTGTGCGAGATACCAAGTTGCACCTAAGGAATCACACTTCAATACAGCTAAACGAATCCTGAAATACGTCAAAGGAACAGTCGATGCAGGACTGTGGTATCCTAAGGAAGGCGGATTCGATTTAGTTGGATACAACGACTCGGATCTCGGAGGCTGCAAGCTAGATAGGAAGAGTACAAGTGGAACTTGTCACTTTCTCGGACCTAGACTCGTATCTTGGTTCAGTAAGAAGCAATTGGCAAATTCTCTTTCCACTTTGAATCGCAGTACTATCTTTCTTTGGTAGGTCCGTATGCAGATCCTTTGGATGCAGCAACAACTGTCAGATTATGGAATCGATGCTAGAGAGACTCCAATCATGTGTGATAGCACGAGTGCAATTGCAATCTCGCACAATCCTGTTTTGCACTCGCGCACAAAACATATCAACATGAAGCATCATTTCATCAGGAATCATGTCGAGAACAAGGATGTTCGCCTGGAAAAGGTTCATACAGACATCCAGCTGGCCGACATTTTCACCAAGCCTCTCGACACGGCAAGATTCAACATGCTAAGAAACGAGTGGGGATCTGCGGCGGACTCCTGTAAGTAAATTTCTTGCTTTTACTCAACAATTGAGGGGAATCTTTGTAAGACCCGTGAATACAAGATTCAACATTAATTATCTGTACACTCGATTCATCAATGTCTGATCATGCGAACGAAGGCATATGAATCCTACAGCTGATGTGTGCAATAATTAAGGGGGAATACTGTAGGACCCATGAATACAACATTAATCCAAATATTGTTGTATGGAATTTAAAACCTATTAGTACCTTTTTAAGGGGGAACGCTGTATCGACGCGGAGAACATCACATACTATAGGATTTCGATTCAGTATACTATATAATATTATTTCCTTTTTAAAATAATTTTTGTCCACGTGCCCTGTTTTACGTCAAACGTCATGTTCATTAAATGCCTTACACGACATCTGGACAACTGAATCTCAAAAGCCGCGATGTTTTTAAATTGTTTATTATTTTTAAACCGCCGTTTTATGCATTTAGGGTAATAAACCAATGTAACAAGTGGGACCCGCAGTATTTTAAAACCTTTTAATGGATTAGCGTACGATTACACTAAATCCATCCCGACTGGTCGATTTCAAAACCGGTTCCCATCCCTTAAAATCGACCATTCGTACTCTGCAAACCCTATTTCGCCGCCCAGTATAAAAGGATCAGATACGCCATTAGAGACTCTTTACGCTTTCGCAATTACAAGAGATCTCAAGCAAACATCTACATATTTTCTGCATATTCACTGCGAATTTCTAATGCTTTCTTCCACCTTCGTTTTAAGAAAACATCCATGGCTACTCAATCTTCATCCCCCGCTCAAGAAAACTTCCGGATCATTGATGGCCGGATCTTCTCTAAACCGGTCATCATCGAGCGTATCATCTCTGAAATCAACGACACCGAACCGATGGAGTATATCATTACTCGCCTTGAACAACAAGGACTCTATCGCTTTGGAAGCAAAACCGCCGACAAATACGACGCTCATCTAGTTGAGGAATTCTACCTCAACGCTGCCGTTCGCTTTCTCTCACTAGCCCAGGAGGACATGTTGCGACATCACCGCAATACCCAAGGAGTGCGAGTCCGCATCAATCGTGATTTACTTGAGAAAATCTACAGCCGCTGCCGACGGCCGACCATGGACCGACTTGAGACGTTTGGGTCTCAAGACACGATTACCAAGTTTTATGGACTATTTACGGTCCAAAGTGGTTGACATGGTGACAACCACGTGCCACAAGAAAAATTTCTTCTTCATTTCGTCTATCTCCACGATTTCATTCGGGATCATTGAAAATCGAACCGGTGCGTTCAAATGTGCACGAATCTTAGGTTCGTAATGATGGTCGCTATCTTGACTGTGAAAAGGTCAATTGGTGCCAAATCATTTTGAAACGTCTTCGAGAAGAGGTGTGCAAACTGCCACCCAAAAGAAATCATTTGGTTTAATGCTAAACTACATTCGACGAGGTGCGGAGTCCAAAGAATCCGCCGATGCCAAGAAAAAGCACTCACGGATATATTTAGGAGGCGTCAAACCCTGCCTATAACCAAAGCACAATGCATGCCAATCACCCGAGAACCAGGCACATGCCTATTTCGACAACCCCAGAGACGAAACCGTGAAGGTCCCTGAATTGGAATCTTCAAAGAAGAAGCGCAAGCGTTCTCACAAGCAAGAAGCACTCTGCGATGAGAAGTCGAAGAAGAGACTCAGAGGCTCTCAAAATCAAAGCCAAACACTCAGGGATGTCTCGCCCGTGGCGCAACCCACTGATATAGCACCCCGGGGCCCAACCCCTGCGGAAGAGGTGTCTCCTACCGCTTCGACGGTAGATCCCGAGCCTTTGGCGGCTACGACGGATGTAGAGACATCTGCCAACATTCAAGACGTTAGCACGTCGGCCGCCCATTCGAGCCAAAAGCTACTTCTCCTCTACGGGATTCCACACCCGTGCAGATCCAATTTCCTTGAGGCACCATCCCTGCAAGGAGTCCATCTTCCGTACAGATCCCATACATCTGGAATCCTCAAACAGCGTCTCCAGACGTGATTCAAGTCCTCCCCAGACTCAATTATAAATCAAACACTTCTTTCAAGACAAATTGAACAGGCGTACGAAAGATTTCTACAATGGAAAAGCTTTAGGCTAGCTCCGTACGACAAACTGTATAACCGGAGCGAATGGAGCCACGAAGAGCGATTTGTCTCGAAATGTGAGACTCAAATTGAGGCCACCTTTACGATGGGACAACGCTTCTTGAAAAGATCTCATTGAAAGCCACCTGTTGCACAAATCCGACGCCTTAAGAAAAGGAAAAGAGAAGTCGAGGACTCTCCCATTAATCCAAAAGACGACGACGACCACGACTCGAGGCAGCGGCGACGATGCTCTTCAAGCAGTGCGAGAATGAGCGAGAAGAGGCCGAAGCCCGAGCCGCCTCTCCACCCGGAAAAGACGAAGGGCCATCTACCCAAGCTAATCCACCTTCGCCACAGTAGGAGAACATTCCCGACCGGGAGGAATCGGTCCCTCCAATCGAGGAAAATCAAGAAATTTTGGAATAGACACCCGAGCACATTGCGGCCAGAAGCCATTCTGCAAGGCAACAGAGGATTCGGTCCCTCCCGCATCCACATCTGCGCAGAACCTTCGCCACAGACGCTTCGAACCACTGTCGCCATTCCACAAGAAGCTTCTCCCGCTCCTGCAACCCCGGAATCAAGGACGGTGCGAACCCGAGGATGTCCAACTTACTTCACGTCCATCCGTGAACGTAAGGAGGTTGAATCGCATCAAGACTTCGCCCGGCTGACTCTCCTATCTCTGCGCACGCAAAGAGCGCTGCGAGCTCTTGGCCTTGATGTATTTATCAAGATGCGATTAACGCTCTCTCTTAGTAGAAAAGGCACTGAATGGATGCACACCTCTGTAGTTGAAGAAATGACAACTCTTCAACGAAGTATCTCGAGTTGTCGACGCATTCATCATCTTGCGAAGTGTTCAAGCAAGCCTTGAAGATTATGGAGGATAAACAAGCGCAACCGCTGAAGGAGGAAGCTTCAAAGACCGAGAATTCTTGAAGCCAAGACTGTGCAATGATAGAGAATACTCTCGGTGCGTGCGCATGACAAATCCATTCAAGAGATGTCGAGACTCTTTCCTCCCTCGTTGAAAGAATAAAGATCGAGACCAAACAGACGCCGCTCTTGAAATCCTGCAAAGTCTTGATGAAGCCAAAAAGGGGAAGAAGCACGAGAAGGCTGCAAGGAGAATAAGGCGCAATGAAAAGGGAATTTGAGGTCGCTCGAAGCGGTATCACCGCCGAATTGAACAAGCTAGCACCTCAACCCCAAAGCTTTAGAATTTCGTGCTCAGACTGAATTCCATGACCCAAATGTCCCTTGGCAAAATCTTGTTCAAAGACCTTGAAATACGTCGCCAACCAACCGCAACCCAATGCCGAAGAAGTGAAGAACTGGAGGAAGAATGAACGATGAGATATTTTGTCGAGACTCATCGGGAATCCGCCATCTTCAAAAATTATAAGACATTGGCGGAAGCGCGGACAAGTTTTCAAAGATGTTAGAAGAAGGTAAACTCCTCTCCAAATTGAAATGAAATCAAAACATAGAAGAGGAGATCGGGTCACCCATCCAGAGGATTGGATACTTGCCTTTGATCGTTCATATGAAGGAAGAGCGATTTACCAGAACGAGGCAATGATTCACTTCAAAGCTGGTGGCGCGGCACGAGTATGAGCCAGAAAGAGACCATGGAGGCATGCGGATCAAAGATAAAAAGTGAAATTTATGTATATTAGTTTTGTTTTTGTAATTTCTATTCAACACAAACTTTGTACTCAATCTTTTCGAATATCAATAAAAGTTTGTTTGTCTTGAAAGATTACAACTCGTAATCTCTTGTGTTAATGTATGATTATTTAAAATTGTTTGATAGGAATCTCAAGTTAGATAAACTTGATTGAAAAATAAGGCATGCGAACTAGTCAAAGAACAGTTCATAGTTTCAATTGTAAACTTAGAATACATTGTAAGATTGTGCTGCGCGCCAATCATAGGCTTAAGTTGTAATAAATCTCAAACAGTAACGAACATGCCTGCGAGCAGTTCATTATTGTAGACTAAGTCACTAAGTCAGACCTATTGACAAGAGACCAAGAAATCTGCCAAGAAGTCATCGAAGAAGAATGCTTCATGAGGAAGGTTTTGGCATCATCAAGAAGACTCGAAGAGTTTAAGTTAAGTCTTGGCAAATTGTCAAAAAGGGGGAAATTGTTAGGAAAAACAAACACCCTGTATCGATTCAGCCCGATCCCTGTATCGATTGTTATTTGTTATTGAGAAGGTTTTGACATATATGCCAAATACAGTAAAGGAAACTGTATCGAGGATTCAAGGATTTATCATGTATCGAAAACCAGCCTCGAATCAGCATAAGTGAAGCTCGTCAGTACAGCAAGAAGACTTGTAATAGATCAAGTATGGAAAACTGTCTCGATGCCCTAAATACAGTCTCCTTCCATACAGTTCACAAAAGGACAAGAAAGAACACAAGTCAAGTCCCGTTGAACAAAGAAGTATTTAAATACTCAAGGATAAAGTATTTAAATACTGTCAGTCTTCAGATCTTCAGAATCCCGCGAAATCCGGATCATGTCATATTCCCGTTGAAGGAAATCTTATTCAAACGGACATCTCAACGGATACTTTCTTCAGAGGCTATATATATCCTTGAAGACATTGAAGATCAGTTACCCCAAGTAACGTAACTCTCAAAAAGCTATCAAAGTTATCATCTGAGCAAACATATCTCCAAAAGCATACTGCTATTAAGAACGAAAGAGATATACAGTGCTCAAACATCAAGAACAGCTATCATCAGATCTTGATATTCAAAGCTGCTGTTCTTACCTGGTTACCTAACCTTTTACCTCTGTGTAAAAACCGAGCTCTGTGTGAACTCAACAAGTTATTCTGACCTGTGTGGGACGAATAAGGACGAAGCTTTGGAACTGTGTGTGAAGAAGCTAGTCAAGAAGGAAGCTTTAACCAATCTGTGTGAACGGTTGAAAGTGATATTCTTTGTATCAATCTGTGTGAACGATACAAGGATAGGTTTGTTTATAATTACGTAGTTGTGTACGCAGTAATTATATAATAAACTTTTTACTCCTGTGTGGAGGACCAGTGGACGTAGAGGGGTTTACCTCGAACCACTTAAATTACTGTGTCATTTACCTTCAGCTTTTACTGTTTGAAATTACTGTGATATATTAAGTATACACCTAATACTCTGTTGCTGTATCCACGGCAACTAACTGTATCCAAGACTTCCGCTACGCACTCAGATTTAGATTCCATACAGTTTGTTGTTTAAACGATTTCCCAAACTGTATCCAGTATACTTAAGTGGCCAACAATTCTTCACATGGATCAGCTGTTGGTTGTATTCCACTATTGCCAGCAAGACTGGAATGTTCTACGGCTTAGCCTCGAAAAAGGCTCGGATTCTGCCTTCTTGCACTGGCCAAGGAGAAAACTCAGCCTCCAGTAGCTCTTTAAAGTCTCCCCATGTAGCAGCATGATCCTATGGCTTGATAACTTTCCACCAAGTCGCGACTTCCTTGGTAAGGAAGTACTGAGCAATCGGTACCTTCCTCACTTCCGGACAATCAACCGCTTCAAACACTTTCTCCAATTCATCTAGCCAATTCTCCCAACCCAATGGGTCGGTAGCACCGCTGAACTGCGGAGGATGCACACGGACCACATTCTGAAGCAAGGCATCCGATGTCGGCTGAACGGCTTGGGCCGGTATAGTCATCTGGTTAGCCAATTGTTCAAGGACATTCGTAACCCCAATATCTACATTATTCCCTTGACCGGTGGACTGGTCATGTTGACTCTCAGTATCGGGATGCACTGAGTTAGATAAACTAGGGGTAGTCGACCCCGCAACGGAACTGAGGGAAGCAGCTGCGCCACGTCCTCGTCCCCATCCACGACCACGGACTCGCCTTTGTCCCCTGTCAGCAGACATTCTGAAGGATACACACAGTACGTAAGTACAATTCAAATCGCACGTCATCGAAGTGACCTATTCCTAAGGTAAAACCGAATACAACACATCACGAATCAATACCATGGCAACACCGGCCGAAACATCAAGGAGACCAAAAGCAGTACTCGAGTACTCAAAAACCATTCAAGTACAACATCATTGAATGGAGGAAATACAAAACATAACTAGTGACAAGACACAGCATCACACTTGCCCATCATCTTCATGCCGACGCGGTACGTGCCTACCCGCTCTCCTGGATCCTGAAATACATGAAAGGTATTTCCCCCATAAAGGGGTTAGCCGTCGAATAGCTAGTACAAATATATCAAATATGAAACACAATACTTCTCGACAATAAAGTAAATGTAATCATCATTTCATCAACTCAAGACTAGTATTCCGAAATAACTAAATCTCACAGCATTACATTTCAACACATACGTGATTAACCGTGGAACCGCACCAAAGGCAACGGAACCCTCAGAGGCCCCATCGGACCCTCCCAGAGTGGTTAACCCAAAATATTCGCAGAACCACACCAAAGGCTATGGAACCCTCAGAGGACCCATTGGTCCGTCCCAGAGTGAATATATACAATCATGTCATTCATATACCTTACTTTTAAAGTCAAGAACGTACAATCATAAACATATACTTGCCTTTGAGACATCGAGAATCATAAGGAAAAGAATACAAGTTCGGTAGGTCCAAGAACGCACTTCAGGCACCTAAACGATTCGTAAGGAATATGATAATTAATATTCCATACTCAAATCACACGAAGAAACTCCCGAAACCCACCTACGATTCACAAAACTACAAGGATAATCACCTAGAGGTTTGGAAATCACCCAAACCCTCTCAAGTCCGAATAAGGTACAAAACCATCCATATAATCATAGGGGAAACGTGGTGACAGGGTAGACACATCATAATCTCAAAGATCTCAAGCTCCAAAATGGATAAATTGGACAAATCTAAGAAAATCCCCTAAAATTCCCCAAACTAGGGTTCTAAGGAATTTACCTTGATTTGGAAGGTAGAAATGGATTAGATGTTGTGTAATCTTTGTTATTCAACCAAAGAGGATGATAGTTGATGAAAGATCGCCCCCAAATCGCCTCCAAATCGCCTTCTCAAGTTCTCCCATCGGAAATGAGTGAAATGGATAAAAAATGACGAATAACAAGGTTGACCCTCACTTATATACTGCGCCTGGTTAGCGCGAGCCAAAATTCAGGGTTAACGTGCTCTAACGGGGTCACCCGGTAGTCTAGTAGCTTCAGACCTGCGACGTTAGCGTGCGCTACCACACCTTAGCGTGCGCTAACTGGTATCCTGCAAAAATTTCACTCACTGGCCAAACCCGCTAGCATGCGCTATATCTGGGTACAAGCGAGCGCTACGCAACACCTATAGCGTGTGCTGGCCCAGTCCTAGCGTGCGTTACCTGCTAGTCCAGAAAATAGAAACACCTTACAGCCCCTGTCGACTCAGCCCATTAGCGTGTGCTATGGGCGATGCTAGCGTGCGCTACTCAACACAAATAGCGTGCGTTAGCTAAAGCCTAGCATGCGCTAACTGCTAGTCCAGAGGGCAGAATTAGATACTGTCTCTGCCAAGCCCGGACCGTTAGCGTGCGCTAAGACTCAACGCTAGCATGCGCTACTCAACAGAAATAGCGTGCGTTAGCTTAGGCCTAGCGTACGCTATCTGCCTGTCTTACAACACCACGGTAAGGTCCAAACAATACAAACATGATCCGAAATGTACGAAACTCTAAAACCAACATCGACAACATCTCAATAAGTGTTTACAGACAGACAATAGTGAAGGAACGTCAGAGCCAACAATTCATATAAAGTATGGATATTACACGAGTATCCAAGTATATTAACAAAGTATGAAGAACAAGATTGTTACCTCTTGTAGCTTGTTTTCGATCGAGCCTTCTATAGTTGCAAGAAGCGAGCGTCCTCTACGGTATCCACACAACGAACAAATCCCGGGCGTCTAACGGATAGCTAGCTCTGATTCAATAAAGATTTCACTTAAATCAATTTGAATATAGGTATGTTCTTGATTATGGTAAGAACAAGAACATCAAGAATTTTATTCAAATGTTCTTGAACTTTGATCTAAAATAACAACTATGAATCTTACTCAATATGTTATTAAAGATCAAACTCACAAAATAAGATGAAGATTAGATAAGTATTCTAAATACTTTTCTTGATCAAAGAATCAATCTTCAAATATATGGAGATATATTCTTGATCCTTTTGATTATTCAACTCTTGAATATTATCTTCAAGACTTTTAGAGAGAGAAATATCAAAATCATATTTTATATTCTCTATACACAAATAATATCTTCTCTTATGTTTGATAAAGTGTGAGGGCCATCACAAGACACTATTATATAGCCCTGTACATGGCTAAAGGTGTAATATCCGCAATTTCGATTTCCGATAATTTTCTTTTTTGGCGGAAGTCTATATTAGAAACTCTATAGTGACTGTTCCGTCATTCCGCGATTGATTAATTCGGCACTTTTTGTCATCCGAGTTTGTCTCGGTGTCGTTCTGTTGAATTTCGTGTTCTTAAGCGACTTTTCCACGTATGAGTTCGACTTTGTAAAATCACCATCAATTCTTGGAAACTCCAAAAGTTCTGAATCCTTTCAGTATTATAGAGCATCAAGTTACCTTTCCGGTGGTTCAAACGGTGAGTCAATCGGAGTCCGGATGAAGGAGTTATGGTCGAAATAGCTAAGACTACACAGTGAGCCTGGCGCGGCTGTACTGCGGGCCGCGGCCCTATGCTGGCCGGGCCACGGCACTAAGATGGCTAGGAGCATTTTTTTCAGCCGCGGGCCGCGGAACACTCAGTTCGGGCCGCGGCACACTCAGTCCGGGCCGCGACACACGGGTCAGATCACCCTTTTTCAGCGGATTTTTGGAGGAAGGAAGCTCATTTCATCCTCCTCTTCATTTCTCCGCTCCTTGGGCGATTTTTGGGAGAATTCTTGGGCGATTTATCATCATCAATCTCAGAGATTTCATCCTCCTTGAGTTTTTGGTGTGAATTAACATCATCTTTTTGGATTCTTCATCCTAAATCTAAGGTAATTTCTTCAAACCCTAGATTTCAATTTTTCAATGGGAATATGATGATTTGGATGTTCTAATCATGATATGTGAAGGGATATACGTATGATTATGATCATCGGATTGTTGGAGGATTATTCAAGAACATGTTGAATGTTGATTTTGGAATTAGGGGTTTCGATTAGATGTTGGAATCTCGAATTGTGTATTCCTATGAGAATATTGATTGTATATAAGATGTTTTGTTGGATTGAATCATTCATTAGAGGTTTGGTATCGATATAATCGAGATTGGTTGTAAACAATTGGAGGTTGTATACAACGTGTTTGTTGAATTGCTTCAATGAGTTTGGTATTGTTGTATCGACTCTTGAGTTGGTTGTGATCATGCTTGATTCGTATATTAAGCGAATCGTTGGTAATTGTATTTCATTCAAGTTTGTTCGAGTTCTTATGTTTATCGGAGGACGCCGTTCATTGTTCGTGGAAGGATTTCATCGCCTTCAGTTGAGGCAAGTTTTATACTTGTACTAGTCAATGAGATTAATGTTATCATATATGTGTATGAATGTGTTATATCATTCCGAGACTTAATCTCTTCATGAATTCATTGATATTAAGGGATCATTCGATACGATACTCTTCGGCAATTATGCCAAATGTTTATTATTGTTCATTAATAGCCGGTTCAAGGCATTGAGGTACTCGTTGTTAATGTTATTGTCGATAGCCGGTTCGAAGTATCGATCTGTCGATTGTTGTTGTTAATATTGATGTCGATCTAAGACATTGTTGTAATTATTGTTATTAATGTTGGCGTCATGTCATTCATGTTGTATTGTCCGATTGAAGCCATTGTCGTATTCGTTCTCATATTCGTCGTCGGTAACCGATTAAAGGTGCTGAGGCATTCATTGATTGGTCGTTCTAAGGCAATCGAGGTGCTCAATCATTCATTGTGTCATTGTTATCGATTGGCCGTTCTAAGGCAATCAAAGTGTTCAATCATTCATGGGATCATTGTTATCGGTTGGCAACTCTAAGGCAACTGAGGTATTGAATCATCTGTTGCATCATTGTTATCGGTTGGCCATTCTAAGGCAAACGAGGTATTGAATTGGGGCTGTCGAGGATAGTTCCCATCTGTTGTGTCGTTGTTATCGATTGACCATTCTAAGGTAATCAATGTATTGAATTGGGACCTCCGAGGACGGTGCCCATCCATGAGTTATTGTTGTCGTGTTGGCCGACTCAAGGCAGCACACTATCATTCTCGTGAATTTGGTAATATTGGGATCGTTGCCGTTTGTGATTAGTTGTGTTTTGGAGGCTAGTCTCGGCTAGTGCTCGATGGGTAAGTTTGGGGAGTTTGAAATCTTCGCGGTTGACTTCCCAACACCTATAGTCAGTAGGTCAACGGTCACTAGGTGATTTCATTATGGGTAAGTTTGGGGAGTTTGAAACCTTCGCGGTTGACTTCCCAACACCTACAGTCAGTAGCTCAACGGTCACCGGGTGATTTCATTATGGGTAAGTTTGGGGAGTCTGAAACCTTCGCGGTTGGCTTCCCAACACCTACAGCTTAGTAGGTCAATGGCCATTTGATACGGCTTCGTGCCGTGGCTTCGGCCCTCATTGATACAGCTTCAGGCTGTTTTGGTTTCAGGTGATTGTGATATTTGACAGCTTCGGCTGAGTGGCTTTCAGGCCTTTGTGATGTCTTGGTAATTTCATTGGAGCCTTCGGGCATTGTGATTCATAATTAATTGAGTTCTGGTTTGGTTCATGTCGTGTGATACATTGTGGTATTCTATAATTATGATTCGCCGTTGGGCACTTATGTTATAACATGTTGAACAGGTATTAATAGTATGACGTGGGCATAGTGTTTCACGAATGCTCAGTTCTTACCTTGGTTTGTGAGCATCTCGTATTATTATTATCATTGTACCATTTCATTCTGCCTTTGGATGCATATCATGTTGTACATGTATTTGATGTTCATTATCTGGATGACTGATCCCGTGGGGGAGGAATATGTTTTCATGTTTTAGGTGCTTGCGAGGAGAGAGTTGAGACACAAGGGCATGATGATGGCGAAGAGGCATTCGAGCGATACTACTGCGAGTTGTTCATGTTGGTCAGTCAGTTGGAGTGTTCTCCAGTTTGTCAGTCATTGTCATCATGTATTACCCGAGCAAGGCTCGTGGGTGTGGTTGTATTTTCATTTTTGGCCATGTAGGCCCATCATTGTCGTTAAAATTCCTCATCGGAATATTGTTTCGGATATCAAGGTAGGGGCTATGATTTTCCCTTGTTGGTTAATTTAATATATTTTAGTCATGTTCGCCTGGTGGATCTCCTGGCGTGGGGTCCACGGCACTGTAATAACCCAATAGGATTTGGGGGTGTTACATAAGATGGTATCAGAGCGCTTTGGGTTGTGAGATACTCTGATATGTGAGTTATATGGCTCTACTGGCGCGGTAGTAGTGGGACTGTCAGGTTATGACAATCTGGACAGTCGGGTTTTGTGAGTCGTGATATTTGTATGACTGCATGAGTCATTCATTCATCGAGTCGTCGTCAGTTGAGACTAGTATCGTGATACCTCGAAGCTTCGTATGACCTGTGTAAGGACTCGATTCTCTTTATGTTCATACATTCATCATGTCATTAATTATACATGCTTTGTTGAAACATATATGTGATATTAGTGTTACGATTGATTCATGACTAATTGTTTTGGAGCATGTGTGACCTGTGTAAGCGTTAAGGATCAACTCATAACAATCCTCAATCATCATTTTTGATCTTGTCGATCATGTTGATTCATTAATCACTCAGTCAATCTCATTACTCAGTTGTTGATCTTGTGGATCAAATTATCAATCCTGTTAACTTGTTCAAGATAATCATTTCAGGAATTTCATCAGATAATCATGTCACCTCACTTGATCTTTCATGCGATCTTATCATATTCCAGCGTCATGTCGACGATCATTTTATTGCATTATTAATGCGTTCATTGTGTTAGAGCACGTATGCTCATTATTATCATTCCGTAATGTAATCATAATGCGATCTTCATGCGGGATCTATAATCATCATGTGACTTTCCTACCTCAGTTTTCTTCGCCAGTTATCCGTACTGAGGCGGATAAGATCAAGTATTTTAGCAAGAGACTAAATCCGCAGTTGAGGATGCAGTTGTTCAATCACAATTGTAATTCACTTAGTGAGTTCATCGAGAAGGCTCTTGGAGCAGAGCTTTACATCAATCATGTTGAGACTTGTAGTTATCAAACTAATCATCCAATTCACGAGGAACAACGGTTCCAATCACTTCATTTGAGCTATCACTCATTGCGTTATCATTTCACCTCGGTGAGTCATTCTTGATCCTTGTTGAATTTCGATTCATTATCATTCATTGCGATCATTCCTATTCTTATGACCTTCTAGCATCATATTGAGCGGTGAGTTCAGCTTTGGGTCTACCTTGAATCGATGGGACCGAGGAGATCGATGATATGGAGGATATCGATGTTGGATACATTTGAGATGTAGCCTTGTTTTTCGGATGACTGTGTAACTCAATCCGTAATAATGTATTGTGGTTGTGGATCATTTACTGTTGATCTATTTTATAATGATCGTATTTGAGAATCTTGAAATTTTGAGATCGTTTGATGCATTCCTTTTTGGTGTTGTACCGAGATTTTGTGATAATTTGGGTAATTGTTCAATGTGATTCGAGACGTCAAGTCATGGGGACTTGGGCGGGCGATAGATATGGTCCCGAAGACTATATTTGCATTGTTGTTTTTCTTTGGAGGTGTGAATCAGTGTTTATAGGGGCATCCGATGCCGATGAGAAGCGAGTTTTCAGTTTTGGTGTATCTCATTGAGTTTTCCTGGCGGGATATTGCTTCTCCCAACTTGTTTTAAGTCTCAGGACGAAAATTCTTTTAAGGGGGGTAGTATGTAATATCTGCAATCTCGATTTCCGATAATTTTTTTTTTTGGCGGAAGTCCATCTTAGAAATACTATTGTGACCATTTCGTCATTCCGAGAATGATTAATTCAACACTTTTGTCATTCGAGTTCGTCTCGGTGTCGTTCTGTTGAATTCCGTGTTCTTAAGCGACTTTTCCACGTATGAGTTCGACTTTGTAAAATCACCATCAATTCTTGGAAAATCCAAAAGTTCTGAATCCTTTCTGTATTATAGAGCATCAAGTTAGCTTTCCGATGGTTCAAACAGTGAGTCAATCGGAGTCCGGACGAAGGAGTTATGGTCGAAATAGCTAAGACTACACAGTGAGCCTCGCGCGGCTGTACTGCGGGCCGCGGCACTAAGATGGCTGGGAGCATTTTTTTTTCAGCCGCGGGCCGTGGCACACTCAGTTCGGGGCGCGGCACACGGGTCAGATCACCCTTTTTCAGCGGATTTTTGGAGGAAGGAAGCTCATTTCATCCTCCTCTTCATTTCTCCTATCCTTGGGTGATTTTTGGGCGAATTCTTGGGCGATTTAGCATCATCAATCTCAGAGATTTCATCCTCCTTGAGTTTTTGGTGTGAATTAACAACATCTTTTTGGATTCTTCATCCCAAATCTAAGGTAATTTCTTCAAACCCTAGATTTCGATTTCTCAATGGGAATATGAGCATTTGGATGTTGTAATCATGATATGTGAAGGGATATACGTATGATTATGAGTTTTTATGAATTATCATTGGATTGTTGGAGGATTATTCAAGAACATGTTGGATGTTGATTTTGGAATTAGGGGTTCCAATTAGATGTTGTTGGAATCTCGAATTGTGTATTCCTATGAGAATATTGATTGTATATAAGATGTTTTGTTGGATTGAATCATTCATTGGAGGTTTGGTATCGATATAATCGAGATTGGTTGTAAACAATTGGAGGTTGTCTACAACGTGTTTGTTGAATTGCTTCAATGAGTTTGGGTATTGTTGTATCGACTTTTGAGTTGGTTGTGATCATGCTTGATTCGTATATTAAGCGAATCGTTGGTAATTGTATTTCATTCAATGTTTTTCGAGTTCTTGTGTTTATCGGAGGACGCCGTTCGTTGTTCGTGGGAGGATTTCATCGCCTTCAGTTGAGGCAAGTTTTATACTTGTACTAGTCAATGAAATTAATGTTATCATATATGTGTATGAATGTGTTGTATCATTCCGAGACTTAGTCTCTTCATGAATTCATTGATATTGAGGGATCGTTCGATACGATACTCTTCAGCAATTATGCCAAATGTTTATTATTGTTCATTAATAGCCGGTTCAAGGCATTGAGGTACTCGTTGTTAATGTTATTGTCGGTAGCCGGTTGGCTGTATCGATCTATCGATTGTTTTTGTTAATATTGATGTCGATCTAAGACATTGTTGTAATTATTGTTATTAATGTTGGCGTCCTGTCATTCATGTTGTATTGTCTGATTGAAGGCATTGTTGTATTCGTTCTCATCTTCGTCGTCGGTAACCGATTAAAGGTGCCGAGGCATTCATTGTATCATTGTTATCGATTGGTTGTTCTAAGGCAATCGAGGTGCTCAATCATTCATTGTATCATTATTATCGATTGGCCGTTCTAAGGCAATCAAAGTGTTCAATCATTCATGGGATCATTTCTATCGGTTGGCAACTCTAAGGCAACCGAGGTATTGAATCATCTGTTGCATCATTGTTATCGGTTGGCCATTCTAAGGCAAACGAGGTATTGAATTGGGGCTGTCGAGGATAGTTCCCATCTGTTGTGTCGTTGTTATCGATTGACCATGCTAAGGTAATCGAGGTATTGAATTGGGACCGCCGAGGGCGGTGCCCATCCGTGAGTCATTGTTGTTGTGTTGGCCGACTCAAGGCAGCACACTATCATTCTTGTGAATTCGGTAATCTTGGGATCGTTGCCGTTTGTGATTAGTTGTGTTTTGGAGTCTAGTCTCGGCTAGTGCTCGATGGGTATGTTTGGGGAGTTTGAAACCTTCGCGGCTGACTTCACAAGACCTACAGTCACTAGGTCAACGGTCACTGGGTGATTTCATTATGGGTAAGTTTGGGGAGTTTGAAACCTTCGCGGTTGACTTCCCAACGCCTACAGTCAGTAGGTCAACGGTCACTGGGTGATTTCATTATGGGTAAGTTTGGGGAGTTTGAAACCTTCGCGGTTGGCTTCCCAACACCTACAGCTCAGTAGGTCAACGGCCATTGTATGGTTTCATTGTGATACGGCTTCGTGCCGTGGCTTCGGCCCTCATTGATACAGCTTCGGGCTGTTTTAGTTTCAGGTGATTGTGATATTTGACAGCTTCGGCTGAGTGGCTTTCAGGCCTTTGTGATGTCTTGGTAATTTCATTGGAGCCTTCGGGCATTGTGATTCATAATTAATTCAGTTCTGGTTTGGTTCATGTGGTGTAATACATTGTGGTACTCTATAATTATGATTCGTCGTTGGGCATTTATGTTCTAGCATGTTGAACAGGTATTAATAGTATGCCGTGGGCATAGTGTTTCACGAATACTCGGTTCTTACCTTGGTTTGTGAGCATCTCGTATTATTATTATTATTATCATTGTACCGTTTCATTCTGCCTCTGGATGCATATCATGTTGTACATGTATTTGATATTCATTATCTAGATGACTGACCCCGTGGGGCGGAATATATTTTCATGTTTTAAGTGCTTGCGAGGAGAGAGTTGAGACACATGGGAATGATGATGGCGAAGAGGCATTCGAGCGATACTAGTTCGAGTTGTTAATGTTGGTCAGTCAGTTGGAGTGTTCTCCAGTTTGTCAGTCATTGTCATCATGTATTACCCGAGCAAGGCTCGTGGGTGTGGTTGTATTTTCATTTTTGGCCATGTGGGCCCATCATTGTCGTTAAAATTCCTCATCGAAATATTGTGTCGGATATCAAGGTAGGGGCTATGATTTTCCCTTGTTGGTTAATTTAATGTATTTTAGTCATGTTCGCCTGGTGGATCTCCTGGCGTGGGGTCCACGGCACTGTAATAACCCAATAGGATTTGGGGGTGTTACATAAGATGGTATCAGAGCGCTTTGGGTTGTGAGATACCCTGATATGTGAGTTATATGGCTCTACTGGCGCGGTAGTAGTGGGACTGTCAGGTTATGACAATCTGGACAGTCGGGTTTTGTGAGTCGTGATATTTGTATGACTGCATGAGTCATTCATTCATCGAGTCGTCGTCAGTTGAGACTAGTATCGTGATACCTCGAAGCTTCGTATGACCTGTGTAAGGACTCGATTCTCTTTATGTTCATACATTCATCATGTCATTAATTATACATGCTTTGTTGAAATATATATGTGATATTAGTGTTACGATTGATTCATGACTAATTGTTTTGGAGCATGTGTGACCTGTGTAAGCGTTAAGGATCAACTCATAACAATCCTCAATCATCATTTTTGATCTTGTCGATCATGTTGATTCATTAATCACTCAGTCAATCTCATTACTCAGTTGTTGATCTTGTGGATCAAATTATCAATCCTGTTAACTTGTTCACGATAATCATTTCAGGAATTTCATCAGATAATCATGTCACCTCACTTGATCTTTCATGCGATCTTATCATATTCCAGCGTCATGTCGACGATCATTTTATTGCATTATTAATGCGTTCATTGTGTTAGAGCATGTATGCTCATTATTATCATTCCGTAATGTAATCATAATGCGATCTTCATGCGGGATCTATAATCATCATGTGACTTTCCTACCTCAGTTTTCTTCGCCAGTTATCCGTACTGAGGCGGATAAGATCAAGTATTTTAGCAAGAGACCAAATCCGCAGTTGAGGATGCAGTTGTTCAATCACAATTGTAATTCACTTAGTGAGTTCATCGAGAAGGCTCTTGGAGCAGAGCTTTTGATTAGGGAGCTTGCTCGGAAGCACCCTTCAGTTTCTTCTGTTGAGAGGACTAAGATGTCGGTTCGTTCTGAGGGACATCGGGCTCCGATGTCCAAGTGGTCGTTTTCTAGTCGTCTTCATGTTAAGAAAGCATCTTCATCTCAGACGACGAGTTCGACTGTTTTTTGCTTTAACTGTGATACAATAGGACATCGCAGTACCCGGTGCTCGATGCAGGCCGTTGTTTGTTTTCTGTGTGGGCGGCAGGGACACCTTCAGAAATACTGCAGGAGTTATAGTACTAGTAGGTCTCGAAAGAGCTCGCAAACCTCGAGATTTTTGTCACTCTAGCCCGTACTTCATCCAAGGGGTCCTATCAGGCTTCGAGAGCCCGAGGTAAGGACATTCATCACCAGTTTTGAACAAGTTAATTCTTGCTCGGTAATAGGATAATCATTCATTTCATTGTCGTTCATTCATTCGT
Source organism: Orobanche coerulescens (assembly GCA_033398695.1). Classification (NCBI taxonomy): domain Eukaryota; kingdom Viridiplantae; phylum Streptophyta; class Magnoliopsida; order Lamiales; family Orobanchaceae; genus Orobanche; species Orobanche coerulescens. The sequence goes on from CM065813.1 coordinate 42,366,507, forward strand.
ATAATTCATTCATCATACATCAATCATGTTGAGACTTGTAGTTATCAAACTAATCATTCAATTCACGAGGAACAACGGTTCTAATCACTTCATTTGAGCTATCACTCATTGCGTTATCATTTCACCCCGGTGAGTCATTCTTGATCCTTGTTGAATTTCTATTCATTGTCATTCATTGCGATCATTCCTATTCTTGTGACCTTCTAGGATCATATTGAGCGGTGAGTTCAGATTTGGGTCTACCTTGAATCGATGGGACCGAGGATATCGATGATATGGAGGATATCTATGTTGGGTACATTTGAGATGTAGCCTTGTTTTTCGGATGACTGTGTAACTCAATCCGTAATAATGTATCGTGGTTGTGGATCATTTATTGTTGATCTATTTTATAATGATCGTATTTGAGAATCTTGAGATTTTGAGATCGTTTGATGCATTCCTTTTTGGTGTTGTACCGAGATTTTGTGATAATCTGGGTAATTGTTCAGTGTGATTCGAGACGTCAAGTCATGGGGACTTGGGCGTGCGATAGTATGGTCCCGAGGACTATATTTGCATTGTTGTTTTTCTTTGGAGGTGTGAATCAGTGTTTGTAGGGGCATCCGATGCCGATGAGAAGCGAGTTTTTAGTTTTGGTGTATCTCATTGAGTTTTCCTGGCGGGATATTGCTTCTCCCAACTTGTTTTAAGTTTCAGGACGAAAATTCTTTTAAGGGGGGTAGTATGTATTCGTTATTTCGAGAATGATTAATTCTACACTTTTGTCATCCGAGTTCATCTCGGTGTCGTTCTGTTGAATTCCGTGTTCTTAAGCGACTTTTCCACGTATGAGTTCGACTTTGTAAAATCACCATCAATTTTTGGAAACTCCAAAAGTTCTGAATCCTTTCAGTATTATAGAGCATCAAGTTATCTTTCCGATGGTTCAAACAGTGAGTCAATCGGAGTCCGGACGAAGGAGTTATGGTCGAAATAGCTAAGACTACACAATGAGCCTCGCGCGACTGTACTGCGGGCCGCGGCACTAAGATGGCTGGGAGCATTTTTTTTCAGCCGCGGGCCGTGGCACACTCAGTCCGGGCCGCGGCACACGGGTCAGATCACCCTTTTTCAGCGGATTTTTGGAGGAAGGAAGCTCATTTCATCCTCCTCTTCATTTCTCCTATCCTTGGGTGATTTTTGGGCGAATTCTTGGGCGATTTATCATCATCAATCTCAGAGATTTCATCCTCCTTGAGTTTTTGGTGTGAATTAACAATATCTTTTTGGATTCTTCATCCCAAATCTAAGGTAATTTCTTCAAACCCTAGAGTTCGATTTCTCAATGGGAATATGAGCATTTGGATGTTGAAATCATGATATGTGAAGGGATATACGTATGATTATGAGTTTTTATGAATTATCATTGGATTGTTGGAGGATTATTCAATAACATGTTGGATGTTGATTTTGGAATTAGGGGTTTCAATCAGATGTTGTTGGAATCTCGAATTGTGTATTCCTATGAGAATATTGATTGTATATAAGATGTTTTGTTGGATTGAATCATTCATTGGAGGTTTGGTATCGATATAATCGAGATTGGTTGTAAACAATTGGAGATTGTCTACAACGTATTTGTTGAATTGCTTCAATGAGTTTGGGTATTATTGTATCGACTTTTGAGTTGGTTGTGATCATGCTTGATTCGTATATTAAGCGAATCGTTGGTAATTGTATTTCATTCAAGGTTTTTCGAGTTTTTGTGTTTATCGGAGGACGCCGTTCGTTGTTCGTTGGAGGATTTCATCGCCTTCGGTTGAGGCAAGTTTTATACTTGTACTAGTCAATGAGATTAATGTTATCATATATGTGTATGAATGTGTTGTATCATTCCGAGACTTAGTCTCTTCATGAATTCATTGATATTGAGGGATCGTTCGATACGATACTCTTCAGCAATTATGACAAATGTTTATTATTATTCATTAATAGCCGGTTCAAGGCATTGAAGTACTCGTTGTTAATGTTATTGTCGGTAGCCGGTTCGCGGTATTGATCTATCGATTGTTGTTGTTAATATTGATGTCGATCTAAGACATTGTTATAATTATTGTTATTAAGGTTGGCGTCCTGTCATTCATGTTGTATTGGCCGATTGAAGGCATTGTCGTATTCGTTCTCATCTTCGTCGTTGGTAACCGATTAAAGGTGCCGAGGCATTCATTGTATCATTATTATCGATTGGCCGTTCTAAGGCAATCGAGGTGCTCAATCATTCATTGTATCATTATTATCGATTGTCCGTTCTAAGGCAATCAAAGTGTTCAATCATTCATGGGATCATTGTTATCGGTTGGCAACTCTAAGGCAACCGAGGTATTGAGTCATCTGTTGCATCATTGTTATCGGTTGGCCATTCTAAGTCAAACGAGGTATTGAATTGGGGCTGTCGAGGATAGTTCCCATCTGTTGTGTCGTTGTTATCGATTGACCATTCTAAGGTAATCGAGGTATTGAATTGGGACCGCTGAGGACGGTGCCCATCCGTGAGTCATTGTTGTCGTGTTGGCCGACTCAAGGCAGCACACTATCATTCTCGTGAATTCGGTAATCTTGGGATCGTTGCCGTTTGTGATTAGTTGTGTTTTGGAGGCTAGTCTCGGCTAGTGCTCGATGGGTATGTTTGGTGAGTTTGAAACCTTCGCGGTTGACTTCACAACACCTACAGTCAGTAGGTCAACGGTCACTGGGTGATTTCATTATGGGTAAGTTTGGGGAGTTTGAAACCTTCGCGGTTGACTTCCCAACACCTACGATCGATGGTCAGCCGTCGTTGGGTGATTTCATTATGGGTAAGTTTGGGAGTTTGAAACCTTCGCGGTTGGATTCCCAACACCTACATTTCGATGAGTCAACGGCCATTGGATGGTTTCATTGTGATACGGCTTCGTGCCGTGGCTTCGACCCTCATTGATACAATTCAGTCGCTTTGGTTTCAGGTGATTGTGATATTTGACAGCTTCGGCTGAGTGGCTTTCAGGCCTTTGTGATGTCTTGGTAATTTCATTGGAGCCTTCGGGCATTGTGATTCATAATTAATTCAGTTCTTGTTTGGTTCATGTGGTGTAATACATTGTGGTACTCTATAATTATGATTCGCCGTTGGGCATTTATGTTCTAGCATGTTGAACAGGTATTAATAGTATGCCGTGGGCATAGTGTTTCACGAATGCTCGGTTCTTACCTTGGTTTGTGAGCATCTCGTATTATTATTATCATTGTACCGTTTCATTCTGCCTCTGGATGCATATCATGTTGTACATGTATTTGATGTTCATTATCTGGATGACTGACCCCGTGGGGCGGAATATATTTTCATGTTTTAGGTACTTGCGAGGAGAGAGTTGAGACACAGGGGAATGATGATGGCGAAGAGGCATTCGAGCGATACTAGTTCGAGTTGTTAATGTTGGTCAGTCAGTTGGAGTGTTCTCCAGTTTGTCAGTCATTGTCATTATGTATTACCCGAGCAAGGCTCGTGGGTGTGGTTGTATTTTCATTTTTGGCCATGTAGGCCCATCATTGTCGTTAAAATTCCTCATTGGAATATTGTGTCGGATATCATGGTAGGGGCTATGATTTTCCATTGTTAGTTAATTTAATGTATTTTAGTCATATTCGTCTGGTGGATCTCCTGGCGCGGGGTCCACGATAATGTAATAACCCAATAGAATTTGGGGGTGTTACAAAAGGAACAAAAGGGGTCATATTCACCAACCTCTTCACCAACTATAATCAACCGTAACAAAATAGCTGCTCTGCTTGTTTAAGTGTGTGACCTTGTAGGTTCTAATTAATACAACAATGAGTATAAAAACAGTTTTACGACTCATAAATCATAAGCGGCCTCTAGCTAGACATTATGACTACCCGCATTAAAAGAATTAATTCGACGGCACAAACGAAAATCCCGTTACTATATAATATTTAATCATCTCGTCGCGCGATATCCTAATTAAGCATAAGGCATGGATAAGTCGACCTTATATAGCTTAATTAATATTCTTGATCTCAAGTTAAAATTGTCCAATTCAAATATTTACCAATAACTCTTTATTGATCAATTTGAGCATGGTCATGCCTTTAAACAATTTAACTTATCAAGAGACCGTGAATATCTTCTCCGTTTTATAGTAGGGACAAGTCCCTTCTGCATAAATCGTATCGTATCCAATCACAAACTGTATGGACTCTTGTTACAGAAGATGTTGGTATTATATTAAAATACGATACTCATTATGTAAGAAATTGTAGTGTCTTTAGGTAATAATGACTTAAATAATATATAACAATCAGAGGAATTATAATGATTTAATCCATATATAATTCTCTTTGTTAGGTCATATCCAATGCAATGTCTCTACATGTATCTATGACGTGATATAACATCTCATGTTCATGACCAGTAAAACATAGTCATCGTATCATTATCATACTAATAATCATATTACTAGGGATATCTAGAATAAATATTCTTTAATGCTTTAACGAGCTTTACTATCAAGTCACGTGCTTGATGATCGTAAGCAGAATATTAATTCAATAATATAATCAATATTATATATTTATTAAATAATAATAAATGTCTCCACATTGTTATTAGACAGTAGACTTAGAACATAATACTAACAGTGCGGCCCCTTCATCCTCCAGGACCAGATCTCATTTTTTCAACCAACAATCATGATATTTTTTGTTGTTGTTTTCCCTTTTCTTGACTTCTTATGCAATTTTTAGGTTATTTTTTCTTGTTCATATTTTGAGAATTTTCAGTTTACTAATGAAGAAATATATTAATAATAACTTTTTTGGCTAATCTTAAATTTTAAAGGAGCTCTGTTTGTTTACACTTTAAGTATGTTTTGAGGGATACTCACATGTGTCAATTTTCAATATTTTGAATTACCCATTGGTAATCAAAATAACCGTCGGTAATCTAGAATACCTATCGGCATCCCTTGGCCGGTGGTAACCAAACCTGGTCTGTGACGGTGAAAATATGAATATCAGTCGGTATTTTGTTACCATATGATAATTTAAAATACCTATCGGTAATCTGAATTACCAGTTGTAATTAGATTGACTGTGGTCGCTGGTAGTGGTCGGTGATGTTCAAAATACTATTTTTAATATTAAAAAAAACAAGAACAGTTGGGATGGTCGACCGTCCAGGCAAACAAAATTCGATGGTGGTTGTCGGTGGTCTACAGGCGGCGACTAGTGGTCGCCGGCCATCGGTCAACTACGGGCGCTGGTCGTCTGACCGAGGTGATCGGCCCTCAGCCCATTTGTATAAAATACCCTCTTATATATTAAAATTTAAAGTAAGGATATAAATGGAATATTTAAAAAACCATCGGTCAGCTGCGGGCGGTGGTCGTCCGACCGGGGTGATCGGCAAATACCCTCTTATATATTAAAATTTAAAGTAAAGATATAAATGAAATATTAAAAATAATATTATTTTATGTATGTGTTTTAGTGTCGTTTATTTTGCCCACAAGGGCCATGAAGATCGAATGTGTCGTTTATTAGCACGTACCTCTTGGGTACCAAACACAGGTATCGAATTCCCCGTTGGATGTATACAAGATATATATTAATCCTCGGATGGTTTTAGGAATTTTCAGTTTTCTTAATGATGTGGCAGTAGATTGGTTCAAAAATCACTAGTATGGTACCTAAAAAGGTACTGTAGAATTTTCCATTTAAACAATAATGGAATGGTTCATTGAATGTAGAGAAAAAACAAAACATCCATTTTTCAGGCCCAAAGTCTCCAATAAATGTTTGTCTTTACAACATAAACTTAACTAATGTTGTTCGCATCACACAGCACAGCAAAGTATGGAAAGAATTCAACCAAATTTGAAATTTTATCAACACAAAAGACAACAGCGAAAGGAAGTAAACTGACGGGCCAACGACAGCTGCAGAAACAAAGAAACACGGAAAAAACACACTTATTGACGATCTAAGCAATACGAGCACGATGTATTTGAACAAATCAAACAAGCGGGAAACTTCTAACAATATCGTTTACTTTTGCAAACATAGAGAAGTCTAACCATATAATAAAAAGCATCCATACATCAAAACTGTGTAAGAATGTACATCCAAGTTCTGCTGCCATTGAGACAGATTACAGTTTACACAAACAAAGATAAAAATATTTATGAGAGAGAAATTATTTGAATAGAAAGATTATTTTATGAGCCCATGGATACCAAACAACTCAAGTTCGATTATTACACCGGTAAATAAATTTGTTCGGACATTTATTTATCCCTTCAAAGACGATTGATGCGGAGAAACTAGGGACCATAAATAAAAAGCCCAAAACACTAAAAAAAAAATCTCTGTTTTCTTTAAGAATAAAGGAGAAAAAGGAAAGACTAACAAGTACCTAAATCTCTCTTTCAAGTTAATGACTCTTCCAAGACCTTCTCGTGTTACTCGACTGGGAGAAGAAAATCCGAACAAAGAAAATATGGATCAAGTTCAAGATTTAAGAAGAAAAAAAGGAAAAAAAAAATAACTTTACTCAAGATTACCTCAACAAAAACGCATTCCGATCGCATCTTGAGTAAAACCTGATATAATCCTTCCAAATCCTCTTCACTCAAAATTTCAAAAAAAAAAAAAAAAGTTTGGTAAAATTACCCATTAGCAAGAATCCATTTTCATTTACCAACCACAAATACTCAGCATCCCATCACCGCACAATTATAAACAAAACTCCCCGACCGTTTCCGTCCGAGCAAATCCCACTGCGGAGGGCCTTCCCTTGGGACCCACGAATTCACCTCAATAAAACCCTCTCCGGCATTCCGGGGCCCGCCAATCACAATCAACCGATCCCCGCACGCCCTAAATGCCAAACCCCAACCGTACATAGAATTAACGCGTTCGGGCAACCTCCCGACCGTAACCCACGCCCTACTACCCTTATCATATCTCCTCACCTCCATCTCCGCATGATCTGCCGAGTACAGTTGGTTATTCACGACCGCGATCAACGGGGGCGCCTCAGATGTAGCTGGCGGCTCATTGTCCCTCACCCCGCCGATCCTCAATGGGGACATATTCGGAATTTCCCTCCAAGTCCTAGTTTCCAAATCATATTCCTCCCCGCACGTTAGAAGCTTCAAGTCGGGCCCGCCTATCCCTCCGATCACGTAGAACTTCCCGTCCATGAAAACACTCGAACACATTTTCCGATTCTTTTTCATGCTCGGTAAAGCCATCCATGTTCCTGTCTCCGAATTATACAATTCAGCCGAACTTAGAATATTTCCATGCGAGTCGCAACCGCCTGCTAATATTGCGATCTCTCCTAGACTCGCAGACCCGAACAAACACCTAGGCTCGTTCATAGTCATCCCAGTGGTCCAAGTGTTTGTCAACAAGCTAAAACGGTAAATCACGTGGGTCATTAAATCCCGCCCAAAAACGAGAAGCTCGGTCCCAACGGCCAGAGACTCCTTATCCGCAAACACAAAGACCTCGTTAGAGTTCATTCCTGGCAAATGCATCCAATGGCGACGGACTGGGTCGAAGGCTTCCCATTCGAGCAGCTGGCACGAAAAGTAAACCCAATGCTCGATAACCCCATTTTTCCGTCTCAGTTTATAAAGCTCGCCGGTTCTAACAAGCGAACGGAAACTTTTGTTTAGACATGCAATCGAGCCATAATCGGATCTCGAGCAACGGATAAGGCAACTTATCGAGTTGTCTCGACCAATGGCGGGAATTAATGAGCTATTATCGGAATTATCGGCGGACTGGTTTGGACTTCCTGATTGGCCGGAATCTTGAGGAGGGTTTAAGAACATCCCGCCGAGTGATAAAACGGTATCCAAATGATTGTTGGATTTCTTGAGAACCTTTTTCGTGATCATCTGTTTTTCGTCGCTATCGGTCTCTAATGGCCGCTTGATAGGATGGACCTCGGCTTTTTCAGGAAAGTAATTCATAAGCCAATTCGATTCTCGTTCCCGGGTTCTAGGGTAGTCTCTCGATACCAAACAACGACAGTCTTCGAACATGTCGTCTGGATCCAACCCGAAAGGTTCACCAATTTTTGTGTTTTTTTCTTCAGTTAGAAACAATCAGATTCGTTTTCCTTAGCAGATCAAGATTCACTAAAAAAAAATACAAAATAGGTATACATGAATTTGAATCAAGATATCCACGTCCGACGGTGTCAATATCAGAAAGACAGGATTTTTCTGACAAAACAACACAGCAGAAACAGAAAGGAAACAAAAAACCAGATTCAAGAAAACCTTAAAACAACAAAATCGATGCATTCAATCAAATCGAACATGCAGAAAGCTTGAAATCGCTCCTAATAGATCTCTAAAACTCAGATCAAATTACACCCAATCCGCCTAAAACCTTCACAAAAAGTCAATATTTTAATCAAAGCTCCATCCAAACTTGCATTGTTCTCTTACAGCACCGATTAATTACTTAAATTAGATCTAATCGCTACAGTATCTTAAGACAGCAGGCACACACACACAACAAAAAAAGCTAAACAAGATTTGTAAAAATGAAATGGTTTCTGAAAAAAAATTAATTAAAAAAAAAATCAATGCAGTGGAGGGACTTACATAGGTATAGGATAAGAAGAAAATGAAGGTAGGCTTGATTGAAACTATTATCATTAACAATCTTTCCTTCATCTGCGGTTTTACAGGTATAGATGCATGTCTTCTGCCTCGGGGAATTTTTTTTTTATGCGTTTCTTCTTCTTTTTTTTTTCCTTTTTCTACTTTTCTTCTTTCTTTCGTTATCAGTGTTTATGGTTGTGAGAGAGACTGAATTTCAGTTTCTCGCACTTGTTGCAAGAGAAAAATCCTTTGGATTCTCTCTGCAAATCAAAGCCAGGGGATTTTTAATTAGGCATTTTGGCTTTGGGGGCGTAGTCTCTCTCTCCCCTCTCTCTCCCTCCCCCTCTCTCTCTCCCTCTGTATATATAGATACAACTTTATTTTTATTTTTTTAATTATTATTTTTTCTTTAAAGTGAGAGTTTGAAGGGAGAATTAAAGTAGAGAAGAACAGAAGAAAAAAAAAAAGGTAGCATTAATTTATCCCTTGGAGACATTAATAAATTGATTTTTTTTTCAAGTTTAATACTGTATATATGGTACTAGGTTGAAGCATACTATTAGAGCTTTGAATAGACAAGAAAACACATTGAGGAAAAAATCAATAACATAAATATTTATTAGCATGCTTTGTTTATTAGTATGATGTTAGGTTCTTTACAACTCAACGTGATTTTATTCTTTCTATATATATAAGCTTGTTTTTTAAATATTATTCTACCATTTCATATTACATTTTACTATATTTATTTAATATTTAATTTTTTAATATATATTATTTCATAAAGATGGTCATAAATTTACGCAGACCATACTGATCGGATTAAAAATATTAATACATAACAAAAGATATAAAGAATAAACGAAAAATAATATCGAATGGATGCCATGTTTGTTCTTTTTCATTTTTATATAAAGTTTTCAAGTTTTCCAGATTTTTTTTGATATAGAGTTTAGTTTACCTTACATTGATTCTTGGGATAACATTCCGCCCCGCCATATCGCTCTTAGTTAAATCGCGAGATGTGTATCGCCTCAAGGGTTCTTAAATATCCTCAATTCTGCCTTGTGATAGTCGTCCACCGAGTGATTCTCACGCTTGACCTCTCAAATCCAACGCAGGCCCTACCGAGATTTGGCCTCCCACAACGCCAGAAATTTCTCAATATTTAATTGTTCCACCATTGCGTCTGGAGAGTGACTTAACCCTTAGCCAAAGAATAAGGGATCATTGAAACTTGAGAAATTCAATTTCAAACCGTTGTAACTAGAAATTCAATTCCAAATTTGTCGAGAATCTTGTTTTGATATGAAACGGGAGCAATTTGTATAAATAAATTCATAGTAATAAGGTGTATCTTAGCTTCTATAACCGTCTCTCGCCACAATTAAGAAACAACAAAGACTTGATATACTTCCTCCTCCGTACCAGCTTAGTACAACATTTAGAAGATAATTGGTGTAGTTTAGGTTAATGATTAGATGTTATATGTGTAAATTTTGTAAATATTGACGACGAGTGTGGTATGTAGATTAAAATGTAAAAGGTATTGATGGCAAGTGTATGATAGAGATTAAAAATAAAAGATAATTATTTGACGTGATTTGGGATATTTAGCGAAATATTATACTTCTAAAGGGACACTATTTTCAATCAAATATTGCACTTCGAATGGGACGGAAAGAGTATTTATTTTAATATTTTAGTGTGTGAAAAGTATTTATTTTGACAAACACGGTTGGTGTTTGATTAATTATGATTATTTTTTTCAAAATAGAGAGAAGTTTAATTGCGGATATAGACTCGGAAGGTAGAGCACGCGTGTGAGAGTGGGCTTGATCCGAACTATTTATGAGCTGAATTGGAGGTTTCATCCTAAAATGAATTGATGGTAGGAGAAGTAGCTCTCAAATCTATATAGTAGCCATTTTATAATCGACGTGGGGTAGCAGTTCTAACACACTCTCTCGCTTGCGATCTGGGACCGAATGGAGAAAGGGTAGGCTCTAGGTCAATTGAAAGTAGGGTCGACCACATGGACTTTTTTTTAAGATAGAGAACATGTAGAACATGTAGATGCAACAGAAGTAGAATTTAAATCGACCGCTCGAGTACCATGTCAGAGCTTGGGGTTCCGCCATATAAAAAGAAAGTCGACCCATAATGGGGATTAGTCGAGACACTATATTAATTGATCAATAACATCGTAATTTTTTCGGTGTCGGGTAATATCCTTAACATACCCCCTCAAGATGGTGGCTCATTGGAGCAGACCAATCCTGAAATCCATATGCTCACCTGCGACCTAGTCGGAACCATGTTTGTTTGAGCGTTATGGACTTCGATACCATCTTAAAGTCTGGGGTTCATCTCATAACTGGTAATAAGAAGAGTAACATATGACCTTTATATATTGAATGCAAGGTTTGTATTCACCCAATGAGAAATTAATGCTTCAACATTATCGACTATAGGAATAAATTTTGACTAGTATATGGACTTAAGGAGCTACTCCTCTTATCACCAATTCGTTTGATGATGGAACCTTCAATATAATCACACATACTCTCTGCCAAGCCCACACGCACACATGTGTAACACCCCGAGATATTTGGAATAATTACAGCACCGTAAATCCTTTAAGTAAGGATTTACAAGGCTAATTAGAAGAAATGTAAATATAATACAACAGTACCATGAAAGTTCCAAATACAAAACCGGTTTCAAACAGATCAAATGAGTTCATTATTACAACCATCTCGAAATATTAATAAGACACGCGTACTCGAGTACTGAAAATGAACCAAGAAGACAAATCACAATAACAATAAACATCACTGAGCCCCTTTGTCGTCATATCGGTATTGTGGCTGCTTTCCCACTCCTCGGCTACCTGAACATCAAAACAAATGTCCACCCCCTGAGGGGTTAGCAAAACGATGCTAGTACAAGTATCATATTAAACGAATCGAATATGCAACAACAATGAATGACAAAATACACAACATGGACTTCCGCTACCGGAATCCAACAATGCGAATCCACAAGATTCCATTAACACAATATGGGTATTTCAATGATCCAGCGCCCTCAGCATAGATCCCAAGATGATCCCGTCGTACCAACACGAGGTGAAAAAACCCGTCCAATGATCCAACGCCCTCAGCATAGATCCCAAGATGATCCCGTCGGACCAACACGAGGTGGACATCCGATCCAGCGCCCTCAGCATAGATCGCACAACATACACAAACACAACTCATGCATACATATATGCAAAATCGCTATGTCCATCAACATGAACATATAAACACTCGATAACGAATATCGTATAGTTCAACGAAATAAATCCCATGATCAACAACATGAATAAACCACATGCATGCTCAAAATACCAACATTAACAAATTACGATACTTGCCTCAAAGATGGCAAGAACTAATTACTCCAATGATCTCAACACACTCGAAGGCCGCCTCCTTCGATCAAACGTTCGCAAAGCTCGGCCCTTGAACAAATAGGAAAAATAACGGCAACTCAGGACAAGTTTAAACGTACGAACATCTAACGTCTACTACGTTCGGGTTAACACTTTGAGCTCGCCGACTCACGGTTCAACTCACTCGACGACTGCCCGGTCTAGCTAAAGTCGCTCAAATTACCGTAATTACGTACTACGATTCCGGATTATCGATTCCCTCACCAAGTTCGGTTACAAATCACGCTTCAATCCGAGTTTAAGGTTTAACAACCATATAATTCGTTCTTCCACAATTTATCTTCCTTGCCAAAATTTACGTTCATAGCAATGGTTACCCATCAACATCCTTTTGTTTGAATCATCAACATGAAGGTAACCAAATCCAGAAATCACTATGAGTTATGATTTACATTGAAGGTCATCTCATATTATCCAAGGATATTACAAGACCAAACTAATAATTCATCTTCTTGTAAAAATCTCATACAAAGTGATGATAATCACAATACTTCGACATGCAAGTGATTCAGATAAGACATCCTAAAATATACTAAAATCTTAGAAATCACAAATCCTTGATCAACTAAAAAGGGTTCGGTTACACTCTTCTTACTCAAAGGGGTTCTAAAATGATTACTACAAGCTTATAAGAATGGTGCTCAACCTAATCATTAATCCATAACCTTGATAAACTCCAGGAGGAAGTTATAATTCGAATAAGAACATGAATTCCAAGTTCAGGCAGCAACACATACCTTCTATGGAAAGAAAAACGAAAACTCTTGATGAGCTCAACGTTGGATGCTTGAACACCGATCCTCAAATTTCCTCGCCTTCAATGATGTGTTAGGAAGCTGATATGAAGGTTGAAGATGGAGAGGGTAACTCTCAAAGTCGCGGAATTATGTTGTGGGTTGAAGTGGAAGTCTGAAAATGAAGGAGGGTGCTGTCATATATATAGAAAATGGTTATTAGCGCGCGCTACTGCCATATCCATAGCGTGCGCTAATGGGCTTGTAGCCTGCTGTTTCTGCCTGGTCTCGACTTAGCGTACGCTAACATCCATTTACGTGTGCTAAGTTCATAAATTAGCGTATGCTACCACTTATATAGCATGCGCTAACGGCCATACGAAGCTTACTGACCTCACTGTACTCAACATTTAGCGTGTGCTATCCTCATACCAGTTGCGTGCGCTAAACAGCATTGACTCGGCTTTTTCCAAAAGCCGTCGAGGTTCATCCCGACATGTCCCGACCAAGATCCGCGGCTGATCTCACCTACCACACTGTCTTAATCAAGTTGACTACGTATAGCGCGCGCTAAGGTTCATACACAGCATGCGCTACGAATCCAAATTAGCGTACGCTACGCCTAGTAGTTAGCGTGCGCTACAAGTACAAAAATTACAATTTTGAACACAATTATGAAATCATATGCTCAATAACACCGGATCATGAAATATGTTGGGTAATACTCAAATCAAAATGTAACAAATACAATATCACAAGGTTCAAATACACATCAGAAATCTCGGGTATTACATCCTCTCTCCCTAAAAAGAAGTTTCGTCCCGAAACTTAAGATGAGAACAACTCTGGATACCTAGTCTTCATATTGTCCTCCGTTTCCCAAGTGGCTTCTTCAACTCCGTGTCGTGACCATTGTATTTTAACCAAGTGTATTGGTTTATTCCTCAATTGTTTGATCCGACTCTCAAGTATCTTGATTGGTCTCTCTTCGAAGGTTCCGTCATTAGCTATCTCGATCTCGCCAAAATCAATGATATGACTGGGATCTGGTACATACTTCCGTAATTGGGATACGTGAAACCCATTGTGAACGTGAGTCAGTGATGGCGGTAAGGCCAACCTATATGCTAGATCCCCAACTCTCTCGAGGATCTCAAATGGTTCGATATATCTCGGACTTCGCTTACCCCTCCTCCCAAAATGAAAAACTACCCGAGTAGGAGACACTTTCAATAGTACGTGGTTCCCAATCTCAAACTCCAGTGGGCGACGGCGCACATCGGCATAAGACTTCTGTCGACTCTGGGCAGTCAACAACCTTTCCCGAATTAAAGCTACCTTCTCTTGAGTCTGAACTATCAACTCTGGTTCCGTCCCAATCAAGTCAGAAGAATCATCCCAACACAGGGGCGATCTACATCTTCTCCCGTACAACGCTTTGAACAGTGCCATCTTAATAGAAGCATGCCAACTATTGTTGTAGGTGAATTCAATCAACGGCAAGTGAACTTCCCAATCAGTTGACCAATCCAAGGCACAAGCTCTAAGCATGTCTTCTACTGTCTGAATAGTCCTTTCGGACTGACCGTCCGTCTGAGGATGATAAGCCGTGCTAAGGTTCAACTCGGTCCCCAAAGCCCTGTGAACTTCCTTCCATAAGTGCGACACGAAGCGACCATCTCGATCTGAAGTAATGGTCTTCGGCGTCCCATGCAATTTGACTACCTCTGCAATAAATACTCGTGCCAATTTCTCAAGTCCCCACGTGTCTTTAATGTTAGGAAATGAGCCAACTTGGTTATTCGATCAACTACAACCCAAATCATGTTCATTCCCATATTGGTCCTTGGCATATTGGTGATGAAATCCATCGAGATATCCTCCTACTTCCACTCCGGGATCGGAAGTGGCTTCAACATTCCGGCAGGTCGCTGATGTTCAATCTTAACCTGCTGACAAGTCAAACACTTTGAAATGTATTCTGCTACGTCTTTCTTCATATTTACCCACCAGAAGTTTTATTTTAGATCCTTATACATCTTACTGCTGCCCGGGTGAATAGAATAGGGCGCGCTGTGAGCTTCCTTCAGAATTGTCTGTCTCAAAACATCATCATCGGGAACGCAAAGTCGACTCTGAAATCTCAGAACCCCATCATCTTGTATCACGAATCTTGGGGCCTTTCCTTTCTTTACTTCGTCACATAACCGAAGAATCGGAGAATCGTTCAACTGCTTAGATTTGATTTCCTCGACTAGTGACGAAGTTAGTTCCATCACGTATAGTTGACCTTGGATTCCTGGTGACCATACTTCAATACCTTCACCGATCAGTTCTCGTTAAATGCTGGTTTGGGACGTAAGTGCTTCCAACACTCGAAGAGAAATAGGTTTACGGCTCAGTGCATCAGCTACTACGTTTGCTTTACCCGGATGATATAGGATTTCCAAGTCGTAATCCTTGATCAATTCCAGCCACCTTCTATGTTTCATGTTTAATTTCTTCTAACTGAAAATATACTTGAGGCTCTTATGATCTGTAAAGATCTGACAATGAGTGCCGTATAAATAATGTCGCCAAATTTTCAAAGCAAAGACCACAGCTGCTAACTCCAGATCATGAGTTGGGTAATTAACTTCGTACGGTTTCAATTGTCGAGAGGCATAGGCAATCACCTTATCCTTTTGCATCAACACACATCCCAGACCCTGATTTAAAGCGTCGATGTACACCATGAATCCACCAGTTCTATCTGGTAATGCTAGTATAGGCACTGTCGTCAATCTTCTCTTAAGTTCCTCAAAACTGGCCTGACATTTCTCATTCCACGTGAACTTTTGAGTTTTCTATAACAGCTGAGTGAGCAAACGAGCAATTTTTGGAAAATCCCTCTACAAAACAGCGATAATATCCACCAAGTCCTAGGAAGCTTCGGACTTCTTTCACGTTATTAGGAGGTTCCCATTCCAAGATTGCTTCGACTTTTTTTGAGTCCACTTGAACTCCATCAGATGATATCACATGCCCAAGGAAGGTTACTTCCCTGATCCAGAACTCGCATTTAGAAAGTTTCGCATAAAGTTGTTCATTCCTCAAGGTGCTCAAAGCAATACGCAAATGCTCAGCATGTTCCTTTGTGTCTTTCTAATAGATCAAGATGTCATCAATGAAAAAGACAACAAACTTATCTAGGTATTCTAAGAATACCCGATTCATCAATTGCATAAATACCTCAGGAGCATTGGAAAGTCTGAATGGCATCACCACAAATTCATAGTGCCCGTACCGGGATCTGAAAGCAGATTTCGGTATATCCGATTCCTTAATTCTCAACTGATGATATCCTGATCGCAAGTCAATATTAGAGAATACTCTGGCCCCCTGCAGTTGATCAAACAAGTCATCGATTCGAGGTATAGGATACTTATTCTTGATCGTCACCTTGTTTAGCTCCTTGTAATCGATACACAATCGGAGGGATCCATCTTTCTTCCGGACAAAGAGAATGGGCGCTCCCCAAGGAGAAACGCTAGGTTGAATGTAACCCTTCTGTAATAATTCCTCCAGTTTCTTCTTTAGTTCATACATCTCGATTGGCGCCATTCGGTATGGTGCTCTGGAAATAGGAGCAGCTCCAGGCTCTAATTCGATATTGAACTCCACTTCTCTCCGTGGAGGTAACCCAGGTAGTTCGTCAGGGAATATATCTGAGAATTTGTTCACAACTGGAATAGATGAGAGCTCTACTCCTTCTTCCAATGATCCCAAGTAAGTGCCTCAGCAGAACCGTCAAATTTTGGCGGGTGCAATTTGACCACCTCAGTAAGCCATCTGTCTCCCCGATTATCCTCTTTATGCTGCTGTCCCATTGCCGTATGCATGCGGTCAACTACCTGAGCGAACTGGTTTATCTTAGCAACCACCTGTTGAAGCACTCCCGGCATGTTAGGATTTGCGTTGTCATTCGCTGATCCTTGTTGTCCTCCCGAATGGGAATCGGTTCGACTTGCCAATAGTTCTGGGTTAGTCGCTGAATCCTCCTGTCTCACATTACCACGTCCGCGTCCGCGTCCACGTCCTCCCCTCAACATACTGTAAACACAATTACTCAACATCCAGGGCAAAATTTTCAAAATAAAGCACGTAAATATTCACAAATAGAAATTAAGTAAAACGGTAGTATAAGAGATTAGGAGACTTACAACCACGGTCCACATGACGACACTGGATGAACAGTGATGTTACGAACGACCCATAAATTAAATAACGTAAACAGACTCAACTAAAACCCGACTGCCAAGATATCCATGAAACTTAGCTCTGATACCATATTCTGTAACACCCCGAGATATTCGGAATAATTACAGCGCCGTAAATCCTTTAAGTAAGGATTTACAAGGCTAATTAGAAGAAATGTAAATATAATACAACAGTACCATGAAAGTTCCAAATACAAAACCGGTTTCAAACGGATCAAATGAGTTCATTATTACAACCATCTCGAAATATTAATAAGACACGCATACTCGAGTACTGAAAATGAACCAAGAAGACAAATCACAATAACAATAAACATCACTGAGCCCCTTCGTCGTCATATCGGTACTGTGGCTGCTTTCCCGCTCCTCGGCTACCTGAACATCAAAACAAATGTCCACCCCCGGAGGGGTTAGCAAAACGATGCTAGTACAAGTATCATATTAAACGAATCGAATATGCAACAACAATGCATGACAAAATACACAACACGGACTTCCGCTACCGGAAGCCAACAATTCGAATCCACAAGATTCTATTAACACAATATGGGTATTCCAATGATCCAGCGCCCTCAGCATAGATCCCAAGATGATCCTGTCGGACCAACACGAGGTGGAAAAACTCGTCAAATGAAGCGCCCTCAGCATAGATCCCAAGATGATCCCGTCGGACCAACACGAGGTGGACATCCGATCCAGCGCCCTCAGCATAGATCGCACAACATACACAAACACAACTCATGCATACATATATACAAAATCGTTATGTCCATCAACATGAACATATAAACACTCGATAACGAATATCGTATAATTCAACGAAATAAATCCCATGATCAACAACATGAATAAACCACATGCATGCTCAAAATACCAACATTAACAAATTACGATACTTGCCTCAAAGATGGCAAGAACTAATTACTCCAATGATCTCAACACACTCGAAGGCCGCCTCCTTCGATCAAACGTTCGCAAAGCTCGGCCCTTGAACAAACAGGAAAAATAACGGCAACTCATGACAAGTCTAAACGTACGAACATCTAATGTCTACTACGGTCAGGTTAACACTTTGAGCTCGCCGACTCACGGTTCAACTCACTCGACGACTGCCCCGTCTAGCTAAAGTCTCTCCAATTACCGTAATTACGTACTACGATTCCGGATTATCGATTCCCTCACCAAGTTCGGTTACAAATCACGCTTCAATCCGAGTTTAAGGTTTAACAACCATATAATTCGTTCTTCCACAATTTATCTTCCTTGCCAAAATTTACGTTCATAGCAATGGTTAACCATCAATATCCTTTTGTTTGAATCATCAACATGAAGGTAACCAAATCCAAAAATCACTATGAGTTATGATTTACATTGAAGGTCATCTCATACTATCCAAGGATATTACAAGACCAAACTAATAATTCATCTTCTTGTAAAAATCTCATACAAAGTGATGATAATCACAATACTCCGACATGCAAGTGATTCAGATAAGACATCCTAAAATATACTAAAATCTTAGAAATCACAAATCCTTGATTCAACTAAAAAGGGTTCGGTTACACTCTTCTTACTCAAAGGGATTCTAAAATGATTACTACAAGCTTACATGAATGGTGCTCAACCTAATCATTAATCCATAACCTTGATAAACTCTAGGAGGAAGTTATAATCCGAATAAGAACATGAATTCCAAGTTCGGGCAGCAACACATACCTTGTATGGAAAGAAAAACAAAAACTCTCGATGAACTCAATGTTGGATGCTTGAACACCGATCCTCAAATTTCCTCGCCTTCAATGATGTGTTAGGAAGCTGATATGAAGGTTGAAGATGGAGAGGGTAACTCTCAAAGTCGTGGAATTATGTTGTGGGTTGAAGTGGAAGTCTGAAAATGAAGGAGGGTGCTGTCATATATATAGAAAATGGTTATTAGCGCGCGCTACTGCCATATCCATAGCGTGCGCTAACGGGCTTGCAGCCTACTGTTTCTGCCTGGTCTCGACTTAGCGTACGCTAACATCCCTTTACGTGCACTAAGTTCATAAATTAGCGTACGCTACCACTTATATAGCGTGCTCTAACGGCCATACGAAGCTTACTGACCTCACTGTACTCAACATTTAGCGTACGCTATCCTCATACTAGTTGCGTGCGCTAAACAGTGTTGACTCGGCTTTTTCCAAAAGCCGTCCAAGTTCATACCGACATGTCCTGACCAAGATCCGCGGCTGATCTCACCTACCACCCTTTCTTAATCAAGTTGACTACGTATAGCGCGCGCTAAGGTTCATACACAGCGTGCGCTACGAATCCAAATTAGCGTACGCTACGCCTAGTAGTTAGCATGCGCTACAAGTACAAAAATTACAATTTTGAACACAATTATGAAATCATACACTCAACAACACCGGATCATGAAATACGCTGGGTAATACTCAGATCAAATACAACATATACAATATCACAAGGTTCAAATACACATCAGAAATCTCGGGTATTGCAACATGGGCCTCAATCTTCCGAGTATATGCCCTCTCTCAGGCTTTTCTCTACTCCTCTAGTTCTTTACATATGTGAGACCAATGGTCCATAATGTTCTAACTCGCGTCATCCGAGTCAAAGGGTCAATGTTATAAGCCTTGAGTCCTACTAAGCATGACGGGCTGCGTTGTAGAATTAATATCTCATCGAGTGAATACAACTCTTGCATTCAACATATAAAGATCATGATTTACTCATTACTCATCTCACTGCTAACCTGTCTTGAGATGCAATCTCAAACTTTAAGATGGTATCACAGCCCAGTGAAGTATCAATTGTTGTACTTCTATAAATAGCCGATGAAGAGGACCCAAAATTGCATTCTTGATTTTAGAACATGCATCTTTTTAATTTATACTAAGTTAGTCAGAACCAATGAATTTTAAAACTCATATCAAAGAGAAGACTTAAGTTTTGGCACTATTATTTTGGTATTATCAAAAAGATAAATTATTAGGAGAATTTCTATCGAACTTTTGATAAGTGCGGAAAACCACAATAATTATCAAACAGTGGCTCCTTATAATGGCATTCAACATGAAAGAAGCTACAGTCCTTTGATACCATATGTACACAATATAAGACTTCCAGATCCAGTTGGCTACAGTATTTTTGCAATAGGCACTTTACTTAGTAAAGATAAAGTAGTCTTGTAACAGCATAAGACTAAGATATTGCCGTCTAAGTAAGACAATAAAATACTTATAAAATATTCACGATTTTGAGAGCATATGTTAATGGATACTCATTTAACACATTTTGGAGCCTAAGAGTGTACTTGAAGTATTTAAGAGCAGTCCCAGTAGAATTCTTAAAATTCTGCTCCTAAATGCATGCCCCATATCTCCTATTTCTACATAAAAATAATAATTTTATATGGACCCTATTCAATTATACGCTTAAAAATAAATTTACGGTGGGTGTAAATTTAAGGATTAAAAATAGGGAGGTGTAAAAAAATTTGTGGATCCCATCCATTTTAGAAGATCTGCTGGATGCATTTTTTGTCCTATTTTCAATTACTAGTATAACACCCGTGTAATTACACGGGAACACAAAAAAGAACTTTTATGTAAATATATAATATGTAAATCGTTCATTATAAATACTTATTTATAAACTACAGTGTTTGTTCTGTTTAATCATTCTCATTGCAAGAAAAGATTTCTAGTCTTTTTTGATCTTCACTCTTGATATGGCTACATAAAACTAACCATGACCGAATACGGATTTTGGAAGATACATACCGATATGAGACAACCTTTGACCTTGACTCTTAAATATAGTCATGGCAGAGCTCATAATAAGTGGAAACTCACGTATTTGAAATTTAAATGGTAATCTGATATCTAAGGGGATTAATATCAATTGTGGAATAAATATTTTACTCTCAAAATTATTCCCCAAATTTTTTTGTTCAATAATATGGTTACGGGTTTGGATAATTATTAATGATGTGACATTGCATAATTCTGATGATTGATCCATATTTTGAAATAGCATAATTGAAACTCTAACTTACGATTTTAAGATGTGATTTGGAATTCGAGAATACTTGATACTGTCCAGAAAAATTCATTCAATATACTTGATTTTGACTTTTAGAGGGCAGAAATTTTGCTTATACTATCAAAACTACGATATATCTGTTTGTCTTTTGAAATTATAGACATCACATAATCGTTTACTATCTCCACAATATGATATATCCGCTTGTCTTTTGAAATTATAGACATCACGTAATCGTTTACTATCTCCACAACGTTGTTTGTTGGCGTCATGGTTGCTCTTTCTTCAAAAAATTACTTTATGGAAAGTTACTTTTAAGTGAATGATAGTGCTTTCAACAATGGCTGGAATATGATCTTCGGCATTCCGGATTAGTAAAAATATCAAGAATATCAATCAAGGTTTCTCTATTGACTTTTTCACCCAACTCACCATTTACAATTTTGAGGATTCGTTTGGATAAGTCCTTAATTTCTTGTAGATGATGAGATGACATTGTTTGTCCAATAATTAATCTCACAATTAATCTCATAATTATGAGTTTGCAATGATGCTCAAGTGAAGTAGAGCTTATACTTGAATAACCAATATATGCATTGTACTTTGGTACAACTTCATATGTACAATTATACTAAATAATTATGGCAAGGATAATTCTAGTAATATTTAGAATAAAAAAAGCTTTTGGAAATGCATAAGAGATTTTGACTTATAGCTTAAAATTAAGCACTTTTCAAATTGCAATAAAAAAACATAATAGTAGTATATATATATATATTAATTACTGTATGACTTATTATAAATATACCTGTTAATTTAGAAAACTACATCCAAGTCCTAGCCTTAAAATTACCAAGAAATTTAACAATTATAATATAAGAGTAGCTTGGATAAGTTAAAAAATATACATCATAATTTTGTCCTAATTAAAAACGACCTTAAAATTTAAAAAAAATACAAAATAAAAAACTCAATTGATTTGATTGAAGTACTTCAATGATATTTATGCTTATATGATATTTTTTTCAAACATTTAGCTTTTATTTAAGAGTATTAAAGTCTACCTATTTTATATTAAAAAATAGAAAAATAGTTGAAGTACTTTTATTAATTTTTGAAACTTGTATTACAAAAAATCTCGTTTGGTTGAAGTGAAACTATATGTATATTAATAGATTTTGGAATTACAAAGTAAGGAGATTATGACTTATAACTTAAAATTAAGTACTTCCCAATTTGCCAAAAAAACAAAAAAGAAGCATCATCGTAGTCCATATATAAGTGAATTACTTGTATGACTTATTGTAAATATACTAATCGCGGGGTTAACTAAGAAAGCTACATCCACATTATAGCCTAATTAAAATTTCCCCCATTTTTTAAAAGTAAAAAAATGCCCAAATTTGTTTGTAATATAAGATGAGACGGAAAAAGTTATAGGGTACTTTTCAGGCATTGAACTTCATAATTAAGAGTACTAAATTCAAGAAATTTTACATTCAAAAGAAGAGAAAAATAATTAGAGTATTTTAGTAATTTGTGAAACTTGTAATATAACAAAACTAAGTGACATTTGGTTCACTTGAAATTTTATATTATTTTTATATGATATTATTTTCAAACATTTAACTTAATATATAGAAGTATTAAAGTTGGCACATTTTACATTCAAGAGAACACATAAATAGTTGGGCACTTTTAATAATTTCGGAAATTCATATTAGAAAAAAACCTCAATTCATATCTGATTGTGTTAAATGAAATTTTAGTTCCACATTTTTTTGTCCTTTTTTTTGCCAAAATGATCCAAATTGTTAAGTATTTAACGGTTTCTGTATATGGCCCAAAAAGAGATAATTTAATCTTTACGTTTGAAATAAAAATTACATAAATTATTTGGATATAATTTAAAATACAAAAGCAAATTCAAAACTTTCAAAAATATATATCTGATTTTAAAAGTAAATAAATTTAAAACAAAAAAAATAAAAATCATTTAAAACGATCAATTTTTATTTTCTGAAATTCTCTTTGTACAAAGATCTAGGAATTAGCATATTATTAAATTTAATTTCTTATATATTTTGAAATATCTCTTTAAGAATTCTTAAAATCAGTAATTATATAATTTATTAAATATAAGTATTTTCATTTATTTTGTTATTTTGTATTAATTAAATAAGATTTCAAACTAAAATAGACTAATTGATTTATTCCATAGTTTCTTTGATTCATTTACAAATAATAATTAAAACCATTATTTCTACATTTTCAATAATATTTTTAATAAGATTATTTCGATTTATTTAATTGATTAGGACTTCAAGTACCTTTTTAATTATATGTATTCAACACTTCTTTTTGCAATACTCCCAATCATCTTTCATTTCAGTTGATATTTTTTTATTAGTATACCTGATTAATGTGACTAACTAATATAAACTAATTAATTAGTGGAATATATAATATTTCCGCGAGATTTTATGTTTACGTTTTTAATATATGGTGCACACTACTACATTAAATTTCTCTTTGTTTGGGATTTATATTTTTAATTAATGAAAATATGAAATATTTTTGTAAATATAATCAATTCTTATTTATTCATAATTCATATTCCTTAATTCGTAAAAATTAATAAGGTAGGTAGGAGTTATTTGATGTATAATTATAATGTAATTAATGCAATGATGATTAAATTTAGTAATTGATTATGTGTCGGTGAAGCGTGAGAAGACACGTAAGACCAAGAAAAGACATACAGCGTAAGACGGTAAGTTCGCCACTTCAGCCAACGTATTCTGCATTAGTATATAAGGGAGATTTTAGCATAAATCTAAAGTTAAGATGATTTTAGGAGATCTGTTGGGACTGCTCTAATGTTGGTAATACTCTTTTATCATTAAATGGGTTTTCAGATTGTAAAAGTCTCCCATTAACTTCCAACACAAAAATATGAAAAAAAAATTGTAACACAAGGAGGTTCCACGATTATGTAGTCAAATCCATTTCTGATTCATGCA
Source organism: Orobanche coerulescens (assembly GCA_033398695.1). Lineage (NCBI taxonomy): Eukaryota > Viridiplantae > Streptophyta > Magnoliopsida > Lamiales > Orobanchaceae > Orobanche > Orobanche coerulescens. Next base: position 42,390,738 of record CM065813.1, read on the forward strand.
AGAAAGCGTGTTTTCGCTCGTCGTTGGATGAAATTACAACCACGTTTACTCACCCAACTATTTTGTGATTAGATTTATTAATTTTGAAAAAAAAATGAATTAATTCTAGAGTTATAGTTTCCGATACAAGGGCAAAAATCACTAGAACTTTACATGGTAAGAGAAATGCTCACAAATACAACTGAAATTAGAGTTGAAACCTGTCATTCAAGAAAATCTCAAGTGTATGAATCAACTCTAGCACTAGTAGCCAAAAGATAAAATATAACCTGCAAAACACCGGACTAAACAAGCATAGTGGAAAATTTTGATACAAAATTTTCTTGATACTAACTTGTGCTGCTATTGTCTGGTTATACTTTTTTATTATTATTGTACTCGATTTTTATTATTATTATATATGTTTCAGGAGAAAGTAAAGAGACTGTAAATAGAGTCAATCAATTGCATTCATAAAACTGATAGAGGGGCCTTTATATAGGCATTACAATGAGAGTCCTTCTATACATAGGATTTCTAGATAAGGTAAGACATCTAATAGGATCCTACTATCTCTAGAAGGATCTAGAACCTTCCATCTATGTATCTACAACCAGTATTAGGTAAGACACATCACGGGAATAATAATTCCCGGAACACTCCCCCTGTGTCGAGCACTAATACAACAATGGTGCAGAAGATGTTGCCTTCGTAAAAACCTATTCCAAGCCAAAACAAAACCCCATGGGAAAAATAAAGGCTTGATGAGGAAAAGATTGCAACGCACCAACATAATGTAACACCCTCAAGATATTCGAGGTATATTACAGCGCCGTGAATCCCTATATGGGACCCACCAGGCTGAACAGCATCATACTCATCGACTCACGTAAACGACAAACCAAAACCATGTCATAAAGACGCAAAACAGAATAATCCACCCGGTTTACCGGACACACATAACATCATCAATCAACACCAACATATAGGCAACAATACAACCCGGACGGACAAGAACTCTTAAGTACTCGAGTACAACCATTAGTTCAAAAGCCACAAAAGACGAAAAGACACAAAAAGACACTAAAACATCACTCGTGCACAATCATCACGCACGGCCATCATCCGTCTTGGTCCAGTACCATCGTCTCGATGAACCCGACTGAAATTCATAAAACGAATTTCCCAAACGGTCCCAGAGGGGTTAGCAATTACGCTAGTACAAGTAACCAGATGAACAACTTACATCTTACACATATAGTAATGCATGCAATAAAGAAAACCGTTAAAGCACTCATTTAGGAAATGCCAATATCAAATCACATTTGTAAAATGCACCACAATTAACCGTCGATCCACACCTCCGTGGACCCCTACCGAGACCCCGTCGGATCTAACCCGTAGTGGTTAAAAGCAAAGCTCGTCGATCCACACCTCCGTGGACCCCTACCGAGACCCCGTCGAGTCTAACCCGTAGTGAGCATACACACACACACAATTTCTCATACAAAACTACTATGCCAAGATTGTAAGTTCATAAGGATACTTGCCTCGATTAATAGACGGTGACGCGAACGGAACGGAAGAATCAAGCACGACCGTGAGGAACCGACGGATGAACCTAACGATTCGAACAACACAATCACAACCAACTCTAGACGATTACGGAAAAGGAATACACCCGGAAACCCGCCTACGATTCATGTATATTCATACAAAAATAACAACGAGGGCGGACCACAACCAAACCCTCTCGATTCCATAAAAATCCACAAAATATCCATGAATCCGTAGGAAAACTAAAGATACTAACAATATCAATCGTATACATCATGAATCCACCAACGAGATCGGAGCGAATCGGAAGAAAACCCAAAACCCCAAATTAATCGAAATAGGGTTTTAGAGCATTACCTTGGAAGATTCGAGTACTAAGATCCGTAGAACGCGTTAGATTGATTTCCGAGCTTCACAACCGAAGAGAAATGATGAAAATCGACCCCGGATGAAGAACTCTCCCCCTCTATACCCTCTCTCTCGCGACGCAGATGAAAATGGGGATGGAAATGGCCGATTTCGCCTAATAAAGACGAATCGCACGATTGGCCGCTCCGTGTGCCGCGGCACGGCCAAAGTGTGCCGCGGCACGGGCCGAAAATCTACGCCTGTGTTTCGCGTTGCCGCGGCACACCTGCATGATCGGGTTTTGGTCGTGGAAGACACACGAGTGTGCGGCACCGGATAGGTGTGCCGCGGCACTGGCCTGGCACTGTGCCGCGGCACCGGATGGGTGTGCCGCGGCACACAGTACAGATTGTCCAACCAACATCTGGAGAAATTTGTGTGCCGCGGCGCACGCACCTTGTGCCGCGGCCCACACCCCATTTTGGGTCCCAAAATGATAAAAATGATCCGGAAAGAGAATAAAACGGTGGGAATCAATATTTGGGGACCAACAACACGCAATGGATCCATGGCAACCCCAAAACGGCGGTTCCGCACAACAACAACGAGGATACAGTTCAACAGTTTGACAGGAAGGACACGCTGAAAAGATACACGAGGGTCACTACGACCGAGAAATACACCAAAAACGAAAATACAAGGAAAAGAAAAATACGGATATTACATTCTACCCCTCTAAAAATAAGTTTCGTCCCGAAACTTAAGAAACAAACAACTCCGGGTACCTAGCACGCATGCTATCCTCGGTTTCCCAAGTTGCTTCCTCGACACCGTGTCTCGACCACTGCACCTTGACCAAAGGTATGGTCTTATGCCTCAATCGTTTCTCACGATGCTCCAAAATCTTCAAAGGACGATCCTCAAAAGTAATATCTTGACAATATCAATCTCGCCATAATCGATGACGTGACTAGGATCCTAACATATTTCCTCAATCGGGAAACATGAAAAATGCTATGAACATGACTCAAGGCCGGAGGTAACGCCAAACGGTATGCCAACCCACCTACTCGCTCGAGGATCTCAAAGGGGCCGATAAATCTCGGACTCAACTTTCCTTTCTTCCCAAAACGAAAAACTCCCTTCGTCGGCGACACCTTTAGCAAAACGTGGTCTCCCACCTCGAATTCCAAAGGTCGGCGACGGACGTCGGCATACGACTTCTGTCGACTCTGGGCAGTCAACATCCGTTCCCGAATTAATTCTATCTTCCGCCTCGTCTCTAAAACGACATCCGGCTCGGTCCCGACCAAATCGGACGCCTCATTCCAACAAATCGGTGATCGACATCGTCGCCCATAAAGTGCCTCATACGGTGCCATCCGAATCGACGCGTGCCAACTATTGTTATACGTGAATTCGATCAGCGGCAAATGTTCCTCCCACTACTACTCCAATCGAGAGCACAGCACGCAACAAGTCCTCGAGCGTCCTGGATAGTGCGTCCGACCGTCCATCCGTCTGGGATGAAAAGAGGTGCTCAAACGCAACCGGGTACCTAACGCCTTATGCACCGCCTGCCAGAAGTGCGATACAAAACGGCCGTCACGATCCGAAACAATAGACTTCGGAGTACCGTGAAGTCTCACGATTTGCGCAATAAACACACGTGCTAACTTCTCCGGGCCCCAAGTGTCCTTGATGCCCAGAAAATGTGCCGACTTGGTCAGGCGATCAACAATCACCCATACCATATTCATGCCCGACCTCGATCTCGGCAAACTCGTAACGAAATCCATCGATATATCTTCCCATTTCCATTCCGAGCAGAAGTGATCGAATAACTCGGTGCCGATGCTCGATCTTGACCTGCTGACAAGTCAAACATCTCGCTACAAACTGTGCGACCTCATCCTTCATATCATTCCACCAGAAATTCCTTCTCAAGTCCTTGTACATCTTACTCGAACCAGGATGAACGGAGTAAGGTGTAGCATGGGCCTCCCGTAAAATATTCTGTCTCAACTCTGAGTCGTTCGGCACACAAAGCCGGCTCTGGAATCTCAAAACACCATCCTCGTGAATCACAAATCCAGGAGACTTTCCTTTAAGAACGTTCTCTCGGATTTGAGTAATCATCGGATCCTCTAACTGCTTCAGCTTAATTTCATCGATCAAAGACGACGAAACCTCTAAAGCATGAAGTTGCCCGAAGGCTCCAGGCAACAAAACTTCAACATCTAACTCGATTAAAGATCGCCGAAGCTCGGACTGAGACGTAAGGATCTCAAGCGATCGCAGTGCAATCGGTTTCCGGCTCAAGGCGTCGGCCACGACGTTCGCCTTGCCCGGATGATAATGGATTTCGAGGTCATAATCCTTAATCAACTCCAACCACCTCCTCTGCCTCATATTCAACTCCCGCTGAGTAAATATGTATTTCAGACTTTTATGATCGGTAAAATCGACATGCAGAGCCGAAAAGATAATGACGCCAAATCTTGAGCGCAAAACGATTGCCGCTAACTCCAAATCATGAGTAGGGTAGTTAAGCTCATACGGCCTCAAGCGTCTCGACGCAAAGGCAATGGTCTTACCGTCGCATTAATACGCACTGAGAGACCGACCCAAGCATCGCTATAAACGGCAAAACCCTCGTTGCCACATGGCAACGCCAAAATCTGAAGTCAAACGCTTCTTGACTCCTCAAAACTCGATCGCCTCTCGTCATTCCGCACGAACTTCTCGGATTTCGGAGCAAGCTGGTAAGTGGTCGAGCCGAGTTTCGAAACCCTCGACGAACCTACGGTAGTAGCCACTAAACCCAAGAAACTACGGAGCTCCTTCACATTCTTGGCGGTGCCCAATCCAACACGGCCTCAATCTTCTCGCGGATCCACACGAACCCCCTACCGAAATCACGTGACCTAAAAATATCACTTCCTTGACCAGAACTCACATTTCGAGAACTTTGCATAGAGTTGCTCGGTCCTCAAAATGTTTAATACTACCCGCAAATGATAGGCATGCTCTTCCTCATTCTTCGAATAAATAAGAATATCACAATAAAGACGACGACACACTTATCCAAATACTCGATAAAAACTTTGTTCATCAATCGCATGAACACCGCCGCGCATTAGTTAACCCGAAAGGCATAACTACAAACTCATAATGTCCGTATCTCGACCGAAAAGCTGTCTTCGGCACATCGGACTCTCTCACCCGGAGCCGATAGTACCCCGATTTCAAATCAATTTTCGAGAATACCGTAGCTCCTGCAACCGATCGAACAAGTCATCAATTCTCGGCAAAGGATACTTGTTCTTGATGGTCACCTTGTTTAGTTCGCGATAGTCGATACACAAACGTAGTGAACCATCCTTCTTCCGCACAAACAGACCGTGCGCCCCAAGGCGAGGCACTCGGTCGAACATACCCCGACTCAAGAAGCTCACTCAATCAAGCTTTCTTCAACTCGGACATCTCTCAAGGTGCCATGCGATAGGTGCCTTGAAATAGGAGCCGCACCCGGCTCTAACTCTATAGCGAACTCGACCTCACGACCCGGTGGCAATCCCGTAACTCGTCAGAAAACATCAGAAATTCATTAACGACTGGAATCGACGAAAGCTCGACTCCACCATCCCCGCCTTCAAGGCATAGCACCAATAACGGTACATCCCTTACGCAGAGTTTTATCGCCTTCAAGGCGTTAATAACGAAGCTGCTTCCCCTCTTTCGCCCGCGAAAGAGTGCTCAATGCCGTCCTCGGCTAACATAGTGATGACTCTCGTGCGGTAGTTCATGATCGCACCATGCCGCTCGAGCCAGTCATCACCAAGGATCAAATCCTCACCCTCGATACTCACAACAATAAGATTAGAGGGCCAAGTCCTCTCACAAATAAGCACAGAACAGTCTCGAACCTCCTGATCACCAACGATCCTATCACCGCTAGGAAGCTTAACGATGAAGGGCTCACAAGGTGTCAAACGGTCGAGACTCAAACGGCGCACACAATCCAGAGATATAAACGAATGCGTAGCACCGGAATCGAAAAGCACACTGACAGGATGAGAAAGAATATAAACGGTACCTGTCGCTACGGTAGCCGCTGGATCATCGGCTCTCCGCATCTCATAGACTCGCGGGTGGGCGGAGCCAACACTAGAAGCTCCCCCCTTAGAGGGCTGACCCCGACCTCTCCCCGACTAGAACTCGGCGAGACCGAGGAGCAAACGATCTCGATTCACACTTGGTTCCCTAGGCGCTGGAATGGAAGCCGGGCACCAAGAATTTTCTCCCTCTCGGCCTGAAAGACCTTGTGGCCCTACTGTCCACACTGATTACACGTCAGCAAAGGGCTCAAACAAGTACGACTGATGTGGCCCGTACGACCACAATTGAAACACTTCACATCACGAAAAGGAGCACTGGTAGTTCCACGAGGACCCCCAGCGGAACGAGCTGGACCACCGCCGGCAGGGAAGGTAGCAGATTGGGATCTCTGCTGACCCCCACTCTTGTGGCCCGAAAAGTTCCCAGCGGACTTCTGCTTCTTACTCTCGCGGGCCGCCTCACTTGCCGTCACCGACATATCATAAGCAAGGGCCCTACTCTGATAATCCTTCAATGTAGTGCATACGAGCCCCGACATATAGTCCCGAATCGGCAACTTCATCCGTCTGGAGAAATGGAAAATCTTGTCACTCTCCTCGACAACTTGGGTCTTCACATAACCCAACTCCTTATTAAAATCGGCAATAGCTTGAGCTACGGGGATATCCCGTGGTTGAGCATCATAAAAAGCATGTACCCGAGCCTGTCTGACGGCCACGGCAATATTCGATCTCCATCAACTCGAAACTCACCACGAAGCGGCATGGTCTTTGGGCCCAACGGCCTCCCACCAATCCGTAGCGTCCCCGTGAGAAAGTATTGAGCAATAGGGACTCTACGTTCCTCGGACGATTAGTGGCAACGAAGACCTTAGATATCTCCTTAATCCACCCTTCCCACCCATCGGGTCCGAAGCTCCCGAGCGAGGAGGATGCATCTTGATGACATCTTGGAGCCAACGGTCGCTCCGCCCGATTAGCATGGGCTCGATCCGGTTCTCAACCGCCCGAGCTATTGCCGCCATTTGGTTCACCATTTGTTGCATTACGGCCGCAATACCAAGATCGGCACGCTCGAGAAGAAGCATGGCTATGACGGTCGCCGCTTGCCGGCTCCCGAAGATCGTGACGTGGCCGCCCCACCGGCCGCCCCACGTCCCGGCGCGTCCACGACCACGACGCGACCACGACCTCTTCCGGCATCCATACCGGAGTTAAATAAGTAGCAAAAGCCATACGAGGGTAAGTACGAGAGAAGAACAATCACAAGTCGAGAATCAAAGGTACGATGCAAGGAAATAATGAGCAGAGGAAGGAAAACTTACAGACACTTGGTAGTACCTGGAATCATGGCGGCATGACGATGATGTGCAAAACAAACACCACAAGACCCAATAAACCGACAAGCCTAGGTATCCATAAACCTAGAGCTCGATACCATTTTACGTAACACCCTCAAGATATTCGAGGTATATTACAGTAGTGAATCCCTATATGGGACCCACCAGCCGAACAAAGATCATACTCATCGACTCACGTAAACGACAAACCAAAACCATGTCATAAAGACGCAAAACAGAATAATCCACCCGGTTTAATGTCAAACATAACATCATCAATCAACACCAACATATAGCAACAATACAACCGGACGGACAAGAACTCTTAAGTACTCGAGTACAACCATTAGTTCAAAAGCCACAAAAGACGAAAAGACACAAAAAGACACTAAAACATCACTCGTGCACAATCATCACGCACGGCCATCATCCGTGTCTTGGTCCAGTAGCCGCTCGTCTCGATGAACGACACTGAAATTCATAAAAGCGAATTTCCCCGAAACGGGTCCCCAGAGGGGTTAGCAATTACGCTAGTACAAGTAACCAGATGAACAACTTACATCTTACACATATAGTTGCATGCAATAAAGAAAACCGTTCGAAAGCACTCATTTCTGGAAATGCCAATATCAAATCACATTTGTAAAATGCACCACAATTAACCGTCGATCCACACCTCCGTGGACCCCTACCGAGACCCCGTCGGATCTAACCCGTAGTGGTTAAAAGCAAAGCTCGTCGATCCACACCTCCGTGGACCCCTACCGAGACCCCGTCGAGTCTAACCCGTAGTGAGCATACACACACACACAATTTCTCATACAAAACTACTATGCCAAGATTGTAAGTTCATAAGGATACTTGCCTCGATTAATGACGGTGACGCGAGCGGAGCGGAAGAATCAAGCACGACCGTGAGGAACCGCGGATGAACCTAACGATTCGAACAACACAATCACAACCAACTCTAGACGATTACGGAAAAGGAATACACCCGGAAACCCGCCTACGATTCATGTATATTCATACAAAAATAACAACGAGGGCGGACCACAACCAAACCCTCTCGATTCCATAAAAATCCACAAAATATCCATGAATCCGTAGGAAAACTAAAGATACTAACAATATCAATCGTATACATCATGAATCCACCAACGAAACGGAACGAATCGGAAGAAAAACCCAAAACCCCCAAATTAATCGAAATAGGGTTTTAGAGCATTACCTTGGAAGATTCGAGTACTAAGATCCGTAGAACGCGCGTTAGATTGATTTCCCGAGCTTCACAACCGAAGAGAAATGATGAAAATCGACCCCCGGATGAAGAACTCTCCCCCTCTATACCCTCTCTCTCGCGACGCAGATGAAAATTGGGGATGGAAATGGCCGATTTCGCCTAATAAAGACGAACTGCACAGTTGACCGCTCCGTGTGCCGCGGCACACTTTGGCTGTGCCGCGGCACAGGCCGAAAATCTACGCCCAGGTTTTCGCATTGTGCCGCGGCACAGCCTGCGTGTGCGCGGCGCACAGTCTGATCGGGTTTTGGTCGCGGAAGACACGAGTGTGCCGCGGCACCGGATAGGTGTGCCGCGGCCTTGGCTAGCTTGTGCGCGGCACCGGATGGGTGTGCCGCGGCACACAGTACAGATTGTCCAACCAACATCTGGAGAAATTTGTGTGCCGCGGCGCACGCACCTTGTGCCGCGGCGCACGCACCTTGTGCCGCGGCCCACACCCCATTTTGGGTCCCAAAATGATAAAAATGATCCGGAAAGAGAATAAAACGGTGGGAATAAATATTTGGGGACCAACAACACGCAATGGATCCATGGCAACCCCGAAACGGCGGTTCCGCACAACAACAACGAGGATACAGTTCAACAGTTTGACAGGAAGGACACGCTGAAAAGATACACGAGGGTCACTACGACCGAGAAATACACCAAAAATGAAAATACAAGGAAAAGAAAAATACGGATATTACACATAACATGTCATGTATACTTCCCCTGTTGTATACATAACGACTCCCCCTGATGAGTACCTCAAATCATAGGAGTCAGATGCCAAGTTGCCCTCACAACTATACCAAGGAAAAACCCAGTGGGAAAAATACCTCTTAGTTTAAGTTGAACAGAAGTACAACGCATCATTGTATGGATGTTCTCATAGGTCGCCTCGTTAAAAACCTTACCAAGTGAAAACCCAGTGGGAAAAACAAACCTTGGTTTAAGGACAAAAAGAGCGCGACACATCCAAAGTGCAGAGTCACTAAAGACTTATCCGAAAATCAATTTTTCTAAAGTCTTGACCTCCATGCACTAAATCAGTCATAACTTCTTCGATTCAATAGGTATCAACGAAACTGTAAGAACTTATGAAAACTAGACACCCATAGCTTTTCATTCACATACAGTACGTAACCTAGATCGACCTGAGCAGATCACAAAACTCTATCGAAGTTGACTCAGCAAATTACCGGACATATCATGTCCTACTTTGCAACAGTAGTCATATGTCACTCAACATGATGGATGTGATCAAATGGTTGGTTTCTTTGGAAAGTAGACACAAACCTTTCCAATGGTACCGATTTCACCATTTTCCATCAAGTGAGCTACCATGTAGGTCATATGGTAGATAGACCAACACATTCTGGGCAGATTCGAGTATCAGTTTTCAAGTGTCCTTTTTATCGAGATAGAGCGAGCTTCAAGCTTCTTGTCAATCACAGACATTGCGTGAGCGCATCCTAGGCCATCATCACAGTGGATTTACCGGATTATTATGAATGAGTACATCGAGTCAAATATGAGTACATAATACCGTACTTTTCTCTTAAGACTGCATCATCACTTAAGTGAGCCAAGTCTTATGATGACTTCGACTAGTCATTGGGAATCATATAGGCATTACTTTATCGTCTCTTAGGGAAACCGTCCCTTAGATTGCCTTAAACCGACTGATGAATACGCATCATCAAGTGTCCCCAAGATCCGTTCATTTTTAACTTTGGATTTAGCGGAATCTCTTAGTCTCACAAGAGTACATCACTATAAACCCTTAGTTCTACACGCAAAAGCTTCATATCTCTTCCAAATCAAGTATATACTTAGTATGCGTTCCCGACAATCACTTGTCGATGCGCTCCGTGGTCAGGAGCCACTTGATTTGAGTCTGATCCACCACGAGATCCTTTTTTCACTTAACTTAGTTCTCCACTAAGATAAGATTTAACCACAAGCTGCATGTCAGTTTTTGGGAAACTATCTAACTGGAAAGATAGTGGATGCTATAACATCCATTACGATAGCACAACTAAGATTCGTGTCATCGTAGTCGATTCCAGTGCGTTCATGAGAAACCTCGCGCCATGAGGTGAGTTTAACTCCTTATCTCACTCGCTTTGACAAAGTATACGGATAGATCTTATCTTTGGAGTGTCGGCACCACTTCAACAAAGGGCTATCACTTTGTTTATACTGGAGTCGCATATGTTTCCATTTTAGGCCAAGGCTACAACGTTGTAAATTTTCAACGAAGTATGGTTCGATTAAACTCACATTCCACGTCCTCATGTACCGACTTTATTCATAGAGTACTCTTTATGGATTGGCATTCATTGAGGCGTCCCCCAATGATGACTATAATCCAGAATCACATGAGACAGATGAGTTCATTTGATCAGATGATCAAGTTTCATGTACCAAGCTCGCATACATTCTTAGCGAGAGTATTTATCAAACCAAGTGGCATCCCAATACTCTATGAGATCCACGGCCTAGTAACACCATCTACCACAATTTGTGATGTTACCATATCACCATTTATAGGTGACGAACGTCCATGACCGGACACAATCCTTGCAGACATGTTTGCAGCATGTATTTAATCTCGTCACTTTAGGGAACTTGGTGAGGCACAGTAGGGACAAACTACGACAATTCCAAGTCATTCTACTCGAACATGATCGTTCGCATCTCCCCCTAACGACGGGAAGACTGGCTCATCAAAGTGACTTACGAGATCATCTGCCAAGGTATATTTTAAGCGGACTATGAGTGAAAGCGCATGTCATATTCATCATTTATAACCCGTCATAATGCGTTGTGGTGACGCACTTTGGCACATGAACATGTGGACGATAAAGGTTTTCAGTGTTAACAATATCCAGTTAACAAAATGCATACTGTTACACTCGTAACTAAGTATTTGAATGATGATAGGTATAGGTGAATATGACATGTTGACCTATGTTACATAGCCGTAGCTACTGGTCTTGAGAATTCAACAAAACTGCCACCATGCACCATCGGGATCGAACATAAAGAAACGATTGAACCGATGATAGGCTGTTGGTTTTATCGAACCTCTAATGCTTTCTTGAATAGTTCACTCCATTCACTAGCCCCAAACACCTCAAAATTTCATGAGCATGTATAAACAGGTGTTTAGGATTCCAAAACCATCAACCTTGTGGTCAAAAATCGGTCGAAATGACATCGAACTAGTTGATAGGACGACTGGTGGTATGTGAAAACTTCATTTAAGTAGTTCACCTCATTCCAAGTCTCCAAATGGCACCGAAATTTGTGAGAAGGTAGCCTTGGATGTTAGGAAGTACTCGTTAAAATTTCACTTTAAGACTTGGTCTAAAAAGTGGATGAACCGACCTTTACAATGACTGGTCCGCAAGTTGGACAACCATAACTCAGGTTTCATCAACTTATCAATCATTGTCAAAGGAACAACATAACATATAAATGTTATCACTTGAGTACGACCATTTGTGAACACCATCATAGCATCATAAGCCACACAGGCTAATACTTATGATCATGTATGTATAAGGACTCAGTGAAAAGGGAGGACTCAGCACCATGCTTATGCGAGTCGCTACATTATTCTCTTTAGCATAGGAGGGCGTCATCTCCTAATCGTGCCAAAGAATAGGCTTTAATCAATGAACATGGCTAAGAAGGATCATTGGGGGGGGTCTTTAGCGTCACACATGTTTATAAAAACAAGACGCAGATGACATAAATATCATCATTGGTCATGAGCCCTGCTCACGACTCCACCAACGTACTTTGGTGTCTTTGATCCAACTAGTTTCTTTGTTCAAAGAAAATTATGTCCATGACAATACCGTGGTATATGGATCATCAAACTGTCCGAACTCCGGACTATTAAAGCCTAAATGTGTCAATGTCCCAATACATCTTCTGGTTACACAAACCGATGCAACCGGACCATATTGACTCATGAATATTTTTTCTTTCACATATTCAATGCAAGTGATGCATAAGATTTTATTTCTCACAAATCATAATGAGATGCTATGAGTGATACACTTTGGCATATGTATCATCGAGTCATAACATGGTTCAATTATTACGGAACATATGTGACTAGAAAACACCATTCGGCATTCAACAACTTGAGCATTATTCCACTCATTGATTGTGATGACCTAGTCATCATAGTCACAATGGATTTATAAACCGAAATCCAAAAATATCGTGTTCCTTGAAAATAGCTTAATACGCACTCAATTTCGCTTGCAAAATTTTACAAACATGAGCATAGCGAACACTCTAACAACATAGAGATTTTATACCAGATACGATCAAAATGATCTATCATATTGAGTGCATAACATGGCAAGGTTATATGCCTAAGGGGCAAAATTACGACACAAGCATGGTGTAACACTACCATGCACACGCTCGACCTTCTTACAAGGGTGCGTATTTTGGGCTTCCCCAAGAAAACTGTTTTTCAACATTTGAAAGATGATAGTTTAGCGTACAATACATACCAAAAACTGCATCATCTATGGCAAATTCGGCCAAAAAGAGGTTGAAAAACATGTGTCATAAGACCACTTGCAAACTTAAGATGGGAACCAAGTTAGTTGGGACAAAAGTTAGCACAATCGCTGGAAAATAAAATTCTGCGCAGCTTGACCTTTGTTCACTAAAAGAGCGATAACTCTCTTGTTAGGAAGGCTATGGACGAACGGTCAGATGTTATGGAAACTAGACTTCCGTATCTTTCTATCCATATATTTTGCACCACACGGATCATTAAACTCAGATCACAGTGCATGTTTTAAATGGTTGTTTAGTATTTCCCAAGTTTAGTGAGAAAACAAGGTTGAGACCATATCCAATGGCATAAGTGTTGATGCAAAAACATGGCAATGACAGCCATAGGTGCCTTTAAACACAGCAGGGTGTTCGATTTCTTATCTCGACTAATGATTCTTTCGGTAACTCCAACTTGGTAGACTTGCAGAGAAAGTAGGAATGTCGGTACAGCTAAGGCTGTTTAAAAACCACTGATTCCGTTTGAACTTTCAAAGTATAAACAAATACCAAGGAGGATGCGCCTAGTCATGATCAAAAGTGTAGACAAAATCCACCAAAGTGCATCGATCAACCAAGTATATTAATTCTCAATTTGCAAGCATACGTCATAATAGCCATGTTATATGGATGCAACACGGTGCATCATAATTAAGCATTTTGAACCATGAGACATAATGAATATACCATAACCAACTCGTTTTGACCATCCAATGAGATCGACTAAACATAGTCAAATGTATAAGGCACATGCCTTTACAAATACTCGGAAAAGTATTCGAACCTATAGTCATACGAACTATAATCGAGGTCAACGAATTCATGTATTTACCGCAATATGCCATTGCTTTACATGTTGAAATTCATGAGAATTACTCGTACATTCTTTCATATATCATATTGCAAGGAGACGATACATGTCTACAACCACATGCAATATTTTATTTTAATAAGATGAAAGATGGAGTTTTCCAAGTATGGGATTGGGTCAAGACCAATGTGGTGGTCGCTCAATTCAACGTGACAAATCCGTCACAAATCGATTTTAACCACGACATATCCGTCGCAATCGATGTTTGTCCCATTTGTACGTCACAAATTCGTGACTAATCATGAACAAGTCATAACTTTACCGTTACCGACAATGTTCGTTTGATTTAATTGTTGGTTTAAAATCGACAAAACGGTGACGTCAAATCGCACCCAAATCGTGGTGTATGCAACAACCACAAATATCGACTTTCAACAATTATCCGTGACTCCCCCAGGACCGTCACACAGTTTACTTCGACATACGAGAGTGATACCACCTCTCATAGTCTCATCCACCGCAAAGTAGCGTGGGAGATAAAGAACCCAAATACCCAATTCCCCAAAAAAAAAATTCCCAAAAGAGAGGAATTGAAAAACGGGAACTTTAATAAAGTCTTACGGGTACTTGGTTCCATATTTGCTTTGATCCTTGAACGGGATCTTCTCTCCATATGAGCAACATATTTCCGTGGGTACTCCGTTTTATATTTACTTTGATCCTTGACCGGAATAATAAATATGACTTCTCTCCATATTTTGCACATCATCATGAGCAACATATTTTTCTATATGCCACGTAAAGCATAAACATAATTAGATTCATAAACATACAAGTTAATGATAAATGAATCATGAATTAGGAAAACATGATTTTGGTACGACTGCGCTGTGCAGAAAATTTACGCACGGAAATTCTCATCTCTCGTTTTTTTTCTTTCGCGTTCAGTTTCATCGAGAAATACTGTCCCGGATCAGATCTTCACCGTTAAATTTGTAGTTCTTGCGAATTTGGACTGGGTCTGCGACTGGAACCTCAGATCCGTCTTGAAGTCCTGTGCGATCTCACGAACGAGCCTCTAGAAAGGCAACTTCCGGTAATCTGGTACTTTCGGATTTCACGGAGAGCGACGGTGCCCGGGCGGAAGCGGTGGGGCTTCTTCACTCCGCCGGTTGCTGGAGCGGACTTTCTGGCTGCCTTGGAGGCGAGCTGCTTTCGGGGAGCCTTTCCGCCGGTGGATTTGCATGCGGTTTGTTTCGTCCGTGCTGGACGGCGACGCGGGTTGGTGGCGGCCGAATTGTAGCAGAAGTGAGGTGCGCCGGGGGGTGGCGGTGGCACATCGGCGGTGAACTGGAGAGCGGGATATGTCCGATTTGGTGCGATGGGCGGCCGATCTAGTGTGGTACGGTGGCAGAGGTTGCTCGCGGGGGATTTGCAGATCGAGGCTGATGGCTGGCATCGAGGTGTGGCCGCTTGGGGAAGATGACAGCGGACGCGGACCTAGGGTTTTCGGCGGCGTTTTTTTTTTTTGTTTCGGGATTTTGGATGAATTTTTCCTACTCAGTTGAGATACTACGTGCTGATAACGTGTTTCAGGAGAAAGTAAAGAGAATGTAAATAGAGTCAATCAATTGCATTCATAACACTGATAGAGGGGCCTTTATATAGGCATTACAATGAGAGTCCTTCCATACATAGGATTCCTAGATAAGGTAAGACATCTAATAGGATCCTACTACCTCTAGAAGGATCTAGAATCTTCCATCTATGTATCTACAATCAGTATTAGGTAAGACACATCACGGGAATAATAATTCCCGGAATAATATATTATTTTTATTATTTGTATGCATGTTTCGGACATTTTGGAAAATCGGGTTGATAATAAACAATGTTGATATTGTCTTGCTACATTGGTTTTACTATGTTTGTACATTGCTCTTATGTTTGCATTTCTGTTTTGGACATAAAAAGAGGAAATACACTACTTTAGCCACTTTGCCATAGTCAATGACAATATTTGTCAAGGAACTTAGTTTGTACAAATTCTAGCCAAAAAGGACATGATAGAACCAATATACTCTTACTTTTCAATAAACTCATCCACTTTATCTCTCTCCTTTCCTTTTCTCTTTTCTCCTTGTTTTCTCTTGCCTTTTTTTTCTCTCTTATTTTCTCTATATTCTGGGGTTTTTTTAGCATATTTTTTTCGTTACGTTTGTTATCATTAAATTTAGTTTCTCTCCCATTAGCTAGTGATTATGAATTTACAGTCGTTACGACGTATGTATTTCGTATCGTCTCATTACCATGTGTTGTTTACCTTTTGTGTTACTATATTCTCGTTACATGATAACTGCGTTATCATGTGTTATTTTACCTCAGCAAGATATTGTTTGTCATGTGGTAACGCAGTATGAGATCACAATTTCGTATCTTATTTACCCTGTTGTAATATTGTACACGAGGTACCAGTAAATGGATACGATATTTGTTTCTTCGTTACGTTCATTACCATTACATAAAGAGCTGATCATTCGATACTTATTTCATGCAGATGAGCTCATCTTGTTTAATTGTTGCGCATGGAGGAGAATGGAATGAAAATATAAACGTGGAGGGTAACCCAACTAATAATTGATCATTTATTACTGAGTTACCATCACATAGAAGGGTAACCCAACTAATAAGTAATAATTGCATACTGAGTTACCATCACATATAAAGAAATGATCATTTCATAACGAGTTACCACCACACAATAGAGTAACCCGAAAATTCAAATCAATTCAGCTACAAATTATCAAGAAACATGCTATACACTGCAGAATTACAGCAAGAAGACAAGAAATCTTACTAGCATGTAGGAATATAACCCGGTTAATAATTGATCATTTATTACTGAGTTACCATCACATAGAAGGGTAACCCAACTAATAAGTCATAATTTCATACTGAGTTACCATCACATATAAAGAAATGATCATTTCGCAACGAGTTACCACCACACAATAGAGTAACCTGGAAATTCAAATCAATTCAGCCACAAATTATCAAGAAACATGTTATACACTGCATAATTACAGCAAGAAGACAAGAAATCTTACTAGCATGTAGGAATGTAACCCGATTAATAATTGATCATTTATTACAGAGTTACCATCACATAGAAGGGTAACCCAACTAATAAGTCATAATTTCGTACTGAGTTACGATCACATATAAAGAAATGATCATTTCGTAACGAGTTACTACCACAAAATAGAGTAACCCGGAAATTCAAATCAATCCAGCTACAAATTATCAAGAAACATGATATACACTGCAGAATTACAGCAAGAAGACAAGAAATCATAACACAAACAAATCGTATCCAGCTTCGAATTTCATAAATTCAAATATTTCAAATCAAAACCCTAAATTTTACAAATTAAACTGGAAAATTTCCTTGAGCTCAAGCCAGAATAGATAGGGTTCAGGCTAGATCAGGAGCTCCGGCGAACTCGGTGCCAGAAAAAGATAGGGTTCCAGAAGGGTTCCGACTTGCAAAGAAGACAGAGGAGAAGGGCAGTGGCGGCGGCGGCCAGGGATTGATGCAGTGGAAGAAAAGGAAATAGCAGCAGAGGCGGCAGGGGATCAATGTGCTTACCATTATTGCGAGATACTTTCGGATCTGCTATACCCCAAAGTAGAATATATTTTCACGCCACCACGCCACTTCTACGGCCACCAACACCTCGAATCGACTCGCCATCCTTCATTGACCCTTCGCCAACATCTCCAGCAGAAACTGGTGCCGGCAACCTGTCCCGCAACGTCCGCGATTGTCACATAGTCAAGGTGTAAATTGCCTCTTCGTCGCCCAGCCTTACAGTGCCCGTTCGTCGTCGTATCGGAGTTCTATTCTCAGATCCAGAATCCCAGAAGCAAGTCGCATACAACAGCACTGCTCTTTCATGCCCGCCGTCGTCTACCTTCCTCCCGGCGACTGAAACCTGCTACGTTCATGGTGCGGCACAAACGAGCAACACAACGGGAATTAGGGTTATGGAGAAGGGGGGTTTTCAGACGAGGGGGAGGAGAGAGAAGAGAGAGAAAATTTAAAAACTCAAAAAATTATAGATGGTGATAATGGGGTGCTTGGGATAAAAAAATTAAAATTTACTCCTCCCCTTTTGTAAGTGTAAATTGGTCCAAATTTGTCATTTTTGGCTATAATTTGTACAAACGAAGTTGCATGACAAATATTAGAATTTACTAAGCTATATGGATAAATCATGTCTTCTCTCTTCTAAAAAAATATGTTTGATACTAACTCATGTTGTTATTGTTTTGTTATATTGCCTATTATTATTATTATTATTATTTTATTATTATTATTATAAAAACTCAAAGGGTTTATAAAAAATTAGTGGGAAGCCGAGAAACCAACTGGGCCCCCACACCTCTAGCAATAGCAAAACCAATCCTATTAAAAATATGAACCGCAGCACGTGCCCCAATGTCTTGAGTCATAGAGAATCGTCGAATACGCTTTAGTAAGGTTACTGCATCCTTCTCAAGTTCTCCAAAAGTAGAAAATGAAAAGGGGAGAAACTCATATCCAATCCGCACATTTAACATCGTACTTGACACATTTACGTTGTGCGGCATCAATGACCGCACGCCCTGGCATAAAATCAGTCATCCCAGATTGCGTCAAGGGCGACGATCCCGTAAGATCAACACATACATCACGCTCACTATCCCAAGAGTAAAGTAATATATCAGCCGGTCGTAAGGATCTGTCCCTATCTCCATAAAGCCCAATATCCACCTCCTTACGAGCTGAAATTCCGGACCGAGAACATATATCAACAAGAACATCACGCACAAGGTTATGCCGATGTTTAATGCCAACAATACCCGCACACGAAACAGCGTGATCCCCATAAATATCTCCAGTAAATACCTTAGAACAGGCTGAATACGGTACCTGAACAGTGAAAAGAGGAACACCCAATCGATAGCATAACACACAACGATAAGCCCTGGCATTCATAGTTTGTCCCAGTCCAGATATCGGAGCCACCCTAAGCCAATCTGAAGTATGATCTTTCTTTAGTGAACTCCATAACGCCATCTGTCGGGGAGAATGATGGAATGTAGATTCAACAGTTTGGGTAACCCGATCGAAATATATATCTGCCAATTTCTTCATAAGTTTGGGGGCAGCGACCTCGCTAGGGTTACTCAAAAGGTCAATATCCATATTCACATTAAAAGTAAATAGAGCATCATCAAAAAAGGGACCAGCAGCTACAATACTAGAACTATGGAGAAGCTTAGTCTGTAGGCTAGCAGATTGAAGTCTAGAAGCAAGGAAGGCAAACTACTTTCATTTTTGTATCACTACTACAAAACTAGCCTTTAACAGCGCCATTATAACAGCGGTTGTTCGAAAACCGCTGTTAAATAACGCGGTGGCATACCTGTAAATTTTGTGTAACATATTTAACAGCAGTTTTTAAAAAAATTACTGTTAAAATAGCATTTTAACATCGGTCATCAATAACCGTTGTTAAAAGGAACATTAACCGGGGTTATTTTGAAAACCGATGTGAATTATTTCCAAAAAAAAAAAAGAAAAAATTTAGCAGTGGTTTTTTAGAAAATCGATGTTGTATTGCATAAGTTTAATAGCTGTTGTTTGAACAACCGCTGTTAATTGGCCAAACAAAAACAACAGTGGTTATTTTTAACAACCACTGTTAAATGGCAATGGTAACAGCAGTTGTTTTTAACAACCGCTGTTAAAATTTCCTAAAAAAAAAAACAAAAGGAAAAATATTTCTCTCTCGAACCTATTTCTCCTCTCTCTGAAAATAATCAGCCACATCTCTGAAAATAACAAATCCACCACCGCGAACTTGAACTTTTCCTACGCCGCGTCGTCGTCCTCGCCCGTCGCGCACCTTCACCGTTCCGTCAGCCACGTCCTGCCATCGTCTTGTTCACTGGTCCGCTAAGTCGATTTTTTTTTCTGGTTCCAGCCTTCGTCGTAACCTCAGTTGCAGCTCTCTCTCAGCCGCCTCGCTTCCAATCGCCTCCAGCCGACCTCCGTCCTCCGCCTCGATCAACATCCAGCCGGTCCCAGACCCCGTTGCAGTCATCCCTCAGGTATGCTTGTTGCCTTAATCTTTGGTGCTTGAAACTTCTTATTCCACTATGTGGATGAATATGAATTTGTATGATTAGAATAAAGCTGTGATATTAGATATTGCAATTACGAGATTTCTGTCATATCAATTGTGTGATATAAGCTATAATTTCTCTTTTTCAATTGTGTGTTTGCAACTTATGGCTGATATCTATATTATGCATATAAGGTATTTGATGAATTGAGAGAGAGATAAATTATTAGAATCCAAAGAAAGATACCATCATTAAAAAAACAGTAACTTGTGCAAACCTTATTAGAATCCAAAATCTCATGTTTAGAGATAAATTACATGATGCTACTTTTTGTTATTAAACAAAGCAAAGCTATCTAAAAACAAAACATAAACCATGGCTTAATTGATGTGGGATACTTCTAAATATGTTGTGTAATTTGCGGCTCCGAAGTTGTGGAATTGGGGCTGCTTCTTCCTGTAGCAAAATTAGGCTGATGTTGTTGTGCCTTGGGGTTGTACGGTTGTATATTTTGGGACTGTTTGGTGGTGTAGGAATTGGGTGATTAATGGCAGAAACAATGGGGCTGAATCCGATCGAAGTGGCTGCAAAAATCCCTTCTTATATAAGTGCAGATTAGCAGTATTAAGCGCCCCGTTTTATTTGCTGCTATTTTACTTGGTTTTTTCAGTGGAAAAACTTTCCTCGAAGAAAAGTATTAATTAATCGAGATTATCAATTAATCGACTTAAATCTTACACCAAGTACTTTATGTCGGGATCGGTAAAAACTATTACTTAATAGAATTTATTAATTTATCGAGTATTAATCTATTGAGGTTCTACTGTATTAGGTGGTTGTTGCATACGGAAATTGTAGTTGTAATATGAAAAAGACCAAGTGATTTTCAGATAATAAAATGCTATTTTTTAGCTTAAATAAGTGATTTTCAGATTCATAGCAATAGTTATAACTAGGGCTGGGACTTACGACCTGAATAACCGAAGATCCGAACCGAAATACCAATTTTGGTTCAGTTCGGTTCGGGTTTTAGGAAAAAAATTATTTATAAATTTCGGGTTCGGGTCCTGAAATAAATTTTGGGTTCGGGTTCGGTTACTGTAATTTCAAAATTTCAATAACCGTACTACCCAAAATTAGTGTCAATACCCGAACAAAAAATTAAAACCCATAATAACCGTACCACCCATAACTTATTTGAAGTCATGCCTCAAAATTTTAGACTTTTAAGTTTCAAGTTTGCTACTTTTTCAGATTTTTTAAACTTTGTCTTGAGTCTTGGACTATCTATATGTAACATATTCTTGGACTTTGATTAATTGTTGGATGTTTGAAAGTTTGAAGTTGAACTTTTGAAAGTTTGATTGTTTGGTTTCTGGATAAATAGTATTATGTGGTTATTTGATTTCTGGAACTTTTGAAAAGTTCGTTAATTGGTTAAATTTGAAATTGGCAACTAAAAACAATCGAGTTTATGATTATCTTTGTTTTTCCAATTTCATACTTTTTTTTTTTGGTCGGATTTCCAATTTCATACTTTATTGTAATTGGATTTAACCTCAAGTTTACTGCTAATAAACTTTGATCAAGTTGTATGAGAACTGTCTTTTTGAGTTAATTGTTCTGTTCTCTTAAATAAGAAAAAGAAAGGTAATAATATCAACATAATCAAATTAACTGAAGTAATAGAAAAAATTTCAAATTTTTCGGTTATTTATGAAAATTTTGAACTGTAAATTTCGGTTTTGGTTTTTTGGTTTTTGATAAAATTGTTTCGGTTCCTAGAAATTCGGTTCCTGGAGAAAAAATTAGGATCCGAACCCGAATTACATAACAAATTTTGAACTTCGGTTCCTCATTTTTTTTCTTCAAAAAACCGAACTATCCCCGCCCTAGTTGTAACTGTTATGTGACTGAGTGACATTTAGACGTGTATTTATCCTTTAGCAATTTGATTACATGTAGGCATGAGAGTTATCATTAACTATACTGCGTGTAGTTAACTTCACAGTTCACACATAATTTATAAGGTATAATTATGATTAAAATCAATATTAATAGCAATAACAGTTGTATGTTTTTGGTAGAAGATTAAAATAACACTAAATATGGTTGTTTTTAACTAAAGGAATTGCAAATTGAATTTCACAGAAAAGAACAAAAATAGAATATCTCTGTTTGGTAGTAAATAGTGTTGATATTGTTTTGTTATACACTGTTTTTATTGTATACTACTTTTATTGTTATACTTTGTTATTGGAACACATTGTGCTCTCTTTCTTTGCATTTCGAGGTATGCAAAATGCATGTTCACTTATAAATTATAAAAAGATGAATAACATGATATATTTTTCATAGAAAAGGGCGATAGAAGTAAGCTATTGTATCTTGAATGAGAATAATTTATTTGAGTGAAGACGACCTTAACATTTCATCATAATTAACATCTCATGCCCCATTTATCTCCGATAACTCCTCTTTCATCTAAATATTTCGTAACGCTTAATATAATGGATGAAAGATATTCCAATTCTTACATCAGGTATGGTTCTCATACGATCCACTACTATATATATATATATATATAGTATATATATATATAAGTAAGAGAAAAATTGCATAGTACCTTCTTGAAATGAGATAACAACTCGTTTGATACTCAAATTGTTAATTTTGTTTTATATTGAAATATATTCAAGTCATCTATTCGAGTAACAATTTGAGTCATCTATGAGTAACACAAATGACATTCGACTTACATATTCGAGTTACCTAAATTATATTCGAACCACCTGAAATACATTCGAATCACTTATTCGAGCCACCTAAATCACATACGGGGCACCTGAATTACATAGTCACCTAAATTACGTACGAGTCACATATTTGAGTCACCTAAATTACATTTGAGTCACTTAAAATGCATTCGACTCACATATTCGAGTAAGTTAGATTATATTTGAGTCACCTAAATTGCACTCATGTCATCCATTCGACTCACTTAATATACATTATTATCACCTAAGTCATAACCAATAATATGGATATCAAACAAATATTGCTTAACCGGGGAAGGGTGGGTGGTCCAATGGTAGGACGCCTACTCCCAAGACACTCCTTTGAAGAGGTCTTGGGTTCTAACCCCACCAAAGGAGGTGAAAGTGGAAGTTTTTCTCTTTATGATCCTCTAGCTCCCCGGGGATAGCTCAAGCAACCGCTAATCAATGTTTAATCTCGCTCCAAGCGGCAGTGTGAGAGTATTTCCTTGTTGGGAACTCGAGGCCGACTAATCAGGCTATTCTCCCAGAATCGCTTTGGAACTCGAGGCATTAATCGCTTAAGAGCTTCTCGCGCTGTAAGTGCACAGAAAAGCGACGAACTTTGACCGCTCGAGCGACTCGCGATTTACTTCTCTCAATGGGTTAGGAGTGGGTTCATTGAGGGACTAGGATTAGTCCGACTAAGCTGGGATCACCTAATTATAAAAATAAAAAAATTGCTTAACCTACAACAATAAAAAATATGCTTATATTTAAAGTAGCGGTGACGCATATTCCCACTATAAACAAACATTTATATGTTCTTACATTTTTTATTTTTTGTTTTGTCTTCATACTTTCTTAGTCTCTCTTTTCTTTGGTGAGAGTTGGGAGGTGGTGTATAACCCATTTCGCTTATTCTCTGTTGGGGCAGGGGGCCACCAGTCGCCGGCAGCAGTCGGTGGGACACGTTTGGGATTACAAAAGTTGGATTTGGACAATATGGACTCCTATTTTTTTCACGTTTCCAATTCTATAAATTGATAGTCATTTATGAATTTAAAAATTTGTGGGGTTGAAAATGAAAATAACCAAAGTTATAAAAATAACACGGATGGTTTTGCTTTTTTTATTTTTCTACCCAAAGCGAGGTTTTTAGCTTAGTTTAAGAAGAAGAAAAAAGGAACAATTAAGGTTGGGTTTCTATATTGGCTTTTAAAAAGTTCATGTTCACTCGTACTCCCTCCGTCCACAATCAATGTTCTCTTTTTGTCATTTTGGTATGTCCACAAAAAATATTCTCTTTCTATTTTTAAACAATACCCCACAATACAATTTACTAAAATATCCTTATAATTTTTATATATTTACACATTTTCACATATATTAAATTATTTAACCAACTTAATTAACATTAAATTACTTTTAATGTGAGACCCAAACTCCACTCACATCACACTCACCTAACATTTCTTAAAATCCGAACTCAAAAAATTGAGGAACATTGATTGTGGACTGAGGGAGTAACTCCGAAAAAATTTCAAACTAAATATATTTAGTTATGTCATTTTAGTTAGGCAATCAAATATTTTAATAATGACACATAATCATCACTAACCACCGCTAGACGCAGCCGAAATCCCCCCTCCCCCCACCCCCCACACACACACCACACACACACTTTTTCCTATACCGGCCGGCCAATCCCAACAGATCGCGGGCAGGCAAACTGATACTTAAAATGAACAAAATAATATTTAAAAAGACCAACCAGTATTCCCAAAAAATCATAAGATACTTGATAAAATAAAGTAATTCTTGAAAAAAAGCCAATATTTAAAATTCCAAACCGTATTTAAAAAGCAATACTCTAAAAGAAAACTAATATTTAAACCAATAGTTGAAATTCCAACAAATACTATTGTTTGGCTTTTTCCGTATTTGTTCTGATTTTCTTTAGGAGTTAGGATCAGGGGCGGAGGGAGGGGGTCCAAGGGGCATCCACGGAGCCCCCCGGCGGATGGAAGTTTCTTTATAAAATAGGGGAAGCTATATATATAGTTGCCCGATCTTCGTAATTTTTATAGCTACGGACCCTCCCGAATAAATGCTCTTTCCGCCACTGGTTAGGACTGCTTGTTATTTTGTCAGTATTGTTTGGAAACCCGAGATTAAATTGAAAATACTTTCAAGAGCATCTGAAGCTAGTTGAAATACCATATTTTGGTGACCTTTTGATTAAAAAACATCATCTAAACTAAACCTAAATGCAACCCTCCAAACATGAATCTTTCATCTCCATAATTTATCAATCCCTTCCTAAATGTGTGAAAAAACCTTAAATCTCCTTAAACTTTGAATTTATCTAACAGAATCCAATCTTGAGAATGCAAGTTTATGAGAGGCACAACACAAAGGAGCTATTTGTAATTTGGTGATAGCCGATGGGCTCTGGAATCCACTCATCCACCCCTCCCCCCGTCAGCTCAATCATATCGGTTTGGAGGGAACGGAAGTCGAAAGAACCGGTTTTCAGATCGATCGACCAAGCAGATACGACAACGAGGGCCGATCAGGTCCATACCAATTATGCTCCAAGACCCCGTTGTGACGTGATCGGACAGAGCAGTTAGAGACCGGAGGCCGACCCCAAGACGGACCCAGAGCAGAGATGACAAGGAGGGCTGACCAGGTCCATACCAATTATGCTCCAAGACCCCGTTATGACATGACCGGGCAGAGCAGTTAGAGACCGGAGGCCGACTCCAGAACCGACCACGCAATGGATAAATTATCACCAAATGCATGCGGAACATGCACATAGGACAGTTAATGCAATCTGTCCTCCCTCTTCCCAAAGCAACCCTCAAATGCCGCCACGTGTCTGAGACATTCTCTCCTTCTGACAAGTATTTGGATGTATCCCCAATATTCCTCAACTGCCACTCTTCTAATTAGCCAAGGCTTTCTATATATAGAGGGAATGTACGATAGAGAATGACTTTGGAAAAGTTCTATAAAAATATTACTAACTTGTAATAGAAAAAAGCGAACTAGACCGGCTTGAAAATTCAGCTCGGCTATGTCTCTCAACGAGATAATAAAATTTCATTATCAAGCCTTGTTTACTACGTGGCTTCGATTCACCTAGTCCAGATCAGCACACGTTTTGGTGATCAAATCAGATATCAACATAATTTACAAAGATAACTGATTTATTGTTAAGTGGATTGACTTCAATGGCTAATTTTTGCAATTAACATTAAATATTTAATCAAAACAGACTCTTTAAATACAAAAAGAGAATAATAAATGACTAAGGCCCTCTTCTTTTGGACTTATTTTTCAGTTTTTCAGTTTTTCAGTTCAGTTCAGGTCCATTCAGTTTAGTTCTTTTTATTATTATTATTATTATTAATCTTAATTATTATTGTTATTATTACTAATAATATTACTATTATTATTGTTGTTGTTGAGTACTATTATTATTATTATTATTATTTACCATTATTATTATTTGTCCTTAATATATATTTCAGTTCAGTTCAGGTCCATTCACTTCACTTCAGTTCAGTTCAGATTCATTCAGTTCAGATTCATTCAATCCAAAAGAAGAGAGCCTAAGGACAAATATTTGTACAAGAATCAAACCAAAGTCTTCTTATGGAACGGGTGGACTATTTCCGTTCTTTTTTTTTAATAGCTTATTTGTTAAATGAAATATGTATGTTTTCTATATTCTTCAGAATATTAAAAACTTGGGAATGGGAGGTAAATGTGAAGAACCCAAAACTCCAACGACCTGTTGTTTTTCCTTTACTTTTTTTTTTTGGAAAAAATATTACTTTAGTTATTGTATTTTGCACAATCCGACACTTTGGTCATTGAACTTTACAGACGATTACGTTGATCACTGAATTTTGCATCTGTCTTTCATTTTGGTCACTGATATTACATTCTCCATCAGAACAGTTACAAGATCGAACATGACTGTCACGTGACCAACTTTCTGAATGGAGAAAATATCACTTTGGTCATTATACTTTGCACAACATGACACTTTGGTCATTGAACTTTTCAAACTATAACTTTGGTCACTGAACTTTGCATCCGTCTTTCATTTTGGTCATTGACATAATTTTTTGAAGGGTATTGATGCAACAATTTCAAATGAAGAGGGTGAATATAGCCCTCAATGATGGCGTCTACTCTACATTACCCTTATGACCATAATTAATGTGGCCCAGTTCCGCAACTCCAGGAGATGCTTCTACAATCACTATCTAATCACTGTCAGCAGCATTTGATTTCGCATGGTGGCTTCTCGTCGGAGAAATATTTTCTCTGTTCTTCCCTTCTTTCAAAGCTATCAGAATATTCTTTAGCGTCTTAGGTTGTTGTTGTTTAGTTCGTTGTTAATATTACATCCCGGATCCTCATATTGTCACTGCAAGTACTGTTGCTACTATGACTCTCGCCATACTCTTTATATTTTCATGAGCTGTGGAAACAGGTTTCTCGGGTGAATAGGATGGACGGTATTGGTCGATATAAGAATGTAGGTATGGATGCTTCAGATGCCTGGTATTGAAATCAAATTTCAAAAAAAAAAACATGTATAAATAAATAAATAGAGTGGTATCTACTGTGTTCTTGCACTTGACCGGTGTTCCGGTTTTTTCCTAAGTATGCTCTATATTAGAGACATCCTGTTATATCAAAAATGATGAAAAACATGAACCACTTGAGTAAAAGATTATTAAAAGAGTGTCGCAAGTGGGGCTCTTTGGTTCTTACTATCATCGGAAGGTAATAATTTATGAAATTAAATGCATAAAAATAATATACAAGCATAGAAAAACTTAGTAACATGAGCTTAAAAATCAAAAAAAATAATATTTGTTTCTTCATTTTTATGATTCTTACAAAAGTCTTAAGGAATATCGAAAGTACCCTTCAAAAGGTTGGTCACGTGACAGTCACGTGCAATCTTGTAACCTTTCTGACGGATAAGATAACGTCAGTGACCAAAATGAAAGACAGATGGAATGTTCAGTGACCAAACTGATAATTTGAAAAGTTCAATGCCCAAAGCATCGAATTGTGCAAAGTACACTGACCAAAGTGATATTTTTCCCCTTCAGAAAGTTGGTCACGTGACAGTCATGTGCAATCTTGTAACTCTTCTTACGGAGAAGATAACGTCAGTGACCAAAATGATAGACAGATGCAAAGCTCAGTGACCAAGGTGATAATTTGTGAAGTTCAATAACCAAAGTGCCGAATTGTGCAAAGTACAATGACCAAAGTGATATTTTCCCTTCTTTTCAGCCGTCTGTCGGCCTGTTCTTCTGCGATGGCCGACGAACCCTCGCTTAACAATTCATGTGAAATGCATTGATCAAAACAAGGATCACATTATCTTAGTGAAAGTAATCCAGTGAATCAATGTTTATGTTGTACTCTTTTTCCTAAGGTCAAAATTTTTCGTATTGAGTTTTTACTTGACGAAGTTTTGACGAAGCAATAAAAATTACACCATCGACTTGGCCCAAATAGGATGTTTAAGGAAATACATTTTATGTGTTTTTGTCTAGTTAATTGGACTTTTTTTTATATTATTCCTATTGTGAGTGGGCTAGGCCTGAACAGAATGTTTATAATTTGTACACTCACTTATTAGTGGAAGTTGATTATTTATTTGTCCTAATTTTTATTTTTACGGTTTTTCTTCAACGGTAAATACATAGTTTTAGGTGTACATAACAATTTAGAAGTGGGCATTTTTTGAGTTATTATCATTTTTTTTCTGAAAATTTTATGAGATACATTGTTACAAACGGCTATAAAATATAAACATCCTAAAAAACCGAAAATGATTGAAGATATATGAGACCTAAAATTGCTATCACCATTGTGAAAAAAGAAGCACATAGATTTGATCCAGGCCCGGACGAGCATAGGTACAAGAGACCTGTGCTTAGGGCCCAAAACATTTAGGGGCCTATTTTTTTTTTTTTAAATTCTTACTGTATATAATTATTTGTAGAGATAAATAAAAAACTAATTTTAGTGTAATGGTAAATTAGATGTTTTAAAGTCATTGATCCTGACATCAACCCACACCAGGCTCCGATATATATTTTTATAATAGGCCCTCTTTTACTTTTTATTTTTCTTACGTTTTGTTATCTAGTTCTATTTCTTTTATAATATACAAACAGGAAGTATATATTCTTTTCTAGTATATATATATGTAATGGGCCCTTCAACTTTTTATTTTAATTTTTCTTCTATTTTGTCATCTGCTTTATTTATTTTGTAATATACATTTCGCAAAAAATATATATTCTTTTATAGTTGTTATTCATTCAATAGTAAAAAATATTATTTTTGTTGTATTTTAAAATAATTGAACAAGTAAGGGAAACCACACCATTCTTTTTATTTATTTTAACATTAAATACAGAAACAATGTAGGAATTATTTCTTTTTGGGTTAGTTATAATGAGTTAAATGTATTTGTTATTAAATTAGATATTTTTCAATAAAAAATTCATAGTCTATTACTTTTCCGTTGCTTTTACATATTTTCTCAATTTTAAGAGTCTATTTTTAAATTTCTACCTTTGGCACTGTGAGGTACAATATCGGCCCTGATTTGATCAAGGTCGTGTATTGGACATACATGTTCAAAATAGAAAGCCATTTGTTTGTTCTAGTATGTGAAGTCCTGAAAGGTTGCCAAAAAAAAAAAAAAAAACAAAAAAAAAGTCCTGGATAAATTGGTTCGAATAAACGATTCACCCCCAACTAAAGGGGAATCCATGCGGAAAGGTTGGCTATTGAATAATTTTAAGTGGAACTAATAATCAGTGGCGGCGCTAGAAAATTTTCAGTGGGGGGTCGGAATCTAAATTTTTTTTTCCTAACGCTATTTTTCGGGTAATATGTTCGGATCGGTGATTCGATTCGGGTCGAGTCAAAAATTAAATACTATTATTATAAAAAAAAGTTTCAATCACTAAAAAACTAAATATTTGTCCAAGACAACTAAATATTAAAAAAGAGACAAACGATTTTTTAATGGGCTAAGTAATGAATTTTAGTTTGGGATTTGGTTTGTTAATGGATTTTAGTTTGGGTAGATGGGCTTATGTAAAATGTAATGGATCAATTTTATTGCTTAATGTATAAAAAAAAATTCACAATTAAAATGGGGGGTCGAAACCGAATATACCGAAATTTTTCTACACGAAAACTTTATACCCCCTACATCGCAAAAAATTTTTGGGGGGTTGCCCCCCCTATGTAGCTGCGCCTATGCTAATAACGTGCAACATGATGTATTGTACATGAATATTTATTATGATTATATCGTATTTTCAATTTGATTATATGATACATTAGTTGTGATACATCATATATCATTTTTTGCTGTAATTATGTGACACATCAGTTGTGATTATGTTATACACTAGGGCTCCGTTTGCTTGGTCGAATTGGGCCTTATTACAGTTGATTGTGGAGCCTATCATGGCGATTAATGTGTTTGCTTGGTGCTTTGCACGCCTGAGAAGTAATAGCGGCCCGCGTGAGAATTGCGGGCTTCTCAGATAATGTATCTGTAATATCCGCAATTTTCGATTTTCGGTAAATTTCTTTTTTTTCGGCGGAAGTCCGTTTTGACGACTCGCTCATGACCGTTTCGTCATTCCGAGAATGATTAATTGTGCACTTTTTGTCATCCGAGCTCGTTTCGGTGTCGTTTTGTTGAGTTCCGTGCTTTTTAGCGGTTTTTCCGCACTTGAGTTCGATTCTTGCGAATCTCGTCCGAAACTGTTGTTTCGACTTTCTCGTAAGTTCATTTAATGTTATTATTCATGTTGCGAGCTTTGGCTTGGTGTTTCGATCACGTATCGTGATTTTCGGGCGTTTTGGGCCGTTTTCGTAATTTCCCAAAGTTTGGGGTAATTACTTCCCGTTGTCGAATTTCAAGCCTTCGGGTGGTCGGAATCGTGTGTTCTCTTAGTGCTCGGATTCGTCTTTGCGAGTACTTCGTAACCGTATCTTCGATACGTACTCAGGTTCGGGTTTCGGGGTCGTTCGGGCCGTCGGAGTTGGTCCCGGCCGAGTCATGGCCGGCATCTTTGAGGCGAGCGACCACTGCCGAGTAACGCATCTGGTAGTGATCGGCGATTCGTCGTAAGGCGATTACGTCGTAAGGCCTGGCCGTGCGTCACGTAACGCTCCGGCATTTCGAGCGGTGAAGTTCGGCCATGGCGATTCGTCGTAAGCCATGGCGATTACGTCGTAACGTGGCCGTGATCGGCTTTATTTAAGGCTTGTCAGCGTATTTTTCACCCAGTTCCTCATTCTTTTACTTCCCGTACGCGGCTGTGGGTGTGTATATCATGGAGAGATATTGTTGGACAATCAATCCATGAAGTTTTGGAGTTCATATCATCAATCATCAATCCTATAACATCCTCCAATCTAGATCGGTCGATTTCCTAGAAATCTAGTTTTGGGGAATTTGGGTATTTTGGTTGTTTTCGTCCGATTAATCCGATTTAACTTAGGATTATGATGGATTGATGATTATTTAGATGTATTATATCATTTACCTTGTTATTCCATGGTTGGATCGTATCGATTCGTTATTTGGGTCGAGTTCTTGACCGACGCCTTGAAGGTGTCCGGTAAAATGTCATATAGGGGTTTTCGGGCGTTCTACGATTATCCTTCCTCGTATGATTGTTTATTTATGGATTATATGTTGTTAGGGTCGAGTTTCTTGCGAAGAAACCGTGTTGAACCCTTCCGTTCGTTGTCATCTTCCTTTTCGTTAGCATCGGGCATTCCGAAGCTTTCCGGTTGAGCCGTGTTCGTTGGAATACTTGCGTGCCGATTTCGAGGCAAGTACCTTGTCCATATAATTCTTGTTTTATGGATATGATAATTAGTGATCATCTCTATGTGTTTATTTGATCGTTTGATTTGAACTTTCAAAAGATTCGGTTTAGCC
Organism: Orobanche coerulescens; assembly: GCA_033398695.1. Taxonomy (NCBI): domain Eukaryota; kingdom Viridiplantae; phylum Streptophyta; class Magnoliopsida; order Lamiales; family Orobanchaceae; genus Orobanche; species Orobanche coerulescens. Next base: position 42,422,730 of record CM065813.1, read on the forward strand.
CTGTTAAAGGCTTGCTTTCAAAACGCGTGTGTTTTGTGATTGGTGTGGTTTGCGAATAACTATGTGAATTCTATGGATATGTTTGGTGTTGATGATGCACTTGGTATTTGCGTGTGGACGTATATTATTTCATTTCAGTGCGATGTGGTTTGACGTGGTGTTTTGCTAAGTGTTTGATGCCTCTGAGTGAATTGTTTGGATATCTTTGTTGCATTGTGTTATTTGTGTGAATGTGTGGATATGGTTAAAGGTCTACGGTGACACATGGCACGTGATCATGTGGTCAGGATGCAACAAGTGATTGATCCAACCGTGAGAGCCTGAGATAATCTACGGTGGCACATGGCATGCGATCATGTGGCCAGGATGCAACAAGCGATTGATCCAACCGTGAGATGTGTGTGATTTATTTCGCTAGCCAGCTCGGGAGGGTCCTTCGAGGCCTCGGGTGGGATGTCTGTGGTAGCGTCCCGGTCCTAGGCGATGCGCGTGCGTGATTATATTTCGTTGATTTTATGTCCGTTGAGGACACGTGATGTTGGGCTCTGACCCTGTAAATTGTTGGTGGTTTCCTATTTGCGAAAACAAAACCTTTGGGCTGTGACCCTGTTGATTTTTTTGGAAATAGAAGGATTCGATAATCCTAAAATTGTTTTCTATTAAAACTCTCGATGGCATTTTAAACGGTTTTATAAATTGTTTCCCTTGATTTATGATCTATCGGTTTTGGAGTGTTTTACCCAAACTCATGCCTCGGGAAGTACTTTTCGTTACGTTTGAATCTTTGGGGATTTCCTGGTTATTGTTATTCGTGGAATGTGAATTGTATGGCTCGTATTTTTTTTGCACTTGTACTTGCACTAGCAAAACAGTGGAATTTTGCTAACCCCCGAGTATTCGGGGGGTGGATGTCTATTTTTGCATTCAGGTTTTGGAGCATAGCACAGGGTCGGCACGAAGGATGATGAAAGATGAACGATACTAATCACACGAGGATCCGTTGATGTCGTATTGGTCTAGTTGCATTTTCTTTTCATTGCAAGATCTTTTCCCGTTGCACGGGAGTTTATTGTATTTTGACCCCTGCGTGGGTATGTGTTTGTAATTGAGTTGTATATTTTATTGAAAGACCAAATCGGTCTACTGAGTCATTTTAGCCTTGAAGGCATTGTCGAGATGTTAAATGTTGTTACCAGCCTGGTAGATCCTCGAGGAGAGGGTCTACGACGTGTAATATCCCTGAGTGGATTGGGGGTGTTACATAAATGGTATCGGAGCTTTGGTTGTGGAAACCTAGGCTGTCGGGTCAGTGGTGTCTGTTGAGTTTTGTCTCGTCGGATTTTATCTGACTGAGTCGTGTCGCGACGCGTCGTCTGAGTTTGTTAGTCGTGATTAGTATCGTGGGGCGATCATCATCTTCGTGCGACCTGTGGATGTAAGTCTCCCTTCTTTGTGTTGTGCCTCGTGTGACACGAGCTATTTTTATGATTATGAGTTAATTGACGGAATCCTCTTATGGATTTTGATTTCGTGATATGTGATTATTTGACTCCCATTTTTCGTTCATATGAGGAGTAGTGTTGCTGTCTTGTGCATGTTTGACTTTATTTCTTTTATCCGCTGCGTGAGTTCTTTTGTAATGGCTTTCGGTATTTTACCGACTGAGTTTTATTTCGAAAACCGATTCCTTTAACCGAGTTTTTGGCATTATGGCCTTGATCATTTTGGCGAAATTCTTATGACGGTATTTAGCATTTTGTAAATGGCTTTTGTGAGTTTTTGAAATATTACCGTCATCGGCCTTTTTGGCGTTTTTGTAAATGGTTTTTAGCCTGGTGGGTTCCGGCACGGGACCCACGGCACTATAATATTCCGTATAATTACCCGAAATTTTTGGGCATTCTAGCCCATTGAATTATCTTTAAAAACCTTGAGTATCTTAGAAAAATAAATTTCGAGACATACTTTTCAAATGAGTTATTTTCTTGTGGTACATCCTAGGTGCCACAATATTTTTCAAAAATTTTCTACCTCGAGGACCAAAATGTTTTGAGATATTTTCAATGTTTTATACACACTTTTACTTAGACCCGAGGGTCGAATATTCTGAAAATTTTTCACTAAGAGAATGTGTCCTCATTTTTGTTCAAACGCAAGATGATTTTCAAAGTCCCGAAAATGATGTTGTTCAACTTTTTGTAAAATGATACTCAAGATCAACTGGTGTTTCCAAATTGTTTTCAAAAGGTGGTTTTCGTTTTTAAAGACCTATCATTCCTGTTTGCGGACCGGAAATGCATGTATGGTTTTCGAACTTTCGTTACGGTGTTAATCCCGATTTGTGATTGAATTGGTGGCGTGAGCGTTGAGTCGTTGCCACGCATATGTTTTGTTAACCCTTTTGTGGGAGGTGTGATGACGATCTTTAAATTTGTCATTTCGTGGTGGCTTGCGTGTTATCGCACATGTGTGAGCTGTTAAAGCTTGGGTTTGTGCGTTTATGCACATGGGTGAGTGTTTCATGAGGTTTGTGATTATGTGCTGGTTATTGTTCGGGCCGTTAAGGTCGCCGAACGATGCCGTCGTTGCTGTTATATTCATGTGTGTGTTGCCTTGCGATGGTAATCGTTGTATATGATATGTGTTATGATTTTCTGTTGTGCTGAGTGGTTACTTATTCAGTATGCCGAGGGGCCGAGGTCGTGGTCGTGGCGATCGGACACGTGGTCGAGAGCATGCTGCCGGTGATGGTATTGGTATTGGTGTTGCTACTATTTTGCAGCAGGTAGCCACTCAGATGACTCAGTTGACTCAGGCAGTTCAGCGTGTTACAGATGTGACCCGGCCTGCCAGTGCAAATCGGTGGCTTCGAGAAGTGGTTCGTATGAATCCCCTCGTTTATTTAGTGCTGCAGATGCTTTAAGTAGGATGGTTGGCTTTTCCATTGGAAAAGATTTTCGAGATAGTTGATTGTCGTAAGAACGTAAGGTCCGGTAGCTCGGTATCTTTTCGACAAAGATGCCGCTAGGGTGGGAGGCTATTAAGCCTCGAGATCGCGTTGTCACGTGGGCGAGTTCGAAATTCATGAGAGATGAGTTTTGTCCTAACCGATCAGAAATCGAGAGGATTAATGAATTCTTTTCGCGAAACCGCAGGATGTACCATTGTCTCAAGCTATTATTGATTTTAGCAAACAACTCGGCTATGTGCAGAATCAAGTAAGGACAGAGGAGGACAAGATTTGTCATTTTAGTAGGCGGATGAAGCCGGAGATTCGCCAGTACATGGCAGGTCTCGCTTGTACTTCCTTGAGAGATTATCAGAATAGGGCGTTAGCCTATGAGCTATCCAGATTATCGACCGAGAGTATGTCTGACTCGAAGAAACAGAAAACCGTTGGGAACTTTTCAGGAAATCAGGGGAGTGGGCCCCTTGAGGTTGGGACTTCGTTTCGTCATCCCAAAATGGTTCCTAGATCGCATGATGAGAGGAGTAGTACCCCTGCAGTGAGTAATGTGAGCACTTCAAAGATATGTTATAACTGTAGTCGAGCGGGCCATACTGTGAAGAATTGTCGTTCACCGTTAGTCAGCTGTTTCGAGTGTGGCCAGGTGGGTCACCGATCCGTACATTGCGAGACGGTAGCTGAGAAGTTTGGGGATCGAGGTTGCGTCTCTGCTACGAAAGGACACGGAGATGCCTAGGGTGGTTTTGAGGATTTCGGCGTAGTCCGAATTATTTATGATTACCCTTGTGGATCGTTTTGTGTTTATTCTCTGTTTTATCGACTGTGCGTGTTTTCTTGTAACAAGTACTTTGTGTTTTGTGATTGTCGGATAATTGACTTGGCTATATTATCCGTTTGATGACGCTTGTCATTTGTTGGTTTTATTATATCCCTAACGGCGACGTTGTGTTGGTCGCCGTGGAGCGTGTTTTCACGCCGTATATTCCTTTGCGTTGTTTGTAATATTTCGCCGTTGGGCGTTAGTTACGCATTCTTGTGTATCTTGTTGAGTTTTTCGTGGAGGAATATTTCTTCCCCCTACTTGTTTTAAGTTTATGTAATATCCGCAATTTTCGATTTTCGGTAAATTTCTTTTTTTTCGGCGGAAGTCCGTTTTGACGACTCGCTCATGACCGTTTCGTCATTCCGAGAATGATTAATTCTGCACTTTTTGTCATCCGAGCTCGTTTCGGTGTCGTTTTGTTGAGTTCCGTGCTTTTTAGCGGTTTTTCCGCACTTGAGTTCGATTCTTGCGAATCTCGTCCGAAACTGTTGTTTCGACTTTCTCGTAAGTTCATTTAATGTTATTATTCATGTTGCGAGATTTGGATTGGTGTTTCGATCACGTATCGTGATTTTCGGGCGTTTTGGGCCATTTTCGTAATTTCCCAAAGTTTGGGGTAATTACTTCCCGTTGTCGAATTTCGAGCCTTCGGGTGGTCGGAATGTGTTCTCTTAGTGCTCGGATTCGTCTTTGCGAGTACTTCATAACCGTATCTTCGATTCGTACTCAGGTTCGGGTTTCGGGGTCGTTCGGGCCATCGGAGTTGGTCCCGGCCGAGTCATTGCCGGGCATGCTCGGGCGAGCCAAAGCACAGCGAGTAACGTGCGGTAGTGATCGGCGATTACGTCGTAAGGCCACGGCCGTAACGCATTTAACGCGCTCCGCATTTCGGGTAGTGAGTTCGGCCATGGCCGATTCGTCGTAAGCCGTGGCCGATTCGTCACGTAACGGCCGATCGGCTATTTAAGGCCTGGCAGCGTATTTTTCACCCAGTTCCTCATTCTTTTTCTTCCCATACGCGGCTGTGGGTGTGTATATCATGGAGAGATGTTGTTGGACAATCAATCCATGAAGTTTTGGAGTTCGTATCATCAATAATCAATCCTATAACATCCTCCAATCTACCGAATCAGGTCAGATTTCCTAGAAATCTAGTTTTGAGGAATTTGGATATTTTGGTTGTTTTCATCCGATTATTCCGATTTAACTTAGGATTATGATGGATTGATGATTATTTAGATGTATTATATCATTTACCTTGTTATTCCATGGTTGGATCGTATCGATTCGTTATTTGGGTCGAGTTCTTGACCGACGCCTTGAAGGTGTCCGGTAAAATGTCATAGAGGGGTTTTCGGGCGTTCTACGATTATCCTTCCTCGTATGATTGTTTATTTATGGATTATATGTTGTTAGGGTCGAGTTTCTTGCGAAGAAACCGTGTTGAACCCTTCCGTTCGTTGTCATCTTCCTTTTCGTTAGCATCGGGCGTTCCGAAGCTTTCCGGTTGAGCCGTGTTCGTCGGAATACTTGCGTGCTGATTTCGAGGCAAGTACCTTGTCCATATAATTCTTGTTTTATGGATATGATAATTAGTGATCGTCTCTATGTGTTTATTTGATCGTTTGATTTGAACTTTCAAAAGATTCGGTTTAGCCCTGTTAAAGGCTTGCTTTCAAAACGCGTGTGTTTTGTGATTGGTGTGGTTTGCGAATAACTATGTGAATTCTATGGATATGTTTGGTGTTGATGATGCACTTGGTATTTGCGTGTGGACGTATATTATTTCATTTCAGTGCGTTGTGGTTTGATGTGGTGTTTTGCTAAGTGTTTGATGCCTCTGAGTGAATTGTTTGGATATCTTTGTTGCATTGTGTTATTTGTGTGAATGTGTGGATATGGTTAAAGGTCTACGGTGACACATGGCACGTGATCATGTGGTCAGGATGCAACAAGTGATTGATCCAACCGTGAGAGCCTGAGATAATCTACGGTGGCACATGGCATGCGATCATGTGGCCAGGATGCAACAAGCGATTGATCCAACCGTGAGATGTGTGTGATTTGTTTCGCTAGCCAGCTCGGGAGGGTCCTTCGAGGCCTCAGGTGGGATGTCTGTGGTAGCGTCCGGTCTGGCGATGCGCGTGCGTGATTATGTTTCGTTGATTTTATGTCCGTTGAGGACACGTGATGTTGGGCTCTGACCCTGTAAATTGTTGGTGGTTTCCTATTTGCGAAAACAAAACCTTTGGGCTGTGACCCTATTGATTTTTTTGGAAATAGAAGGATTCGATAATCCTAAAATTGTTTTCTATTAAAACTCTCGATGGCATTTTAAACGGTTTTATAAATTGTTTCCCTTGATTTATGATCTATCGGTTTTGGAGTGTTTTACCCAAACTCATGCCTCGGGAAGTACTTTTCTATACGTTTGAATCTTTGGGGATTTCCTGGTTATTGTTATTCGTGGAATGTGAATTGTATGGCTCGTATTTTTTTTTTTGCACTTGTACTTGCACTAGCAAAACAGTGGAGTTTTGCTAACCCCCGAGTATTCGGGGGGTGGATGTCTATTTTTGCATTCAGGTTTTGGAGCATAGCACAGGGTCGGAACGAAGGATGATGAAAGATGAACGATACTAATCACACGAGGATCCGTTGATGTCGTATTGGTCTAGTTGCATTTTCTTTTCCGCTGCAGTATCTTTTCCCCGTTGCACGGGAGTTTATTGTATTTTGACCCCTGCGTGGGTATGTGTTTGTAATTGAGTTGTATATTTTATTGAAAGACCAAATCGGTATACTGAGTCATTTTAGCCTTGAAGGCATTGTCGAGATGTTAAATGTTGTTACCAGCCTGGTAGATCCTCGAGGAGAGGGTCTACGGCGTGTAATATCCCTGAGTGGATTGGGGGTGTTACAGTATCTGCCCTTCAACGTCCGATCCCCTATCCATGCGATTAAGGCCGCTCAATGTCATGCAATCTATAAAGGGCTTTTAATGTGACCCAATAAGACATAGGCAAGCAAACGGAGCCTAGATGTAATTATGTTAATAACCACAATTGGTGAGTATCTTGTATCATACATTATGTTGTGGGATATATTAAATTATTAACTCAATTTCGAGAAGTATGTGTTGGTAACCCATCCTACTCAGAATCCACGTAGGCACTCCAGGCAGCTAAACCGGCCGAGCAGAACCCGAAGTCGGACCGGACAAAAAACCCGATTTCCAACCGGGCTCGCTATAAACCGGAACGGACGGTGACTCCAAGGCCGACCCGGTATCTGATCCAGGGAGGCCGAGCAGAGGAAGGACGAAAATGTCCCGGTTCAAGATTACGGTGGGGCCGGCCCGAACAGCGGCAGACCGGCCGACACAGGCGGCGGGAACCGAGGACCGACCTGTCGGATAGACATCTCCGGACGTCGGCCAAGTAGACCCGCATGACTATTAACGCATGCGATCACGCCTTCCCAAGACACTCCTTATAGCCGCCACGTGTCCAAGATGTAAATGCGGTGACAAGTGTTATGGGCGTATTCCCAAACATGCGCCATTTGTCATCTCCCAGCCCCGGTGTCTATATATAGGAGAAATGTACAGTAAAAAAGGATCCTTTGGAATTCTGAGCATTAAGAAGAGAGAGAAAAAAGAGAGATAAGAGAGATACTGAAAAAGAATAAAAAAGACTTGTAATTAACAAGCAAACCGAATAGACCGGCATACACACTTCTGCCCGGCTCTATGCTATCAAGAGGTCATTAATAAAATTTAGTGATCAAATATCTTCCACTTTATTTGTTATTTTCTACGTGTCTTCGACCCATTTGTCCCGGTCAGTACACGTGACGTTGACCAAATCAGACGTCAACAGATTGGCGCTAGAAGGAGGGCTTGAACCTCCGACCTTGTGGTTAACAGCCACAAGGTCTCTCTAAGTCCGGCCGCCCAAAGGTTCTCCTCGGACACTAAAAGGTGAGACTTCCTTTGCTCCAGAGGAAGGCCCAAAAGCTGCTCGACCCGGTCGTCGAACTCGGCAGAAGTCTCTGACGCCGGGATACGTTCTGCACAGGCAACAAATGTTGAGTGTTAGACAAAAGAGGAACAAAGGCAAAATTACCACACTTACTCATTTTGGCCGTAAAAAGCACAGGAATCCGCAGCTCGGCATCTATCACCCCCGGCTCCCACTCATCCAAGGAACTCCTCCACGGCCCCCCGATAAAGAACCACTGTTCTTTCCAGCTATGAATGGTCTCGGGTACCCCCACTAGCTCCTTGTGCATGGCATGCCGGGCCGTCAGATAAAACCCGGCCGTAGGACCTACCAACCGACCTCCATAGATAGAGGTCATTGAACTCCTCAAAATCCAGGCTCGGGCAGGCCGTCTTGATTAAAAAGGATAAAAAGGCCCACCACGAGCCTGTGAGTCGGATGAATCGAGGACAGAAGGCCCCACCGCCTTAACCACCGGAAAGAGTCAAGGCGGAAAGCGAAGCCGGCCGGATAAGAGCGGTAGTACACCGCCGTGCACCCAAAGGGCGGACCGTGGGCCTCTCCTCGGGATTCGGCAGAACATCCGCACCCTCGCCGGAATTTTAAAGCGCGGCCGAGCCGCCAATTGCTCCTCCGTAACGTTACTCGAATCGAAGTGAGTCCCAACTCGCCGCCACCAAAGGGGCCGGACGAGGGCGAGCCGAGCCACCACCGGCTCGACTCTCTCCGCCGAGTCTCTCGACAAGCTGTCGATGGCGCCGCCATTTCCACTTCTCCGGATCCGCGACTCCACTAGTTCATCTCCCTCTTCCTCAACACTCCAATCGGCGGGAGCTTCGCCGATCGATAGATCCGCCACACCGTGCGGTCGTGACAGTCAAAACCACCTCCGTCTCGTCCTTGTCCCCGACATCTTAAATAAATAAGAAAGAAAAGCAAGCTTACCGGGAAGGTCGATAAAATCGGGAAAGAAGAAAAAAGTCGCCGAAAAAACTTCTCTCTCTGCAACACTACGTAAAAATGGCGGAAGAAACACTGAAGGAGAGGACAACCTCTATTTATAGGGAAATGTAGGCATTAAATGCCAGGCGCGTGAGGCGAGAAATTCTACTGAACCGTCACAGGATTCGAGAACGCGTGAGCGCGCCGCCCGGTATTCTTGCGCCACGCGTCCCCCCACATGATGACACCTAAAGACCAGGGAGGCGGTGCGACGCGACTCCCGAAGAGACGTTTGTTCGAAAGATCTTATCCTCCCACAAGGCAAACCAATCGCTTATGCATCCAAGACAAACCGGATCGGTCTCAACATCGAACGACTCGGCCCGGCCGGCTCGCACGGCCACGGACTCGGGGGCCCTTGTTGGTAACCCATCCTACTCGGAATCCACGTAGGCACTCGAGCGCTAAGCCGTAAGCGAGCGAAATCGGGCCAGGACAAAAACCCGATTTCCAACCGGCTCGCTATAAACCAGGCAATTTGTGACTCAAGGCCGACCAGTGTCGATCCGAGGCCGAGCGGAGGAAGGCGAAAATGTCCCGGTTCAAGATTACAGGCGGCCGCCCGAGCAGCCAGCGGACCGGCCAGGCACAGCAGCGGGAACAGGGCCACCACCTGTCGGATAGACATCTCCGGAAGTCGGCAAAGTAGACCCGCATGCCAATTAACGCATGCGATCACGCCTTCCCAAGACACTCCTTATAGCCGCCACGTGTCAGATGTAAATGCGGTAGCAAGTGTTATGGGCGTATTCCCAAACTTGCGCGGTCATCTCCCCACGGCCCAGATACATATATAGGAGAAATGTACGGTAAAAAAGGATCCTTTGGAATTCGAGCATTAAGAAGAGAGAAAAAGAGAGATAAGAGAGATCGAAAAGAATAAAAAGACTTGTAATTAACAAGCAATGACAAGATACAATAGGCCGTCTGGCATACGCGGCTCTATGCTATCGAAGTCGTTAATAAAATTTAGTGATCAAATATCTTCCACTTTATTTGTTATTTTACGTGTCTTGGCCCGTTTGTCGTCGATCTGGCGTGGCGTTGGCCAATCAGTCGACAGTATGTATTCTACATCCATGATTTTATGTTAGCGTCCTTCTAGCGTATAAAACATATTTGCCGGTAGTTTTTAATAATAGCTTTTACTATTTTATTAAGTTAAAATTTCATGAGATATCTTAAAAAAAATTCATCGCTGAAGAAATCATCTCATTGCCTAAGAGCGTGTCCAGCACCAGCTTCTATAGTAGCTTTTCTATTCTCACCAAGTCAAAACATTACTATTGCATTCGCTAAAGTGATTTTAGGTAATTTTTACCGGTTGAGATATATAAAAAAATTAGGATTAGAGATAGCATTCGAATTGATATTTGAAGTTAAAGAGTATAGTTCATTTTGTGTTATTTTGTTTGTTTATTAAAATGTTACTTTTACCTAGAGTTGGCCAGTTGGCCAATTCAGCCCGACTTGTTTCGGTCGGTTTTTCCTATTCAATGGGTCGGGCTAGGGTTGATGCGGCCCACCCTGCTATTATTTGTTCTTTTATAATATATGCTAAATATATAATACAAATAAATGATAATATGATAATCTATTCTATTAGTCTCACTTGAAGAGATTAAGATCAACCTTTTAATTTTAGTCATTTAACAAAGGTCCAACGCGTTTTAGATCATCTATTCTCACTTATTTTTTAAATTTTTTAATCAACTAATATCATATCTATAATATAGAAGACAACAGTGTTTTTTGTGGTAGTTCGCACCTAAAAGGACCAATGTACACCTTCCCTCCTTATTTGTGTTGAATTTAATAATAGTAATAGTATCAAATGTTCAACAATAAATTTCAAAAAATACTCATAGAATATTAAATTAAACTAAAGCGACAACTAATCTTCAAAAAAAAATATTTCCTGACGGGGATCTTCGATGGACCTCCAACTGTAACGACCCGATTTTCTAATGATATTTTCGGAGTATTTTTAAAACATAAGAAACTTGTAGAAATTTCAAGTCGTTACGAAACATACATTTTCTAAAATATTTGCGGAACTTAAAAGGATTTCAAATCTCCAATACGATCGTAAAATATGACAGCGGAAAATAATTACTAATAAATTAATTGTTTCAGGGTAATTTGAGCGGAATTAAAAGAAATAATTATAACATTAATCATATGTCGGCCTGCTCGACAACCCGTCCTCTCCATTCCGAATTAACCGAAAAATTTTACATAAAAATGGGGTGAGCTTTCTATCGCTCGTGGGAACATCACAAGTCAACAATAAGCACAATACATAACGGAGGCATAACATGAATATTTGTTATATCAACTTGAGCATGTAAACATGTGACTGCATGTAAACATATACTGATACTTGGTATGAAAAACATGTGACTGCATGTTAATCATAAACTGATAGTTGGTACGAAAAACATGTGACTGCATGTTAATCGTAAATATAACAAATCACCTATACAATCCAAATAAAGCAATTAAAATTGACAAGTAATAATTCCCACCTGAAATTGAGATGACTTGAATGAAAACGCTTGAATGCTTATGAATCGTCTTAATCGTGCCCCTGGTTCTTGTAGTCTACAATTAAAGAGGCGTGTATTTTAATATATATATATATAGTAGTTGTAAAACTATAATTATAATTGAAAATGGAAATGTTTGGGCTGAAAGGGAGTAAAGGTAAATCGGGCCATGAATAAATAGGGCTGACTAAATGGACCCAAAAATTGGAATTGCAGTTGGGCTCATGGATTGAATGAACATTGATTAAAAGGTTATGGGCCTGAAGAAAGGCATTGGCCCAAATTGAAGATCGTATAATCGGCCAGGCCCAATCCCCTCTTCATATCACCGTCCACAAAACTCGGTTCCCACCCCCCTCTCTCTCTCGCAGTCTGCAAGTTTCCAAGCAACTTGCGAGTCCGATAGATGTAGTATCGGCGGTTCTCCTCCGTAGATGGAGCAGCGGCGGCACCCAATACGGTTCAAGGATCCAGTTTGGCTTTTAGAAAAAAGTCTCAAACCTAGCTTCTGGCAGAAGAAAAGGAGTCGGGGTCTCCGACAAGGCACAGTGGCGGCTCTCCATGGGTGCAACTGAAGGTGTCGTCGTATCGGTTCGAGTCTAAAATGAGGTTTTGGTGGTGGCATGACTGAGGGCTGGAGTTTTCACCGCTGAACAAAAATCACGGTATGAGTGATTTATTTCTGGTTTGGATTCTGATAAAATGGGTTTCTAAAATAGGAAAGTTTGAGTTTGAGACTTAGATTTGAGTTTGCAGGTTTGGAAATTGAATTCCTGGAAATACTTGGATAAAATTGATGTGGGCGACCGCCAGAGGATACTTGGTTGATGAAACTTGGTTTCAACCGTTCGACGGCTAAGGGTGTCAGGTTGGTTTGGCTTAATAATGATAGTGGAAATGGTGTTTTGGTTTTCAGGGCTGTGATGAAGGTTTACAGAAGTGATGGTTTCTGATCCCGGTTGATTTTTGAATGTGTGTGTGTGTTATGGAAAGAATTAAATAGAAGTATACCTGCGGATCGGTGAAATTCTGGGACAAGAAAATGGTGACGCAAGTTCTTGTGAATTTGTGAGAGTTTGCTGTGTAATTTTTATGAACCGAAGCTTTTTGCTGCAATTGAGTATTTTTTTTTGTGTATGAGATTTCTGCACTGTATCGTGGATTCCTTTCCGCAGAGGTTTTTCTTTTATATTGAATTTATTAACTGCTCCCATGATGCATAACTACTTCTCCATGATGCCCACTACTCCACTAAGGTGGTTGTGGTTGATGAAGGTGCAGAAAACATCCGTTCTGATCGTGAGTATGTGGGAGAGAGAATGATTTGGACTGAAAATTAAAATGATAATGGGGCTGGATAAAAATTATGGGAGTTGGGCTTGGGAATTAATTGTAATCGATTATTAATTTTAATTGGGCTGAACATTATAATGGTTGGTTGGTCCAAAATGAATGTATTAAAATTAATTAAAATAGACTTGTGAATATTGGAGTTAATGGACTTATAATATTTGGCTCGATAACTAATTGACTTGGGTCTATAGTTAAATTAGAAATTTACGAATTGGGCTCGATAATTAATCATAAGCCCAATTGATAATCTAAATTAAATTACTATTCAATATTTACTATAAAAATAATTAGTAAATTAAGAAATAATTTTCTAAATTTAGCGGGTATTACATCTTATCCCTGTTGGAAAAATTTTCGTCCTCAAAAATAGTATACTTACCGTGAATAAGGAAATCGGGATAACGAGTTCGAATTTCTTCTTCACGCTCCCAAGTAGTTTCATCTTTGGTGTGATTTTGCCATTGAATCTTGACGAGTACTCTCTCTTTATTCCTTAATGGAATAATCTTTTTGTCCATTATAGCAACTGGTTGTTCGACGTAGGTGAGATCTTTGTTCACTTCCACCGTTGAATAGTTGATCACGTGACTAGGATCGTGAACGTATTTTCTCAACTGCGAGACGTGAAAAACATTATGTAGTGCTGAAAATTTCGGTGGTAATGCTAAACGGTTTGCCAAATATCCAATCCGGTCGAGGATCTCAAATGGTCCGACGTATCTTGGTCTCAGCTTGTTCCTCGATCTAAATCGAATGACTCCTTTAGTCGGGGCTACCTTTAGGAAGACCTTTTCGCCAACATTAAACTCAAGGTCCTTCCTTCGCTTGTCGGCATAAAACTTTTGGCGATCTTTTGCTGTCTTAATCCTTTCACGAATCTTTTCTACTACACCCACGACCTTCTCGATTATCTCGGGACCCAACATTTTTTCTTTCACCTACTTCATCCCAATAAATCGGCGATCTGCACTTTCTCCCATAAAGTGCCCCATACGGAGCCATTCCGATCGTTGCATGAAAACTATTATTGTATGCGAATTCTACCAAAGGTTGTAACTGTTCCCAATAATTGCCCATGTCCATCACACAAGCTCTCAACATGTCTCCAAGTATTTGTATCGTCCTTTCTGGTTGACCGTCAGTTTGTGGGTGATAGGCTGTACTAAAATTTAATTTAGTTCCCAATGCTTCCTGCAAACTTTCCCAAAAAACGTGACGTGAAGCGAGTATCTCTATCCAAAACTATAGACACTGGTACTCCGTGCAGCCTTATGATCTCCTTAATATACAATTGCGCATACTGATACATTGTGAAGTTCATCTTCACTGGGATGAAATGAGCCGACTTAGTGAGGCGATCAACCACAACCCAAATCGCCTGATTTCCTCTTTTCAATCGAGGTAAGCTCACCACAAAGTCCATAGTGATGTGTTCCCATTTCCACTCTGGAATGTGGATTGATTTTAATAAACCAAATGGGCGTTGATGTTCGGCTTTCACCTGCTGACAAATAATACATCTCCTGACGAATTCAGCCACGTTTCTCTTCAAACCTTCCCACCAAAACTTGCTTTTCAAATCTTGGTACATCTTTGTACTACCAGGATGAGCAATATATGGTGCGTTGTGTGCTTCTTTAAAAATCGCCTTCTTCAAATCCGTATTGTCGGGCACACAAATCTTTTCCTTGTAGTATATCGTACCATCTTCTGATATACTAAATCCTTTATCTTCTCCAGCTATAACACGCTCCTTCATTTTGGTCAAGAAATTGTCTTGACCCTGACCTTCCTTGATCCTCTCTCTCAAGGTCGGTTGAACTGACAACGTCATTATAATTGCTTCCACCGACTTTAACGGTGTAGCCACTTCTAGGTACATCCTTGAAAATTCACTGACCAATTTGTCTTCCTTAGTCAAAATACAATTCAATTCTCCTCTGACCTTGCGACTTAAAGCATCTGCGACCACGTTCGCCTTCCCTGGATGATAGTGAATTGTACAATCGTAGTCCTTCACTAATTCCAACCATCTTCTCTGTCTCATATTCAGTTCCTTCTGAGTGAATATATATTTTAAGCTTTTGTGGTCGGTATAGATCTCACATTTACCTTCATAAAGGTAATGTCTCCATATCTTCAAGGCGTGAACTACCGCAGCTAGTTCTAAATCATGGGTCAGATAGTTTAACTCATGCGAATTTAATTGCCTTGACGCATAAGCGATGACCTTACCTTGCTGCATTAGAACACATCCTAATCCTTGCTTGGATGCGTCACTATAGATCACGAATTCTGTAGACGGATCTGGAATCGTCAAAACTGAAGCTGAGGTTGGTCTCCGCTTAAGTTCTTGAAAACTTTCTTCACACTTCTCATTCCACAGGAACTGTTCTCCTTTCCTCGTTAGTCGAGTCATCGGTGCGGACATCTTATAAAATCCTTCAATAAACCTCCTATAATATCCTGCTAACCCCAAGAAACTGCGAACTTCATTCGCGTTAGTTGGTGTTTTCCAATCATTGATAGCCTCTATCTTAGACGGATCGACTTCAATTCCTTGCCCAGTAACAACATGTCCAAGGAATGCCACTCTCTTGAGCCAAATTCGCACTTGCTAAACTTCGCATACAGTTTCTCTTTGCAAAGTATCTCCAAAACCGTCCGTAGATGCTTCTCATGTTCTGCTTCATCTTTCGAATAAATTAGTATGTCATCTATAAACACGATGACAAACTGATCCAAATAGGGTTGGAAAACTCTATTCATCAAGTCCATAAAGACTGTTGGGGCATTACTTAGCCTAAATGGCATTACTACAAACTCGTAGTGACCATATCTTGCTCGGAAAGCAGTCTTCGGAATGTCCTCGTCCTTGATCTTTAGTTGATGGTATCCCGACCTCAAATCTATCTTTGAGAACACTCCTGAACCTCCAAGCTGGTCAAATAAGTCTTCGATTCGGGGAAGTGGATACTTGTTCTTTATCGTGAGTCGATTCAACTCACGATAATCGATACACATTCTCATGCTTCCATCCTTCTTCTTCACGAATAACACCGGTGCTCCCCAAGGTGAGACGCTTGGTCGGATATATCCCATATCGAGTAACTCCTGAATCTGCACCTTCAATTCTTGTAGTTCTTTTGGCACCATCCTATATGGGGCTTTTGATATAGGGGCTGCTCCAGGCACCAAGTCAATTGTAAACTCCACTTGTCTATCCGGTGGAACACCCGATAAGTTCTCCGGAAAAACATCTGAATAATCCTTAACGATATGAACGTCTTCGATCGTTACTTCGAACTTCGACTCCCCCATGATATTCACTAAATATCCTTGACAATTGCCCTTACGCAATATCTTCGTTGCTTTCATGGCAGATATCACTAGAGGGGCTTTGCTACTCTTAAACCCTTGAAAAACGTCATCTACTCCGACTATTGGATGCAGGACCACGTTCCTCCTTGCGCAATGCAAAGCGACATTATACTTATCCAACCAATCCATACCCAAGACTACGTCGAAGTTATCGAGTGCGAGAAATGAGGTAGAGATAGAGATATTTATAGGCGTAACATAAAATAAACTAATTCCTTACATACTGGAATTAATTACTGAGAGAAGTTAAATATTTCATTAATTATAACTTTTGATTGTCAACATGAAATACTAAAATGGAAGTTGGGACTAATAGTTACTACTAAAATATTAAAATCATGACATATCAAAACTAATCAACATCGTCACTGCTAAGGATCTCAATAACAGGAACAGGGGGTGGGGACTCAGTCCAGGAGATGATATCCTCATCATCTGAGTCAACCATCGGTTCGAACTCTGGGTCGTACTCTTCCTCTGGATCCTCCTCCGGAACCTCCTCGAATTCCTCCATCGACTGTGATGGGGTATCGTACATCTCGAATATCCTGGGGATCTTGCCCCTCGAAAAAAAATCGAGAATTCTTCCAGCAGCATACTGAAAGTCATCCACGACTATTCTTTCCTCCGGGGACCTGCGGTTCGTATCGTGCCACAGGCGGTATATGGAGTAACTCCAATCATTCGGCAGTGTGATGATCAAATGCTCGACTTCTTCGACCGGACCTCCAGTCTTCCCGGACATGAACCATTTTTGAATCCTCTCGACCACGTAGTACAGGGCATTCTCGGGGAGTCCTGGATTTCCCCAAGAATCTCTATGTGTTAGGGGGCGCAAGCTGGGTCCCGCCTCGGTCCTCTTACGTGGAGTTACTGTGAAACCGGCCATACTAACAGGATGCATGCATATTTGCGTAAAATTATTAAGTTTTTACGATATTAGTCTAAATGTATGATATAAACATGACTTTAAGTTGTTTACCTTGAATGGAGTAGCGAAGTAGCGGCAGTCGAACATATGATATTTCCTTGAAGATGAAAAATATTTTAACTTTAAAAATCTTCCGGCGTACCAGGAAAGTAGACCGGATTTTTCTCTGATACCATACTGTAACGACCCGATTTTCTAATGGTATTTTCGGAGTATTTTTAAAACATAAGAAACTTGTAGAAATTTCAAGTCGTTACGAAACATACATTTTCTAAAATATTTGCAGAACTTAAAAGGATTTCAAATCTCCAATACGATCGTAAAATATGACAGCGGAAAATAATTACTAGTAAATTAATTGTTTCAGAGTAATTTGAGCGGAATTAAAAGAAATAATTATAACATTAATCATATGTCGGCCTGCTCGACAACCCGTCCTCTCCATTCCGAATTAACCTGAAAATTTTACATAAAAATGGGGTGAGCTTTCTATCGCTCGTGGGAATATCACAAGTCAACAATAATCACAATAGATAACGGAGGCATAGCATGAATATTTGTTATATCAACTTGAGCATGTAAACATGTGACTGCATGTAAACATATACTGATACTTGGTATGAAAAATATGTGACTGCATGTTAATCATAAACTGATACTTGGTACGAAAAACATGTGACTGCATGTTAATCGTAAATATAACATATCACCTATACAATCCAAATAAAGCAATTAAAATTGACAAGTAATAATTCCCACCTGAAATTGAGATGACTTGAATGAAAATGCTTGAATGCTTATGGATCGTCTTAATTGTGCCCCTGGTTCTTGTAGCCTACAATTAAAGAGGCGTGTATTTTAATATATATATATATAGTAGTTGTAAAACTATAATTGGAATTGAAAATGGAAATGTTTGGGCTGAAAGGGAGTAAAGGTAAATCGGGCCATGAATAAATAGGGCTGACTAAATGGACCCAAAAATTGGAATTGCAGTTGGGCTCATGGATTGAATGAACATTGATTAAAAGGTTATGGGCCTGAAGAAAGGCATTGGCCCAAATTGAAGATCGTATAATCGGCCAGCCCCAATCCCCTCTTCATATCACCGTCCACAAAACTCGGTTCCCACTCCCCCCTCTCTCTCGCAGTCTGCAAGTTTCCAAGCAACTTGCGAGTCCGACGGATGTAGTATCGGTGGTTCTCCTCCGTAGATGGAGCAGCGGCGGCACCCAATACGGTTCAAGGATCCAGTTTGGCTTTTAGAAAAAAGTCTCAAACCGAGCTCCTGGCAGAAGAAAAGGAGTCGGGGTCTCCGACAAGGCTCAGTGGAGGCTCTCCATGGGTGCAACTGAAGGTGTCGTCGTATCGGTTCGAGTCTAAAATGAGGTTTTGGTGGTGGCATGACTGAGGGCTGGAGTTTTCACCGCTGAACAAAAATCACGGTATGAGTGATTTATTTCTGGTTTGGATTCTGATAAAATGGGTTTCTAAAATAGGAAAGTTTGAGTTTGAGACTTAGATTTGAGTTTGCGGGTTTGGAAATTGAATTCCTGGAAATACTTGGATAAAATTGATGTGGGCGACGACCAGAGGATACTTGGTTGATGAAACTTGGTTTCAACCGTTCGACGGCTAAGGGTGTCGGGTTGGTTTGGCTTAATAATGATAGTGGAAATGGTGTTTTGGTTTTCAGGGCTGTGATGAAGGTTTACAGAAGTGATGGGTTTCTGATCCCGGTTGATTTTTGAATGTGTGTGTGTGTGTTATGGAAAGAATTAAATAGAAGTATATGCGGATCGGTGAAATTCTGGGACAAGAAAATGGCGACGCAAGTTCTTGTAAATTTGTGAGAGTTTGCTGTGTAATTTTTATGAACCGAAGCTTTTTGCTGCAATTGAGTATTTTTTTTTGTTTGTGTATGAGATTTCTGCACTGTATCGTGGATTCCTTTCTGCAGAGGTTTTTCTTTTATATTGAATTTATTAACTGCTCCCATGATGCATAACTACTTCTCCATGATGCCCACTACTCCACTAAGGTGGTTGTGGTTGATGAAGGTGCAGAAAACATCCGTTCTGATCGTGAGTATGTGGGAGAGAGAATGATTTGGACTGGAAATTAAAATGATAATGGGCTGGATAAAAATTATGGGAGTTGGGCTTGGGAATTAATTGTATTCGATTATTAATTTTAATTGGGCTGAACATTATAATGGTTGGTTGGTCCAAAATGAATGTATTAAAATTAATTAAAATAGACTTGTGAATATTGGGGTTAATGGACTTATAATATTTGGCTCGATAACTAATTGACTTGGGTCTATAGTTAAATTAGAAATTCACGAATTGGGCTCGATAATTAATCATAAGCCCAACTGATAATCTAAATTAAATTATTATTCAATATTTACTATAAAAATAATTAGTAAATTAAGAAATAATTTTCTATTCTTTACTCTACGACCAATTTTTTCGGCGTGGCTGCGCCGGCCATCGGATATTTTTTTTTTACGTCAGGCCTGTCGGTCTGCTTTTCGGCGGGTCACCGCCGACCGATCGTTTTTTATCCCAGGTCCGCCGACCTGCTTTCCGGCGACCAACAACCCTCCAGCGGCCTTTTTGACAACATTGCTAACCCTGAGCATAGACACAATAGTTACGAGCCAATGGCCCGTACCATTTAAGAATCCAATGTAGGTTGTTTATGTGCATAGACAAAATGCACTCTCTCATTTCCATTCTAAGTGTAAGTGTAACATAAAATTGGTGTATTCTATATGAATAATTGAATATGATAGATGTATCAATTTTCTAAGTATTCATGGTGATTGTATGATGTATATTAAAATATCAAAAATATTGATCATATATAGTGAAGATTATAGGAAAAAGTGTGATGATTTGATGTCACACGTGGTTTTTAATAAAATCGGGCACTTCTAATGAACAATTTTCACGTCATTCACTTACAAAGCTTAAAACAATTTTGTTTGAATAGAGTTTTGTTTACTAGGGATGGCTCCTAGTTTAGGAATTGTATACATAATTTTTTTTCTGATTTTTAAGATATATACATTTCTCTCCTTATATTTTAATAATTCTACATAATTGATAAAGTAATTAATGAACTCATAAATATGAGGTTCAAGGTTCTCATCCTAATACTTTCTTTTTATTTTTTTTTCATAAATTATTTTACATATCTTACCACGATATTCCAAAAAAAAAAATTTGTAACTAAAATTGAGGTTGGATCTAATTATTTATATTTATTTTGTATACTTTAGGCCAAATAGCTCTACAAACTAACTTTTTTCGTAAGTAAGCTCACTGTTTTGTGTTTGAGCATGTTAATGGTGCATTGTTACAAGTTAAATTGTACGTACATTATAAAATTTAAACTAGTTAAGATTGATTGTAACTTTTTTTTAAATAGTCGATGAATAAAATTATGAACTCAAAACACTATAAATTGGATATAGATAAAATATATAAAAGAAATACTCCAATTATAATAGCCATGAAAAGTTTTGGGCGATGACTCGAATCACAATCAACTTAATTTTACCCTAACTTCTCAATTTCATTTCCTTTTTATTCCATAAAGTAACTATTTTTTTTGTTATTTGTATACATCTCATATCTACATAAAGTTTTGGTGTTGAAAATAAATAAAATGAGTATTATTAGATAAAACATAAATATATGATTTAAAATAGGTGTTGTTACCCAAAATATTATCCGGAGATGATATGCTGGAATGGTCGAGTAACAAACAAAATGCGAGAGCACGTCCGTGAGGAAGTAAATAACACAAGATTTGTCGGGGTTGTTAGTCCCTGGCTTGAATGCTCTCGCGAGATATTATTAATACGAATACTTGGGAGTACAAATATTAATGTTAGAGTACAATTACAATGAGTGTAAAGACCCTAGTTATCTTAGCTCTTGAGTGCTGAAGATTGCCGGAAGGACCAGAGATGATGCTCTGTGAGTTCTTGTAACAACGATGGAGTGATGTGTTGACTATGAGAAATCGACGGTCTCTCACTGTGAGAATTAGCTGAACTCTCGTATGAAGTAGTTTCTGTACTTGTGAACCTTTAAATCTGGAGTTTTGTGAACTATATGGAGTTCTCGTTTCTGCCGACCATCTTTTGGTTAAGAGGTTCTGAGAGAGAAATCCTAGATAGATTCAAGAAAAAGCCGAGAGTCTGAATTTCGGAACCTTTCTCTAGTTGCTGGAGGTTCTCTATTTATAGGACTGGGAGTCGCTGGGCGATCGCCTCTGCTGTATTATAATAAGCGGGCGATCGTCTTTAGCACATGGGTTGGTCTCTTTAAAGCCCGCAGCAGCTGCTGGCAGCCGAATATGTGAACCAATGAGAGGCCAACATGCGTCTATGTCGCTGTCTTGGGAGGCCCCACCTAGAACCTTTAGGCGGGTGTGTCGGTAGGTGAGGCCGTCCTTGTCACTGACAGCTACTGATGGGCTGGAGTCAACGATCCATGTTCTGCGGCGCCATTCGCGGATCTGCACATGGGTCCTTGCTTCGTGATCCAGTCTTTGTAGACTTGACAGATGTTGGCTTTCCGTGGCATGAGGCGGTCGTCCGTGATCGGGCACTTGAGACCATCGCTAGTTGCCGGGAGACGATCGCCTTGGGAGTCGATCGCTCGGCGCTAGGTCCTATTCTGGGTCCTTCGATCGGCAAGTCTGCCTTGGTCTATTTGACTCTGGTTCGGTCGCCCGGTATTTGTGCTGATCGCTTGTTGAGGTGTATAAATCTCGACACAACAATTGCCCCCCCAGCTTGCTCCGATGTTGAAGACATGGGGTGAGGTGGCTCCACTGGCGATCGCTTTGATTTTAGACGAGCGACCTTTTATGAGTTTAGACAATCATTTTTTTGAGCGGACTGGTTTTGAATTTGGACGACCTGGTCGGTCGCTGAAATGAGAGGGAAATTACAGTGGGCTCGAAACTCCGCGGGGGTACGTGTCGCGATGCGATTGGAGTAGTCCGACAGTTTGTTAAATCGCAATTCGGAATGATATGAAAGAACTAAATGCAGAAATTGTTCCTTATGGCTCTTATGCATTTGAGATAAATTGAATTTCAATTCTAAACCTCGGTGATATCTTGTATATATGAGTAGGGAGTAGATACTGTTGAAGAGTAGTTGAATTCTTTAAGGTCATAAGACTGTATCATGATTGTCTTTTAAAAGAGATTTTTGTGTTAGGGGTTGATCATGCTCCGATGCTCTTATGTTGTGTGATTCAGATGAAACTTGCTTCTAATTAGAACAAGTATTAAGAGCGAAAAGCAATTTAAAAGCAAAAGAAGTGTAAATTGTTTGTAAATTGTTATCTTTTGTTTCCAATTTTGCCAAACTTGATTTAAATTTATTGCGAAGTATTAACATGACTATCTAAATTGAGAGGGCAGTAAGCTTTTTCTGACCGTAATCTTTTCTTGTAGTCTGCTAACGTTAGGTTGATTAACTCTTCGTCTGGCGTGTCCTTGAAACGAAGCGTACGCGGTTTTCAAGGGAGGCATTGATTGCGACTTTATCCGGCGGTTGCACTTCAGCCCTCGAGATTCTCCTTATTTGCACGGAAGCCCCCGCCTTCTCCTATAAAAAGGGTCTGGGTTGCAGAGTTAAAAACCTTATGCGATTTCATCGGAGAGGAAGATAGCCGAAAATTTTCTGAAGCTTTTGTCGGCCGATCGTCGATCGACTCAATCCTTCGCTAAGAAACAATCCTCTTTTTTCATTTTCTTTTTGAGAATGTCTGGAGTACCTACAACGTCTGAAATGGGCATCACCTCCGTCGCCGGGACTTCGACTGTCCGGGAAGGATCCTCCGCGGAATTACATATGGAGACAGCTGTCGAGGCTATCTGCGCCAGTATTAATCCCGCGGAAGTCGAGGAACTATTCAACAAGGCCGATGCTGCCAGGGAGGTGGCGGCTGAGCAAAAACGCTTGCTGGTGGAGAAGGAGTTGGCGGTGAGGGCATACTGGGAGCAACATAGTGCCTTCGGCCAAGCCTATTTAGCCTTTGCAGAAATCATGGAGAGACTGGCCGGTCCGTGTCCCAAGTTTGACTATCGGGAGTACTCGATCGCCCATCCCTATCAATCCGTGAAGCGGTCACTGTTCCGGGTCGCGCAGCGCTCCCCGTGGTCCCTTGGCCAGATCAGGAGCTCGGCGACCAGGAAGGACTTGGCCATCTGGAGGTCGAGGTACCATGTCCCTTCTGATGTGGCCCTTTTCGCGCCTGCCGAGAATGAGCGAGCCGACCAACCTCCGGAGGGCATGGTCGCCGTGAATGAGGCGATAATGGAGGCCGGGCTGCGGTTCCCACTGTCGTTTTCCGTCTCCAATTTGCTGGTTGCCTGGAATGTGGCGCCGCTTCAGCTAACGCCGAACGCCTGGCTCCAGATTGTCTGTGCCCTCACTTTGTTCGGCGGTCACCGACTGTACTGCCTTCCCTCGACGTTGGAGATGAACCACCTATTCAAACTGACGGTTCATAAGGGGTCCGTCGGTGGCTACCATATCCAAGGCCGTTCTGGTCGGGTGATCCTTGGGGTCCCGAACAAGGTGCGGGGCGATCCGGCGAAATGGTTTTGGGTCGGCGGTGCATGGAAAGCATCTGCGAGTGACAATCCCACTGGCGAGCTGGACATTCCCACCGGCTTTTGGGAGAGGAATCCGAGTAAGAGTTCTGACTCTCCCTTTGTTCGGATATGTTCTGAACTGATCTAATTTGGTCTTCCTTTTGCAGGCTTCCATATTCCGGCAGCTAACGAGCTATCTTTTGACTTTCTGGTCGTCTGGCAGTGGATATTCAGTCTTCCGGACGACGATATAGACGCTTGCCGGAGTAACAGAGAGAGTTGTTGGTTGTCTGCTCGGTTATTTTGTTTTCCGCGCTTTTGGTCCCAGGTATGAATTTCCACGATCTCTTTTTGCTTGGCGATCGTCCTATTTGAGGAAGGTGTCTAACCATTGTTTGATCGTTTCTTTTTGCAGAGGTCCATTTCCCTCGCTTCCTGGAGCCTCTGCCAGAGATCTCCATGTCGAACCCTGGAGTCTTGAGTCGCCTGCGCCAGAAGAAGTCTTACCCCGGTGGAGCTACCTCTTATCCCGGAGGTGAGGCCTCATGTGGAGCCGATCGCTGCGGAGGGGGAGGTTCGGGAGGAGGGACTACGGCTGAACCGCAAGCGACAAAGGTCGGGGGAACACCCAGTCTCTGCCCCTGCTGGTGAGCCGCCGATCTCCGTGCCTCCGCTTTCCTTGGTCCCCTTGGTGGATGAGCCTACGCCTTCGTCGGCTTTCCTGCAGGCCATGGCGATTGCCGAGGCCGAGACCCCTCGCGGGAAACCGTTCTTCGGCCGCGACCCTGAGAAAGCCGAGAGGTAGGCTTTGGTTGTTTTTCCGAGTTTTGTCACTTGCGTAGGAGATGTGCTAACTCTTCTATTCTTGATGCAGGATCCGCTGCACCAACCCGAACTGCTCGCCGCTGGTACTGGATTTTCTCGCGAGCCGATCTCCTCGCGAGGCCTGTGACGTCCCGCAATACGTCGCCTGGACTGTCTCTGCTCTTCCGAAGGCCTGGACAACCGATTTGGATGCGATCGCCCGCCAGCGATCCGGGGACACGATACAGACGGTCGACCGGATTCTGAGCGAGCCCGGGCGACGGTCGACCGACTTCGGGATCAGATGACAGAGGCCCGTTGGTCGTACGCGGCTGCTCAGAAGGAAGCCGATCAGCTGAAGGTGACCGTCGCCCGGCTGACTAGCGAGCTGGCGTCGTCGAGGGGGGAAATGGCTGCTAAGGAGTCCGAGCTCCAGGGAGCGCATCAGGCGGTTGCGGAGTTGAAAGGAAAGCTGGAGGCGACTGAAGCCGATCCTTTTCTCAACATGGAGTTCGTCAGCGAGTTTGCCTACTACATGGCGTTCGCTGACTCACTCCGCGCCGCTAAGAAGGGAGGGTTGGAGGTAGGGATAGCAGGAAAGCCCAAAGTCGTGGGGCCCACCCGAACCCGAACTCAAGTCAACGGGCGAAACTCGAGTTGACTGGGTTTGGATTTGGGTTCGGGCGACACCCGATATTATGGGTGCGGGTTTGGGATCACTCAAACCCACACCCGAAACCCAGACACCCGCTCAGTTATATGTTAAATTACCTAATTACACTATGTATATATAAGTGTAAATTAGGATTTTCACTTTTCACCCATTACTTTCCTACACATCTCACGACTCACTCTGCCTATGTTAATTGTATGTTATTGTAATTTAATTTCTTGAGAGTCTATGTTGAAGACTATGTTAAACTATGTTATTATTGTATTGTCATTTGTAATCTATTTTATTATTCTATTGACATTTGCAAACTATGTTAAATTATGCTACATTTTTCATTTTATCAAATTTGAATTTGGATGAGCACCTAACTTGAATTTTGATTCTGCCTGATCAAGCTGCGGGTTTGGGTTTAAGTGAAAAAACCCGAACCCAATGGGTGTGGGTGTGGGTTTTGTTTTCCACCCAAACAACCTTTGGGTTTGGGTTTGGGTTCGGGTGGTGATTTCGGGTGTGGGTTTGGGGAGATGAAACCCGCACCCGACCCGACCCGTTGCCATCCCTAGCTGGAGGTCGACCCTCTGGCTGAAAACTTCAAGGGTTACGTGCTGGAGCATCCTCTGCATCTCGCATTCTCCGTGCCAATCCTGGACCTCTCGGATCTCGGCGTTGACCTGAGCTGGTACCCGATCCCCGGAAATCTCATTCATCCAAATGCCCCGGAGGACGGGGAGGCAGATTCGGAAGCCGGCGGGGGAGCGCGGGCCGATCCAGTGGCCGAAGGTGAAGGCCATGCAGGGGCAGCCTGAGGTTTTACGTCCTTCTTTTTGTTTTTGTTTTTGGCTTGTATTTTTTGTAGCTTTCCTTGTACTTCTACCTTCGGGCGACCGTGTTTGTACTTTTGTATTCCAAGTAATGAAATGAATATTTGCTTCTGATTTCTTGCCTGAATGATTGTCTTTCTGAGTCTTTGCATGACTTTATACAAGTGTGTGAGGAAAGATTGTTGCGTGTACAACTCCAAGTGAATTGATAAACTCATATTGATAACTTTTACAACAAAGTCGATCGCTACACATACATCTGAACAATGCCGATCGCCGTACAAGTAATTGGGTAGGGACGATCATGGTATACATAGCTCCGCCCTTCCCCCTTGTTTTTGTTTACTTAGTGAAAGTAAGGGGACAAAAATAAATCGTTGAGTGAGCGGTCTTCAATTTTGTAGATTCCTCGAGGAAGGCCGCCCATTCCAGCCTAGAGGAACCACGCACGATCGCAGAGTTCGATGGAACTAACCTCCACGACCATGTCTTGTGCGCGAGCGACATTCTGTCTGATGACCAACTTCTCGCGACTCACTTAATTGTGAGGGTCCTCCGTAGGATGCGCCCGCCTCGTATTTAAACGAAGGGCGTGCGGTCTTGGTCTGGAGGAGTCCTTGCACGGGGCGTCGTCAGATTAATCGACTCCATGACCGCGGCTTGTTCGCACTTTTCTACCTCGGACCGTCATGTTAGATGGCGATCCTCGACGGTATACGTTGTGACGGGGGGAGGGACGCGTCGCATTGTCCGGATCCACCATGTTAGGTGATGGACCTTTGAGGGCGAGCGGACGTGTCCACAAATCTGTTTTTGGAGGGACCTTTGGCTATGCCAGCCTCGTATTTAAATGAAGGGCGAGCGATCGCTGCCCTAAGGGACCTTGCACGGGCACAGAGAACGGCTCCACAGCCACGTCGACACTCTTCTACCTCGGATCGTCATGTCAGATGGCGATCTTCGACGGTATACGTTGTGTAAGGGGAGGCGATCGCTGCCTAGGCCCATCATGTTTAATGACGAACTTTAGAGGGTGAGCGAGTCATCCTCTGATTTGTTTTGGAAGGTCCTTCGGCTATGCCCGCCTCGTATTTAAACGAAGGGCGAGCAGTCGCTGCCCAAAGGAACCTTGCATGGATGGATCGTCGGTTTCATCTACCTTCGTGACCATGGCGACACTTTTCTACCTCGGACCGTTATGTTGGTTGGTGATCCTCGACAGTATACGTTGTGCTAAGGGAGGCGACCGCTGCCTAGGTCCATCATGTTAAATAACGAACTTTAGAGGGCGAGCGAGTCATCCTCTTTTTCGAAGCGTTGCTCAGGCAGTATCCTTTGGTTTGACGTGGTGGGGATCGGGGAAAGACTTCCGAAGTTCCCACCTCTTTGATTGAAACATATAGATCCGGCCGCCGAGGTTGATCGAGGGGTCGACTCGTATGAGCTTTTCGGCATGTTCGCGTTCGACTCTGGAGACTGTATCGGGAGATCGATGGGGCTCCGGTTAAGCCAATAAACTGTCCAACTTGCCTTCCTCGAACAATCTCTATAGTTTTCTGAGGAGGTCGCGACATTGATTGGTGCTGTGATCGGGTCTCTTGTGGTAAGCACAATATTTATTGTGGTCTAGATGACCGTTGTCCCTTATTGCATTTAGCTTTCTTAGCGGTTCGCGCCCCTTGATGGCGTAAAAAATGTGGGCCGGAGTTCGGTTGAACTTGTGGAGGAGATGGGCTTCCATGTCCTCGAAGGCCTTGAAATCATCGGGTGGCTTGGCGACCGCCTTGTTTTTTTTGACGATCGCCTTCTTTCGAACGGGAGGCGGCATCACCTCGCCTAGGCGAAGGGTGAGCAGCCTCTGCCTGGCCAGAAAATCGGCGGCCTTAGCGCGGAAGATCGCGTAGGTCGGGGGGATGTCCTTTGTGAGGTGTCTAAACATGGGCGAATGACCATAGAATCCCCCCAGGACCAAGTAGAGAGCGAGCTCGTCGCTGATGGGCTCGCCGGTGAGGACTATTTCATCCACCCGGTCGATGTAATCTGTGCCGGTCTCGTCTTCCCCCTGCCTGATTTTCATCATGCAGTGGGGGCCTTCTGGTCTGGCGATCTTGGCGGCGAAGTATGACGTGAAGTCACTCGCCAGTTTCTCAAAGGAAATGATTGATCGCGGTGGTAGTGAGACGTACCACCTATGGGCCAGCTCGCCCAACGTTAACGGGAATATTCGGCACTTGGTCGCGTCTGATGCCCCACACCCAGTCATGTAAATCCGGAACTTGCTTAGGTGAGTCTCGGGGTCCGATCTCCCTTCATACAAAGGTGTTTTGTGAGGAGCGATCCTTGGTTGCACGGGGGCAAGCTCGATGTGGACCGCGAGTGGGTCAGTCGGTCCGATGATCTTTCTACTGGTGTTTGCCCCAGTTTCCATAAGTGCTTTCATCTCATCGAGATGGCGTTGCATAGCGGCCATCGCCGCGGCCTGGATGCTCGCGGCTAGGCGCTCTGAGCGGGAGCCGAGGCGATCAAGCACTGATCCCCTGGCTCCGCTGTCGATGATGTCCTTGCCGCGTGGCTCGACTCTTCGGCGGATGAGGGCCAAATGGCTGTCCTGTATTTGGTTGGGAATTGGATATGCCGGACTCCTGGTGATGGACTCGGATTCCGTCGTCTCGTGGTTGGGGCCAAAATTCCCCGGTCGCCATGACGGATCGCTTCCTAAGCGGATGAAGACGGAACCATCCCACCTCGCGAGAGCCTTTTCTCGCGAATCGGGGCTTTCTGACGATCGCTCGATCAGTAACCCCTTGAGCTTCCGTTTGCCCGCGCAGCGGATGGCCGAGGGGGTTATAGCGGGCGCTGCGCATGCTCTATGCCGTAGACTGGGGCTCGGATTGAGCCGGAATATGATGTCCGGCGGTTCTGAGAGCAGCTTTCTTCGATGTGGTGGCAGACATCATGATGCTGAAGGTTTTTCTTTGAAGAACAGTGAGTGTTTCTTCAAGTATATGCCCCGGAGAACAGTGAGTGTTCTTCGGAACGGTCGGAATGAAAATGAAGGTTAAGATGCCCTCCTTCTAGCGCCAATTGTTGTTACCCAAAATATTATCCGGAGATGATATGCTAGAATGGTCGAGTAACAAACAAAATGTGAGACCACGTCCGTGAGGAAGTAAATAACACAAGATTTGCCGGGGTTGTTAGTCCCAGTCTTGAATGCTCTTGTGAGATATTATTAATACAAATACTTGGGAGTACAAATATTAATGTTAGAGTACAATTACAATGAGTGTAAAGACCCTAGTTATCTTAGCTCTTGAGTGCTGAAGATTGCCGGAAGGACTAAAGATGATGCTCTGTGAGTTCTTGTAACAACGATGGAGTGCTGTGTTGACTATGAGAAATCGACGGTCTCTCACTGTGAGAATTAGCTGAACTCTCGTATGAAGTAGTTTCTGTACTTGTGAACCTTTAAATCTGGAGTTCTCTGAACTGTAGGGAGTTCTCGTTTCTGTCGACCGTCTTTTGGCTAAGAGGTTCTGAGAGAGAAATCCTAGATAGATTCAAGAGAAAGCCGAGAGTCTGAATTTCGGAACCTTTCTCCAGTTGCTGAAGGTTCTCTATTTATAGGACTGGGAATCGTTGGACGATTGCCTCTGCTGTATTATAATAAGCGGGCGATCGTCTTTAGCACATGGGTTGGTCTCTTTAAAGTCCGCAGCAGTAGCTGGCAGCCGGATGTGCGAACCAATGAGAGGCCAACACGCGTCTATGTCGCTGTCTTGGGAGGCCCCACCTAGGACCTTTAGGCGGGTCTGTCGGTAGGTGAGGCCGTCCTTGTCACTAACAGCTGCTGATGGGCTGGAGTCAACGATCCATGTTCTGCGGCGCCATTCGCGGATCTGCACATAGGTCCTTGCTTCGTGATCCAGTCTTTGTATACTTGACGGATGTTTGCTTTTCGTGGAATGAGGCGGTCGTCCGTGATCGGGCACTTGAGACGATCGCTAGTTGACGGGAGACGATCGCCTTGGGAGTCGATCGCTCGGCGCTGGGTCCTGTTCTGGATCCTTCGATCGGCAAGTCTGCCTTGGTCTATTTGACTCTGGTTCGGTCGCTCGGTATTTGTGCCGATTACCGGTTGAGGTGTATAAATATCGACACAACAATATGTAAAAAGAAAGCAGTACATTTTTGTGTCCAAAAAAAGTTTCGAGTATGTGAATATTTTTATCTATTAACAATTTCATTGCGTCACTTTATTGCCCTAATATTTTTATCAAAATTCTTAAAATTTTAAAATATGGATGGGAGCAAAACCAAACCAAACCAAACATACCCAGTATGTCCCGCTCAGAGCAGGGTCTGGGGAGGGTAAGATGTACGCAGACCATGCCCCTACTTATTACGGTAGGGAGGTTGTTTCCGTGAAGACCCCCAGCTTAGTGCACAGCAAAATATTGTGTGAAAAATACAAAGGGCAGCACATTATTCGAAAAAGCTCAATACCATACCTGAGCCCATGTCTTAATCCACATGGGACTTACCTAAGAGGAATTTGGATACTTCACTCCCGAAGAACGCTGCTCAAACAGAAGAGAGGTTGACTCTACGCATAGCTCCCTGTCAAAAATACACCACACGCAAAAGGCAATAGGATAAAATATACAATAAAAGTAAAAATGCAAAGCTCTAGGTCAAAGCTAACCAAGACAACCCAACTCTGAGGCTCTCAACTACAGCACCACTTCCAACTAAAGAATCCACAACTCTGATCTGGCGCCTCCAAACGCACCTATCAACCGTCATGGACTCGGAAAGGTTTAAGGCCTTCAAATCTAATCTCAGCTGCTACTCCCACGTCCTCCTCGGTCTGCCTCTCCTCCTCTCCCCAACAACCAATAAACTCTCGACCCTCCTCACCGGAGCAGATGCCTGCCTCCTTCGGATGTGGCCAAACCATCTCAATCTCCCTTCCCTAACTTTCGCTGAAATGGGCGCCACTTCTAGCGCGTTCCTGAAGACCCCGTTCGAGATTCTATCTAACATTGTGCGACCACACGACCATCGTAACATACTCATTTCAGCCGCTTCCAACTTTCTCTCAAGCGACTTCTTCATCGCCCAACATTTGGAGCCATACAACATTGCAGGTCGGATTTCCGCTCTATAGAATTTACCCTTCAACTTTAGAGGGACTTTTTTGTCGCACAGGACCCCTGTCGCTGCTCTCCACCTTAGCCACCCCGTCTTGATGCGATGAGTGACATCATCTTCACACTCACCTTCCTTCTGAATGATCGAACCCAAATACTTGAACTTATCCATACGGGGTACGATCTGATCTGCAATCATTACCTCTACATCTTCCTCGTTGGCCTCACCACTAAAGTTACACCAGATATACTCGGTCTTAGAACGGCTCACACCCAAGCCCTGTGATTCTAACTTAGACCTCCATAGCTCCAACTTCGAGTTCACCTCCCTCCTCGACTCCGCCACTAACACATTGTCGTCAGCAAAAAGCATGCACCATGGGACGCCATCTTGTATCCCCCGTGAAATGACGTCAAGGATCAGAGCGAAGAGAAGAGGGCTTAGCGCCGACCCCTGGTGGATCCCTATCTCAATCGAGAAATACTGGGTGTCACCAACTGGGGTCCTAACGCACGTCCTAGCTTAGGAGTACATGTCTTGGATCGCCCTAACGAATGGCAACGACACCCTCCTCTCTACTAGGCTCCTCCAAATAACCTCGCTCGGAATGCTATCATAAGCCTTCTCTAGATCTATGAACACCATATGGAGGTCCTTACGCCGCTCTCTAAACTTCTCGATAAGGCGTCTGACGAGATGAATGGCCTCAGTCGTGGACCTCCCCGGCATGAAGCCAAATTGGTTCTCTGAGATATCAACTTCTCTTCTAACCCTGCATTCCACCACTCTTTCCCAAAGTTTCATAGTATGACTGAGGAGTTTAATACCCTTATAGTTACTACAACTATGAGCATCGCCTTTGTTCTTGAAAAATGGCACTACAATACTATGCCTCCACTCCGTCGGCATCTTAGAACCTCTGAGGAGGATGTTGAACAGCTCTGCTAGCTATTGAACTCCGACTTCACCCAGACAAAGCCACACCTCAATATGGATCTGATTCGGGCCTACAACCTTAGCTCTACCCATTTTCATTAGGGCACCCTTTACTTCCTCCTTGCTGATGCTCTCACAGGAACTAAACGAACGGGCAGAAGATAGACTAGCTCCTTGCACCACCGAGTCATTACCCCTAGCCTCATTGAAAAGTTCAAAAAAAAAATACTTATTCCACCTCTCCTTAATAGCCACATCATTCACTAACACTTGGCCCAAATCATCCTTAATAAACTTAACGGGACCCAGGTCGCACCGCCCTCTTTCCCTAGCTTTCGCTAGTTTAAAAATCGCACATCGCTCATTCTTTCCTATTCGCTCCTTCTTTTCTAGCTGAACGATAACTTTCTTACCACTTTATTACTTGCTTACGACAACGTGCACTTGCGTTCACCAAATTTTGTAACAAGTTTTTGGCGTCGTTGCCGGGGACTGATTGTTTTACTAATATCGATTTCTGTATTTTTAGTCTTAATTTGAACACTATTTTATTTCTATGTAATTTTTTTTATTATTTGTTTTCCTTTCAGGAGTTTCTAGTTAGTGCATGAGAAAATTCGGTAACGAAGGCCTATTACCTTTGGATACTGAACTCGAGCGCACTCTGCGGAAAAACAAAAAGGGAAAGCGTGAGCTACCAACAAAAGACACCATGGACGATAACACAGAAAATCACGGAGTAGACAACCCTATTCAGCAAGCTCAACCGGCATTGGCACTCCGAGATTATGCAATGCCACAAATCAATTCAATTTTTTCGAGGATTCGGCGTTCAACCATCCAAGCGAACAACTTCGAGATTAAGCCGGCCATTATTCAGATGATGCAAGCAAGCCAATTTTGTGGACTGGCGAACGATGACCCCAACGCACACATCGCTTCATTTCTCGAGATATGTGACACTTTTAAGAATAACGGTGTTACCGATGATGATATTTGTCTGCGGCTTTTCACTTTCTCTCTAAGGGACAAAGCCAAGTTTTGGTTGAATTCACTGCCGTCGGGCTCTATCACGACTTGGGGCGGAATTAGCACAAGCCTTTCTGGCTAAGTTCTTTCCACCGTCGAAGACAACGAGACTTAGGAACGAGATAACTACTTTCGGGCAATTTGATATGGAGTCGCTTCATGAAGCTTGGGAGCGATACAAGGATTTGCTAAGGAGATGCCCACACCATGGTCTACCTGATTGGCTGCAAATTCAGAGATTCTATAACGAATTGAGTGCTTCTACACGCACTCTTGTTGATGCAGTCATTGGAGGTGCTTTAATGGGCAAAATGATGGCCGAAGCCCACTCTTTGTTGGAAGCTATGGCTGCAAACGCTTATCAGTGGCCTTCCGAACGTGTGAACCCAAAGCGAGTTATGGGAGTTTTCGACAACGATCCGATCTCTACACTATCAGCCCTAGTCGCAGCGCTGACTCAGCAATTGCAAGCTTTTTCACATGCTCCTACCACCGTTACCACAGAATCATGTAATTGGTGTAACGGTTCTCATCCTTGCGCGGAGTGCCAAGTCGGAAATCCTTTCGAGAATCCTCCGATGGAACAAGCTCAGTTTGTGGGGAACGGGAATCGGCAGAACAATCCGTATTCCAACACATACAATCAAGGGTGGCGAAATCACCCAAATTTTTCGTGGAAGAACGGGCAAGCTTTAAATAAACCTTCGCAAGCTCAATTCGCGCAGCCCCCACAGCAGCCCCCTCAACCACCAAAGGTATCCTTGGAAGATGCTCTTGCCCAAATGACAGCTAATACTAGCCAATTCATGACCCGCACTGAGACTACTTTACAAAATCATTCCGCCTCCATCCGAAACTTGGAAGTACAAATGGAGCAGATCGCAAATCTATTGTCCTCTCGACCTCATGGTGTATTACCCAGCACCACCGAAATGAACCCCAAGGAAAACGTGCAAGCAATCGAGCTACGAAGCGGAAAGGAGCTGAAAGAGCAGCCTACCAATAGCAAGGACAAGAGCAACCACAGTGAGAAAGAAAAGGACGAGGAGCCCAAGCCAAAAGCAGTGTCGACTACTCATCCCACTCCACAAATTCCATTCCCACAACGTCTGCAAAAGCACAAATTGGACAAGCAATTCTCCAAGTTTCTTGATGTCTTCAAGAAACTACATATCAACATTCCATTTGCCGACACCTTGGAACAAATGCCGAGTTATGTAATGTTCATGAAGGAAATTTTATCAAACAAAAGAAAGCTCGAAGAGTATGAGACAGTGGCATTGATGGAAGAGTGCGGTGCTATTCTACAGAAGAAGCTCCCACCTAAATTGAGGGATCCGGGAAGCTTTACTATTCCATGCACCATTGTAAATTCGTCTTTTGATAGAGCGTTATGTGATCTCAGCGCTAGTATTAATCTTATGCCCCTTTCAATTTTTAAGAAGCTGGATATTGGGGAAGCCAAGCCGACGACGGTCTCTTTGCAATTAGCTGACAGATCTATCAAATATCTGAGGGGAGTAATAGAGGACGTCTTAGTCAAGGTCGATAAATTCATCTTTCCAGCCGATTTCATTCTGCTCGATATGGAAGAGGACCACGACATCCCAATTATCTTGGGAAGACCATTCTTGGCAACCGGCCGAACTTTAATCGATGTGGAAAAAAGGAAGCTTACTCTACGAGTTCAAGAGGAGCAAGTTACGTTCAATATATTTCGATCCTTATAATATTCTAGCGATGTTGAGAATTGTTTCCAAGTTGACGTCATCAACTCGTGTGTAAGTAGAGTAGCGTTGGCTCATCATTCGACCAAGTCATGCCCGACTGGCGGCATAGAGCACAAATGAGAGAGGGGTGCTTCAGCCCCGTCTTGGCCCCTCCTTGAATGCACTGAAGGATAGATCGGACCAGATGAGGGGCCACATCGAATCTGAGTCCGTCGAATCTGAGTCCGGTAGTAATAGCATACAGTAGTCGGGCACGAGAAAGTAAAACCGAGCGAATCTGCGAGGTAGGGTCGACTCGTGCACAGAGGAAGTAGCGCCAGGCTTGCCCGAGCCGACTGAGGCGAGAGCTCTTAAAATAAAAGGCTGAAGAACCAGGGACGCATGTCTCCCAGACGAAACCGGGCTGAGCGAGTGTCTCAAGCAGAGCCTCCCTCGTGAGGCTACTCATAATCCGCGTATACTCCGTCTCGTTCACCTCCGGTAGCTCGTACAACCTCCGAATTGTGGCCACCGAAAAGTCCACAGTTTGGCCTCGGACGACGACCTCAGTCCGTGTATCTGGTCGCCCCATCATCTGCCCCGCCTGAATATGCCGCAAAAGAGCACTGGCGTAGAACTCCTGGACGATAGAGATCACATCCGGCTCGGGTGGCGCAGTGAAACGAGTCCATCCCATCTCGTTGATCATAGCCAAATGCTCACCGTCCTGGGGGGCGGGAGTGAATCCCCGCTCCGGGATTATTGGTCGAGGCCGGATTCTCTCGTTGAATATTCTGTGAATGTCCGGATCGGAGAATTGGTGAGATTCCAAATCGGCTCGGTTTTGTGATGTCTCCCCTCTTATGGGGGATGATCGTGTCCTGACCCTCGTACTCATCTTCCTTTTTCTAGCCATGGCGCGGTTCCCTCAAAGGGTTTTGAGGGAGTACAAATCTGCCCTTGGATGGTCTATTGCGGATATCAAGGGAATCAGCCCGTCCATTTGCATGCACAAAATTTTGATGGAGGAAGACTACAAACCATCTGTGGAGCATCAACGCCGTTTAAATCCAAATATGAAAGGGGTGGTAAAAGTCGAGGTTTTAAAACTCCTCGACGCAGGTATGATCTTTTCTATTTCTGATAGCAAGTGGGTAAGCCGAGGTTCCAAAAGTCGAGGTTCCAAAATATGGATGGGAGCGTTTTACCTATTAACATTTGTAACGATTCTAATTTTTACCTATAATCTGTAATAAATAATATAATTTGAGTATTTTGTTTTACATTAGTAAGGATGAATGTTAGTTTTTACGTGTTTCACGTCTATCGTATTTTAGTTATTTACCTGCTCCCAAATTTTCAGTTTCTTCACCAAGTTTTCTGATATGGACATAAAAATGCCTAAAGACGGAAAGGATAACCAATACTGTCTTGACATAAAACCATAAGAAAAATGATACGCATAAATATAAATTCTGCATTTAAAAAATATTTTAATATATTATTCTCTTTTATTTACAATCATCATATTGTCGCTATATTTTACTTTAATTATCTACATAAGAAAATGTATATTATCACAATTTCTTACTTTCCTCAAAATATTTTCTGATAGACACGGGATAATACTTTGATATTGTTGCTTGAGGTGATAGAGAGGAGAAAAAAGTGACAGAGAGGATACATTTTGCTACAATTGATGATATCATATGGATTTTTACCCAATATTACTTCGTTATAAATTAATAAGAAGATGCTACATTGGAGAAAACCCTAACAAGAGGCTACACGAGAGAATAAGAGTGCTAAACGGGATAACTATAAGAAGATGTTACACGAGAGAACATAAAAGAAGGCCACAAAAAAATCATAAGAATATACTACACATGAATCCATAAGAAGACGCCGCACAGGAGAATCATAATAAGATGATGCTACATGAAAGTAGCACAACAGATGTTAAATGGGAAAACTATAAGAACATATTACCTGGAATAACCATAAGAAGATATTATACGGGAGAATGTGAGAAGAGCGCACAGTGGGGAACTGTAAGAAGATCCTATGCAGGAGAATAATAAGAAGATGCTATACGGGATAATTAAAGAAAGATGCTACTAGGTAGAGCCTGAAAGAACTATAGGAATATGTAAGAGAGAACTATAAGATAATACTACACAGAACCCAACAAGATGTCTAGGCATAGGTCAAATGGAGTCGGAGTAGGGGGCGTTATTTTGGTAGTTTTGAAAAATATACAAGATCAATAAGACCTTAAAATATTTATTAGTGGACTATCATCTTGGACTATCAAGATGATATTTATGTATTTATTTTGTGTCGTTTATTTTAGTGGATTCTCTTCTTTAAATTATTAAAATATTTTCATATGAAGATTGAAATATACTTATTTCTAAGCAAATTGTTCATATGGTGGTTGAATTTTTATATTATAAGAATTAAAATATATTTATTTATTGCAACTCTCGTGTATAGACGTGCTTTCTACTAGAAGATGCTATATGGATGAACTTGTAACACCTCCAAAACCATATGGGAGTATTACACGCCGTAAATCCTTTCCACAAGGATCTACCAGGCTAAACTTCACAGAACTGCCAAATACTTGCCCGATCAGGGTCAAACATTATAATAATACAGACCGTTAAGGTCAATTACAAATAAACTACACGGTTCGATGAGGTCGCACAATTCAATTAATAGATAATATCTCTATATGTTAGCGTGCGTTAACTGACACAATTCAGAAAGGTTTTTCCTCCACTTTTTTTTTAAAGTCAAAATCATTTTTGATTTATGAATACAAGAAATTTTATGGTGTGAAGGTTTTCAAATCGTTTGCTCGATCATTTGAAAAGAGCACCAATACGCAAAAATTATTTTCTTATAATTCTTTTCAACATATCCAAAAACGACGGTAATATTTTACAATGTCCGCAATACTTTAAAATACATTTTTCAAAAACCGTTTGAGGGTGTCATTTGAAAATACATGACTGGCTCGTCAAAGTTCAACCAATTTCAAAGCCCACACTAAACCATCGTTTTAACCGCACCATTAAAATATTTTTAGTAAATCGATTTGTCTACAACATGCTCAAGTCTATGAAATTTTTCAGAAAACCGTTTTCAAATCTACACGCAGCCGATATAATTACAATGATCCAAAAATAAATTAATTTAAACCACATGTCCAACCGGCATACAAAGTCACCAATTCAATCAAATACAATTCGTGAACACCAAGTTCAATCATTCATAAAACCCTCCATCTCAGTTTCTCAACAAACTCAACTACCGATACATGACCTGGAACACATTAATGTTCAAAGCTTCCACATCATGTTGCACCACTCGGTGTCCAAACCATCAATACATTTAGCTCAACACACATGTAGTACATCACAAGTACCAAACACAAATTTCATCACACAACATACACACAAATGAAATCATGGAGCACAGATATCTCACATAGAAGAGGAGACTTACATCCTCCGGTCGCACGAAGATGACGGCCGCCCACGATACTAATCTCAACAGACAATACTGTGTCAACATACATCTCAGATAACTCGAAAACTCGGATGGCACGACAAAACACGACCTAAAAAATCACGACTCGACTCAACCCTAGAGTCTAGGTTTCCACAACCTAAGCTCTGATACCATAAATGTAACACCCCCAAAACCATATGGAAAATTTACATGCCGTAGATCCTTTTCACAAGGATCTACCAGGCTAAACTTCACAAAACAACCAAATACTTGCCCGACCAGGGTCAAATATTATAATAATACAGACCGTTAAGGTGAATTACAAGTAAACTACACGGACCGATGAGGTCGCACAATTCAATCAACAGATAATAACTCTATACAACATTACCCACTATAATATCCGTACCTTCCATTTTTAGCAGTTTTCATTTTTGGTGTATGCCTATTTTTATCGACTCGCTTGTAACCGTTTTGACATTTTAGATATACTTTATTCTTGAAGTTTTTCCATTTGGACGAGTTTTGGGGATGTTTTTAGGTAATTCCATTTTATGTTATGTTTTGCCGTATGTACATTCGATTCTCGTTAAACTCATTCGTTTTCAGTGTTTCTTCGTTTACATAAGTTCGTATGGGTGAGTTGTTCGTGTTGTGAGTTTCGGTTTGTGAATCCGATGTTGTATTGTGATTTTCGGATATTTGGGCCATTTTTGTAATTTCCTATAAGTTTAGGGAATTTCATCTTCTTTGTCGCATTTCGTATTCCCCGGTAGTCGGAATTGTATTTTCTTTCAGCGCTTAGCTCTGTCGTCTTGAATAATTCGTGTTTATATTTCCGGATTCTGGCCTTGCTTTGCGTTTCGATTTTCGTACCTTCTACAGCAGTGTACTGATCTGAGCAGTACTGAACTGCTGCGTGAGTAGCGCACGCTACTCCTTATTTCTTGCGTGCACTATCGGTGTGCAGTTAGCATACGCTAACCCATAATTATAGCATGCGCTAACGAGTGCAGCGGACTGGGCAGTGGGGTTCTGAACTCAGAATCCTGTACTCTGGCCATCAGTTAGCGTGCGCTAGGCTTCCGTAACGTACGCTATCGAGTAGTATTTAGCGCGCGCTATGCCGGGCAGCAGCTACTAGACTGCTTGCAACCCCATTAGCGCGCGCTATCTTTTGATGGTTAGCGTGCGCTAACTATGCATTATATAAATAGGACAACCGCCCCTTTTCTCGTCATCATTTTTCCTCCTCTTTTCATTCCTTTAGCGATTCCAGCAATTTTTGCGGCGATTGTGGAGTATAATCTATGGAGTTCCATTCCAGATCGATTATTGTGATCCAAGCTTAGTACATCATCATCTTAATCCACTTCAATTCAAGGTATCTTTGATCTAGAACCCTAACTTTGTCAATTTTGGGGGGTTTTCGGATTTTGCTTGATTAAACTCGAATTGTTCAAGTATATTGTAATATTCCTTACCAATTGTTGTTATTTGGTGATTCTCAATCCGATTCCGTCGAATTTAATCCGTGAATTGTCGATTCGGGGAGATTTTGCGTAAACCCTCGCCCGTATCGATTGAACGTATATTGTCTTAGCTTGTAATCGGGATTGTGGGCGTATTCCATTCGATTCTTGTTATCATATAGGACTGAGTTATGTTAATCCTTCGTTTAGGAATGGTTGTTTTCCCTCCAGATCATTCGTAGTCGTTGTTCGTTCCCGTTTCGTCGAAGATGTCTCAAAGGCAAGTACTTTACATTTGTTTACATGTTCTAGTTATGGCTTTTCGTGGTTGTTGTGGATGTATATGTGTATGTTCACCTAGGGATGGTCTGACGGAGCCTCTAGGGATACGTATTGCCGTGAGTGTGCATATCACGAACTAGGGTTAACCACCCATGGATGTCCGACGGGGCTCTGCGGGGTACGATGGCCGTGAGTCTCGTACCAACGCTTAACTTTGAATTGTTTTGCTGGAGAAATGTGTTTTGTGCTTGTGCACCGTGAATATTCTGGAATATAAATGATTTCTAAAATGATTTTTGGCGTATTTTTCATTTGATTAGAATGGTAGTTCAAATGGATTGTACTTGCACTGGCAGTTGTCGCTAACCCCTTAAATGGGGGAAATACTTTTATATTTCAGGTACAGGTCTTGGAGCCAAACGAGCATGCGAGCCGTACGAGGATGATGGGCAAGCTTGATTCTGTTCAGTGGTTGTATATTTGATGGCATGTCCTTTAAATTTATTTATCATTTCAATTGATTAAGTCCTCGAGTACTTCTTTCTTGAATTTATTAATTTTGTGTACCCGTTATGGGGATGAAATTGATGTCGAATTGTATTATCAAATTTCGGTCTTTTGTTTTGAATGTCGTGGATTGAAAAATTGTCTGTTTGTTGATGATGTATGTCTTGTCGAATGTTGTGTTGGTACGTTAGCCTGGTGGATTCCAAAATGTGGGGTCCACAACGCTGTAATATTCCCTGATCGTCTTGGGGGTGTTACAGAAAATGGTATCAGAGCTTAGGTTTATGGATACCTAGACTGTCGGTTATTTGGGTCTAGTTGAGTATCATTTTTGAACAGTATCACTGCTACGCCATCATCTCAGTACGCTGGTGCTCGTAAATTTTTTCTAACTTGACTCATTACGTTGTACTGTTCTGTTCTTTTCTTGGTATCTTGTTGCGTTTTGCGTTTGAACTGTACTCACCCGTTACTTCTTCAGAATACCTGCTAGTAGAGGATGCGGACGCGGTCGCGGACACGATAGGACGTGGCGCAGCCGGTGGGGCGGCCATGTCCGATAACTTAGGAACTGATTCGATGATGCCTTCCTTGTCGAACAGTGTTCCACCCAGTTCTGGAGGCCAGCAGGATCAGTCTGCTAGATCCAGTAATGCTCGTGAGAATATCAGAGTGGCGAATATTTTGCACCAAATAGCGAACCAGATGACGCTACTGACTCAGGCCGTTTTGGTCGTCCAAGCTAATGCTAACCCGGTTCCGCCTACTGGGTCCGACACCGATAAGTTACTTCAGGACGTGATTCGTATGGCACTTCCGACCCTTCCGGTTGGGAAAGTTGGTTATTTGAGATGGAGAAGCTGTTTGAGGTGGCTAACTGCTCTGAGGAGAGGAAGGTACCCATCGCTCAGTACTTCCTCGCCAAGGAGGCGACAACGTGATGGCAAGCAATGAAACCACATGACCGGGCATCCACGTTGACAGAGTTCCGAGAGTTGATGGAGGACAAATTTTGTCCGTGGCCAGTAAAAGAGGGGAGGATCCGAGCCTTCTTTGAGGCTAAGCCCCAGGATGTTCCTATTTCGCAGGCGATCAAGGACTACAACTAGCAACTTCACTATGTGAGAAATTAGGTCCGAGATGAGCTAGATAAGATCCGCCACTTTGACATGCGGATGAAGCCGAGGGTTCGTCACTACATGTCTGGCCTCGGGTGTACAACTCTGAAAGATTATCAGAACAAGGCAATGGCTTATGAGATGTCGTTTTCTGCGACAGAGACGGCAACTGAGGGTAAGAAACAAAAGACCTCCGGTCAGTTTTCGGGAGGTAAGTCTGGAGGGCATCAGAAGGCCCAGTCTGGTTCGCGAGTCTTCGGGAATCAGTCCCCGTCATTTGGACGAGGAAATGGTTCTAAGTCTGCTCCTATTGGTTCCGTTCGTGGTCCTACCTACTTTAACTGCGGTCATCCCGGACACATGATGAGTGAGTGTGACAGGCCTCCGATTCAGTTTCTTACTTGCGGTCGGATGGGGCATCATGCCAAGTATTGTATAGATGCGGGTCGGGCACCAGTTACTCAGGTGTCAACCCCGGCTGCGAGAGAACCGATCGTGAATCAGGCACCGATGGTTTCTCAGCCCCAGCAGAGTTTTGGTAGAGGTCGAGGATGTAGGCAGCCTTCTATAGGGGGAGCTTCTAGTGTGAGGTCTGGTCTGCCCCGTGTGTGTGAGATGAGATGAGCTGGAGATCCTGACGCGACAGTGGCTACAGGTACCATTCACATCCTTGATCATCATGTTTCCATGTTATTCGATTCTGGTGCTACGCATTCTTTCATATCTCTGGATTGTGTGTGTCGTATGCATGTTGATTGCCTAGTTGCGTGTGAACTATTTGTTGTTAAACTGCCTAGTGGGGATAGCATCGTGAGGGATCGTGAGATTAGAGATTTTCCTATGAGTATCGCGGGGAGGGATTGGACTTCTAATTTGATTGCAGTGAACCATTTCGATGTTAGCCTCTGATGGTACCGAGCATTCTTTTGTGGGGCATAAGCGGAGTAGTCAGAGATTTCTGATCAGTGCTATGAAAGCGGTGAGACTTCTTCGAGGAGGTTGCACTGATTACTGGTGTTATACTTTGAGTTCGGAAGAAGGGGGAGTCAAACTCTCGTCTATTCCGATAGTGTGTGAGTATCCTGACGTCTTTCCATATGAGTTGTCGGGTTCGCCGCCAGACCGAGAGGTTGAGTTTACTGTTGATTTAGAGTCGGGTGCAGCACCGATTTCTAAGATGCCATACCGTATGGCACCTTCCGAGATGCTTGAGTTGAAGAAACAGTTGGGAGAGTTGCTAGATATGGGTTACATTTGATTTGAGATCGGGGTATTATCAGCTCCGAGTGAAGGATTTCGATATTCCGAAGACGGCCTTTCGGACAAGGTACGGCCACTACAAGTTTGTGGTTATGCCTTTTGGGCTAACCAATGCCCCACCCATGTTCATGCAGCCTATGAACAAAGTCTTTATCGAATACCTCAATAAGTGTGTATTTGTTTTTATCGACAATATCTTGATTTACTCGAGGAGTGAGGAGGAGCATGCACGTCATTTGCATATAGTATTAGGAATCTTGAGAACTCATCGTCTTTTGCGAAGTTCTCAAAGTGTGAGTTTTGGTTGCGGGAGGTTATGTTTCTCGGCCACGTAATATCGGCCGAGGGTGTTCGTATGGACCCACATAAGATTGAGGCAGTATTAGATTGGGTGCCGCCCAAGAATGTGAAAGAGGTTCGTAGTTTTCTGGGTTTGGCCGGGTATTATCGTAGATTTGTCGAGGGTTTCTCTAAACTCGCTCGACCGCTTACTCAGTTGTTGCAGAAGTCAGAGAAGTTTGTGTGGACCGATGAGAGACAGAAGAGTTTCGAGGAGTTGAAGAAAAGGTTGACTACTGCTCCCGTCTTGGCTTTACCGAGCGGTAGTGATGGTTTTTCCATTTATAGTGATCCCTCGGGCCAAGGACTTGGATGTGTACTCATGCAGCACAGGAATACGATTGCCTATGCTTCCCGTCAGTTGAAGCCATACGAGTTGAATTACCCTACCCACGATCTTGAGTTGGCCGTAGTCGTGTCAGATTTTCACCGATCACAAGAACCTGAAGTATATTTTCACGCATAAAGAGCTGAATATGAGACATAGAAGGTGGTTGGAGTTAATTAAGGATTACGACCTTGAGATCCTTTATCATCCGGGTAAGGCAAATGTGGTGGCAGATCCCTTGAGCTGGAAATCAGTATCGCTTCGAGCACTTGAGTTACTTACGGCCCAGCCAGGACTCTAGCGAGAGTTGATGAGGTTGAGTATTGA
Source organism: Orobanche coerulescens (assembly GCA_033398695.1). Lineage (NCBI taxonomy): Eukaryota > Viridiplantae > Streptophyta > Magnoliopsida > Lamiales > Orobanchaceae > Orobanche > Orobanche coerulescens. The sequence continues at coordinate 42,466,652 of CM065813.1, forward strand.
GGATGTGCTACCATAGGGTGTTGGGCAGTTGCGCACTCTTGAGATCTCTTCGTCTATAGTCGACGACATTAAATCGAGGTAGTTGGAGGATCCGATGTGTATTCAGCTCTGCAAGAATGTGGTGAAGGGGAAAGCCCCGGCATTCGTGATACATGAGGATAGTGTGTTGAGATTCTGAGGTTGGCTGTGTGTTCCGAACGACTTGGAATTGAGGCACAGTATTATGCGAGAGGCTCATGCGTCACCTTACTCGATCCATCCGGGCTCGAGTAAAATGTATAAAGATTTGAGGAAGAATTTTAGGTGGAATGACATGAAGAATGAGGTAGTTCAGTTTGTGGCTAAGTGTTTGACTTGTTAACAAGTCAAAATCGAGCATTAGCGGCCAGCCGGATTGTTGAAACCACTTCCCGTCGCGGAACGGAAGTGGGAAGGTATCTCGATGTATTTTGTCACGAACTTGCCGAGGACAAAGACCGTAATGAATGTGGTGTGGGTGATCGTGGACCGACTGACTAAGTCGGCACATTTTTTGGGCATCAAGGACACTTGGGGTCTAGAAAAATTAGCTCGTATTTTTATCGCACAGATCGTGAGACTTCATGGGACGCCGAAGACTATTATTTCGGACAGAGATGGCCGGTTTGTATCGCATTTTTGGCAGGCGGTACATAAGGCATTGGGGACACGTTTGCGTTTGAGCACATCTTTTCATCCTCAAACCGACGGGAAGTCCGAGCGTACCAGTCAGACATTCGAGGATATGTTATGCGCTTGTGCGTTAGACTGGAGTAGTGACTGGGAGGAGCATCTGGCCTTGATCGAGTTTACTTATAATAATAGCTGGCATGCGTCGATTAATATGGCACCGTATGAGGTGCTTTATGGCCGATGATGCCAATCACCGATATGTTGGGATGAGCCATCCGATTTAGTTGGCACCGAGCCGGATCTTGTGTTAGAGACAAAGGAGAAAATTGAGTTGATTAGAGATAGGATGGTGGCGGCTCAGAGCCGACAAAAGTCTTATGCGGATGTGAGGCGTCGACCTTTGGAGTTTGAGGTGGGGGAGCACGTTTTGTTGAGAGTGTCTCTGTCGAGGGGAGTTTTCCGTTTTGGAAGAAAAGGGAAGCTCAGCCCGAGGTATATTGGACCTTTAGAGATATTAGAGAGAGTTGGCGAGTTAGCGTATCGTTTGGCATTGCCTCCGTCGTTGAGTCATGTGCATAGTGTATTTCACGTCTCTCAGTTGAGGAAGTATGTTTCGGACCCGACTCAGGTTATTGACTTCGGAGACATAGAGATCGAGAAGGACGTTACGTTTGAGGAGAGGCCCATTAGAATTTTGGAACGTCCAGATAAACAGTTAAGGCACAAAACTATTTCCTTGGTTAAAGTGCAATGGTCGAAGCACGGAGTGGAAGAAGCAACGTGGGTGTTGGAGGAGGATATGCGTTCGAGGCACCCCGAGCTTTTTGATTCTTAAGTTTCGGGACGAAACTTCTTTTTAGAGGGGGAGAATGTAATATCCGTACCTTCCATTTTTAGCAGTTTCAATTTTTGGTGTATGCCTATTTTTATCGACTCGCTTGTAACCGTTTTGACATTTTGGATATACTTTATTCTTGGAGTTTTTCCATTTGGACGAGTTTCGGGGATGTTTTTATGTAATTCCATTTTATGTTATGTTTTGTCGTATGTACATTCGATTCTCGTTAAACTCATTCGTTTTCAGTGTTTCTTCGTTTACATAAGTTCGTATGGGTGAGTTGTTCGTGTTCTGAGTTTCGGTTTGTGAATCCGACGTTGTATCGTGATTTTCGGATATTTGGGCTATTTTTGTAATTTCTTATAAGTTTAGGGAATTTCATCTTTTTTGTTGCATTTCGGATTCCCCGATAGTCGGAATTGTATTTTCTTTCAGCGCTTAGCTCCATCGTCTTGAATAATTCGTGTTTAAATTTCTGGATTCTGGCTTTGTTTTGCGTTTCGATTTTCGTACCTTCTGCAGCAGTGTACTGATCTGAGCAATACTGAACTGCTGCGTGAGTAGCGCAAGCTACTCCTTATTTCTTGCGTGTGCTATCGGTGTGCAGTTACCGTACGCTAACTCGTAATTATAGTGTGCGCTAACGACTTCAGCGTACTGGGCAGTGGGGGTTCTGAACTCATAATCCTGTACTCTGTCCATCAGGCAGCGTGCGCTAGGCTTCCGTAGCGTACGCTATCGACTAGTATTTAACGCGCGCTAAACATGTCTAGCGCACACTAGCGACGCAGGGCAGCAGCTACTGGACTACTTGCAACCCCCGTTAGCGCGCACTATCTTTTGATGGTTAGCGTGCGCTAACTATGCATTATATAAATAGGACAACAGCCCCTTTCTCGTTATTTTTCCTCCTCTTTTCATTCCTTGAGCGATTCCAATGATTTTTGGGGTGATTGTGGAGTATAATCCATGGAGTTCCATTACAGATCGATTATTGTGATCCAAGCTTAATACATCATCATCTTAATCCGTCTTCTCCACTTCAATTCAAGGTATCTTTGATCTAGAACCCTAACTTTGTCATATTTGGGGGATTTCCGGGTTTTGCTTGATTAAACTCGAATTGTTCAAGTATCTTTTAATATTCCTTACCGATTGTTGTTATTGGGTAATTCCCAATCCAATTCCGTCGAATTTAATCTGTGAATTGTCGATTCGGGGAGGTTTTGCGTAAACCCTCGCCTGTATCGATTGAACATATATTGTCTTAGCTTGTAATAGGGGTTGTGGGCGTATTCCATTCGATTCTTGTTATCATATAGGACTGAGTTATGTTAATCCTTCATTTAGGAACGGTCGTTTTCCCTCTGGATCATTCGTAGTCTTTGTTCGTTCCCATTTCGTCGAAGATGTCTCAAAGGCAAGTACTTTACATTTGTTTACATGTTCTAGTATTTGAGTTATGGCTTTTCGTGGTTGTTGTGGATGTATATGTGTATTTTCACCTAGGGACGGTCTGACGGGGCCTCTAGGAATATGTATTGCCGTGAGTGTGCGTATCACGAACTAGGGTTAACCACCCAGGGATGTCCATGGGGCTCTGCGGGGTACAGTGGCCGTGAGTCTCGTACGAACGGTTAACTTTGAATTGTTTTGTTGGAGAAATGTGTTTTGTGCTTGTGCACCGTGAATATTCCGGAATATAAATGATTTCTAAAATGATTTTTGGCGCATTTTTCATCTGATTAGAATGGTAGTTCAAATGGATTGCACTTGCACTAGCAGTTGTCGCTAACCCCTTAAATGGGGGAAATACTTTTGTATTTCAGGTACAAGTCTTGGAGGCAAACGAGTATGCGATCCGTACGAGGATGATGGGCAAGCGTGATTCTGTTTAGTGGTTGTCCATTTGATGACATGTCCTTTAAATTTATTTATCATTTCAATTGCTTAAGTACTCGAGTACTTCTTTCTTGAATTTATTAATTTTGTGTACCCGTTTTGGGGATGAAATTGATGTCGAATTGTATTGTCAAATTTCGGTCTTTTGTTTTGAATGTCGTGGATTGAGAAATTGTCTGTTTGTTGATAATGTATATCTTGTCGAATGTTGTGTTGGTACGTTAGCCTGGTGGATTCCAAAGTGTGGGGTCCACGGCACTGTAATATGCCCTGGTCGTCTTGGGGGTGTTACACCCACGCAGGGGTTGAAGAACAAGTCAGCGGAAGACTCATTACAACTCTGGCAATAAAACATAACTCGACCAAACTCTCAACTCTTGATTAGTATCGTAGCTCGTCACTTCCTGTGCCGATCCTGGAACTGCTCCTCAAGAACCTGCATATACGTGGACGCAATACACACATCCACCCCGATTACTCGGGGGTTAACAAAACTCCACTGTTTTACTAGTGCAAGTATCAAATCATACGAAATGTAACAAGCAAACATTAACCACGGATCAGATACAATAACCAAGTATCAAATCATTCCCGAGAGGTTTTAACAATTTAGAAAACACACAATTCCAATATATTCATCATCTCGGGATTTTAGAAATATAAGACCTTTAGGACGTCGGGTCCTAAGTTTTATGAATCATTTCAAAACGTTAGGGTCTTAACCCAAATCTCATTTAAAATCTCAATAGTTTTTACAAGACGAGAACGTTTCCACAAATTGCTTGGGTCTCAGCCCAATCATTCCATTTTCGTAAAACTTTCCTTCAAAAACTTAATTTATCAAAACGTATTCATGACTCCGTTATCGGACATTAAATGTTCAAGATTTACTTAGAACATAAAAAATCCCGATTAGGTTCAAACGAACTCAATATACGGATATACAATTGGTAGAATATGTTTACCAACATCATATAACACTAATTGAATCACCAAAAATGTATAAGAATCGAAATCAAGATGAAAATCTCGAAGGTCAACCCTAAGGGATTCGAAGAATTTACGTACGATCCGGACAAACGAATTGGAGGATGATGATAGACACGGATTAAGCTTCTAAAATTGATGAAGATCGGTTCCTTGGATCAAGAATCACACCAATCTCCAAGAATTCACGACGAGGGCAAAGAAGAAGGGAAAAATGATATTTTTCCTGAATAAAATGCTGCCACTGGTTTATATACTAGTGGCCTGTTACGGCCATAACTCAAGTACCTTACGGCCGTAACTCGTGCATCTTACGGTCGTTAACAGCATACGGCTTAAGGTCGTAAGTACTTCTCTGGGCTTCTGCCCAAAATACGTAGGTGTGTTACAGCCGTTATCAACAAGATATTATGGCCGTAACACTGGATCACCTCACGGCCGTAACACACCATCCTTACGGGCGTAACTCTCGTGATACACGGCTGCAACTGATACGATCTACGGCCGTATGTGTTCTGCTGAACACAGTAACAAAACTCAAAAATTCCGACAGTCAGGTCGGACGCTCGACAACATCCTGGTTACTCAAATGCACCAAATCAATAATAGACACGCCATGAGGCATAACGTACAGTACCTCAACACATACACGACATAAATGACAACAAGTATTCCTCAATTAAAATCACTACATAATGGTGATAAAACAGCTCATAACGTCAAAACCATTCCGATTGAACGACAACATAGAAGAATATTCGGTGTCAAATAGCAACCAATACAAGATACGGAAACCAAAAAAATACCAGGTATTACATTCTACCCACTAAAAATAAGTTTTGTCCGGAAACTTAAAATAAAACATCAGAGTAGAACACAAACAAAACCAAAAAGGTTCACACAACAAATATCAAATCTCCACATGAGATATAATCCAAAATACAACACGCAACTACATTACTGGGCCCTCCACGAGTAGGGGAAGGATCTTGGCTCCCAAACATCTCAACGACGGTCTGGCAGTGTGCCGCTTGGTGTCCCAAATGACCACACTTGAAACAGTTAACCTACGGCGCGCATCAATTCTTTCGAGTATGACCCACACTACTACAGTTGAAACATATCTTCACATTGCTCACCTTACTCACCACTGGAGTAAGACTCTTAGACTGATCAAATGAATGAGGAGTGCTCCCAGAAGGACAATGCGAAGCAACACGCTCACGAATTTCACTTCTCTAATCTCTTCAAAAGTTACCCGAGGTCTTTTGTCTCTTACCTCCTGAGCTAGCCTCTATCACGGAAACAGCTATCTCGATGGCTAAAGCTCGGTCCTGATACTCCTTCAAAGTGGCACACATGAGTGGAGCCATACTCTCACGGATATGGGGTTTCATGCGCATGTTGAAGTATAGGATCTTGTCCGCTTCACTTCTCACTTGATCACGAACGCAACTTAGCTGCTAATTATAATCGACTATCGCCTGGGATATCGACACATCCTAGGGCGTAGCCGAGAAAAACTCAACGATCTTGCGTTCACGGACAGGCAACGGGCAATAATTCGCTCCATGGCAGTCTTAAGCTCAGCCCATGTATGTGTACAATCAGCAGGCGCTACAGCCTGCCATCAGTCTACAGCTTCTTTATCGAGAAGATACTGAGCAATCGGTACTCTTCTCTCATCGGGACATGCACCGCATAAAATGTTCTTCCCAACTGGAAGAGTCAGTTATCCCAACCTAACGAGTCAGAGGAACCCGCAAAACAAGGTGGGTGTATTCTCATCACATCTCACAACCACCTACTAGCTCCATTATCCCCCTCGAGAGGCTCATTCCAGTGCAATGCTCGATTCATCAGCGCCAATTGGTCATCCACCTGACGAAGAATGGTGGTGATGCTAATATTAACATTACCTCCATATGATTGCTCATGATCACGCGACTGGTCATGCCGACCATCTGTACTAAGCTTATTGGCACTCGACAATGAACGAGTCGCCCTCTCATGCTCCTAATCACGTCCACGTGCTCGGCCTCGACCTCTCAACATACGGAACAAACAATTACTAAGTACAACAAAACGTAACGTCGCAGCGCACGCACCAAAATACCAACTCAGCACAACACATCGCAAATTAATATGCCGAAAAGCCAGCTCATCATAACGTATCAACATAAGGCAACAGTTATCAACACAAATACAAAAACTATCATGGCAATAGAAGGAACTCACAATCGTAAACGAATTATAAGACCGTATCGAAAAAAAACTCATGACCATTCCTGATACAACCACGGCCATAACGAACTACACATCATCACAATCAACAGAGCATAAGGTATCCCATGGTCATGCTTTGTTGGAATCGACCCCCAGAGGTTTCATCGAACTGTCCCCGAGTGGGTAACCCGTTCATACATAACATAAGCATTCCCACATATAATCAATCACATTCAAATCATGCAGCACAATGCATCTAGATGCGTGCTAAGCCTACAGTTAGCGTGTGTTAACTATATCACCATATCTGCCCATTCTAGTCAGTATGCGCTAATTAGTACGTTAGTGTGCGCTAACTGACACAATTCAGAAAGATTTTACCTCCACTTTTTTTTTTTGAAATCAAAATAATGTTTGATTTATGAATACAATAACTTTTATGGTGTGAAGGTTTTAGAATTGTTTGCTCGATCATTTTAAAAGAGCACCAAGATGCAAAAATCATTTTCTTAAAATTCTTTTCAACATATCCAAAAATGACGGTAATATTTTACAATATCCGCAATACTTTAAAACACATCTTTCAAAACCCGTCTGAGGGTGTCACTTGAAAATACATGACTGGCTCATCAAAGTTCAACCAATTTCAAAGTCCACACTAAACCGTCGTTTTAACCGCACCATTAAAATATTTTCAAAAAATCGATTTGTCTACAACATGCTCAATGTTGGAACATTTTGTTCCATACATAAATTAATAATGTTTTGATGATTAAAGTTGCTAAACAAAGCAAAACAACGAAGAGGCGAAGCCAAGAATCGAAGAAAACGAAGCTGGAAAATAGTGTTCTGCACAAGCCTAACGTACGTAACTCAGCATGATTAACGTACGTAAATGAAGCAGCCTTACGTATGTAATGGAAGTAATATAACGTACGTAATGTAGTTCAAACCAAGTGAACGTTGGAGGAGTCAAAGTCAGAAAAGCATGCAACGGATATATGACGTCATCAGTGATGTATGGCTTAACGTACGTAATGGAGTATATGCTAACGTACGTAACAAATATGACGAAACTCCCTGTACTGAATCTGTAAGAGGCTTACGTACGTAACCCGTGGTGGTTAACGATGCTTACGTACGTAATGGAGTGGATATAACGTACGTAAAGAAGGTTCAGCAGCTAACGGCTAGTTTGAAGATGGAGCCTATAAATACCATCCCTATGGTATTGTTTGAGTACAACAACCTTGAGCAAATAGTCTATTCTTGTGATATTATTACACACATTCTTGTTGTTGATATTGAGCTTAATTGTAAGTGTTTGAGTGAGAATTCACGAAAACATACACGAGTGGTAAAAGAAAAGATACGATTGGATTCGGTGTTATTAGGATCAAGGATCCGGCATTATTAGAATCACAATCGATATCTAAGTGAGGTTTATCTAGTACCCATAGAAAAATAGAGCGGTTGATTCCTTGTCCGATAGAAAAAGAAAACGGTTTAACTTGGACCGACGCAAAGACAAGTACAAGTGGTTTATCACGGACCAATAGAAGACGTGATTGTAACGGTTGTACCTCGACCGATAGAAGAGAGGAGAGGAGGTTTTTCTTTAGCCTATTGAAAAAGATACCGAGAGAGGACGTAGGCTCGTTTATAGCCGAACCTCTATAAATCCCCGTGCGTCCTTTATTTTCCGCATTTTAATTTACGCTTCCGCAACATGGCGCAATATCCGAACCCGTACCCAACACTCAAGTCTATGAAATCTTTCAGAAAATCGTTTTCAAATCTACATGCAGCGGACATAATTACAATGAACCAAAAATAACTTAATTTAAATCACATGCCCATCCGGCATACAAAGTCACCAATTCAATCAAATACAATTCGTGAACACCAAGTTCAATCATTCATCAAACCCTCCATCTGAGTTTCTCAACAAACTCTATTACCGATACATGATCAATGTTAAAAGCTTCCAAATCATGACACACCACTCGGTGTCCAAACTATCAATACATTTAGCTCAACACACACGTAGTACATCACAAGTGCCAAACACAGATTTCATCACACAACATACATATAAATGAAATCACGAAACACAGATATCTCACATAGAAGAGGAGACTTACATCCCCAGGTCGCACAAAGATGAACGATACAAATCTCATCCGACAATTTAGAGGACATACTGTTTCAACATACATCTCAGATAACTCGACAACTCGGATGGCACGACAAAACACGACCCAACGAATCAAGACTCGACTCAACCCGACAGTCTAGGTTTCCACAACCTAAGCTCTGATACCATAAATGTAACAACTCCAAAATCATATGAGAATATTACACGCAGTAGATCCTTTCCACAAGGATCTACCAAGCTAAACTTCACAGAACGATCAAATACTTGCCCATACCAGGGTCAAACATTATAATAATACAGACCGTTAAGGTCAATTACAAGTAAACTACACGGACCGATGAGGTCGCACAATTCAATCAACAGATAATAACTCTATACAACATTACCCACAGAGGGGTCGAAGTATAATACACCGGAAGACTGATTACAACTCTGTCAATAAAACATAACTCGACCAAATTCTCAACTCTTGATTAGTATCGTAGCTCGTCACTTCCTGTGCCGATCCAGAAACTGCTCCTCAAGAACCTGCATGTACCTGGATGCAATACAAATATCCACCCTCTGATTACTCGGGGGTTAGCAAAACTCTACTGTTTTACTAGTGCAAGTATCAAATCATACGATATGTAACAAGAAAATATCAACCATGGATCAGATACAATAACCAAGTACCAAATCATTCCCGGGAGGTTTTAACAATTTAGAAAACACACAATTCCAATATATTCATCATCTCGGGATTTTAGAAATATAAGACCTTTAGGACGTTGGGTCCTATGTTTTATGAATCATTTCAAAACGTTAGGGTCTTAACCCAAATCTCATTTAAATCTGAATAATTTTTAAAATACAAGAACGTTTCCACAAATCGCTTGGGTCTCAGCCCAGTCATTCTATTTTCGTAAGACTTTCCTTCAAAAACCTAATTTATCAAAATATATTCATGACTCCGTGATCTCTTGCCACGAGTCTCCGTAGGTTCAACAACCCGCACGGATTAAACCAACATGATAATCCCGACTTCGTAACCTCCTTCCATGAGGCTCCGTAGGTTCAACAAACCGCACGGATGGAATCAAACACATCAATCACAACAACCAGTCCCGATCCCGTGAACCTACGTCGCGTGTCACCGTAGGTCCCGTCGAACCCGCATGGTTGGACGTGATGTGTCCTGACCCAATGGACCTGTGCCATGAATCATCGTAGGCCTCGTCAAACCCGTGCGATTGGACCTCAGTACACATGCTAAGTTCTGATCCCATGGACCTGTGCCATGAATCCTCGTAGGCCCCGTCGAACCCGCACGAGTGAACTTAGCAACACAACACACAATATTCATGTTCACATTACACTAACCCACTATCCAAAGTCCACACAACTAGCACACATAGCACGAAGTCGACATTTCAATGAATACGAGCTTTACACAACCAAGCAC